>JARQOC010000011.1:42705988-44110988 GCA_033576535.1 Allobates femoralis | reverse complement strand
CGATGGTGAAGCACTCAGTCCTCGTCACATGCGAGTCTGGGTAGGCACATCCTCCAGGCGGCAGTAGACCACCTGTAAGGTGCACGTTTCATAAGAGTCTTTGACATTTATTATGTTCCCACCCAGGAACTGCTTTAGGATGTCCCACGGTCCTGTGTCCCCCAATGAGGTGAAGGAGAAAAGGGGATTTTTGTGTACTCATCGTAAAATCCTTTTCTCTTAGCCTCTAATTGGGGGACACAGCACCCTCCCTGTTGCCCGTATCTGGCCTTGTTTAGACGTTCTGTCTGGATCATTGAATTCATGTTTGGATGCCTTCTTCCAGGCATATACGTGTTACTTCTCCTACTGCTCTAAGCACAAAACTGGTTAGGCTGGTGCCAGCCAGGGGGTGTATACTGCAGGGGATGAGCCACTTTGTCTTTTTCAGATTCTACTTAAGGCCATGTCACACACTTCAATATTGTTAACGATATTGCTGAAACGTCAGTTTTTTAATCGCTTACACAATATAGTTTGTGCGTCGTTGAGTGTAACCGAGCGATCTTGCGGTGAAAAATCGCTTGATCGCTCATCACAGATTTGAGATTCTGACCTCAAATCCATCGTGCGTCGTTCAATTAACCAACTTCAACCTTCTGCATCGTTGTGTGTGACACCGCAATATAATAATATAATAATATTTATTCATTTATATAGCGCTATTAATTCCATAGCACTTTACATACATGAGTAATGCTGTCTCTCTTGGAGCTCACAATCTAAACATCCTATCAGTATGTCTTTATAATGTGGGAGGAAACCGGAGTGCCCGGAGGAAACCCACGGAAACACGGGGAGAAACATACAAACTCCTTGCAGATGTTGTCCTTAGTGGGAATTGAACCCAGGACCTCAAGACCCCAGCGCTGCAAAGGCTACAGTGCTAACCACTTGAGCCACCGTGCAATAACTATCTTGTAAATGACTTCGCCTATTCACAACATTGAAAAAGTATCGGTCCTGGATTGTACGATAGCTTCTCGCCACATCGTTGGCGCCTCGTTCACGATATCTAGACATGTGACATCTCGCCAACGATCTCGAAAGATTGTCCGAACGATCTTGTTCACGGGAGATCGCTCGTGCGATCGTTAACGATATTGAAGCATGTGACGTGGCCTTAAGTGTCGCTTCCTAGTGGACAGCAGCATAACATCCACGGACCTGTGTCCCCCAATTTAGAGGCTAAGCGAAAAGTATTTTACGGTGAGTACACACAAATCTCCTTTTTTGCACTGACCATGTCTCCATGTGCAGCAGACATGTGTCCATGTGCGCCACACGGAGACCTGTCCGGTTTTGGCTGGCAGCATGGACCCACAGACCCATTCAGGTCAATGGGTCTGAGCCAAAAAGTCCTGCACATGGACACATGGATGTCATCTGTGTGCATGGACATGAGCCAAGAGTTCTTGGGTTAAAAATGATGAATTTCATACTCGTCTCTCTGCAGCAATGCTCCTGTTCCTCTCACTTCCACGGCCGCTCATGAGTCTCAAATATTCACTGAACTGAGAGCTGCAGCGGCCCCGGAAGTGGGAGGAACAGGCAGCGCTGGAGACAAGTGAGTTTGCAGTGAAAAGCTGTCTGTGTGCTATCTGGATATCACACGGACACCACACGTCACACCATGCGTGACACACACACAGCCCCCAGACGGCCTCACACACGTCTTTGTTTTGCACAGATGTGTGAAAGAGGCATAAGAGTAAAACAGTGCTGCTCTGTTTAGCCGAAATCACAAGCTATGGGTGTTGACTTTCAGCCGGCATTCACAGAAGGATCGTGATGACACACGGGTCGTTAGCTGATCCCTGGCTGCCATGACAATCCATCAGTGCCCCATGATCATGTAACTTGCACACCAGTAGGAGTGTGGAATGGCGTGCCCCCTGCTAGTATGTGTTAAATGCCACTGTGAGAGATTGACAGGGGGATTTGACCTGCTAACAGCTGTGAGCGGACCTCTGATCACCGAATACTATGAGAGGCGCATGTCGACTGATTAAATCAGACGTCTTGCGGGGAAATATGTGGGCCCAGCATGCAAGTCATCCTCAAAGGCAGGGATACAACATAAGACATAAATCCTAGAATGGTGGAGTTGGAAGGGATCTCCTCGGTCATCTGATTCAACCCTTTGCTCAAAGCACGATTCACTAAATCATCCCAGACAGATGTCTTTCTAGTGTTGTGTTTTTTTTTTTGTTTTTTTTGTTTTTTTTTTAATTTTCTTTAATTAAACCAAATAGATTTTTATTGAACATCAATCAGGTTATAACATTCAGGTTGACATTCTCCATTATACAAAAAGTTTTAAACATCCCTCTCCCACCTCTCTTCCCTCCTTTCCCCCGCAAATCCGATCTTCAGATTAACAAGTGTTCGTCTCTTTGAAGACTTCCATTGAAGGAGAACTCGCCACTTCACGTGGCACTTATTCCATTCGTTGATCACCCTCACTGTCAGTTTTTTCTAAAATCTAATCAGTGTCTCCTCCCATTCAGTTTCATTGCAGTATTAGCTATCCCTCCTAGCTTTGTGTCATCAGCAAATTACGCTTAATTCCTTCACCTAAATCCTTGATAAAGATGTGAAACACCAGAGGGCATAGGACAAAGCCCTTTAATACCCCACTTTAAACATTCTTCCAACTGGATATGCAGCCATTTATGACCATTCTTTTTATCACTAAGCCAGTTAAGAATCTACTTAGCCAGTGATTCTGTCATAGAAGGAAAAGAAGTTAGTCTGTCATGACTTATTAGATACAAACTCATGCATGTTTAATCTCTTCATTCTCATCCAGGTATTTGCATACATGTTGGTAAATAATTTGTTCAAAGATCTTTTCTTGGTATAGAAGTCAGGCTCACAGGTCTATAGTTCCCTGTGTCCACCTTCTTTCCCTTTTTTGAAGATAGGGACAACATGTGCTCTTATCCAGTCCTCCAAGAATTTTTTTAAATATTAGAGTGGTTCATAAATTTCCTATGCTATCTACCCTGGGGTGAATTCATCTGGACCTGGAGACTTGAATTCATTTGTTAGCGAAGTATTCCCTCACTGTCTGTTTATAAATAGCATGGATTCTTATATTCCTTTAATAATACAGTAAAGATCAGTGAATGTAACATTTACTCTGAGAGAAACAGTTGTAAAATAGGAATTTAAAAGTTCATCCTGCTCAATATCATTTTCTATCACTTCATTATTTTCATTCAGTAAAAATCCTGTATCCATTACTTCTTTTCCCTATGTCATTAAGGGGTTAAAGAAAGATGAAACATTCTCATTTGGTTAGTCATACAATTATCCCCTTTTCTACATTTACCATAATAAGCGGAGTCCTTTGTGTGTGTATAGGTAGACATTGAAAATGGAACTTTGTTTTTCTTTACATTTGTTTATGCAGTCTAAAAAAAAATCTAATTTTTAAGTTGTATAAGGGGAAACGTGAAGGATTTCTGTTTGGAACTGAAATTCTGTGGAACTTTAATACAGCGCCATAGCCACTCTCATTCATTCTAGCTACCAATGGGCAATTTTGACATTTGTGTCCCATTTGACACGTGACCAATATATTTGAAATAATTTGCACTTTCAATCAACAGGTGAAAAGAAGTTTGTCTGCCCAGAGTGCTCCAAGCGATTCATGAGAAGTGATCACCTTGCCAAACACATTAAAACCCATCAAAACAAGAAAGGCATTCACGCCAGCAGCGCTGTATTGGCATCCATAGAAGCTAAGCCTGATGATACATTGATAACTGCCGAAGGTACAACCCTTATCCTTGCAAACATTCAACAGGGGGCTGTATCCGGCATAGGGACTATAAATACAGGCACCGGTCAAGATCTCCTCTCCAATTCGGAGATTCCCCTACAGCTTGTCACAGTTTCTGGAAATGAGACAATTGAGTAAATATCACACGACACCTATTAATTGTGGTTATTTTTATACAGTAGTGAGGGGGAAAAAAAACAACAACAAAAACCTTGTTCTTGAGTTCTTAGATATCTTTTTATTGATGTGCAAACTTTTTTGGATTGACAGTAACTTGGTTATACACGACACTGAAATGCCTTACTTTGTATGCTATTCCATAAGTATGAAGACTTGGTAAAATTGCATGGCTTTTGTAGGTACTTTTGGAATCTAGAATTGATGAAATTTTACCATGGCACATACGAGTACAAATATTGATGGAGATGGATATGGTAGTCTAACCAAATGCATCAATCCTATGTGGTTTAGTGTAAGAAAAAAAATCAAAAACAAGAAAAAATTAAGAACATTGTTGGTATTTATCTATTGTAAGATAACAAAGTTGATGGGTAACAAATTATGTTATGGTATGAAATTTTGTAATTTTCTCAATGACTGGAATTTTTATTATGCAGAACTGACAAATCACGTTTCCCAGCACACGATAACCTGGCTCGGGTTTCACCACACCTCACCAACTTACCAAATTAACAACAGATTTGTTTTAACTAGGTGAACCTATGTATACAGTTTTAAAATAAAAATTAATACGTTTCTCTTGTAAAAAATGTACAACAAGGTTTTTAACCTGGCAGCTGCCACTGTCTGGAGTGTCTAAAAGAAAGTAAGCCATGCGCAAGCATTAATTTGCCAAACCAAATCTTGTTACAGTTGTCGAAGTCATCGAGGCAATATAACCAATGTTGAAAGACTTTGCAGGCTGACACAATATATATATATATTTTTTTTTTTCTCGAATGGTTAATTGTTTTGATTAAGCACCCATGTTATCGAATACACTGGCGGACCAAAAAATAGCGAACTGTGTCATTCAGCAGCACATCTCTCAATCTTGAGTACTCGGACATCAAAACGTTGTAAATGAAGTAGTCTAGCATATGCAAACATGATCAGAGTCCTTTCCATAGTGACAATATGAGGCATACAAATACTAGTCATGGGTTTAATGGGGAAAATATAAGGGTGGGTTTTTGTTTTGTTTTTTTTTTTTTTTACTTTTTTTTTTTCTTTTTTTTTTTTCTTTTTCTCCTTAGTTGGTGAATCAGCATTTACACAACCTATTTGCTTCTACCCATTAAAATTGTATGTATCTAATACATGTACCTGATAAATATGTATATGTTTTTTTTATGTTGCTGTATTTTCGTTTTATTTTTTAATAATTGTTTATATTTTCAACTATAGAACGTGTACAAATACAAAGTTACATTGCAGGTATGTATGGTCTATACCATTTTTTTCTAAAGACGTAGTGTAATGAAAAGACAAAAAAAGAATAATAATAAAAAAAAAAAGAATAAAAACTGCAGCACCTACAACAGTTCACCTATTTCCCGGCTTCATTTGGGTCTATTTCTTATTGTTCTGACCTCCTCAGATTTAAAATAAGTAAAAAGCTACCTTTAAAAATAAAAAAAGAAATAAAAAAAAGTGTATGTTAAAAAGTGTATTATATCAGTGTGGTAGTTTAATAAAACACTATTTTCTTTCTTTTGACTTTGCTGTTTTCATACTCATATTTGTCCGTTCCAAATATAGTCATCCAGCGTTATATTCTATTCACGTTGGCTTCAGCACAGTTGGTGAAGTTAAACTGCCTTTAAATCACTGAATGTATGTATAATAAGAACAAATAGATCACACATTTAGGTTGCTTTACTTTTTATGGCAAGGTTTTTATTATCCAGTTTTTTCCCCTTACTCAAGTATTCTCAAACTTTCCAAACCTTCTGCCCTAAAAATTTCATGAAAAATGGACAGTTCAGAAATACCAAATAGAAAAATATAGTTTTACACTACAGCTTGTATAAAAATCATACAAATCAGGCATAAGGAGTCTCCAGTGATCTGACTGGGCGACTGGAGTGAATTCATTGACGATCTCATTAATACGTCAGAATACATCTTAGAAAACCCCATAAGTGTTCACATCTCAAAATAGGGTTAAATCAGATGGTAATTTTAGCTACGTTACTCCTATATTCATTACAAATATAAGCCTGGATTCTACATCTTAAAACCTTGTTAAAAGGAACCTGATGAGGGAGATTTATGATGCACGAACCGTAGGTAACATTTTTCAGACACTGACTACGGTGCTCCAGTTATGTATGTTTCATTCTGAAACACTGACCTGTTTTAGGTAAGGCATATAGTACTTTGAAAAACGGTCTTGGAACCATGCATTTCAGAAGACTTGTCCAAGAGACAGGTACTTACTGCTCCATCTTACACAGACAAACCTATCAGTCTAGTAAAGTATGTGTGCATGGGTTGAGACCTACACAGTCATGGGTAGCAGGGCGATGATCCAACTGGGACCAGTTCCAAAACAGTTATCCAAAGTATTCTGAATCCAATTAGTCAAGATCGACCTTGTTCTTGCTAGTATGGATGAAACAACATATTGGGGAGAAAGGCATCTGATCATTCAGAGACTGGAGTAACGACGTTAGAAATAAGGTGCACCACGACTTGTCATGATTTAGACGAGCTAACATTGTCTTTTCCTGTACCATCCCCAGCTCTGCCCATTTTGGAGGAGTTGTCTGAAACTGACATGAAACCCAAAAATCACATTTTTTGCAGTGCAAAACTTTGCTATTTTTCAAAGTAACGCCTTCTCTCAAACTGTGGTTTGTCTGCTATTCTCAAGATAAGTTGTGCAACCAAAAACAACTGTGCAACTTGTCTCGACTGTTTTTGAGTTGTGATCTTGCTGTTAAAAATGTCCAACTTGCAAATAAGTTTCAGTAATATGTGACTTGCTTTGAAACCTACCGCAAGTGAGTCACGTTTGTCTTGCAGCCAACAACAGAAAAACTAACACAATTGGAACCCTAGTAGGTAACCATGCGATAAGTCATTGGGTGCAACACTGCAGTATCAATTTCGCGCAACACTTGTCATAGCCCTAAAGGAGAACTCCGGGGAGATTAAAGTTTGTGTGGTTCCTGCGTTCATAGACTCTAATGCTGAGCTGCCTGTTACACTTGTATAATGTGTAGAAATCCTATAAATCACTTATTCGCTAACTGCTCCTTACCAGCCACCCTCCTGTAGGGGACAATATGTCACACCTGATTAAGCAGCTCTCCCCCCTCCCTCTGCAGTAAGCATCTGTGCATCCGAGAGCAGACACTTTCTCATTCAATCACATGTGCGTAATGTCACATAAGGTCCTATTGAGACCTTGGTCACACTCCCTGCTCTCTGTACAGAGACATATCTCCAAATTCCAGATTAGTCTAGGACCTGTTATGACATCATGCCCACGTGATGGAATGAGAAAGTGTCAGATGGCGCTGAAGCTTTCTGAGATGAAGGGGGAGAGATGCTCAATCAGGTGTGACGCATTATCCCCCACGGGAGGGATGATGGGTAATGAGCAGTTTGTGAATAAGTGATTCATCGGCATTCTAAGCATAATAAAAGCGTAACAGGCAGCTCAGCATTATTATATAGGAGTGCAGGAACTGTGCAAAAAATGTATCGTCCCTGGAGTTCACCTTTAAACATACTTTGCTCCTATACCGCATCCTGCATCTGATTCTTGCTGTACTTTGTTCAGGCACCATGGCTCTCCTGTCAGGTTCCCTTTAAAGAACTTAAAGGGGATATTCCTATCTCCAGGATGCTATGCCAGTATGCAATAGATGTAATAATATTAGCAAATGTCTCCAATTAGAAATGTCCTATAGTTTTTTTTGATTAGCTGCCACTTAAGTCATGTGCAGGGCATTACAGCTTAGGTATCCATGGTTATGACCACACACATTTAACTGTCACATGTGTGTGGACGTGACCGTGGCTGTAATGTCCTGCACATGAGGTAAGTGACAACTAATCAGGAGAACTGAACTACATTTCTAATTGGAGGTATTTGCTAATATTATTACACCTACAACATATTGGATAGGATCTTGGAGATGAAAATACCCCTTGAATGATTACGACCTTATGAATGGCCCAATCGTCATAGTCTATTGAGTTGTTCTGCCCTTTCTTATTGTGGACATGTACATATAATATAGAAAAATATACATACAATCAAACTAGTGCAAAATAAAATGATGCAAGATTTGTATTTTTAAAATAAAGAAGAAAATCAAAAATATCTTCACAATGTAGAGATGTGGCCTGTGATCTGCTGTAGCTGTTTGTGTCCCGCTTCTGAAACTAAACATTCCCCTAGCGTCCAACCCGCTCTGGATTATATTTAGTATTTCTTTACGTCAACTTTAAATTCTACTGCAAGCCCAAAACTAAGTCCAAACCTTATACAGTTTTCAGTGATATGATTAAATTTACACCTTTTTAATATTGAACTGTGAACTGTGTTTTTTTTTTTTTTTTTGGTTAGCACTTTTTGCAATCAGAGACTCACCCAATTAAGCTGTAATAACCTTTTATAAAGTTGTATATGATGTTTGTGTCTTGTACACTCAAAAATCTGGCGTCTTTTTTTTTTTTTTTTTTTTTTCCCCTTCCCATGTGTTTCTTTCTTGTTTTAAAATTATATTCCCAATGATTTTTTTTTCTCTTCTGCCATTAAATAGGTTAAGATTTCTGTCTTTGTTTAAAACATAATGCATTTTTATACTTGCTCCTATGTGTTTTGTTATGGTATATTTCTGTAATATGCATGTAGGTGGAATTTTGCTGCATAGGTAGATTTAAAGGAAAAAAATAAAGTACAAATCTGTAAATCTGTAAACGTTTTACTTTATATCGGCCTTTTGAGTTTTTATTATACTGCTGTGTCTTTTTCTGATTTTTCAGCATTACATGTTTTGTTGAATTGAATATAGACCCTCCACAGCCTATGGCTATTCATGAATAAATGCTCCCGTCTTCTCCACAATGATCACTCCATACACAAATCGTAAAATCAATTATACCAGTGTATCGTTCACTTGTATCGCAAATACAAGGTTGTGTAAGGTTATTTGGTTTATTTGACTAAACTTATGTAACTATTTTACAATAAAACAATGTAAGTGAAAACTAATTTTCTAAGAAATGCTGTTTCCTCCTTTTGGAGACCACCAGCTGGCTCAGGGACTCTTATGGATCAGTCAGTGCTCCTGGTAAAAGGTATGCAAATCTCGAAGAGGAAGAAAGTTTATCATCTAATGTTTTGTGTCCACAAGGAGAAACCTTACCCATAGAGCAACGGTCCTCAACTCCAGTCCTCAAGGCCCACCAACAGTGCATGTTTTCAGGATTTCCTTAGCATTAGTCAGTTTGAATCCGCACGTAACCAGATTAAATTACCAACTGTCAACTGCTAAGGAAATCCTGAAAACATGTACTGTTGGTAATTCTGTAAAGGTAGGTTCCCTTCGGATGTGGGAGTCCAATGTTGGTGTCCTGAATCCCTGGTGTCCTAAAAATATCAAGGGTCAGTGCTATTCATGTACACACCTGGTTTATTTGGACGGGTGTTATAATAATAATTGTTACCTTATATTTTTATAGTCAACATGATGGTATATATTGAGATGGTTAGGCTTTAATGTCAAAGTGGGTCATTGCAGAGAAGTACTAGAAAATGAAATAATACCTTTTAGTACAATGGTATAATAGTGATCCCTTTTAAATGCCTGTGGGATTTTGGGTTACCTTTACTGGTGAATCAGGGTTTGAGGCTTGGGATTGTCAAACCTCTAGGTGATATGTGAACCACCGCTGATCTTCTGATTCGGAGGGGACTTGTTTATTCGAGTGATGTCTTTATGCTGGCACGAATTCAGCTATGGAGCCTGCTCTAAAATAGCAGCATGACAACAAATCATTTAGTTACAATAATCACTATCCTCTAAGTGATTAATTCTACCTTGTAGCAATCGCCAATTAGTATGGCAGCTCTGTCCTGGGAGCTTATTCCTCTATGGTATATTAATGGTAAACTCCTGATGTAGATGTAAATTTCTTACAAACTCCACTACCATTGTAGATTGTAGTGGAAATATGCTACAGGAATTTACTACAAAGGGGTATGACGAAAATAAACTGCAAGAAATCATTGAAGAGATTGATGGATGTGATTGAGGCCAGTTGTTAGCAGACAACAAAAAAAATCTCAACCCACCCACCTTTCAGTAACAAATAAAGAATCTTCCATTTATAACTGAATTTCACAACAATCACAATAATTTCATCAAAATAATAGACATTGGCATATCATCAAACTTGATAAGAAAATGGGTCACCTACTACCAGAAAAACCAAGATTAACATTAGCTAAAACCTCACCAATTGGACAAGAAAGGGCACCCAGCTACAAACCCCCAAGACATGAAAAAAAGAAGTAAGGGCATCAGACAATGGATTTCGCCCTTGTAAAAGTTGCAGCAATTGCCGGGCATCCTACACATCTAGGAAACTAATCAAGGATTTTACCCATGTAGAAAGATATATGTGGGCAGAACCACACAGACCTTAATGGCCACAATGAAAGAACACACCTGTAACTTCAATAAGGGCTTCACCGGCCACCCTCTGTCCAACCACTTTAAGGAAGCACACAACTCAAGCAGCAAAAAGCTTATATTCTTTGCAATTCAAACTGGAGGGGATGCAATTACATTGCTAAAATGTCACGTCAGGAATCAAAGTGGATTTTCCTACTAGAATTTATTTTTTAATTTTATTTTTAATTTAAAAAAAAAAGTGTTTTTTTAAATTTATTTATCTATTTTTTATTTATACAATATACCGTATATACTCGTGTATAAGCCGACCCGTGTATAAGCCGACCCCCCTACTTTTGCCCCCAAAAACTGGGAAAACTTATTGACTCGCGTATAAGCCGAGGGTGGACTCCAGCACAGGTATACAGCCCCCAGCAGTGTGGTATACAGCAGCCTCCCCAGTGGTATATACAGGCCCCAGCAGTGTTACAGCAGCAGCCCCAGTGGTATATACAGCAGCAGCCCCAGTGGTAGTATACAGCAGCCCCAGAGGAATATACAGCAGCCCCAGTGGTAGTATACAGCAGCAGCCCCAGTGGTAGTATACAGCAGCAGCCCCAGTGGTAGTATACACGCAGCCCCAGTAGTATATACAGCCCCAGTGGTAGTATACATACAGCCCCAGTGGTAGTATACAGCCCCAGTGGTAGTATACAGCCCCAGTGGTAGTATACAGCAGCCCCAGTGGTATATTCAGCCCCAGTAGTAGTATACAGCCCCAGTGGTAGTATACAGCCCCAGTGGTAGTATACAGCCCCAGTGGTAGTATATAGCCCCAGTGGTAGTATACAGACAGCCCCAGTAGTGGTAGTATACAGCCCCAGTGGTAGTATACAGCCCCAGTGGTAGTATACAGACAGCCCCAGTAGTGGTAGTATACAGCCCCAGTGGTAGTATATAGCCCCAGTGGTAGTATACAGACAGCCCCAGTAGTGGTAGTATATAGCCCCAGTGGTAGTATACAGCCCCAGTGGTAGTATACAGCCCCAGTGGTAGTATACAGACAGCCCCAGTAGTGGTAGTATACAGCCCCAGTGGTAGTATATAGCCCCAGTGGTAGTATACAGGGCCCCAGCAGGGCCCCCCTCATAATTTGGCGCCCCCACCTCAGTTTCTGGGCCCCCCCGCATGCAGCGCTGCGCATATACATTACCTGTCTAGCAGCTGTCACCCTCCGGTGGCGGATCGCGGCTCCCGGCTCCGGGCTCCATCTTCCTCGCTGACTTCCTGCTTTGTGACCGGGGCTCAGCGCGATGACGTCATCGCGACGCCGGCCGGTCACCTGACAAGCAGGAAGTCAGCGAGGAAGATGGAGCCGGGAGCCGCGATCCGCCACCGGAGGGTGACAGCTGCTAGACAGGTAATGTATATGCGCAGCGCTGCATGCGGGGGGGCCCAGAAACTGAGGTGGGGGCGCCAAACTTTGAGGGGGACCGTATGACTCGCGTATAAGCCGAGGGGGGCACTTTTCAGCCCAATTTTTGGGCTGAAAAACTCGGCTTATACGCGAGTATATACGGTATGTAGCATACAGTATTTTCTTTTAATAGCGTGTGGAGCTATTTTATGTATATAACCTTTCTTTGTATATGTAAAGATTAACTTTGGAGAGTTGTATGAGGAACTGTTTGTAATTTGTGTAATGCCATGAACAGTTTTTTTTTTTTTTTCTAATGCAGGATCTTGGAGCAGTATATAGGGTTATATATAGGCATTGTTAATTAGTGTGTGCAGTTGTCTAATTGTAAACAACCATTTCCCCAGTATCACCTGAGGAAGACAGTAGAGTACTGTTGAAACGTGTCGTGGCAGCACAAGGGGCCAATAAAAGGTCTGTTTTAATCTAAATCCTTGTTTCAATTTCATCCTAGTGCTCCACAAGCCGATAAATATTGTTTTTCATCGCCACAACAGCACCCACAGAGAGAGGGGACCCTAGGGACAGGAAACCTACATATAAAAAGGGGCGGTCCCCCTCGCCTCCTCAGTTGGTTTCCTGTCCCTGATGGGAACCTGCAGCAAGCTGGATGAGCTTACCTGGGTCCAATCAGCCTCTGTGCAGTCTCCATTGTGGGCGGCAGCGCCTGGGGCTTCAGAGGCAGCGTTGGGAAGTCCTGCCTGCAGGCTCTCCCCTCGTCTGATGGATGGGCGTCCTGTCAGTGCCGATGTTCTAACCCCCTGGCTGATGCTGGAGCGTGGGGCTGAAGCGCTTGCCGCTTGGAGGTGGTGGCTCCTGGCCGAGTGATGGGCCGCGGGCGGGGAAGGCTGGTGCGCCCCGCCTGGTGTCTCCGGGTGTGCGGGCATTAGGTGAGGGCGCAGCCAGGGCTTCTTTGCCCGCTGGTGTACTGCCGGCGTCCTCTTCCGGGCAGGTGTGCATGCGCCGCCACGTTCCCCGGAGGCGACGTCCTTTCCACTTCTGCAAGGCCGGAGGAGGTGTGCCGCCTGCAACTGCAGGAAGACTCACAGCCTTCTGTGCTGGAGCCTGGAGGGTGTCTGTCCTGCTGCCTTGCCAGGAGCTTCGGAGGGGCACTCACAGCAGACGGATGTACAGCCCAGCATGAAGGGAGGCAGTACCTGTTTCTACGGGTAACGTTCCGAGGAACATGGTGACAAGCCTGGTTCATCATCATCTCTGACAGAGTCTCAACCTCTTCGACCCGGTGGCGGCCTTGAGCTTCAATGGGTAAGTGTAAAAGGCTCTGCCTATTAAGCTACCCCCCTTCTCTCTGTCACCCCCTCTTCGGTTAAGAAACCTGGACAATTGTACCCCACACAATGTGCTCTCTGTTGCCTGCCTCTGCCGGCCACCTATACTTGTGTCAGTTATGTATTAATAGGTCTTTGCAAGAGGACTCCTCTGTTCGTTCAGCGGACATCAGACTGTTGATTCGTGAGGTCTTACACTCCCTCAGGAGCTGTGCCCATTCCAAAACATTTCTCTGGACTCAGAGGAGGGTATTCAGGGCTCTCGGTCAGTTGTATCCCATTCGTCATCGTCAGGGGAGGTCATGCTTCCCTTTTGACAGTATGGATATTCTCGTTGACTTCTGTTCGGAGTACAATGGCGGGGGCTACCTCTTTGAGGTCCGGGGCGTCGGCCGTTTGAAGATGATATTTTGCATACCTGGTCTAATGTGCTTCAGGTAGTTTTGGCAGTGGCCTCCACTTCAATGTGTTTCTCCTTGCCAATGGAGGATTCAGTTCTCCTACCTGATCTGCTGGTTCGAAAGGCGGATATGCTCCTGTAAAAAAAAAAAAAAAAAGGGGAGGGGGGGAGACCTGCATGGGGCCTTTAAGCCTGCTGTTCCAGCTACAGGTGCGGCTCGATCTATGCTGGTGTGGATTGACCCACTGTAGACCCAGATCCGTACGGGGTTGTCACAAGACAAATTGTGGTCCTCGGTGCCATTGATTTCATGGGGTGCTGCCTACTGGGTGGACGTATCGGCAGATTCCCTGCATCTGGCAGCAAAGTCGGCAGGCTTATCCAATTGTGCTAGACAGGCACTTTGGATGAAATGCTGGTAGGTGGACGCACAGGTCAAGGCCAAGTTCTGCGCATTGCCTTGCCAGGGTGAGTCCTTGTTAGCAGGGCTCTAGATGATCTCCTCTCCGAGGCAGCTGGCCCTTTTTGGTTCCTCTTCAATGAGGGACAATAGGTTCTGTTAGTCCTCCACCAGTTGGGTGCCGGCTGCCGATTCTTCCGCGCAATGGCGGGCTATTACGTACAGCTTTTGGATCCTGATTTGTATCTTCGGTCTTTTAAAGTTGGATTTTGAGGTAGTTTCCTCCGAAGTTTTTTTGTGGCAGACTTCTCCTTTCCTTTGAGCAGCAGGCACTGGAGTGGAAGTTCGAAGTTTGTTAGACAAACACTCTTGTTGGAGTCCCTGGGGTCAGAGAGGGACGGGGAGTTACTCCCTTTCTTCCTGGGTTCCACTTACCTGTGGGTCCCCGCACTATTATTGACTTGAAGCATCTGAACACTTATATGCGGTCTAAACCGTCATGTGTGGAGTCCGTTAAGTCTGCCATTAGGTCTTATTTCCTAGTGTTTTTAAAGGCGGATTTGGATTTGAAAGATGAGTATTACCATCTGGCGCTTCATCCCGAAATTGAGGTTCCTTCGTGTGGCATCTGGTTCGAAGGTCGGCTCCAGATATTTCAGTTTGCAGCAATTCCATTGGCATCGCCATGGACTCCACGTATATTCACCTTAAAGTGTCAGTGTGATGGCTTTTTGCATCATCATGAATATTTTTATTGTGCCGCATCTTGATGTTTTTTCATTGTGGCAATTCTGCGTCGCAGTGCAGAGAGCGCCTGGCATGGACCATTCTTTTTTGCTAGTTGGGCTGGTTGATCAAATTGGGTTACAGTCTAGGATGGTTTCCCTAGCCTTGTCAATTCTTCTTGGGTCTGCACCTGGTTTCCTATCAGTCCCCCTGTGCTTTTTTGCCGGATGACAAGAGGCAGGTGATACTCGCCAAGGTAGGCTTTGCGGTTAGCCATCCTCGCATGTCCTTGCACTCTGCCGTGTCCTTGTTGGGGTCTTTGACCTCTTGTATTCCGGCGGTGTTATGGGCTCGGTTCCACACCAGGTGTCTTCCGCAGGAGATTCTCTGCTGAGATGGTTTTGCGGGGGTCCTTAGTCAGTTCCCTTTCCCTTTCTTTGGGGGTCATTGCTTCCCTTTCCTGTTGGTTGACTCCAAGTAACCTCTCTTGGAGTGTTCCGTGGGTGGTTTCCCCGTCTCAAGTAGTAGTTGCGGATGCTAGTCCTGAGGGGTGGCGTGCCCATCTGGGGTCACTGTGGGCCCAAGGTCAGTGGTCGGTTCAGGTGGAGAATGATTCTTCTACTGTCCAGGAACTTACAGCAATACTTCAGGCTTTGCTTAACTTTCTCCCACGGTTGATTCACCAGCACGTCCGAATCCTGATGGACTATATGACTTGTGTCGCATATCTCAATCATCAAGGCGGTACACGCTCCCGGCCTCTGATGTCTACTGCATCCACGATTCTCTGACTGGCCGTACTTCATCTCCTCTCCTTCATGGCCCTTCATATCAAAGGGACGGACGATTCAATGGCGGATTTCCTGATTCGGCATGCTCTGTGTCAGGGTGAATGGACATTGAGCAGTCAAGGGTTCCGACAGATTGTGCGCCTGTGGGTGTCCTGGCCGTCGACCTGTTCGCCACCAGGGCGCATCGTCAAGTCGAATGATTTGCCTCCCTCAATATCGGGGACTATCCGAAGGTGGTGGACTCTCTCTCCAGGCCTCTTGGATCTTCCATCTCGCATATGCCTTTCCTCCAATGTCCATTCTTCCGTTAGTGATCAGGTAGATCAGGGAGGAAAGGGCGAGGGTCATTCTCATTGCTCCTTTCTAGCGGAGGAGACCGTGTTTTTTTTTTCCTGGCTCCAAGCCAGGTCTCTGTCGGATCCGAGGATCCTGCTGTCAACCCTGACTCTGCTGTCTCAGGGTCCACTCAGTCACCGTCCAGTGCAGAGTCACTTGACGGCGTGGTATTGGAGAGGCGGTTGTTAAATTCAAGGGGGTTCTCGGATGGTCTGGGTTCCACCCTTCTCCTGAGTAGGAAGCCCTCTACTACTAATGTCTACTGTAGGGTTGGCGTAAGTTTTTGTCTTTTTTTCACTGCCCCGTTTTCTGCGGTGGTCCCTACCCAAGCTATCCTGGAATTTCTCCAACGGGGCAGGGAATTGGGGTTTTCTGTTAGTACTCTTACGGTTCGGGTGTCTGCTTGGGAGCCTTGTATGGGGCTAATGTTGCCTTGAATAAATGGATTGCTAGATTTATTCTGCTTGTGAACGCAGCACTCCGGTTCACATTGCCAGTGTGCCGTCTTGGGACCTGTACTTGGTTCTGGAGGTGCTTACTGGTTCTCCGTTTGCTCCGTTAGACTCTTCATCTCTGAAGGTTCTTTCCCTTAAGACGGCCTTGTTAGTTGCCCTTGTCTCTGCACGCCACGGTAGAGTCACTCAGGCACTCTCCATAGACCCTTTGTTCTTCTCAGTCTTTCCTGATACATTAGTGCTGCTACCCGATCCCTCTTACCTGCCAACGGGAGTTTCTAGGTTTCCCTGCAGTCAGGACGAGCCGTGCTCTTGTACATTGATAGGACTCTGGCAGGGAGGGAGTGTAGGGCTCTTTTTTGTCTCCTTCCAGGATCAGAAGATGGGGTCGGGAGTCTCTAAGAGTACCTTGTCCGATGGATCAGGGATGCTATTTGCTTGGCGTATCGGGCTACGGGTGTGCCTCCTCTGGACAGTGTTCGGGCCCAGTATACGAGGGTGCTGGCTTCCTCCTGGGCTGAACAGGCTGACACTCTATGGAATTGATATGTAAGGCGGCAGCCTGGTCCTCATCTTCTACTTTCTTTGGCCACTATAGACTTGACCTATCCTCTGCTTCTGATTGATGTTTGGGAGATCTGTCCTCCACACGGTGGTCCCACCCTGAGCTTTTGATCTCTGTAAGTCTCTCTCTGGGTGCTGTCGTGGCGATGAGAAAAGACCATATTACTTACCGGTAATCTTGTTTTATGGAGCCACGACAGCACCCACTCACTTTCCCCCCTTGTTGCTTCTCCACGGCTTGGCCTTCTGTTTGTCACGTGTGGTGGTGATATTTTTTGGTTTGTCTGATTTGAACTTGTACTAATTAGCGGTTCCTCTCGGTCTCTGTAACACAACTGAGGAGGTGAGGGGGACCGCCCCTTTTTTATCTGTAGGTTTCCTGTCCCTGGGGGGGGTCCCCTCTCTCTGTGGGTGCTGTCGTGGCTCCATAAAACAAGATTACCGGTAAGTAATCTGGTCTTTCCTTTGCGTTACTGGTGATCAGGGCTGTGAAGATCAGTAAGTGGAACCTAGGTCTCCTGAATTTCCCTGAATCTGACACCTATTCCCTCACACATGGCTCATGTTTAAGTGATACATTTACTGTAGTAAATTGGTAACATCAGGCTTTTTATCACTGTTCTGATACAATAATCAATCTTTTTAAGTAGAACATAAAATATACTAATAGAATGAATACACTGGCACTCAACTTGGTCCAAAAAAAAAAAAATCTTTTGTCCTGGACAGAGAAATGTTAAATGAATAGTATTCAGAATAAAGGTATAGTAGTTACAGGTAGACAGGGTCCGTGTTCGAAAACCTGTCAGAAGAATGAGAACAATAATAAATGTGACTAAAACACTCACTACTAGAATTCTGAGGAAGAGTGTTGATAGTCTTCAATACCTGTACTGTATGGTAGAGGTATATCGATGGTCTGAGTATGTGAACCTGTGAACTATTAGGTAATGGGGGGTCTTCAGTTATTAAAACTGCAAAAATAAAGAGAGAAATGCTAATAGTAATATACTAATACTGATAACAATAATCATAGTAGTAGTAATAACTTTTACAGTTTTAATAACAATTGAAGACACTTCATACTACACATTCAAGTGCTCAGACCATCTATATACCTCTAAAATAGATTACAGGTGTTGGAGACTGTCTTATCCCTCTTCCTCAGTATTCTCATAGCGAGTGTGGTAGTCACATTTATTATTTAGAACATAAAACATATTGGAATATAACTTTAGGATACAAAAAGCTTTTACTAAATTGTAAATATGCAGTAAGAGGGAACTAACTGTACCCAATTTATTGCTATATATTTTTCTTGAGGTGGTACATTTTACCATGACTTCGACAAAGTACAGCCCTGTTAAATGTTGGTGGCTGCACTTTATATAGGAACAACCTAATGATAGGTTCCCTTTAAGTTGGTGCCAGCAGTGACCCAGCTTTCTTTGAGGAGGAGAGCTAATTTTCATGGAAAAGTAATTGGTAGTAGCGGTCATTTGGCACAAGCTTTTCGTGTTTAGGTTTTTTTTTAATTTTATTTTAATTCTGGGAATTTATACTAAATTGCTGCCAGACATCTCAACCGGCTTATCTTGCCTTAAGGCACCGTTACACACTACGATGTCCCAGCGATTCGACCAATGATGGGGGTCGCTGGGACATCGATATGTGATCGCTGGTGAGCTCTCACACAGGTAGACTCCTCAGCGACCAGCGAGAACGCCTGTAACCAGGGTAAACATCGGGTAACTAAGCAGAGCGCTGGTTACCAGCTCCCAGCGTGTGCTGTGCGGCACTGGGAGGTAGTTGATCGTTGGTCTCCCGCTGTCACACACATCGATGCTGGCCGCCCAGCGGGAGACCCGCGATAAAATAATGGTCCTGGTCATTTACCAATGATTAACGATGAACGACCTCATTGTTGGTAAATGTCACACGCAACAATGTTTCGAAGTCGCTACAAGGTCACAAAACCGTTGACGTTGCAACGATATCGTAGTGTGTAATGGGGCCTTTACAATATTATATCAATCATTGAAAGTCCTCATGCTTATCTCTGCCTTTTGAGGGGAAAGAGTTGGAACATATTATTGCTGACATTCGTCTAATGGGTATGGCGTCTATTAACTACATAAACACTGTCTTCTCAAATAAATTGCACAGCAATTATCGGTTTCCATACTTTCTATTCATTTTTCCATATGATATATTGGAAGTGATGTTATCTTGTTAGCTTTTGCCTGTTTCCATACCTCCATCTCTAATATTTACAGCTGGGGTGAGTTAACCTGTTGTGGCTTAGATTGGAATGAGATGGCAAGAACTCCTTAACTAGCTGTACGCCTTTTGATTGACTGCAGATGATAAAAAAATTGAAAAGCCTCAAAGAAAGGTAAGAAGAAATGGAATTAACACGGAGAAATATCTTAAGGTGCCATGAAGACTTCAACTCACAACCATAGTTGTGTGCAGAACAGGGATTCACATAGAGCAAAGTAAAAAAATATTGGACTCGTAGGGGCGAGTGGGAAAATTAGGAGCATGTGTTTATTACAGCTTTTGCACTATTTGTCCGCTACAAACCTGACCTATCTATTGCAGGGTGCGGAATGACAATCTCTACTGGTTCTAAAGGGTGGGGTTGTTCATAATTCTTATACAGGTGCTGTATAATTCCTTATACAGGTGCAACTCAATGAATTAGAATATCATCAAAAAGTAAATTTATTTCAGTAATTCAATAAAAAAAAGTGAAATGCATATATTATATATTGTCATTACAAACAGTGATCTATTGCAAGTGTTTATTTCTGTAATATTGATGATTATGGCTTACAGCCAATGAAAGCCCAAAGGTCATTCATTCAGAAAATTATAGGGAGGATGAAGGTTCTGAGAGATAAAATATTACCTAAATAGGTATCAGAGGCTTCACCTTGTGTGGTTGTGAGTCACATTTACTATAAAAGCAGATCATGGCTGCTGCAGTCTCCAGTGTGGTGCATATAGAGTAGGGAGGAAGAAGAGTTAAAAACTTCACTGCCATATTCCATGGGGCATTAAAGGGTGAATATAATATTGATTTATTAGTCAACGTGTTTCAGGTCTTCCTGGCCTCTTCCTCAGAACAAATCAATAACATATTGCCATGTGTCAGGGTCTTAAACACGTGGACTAAAAAATCAATTATATATTCAGCCTTTGATGTCTCGTGGAATATGGCAGCACGGTTTTTAACCATTCATCCTCCCTACTTTAAGTTTCTGAGATAATGAGCTTTGGGTTTTCATTGGCTGTAAACCATAATTAGCATTTACAGAAATAAACACTTGAAATAGATCACTCTATTTGTAATGACGCTATATAAGATATGCATTTTATTTAATTTTTTTTAGTAATTCAATAGGTGAACTTTTTGATGATCTTTTAATTCATTGAGATGCACATGTATCTGACTTCTGACCGTAAAATTCTTCTCATCTTTCATGTGGCCATAAATCGAAAGCGGCTCCGAAGAGGGAAGATGAGTTTGGAAAATCTCCCCATGGAACAAGAGTACAGATTGATTCTCTTGAATTATTCTGCAAACATTTTAATGATTTTTAGCCAAAAATAAAAAAAAATGCCCTGAAGCTGTCTATATCCTTTAAAGAAAAACTAGTAATGAGATGAGAATGTCCATAACACTTTTTTCCTGTCATATCTTGTTAATTTGACTATTGCTTTTGAGGATGGAGTTGGACTTTTTTTTTTTTTTTCTTCCAAGTTTTGCTTCCTTATATCCTTTTTTTTAGGTGGAGGGGTTAATGTATGCACAGTCATAAGTCTCAAAATACTCCAATATACAGTGATCTATGGTGACAGATGCTCTTTAAACATATCACCAGCTTTGCCAGAAAGACTTCTGATCTGCTCACCTTTTGATAATGTTGGAGAGCGTAAAGGAAGAGGCTGTACAGTTTTCTATCAAGCCTGAAAGGGTTGTCCTGCAACAACCTGTTATGTGCTTTCATAAATTGTCAATCAAACAGGTTATAAAAGTAAGAACAGAGGAGATCTGACCTCTACAACCCCCACCGCTGTCCAGATTGACAGGTTAGAGAAGTAAAAGGAGGTTTTTGTCCTGGGATCACTGCTTTAAATTGAATGTCCTAAATAGGTCATATTTTTGTGCTAATAACTTCATAACCTGACTTAGCTTGTAGCTATGTTGCTCCTTTTATTGATAGCTGCCGAAAACCAGAATTGTATAAATCATTTTCTATACATACAAATACAGCTGAAATCAACCCCATAGTGACTAAGCCATATTTTTCCAATCTGACGCACCACTTTTATCTGACACATTCTGCTTTGACTGGGATATTTAAGTCTGGATTTATTTGCAAAAATATCAGAAATTTGTACATTTGTAAAAAAAAAATGAAATGTTCAAACGCAAAGGGCGTTTCATATCATCATGGTGTCTGTCTCTTGATAATCCAGCCGACATGATGATGGTGTAGCGTGAAGCACATGTGACGTTGCATCAGGCTGGCTAATACCAAAAAAAGCAAAAAGCTGTGGACAGATGGGTACAATGTGGTTGTGGCTGATGGAATAACACCTGCTCTTAATAACATGCCGATGTTGGATAGTCAAAGTAGAGCTTGCTGAAGAAAAAACATTGCAAAAATGAAAAATTGGTCTAGAAAAGAATAGGCTAACCTCCTTTTGTCCTAAGACAGTGATGGCGAACCTTTTTGAGGCAGAGTGCCCAAACTGCAACCCAAAACAAAATTATTTATGGCGAAGTGCCAACACTGTAATTTAACCTAAATTACAGCAGTGGTTATCTATCACAAGCGCTGCACAGGGGGGGAGAGCAAGCAGATGCTAACTCTCTTCCCTGTACAGGGCATGTAGACCTGAAACACTGATGATCAATTCAATTATTTTAACAATTAATTGATTTTAAACTTACCTTTGCAGTCTTCTCTTCTCTTCAGCAGTGGTCAGATAGCTCATGTGTACTGCACATTGAAGCTGAGCCACTGCCCTTTCTAGAAACAGCAGGTGGATTGATCTGTATGGAAAAACGCAGAATATTAGACAGAGCAAGCAAATTTCATGCTGAAATCCTGGTCCCTATTTTGTAGTAGTATCTCCATCCTGAACCTCTCCTTGTAGCTATGTGCTCCATCCTGACCCTCTCCTTGCAGTTATGTGCTCCATCCTGACCCTCTCCTTGCAGTTATGTGCTCCATCCTGACCTTCTCCATATAGTTATGCGCTCCATCCTGACCTTCTCCTTGTAGTTATGTGCTCCATCCTGACCCTCTACTTGAAGTAATGTGCTCGATCCTGAAATTCCCCTTGTAGTAATGTGCTCCATCCTGACCTTCTCCTTGAAGTAATGTGCTCGATCCTGACATTCCCCTTGTAGTAATGCGCTCCATCCTGACCCTTTCCTTGTAGTTATGCGCTCCATCCTGACCCTTTCCTTGTAGTTATGCGCTCCATCCTGACCCTTTTCTTGCAGTTATGTGCTCCATCCTGACCCTCTCCATGTAGTTATGCGCTCCGTCCTGACCATCTCCTTTCAGTTATGTGCTCCATCCTGACCTTCTCCTTAGTTATGCGCTCCATCCTGACCTTCTCCTTGTAGTTATGTGCTCCATCCTGACCTTCTCCTTGAAGTAATGTGCTCGATCCTGACATTCCCCTTGTAGTAATGCACTCCATCCTGACCCTTTCCTTGTAGTTATGCGCTCCATCCTGACCCTTTCCTTGTAGTTATGTGCTGCATCCTGACCCTTTCCTTGTAGTTATGTGCTCCATCCTGACCCTCTCCATGTAGTTATGCGCTCTGTCCTGACCCTCTCCTTGCAGTTATGTGCTCCATCCTAACCTTCTCCTTATAGTTATGCGCTCCATCCTGACCTTCTCCTTGTAGTTATGTGCTCCATCCTGACCTTCTCCTTGAAGTAATGTGCTCGATCCTGAAATTCCCCTTGTAGTAATGCGCTCCATCCTGACATTCCCCTTGTAGTAATGCGCTCCATCCTGACCCTTTCCTTGTAGTTATGCGCTCCATCTTGACCCTTTCCTTGTAGTTATGTGCTCCATCCTGACCCTCTCCATGTAGTTATGTGCTCCATACTGACCCTCTCCTTGTAGTTATTTGTTCCATCCTGACCCTCTCCTGGCAGTAATGTCCCTATCCTAACCCCCTTCTTGTAGTAATGTTTTCAGCCTCATCCCCTTGTGGTATGCTTGATCCCTGTCCCCTTGTGGTAATGTCCCCATCCTGCCCCCATCATGTAGTAATGCCCCCATCCTGCAGTAATGCCCTATCCTGCAGTAATATGCCCCCTCCTTGTAATAAAGCCACCATCATCCCCCTTCTTGTGATAATGTAACCATCATGCCCCCTTCTAATGTCACCATCATGCCTACTCCTAATGTCACCATCATGCCCCTCTTGTCACCATCTTGGCCCTCTTGTCACCATCATGCCCCTCTTATTTGTCACCATCATGCCCCTCTTATTTGTCACCATCCTGCCCCTCTTGTCACCATCCTGCGCCTCTTGTCACCATCCTGCGCCTCTTGTCACCATCCTGCCCCTCTTGTCACCATCCTGCCCCTCTTGTCACCATCCTGCCCCTCTTGTCACCATCCTGCCCCTCTTGTCGTCATCCTGCCCCTCTTGTCGTCATCCTGCCCCTCTTGTCGTCATCCTGCCCCTCTTGTCGTCATCCTGCCCCTCTTGTCGTCATCCTGCCCCTCTTGTCGTCATCCTGCCCCTCTTGTCGTCATCCTGCCCCTCTTGTCGTCATCCTGCCCCTCTTGTCGTCATCCTGCCCCTCTTGTCGTCATCCTGCCCCTCTTGTCGTCATCCTGCCCCTCTTGTCGTCATCCTGCCCCTCTTGTCGTCATCCTGCCCCTCTTGTCGTCATCCTGCCCCTCTTGTCGTCATCCTGCCCCTCTTGTCGTCATCCTGCCCCTCTTGTCGTCATCCTGCCCCTCTTGTCGTCATCCTGCCCCTCTTGTCGTCATCCTGCCCCTCTTGTCGTCATCCTGCCCCTCGTCACTCTCATGCCCCCTCATTATACTGTGGCTTAAAAAAAAAAAAAAAAATCATACTCACCTAGTACTCCCGCCTTCACCGCTCCTCTTCTCCTCGCGTCTTCAGTCCCAGCGTCACATGACCGTGGTCATGTGATGCCGGCGGGGCGGAGCTTAGAGTGTGTCGGAGATGCGGAGGAAGGAGAATCCTCCGATCCGACACGGCTTTGAACTGCCGGCGCCATCATGCCGGCAGTTCAAAGCTGCAGTGAGAGGCGACGCCGCGTGCCAGGGAAAACGGCTCTGCGTGCCATAGGTTCGCCATCACTGTCCTAAGACATTGGCACTTTAAGATGTCAATTATCTGTGCTCTGGCAGCTCCTGCGAAGCATACTTGTTTGTGGCGCTTAACAGGTTTGTAGAAGGTTTGAAAAACGTCTTCCCATCCCCCTCAAACACTCAACACAACTGTCTAAAGGTTGAGTTGTATTACAGCTCAGCCCCTCTAGGGAGCTGATTTGCAATTCCAGACATAAACTGCGGGGACATGAAAGAAAGTAGTCCTGTTTAAATTTTGTACAACACTTTGAAGGTGAAGGGGATAGAAAAAATGTTAATGTTATGAAGAAATACATTTAAAATGAACCTGTGGCCAGGCTTTTATTTTTGCATTAGCTGTGGCAACCACCAGTAAGACCTTATATACATCATTCTGGAATCTTGAATACACTGCAAGTCCCCAGGCCGATCTCCATCATGTAAAAAAAAGTAATAATTATCAAAAGAATGAACATAAATTCAAAAAACTCAACGACAGCAACTACAAGTATATGGTCTCCAACTAAATGCACTCAGCAGGATACAGTAAGCCTCCGTAATATAAGACAAAGGCATCACAGATGCAAAATACCAGTGCTCAAATCACTATCATCCTCCTATTGGAGGCGGTTATTTCTGGTATTTTTTTTATGTACACAGAATAAGGTCGCCATAAAGCGCCAGTCACGTGCGGTGCAGTGTGCCCAGCCTATTACGCCTTTACTATTAGAACTAGGCAGGCTCACTATATCAATGCACCACAACAAGACAGATGGCATATATGGTCCAGCTGCACCCTGCAAAAGAAAAAAGATACCCATGTTCAACTTGGATACAATAACCTGAAGAGTTCACTGGCCGGTGAGTGCCATTTTTTTTTCCATTTTCTTTACGCTTGATGGTATTTGACGTCTGCTCTAGAATGTGCAACACTACTCTAAGGCTAAATTCACACTGTGCGTTTTTGGTCTGTTTTTGATCAGTTGTAGGCAAAACCAGGAGTGGAACTATCAGAGGAAAAGTTGCCACTTCTGTATTTATCACCCACTCCTGGTTTTGTCTTGCATATTCTGAGGTTAAAAAACTCACCAAATACTCAACATGGACTCATACCTTTTAGGCCATGTGCAGACGCGCGGAGTATTTGAGTTTTTTACCTCAGGGATTTGTAAGACAAAACCAGAAGTGGAACAATCAGAGGAAAAGTATAATAGAAACACATCACCACTTCTGTATAAAACAGACTAAAAACACAGTGTGAATGTAGCCTAATAAGAATTGCTGGTGTCATTGAAGCATTGGTGCCCGCTCGTTCTCCTTTTTTTGTGTTAAAAATATAATTTATATAAAACATATGAGGGTTTGCTTGTGGCGTGATGAACTGGTCTTTCTATTTATACCCTTTTGGAGTGTATATACTTTGTTTTAATTTTTTTATTGCTTTTTAATTCATTTGGGGAGGGAAGTTGCAGCAGAATATGGCCCACACGCTGTCCCTCTTATGGTACATGCCCTTCACACCGACCTCTGCTTTGAATAATAGAGCCCCTCATCACACTGTCCTCTCACAGTGTCCCCCCCCCCCCCCAATGCTGCCCAGTCTGACCTCTGCTTTGAATAATAGAGCCCCTCATCACACTGTCCTCTCAGTGTCCCCCCCCCCCCCCCCCCAATGCTGCCCAGTCTGTAGACCGTTCCTCCCTCTCCAGACTCTCCCCCCCCCCCCCCCCCCCCCACTGGCTCATCCTTGCTGTGTCCTCACACTGTCCATGCTGCTTTCTCTCCATACCATGCCCACCCCATATTATTCAGTGCACTGTCACATTTTCCTCATCTCCTTTCTCCTCACCATCTCATCACTCATTGCCTCCTTGCTCCCCATCCTGGCCTGCACGATGGCCTAATCACAGGTATGACTTGCTCACATAAAGATTTCACTCCCAGCCAGGATTGCCGCAACAAACAACTTCCTGCTCTGCGGGGGTGGCTGGGGGCACATACAGCCTCCACTGCCGGGGAAGTGAGCCCCTCACTAGCGACTACTATCCCAGGCCACCCTCCCATGTGCACATATAGATAGACATCACACATTTCAGACGTGTGTGTGTGTGTGTATATGTATATATAGAATGTCAGGCACAAGCAGATAGAGAATAGATAGACAATACATATATTGAGTGGATGCCCTCAAATTACATATGGACTTGATGTCGCAACCCAGGACAGCAGGTTCTTTCTCGAACGCTTGTACTTGCATGTTTTCCAGGGTGTATCCTCCCTTCCTCCTGGGGCTCAAATGCTGAGCTCTTTTACTCTAACTGTAGGCTGGAAGGCAGGAGGGAGAGAAATGAGCAATAATATACACAGCAGGGGTGACACAGCCATGGTTGTTATACAGCAGCCTCTCTGCTATGATGAAGAAGGAGCTAATGGGCAAAACCTACTCCATCTTCTCTAACAGAGCAGACACCAGGTCATCCTCTGCGTGGCCGGACTCTGCATTTGCAGAGGTAGATCCTTCCTCCAACTGCTGGTCCCCGCTGGAGAATTCCCTGGTCTTTGGTGGACCTTAATCCTATGACTGCAGATACTGTTGAAAATCTGATGGAGGGTGAAGGTGTCCGATGCCATTGGAAACCGCCTTACCCCCCGACTTTCGGCCCCAAAACAGCAGTATAGTCCGTTGATATGGACCGTATGCCTCTGGTCACACATTAGTCACCTAAGGGAAGTAAAAAATAAGTCAAATCAACCTCCTTTTCTATCAATATTAATAAACCTTTACAAATCAATTAAAATATCAGCATATTTGAAATTGCCAACTCTAAAAGTGGTAATCTAACAAAAAATTAGCTAAAAAAGTAAACAATGCAATGACAAAAGGATAAAAAAAAGAAAATCCAGAATTGCACTTTTTTGTGGTTGCATCAAAACTAAAATAAAAATAATTGGAAATGTTGCATCTACCTTAAAATGTTATCAATCAAAATGTCAGCCTGCTATGCATAGAAATAAGCCCCCACACAATTCCACTGATGAGCATATAAAAAAAGGAATGAGTCTAAAATTGCCGGCTCAATTATTTTTGTTTTCAACAAAAAAAAAATGTGACCACTTAATTATGGAATCTACGCATCTGTGGTATCACCGTAATTGTGACCTTAAGAATACTCCTGATGCTACAAGTTACTTCACAAAGAATACCACTTAAAGCAATGGCAGATTTATGCTTTTTTTAATCATTTTATTGCAGTTTGAATAGTCCTTTTTTTTTTTTTTTTTACAGTGCATTGTTTGCTAAATTGAATGGTGTCCATTGAAAACTACAATTTTTTTCACAGAAAAACCCAGGCACCTCTATGGCTATGTATGCAGAAAAAGTAAACGTTATCCCTCTTTAAAAAAAAAAAAAAAAAAGTAAGGCTAATAAAGGTGCAAAAAGGAACAATAACCCAGAGGAAACAAACTAAGGTCCTATAAACAACTTGCCCGTGTCTGTGCTTGGAGCGGGCGCGAGAGAAAATATGGGCAAATATTTAAAAATGCTCAATGTAGAGTACGTTGGCTAACAAACTCCTAATGAGGTGGTGTAGGATCAGGCCGGCGTCAGCACCCGGCGTACCCGGGCAAGTGCCGGGGCCCGACGGCTTGGAGGGGGCCCACCGGGCCCCTGAGGGCTAGGGTCACACTTGTGTTGTGACCCTAGCCTGACGCAAGTATTGTCTGCTGCAGCGCAGAGCGTTTAACGCTATGCGCTGCCAGCAACTGAGCCCATAGAAACCCGCAGTTTACATTGACAACGAGTGGTTGTCACGGTAAACGTCGGGTTTCTATGGGCTGCCTCCAGCGCATAGCAGCGTTGCAACATACAATACTTGCATCAGGCTAGGGTCACAATGCAAGTGTGACCCTAGCCTCAGGGGCCCCTGAGCACTGCCCCCACAGCCAGAGCCATATCCAGGGGGCAGCTGGGGGGTCATTTTCAGGCTCCTGCAGGCTGCAGCACCGGAGGTCTCCCTCCTCCCCCCTCCACGGGAGCGACAGAGCTGCACACACTCTGTGCTTACAGGACCTGCGATGATGTCACATGGAGGGGAGGAGTCAGGGGTCTCATGATCAGCTCCTCAGTGTATCCAGGACTCTGCTGGCCATCAATGATGCTCAAATAAGGTGAAGTTTGTGTGTGGTCAGGAGGCATTTACAGTGTGAATGTAGCAGAGGTGAGTGTGTACTAGGTGTATGGCAATTAGGTGAAGGTTATGTGTGGGGTCAGGAGGCATTTACAGTGTGAATGTAGCAGAGGTGAGTGTGTACTAGGTGTATGGCAATTAGGTGAAGGTTATGTGTGGGGTCAGGAGGGATTTACAGTGTGAATGTAGCAGAGGCGAGTGTGTACTAGGTGTACGGAGCAGAGCCGTGTGTGTACGAGGTGTACGGAGCAGAGCCGTGTGTGTACGAGGTGTACGGAGCAGAGCCGTGTGTGTACGAGGTGTACGGAGCAGAGCCGTGTGTGTACGAGGTGTACGGAGCAGAGCCGTGTGTGTACGAGGTGTACGGAGCAGAGCCGTGTGTGTACGAGGTGTACGGAGCAGAGCCGTGTGTGTACGAGGTGTACGGAGCAGAGCCGTGTGTGTACGAGGTGTACGGAGCAGAGCCGTGTGTGTACGAGGTGTACGGAGCAGAGCCGTGTGTGTACGAGGTGTACGGAGCAGAGCCTTGTGTGTACGAGGTGTACGGAGCAGAGCCGCGTGTGTACGAGGTGTACGGAGCAGAGCCGCGTGTGTACGAGGTGTACGGAGCAGAGCCGCGTGTGTACGAGGTGTACGGAGCAGAGCCGCGTGTGTACGAGGTGTACGGAGCAGAGCCGCGTGCGTACGAGGTGTACGGAGCAGAGCCGCGTGTGTATGAGGTGTACGTAGCAGAGCCGCGTGTGTATTACATGTACGGAGCAGAGCCGCATGTGTACGAAGTATGTGTACCAGTGGTAGCCCCCCGCGGATTCCGCTCCTATAGTCTCAGCCACCTTTGCCAGCAGCATTCTTCTCCATAGTCTCTTCTGCCGCTGTCTGCATTCTGCAGCTCAGCATGGAGGGGCACGATGTCATCACTGTGCTGATATGTGCAGAGCGACCGGAGGAGACCGGAGCAGCGAGAAGAAAGGTGAGGAGAGAGAGAGATCTGGACGGCGAGACACTCCGCTTGGCTGCGGTGCCACCATATGGCAGTGCGGCTCCATTGAGCTGCTTGCATTATTTGTGTGCTTCAGGATGCTTGTGTATATTCCAAGCATCCTCAGACGCACAAAAATGCAACATTTTGCATTTGAAGGGTATTTTTAAAAAGCGCAAGGGAACGCAATCGCATTTTAGCCCACTCCTAACAACGTGTAATATACTCACTGTCAGAAACAGCTCTTGCTGGATTCGGCAGTCACTGTTCCTGTAAGGCTGCCTTTACATAGGAGTTTTTTTTAAAATGTGGCAGTTGCGGTAAAAAAAACCTGCATCTGCCGCATTTTCCGCCTAGCGGCTGCACTTGCTGCACGTTTGCGGCAAGCCCCATGCATTGTCTATGGGGCTTGCGGTAAGTGTGCGGCTATATATATATATATATATATATATATATATATATATATATATATATATATATATATATATATATATATATATATATATATAGTCCGCGATATGTACTTAAAGGGGGCCCACTGAGACCTTTTCGCCCGGGGCCCACAGAAACCTGGAGCCGGCCCTGTGTAGGATACCTACCTGTATTACCCATATGTATCTTATTTGAACACCAATGAATGCTGTAGAGATAGATAATAGATATTGATAGACAGATATAGACAAGCAAACATATAGACATATAAGTACACAAGCCCCCTCAACATATTGGGCAACTATTTATGATTCAATAAATGAAAAATTGTTGTTGGGTCACCTCTGCTCATTCTCATAACCAGTAAAGTTAAAACAGACATCTGATGCTGATAACAGGCTGGGAATATCCATTGTTGTTGGGCTCTTCCAAGCCTAAAAATACCAGCTAGAAAAAAAGGGAGATACAAGAGGCGCAGATTGTGCCCTATCAAACAGACACTATAGTTCTTATGTGGATTATAAGTGTATCCACTCACCTTTTATGGTTGTGAGACCCACAACCAGTTTAAAAGCATAAGGCAGCTGCTGCAGAACCTCCACCAACGCCACAAAACCGCGGGAAAACAGGAGATAAAACTGGAATGGTATCCACGGTCCGCGCTGCTGCTCTTTATCCAAGGAATCCACAAGAGGTTATTACCATCAAAAGTTCTTTATTTCATCACACCAACGCGTTTCGGTGCTGTCCCAGCACCTTCCTCAGGGCATGTTACATGGCATAACAGCAGACCCTTTTATATGCAGTTACTGATATAAAATCCCTCCCCCAAAAGAAAAAAACATGTATTTGTCATCAGTGACATCATGAGATCAAACCACCTCCCGGCCCAGAGATAGAGATCATTGCTAAGAATATGTAAAACATGTAATTTTATCAGATGCAATGTGTATTGTCATATTCCATCAAAAAACTGACAAACAGAAATAAAAATAAAGTGGCACCGAAATGCGTTGGTGTGATGAAATTAAATACTTTTGATGGTAACCTCTTGTGGATTCCTTGGATAAAGAGCAGCAGCGCGGACCGTGGATACCATTCCAATTTTATCTCCTAAAAATACCAGCTGGCAGCCATCCCTGAAGTGGCACATTACATTAGACGCACCAATTTTAATGCTTCACCTTGGTCCTTTTCAATTGCCCTGGTTCGTTGGCAAACGGGGTATTGAATTTTGGGGTTGATGTCAGCTGTGAATAGTACAAAATTACAGCTGTCATCAAGCACTGGTGTTAGTAATGGAGAACTGTCTATAAGACAACACCATTGCTGATCCAGTCAGTAAAAAGAAAAAATAAACACTGCCACTCACTTCTTGTTCATTGCTCGTTTGGTACAAAGACGGGGGATAAGGAAGCTGGCAGTGATTGGACACAGGATTCATGTAATGTCACATGAGCCCTGAGCTGCAGTCACAGACAGCTCTAGAATGGCAGCTTGGGAGATGAGTTCACAGTTTACTATTTTAACTGGGGGAAACAAGTGGATTCACAAGGGATTGTCCTAGTAGTGGACAACCCCTTTAAGGAGAGGAACTGATGCTTATAATGACCATCTACGTACAGCACTGCAAAATACTTTGGTTCTGTATAGGTAATATTCAGTTGAAACCAGAAATTTACATACACTTTATAAAAAGACATTCATGTTTTTCCATCATTGCCACGGCAGCACCACCTGAGAGAGAGGACCGCCCATCCAAGACAGGAAACCTGAGATAAAAAAGGCCGGGCCTCTCCTGGACCTCAGTTTAGGTTTCCTGTCTTGGAAGTGGGAGACCTCTGAAGCTCATTCGGTCCTGGCCTGACTCGGTAGCTGGAAGAGCTGTCCTTACCTAGGCAGTGGCTCCTGACTTGGGTGCCGAGGCTCCTCCACGGGTATCCCCTGTGGTGGTGGAGGGCACAGGGTCTTGTAGAGGGCCACCAGTTGCTTGTTCTCGGCCCTTGTCGCCGCCCAGGTGTCACAGATGCACGGTTGGTGGCTGCCATACAGTACTGTGCCCCGGGTGAAGAGGGTCGTTGATGGGCTGGGCGCAGCGTTCCTGGGTCTGTAAGGGGCCTGGGAGCGTTTTTTTTCTGGTGGCAGGTTTGAATTTTGCGCCGGGAGCCGCTACTTCTGGTTTGGGCGTGGCCCGGAAGCGACGTTCCGTGCATGCTCAGTGCGGGCCATGATGGCGGCACCCAGCGTTCGGAAGCAGGGAGACGCTGGAGCGGTTCCCAGTGGTGTGGGTCAGTGCACGGAGGGCAAAGCCGGCCAGTTGTCTAGCGGTGGGATGGAGCAGCAGTCCCTTTCGGCTCCTGACGTGGGGGAGCCTCAGCAGTCTGGTGGCGGCCACAAGTCCTCACAGAAGGGATCCCGGATGGATGAGTACCCTAAAGCCCCCCGGAAATCGGTATGCATCTGGTGGGTGGAGTGCCTTCAGGCTGTGCTGTCTGTATTTACACCGCCTTCTTGTTTGGTTTTAGGACAGCAAGAAAAAGGCTGCCAAACAGAGGCATAAGGAGTGTGCTATCTGCAAAGTCCCTCTTCCTGATGATTGTACTAAAGACTTGTTCCCCTTGCATTGAAGAGACTGTGAGAGACGCTGTCCCCAATCTGGCCTCTAGCCTTAGGGATTTAGTGAGGGAAGAATTTAAGTCCCTGCAGAAATCCGGGAAGGATAGAGGGGGTGTAAGAGGAAGAAGTCCCAGGACTCTTCCTCTGGTTCTGACCGTGCCGCTCGTAAATCTCACAAGGGGAGACGCAGGTCTCGCTCATCCTCTGCCTCGTCCTCCTCATCGTCCTCCTCAGGGTCTTCCTCCTCAGATGACAGCGGGGATGGGAAGCCGTGTTTTCCACGTAAAGACACTTGATTTTTTGATAAATGCCATCCGTTCAACTATGGGGTTGGTGGATGCCCGTGACCTCTCTTCGGTGGAGGATTTAATGTTTAGTGGTCTGTCTTCCAGAAAGAGACGGACTTTTCCTTTAAATCAGAGGGTCAGTGTGCTTATTTTACAGGAGACTCACTTCAAGGAACATCACGTCCCACACATTAAAGATAGGTACTTTTCAACATGGTTCCACAGCGCCTGCCCGGTTAGCCGCTCGAGGGGGGTATCCATTACTATCCACAAATCCTTACAACATACCATTCTGGATACTTGCATAGACAAAGAGGGTAGATACGTATTATTAAAAATGAAGATTCACGCCACTGTATACACCATTGTGGGGTGGTACGCACCAAACGATAACTCAGCCACAGCCAGTCGGGGCTTCTTGAACAAGGTGAGAGAATTTGCGGAAGGGGTAGTAATAATAGGGGGAGACTTTAATCTCACCCTCAATCCGAGGCTGGACTCCACATCGAAAAAGGAGAGAGGAACACCTAAGCAAGTCACTCTCTTAAAACAAACTCTCCATGAGATGCAGTTAGTTGATGTATGGAGGGCATGTAACCCTGGGGATAGGGATTATACATACTATTCTAGCCCCCACGACTCATATAGTCGCATTGATTTTTTTCTCGTTAGCCACCATGCATTGTCCTGGCACCCTAGACCGACCATTGGCAGCTTTTTATGGTCTGATCATGCACCAATATTTTTAGACATCACCCCCCTGACGTAGTGGCCCGACCTTGGACGTGGAGACTCAATGATAATCTCCTTCAGGACTTGATTTGCTCAACGGAAATCAAAAAGTCGATTGACTTGTTCTGGGAAGATCATCGGAAAGATGACACACGGACCCCGATTAAATGGGAGGCCCTTAAATGTGTGTTAAGAGGGATTTTCATTAAACATGGAACCCGCTTAAAAAAGGAAAGATCGGTCAGGATTCAGGAGCTGTCGGATGCCATATATAGACTGGAGCAGCAGCATAAAAACAATGTGTCAGCAGTAGTGTTGGGAGACCTGATTAAACATAGAGAGGCACTTAGGAATATACTAAATGAGCAGTCTTTAAAATACAGAAACACTATAAAAAGCCTCATGTATTTTAAGGCTAACAAATGCGATCGCCCCCTTGCACGCTTACTGCACCCTAGGACTCAGACCACATATGTACCGAAACTTCAACGAAAAACAGGGGCAGAGACACACGACCCAAGAGAAATTTTAGACACAATGCGCAACTATTACCAAAAATTGTATAATATTGAGGGGCCGACATCGAATACACAAAAAGTGACTATGCAGACCAAGATAGACCAGTATGTAGCGGACACTCCACTCCCGAAGCTGAGACAGCAGATAGTAGACGAGTTGGAAACAGCAGTATCAATAGCAGAAGTTGATGAGGTCATCAAAAATACCCCTACAGGAAAGAGTCCCGGCCCTGACGGATTTTCTCCACAATTCTACAAATTCTTTAGGGAACACCTCACACCGCACTTGACAAAAGTTTATAACTCCATCTCGGCGTCCACCGGGTTCGCTCCACAATCCCTGGCAGCCCATATTACAGTCCTGCCAAAGCCAGGTAAAGATCCCACCATAGTCTCTAATTATAGGCCAATTTCACTTATAAATGTAGACATTAAACTATATGCAAAGATTCTAGCTAATAGATTGGCAACCCTTTTACCTTCTATCATTCATACGGATGAGGTGGGGTTTGTCCAGGGTAGAGAGGCAAGGGATGGAGTGTTGAAGACGCTCTCCCTGATTGCACATGCTAGGGCTTCCCATAAGCCCCTGGGGTTGATCTCGGTGGACGCCGAGAAGGCATTTGATCGGGTGAGGTGGAGTTTTTTGAACTCTGCTCTCAAACAGATAGGGTTGGGAGAAAAATGTATTGGTCACATTGCCGCATTATACACTGAACCATCAGCCACAATTAAAATCAATGGTTCACTATCCGACCCTTTTCCGATAAAAAATGGGACTCGGCAGGGTTGTCCCCTCTCACCGCTGCTGTATGCGATAGCAATGGAACATTTGGCGGTGGCGGTGAGACAAAACCCAGACATACAGGGCATAGAGATAGGAAAACATCACTATAAAGCCTCATTATATGCGGACGACCTTTTATTATATATATATCGCGCCCTCATATCACTATCCCCGCAATAATGTCGGTATTTGGAAAATACAGTGAAGTTAGTAATTTCAAAATTAATTACACAAAGACAGAAGCCCTTAATATCACATTACCAGAGGGAGAAGTGGAGAGAGCCAAAGTTAACTTTCCGTTTAAGTGGCAGCAGACGGCCCTTAAATACCTGGGAATTCAAGTCCCCTCAGATTTGAGTAGACTATATGCGTTAAACTACGAGACATTATTAACTAGGACTCTGAAGGACCTTAAATGCTACAACAAGAAAACAATCTCGTGGCTTGGACGTATTAATTCGTTTAAGATGGATGTGCTCCCCCGGTTTCTTTATGTCTTCCAGACAGTTCCACTCTCGCCCCCACAGAGTTTCTTTAAAACCTTACGCTCGGCGTTGATTCGTTTTGTGTGGCGGCAATCTAGACCTAGATTGAAATATCAAATTTTAACAAGGTCTAAGAGACTAGGAGGAGCCGGACTCCCGGACCTACAGACATACCATCAGGCCTCCCAGTTAATCCATCTGTTTGATTGGCATTATAGATGGGACTCGAAGCAATGGGTAAGACTGGAACAGGGAGGGTACAAGGTTCCACTACGGAACTTACCATGGATAGTGACAAGAGACAAAGAGAAGATAGGGTCGGGAAGTCCTGGAGTGGTGGCTAAGGAGATCATGAAAACATGGGATGCGGTGAAACGAAGGAGGGGTCTAATGGGCATGGGTAATCCTCTGTCTCCCATATTCGGTAACCCTGACTTCCTCCGGGTCTTCAACGTGAGGGCTTCCTGGGATGGCGGAGGATTTCAGAACCTAGGTTGTATCAACTGAGTTCGAGGAGGGGCCTACCTTCCCTCGCTGAATTACAGGATAGATCTCCTGTACTGCCTCTGTCTTGGCTGGAATATGAACAGTTGAAATCATTTTATTGCCGAGCTGGGGGGGGATTGGGTACTCTTCCTCCCTTAACTCAATTCGAGAAGGTATTTATCCGGGAGTCTCCGCCATCGCACCAGATCTCCCTTATCTACCAAATACTGAGGGAAGGGGAAACAATGTTGGTCCCCGCCTATATGAGAGCTTGGGAGACCGAAATGGATTGTATTTTCGATGCGGAGGACATTGCAGCAGCCTTCCTATACACACACAAGATGTCCCCGGCTGGCTGTACGCAAGAAAAGAACTTTAAAATTCTTACTCGGTGGTATCAGTACCCTGTGAGGTTGCATGCTATCTTCCCCTCGATGTCAGACAGGTGCTGGCGTTGTGGAAGTGCCAAGGGCACCATGTTTCATATCTGGTGGCAGTGTCCAGGAGTACGGAACTTCTGGGACAGGGTCTTTATGGCATATACTGTCATTACTGGGGATAGGATATTACCTACACCTCAAGTGGCTATTCTATCTATGCTACCTGGCCCCATAGCGAGCCAAAAACGCAGTATTCTCAGATTTTGTCTTACGGCGGCCCGTATGGTTATACCCAGACACTGGCTGACAACAGTAGCCCCATCCATGGCAGAATGGCTGACTGAATTCTCCCACGTCCATCATATGGAGGAATTGATGGCCCAGGCTTCAGGAGATAACTCTGGGTTCTTGAGGACCTGGCAGTCATGGATCATATTCAGGGAGTCTGAAGACTTTAAGAAGTTAACGGAAAGCTGGGATGGACCGTGATTGGTACTGGTCTCCCCTCTTTGAAGGTGGTACGGCGGTGAACAATATCTTTATTCCCCCTTTCCTTATACTTACACTCTTTCCCCTTCCCCCCCCCCCCCCCTTTTTTTTTTTTTTTTTTTTTCTCTCTCTCTCTCTCCCTCTCTCTTCTCCTTTCACTTCTCTTTTGTCTGAAACTGAGTGAAGGCAGATGCAATATGCACCACAGAATAATATGATATGAGCAGGACTACCTGTCATACGAATAGAAAGAATGGACTCACTACGGAAGACGCTTTAATGAACATCACATAATGAAAAATTCTTAAAGTATACTGAATGTGTACGGTTTTGATTCGGTTAACGGACCGAGGTTTATGAATAACAGTTTAATGTCTAATTAGAGTATAGACAGAATTGGTTGAGTTCATTTATTGAAGGACGAAAAGTTAAAAGATTAACGCTATGTAACAGTGACATCCAAAAATAGACTATATAGATATCCGAGGTAAAGACATCATAGAAAGTATTCCTGTATGGTATACTGATATATTTTATGTACTTTGTATGATTGTTTGTATTGTTTGTTTATTTTTTTTTCTTCTTTCTAACTTTGATAACTTTGATAATAAAAACGGATTGAACATAAATCAGAGGGTCCAGGCCTTAATTGTGGATCATTGGACTAAGCCTGATAAGAAGGGCTCTTTCCTATTTGGCTAAAAAGAAGTACCCCTTTGAGGAGGCCACTACTTCCTGGGATAAATCCCCCAAGCTTGACGTAGCTGTGGCCCGGGCGTCTAAGCGTTCCTCTCTCCCTTTGAGGATTTAAGGAATTTGAAGGATCAGCTAGACAGGAAGGCAGACGGCTACTTGCGTAATTACTGGGAATCCACTGCTAGCATCTTTCGTCCCTCAATTGCGGGCATATCGGTCGCTCGGTCCCTCATGATTTGGTTGCAGCAGTTGGAGGCTCAGGTGAGGGACGAGGCTGCTAAGGAGATCTCGTCTTCCTTTCCTTTGACTCTTTCTGCGGCAGCTTTTCTGGCGGATTCCTCGACTGACTCCCTGAAATTGGCAGTGAAGGCTACGTCCTTCTCTAATGCTGCTCGTCGGGCCTTATGGTTGAAGGCCTGGCCCGGTGATGCCCAATCTAAGTCTAAAGTTGTGTTCTTTACCTTGTATGGGTGATTTTCTGTTTGGCAAACCACTGGATGATATCTTGGAACATGTTAGTGACATTAAGAAAAATTTTCCCTCCGGGATTCCGGCTTCCACCTTCCGTGGTCGTTCCTTTCGTAAGCCGCGGTTTGCCAAGCGGAGGTCCCCTCGTCGGACCCAAGATTCTTGGGCCGACAGGAGAGACAAGAAGTCGAGTTTCTTGTTCAAGGGTTCCTCCTTTGACAAGAAGCTCCAGTCTAAGTGACAACTCGCTCCAGGTGGGAGGAAGGCTTGCCCACTTTCTCCCAGCCTGGTCCGGAATTGGGGCTTGCCATTGGGCTCTCGCTCTTCTCAGACGGATTGAGACTGGAGTTCGCTTCGGCTCCTGTGGGGTCCCTGGTGATTACGTCTGTCAGCAGTCCTGAAAAATGCAATTTTCTGATAGGCGAGGTACGGGCCCTTGTGAAAAAAGGGGTTGTTTCCCTGGTTCCTCCAGCCGAATGCGGCAGGGGGTTCTATTCCACGCTGTTTCTCGTGCCAAAGCCAGACTGCTCGTTCTGGACGATTATAAACCTGAACAGCTTTCTGGTGCAGCGTTCGTTCAAGATGGAGACTTTGAAGTCGGCAATCAGGTTATTGTTTCCAAATTGTTTCATGGTGGTACTGGATCTGAAAGACGCATACTACCATGTTCCAGTTCACCGTCACCACCAGCAGTTTCTGAGGTTCGCCCTGTATATGGGGGGCTCCCTCTGCCATTTCCAGTACTGGGCTCTCCCCTTCGGGCTGGCGATGGCTCCTCGGATTTTCACGAAGCTGCTGGCAGAAGTGATGGCTCACTTCCGATGTCAGCAGATTTTGATTATTCCGTATCTGGACGATCTGCTGATTGTGGGGGACTCCAGGGATCAGTGCCTCGACCATCTGCAAATGTTTCAGTCTTCCCTGGATCAGCTGGGATGGATTGTCAATCTGGAAAAGTCCAGACTACTTCCCGCCACGCGTAAGCTGTTTCTGGGGATGATTCTGGATTCACAGTCTTAGCTTTGCCTCCTCCTGGACGACAAACAATTGCGTCTTCAGTCATCCCTTTCTGCAGTACGGGACTCTCCTCGAGTGACTTTAAGGAGGGCTATGTCTCTCTTGGGCTCCCTCATGTCCTGTATCCCAGCAGTTCCTTGGGCACAGTTGCACTCTCGGGCCCTTCAGTGGGAGGTTCTCCAGCATCAACTCAGGTTGGGGGCTTGGACGCAAAGGTTGTTCTGTCCCCTCCAACTTTAGATTCTCTGGAGTGGTGGCTGGTCCCCCAGCACCTCTCCGTGGGTGTCTCGTGGGGTTGTCCGGTCTCCGATGTAATTACCACGGATGCCAGTTCCTGGGGATGAGGGGGCCAACCTTCGGGACCTGTCCGCTCAGGGAGCCTGGGTCTCGCGCCTCTCCAGGATGTCCTCAGATATGCGGGAGCTCCTGGCAGTTTGGGAGGCTGTTTCTGCATTTCTTCATTCCCTTCAGGGGCGCCATCTAAGAGTTCTCTCCGACAACAGTGTGTCGGTGGCTTACTTGAACCATCAGGCGGGCACCCGGTCTCTGGCTCTCATGGGCGTTACGCGGGACATTTGTCAGCTGTTGAAGACCATCACATTTCCCTCTCTGCCCTTCACTTACGGGGGGTGGCAAATTCCAGGGCGGATTTTCTCAGCAGGGTGCAGCTCCGACAGGGGAAGTGGGCCCTGGATCCGGGGGTTTTCGCTCAGATTGTGGACAGGTGAGGCCTTCCGGAGATGGATTTATTTGCAACTTGGGAGAACAGGCAGGTGCGACAGTTCTGTTCTCTGAATCCCGGAGACCGGCCCTTTGCTGTAGACGCTCTTCTGATCCCCTGGTCCTCGGGACTTCTATATGCCTTCCCTCCCTTGGTAATGATTCCTGCAGTGCTTCGGAAGGTCAGGGAGGACAGGGCCAGGTCATCATGATAGCGCCCTTCTGGCCATGGAGAGCTTGGTTCTTTTGGCTCAGTCGCCTGTCCATGCAGGCTCCCTGGACTCTCCCCCTCTCCCAGTCTCTCCTGTCCCAGGGGCCGGTCCACCATCCGCAGGTCTCCGGCTGACTGCGTGGAACTTGAACGGCGGCTCCTGTCGCATAGGGGATTCTCAGACGGCCTTGTTCGTACGCTGATGTCCAGTCAGAAGCCGATTACCACCAACATTTATGGTAAAGTGTGGAAAAAATTTCTGTCCACTTCGGGGGCGAGTCCAGAGGGTGTGGCTCCTGTGCTGGCAATTTTAGAATTCCTCCAGCGGGGGTGGGAGATGGGTCTCTCTGTCAATACCCTGAAACTCCAAGTTTCGGCCTTGGGGGCCCTGTACCATTGTCCCCTCGCTGGGTCTTCTTGGGTGACGAGGTTTATACAGTCCTGCAAGCGGGCCACTCCTGTTCCCTGTCCGAAGGTGCCTCCTTGGGATCTCAATTTAGTTCTGGATGCCTTAACCAAGCCTCCCTTTGAGCCTTTATCTTCTGCTTCGCCTAAGGTCCTTACTCTGAAGGTAGTCCTGTTGGTGGCTTTGACGTCGGCCAGACGTATTAGTGACCTGCAGGCCTTGTCGTGGTGGGGCCTTATACTCAGATTTTGCAGGACAGGGTCATCCTCCGCCTGGACCCTTCCTATCTTCCCAAGGTGGCTACCAAGTTCCACAGGATGCAGGAGATTGTCCTCCCTTCCTTCTGTGATCATTCTGCAAATCAGAAAGAAGAGGTTCTCCACACGTTAGATGTCAGGAGGGCGTTGCTTACCTACTTGGACAGGTCCGCAGCCTGGCGTCAGGCTCCGTCCCTCTTTTTCCTTTCAGGGGGCCTCTAGGGGTAAGGCAGTGTCCAAAGGTACCCTTGCTAGGTTGTTGCGGTAAGCCATCGCTCTTGCTTATTCATCTAGTCAGGTGCAGGTCCCGGTGGGACTTACTGCACATTCCACCAGGGCAGTGGCTGCATCCTGGGCGGAGAAGGCTGATGTCCCCTTAATATTGATCTGTAGGGCTGCTACTTGGTCTTCTCCTTTCTTCAAGCATTACAGGCTTGATCTTTCTTCCACTTAGGAGGTGACCTTTGGTAGACTGTTCTGCAAGCAGTGGTCTCTCCCTAATTTTCTTTTCTCTGAAATCTCTCAGGTGGTGCTGTCGTGGCGATGATGGAAAAGTCTAAATTACTTACCGGTAATGTTTTTTCCGGAGCCACGACAGCACCACGCATCCCTCCCTATTGCCTGTTCGTGTTGGTCACGTTTGAGGGGTGTGAATTGTTGATTTCTTTTGGTGGTGGTTGTGTACTAATGCTTGTTGCGTTCTCCTCTCCGGTATCTGTAACCTAAACTGCGGTCCAGGACAGGTCCCGCCTTTTTTATCTCAGAGGTTTCCTGTCTTGGATGGGCGGTCCTCTCTCTCAGGTGGTGCTGTCGTGGCTCCGGAAAAACCCATTACCGGTAAGTAATTTAGATTTTTCTCACTATCTGACATAAAATCAGAATAAACCTTTTCTGTTTTAGGTCAATTATGATTACCATAATTAATATTTGCCAAATGCCAGAATAATAAGAGAAAATGTTTTAAGGCATTTTTATTACTTTCTGCAAAGTCACAAGTTTACATACACTAAGATTGCTATGCCTTTTAAGCAATTTGGCTAGCCCATATGATGATGATGTGTTTTGGAAGCTTCAGATACGTTTATTGGCAACATCTGAGTTAGAGACACACCTGTGGTATTATAATACACACCTGAAACACACTATCTTTGTGTAGCATCATGGGAAGATCTAAATATAGCCAATTCATCAGGAAATAACTGGATTTGCACAAGTCTGGTTCATCCTTGGTGGCAATTTCCAGATATCTGAAGGTGCCTCGCTCATATGTGGCACCCCTATGAATTAGTTGCCACAGGAACACCTGGAGCATGGAGGGATTTCCACATCAGGTAAACTTCTATGCAACACCTTCCACCCCAGACCTGAAGCGGGAGCTCTTATTGTTGACTTCAGGCAAGGTCTCCTATAAATTCAGGCCTGTGAGCGGAGTTAGGCAGTGCAGTTCCAGGGAGGACTGTGAAGACATCCTGGTGAATGCAGCTGTGCTGGGCCCGTACAGTTTCATCCCCGGAACAGCCTAATCTGGCCCAGCAAAGGTACCTGTTCGACAAGGCGGAGAAGCAGCACTGGCATGAGAGATAGTGGGCCAGGGAGCAGGAGAACTTGTTGGCTAGAGCCCGAGCCCGCGGTCAGCCGCTGATTCCCCCGTAGGACAGAAAGTCAAGTACTGTGGTTGACTTTAATCTGGACAACGGGTGGGGTTTTATTCGGGAACCGGGCCTTAGAGGTTTTCATGAGCCAGAGAGAGGTTGAGGATCACCTCCCATGGGGCACCGGATAGAGACCTATACCAAATGGACAAGGTCACTTATGAGCGACACTTCGGTTCTAGAGGGTGGTACGCTGTAAGAGTTTACAGATGCGTAGATTAAAAGTATACTTGACCCAGTGTAAATAGTTCTTGATGTATGCTATTTTATGAAACATGCTGGACATTGTGTGAATTGTTGATTATCGTGTTGAGCCTTTGGACTGTACCTGGTTAAGCCAATGGATTCTGTGAAAGCGTAATATTGTGGCTTTGAGACAGCCCGGTGTTGACATGGACAATATTAAGAGTGAAAGAAATGATTACTATCGGGGCTGAATTGCAACCCGACCCCATTAAGGCCAGATGTAAATGTCTTGAACTGTGTATTGTTCGTCCGGTTGACCCGGTAATGTTAAAAGTAAAGTGCCTCCTGGACGGGAAGATAAGTGTTGAATAAAAATGTTATTTTATTGTTTGAAAAATGTTTCTCAGTCCTGGAGTACTGAATTTAACTAGGGGGAAATGTGGCACCCCTACGGGTCAGTTGTCACAGGAATACCTGGTGCAGGGAGGGATTTCCACATCAGGTAAACTCACATGCAACATCTTCCACCCTAGACCTGAAGGGGGAGCTCTACTTGCTGACTTCAGACAAGGTCCCCTATAAATTGAGGCCTGTGGGCGGAGTTAGGCAGGGCAGTTCCAGGGAGGACTATGAAGACATCCTGATGAACGGAGCCATGCAAGGCCCTTGCCGGAGAGAAGCCTAGCCAGTGTGAGGGACCCAAGAGTGAGGGTCGGAGATAAGGCGAGACAGAGGGGCAGAGGAATCAGCCCGGTTCACCCCAGAGGTAGAGACAATCCGGAGTCCGAGTCTGCACAGGTCCAGTTAGCCCAGCAGAGAAGACCGGAGGGTCAGGGAGACTTCAGTCTCTTGTCAGAGGAACACTTGTAGCACAGCCACCAACAGAGCCAGGGACCGCAGTGGATTCAGTGGTGCCCAGCAGAAGGGCTCTCATCGCCTGCTATACAAGCGAGTGATACAGGAGAGGTCTGGGCCAGGTTTCAGACAGCCCAGCACTACATATACACCGTAACAGGGAGGCCTCACAACCCATTGGATGTGGAAATCCTGAACTGCCTCCCGACCACCTGGACTGTACCCTGGAAGTACCTTTTACTGATGATCTTGCAAGGTTATGAAAACAAAGCCTCAGTGTGTGTGTGTGTCTGTTATTGCGGCCCCTGATCCTGCTCCCTTCATAGACTATACTGCAGTGTCTCCACCTGATGAGCTGCCTTCCCCTGCTGCACAAGAGCCAAGGCTGTGTGGAGAGCTGGCTCCCTGTGTATATCCCAATTCATCACAACTTCCCCGGAGCTCCCGCTCCACCTACGGGGAGCGTTACCAACTAGCTGCCCCATCATCACCCCGGAGGTCTGCAAGCAGCGCCATTGTAATTACTGTGAACCGTAGGTGGAGTCACAAACACTTTTTATTTTATTTTAACCCCTTTTTCAGTGACCGCCAGGGCCACGGGACCGGGCACAGGTGTCCGTGACATCCCCAGTAAATCAATGCCCGGAACCGGGTACCCCACGGCCCTGGGGGGTGGGTCACATATGTACAAATAATTTTATGCTGGTACATGCAAGATGGGAATGTTCAGCCATGATACCGCTCAGGAAGGAAATGGTTTCTGTGTCCCAGAGATGAACGTGCTTTGGATCAACATGTACATGTCAACCCAAGAACAAAGGCAAAAGATTACGTCATTATCCACAGTGAAACGAGTACTGTATCAACATGGGCTGAAGGCCCAATCTGCCAGGAAGAAGCCATTACTCCAAAAGAAACATGAAAAAGCTAGATTAATTTTTGCAAATACACACAGGAACAAAGACTTAAATTCTTGGAGACATGTATTGTCGTCTGATAAAACTAAAATTAAACAGTTTGACCATAATGGCCATTAGGAGGAAAAAGGAAGAAGCTTGGGAGCCTAAGAACACCACCCTAACTACGAAACATGGGGGTAGCAGCATCATGTTGTGGAGCTGTTTTGCTGCAGGAGGGACTGGCGCACTTCACAAAATAAATGGCAGAGAAAGAAGATTGTGGCAATACCGAAGCAACATCTCAAGACATCTGCCAGTAAATTAAAGCTTGGGCGGAAATGGGTCTTCCAAATGGATAATAACCCAAAGCATACTGCCATACTTGTTACAAAGTCGTATAAAGATAACAAAGTAAGTGTTTTGGAGTGGTCATCACAAAGCCCTGATCTCAATCCTATTGAAACTACAGTGGGTACGGAAAGTATTCAGACCCCTTTAATTTTTTTCACTCTTTTTTTTTCATTGCAGCTATTTAGTAAATTCAAAAATGTTTTTTTCTCATTAATGTACACTATACCCCATCTTAACTTAGAAAGAAATGTAGACATTTTTGCAAATTTATTAAAGAAAAACTGAAATGGCACATGGTCATAAGTATTCAAACCCTTTGCTTAGTATTGAGTAAAAGTACTCTTTTGAGCTAAAAGCCATGTGTCGTCTTGAGAATTATGCAACAAGTTTTTCACACCTGGATTTGGGTATCCTCTGCCATTCTTCTTTGCAGATCCTCTCCAGTTCCATTAGGTTGGATGGTGAATGTTGGTGGACAGCCATTTTCAGGTCTCTCCAAAGATGGGTTTAGGTCAGTGCTCTGACTGGGCCAGTCAAGAATGGTCACAGAGGTGTTCTGAAGCCACACCTTTATTTTAGCTGTGTGCTTAGGGTCATTGTCTTGTTCGGAAGGTGAACCTTCAGCCAAGTCTGAGATCTAGAGCACTCTGGGCGAGGTTTTCTTCAGGGATATCTCTGTTTCTGGCTGCATTCATGTTTCCTTCAATTGCAACCAGTTTACCTGTCCTTGCAGCTAATAAACACCCCAATAGCATGATGCTGCTACCACCATGTTTCACTGTTGGGATTGTATTGGGCATGTGATGAGCAGTGCCTGGTTTTCTCCACACATACCACTTAAAATTATCACCAAAAAGTTCTATCTTCGTCTTTTCAGACCAGAGAATCTAGTCTGGGAGCCCTTTGATGTTTTTTCTTTTTTGCAAACACTTTGTGGGCTTTCATTGTCTTGCACTGAGGAGAGGCTTCCGATCGGCCACTGCCATAAAGGTCTGACTGGTGGAGGGCTGCAGTGATAGTTGACTTTGTGGAACTTTCTCCCATCTCCCTACTGCATCTTTGGAGCTCAGCCACAGTGATCTTTACCTCTTCTTTACCTCTCTCACCAAGACTCTTTTGTAACCTTAGCTAGCTCTGTGCCTTGCCACAATTCTGTCTCTGAGCTCCTTGGGCAGTTCCTTTTGAGCTCATGATTCTCATTTGGTCTGACATGCACGTTTTGCTGTGAGGTCTAATATAGCAGGTGTGTGCCTTTCCAAATCAAGTCCTATGAGTTTAATTAAACACAGTTGGACTCCAATGAAAATTTAGAACCATCCCAAGGAGGATCACAAGGAAATAGACAGCATGTGACTTAAATATGAGTGTCCGAGAAAAGGGTCTGAATACTTGTGACCATGTGATATTTCAGATTTTTTTTTTTATAAATTTGTAAACATTTGCACATTTGTTTTTAGTCAAGATGGGGTGCAGAATGTACATTAATAAGAAAAAAAGTGAACTTTTTTGACTTTACCAAAGGACTGCAATTAAACAAGAGTGAAAAATTTAAAGGGGTCTGAATACTTTCTGTACCCACTCTTTATGGGCAATGATGAAAAGGCTAGGTGCGAGCAAGGTGACATGCAAACATGGCTCAGTTACACCGTTGTGCCAGGAGGAATGGGCCCAAATTCCTATCAATTATTGTGAGAAACTTGTGAAAGGATATCCAAAACGTTTGACCTAAGTCAAACTTAGGATATCCTTAATAGCTTAAGGGCAATGGTACCATATACTAATGAAGTGTATGTAAACTTGTGACTTTGCAGAAAGTAATATAAATGCCTTAAACCATTCTCTCTCTCATTATTCTGTCACTTAGCAATATTATTAATTATTGTAATCCTAATTGACCTAAAACAGGAAGGGTTTATTCTGATTTCATATTGGATACTGAGAAAAACATGTATGTGTCTTTTTTATACTGTATGTAAACTTCTGGTTTCAAATGTAGGTGATATATACAAGTCTATTCCTTATGTCTATCTAAGCTTCATATGAATTATGTTTATTTTATAAAACAATTACCATATATTGTAAACCTTTGCATCTTGCACATATTCTCCATTAGACAGCGTACCTGAATCCGAAATATGAGCTTCCTTTATGAAGAAGTATCTGGTTTCTTCTAGCAGATGTGACCCGACAATCAGTAAGTGATGATGACTTACAAAAACGTATTGTATTTCCATCACTAGAGAATACCATGGCTTATTTTCATCTTACATTGCATTCAACTACTTGGACTTGGACTGTGAATTGACTGATTTATTGACAAATTGTAAAAAAATGTGATCCATCATAAAACAAGCACCTGACACTTCACTTAATTTTACTTCATAATTTGTAACAGACGACATTGTAGAGCATTGATATATACAGTATGTTCAAAGTGGCTCACCTTCAGCAAGAATATGAGGAAACTCACCTAGAGTATTACTGGTGGTATATTTAACAGTAAAAATACAGGTGCATCTCAATGAATCAGGATATCATCAAAAAGTTAATTTATTTCAGTTATTAAATACATAAAGTGAAACACATATATTAGTCATTACAAACAGAGTGATCTATTAATTGATGATTATGGCTTAACAGCCAATGAAAATTAAAGTAGGGAGCATTTCACTTGTATATTTATTGAAATAAATTAACTTTTTGATGATATTCTAATTCATTGAGTTCATTCAATACCTCTAGGTATAGTATTGATCTCACTTTAAAGGAAACATATAATCAGAAAATAACCTATTTAAATGTTGGCAATATTTTTTTTCATATTACAATCATTCTTATTAAAAAAGTTAAGTCTTTCAAATACTTGTCTTTTCAGGAAGAGTTTTCATGGGGCTCCTTATCTGAGGCAAGGTTAGAATAACTAGTAATACTTTTATGCACAGATGATAAATAAGGATCTACTATTCACAATAGGGGATATCAAAACCAACCCTTCTCCCCTTCCCTCACAATGACTTCTGCACACGCTCATTAGATGCTTCAATACAAAAGACGGTCAAATCTTTTCTTTGTGGCTAATGTACTGTACATGTATTGTTTTCTGAAACAACAGGAAAACAGGTCTGTACTTCATTACAAAAACCTGATTTAAATAAAAGTAATTTTCTTTTGGTCTCTCTTATTTAACCCCTTCACGACCCATGACATTGTACAACGTCATGGGCCATGTCCCGATGTTTGATGTGAGCTCCGGCGCGGAGCTCACATCAAACAGCCGACATCTCAGTTAATGTAATCAGCTAAGATGTTGGGCTAACAGCACTGATCGGATCTGGGATCCGATCAGTGCTGTTAACCCTTTGGATCTCGCCGTCAATCTCTGACAGCGGGATCCAAAGGCGCTGCGGCGTAGAATGCGCTGTTCCCTGCCTGTCCCGGAGATCCTACGATAGTATCGCGGGATCTCCGACGCTCACGTGACAGGCCGGGGTCCTGGCTAGACCCTGGATGCTGTCAGGGAGCACTTCTGGGTTTTGGTTGGCAGGCGCTGCCAATGACAACAGGTCCGCGATTCTAAGAGATACAGATGAGCTGCAGCTCATCTGTATCTTCCAGAAGCAATCAGGCTGTGCAGCATGGTGCCTCTCTATGGGGCAGTGTAAAAATAAGAATTAATGAAAAAATTGTTTTTAAAAACCTGTAAAAAAAAAAAAAAAAACACCCTCAAGTTCAAATCACCCCCCTTTTCCCCCAATCACAATAAAAGTGGTTTTTTTTTTTAAAATACACGTTTAATTTCGCCGCGTTTAGAATCGCCTGATCTATCAACATATTAAATCAGTTAATGAGAGCCTTAAACTCCGTAACGGAAAAAAAATCCAAACGCCAAAATTTCATTTTTTGGTCGCCACAACATTGCTATAAAATGCAATAACGGGCGATCAAAACAGCAGATCCACCCAAAAATGGTATCCTTAGAAACGTCAGCTCAAAATGCAAAAAATAAGCCGTCACACAGCCCCAGATCCTGAAAAATGAGGACGCTACAGGTCACAGAACATGGCACAAAAAGTCTGTTGTGTAATATATTGTGGTAGATTGGCTTACTCAGCTGCTTCATGAGGTAGACACAGGAATTTATTTCATTCATATATTCAGCAGGTTTATTAAAAGCCTCATAAAGCAGCACGGCAAAAAGTAAATATAAATAGCCTTTCCAGCATAAAGAAAAACAAAACACTTAAAAACAGTCTGTATAACTGCGAGGTCGGCCTGCTCAGTATTAGGTTCAGCTTTTTCTTGTACAAGCACCAATTTGGAGGTCTGCTTACCTCCAAGCACAGAGCACTATATGAACTCAGAGACCTTCAATTTACCTACTGGATGGCACTCTAGGGTGGAGATATGTCAACAGCCATCCCACCCATCTCTTTGATTGTTCACTGAAAACCTGGCCCCAATCATGGTTGATTAACCCTCTAAGCACATAGAATGCTGGAGCTTGGGTTTCACATCACTAATGCTACTAATAACCTCAGTAAAAAAAAATTACCCATCTAGGATTTTACCATTGTTTTCCCGGGCCTATGCTCTCTACATGGAATCTGAAGTCCTGGAGCATTGGAAAACACCTTGTCACCCGGGTGTTATTCCCCTTCTATTAACTCATCCATCTCAGGGGTGCATGTTCTGATACCAACCTGAATTTTCATCCTAACTTCAAAGTGTCTAGCACCCATTTATTGGCCAAGCACTCTTCATGATAGTGTAGTCTTTTCACAGGAGAGAACTCATACTGGGTTGCTCAAAAGGGTTAAGGTTTTGAGACATACTTGAACAGTCCAGCACCATTACCCTCATTTTCTTTAGCAAGGCAGTGGTCATCTTGGCGGTGTGTTTAGGTTATCAGGTTGGGAACTCATGTACACTGAATATTTTACATCATATCAAAGTGTCATAACTTCATTGTTGTCCCACTATCAGTTATAATAAAATCTTTACAAAAATGTGAGGGGTGTACTCACTTTTGCTATATACTGTATACAGATGAAACCAGAAGTTTACATACAATGTATAAAAAGGCACATATGCATGTTTTTTTCATTCACCGTGACATGAAATCAGAATACACCTTTCCAGTTTTAGATCAACTAGGATTGCTATAATTATTAACATTTGACAAATGCCAGAATATGAGAGAGAATGTTTTAAGGCATTTTTACTACTTTCTGCAAAGTCACAAGTTTACATACACTAAGATTACTCTGCCTTTAAACAATTTGGAGCAGCCAATATGATGATGCCATATGTTTGGAAGCTTCTGATAGGTTTATTGGCAACATCTGAGTTAATTAGTGACACACCTGTGGATATATTTTAATACACACCTGAAACACACTGCTTCTTGGTGTAGCATTATGGGAAGTCTAAAGACATCAGTCAAGATATCAGGAGGAGAATGAGGACTTTCCCAACACTAGTCCATCCTTTTGTGCAACTTCCCAGATCCTGAAGGTGCCTTGTTCATCTGTACAAACAATTATATAAAAGTACAGACAAAATAGAATGTCCAGCCATCATACCACTCAGGAAGATATGGGTTCTGTGTCCCAGATATGAACTTGCTTTGGTCCAATACGTGCATATCAACTCAAGACAATAGCAAAAGACCTTGTGAAGATGATGGCGGAAGTTGGGATAAGATTGTGTCATTATCCACAGTTAGAAGAAGAAAAGGTTTGGTACCATGTTAGCCAGTTGAAAAAACATTGATTGCTGACAGTGGGAGAATCACATAATAATCTTGTAGTTGTGATACTTTATTTTTCTTAATCATTAAAATGTAATTGATGTTACAAGGCAAGCTTTCGAAACTTCTCATGTCTCTTCATCAGGCATGTTATAACAAAATATTAGAAGAAACAGAAATATATACACAACCAGAGCAGATACAAGGTATATTAAATGGACCCCCTTAATGACCAATGACGGATATACCATCATGGCTAAAACGGCCACTGAGTATAAACGCTCTCTTTGGTCAAAGAAATGCAGAAAATATCCTAAATTTGCCACTAACATGAAGTCCAATATGTCATTTAAAATAAAACAAACAAAAAACCCACTATCTTGGTATCAATGGGATATGTTGAAGCGCTCAAGTTTTTATATCAAAGTGACACTGGTCAGAATTGCAAAATGAGGCTCGGCCCTTAAGGGGTTAAATAAACAGTCTAAAGAGAATCCTTAATTAGCAAGGCTTAGTGGTGTGACAGCTTTTATGATCCTAATTTATATGTAAACCAGACGTCCTCAATATCCCTGGAACAAATTCTTCAGAAATTGTAATGAGTCATAAACCCTTCTTATACATTTAAACCTGATCAGACAGAGTCAAAGGTTGTAATGAGTTTGGATTAACAGACCCATCTATTTTTCTGTGATTTAAAATGGCCTTTTTTTCCCCCCCCCAACTATAATTTTTTATTGAACACTTTTCAGTAGCATATAAACATCAGACCAACAATGAACCAATGTAACATTGGAGATATAAGGACACTCCTGACACTTGTACCCAGTCTTTGGGGAGGAATGTGCCTTTGAATACAGTCTTGCCCCCCTTTCAGCTCCTGTGGATCCAGGGGAGCATGCGTGAGGCACAGTATGGCCTGAGTAGTCCACCCTGTGGGTTGTCCTGCACTAGATGCATAAAAGGGAAGTGTTCCCATCTCCATAACCAAAACAATACTATAATATAAAAAGAGACAAAAACATATACAAAAAAAAAGGGGGAAATGAAAGAGAGAGAAGGAAAGATCGAAAGCTAGAGAGAGTGAGAGAGAGAGAGAGGGGGGAGAGGAAGAGGTCAGCTGACCGGGGGACTTGTGTGCAGATCCCCTCCTGCGCAGTGAAGTAATCCCATAGAGCCCACACCTGGTTGAATCGGTCCACCTTGGCATTTCCCAATGCTGTCAAGTATTCCATCCTCCTTATATCAACTATTCTAGATATCAGGTCGGTGTATGTGGGGGGGGGGGTCTATTCTCCGCCAGAACAGTGCTATCAAGCATCTGGGCGTGGTGAATATGTGTAGTAGACGTTTGGAAGCAGTTTTTCCCACCCTCCCCAGGTGTGCATTGAGAAGGTACACCAGAGGATTAAGTCTACATAGGTGTAGATACCTTTCAAAATGAGGTTCCGTACAGAGGCCCAAAGGGTGCCCAATCTTGGACATGACCAGAAGATGTGGAGCAATGTGCCCACATCTGTGTTGCATCGCCAGCACGTATCAGGAAGGAGAGCGTTCAGCTTATGGAGGAAGGCTGGTATATGGTACCTGAACATCAGTTTATACTAGTTTTCTTTATATAATATGCAGATAGACATTTTGGCCACCCTTTTCCATTATAGATTGCCATGTCTGGGGAGTAATCTTTCTCCCCAGTGAATCCTCCCACCATTTCATGTATGGGAAACCCATCTTCAGACCCCCTGTCCGAGCAGGCGAGTAACTGGTAGATCTCTGATATTAAGCCCTTAGTATCCGTGCCTCTCCTGCAGATTTTTTCCAATTCCGTCGGGGTTGCCACCCTTGAAGGACCGTACAGAGAGGCTGCGTAATCTTTAATTTGATGAAATTGATAGAATTCTTTATTGGACAGAGGAGGAATAGATTTTATGCAGTCAAACGGTTGGATCCTCATGGTGCCCCCATCGCTGATGTCTACAAAACTAAAAAGGCCCGCCGAGAGCCATAGATGGAACATAGCCGATTCCATCCCACTCGGTAGTAAGGGGTGGTATATAAAGGAAACATCAGCAAAAATGAAGAGGCCAGCGAAAATCTCTTGGCAATACTTCCAAATATCCCTCGTAAATTGCATTGGGCCCAGTAAGGGGGTTGGCAGATCTATCTGGGCAGGGGGCCACAGCAGAGAATTTGGGTGGACAGGAGCTAGCCACAATTTTTCAATTTCGGTCCATTTGTTGTGAGCCCAGAATGACGACCAAGACGGAATCCTGCAGAGATGTGTTGCCCAATAATACCTAACCACATCTGGTACTGAAAGGCCACCTTGGAGCTTATGGGTCGTCAGAACCTCCTTGGCTATCCTGTGTCTTTTGTTGCACCAGATAAATCTCATAATGGCCGCCTGAAGGGATTTAAGCTCCCCCCACGGAACGGTCATTGGCAGTATTCAAAATAGTACAGCAATTTAGGAATCTGCATCATCTTTACAGACGCCACTCTGCCCAGCCAAGCAAGGCTCAGAGATAACCATTGAGGAGGAGGATCTCAAATCCCTGAAGAGGGAAGGAAAGTTATGTTTGTTAAATGTCAAACGAGGCGGATAGATTTACCCCTAAGTACGGTATTTAATGATTTCTGATTTCCACCAGAATTTGAAGTTAAGGATCAGGTAATTCAGTAAATCTGTGGGTATATTGATAGGGAGAGCTTCGTTTTAGTTGGGTTCACTTTGTAACCTGAAAAGCCACCATATGTTTTTAAAGTGGACATAAGATTAGGGAGGGAGATGTGGAGATTTGTGAGGGTGAGGAGGACGTCATCTGCAAAGAGATAATTTAAATCCTTGCTGCCCATCTTCACCCCTGAGATATCCACATTGCTGTGAATGGCTGCCGCCAGTGGTTCAATGCTCATGGCGAAAAGGAGGGGGGACAGAGGGGCACCCCTGTCTCATACCATTTGAGATGGGGAAGGGGGTAGACGTGAGGAAGGGAGTTTGATGGATGCCGTAGGGGATTTATAAAGAGCTTGTATTGCGCTGAGGAACCTGCCCGAGAGGCGAAAGATTGCAAGGACGCAAACAGGAAAGACCATTCCAGTCGGTCGAAGGCTTTTTCAGCATCTATGCTCAAAGCTAGCATCTGTTGGCTCCACCAGTTCACCACATCGACCAGATCTATAACTCATCTGGTGTTGTCTCCTCCCTGGCGGCAGGGAATGAACCCTACTTGGTCTTTGTGTATTATCAGGGGAAGCCAAGGGCTCAACCTGACAGCCAACAACTTGGCGTATATTTTCAAGTCCGAATTCAGCAGCGCAATAGGCCGATAGTTGGCCAGTCCAGGGGGTCTCTGGGTGGCTTTGGCAGAATAATCAAATGGGAATGAGACATCGAGCAGGAAATATCTGCACCATCCATAAAAGAATTGAAGAGGGAGGTCATGTGGGGTATGAGGACTTTAGCAAACGCTTTGTAATATAAGTATGTAAGACCGTCCAGGCCAGATGACTTGCTCTGGGGCAACGCCTCCAGGACGTCCCCTAGCTCCTCGCATGTAATTGGTTGGTTAAGAGCAACTATGGCGTCTTTGGGGAGCATGGGTAGCTGTAGGTTGGAAAGATATCTTGGCACTTCCCCCTGCTTTCGTGTAGGCCGTCCCCAGTTGGGGAAGTCAAGTTATAAAGGCGTCTATAAAAAGAGAGGAAAATATCTGATATAGTGGAAGCGTTATAGTGAACAGTTCCATGTGCATCACATAGGGCCTGAGAGCAGGCTTTGGACGTGTTCTTTGAGCTGCCGGGCCAAAAATGTATGCACTTTGTTCCCCTTCTCATAGTACCGTTGCTTACAGTAGAGGAGTAGCTTCTCCACTGTCCTGATAGACATATCATTTAGTCTTTCCCTTAATTGCAGCACCTTTCTTAAAGAGGGTACTGAGGGGTTATTGGACAGTTTAGTTTCCCACAGTGAAAGCTGCGTGGACAGCCGGAGGCGCTGAACTGCCTCGTCCTTTTTGGCCCTAGTCCCCTCTCTTTTATACAATGACCCCTCATCACAGCCTTATGGGCCTCCCACCAAACAGACAACGAGGAAACCGAAGTCTGGTTAAACTGGAAGTACCCCTCTAAGTGTCGATGTAAGGAGGAGCTCGTTTAGGCGCCAGTGGTGAAAGCCCCTGGGTGCGTGCACTTGTTTAAAGTCTAGAATTATGGGTGAGTGATCAGACCAGGTGATTGCTCCCATCTCGGCTCCTGCCATCTGCTGTAAGATTGAGCTACTCACAAAGAAATAGTCTATTCACGTATGGGTCTGATGGGGGGCCGAGTAGTAGAATGCCTTCTCTCCTGGATGATCGACTCTCCATGCATCAAAAAGTATCTCTGCCCTGATCAATTTCCTGAATTTCAGGGATAGCTACTGCAGGCTCTCCTAGGGGGATGTCCCCCGACCAAAAGACGATCGGAGGACTCTGAAAAGGGTGCTTTAAATTCGGCCCCCAGCACTACAGATGTCGTGGGGAGGTTGCAGGTCAGAGCAAGGATCTTCCTGAAAAAAATGCAATTGGCCATTGTTCGGGGCATAGACATTTGCTAAAATTAAAGATTAAATAATCCCCCCATTTGTGCTTCAAGGACTACATATCTACCCCCAGGATCACTGTGGGTATGGGAGATCTGGATAGGGCATTGGAATGAAATCAGTATAGCAGCACCCCCTTTTTGTTATTAGAGTACGTGGAATAACTGGTGGGATAGCTCCCTCTTGCGAAGCCAAAAGACCTCTTGCTGTCGTAATGTGTCTCCTGAAGGAAGGCCATTTCAGCCCTCAATGACTTTAATTCTTGTAGAGTTAGTTTGTTTGCGGGGGGGTTATGCCCCCTCACATTAATAGAGATTATACGTACCATGGTGGTGGATTCGAGCAGGAGCAATGTCAGATGGTGCGGCTGGAATTACCCCCAAAGAAATGGGCATCAACAGGCTACGACAAACAATCTCAGCAAACTCCCCCGGTCTTGTTAGGTCATTAGTTAGAGAGGGAAACCTCAGGACAAGAGATAAAAGGGAGAGAGGGAGGGGTAGGAGAAAAGGAAGAGGGACATCTGGATATAAAAAAAAGGATAACATATGAACATGCATGAAAGACAAAAAATAAACAATCCAAATAAACGACGTATTCCGGTGGTCGCAGGCTGAAGTCGAAGCAGGGGGCATTTCTTTAGCTCTTAGGAGCAAAGGGAGAAAAAAAAGAAAGGTCTAGAAAGCCCCAGTCGAAGTCCAGTGTTGGGAGTGAGGGGAGGCGTACTAGGTTCCACTAACCTAAGGGCTACACAGTCCAGGGGCGGGAAAAGAAAAAAACAGATGCCACCCCTAGAAGAGAGGGATACTCCCACCCATATTAGTTGAAAAAGACTGGTCAAAGCAACCCCGTCTAAACGAAATGTCACAGCAAATCAATCCTAATACACAAACATAACAAATTTTAGAAGAAGGAAAAAAGAAGGCACCAGCGTGTGGTTAACAATAATGTGAAGCTGGTGTTATATGAAGACAGGTGGAGACTAAATAATCAACCAACTGAACTGCACTACAGGTTTCTCATCTCCCCTCTGGGAGTGTCAGCGGGGGCGAAGAGAAGAGGATACTCCTGGTCCACGACCTCCCCTTCTGATGGCTCCTTAAATGTGCCCCTGGACCACACCGGGGCAGGAGCAGGGCTTGGTAGAATTATGTCCCAATTTGGAAGTTTAACAACTGAATATCCAAGGCCTCACAAAGCAGGGAATCCGCCGGGGTGCAGCAGAACAGCTGAACAGCCAGTGGGCTGTAAGTGCGAAGGGGAAACCCCAGTGATATGGGATCTGTTGCTCAACCAGGACCATGGTGAGGGGGTGAAGGTGTCTGCGCTTCTGGAGTGTGATTTGGGATAAATCTGGGAATAATTTGACCTCCATTCCAGCATAGAGCGTAGATTTATGTTCCTGGCAGCCGCCATGTTTTCTCTTTCAGCTCAAAATCGTGCAAGCAGCATATTATGTCCCTAGGCTGGGTGGAGGACCCTTTAGGCTGCAGGGTCCTATGGGCTCTATCTATTTTAATCGAGGACATGGGGGGTTGCCTAGAACGGAATTAAATATTGCAGGATCGTCTTGGGGGACTCCTGACCCTTTGCCTCAGGGACCCCTCCTGCTCTGTTGATGCAGAGACGGCCTCGGTTGTCCAGGTCCTCGATATGGGTTTGGATAGCCTCCAGGGATTGCTGCTGAGCTAGGACCAGCTTCTGAAGATCACCCAAATGGTTCCTAGTGTCATGTTCTTCTTCAAGGGAATCTATTCTCCCTGACAGATGGTGTATGTCCTTCCGTACACTGGCTATTTCAGCCCTGCAAGTGTCTTTCACCTCACTTATCAAAGCCTTAAAGTCCTCTTTGGTGGTTATAAGGGCCAGCAAGTCTTCCCAATTATTGGGGGTCACTGAGACGAGACCCTGCAGGGTTCTGTTCTCCCCAGTGGCCGCAGAGGGAGTTATGCCCACAGTATGGTGTGGATGGTTGGCAGATTTAGATCCCTCACCTCAATAGGGCTCACTTGGTGTCACAGTCTGGTGGTGCATTGTGAACTTGCCCCCCGGCCAGTATGGTCTCAAAACACACTCACTCCAGTACATTTGTTTGGGAGGAGCCCTGGGAAAATAGTGCCGGCTCGCTCTGCACTTCCTGGTCCTGGGCTCTGAAGACCTCAAGGACCGTCCTTTGATCCGGTCGTGGCACCAGAGGAACCTGGGCCAACTTGGGTCTCCGGGGGCTCATTGTGACGTACTTTGGATGCGGATAGCAGCCGCTGGTGCCGGCGATAGCTGAGTGCTGGCGGGAGCTTTGTTTCTTTTCAGCTGCACAGCTCAGCATTCCGGACACGGCCCGTAAAATGGCCTTTTAATATGGAAACTTTCATATTTTCAATGTTGTCCTGGACCACAGAAATTTTGGCTACTATAAATGGATTTTTTTGTCTTAATTTTTGTGTGATAAGGAGACCTCATCCTTGCAAGCACTTCAATACAGAGAAAAAGAAGAAAACCATTGTGTACCTCTGGTGGTGACCTACAACCCACAGGTTTAGGTACTGAGAAATGCTGCCAAGAAACTTGACAAAGATGACCGACTAATAATATAAACAAAGACCCTCCCTTGCTGTGCTACCTCCCACTTTAAGAAACCTCATGATCCGAAGTTTGATGTCCTCAGGTACACTAAGAGGAACAGAGGCTTCTGATTGGTCCGCCGGCCGCCTGCTTTCATGATTGTACAGGCACGAACGCACTTGTTTGAGCTGAGCCGGTGGTCTGAATCACGTAAAGCGTACCGCGGCGGCTCCATGCATAATGGCCCATCAGGGGCATCAGGTGTGTAGGAGTGAGAGTTAGAGAGGTGTGTGTGTGAGTTATTTGTGTGTGTATATGTGAGGGTGTGTATTTATGTGTATATGAGTGAGTTGTTGTGTAATGTGTGAGTGTATTTGTGTGTGAATATTCGTGTGTGTGTGTGTGTGTGTGTGTGTGTGTGGGTGATATTGTGTATGCAGTGTGTATATGGTGTGTATATATGTGTGAGTGTATTCCTGCGCCGACTGAGTGGGAAATCGCTGTGCTGGTGCAGGTGGTGCCGCGTGCTGTGGTGCTGCTGCTGGTAATTGGTAGATGGAGCCAAGATGTAAGTAGCTGCCGGAATAAGAAAGTGGAACAGGTAAGGCGCTGTTACAGCCGAAGATAGCAAGCCTGGTGGGTGGGAAGTGACCGCTGAAGTGCTAGGGCGGCAGAACTGCCAATATGGCCCATGTAGTGTGTCATGGTGAGTGTGTAGTGTTGTGTGAATGTCGGGATGTATGTGTGTGAGTAGTGAGTGTGTCAAGTGCGGGGTGTATAATGGGCTTGTCCACACACTTCGCTCTCAGTATTTCGCGCTCTGCGCTTAAATGCTAGGCTTTGACAGAAGAAGCGCAGGTGGTGTATGCGGCGCTTCAGCAGACATGTCCTGGTTAACGATGTGTATCGTGTAACCAGTTCAACAGCAGCCAGCATAGTGTGCGCTTATCCAGAGCGCACAGGGAAACGCTGCAAGCAGCGTTTCCTTGTGCGCTCGGGATAAGCGGACAGTGGGCAGCCTGCTGTATGAACGGTTACCACGATACACATCGGGTAACCAGGGACAGCGTCTGCTGAAAGCGGCCGCATACACGCACCTGCGCTTCTCTGTCAAAGCCTAAGCATTTAGCGCAGAAGTGCGAAATACTGAGAGCGCAGGTGTGTGGACAAGCCCTATGTGAGTGTGTGTGTGAGCGAGAGAACAAAAAGAACAGAGACCAGGACATTACTACAAGATGATAAGGGAGGGAACATTTCTAAAAGATTGGGACATTACTACAAAATGAGGACCAGGATGGGAGACATTAATATAGGATGGGGACCAGGATGGGGACATTACTACAAGATGTAGACCAGGGCGGGGACATTACTACAAGAGGTGGACCAGGATGGGGACATTACTACAAGATGGAGACCAGGGTGGGGACATTACTACAAGACGGGGACCAGTTTGGGGGACATTAATATACAATGGGGACCAGTATAGGGACATTACTACATAAAGGGGATTAGGGTGGGGACATTCCTACTAGAAGATGAGAATTTGTACTTTACTAGATTGATCAAAAAATTCTGGTATTGCTAAAATGTCACTTAGGGTACCGTTACACGTCGCAACATTGCATGCAATTTCACTGGCAATTTGCTGGTTGCAGTGAAATCATGGGCACATTGTTCTATTTTCTTGCTGTGTACAAATTTAACAATGTGTCCATGATTTCACTGCAACCAGCAGATTGCCTGTGAAATTGCATGCAATGTTGCGACGTGTAACGGTACCCTTAGTCCTACAAGCAATGCACCATCCCCCCGATATCAATTTTTTTCTACGTGCGGCCGACCAACCCAACCGAGTTTGAGACCCCTGGTTTAGGGGCAATGGCACCAAATACTAATGCAATGTATGTAAACTTTAAATTGTTTAAAAGCAATCTTGGCGTGTGAATTTGCAGAAAGTAATAAAAATGCCTTTAAACATTCTCTTTCATTATTCTGGTATTTGGCAAATATTAATAATTATGGTAATCAGAATTGAGCTAAAACGGGGAAGGCTCATGAGAAAAACATGCATATGTGTGTTTTTTTATATAGTATACGTAAACTTATGGTTTCAACTATATATATAACTAGCATGGGATACATCGGAATGTAACAGAATATAGCATTCACCATGCTTGACTAGGGCATAGAGGCCGGTCTTATGTTATTGGGTTTCAGTGACAAAGCTGTGACAGGCATAGCAGAATAAGGGAATAGTTACCTCCGGAGCTGTTCATTCTATAATTCATCTGTACTTACACCACTTGTAACTCACAGATCTGGAGGAACAGCACAGGTGCAGCCACAGCTGATATAAGGGGATCATGTTGTCTGGGTTATCTCAGCACAGGGAAAGGTAAGTCGAAAATAAAGGCTGAAATACAAATTTTACCTTGTTGCGCAGTGTTTTCTGTAAACTGTGCTTAGAAATCTAAAGAGTTAAAGAATCCTACCAAGGTATTCCAAGGATTTTGTATTTTTAACTCTATAAGTTCCGGAGTGTCCAAGAAGGGTCAATTCTATTATGTTCTTTTTTTTTTCAGTCCAGGGATTGAAAATGAAGCAGATTCCCCCAGTGTCCAGCAGCCGGAGTCACCACTCAGCAGCCTGGTTGGGGATGAGCGCATAGATTTTATTAAAGAACTTGCCTTTAAATCTCTCAAACTCAAAGCTGAAAAGTGGAACCGGTTTGTGTCCTCAGAGGACAACCAATGGCTGCTGCTAACATTTCTGGAGTCTGCAGAGCAGCAGAAGATGCTATTATTTACTGGGCCGGGAGGTACACTGCATGCTACTGACCAACTGGTGAGTGTATCCCTCCATCTTCACTACTCCGTGTGTGGAGAGAATAGTAATCATGATGACCAATTTTTGTATTCGGGCATTAATACATGTTCTCAGATATGTTTCTTTCATCAGTTTTCCATTTTTTTTTTTCACTTTTTTGCTATTTTTTCATACTGAACATCTACCGTAATTTGCCCTTAAATGTAATTACAGGGTGGGCCATTTATATGGCTGCACCTAAATAAAATGGGAATGGTTGGTGATATCAACCTCTTGTTTGTGGCACATTAGTATATGGGAGGGGGAAATCTTTTCCAGATGGGTGGTGACCATGCTGACAATTTTGAAGTCAATCATTTTGGATCCAACTTTATTTTTTTTCAATGGGAAGAGGGTCATGTGCATATCAAACTCATTGAGAATTTTATAAGAAAAACAATGGTGTGCTTGGTTTTAACGTAACTTTATACTTTCATAAGTTATTTACAAGTTTATGACCACTTATAAAATGTGTTCAAAGTGCTGCCCATTGTGTTGGATTGTCAATGCAACCCTCTTCTCCCACTTTTGACACACTGATAGCAACACTGCAGAAGAAATACTAGCATAGGCTTCCAGTATCCGTTGGTTCAGATGTTGCACATCTCGTATCTTCACAGCATAGACAATTGCCTTCAGATGAGTGATGAGGGAAACTTTTCTGTGAATGGTGAAGTTAACAAACAAAACCAGCGCTATTGGTCTGACATTAACCCACAGTGGATAGATCCCTCCAAGACTGCTGGAACACAAAAATTGATGGTATGCTATGGTATATAGGGAACAAAGATAGTGGGGCCATTCTTCATCAATGGAAACCTCAATGCCACTGGATATCTGAATCATGTAGCAATTTCAGATATCCAGTAGCATTGAGGTTTCCATTGATGGCCCACCCTGTATATATAAATATACATACATACATACATACATACATACATACATACATATATATATACTTTTCCAGTTTTTTTACTTTAATAAGGGCCCTTTTACAGCAGCAGTTTTTGCTGATGTGCAGCAGATCCGGCAGGTGGCGCTGCATCTGCCGCCCAACGGCCGACTTGTGCCCCGGATCCGTCAAGCCCCATGCATTGTCTTTGGGGCTTGCGGTCCGTTGCAGCAAGTGCGGTTACGCCGGATTGGCCAGATCCGACACTTGCTGCGACGAAAAAGAAGCTGCAAGCTGTGTTTTTTTTGTTTCAACTTTGTTTTTATTGAAATATTTTAAATTTATAACATGTGACAGAAGCTAATATCGAGCGAATTGACAATCTTCATTCATACATTACATAAAGAAAATATACATGAACAAAAACAGAACAGTAATAATATATTCAGCGTGTCTATTCTCGTCTCCCGGCAGTTAGATTTTCAAATTATTAAGCTTCTACATAGAGGTCCCGAACTCCGGCAGTGCACATTAACCCCTTTTTTTCTCAGATATGTAATCATGATCCGCTCCGAGCAACCATTCACCTCCGCATAATAAGTCGAGTCATTCTCCTCAATACCCCAGTGGATCTCCTCTAAATGAAGTCCACGGTGCCCACACCCTGTCAAACTTATCCATATTGTCATGTAGAGAGGCTGTCATCTTCTCCATAACGTATACATCCTGGATTCTAATATAAAGATCCAGCGATGTAGGGGCTGTTGTTTTTTTCCAGTATATTGGGATGAGGCATTTAGCGGCGGTCAAAAGATGGGTTAGTAGTTTCGTGCGGGATCTATCCCAACCTCTAGGTGTAAGATTTAATAAGAACATACAGGGGTCAACTGGCACTTCAACTTAAAAAACCGTGCTCAGCAGTCTCCCCACCCCTCTCCAGAAATCCCCTAGGGTTGGGCAGCCCCAGAAAATGTGGAAGAGGGATGCCCCAACGGTACCGCATCTCCAACACACATCTGGAATGGACCCATTCATCTTATGGAGAACCTCGGGAACACAATACCAGTTCATCAGAAGTTTAATCTGGTTCTCCTTGTGGAGGGTATTGATAGAGGTCTTGTGAGCTCTCGACCAGACCACCTGCCACTGTCTCAGTCAGTGGGTGTCCCAACCACGACTCCCATTTCGCCATATATGTATGACAACTGGACGTCTGGGTGCTGGGACAGTGAAGTATGGTGTATATATCAGAAATTAGCCCCTTAGTTGTTGTATTATTTACACATATCCTCTCAAAATCGGTCGGTACAAGGGATTCTGGGGAACCCATCTTTGTTTTAAAATAGTGTAATATTTGTTGGTATGAGTAGGATAAGGTCCTCTGTAGGTTATGCTTCCGGGATAGCTCAGGAAAGGTCCTAAACCTCCTAGTTAGGGGGTCCACCAGGTCCCTGTATGTGAAGAGGCCCGCCAAAGCCCAATTGGATCCCGCCGCCGAGTCTATAATGTCCTCCAAGTGTGGGTTATAGAGGAACGGTGTTAGGAACGATGCATGAGTAGCCAACTGGTATCTAATTCTCAGTGTTCCAGATGTCCCTGGTAAATGCCATAGGACCCAGGAGTGCGGCCCGAGAAATCTCGTTAGGTGGACCCCATATCAGGGCTGCGGGGTGATAGGGAGCCAGCCATAATTTTTCGATTTCCATCCATTTGCTGAATGCGGGGAGAGTCGACCAGGAGGGGATACGTCTTAGATGTGCGGCATAGTAATATTTAGTTATATCTGGGCAGGCCAAACCCCCCTGTGATTTGGGGGCGCACATCACTGTTCTAGGAATACGATGTCTCCATGAATGCCAGACAAAGTTCAGGAAGATCGACTGTACTTTCTTTAAGACCGTCTGTGGGACTTTGATGAAATTGTCTCGAACAGGTATAAGAACTTGGGGAGAATCGACATTTTTATGATTGCTATTTTACCTAGAAAGGAGACCGGCAATGAGGACCACTTCTGTAATCGTATCTCAGTATCTCGGATCAAAGGGGGGAAGTTTGCCCCATACATTTCGCCATATCGTGGAGTAATATGTACCCCTAGATATTTAATGGAAGAGGTTCTCCAAGTGTATTTATGAAACTTCTGCAAATACCCAAGTTTAGGTTCCGGTATATTAAGTGGTAGTGCTTCAGTTTTACTTGGGTTCACTTTGTACCCAGACAGGCATGAATATGACTCTAGAATTTTACCTAGATTGGGAAGGGTTACTACGGGATTAGTCAGTGTGAGCATGACATCATCGGCGAATAAAGAAACCTTAAATTCTTTTGACCTAATCCGGATTCCAGCTACATCGGGACTCTTGCGTAAGTAAGCTGCGAGAGGTTCGATGCGAAGAACATATAGCAACGGGGAAAGAGGGCATCCCTGGCGCATGCCGTTACGAATTTCCAGTAGCCCAGAGTGCGCATAGGATAGGCGTATCGTCGCCTTCGGGGCAGAATACAAGCCCCACAGTGCGGTGATGAAGGACCCCGACAGGCCGAAGTGATGTAATGCAGAGAACATAAAGTCCCAGTTCAGCCTGTCGAAGGCCTTCTCCGCATCTAGACTCAACAGAACGGCCTCGTCTCCCCTCTTATTCACCACATCTATCAAGTCCAGTAAGCGGCGAGTGTTGTCGCCCGCCTGGCGAAACCGAACGAAGCCGACCTGGTCTTTATGAATTAATCGAGGCAAGCAGTTATTCAATCTCTCCGCCAAAATTTTTGTAAAAATTTTTAAGTCCGAATTTAAAAGGCTTATAGGCCTATAACTTGCACAGTCTACGGGGTCCTTGCCATCTTTCAAAATAACTGTTATATAGGAGTGAAGCATAGAGGCAGAAATTTCCCCTCCAGTCATGAAGCTATTAAACAAGGAGACCATATGCTGCGAAAGCAAGGGCAAATATGTCTTGTAATAATAGAGATATGGTAGACCATCAGGGCCAGGGGCTTTAGTAGAGGGCAATTTTTTCATAATTTCTTCAACCTCCTCAGTGGAGATCTTATCATTTAGGTCGTCGAGAGCAGACCGAGGTAGTTTAGGAAGCTGACAGTTGCTGAGGTAGTCGTTCAGTACCATATCTCTAGTCTGGTGGTCATTTGGCAGTGGGGAGGGCAATGAGTACAACGAAGAATAAGAAGTGTGAAAGGCCGTAGCCATCCCCTCAGGGTCATATCTAATTGTGCCGTCAGCCCCTCTGATCCCAGTGGGGTTTCCGTTTGTAGCTTTATTCTGCAGTTGCCTCGCAAGCATCGTGTGGGGTTTATTACCGTATTTATAGTATTTCCGGCGGGAGAATCAAATAAGTTTCTCAACCCTTCCCAGTGCCAAGTCCCTTAGTTTCGCTCGTAGTTCAATCACCTCACTCAGACCGCGCCGCGTGGGTCCCGCAAGGAGTTTCGACTCGGCGGCCCTCAGTTTCCCCTCATAGATGGAATATTGTAATTTATTGTCCTTTTTTAATCTAGAGGAAAGCGCTATACACTCGCCTCTGAAGACCGTCTTATGCTCCTCCCATAGGGATCCGAGCGAGGGGGCCGACGGGGCATTCTCAGGAAAATAATGTGTCAGTGAGGTCCGTAGAGTCTGTCTCGTCACACTATTTGTCAGTAAAGACTCATTAAGTCTCCAGTGGGTCGGTCTTGGAACATGGGGGGTAATTTCAAGGTTCACAGTAGGGGAGCATGGTCTGACCATGTAATGTGTCCTATTTCAGCTTTTTTCAATGTTCGGAGGGTCGGGACATTTCCAAAGAAATAGTCTATTCTGCTATGAGATTTGTGAGTGTGGGAATAGAACGTGTACTGTCTGGTAGTCGGATTATCCACCCTCCATAAGTCATAAAGACCGTGAGTGTGGATTAATTTACGAAACTTCAGAGTCACTTCCCTCCTCTCGATGGACGCCCGCAGGAGGTTGCAAGTGGAGTCTATCGACGCAGCTGGAAAAGGCCAAATTAAAATCTCCTCCAATAATATGAAGGGTATCTCGTTCAGAGTGTAGACGTTTTAAAATAGAGGATAAGAATGTAATTTGTGCTGTATTTGGGGCATAAAGGTTACATAGGAGTATTGGCCTACCCTCCAGATCTCCCCTAAGGACAATGAATCGGCCATGTGGGTCAAGTTCGGTCGTTCGCACATGTACTCTACATGAGCGGAAGAACAGGACCGCCACCCCTGCCTTTTTTGTTTTAGCTGTAGCCGAGTAGGTTCTGGGGAAGTAATGCTGGGCAAATTTAAGTGATCCGCTAAGTGTGAGGTGTGTTTCCTGTAGAAATATAATATCCGCTCCAGATTCTCTCATGTCTCTCAAAGCCAGTCTCCTCTTAACAGGTGTGTTAAGTCCCTTGACATTAAGTGAAAATAATTTTACCATGATGGGGGTGGGCACAGGTCTGCAAATAAATCTCTACAGAGACTCGAGGGGTCTCCTCCCTTTCTACTACAAGAACCAGAAGCTCAAAGCCTCCCTGCAAAGGAAAGTCATAGACACGCTGCAAGCATTGAAATCTAAAATACTGCAAAACATCTGTAAAGACTAAAATAAGCAAGTAACAAACAGTAAAACTTAAATTTGTTAGGATCCGCCTCATAGGGATCCCAGAGCAAGAGTCGACCCGTAAAAATCAGTCTCCAATTTGGAGATCAGAAAATCCAAGAAGCCGCTATACTCCTCTAAGGGGTTTGACTTCTTTGGTCTGTACTCTTGCCGGGGGTCGAGACCTTCTGGCCCCCAATGTAGAGGACAAAACACCAGCTACAGCCCCCCTTCCCGGGGACAGTGCGCAAAAACAAGTTCCCCTCTACGACATGGGGGGGAGGAAAGAGTCTGAGAGGAGGGAAAGGGGGGGAAAGGTAGGGGGAGGGGAAGATGGGGAACGGGGAGGGTAGGGCAGGGAACAGGGGGAAAGAAAGAAACAGGGGGACAAACAGATAAGCAAATATCCCTCTCATGGGAGTTATTCATGTATCAGATAACCCATTGGGCAGTGAGGCGTCAAGTCAGGAACCCCTCTGAAATTGCCAGTGAAAACCCTGCGTTAGAGTTAGGAGAGTTCAGGTGTCACCCGCGGTGGTTCTCGCTCGCCGCTTCCTTGAAGTCGCAGTTTGCCAAGTCCGCTGAAGAGTCGAAGGTAGCAACGGCGAGGTCCAATCAGGCAGGGCTGGTGCCTCAAATCCAAAGGTCTTGCAAAACGCTGGGACCTCATCCGGATATCTCAGGGTGGCAGTTGTATTGCCTCGGCGAGCTGATAGACTAAACGGGTACCCCCATTTATACAGAACCTCTCTGTCCACCAGGCATTTAAGGAGAGGTCTCAGGGCCCGTCTACGTTGCAGCGTGATCCAAGAAAGGTCCTGGTACAAAGCTATTTTGGCTCCTCTGAAAGATGGTGGTTTGGTTGGTGAGATCTTAGCCGTAATGTCCTCCTTTAGGCGAAAGTCTGTAACGTGGCATATGATATCTCTAGGCGCTCCATCCATGTTTTTGGCCTTTAATGCTCTGTGCGCTCTATCCATGGGGATCGGGTGGTCCAGGGGGCGTTTTAGTATAGTATTGAAATTGTGTTGAGCGTTGTCTCTACGTCCTCTCTCTCCCTCACCTCCGGTACCCCCCGAACCCGGATATTGTGCCTACGGCCTCTGTTATCAAGATCCTCAAAGCGACTGTAACTGCGTAATGGCCTGTCTAGCTTGTATATGTTCCTCCTCCAGCTGGTGGATTCGCTGGGTCAGCCCCGTTACCTCCTGACGGACAAGTGCTATTTCTTGTCGGCATATAGACTTCACCTCCCGAATGAGAGCCTGAAAGTCCTGCTTAGTAGGGAGGTGCTGTATCGGAGCCCACCACTCCTGGGGGGGCTGCATGTAAGGCCGGGAGTCATCAGGCCGCAACAGGGCTGTAGAGTCCATCATATCATCAAGATCCAGCAAGGAATCCTGGCAGGTGTCAGAAAGAACAGCAGTGGAGTCCCTCCCCCCACTCCCAAATCCAGAGTGGTGCAACCGGGGTATTTTTGGTGACCTCTGGGGTCTAGGTGGCTCCACATAGGGAGCTCCCGACTAATTGCAGGGGCCCTCTCATTGACAAGCCGGGGGGATCCTGGGAGGAGGCAGGGAGAGCCGGTCGCCACATGGGTTATGTTCATCAGATCCTGCTGGGAAGAGGGAAGACCCGATAGGCTCCCCCGGGGTCTTTCCTCAGGGTTGACATCTGGGGAGGGGGTCAGAGAATCCCCCATCCGCACTCCCGTTCCGTGCAGCCAACAGCCTCCCTCGTATATGGATATTCCCCCACAGGGCACAGCACAGGGGACATGAGGACCGTATCACCCACCTCAGCTGTTTCAGCTCGTCCTTGTGAGGCTGGCGGCAGCTCCCGGTCCGGCGCAAGGGACGCCGGGGAGGAAGAGGAACAGTCCTCCCGCTGTGTGGGGGAGAGATCCGAGGCCACTTGTCGCCGCGGGGAGCTGGTGGAGGAGGGGGGCGGGACCTCCACCATCGGCGCCATCTTACCGCGCTGCTGTAATGGAGGCACCTGGGTCCCGACTCCTGTTCCTCCGGGCGACTGGGAGACTGCTCCCGGATGTGTGGGTGTAGTAGATGTGTGCTGTAAGCTGGATCCATCCGGGCTGGCCATATCCGATGCCCCTTCGGGAGCTCTCTCCTTCACCTGTGCTCCATCCGCCCGCTGCTCCTGCTGTCCCCTAGAGAGATATCCATCCAGGGTGCCCGGCACAGACGCCTCCGGGTCCCTGGGGGTCTTAGTTGCTTTTTTGCGGCCCATGAGAGGGGCTAAGCTGAATTATTTGTGCTTATTGAGGTCCCCGGGTCAGGAGCTCCCGCTCTGAACGTCCTCACATGTAGGCTTCTGGGCACGCCCCCCCAGCTGTGTTTTTTTCACGGTCACAAGTGCCGGATCCGGCGTAACCGCACTTGCCGCTTCGGACAGCAAACCCCATAGACAATGCATGTGGCTTGCCAGATCCGGGCCACAAGTGCCATTATTCCACCTGCCGGATCTGCTGCACATCAGCAAAAACCGCTGACGTGAAAGGAGCCTTATGTTGTAAATCCAGATATGTTCAACAGATGAAATATATTTAAATACTACTAACATCTTAACAGTGAAAGAAGCAAAAAAAAAAAGATAAAGGAGACTACTAACTATCATCATAGGCAACATTTCCAAATATTGGGAAATTTCTTCCTCTGGTTGTTACTAGAGAACATAGGTTTTGGTATGAAATTCAATAGTTTTCTCCACTAATTTCAGCCAGGTGGGTAGGGGGACATTTATATAAATGTCGTCCCTTTACATGTTCTCTTGAAAAAAAATTTAGGTGTAATTATTCTGTGCGCTTTTTCTGTTCATGGGCAGATCTGAGGGTGGCAATTTTAGGTTTGACCTGTCAAACGTTTGCTCATCATTGTATGACACAGCAAAAGAGAGGAAAAAAGCTGAAACTCACTGTTTAATTCAGATCCTTTATTGTGCAGTTACGGGTGCATACAAACAGGGAGGGGATGATGGATCTGCGGATCCACGGACTATAGTGCCATTTCGCGCTTGTGCGCTTCAACAGGTCCTCCGGCATTAACCTGTGAGTTGCAGCTTTTTTCCTCTCTTGCTCTGGATTAAGTATTTTGTCTTGAATTTTGGAGCAAGCACCCCGGTGTGGATTTTTGTATCTGCTTACAGCGGCTGTCAAGTACAGAGTGACTTTTCAGAAGGAAGCAACAATTGGTGCTCGGTCTGCTCCTTTATTTAATTATCATAATATGATGTTAGAAAGTAGCTAATTTCACTAAATTTTCATAAGGAGACAATTGAATTGAGAAATCTGGGTAAAAAAACTGTAAGCCATATTGGTAGCATGCTAATTAAAAGGGTCTTCCAGACTACAGCGTTTACGATTTACTTGATGGGGGATAAATATTAGACTATATAACACCTATATACAACACCAACTCCTAAAATAGGCGCCTCCTCCATCAGCCACATGACCACTACACCTTTAAAAACCCTCTGCTGCCATTGGGCAGCTGGATGGGGCGTAGATCCAGAAATCTTTATTAAATCCCATTCACTGTCATCTTGTACCCAGTTCATAAGTCAGATATTTTTTGGATTCTTAATTATCTTTTACAGTCATCAGTCACCTGGAAAACAAAGATTTTCTGCTTACTGAAGAAAACTCCTAAGAAGATTTTAGCAAGCAATTTCAAAAATGATATTGTCATGGGTGAAGTATCCTCCTTGGTTCTTGAACAAGTCTCTGCCCTCATTAGTGAGGTATGTTTGAGTTATAAAAAAATAATCTATTCCAGCTATCCTGAGAGAACGTTAATGAATGTTTACCAATATTAATGATGGCTTTAGCTCAAACAACAGAACATTATACTTTCTTTAAACTGTATCTGCCATCAGATTTCCTGATTTTAAATTTCATATGTTAATAAATAGCACTTTTAGACCTGATGAGGCTGGTGTACTTAGTTTGAAAATCTGTTTCAGAATGACTGTATAATCCTCTTTGAAAATATTACCACTTGATTTTATGAATATGAACTTTATGAATACAACTCATTTTAACCCCTTCACGAACAAGGACGTATAGGTACATCCTTCGTCGTGTCCCTCCCTTTGATGTGAGCTACCACACTGAGCTTGCATTGTAATGACCAGAAGGTGCCATTACATATGTTTCTGTATTCATACAGGTCTGTAGCATAGTTTATGGTTTGATATAGTGCATGATGTCACTTTGTCACATTACATGTAAGCGGTTTCTCTGTAATACCACTGGAGACCATGAGGTGGTGGTATGTGTTGACAAGGGACTGTATTGGAGGAGATCTGATCAATATCCTCTATAGCTGGACACTATGGTAACCAGGGGCAGTTGGCAGTTTGAAACAAGCCTAGCTAGATGTGATGAGCAGGGTTACAAGGGTGGCTAATGTCACGTACCCGGACAGAAAGTCCCATCGCAGCAAGGCCAAACCACGGTTATAGATGTGCCATATCGGAGTACAAGTCAAGTTGCCATCCAGCCAGAAACTGTATGTACCAGAAATTCAGTGGTGCAACTAAATGCTAAGAAGCTGTGAATTTTCATGTGTTATCCAGTAAACCATTTGAACTGTTCATACCGATGATCCAGTCTGCCTTTTTCCTACCTACCTCATCTAGATGTACTCTGGGAATGGTTCTGGATCACTAGGAACCAGGTAGGATAACCGTGACACCCCAAACTGCACAACACTACAGAACAGGCACACCACCACTCAGCACCTACATCTGGGCCTAATACTGTCTCCTGCACCTACTACCCTGGTGTGACGTATGTTACAGTATCATTCCCTGCATGTATCGGCTTGTAGCATTGATAACAGATGCAGGCGTATCAGAGATCCGCCCGCCGCTGTAAACCTTTTAGATTGCGCTGTCAATCACTGAGAGCTTGATCTAAAGCAGCATGGCGTTTGTTTATTCTCCACCGGTATCGGCAACCCCATGACTCAATCAGTGTGTTGAAGTGTTGCCATGACAGCCAGGAGGTCGTGTGAGGACCCCGGATGCTGTTATGACTCTCTTCCTGTGAATTCCCGGCAAACTCCTGCATCCACAGAAATGATCATTTGGGCTATGCAGAGCTGTGGATCATCACAGCTCTGTACAGCACAAGCTGATACAGACTGTACAGTGTTGAGGTGCTCTAAGGGGCCAACAAAAATGAAAAGTGAAAAAAAAGTTGTAAAAAAGAAAAGTTCATATTATCCCCCTTTTGCCCCATCCAAAATAAAAGTATAATTTTTTTTTAAATACACATATTTGATATGGCATTTCTGAATGTGGCCATATCTATTGAATACTAAAAATAATTATTCTGATCAATAAACTGCATAACAGCAAAAAAAGTAAAAATGCCAAAATTGTTTTTTTGATCGCCTGCAACATTGCAGTAAAATGCAATAACAGATGATCAAAACATCACATCTACTCAAAAATTGTATCGGTATTAAAAACATCATCTCAAGATGCAAAAAGTAAGCAGATCCCAAAAATTGAGAACGCTAAGAGTCGTGAAAAATGGCGCCAAAAGCGCAATTGTTTTGTTTTACAAACTTCTGAATTTTTTTTCACCACTGAGAGAACAGTAAAAGGATACATGTTTGGTATCTACAAACTCATACCGACCTGAAAGGGATCACACAGTCAAGTCAGTTTTACCATATAGAGAATGCGGTGAATAAAAAAAAACAAAACCATTGTAGAATTTCACTTTTGCAATTTCACTGCACTTTGAATTTTTGTTTCTGTTTTCCACTACACTATATGGTAAATTGAATGATGTCATTCAAAACTGCAACTCATCCCGCAAAAAAACAAGCCCTCATATGTCTATATTGATGGAAAAATAAAAAAGTTATGGTTCTTGGAAGAAGAGAATCAAAGAATCAATACGAAACACAGTAAATCACCCGGGATGAAGGGGAAAGCTATTCTCAGAAGAGCTTTCAAAAACTGTTATATGGCCACATGTGATGGATTTTCAAAGCAAACAGAACAGCCTCCTCAGGTCTAATAAGTGATCTTTTTATTGTATATATTTTGTATTGTGAAATCTGGTGGCAGATCCGCTTTCATTCTGGAATATACATTTTACAATTCAATCTATTAAGGTTGACAAGATGCTTGTTTACCCATGTTTAAATAATCAATGTGTGCACAATTATTAGACATTTGTATTTTTGATGAGTAATTGTGTTATTGAACAACTACAGTGAAGTCGGTCAAACAAAAAGGTTAATAAACATGAATATTAAATTAAAGTAAAATGAGGTTCTTTGTCTGGAAATACCTGTGTGCAAAATTATTGGGCAAATATTAGTATGCAATTAATTATGTAACTATAGGAAAAATAAAATTTTTCCCATGTCAATTATTTATTTTCATCTGTTAAAGTGAGAATATTAAACAAACAACTCAAAATGTACCAAAAATACATTTCTGGTGTTTTTGAATTCGGTACCATGTTATGCTGTGTGCTCACGGTCCGGAGGAGCTGCGATGTTGGGAGACCACAGCCGACCTGTACTCACCATGTGCGGCAGGTGCAGGGCGACTTCTCCCTGCAGTCACCCGATGGGGGCAGCTTCCGACTCCGCAGCATGAAATGAACATGCTGCGGAGGAGCGGAATACCGGCAACCCGCACTGCAGCTGTCAGATCGCTGCGGTCGGGTTAAGCATAGTGAGGATGGGATTTCTTGAAATCCCATCCACTATGCTGATACTGTACTAAACAGTGTTTTGGACGCAGCAGCAAGACTCTGCGTCCAAAACGCTGCGTATACTGATCATGTGCACGAACCCTTAAAATGTTGATTGCTCTCAGTGGGAGAAACTAGATAATAATCTTGTAGTTGTAATGCCTTTTAATGATGTTACAAGGCAAGCTTTCGAGACGACTCAGGTCCCTTCATCAGACATGGTATGACAAAATATTGAAATCAACTCAAAATCTATACATGAACAACTAGAGCAGACGCAAGGTATAATGAATGGACATTTAGCTAAATAAATAAAACAAAGCCTGGAGAGGATCATCAATCACTCAGGCTTAGTGATGTCAACGTTTTTATGGCTTTAATTTATATGAAAACCTGGTGATTTAAGACTTGTCTTTGAACAACATTCTTCAACATCTCGAAAGCTCGCCTTGTAACATCACTTATTTTATTTTTGTTAGCCATTAAAAGGTATCACAACTACAAGATTTCCTCCCCCTGAGTGCAATCAACAGTTTAAAAAATCTTGTTGACCAGTAAAGCCTTCCTTCTTTTCTATAACAACCATAAACCCATCCATGGAGTCTGTTCGCTTCTTAATTGGTTGACGATAAAAAATTTTGCCAGCGCCAACCACAGCCTCTCAAACACTGGCCAGAGAGGAGACTGTTTTCCTTCACCATAAGACTAAGTTCACAGGGGATATTTCTGATCTGCTTTTGGTGCTGTTTGTTTTTTTTTTTAAACTGCACCAAAAATGAATCAGTCAAAAAGTCTGCCAGCAATGTGAATGTGATTTTCAATTTGCTATTCAGACGTCGGCGTTGTAGACAGCTGTGTTAGTGATGCAGAAATCGCAAACAGAAAATAATGAGCGTCAATTTTTGATCCATTTTTCTTGTGTGCTTTCTGCATCACTAACATCAAATTACTTACCCTTCCCACGATCCACGGTGACCTCCTGTGATGTCTTCCTTCCGAGCACTGCAGGGACCCATTGATGAGTAGTGTGGTACTTCCAAGACCTACCACCATGTGACTCAGGCTGAGTCACAAGCTGGTAGATCCTGTAAGTATTTTTACTACTCAGAGACAGGTCCTGCCATTCCCAGGAGGAAGACATCACCAGAGGTCACCATGGGATCGCAGGAAAGGTAAGAAAGTGTGTGTTTGTCTCTGTCTGTGTCCTCTGAAAATGGAGAAAAAAAGCATCACAAATGGATGATGCGTTTGTGATGCTCTTTTGCAAAAAGAGGATCCATTTTCAGTGCAGAAACTCCACCAAAAATAGATCAACAAAAAAGAACACAAATGCTCTATCTGAACTTAATCTAAATCTCCCATTTAAGAAGGGCTCACAAGTTGTCAATGGGGTTAAGGTCATGGGAAGAAGAAGTCATTCCATTATTTGTTCATCTTTATAGGGTAATCGTCATTTTATTTTTTAATTTTTGATATTAAAAGTACACAAAGACTGTAATATACCTTATCAGACAAATTTCTAGACTTGATCTTTCATTCTCCAAATTCTCAATTCCTGGGTAAAATCTGTCTTTAGCGAATACACACGTTTATATCACTGTTTTTACTCAGCATGTTTTTTGTTACCCTGTAGACTGTTTAAAACAAAACATTGATGGTTCTGTTATCACATCCCAATATGTTAATAATTTCCAGACGTTGCAATCAGCTAAGACTTGTAATAATTTTTGACTTTGCAGAGTCAGTTAAATCTCTTTTGCCACATTCTGCCCGAGGAAAACAAGTTGCCTGATACTGTATTTTTCGGACAAGAAGACACACTCAACTCCCCCCCCCCCACACACTTTGGGAGGAAAGAGGGAGGTGCATTTTATGTTGCGGATGTTCCTGGTTCACTGTAGGGAGGGCACTGGTGGAGCGGGTCACAGGAGGCAGGAACAGGGTCATCACTGCAGTAAGCCAGTGGCTTGGATGATCATGTGTATCTGCTGTTAACAAATAAAAAATATTCACTGCATCCCACACCCCCATAATCCTGCTCAGCTTTTGACACTGAAGCTGAGAGGTGGAATGGATTATGAGTGTGGGGAACAGTAAATATTCATTTTCTTTATTAGCGGACACATTGATTGACACAACCACCGATTTACTGCAGTGTCTGGGGTGATCACGTGTGTCTGCTATTAAAGAGTATGAATATTCACTGCTCCCCTCACCCATATTCTTATGTGTGGAGTGCAGTGCTTAATTTTGGTTTAGCTGGCAGCTGACATCAGCATGTAACTGCAGGCGCTTGGCATTGACATCATGCGCTGTCTCGTCTACACTCCAAAGTCAGTTGCCGGCATCAGAAGAGGACGCTGCGCACCAGGGGAGTGGATGGAAGGTGAGTAGAATCGTTCATTTTTTTTAATGTATGCGGCATAATGAGAGACATATATACCAGGATGGGTACTATGATGGGGGACGTATATACCAGAATTAGGAACATATATACCAGGATGGGCCCATGATGCGGATCATATACACCAGGATAGGGGACATATAAACCTGCAAGGGGCCCATGGTGGTGGACAGACATGCAGACTAACAGTGAGTCATGATTACATTTACTATTTTGTGCCTATAAAACCTAGGTGCGTCTTATGATCCGGTGCATTTTATAGTTCGCAAAAATACGGTAATTCTGCATATTTTGATAAAGTGTGTTGTGTCCTTACACTGCACAATCTTCGTTAGAAAAATACCCATCACCTGATCTGCTTCATCCAATAAGTATTCAAGTTGATGCAGCTTCGAATTGGAACATCTGCATGAACTGATGAGCTGCTCAGAATACTCATTGCCTAATAATTGTGCACACAGAGTATAGACAGATGACACATTTACGAACAATAATAATTATAAATTAATAAATAATTACCGTAAGACTTATGTGAACAACGTCAACCACATTCCCACAGCCATATTCCTTTAGGACCTGAATCTTTGCAGGGCTCATTTCTAGTAGAAAGGATATTTGAAAATTGCAGCATGTTTAGTTCTAGTTATTAAAGCTATGCTTATATATTTCCAGAGAACTCCTTTACATGTGCAAAAAGAATTTTAAGACGAACCATTATCCCGGTTTGATGCCCTTCAGCGCCGGGCTCACCCCACTGTGCATAGATGGTTCAAAAATCACTGACAGATTATAGGATTATGGCACAATCCCCGGATCAATCACTCCATTGTGACCATTAACCAAGCCTGAGAACATTTTATATACTCAAATTGTACTAAATTGTTTCATCCACAAAAATACGTTTTCCATTAAGTAAGGCTGAATTTTACGAATAATTTCACAATGTTTGTGATCCTCTGTAAATAATGAGATCTGGTAAACACCAGTTAAGTAAATTAGGTTGTCCATGAAAAAGGTTTGAATTTTTTTTTTTAAGTTCATATCTTTCTTGTTTTGATCTGTGATGTGCTTACTAGATGCTACTTACAATTCTATCAAATCCACTGGTGTATAAAGACTGGCCAAAGGATTACTTACGAGATGTAAAGGGCCATATTGAGAAGCTGAAAGGTAAAATGCTAAACTTGCAAGGACTTATATCAGGAAGAACCTTCTTAACATTGCCCACATGTCCTGAGGGCGAACACATCAGCATGTGAGTGATTGGTGTAAAATTCTTCATTTGTGAGTATGAGTATTTCCATGTAATATGTATTTATATGATGACTAAAGCTGGTTCCGATTCTATCACATCAGGTGATTCTAGAACGTGTGTGTTTGTATATTAGTCCAATTACTCCTGCTACTAATTGCAGCACCACCAAGGAAGGTGGGGGGAAAGCCCCGCTGCTGCACGGGATGACCATGCCTTGGCAGGCGCTGTTGCTGCTTACCATCCCCCTGTGCACTTTCTATCCCCTTGTGATGTCAGTCATCCCTGGGCGCTGTTTTTTCCTTTGTGCACACGCTCTTCTCCCTGTGTGTTCTCTTTCCCTTTGTACTGTCTTTCCCCCTGTGCACTTTTTCTCCTTGTGCTCTCTCCCTCTGTGCGGTCTCTTCCCGAAGTGTGCTCTCTCCCCTTGTGCTGTCTCTCCCCCTGTGCGCGCTCTATCCCCTTGTGCTCTTTTTTTCTTGTGTTGTCTCCCCCCTGTTCACTCTACCTCACCTTGTGCTGTTTCTCCCCCGTGCGCTCTCTTTCCACTTGTACTGTCTATCTTCCCATGCACTCTCTCTCCTCTTATGCTCTATCTTCCCCTTATGTGCTTTCTCTTCCCTTGAGCTGTCCCTCTCCCCCTGTATGCACTGTCTCCCCTTGTGCTGTCTCTCCCACTGTGTGCACTCTCTCCCCCTGTGTGCTTTCTCTCCTCTTGTGCTGTGTCTCCCCTCCTGCACGCTCTGTTCCCCTGTTGTGCGCTGTTTGACTCACTCCTCTGCGGCATCTCTTTTTCCCTGTACACTGAGGAGCTGCGGCGCCAGCCTGTGTTCCACTGTGAAATGCAAATGGGAGGAAGTGCAGCAGCAGGATGGGTCCACCCCATGGGTATGACGGAGCAGACCCAGGTGCAGGCGATAATGAATGCCTGCTCTTCGGCCAGTTTCATGGATGGCGAGTGAGCCCCCCCGTCTCAGATGTCCTATAGGTGACAAACTTACAGACAGACTGGATAGGGCTTTTATATAGTAGATGAGACCTGCAAATAACAGGTACAGATCTTATGCCATACGCTTTGGCCCTGAATTTATCAAAATCAGTGTTTTCACTTCATTGTTGGTGAGGGACGGGGTATTGTACAAGGGGCCTGATTCATTAAGATGCACATACCTCCTTAGGAATCAGGTGCTGTGCAAAGTGACGTGCACCTTGCCGCAAATCTTACTCCAGTCAGAAACTGGAATAAGATTTGTGGCGTAAGGAAAACGCTGCCCTTCATAAATTTGACATTTAGCAACTTTAAAACTTTTCATTCCAGAATTCTGCAGTCAAAGCTTTGATAAATTGATTACTAATTATTATTAATAACCTCCATTATGAAAGAGGACCGCGGAGCAGTCTTTACCTTGGCCACTAGATGGCCACACACAAATGATTAAACGTATTAACCTTATACAAAAACACACACACCATATTCTTATGAGGAGGAAGAAAGTTAAACCTTGACCCCCCTTACAGTACTATGATCCTATATCTATACAGTCCCACACAGTAGATAAATTATCTTGCCAATTTTAAGAAAATAAATGCTTACTAAAGTACTGTATATTGAAGTTATGTTCCTCAATGGGAAAATTAGTGGTGGTGTTGGGGTGCATTATACTATATGGAAGACTGTGGGGGTGTATTTTACTATATATCATGCTTTAAGGGTGCAATATACTATACGGAGGACTGTGGGGCTGCATTATTCTATATGGAGGACAGCGGGGTGCATTATTCTATATGGAGGACTGTGGGGGTGCATTATTCTATATATGGACGACTGCATTATATTATATGGAGAACTATGGGGGTGCATAATATATTGAGGAATTTGGTGGTGCAATATACTATGTGGAATACTATGGGGGTGCATTATATTATATGGAGCCAATTATACTACATGGAAGCCATTATAATATTTGGAGGGCTCTGTGGGAGGCATGATAATACTTGGAGGGCTACAAGGGGAGCCTTAATACTTTATGAAGGGCTATTTGAGGGCTGTGTTGGGGGCCATTATATTGTACCATAGGTCCATTATACTACATGGAGGGCTGGGGGGGTCATAGTTGGGGATCATACTGTACTGGGGTAGTTGAAGGAGGTACAGTAGGGTCATCATACTGTACATGTGAAGAAATGCACTGTGGGGGATCATACAGTGTTTGGGGGACACTTTTTTTGGCATCACACTTTATAGGGCAATAAAAGGGGAATCTAGGGGCTTCAATAGGAATAAAATTACTTTGTAAAGGCTGAAATGAGAGATGTACCTATTGGCGGCCATCACACGCTTCAATGTTGAGAGCGATATTGTTAGCGATCACATGCACGCGCGATCGCTAACAATATCGCTCACATCGTTGGTGAGCTGTCACAGACAGACTCACCAGCGATGTGGAGCAGCGAGATCGCTGGTAACTATGGTACACATCGGGTTACTAGGCGCCGCGCGGCGCTTAGTAACCTGATGTTTACCATAGATACCATCTCTCAGCATAGGCTCTGCCGCTGGGAGATCGTTCATCGTGGTGTCACACACCACAATGAGGCAGATTGATCAAGTGATTATCGCTTGATATGAGCTCCGGCTCACAAATCTGTGATCTAACAATCAAGCGATTTTACATTGTAAAATCGCTTGATTACACGCAGCGATGCACAAACGATATCGCTTAAGCGATCAAAAAGATCACTTAAGCGATATCGTGCAGGAAATTGATGCGTGTGACGGCCGCCTATGTGACCTAGCCAAATATTCTTTTTTTTGGGGGGGTGCCCAATTAGAACTTCTGCTTTGGGGCTCCATTATTTCTATGATGCAGGATGCATTGTCCCTCTGTTGCAGGACTGATTGGCCATAACTTACACACAAGGTCCAGTGCTGCCTCTCGGTACATACAGGCATGTAGCCATGTTTCTCCTGAGCAGCGGTTGGTCGGTGGTGCTCTTCCCCCTTCCCGCTCCCATATCTTTTGCTCAACCCAACAGGAAGGCCCCTGTTATTAATTCCAGACAGCCCCGGTGTGCGGCGCTTGTGATTGGCTAAGCAATTTGGGAGTAAGCGTGGTCTGTTGGAGGGGAAGCTCCATTTTTCCAGCTTAGTGCAGTGGTGGCTTGTTGATGCTCAGACTGCAGGTCGTTACCTGTGGTGTGTGGACGGTGCGGCATGGTGACTTGTCTGACTAGTTAGTGCCAGGCAGCAGTCCAGAGTTTTGTAGGCGTGTGCCAGAGGTCATCAATCAGTGCTGCCTCCTGTGATATAAGGATGCAGGACTGTGTCTGCCTACAGGACCACATCTCTGCCAGTCGTCATTATGTGTCTATATGCTTGTGCCAAGATGCTATTGCCATTAATGATCCTTGTTCTGGATTCTTCTGTGTTGTTCTTGTATGTGCATGTGATGGCGCTGACATCGGTTTCTGTAAACTAAAACTTCCATTAATTTGCTCATTTTTACAGGATAAATATAAATCTGTATGAACCAGATTTATTTTTACCAATTAAAAAAATTTACTAGTGGAGGGGCGTGGCGTTTTGCAGTTCGCCTCAGGCAGCAGAGAGGCTAGGTTCACCCCTGAGCAACGGAAGGAGCATAACTTCAATAGGTGCAGGGGTTGCAATTGCACCCAGGCCCTGGAGCCTAGGGAGCCCCAAAAGTCCTTTTGGCCTATAGAAAAAGACTGAGCGCTATTAAAGATTTGCAATAATTGGGGGCCACGTTGGGACTTTTGCACTGGGGCCGATGATCTTCAAGTTACGCCACTGAACAAGGGTCAAATATGATGCAATGTATAATACGGTATATACCCTAGCTGACACCACCCGTCCCAACCTGATGGTGAAATGTGACTCTTGACATGGCAAAATCCATAGTTTGCTGCCTCATTCTCGTGGTGATATCCATACTAAGATTGAATTCAGACGTATATGAAGCAAAGTCTGAGTATGGACCTCAACGCTCGGAGAGAGAGGCCATGGGTCTCCACAGGTTTACTCAACAGCTTTATATATGCCATTAAGGTACCTTACTTCAGGAATGTCTGAATGAGGCCTTACCAACATTTAATAATATTTAATAATAATTTTTATTTATATAGCGCCAAACATATTCCGCAGCGCTTCACAATACAAAGTTCACATTTAAACAATCATAATAAACAATTAGAAAATACAATACAATGCCAAAAACAATACAAAGCATAACATAATACAATAATTAGAGCAAAAAATGGCAGCCCTGCTCATAAGAGCTTAAAATCTAACAATGATAGTATAGTCAACTTGAGGAGATGGGGAACAGATAGGAGCAGAATAAGTGGCCACAACCCGTTATATGTGATCCACTTGAGACAGAGCGGATAGGCTATGTCTAGATGACTGATTTGGGATCATGATAGGCCGCCCTAAGAAGATGTGTTTTTAGGAATCGCCTAAAACTAAGTTGTGGATGCACCTAATTTCTTGGGGTAAAGCATTCCAAAGAATTGGTGTGGCTCGGGAGAAGTCTTGGAGCCGAGAGTGGGAGGTTCGGATTAATGCAGAAGTGAGTCTAAAGTCACTTCCAGAGCGAAGAATTTAGAACTGAAAATCAGGGCCCAAAAACATACAGATCTGTGTTAACCCAAACTCACCCTGTTCCAATGGCAATCTTGGGAACTGTTAGCAAATATCAATATGGTACCTTATTATCTGAAACTGCCAAACCAAAATCTCCTCTAAGAGGAAATAGCAAAAGCCCCCTGATCTGTAGTCAGCTGTTTCAATGTTACTCTGCGCTGCTGGGGAGCAAGAACCCTGAAACAGCTGTCTACAGATGGGGAGTCTTTTCCCTTTAAAAAATACTCTGCTTTGGTTAATATCCATAGTCATGTTGAGAGACTTATTACAAGCCCGAGCGTTGATTTTGGGGTTTTGAATGGCTGTAAGCCATAATCCTCAAATTCCTGGATTGACTCCAGGAATGCAAGCACACATTGCAACCGAATTGCATTGTTTACTTCAATAGCAGTAGAACTGCAGTGGTTCTGCTTTGATTTTGGAAAATTACATCAAAATGGATTTGTTTTTACCAGGTTGTGTAAAACATTAAGCACTGTAACTGCAACATTTGAGCATAGCCTAACCATTTGGCTAGTTTCAGAACACAAATCCAGGCCCCATGATTCTTTTAGTTCAGGTCATCAGACTCGTGGTCAGCAGGGCTGTGGAGTTGGTTAGCCAAACATCCGACTCTGACTCCTTCTCCAACTCATCAATTTGCCTGAATTTGACTCTGACTCCAACTCCACCAAAATTTGACACCAACTCCGACTCCATGACTCCGACTCCACAACCATGGCTGTGAAGTCAGTAATTCAAGCATCTGAATCCTCAATTTCCCTGAATTCTCTGAATCAGCCCTGATGGTCAGGACAGTACTTAGATCACTGATACATGTTGAGTAATGTGCTCTTTTCACTTTTACTCAAATATGTTAGGCAGCTATTAACATACAAGTTCATGGCACAACGATTACGAAATGAGGCAGCACTCACCGGTGTGTGCAAGGGTGGTCCTTTAATCCAGATTGTCAAGGATACACCGGGTGCAGGGAGGTGACCACGGAGGGCCGGTGGACAACGACGCCGTTTCGCAACTGTTGTTGCTTCTACGGGATACCTGGACCCATAGAAGCAACAACAGTTGCGAAACGGCGTCGTTGTCCACCGGCCCTCCATGGTCACCTCCCTGCACCCTGTCTATCCTTGACAATCTGGATTAAAGGACTACCCTGCACACACCGGTGAGTGCTGCCTCATTTCTTAATCGTTGTATTACATTCTGGTGCTTTGGATGTGCACCGCTGGAGGGGTACCCGCCAGGGATGATTTCCCGGAACATGATTGTTGATACCATCTAGTGCCCTTGAATCTTTTACTTTTGGAAAGTCCATGGCACACACACAGGAGGAGATCTCCACCAAGGGTCATAATCAAAACCCATATTAATAAACCTGTTGTCCTTATGCTCCGTTATGGCATATGACCAGCTTGTTATTCTTCCTTAAGAGCTAAGAAAAAGAGGCAAGGTTGGTTTATTTGTAAACCCCCTTTAAAAAGCAAAAAGGCCGTGTTAGTAGAAATGAATATCTAAGCTTCTACAATTAAAGCAAATCCCCATGCGTAAAAGAGGCCAGGTCTACAAAATTGGTCATCTTTGTCATACAACCTCTTTAATCCTTAAATATGGACTGGCCATAAGGTCAAAAGTGTCAAGTTTCTGCTAATATTTTATTCTCACTGCTTCCTTGAATATTATACTTTTAGGATTTTTGTAATCCACCATATTATTCCAGAGATATGAGCCTCTTCATTCAATGCTAATTTTTATAGTCTCTACAAGTAGCGTGGCTCATAGGATCCACTGAGGTGTGCCTTCAGGCTGCCCTTTATTCTAGTCCTGTGAGCTGCATCCTGTGGTTGTAAAGACGAGAAGAATTTGCACTAAATAAAAATGCCCATATCTTTGGAACGTATGGCGGATTTAAAAAAAACAAAAAACAAACAAAAAGCAGAATACTATGGGGAGCAACATGAATAAAATAAGAACAAAAAGTGGCTACTTTTGAACAGGTAATCTTTATGTTAAGCAATTTAATCTTTACATCAAAAACGACTTTTCTGTTGTAATACATTTATTCACCATGTAAATAGTAAGTAGTCTTTTACTTTTCTTCAGTGTGAGCCATGGTGAAAGGATTTCCCTACACTACATAGAGACTATGATAATCCAGTGGACACACCAGATAACGGATATACTCGACAGAGACTCAGCTCAGAAAATTTTGCAGGGTGAACATCCTGGGCCCTCTGCCGAGCTGGAATTTTGGACAATGCAGAAGGAAAATTTGCTCAGTGTTCGAAGTCAGGTAAAAACTAACATGATAATCACTATTAGTAGTGATACACTGCCTCCTTATAGCCAAGCACTGTAAACATATACATAAGACTAATTTCGGCAAAAACCCGTCGCAGTATTTTTGATTCCTTATTTTAACCATGATGGCATAAATGTTAACTTTTTTGGGATAATCTCTGTCCGCAGCTGTTAACCAGTTAAATCCCGCTATCAATCTCTGACAGCGGGATTTAACAAGCACCAGGGGTAAGCGTATCATTCCCAGCTTCCATACTCAGCCTTGTGATATGATCGCAGGGCGCTGATGGGTTTTCATGACTGCCTTGGATCAACTAATGACTCCTGTGTCTGTCATGGTGAACTTCCTATGAACATTGACAGCTGATGCACAGTACAGCACTAGCGATCGGATGAAAGGAGCTTCAGGTCCTCTAAGGTGACAAGTAAATACCATAAAAAGTGAAAAAAAAATTTAAAATAGGAAAAAAAACACCCTTTTGCCCCTTTGAAAATAAAACAATAAAAATAAAATATAAAAAATAAAATATACATATTTGTTGTCTCCTCATTGTGAGAAATCCATTCTATTAAAATATAAAATAAATTAATCGGTAAACAGTGTAACAAAAAAGGAATTAAAAACATAGGAATTACATTTTTTTGGCCACAGCAACATTGCAATGAAATGCAATAAGAGGCGATCAAAGCATCTTTGGGGGAAAAAATAAGCCATCACTTAGCCCCAGATCTCGAAAAATAAAAACATTACATGCCTCGGAAAATGGCGCCAAAAGAAAATTTATTTATTTCTACAAACTTCTAAATTTTTTTTTCACTACTTAAATTGAAAAAAAAAAAAAAATACATATTTAGTATGTGTACTCTTACTAACCTTGGAATCATATTGCCAGGTCCGTTTTATCTTATAGCGAACATGGTAAATAAACAACTCCACAAATAATCATGGAATAGCGCTTTTTCTTTTGCAATTTCATTGCACTTTTCCCATTTTCCCTTATGCTATATAGTAAAATTAATAGTTTCCTTCAAAAGTGCAACTTGTCCTGCAAAAATCAAGCCCTCATTCAACTATATTGATAGAAAAATAATATAGCTATGGCTCTTGGAAGAAGTGGAGAAAACAAACAAAAACGCAAAAGTGGAAAATCGCCAGGTGGTGAAGGGGTTACATCAGCATGCTAGTCCATGCGTGGAGACTACACATAGATCACTAATGATTTCACCTGGACTTCACTTCCTTATATCCACCATACCACACCCAGGGGCGAGGCTATGGTAGCAGCCAGCCCCACCAATCTCCCTGACTTCTCGTAAACCCGGCCCTTGCCACGCCTTATTGACTCTCACAATACCATATGCATTGGTGCTTGCTTCTGGGCTTCCATCATTGAGTATAATTACCTTTGTTATACATATCTCCCCTCTATGACGAGTCCAACAGACATCTTACACATATATATATATATATATATATATATATATATATATATATATATATACACCGTAGTTTTCTTTCTTTTGTTATAGCTGCAAACTCCAGAATTCCAAGCAGTGATTGATAAGCTGAACAAAATGAAAAGCAGCTATTATGCTGGATTTATGGAGCTGATTTCTAATGTGGATAGAGGTAGGTAGTCAACACTTGCATGGCTGCTTTAAAAAGAAATTAATATTTTTTACTATTAAATGTGACAGGTTAGCTCACTAAAATGTATAAGCCTATATTGTTAAGGAGAAATGTGGTCTTTTAGGAGGGAAGGAACTTGCTAGAAAGGTTCTCATAAAATATCTTACTATTGTTACACAACATCTAAAGCAGGTGTTGATGGGCCGCACATTGAAAAACATTTATAGCGGAGGGCCGCATCCCTTGTAAGACTAAGTTATATTTTTAGTAATAACAGAATTTTTTGCTCAATGTAGTAAAGTACAAATCCTGATCCCCTTCTTGTAGTAATGTCCCCATCCTGTAGTAATGTCCTTTTCTAGTGATGTTCTCCATCCTAATCCCTTTTTCTAGAGATGTCCCCCATCCTGATCCCTTTTTCTAGTAATGTACCCCATCCTGATCCCTTCTTCTAGTAATGTCTCCCCTTCCTGATCCACTTTTCTACTGATGTCCCCCATCCTGATCCCCTTTTCTAGTGGTCTAGTGATGTCCCCATTCCGATCCCCTTTAGTAGTGATGTCCCCCATCCTGATCCCAGTTAGTAGTGATGTCCCTCATCCCGGTTCCTTTTTGTAGTGATGTACCCATCCTGATCCCCTTTTCTAGTGATGCCCCCCATCCCGATCCCCCTTAGTAGTGTGTCCCCCATCCCGATCCCCCTTAGTAGTGGTGTCCCCCATCCCGGTCCCCCATCCTGATCCCCTTTAGTAGTGATGTCCCCCATCCTGTACCCCTTTAGTAGTGATGTCCACCATCCTGTACCCTTTTATAGTGAGGTTCCGCATCCTGGTCCCCTTTTTGTACTGATGTCCCCCCATCCTGATCCCCTTTTCTAGGTATGTCCCACATCCTGATCTCCTTTTATAGTGATTCCCACCATCCTGTTGTACCTTCTTTTTACACAGTCACATACACACTCACCCTCACACACAAACCCACACATGCATACTCTCACACACACTCTCACACATCCTCCTACACACTCTTTACACACATTGAAACTCTCACACACACTTTATTATACATACATCCTCAATCACATACTCATACCCTCACACTCACCCTCACACACACATCCTCGTACACACACTCACACTTCTCTCACTTTAATGATGCATCGCTCCAGTGCAGGGGGCCGCCGTGCTATGACTTCCTCCAGCCGTCGTTCAGACAAGCTTTGTTGCTCAGCAGAATCAATGCAATCTGCCAGCCAGAGGCCCGCATATGATGTAATATTCCGCCATCAGCTGCTGGCCTCTCATTGGCTGGCAGCTTGCATTGATCTTGCTGAGTGCCAGAGCTTGTTAGTGCCGCGGACGGAAGTCATCACACAGCGGGGACTGCAGCAGCCCCCTGCACTGGGGCGATGCATCATTAAGTTGTCCAAGGTGCCGTGGGCCGCATAGTGAAGCCCCAGGGGCCGCATGCGACCCTCGGGCCGCGTGTTTGAGACCCCTGATCTAAAGGTATGTATTTTAATGCATCTATGGGGTAACAATATTGGAAACACATCAAGCATAGATTGTTCAACAGGATATGTGAACTTTGTGACAAAAGCAATATTAAAGTGGTTGTCCACAACTTGGACAACCTCTTCTCATTCCCCATGTTCGCCCCCATAAAAATAAAAAGCTTATACTCTCCTCCGCTGCCTTCGCGATTCTAGCGATGTCAGAAGTAGTGTTCCCAGGGCCCTCATGACATTGTTATGACACGTAAGTCCCACGACTAATCAGTGCTGGCTTCCTTCTCCCTGCCTTCACGCACAGGAGCACTTAACAGGAAGTGAGTGGTGAGTGGTATCCGCAGTGCTCTTGTGAAGGTGAGGAGAAAGAAGCCAGCGGTGGTGGGTCACAGGGATTGTGTGTCTTAACTGTCACGTGGACCCCGAGAATGCAATTTATGACATTGCTAGAACTGCAACGGGGGTGAACATGGGGAATGAGAAGTGGACATCCCCTATAAAAAATTGTTTGGATCCATAAGACTTCTATCGCAGTCTGATAAAAATGAATCTGGTATATACAACTGTTGGAATATGTTTAGTGCAACAGCTCCATTCCTGTATATGTAAGTGTTCTGTTGCTAGGTTTGTGCATTGTCTGTAAAGTTAGATTAAAAAAAAAAGGCTCCCAGAGGCTCACACACAGGAAAGACTATGTGACTGTACTCCATTTCCTGTGTCTGTGCATGAGAGGAGAAGCAGCCTGCTGATGCTGCACATAGACACTTAAGATACGGTAAGTATATTCCTGATTCCACAAAGCCTACCATATCTGTACCTGTTTATTGCTAATTAAAGCTCTATTCTGTTGTCAAAATGCTTTGAGAGTATCCTGAATTATTCGCTTCCAACTGGTTATGGGCCCAGTGTGACACAGAACCCCAGGAGTGACATAGAGCACAGAATAGTAGATGAAATTATTATGGTCAAGGGAGCGCTGGCTTCAGGGAACACAAGGACAAGGAGATTTATTACTTAGCTTTGTTTATTCACTAATCCACAACGTGTTTCAACGGCAGATCACCATCTTCCTCAGAAAGTTATGACACACTTGTCACTGCACTAGATGCACGGCCAGATGATGAGCTCACACACACTAGAATATGTCAAAGGCAAGCTTGTAGATGAATTCAAGCGAACAACACACAATGTAAGCAGCAGTAATGAATCCAGAGCAAAAACAGCATTAAAGACCCAGGACTTCCTAAAAATAAGAGCAATGTAAGGGAAACTCATGAATCTTTTGTAAAAACCCCGGCCACCTTAAAGCGAACCTGTCACCCCCCCTGGACATCAAAAGCTAAAATAGCCACCTTCTGCAGCACTAAGGCTGCATTCAGAGAAGGTGGCTATAGGCTTTTGATGCCCTATATTCACTCAAATATGAACTTATATAACTGCTTACACTTAAGACGACCTAAGACCAGGAGGCGGGGTTTCGCGCTCCTCCGACCCGCCCCCTCTTGTCAATCAGCCTGGTCGCCTGCTGCTGCCTCTCCTCACAGTCTAGCATGAACACGCGCCTCCGTTCTCAATGGCGCCGCGCATGCGCCGGGTGTCCAGGAAGTCGTCGGGCTGCGCGCACAGTGCATGCGCACCGCCATAGAGGAGAACGGAGGCGCGCGTTCATGCTAGACTGTGAGGAGAGGCAGCAGCAGGCGACCAGGCTAATTGACAAGAGGGGGCGGGTCGGAGGAGCGCGAAACCCCGCCTCCCGGTCTTAGGTCGTCTTAAGTGTAAGCAGTTATATAAGTTCATATATTTGAGTGAATATAGGGCATCAAAAGCCTATAGCCACCTTCTCTGAATGCAGCCTTAGTGCTGCAGAAGGTGGCTATTTTAGCTTTTGATGTCCAGGGGGGGTGACAGGTTCGCTTTAAAGCAGACTGCAGAATTTGGAAAGCAAGAATGAGTCAGCTTAAAAAGCAGAACAGTGATCAAAAGGTGAAAACGGTTGTAAAGGAAAAGTCTGCATGTGTTGAAGCTGCATTTTAATACCAGTACAGGCTCATTTGCAAAGCATATATGGTGTACAGACTCTGGTGCTAGCAGCCATATACAAATAAAAAGGATTTCTTGACTGACCTTGATGAAAGCAAGTCAGAAAAGGTCATCATTTGCTAATGTTCACTATATGACTTCAGAAGGAGTAGGAGACTGCTACCTCCACTTTCCAGTTTGCTCAGCACAAAGCAGAAAGATCCCAGTAAAGGATGTTATCTATGTTCCCAGCCTTGAAAGCAATCTTCTGTCAGTAAAGAAGCAAAAAGGGAATGTAGTTACTTTTAAAGACAACATCTGCATTATTTCAAAGAATGGTCACACTCTTGCAGAAGGAAAAATCCAAAATTAACTTTATCAGCTAAAATGCAAAGAAAGAGTGTACAGTGCTAGACAAGATCTGCATAAAAACTGTATCAATGTATGGCACAGACGTCTTGGGCACAGAGACCCAGAAGCAGTAAGAAAGCTAGGCCAACTAGCAAATGGTGTTGAAATCAACCAGTGTAGTCAAATGATGAAGTGCATTAGCTGTCTTAAAGGGAAAATGTCCAGAAAATTCTTTCCTAAAGTAAGCACCACTAGATCTGCACAGCCACTGGATTTGATACACACACGTTTGCGGTCCAATGAGTGTTCAAACTCGAAGGAAGAAGATGTACACGCAACGTCAGGAATGTCGAATGGTAAGGAGCTTCACAGGCCTTCCATCCAGTGGTCACACATTACTGACCCTGCTAATAGACCACTTTCCTGTGCATCGATTTTCCTATTTCTAATCCCCATGGATCTAAAATAAAATAATGAAAGGTTAGATTTATACTTGTGTTGCAACATTTTTAAAACTGATCCGAATCCAAAGACCCCACTAAAGCCAATTAGATCCAGCAAGAGCCATTTGTATCCATAATAGGACATATGTATTATTTTGAAGGAGTTACATTTTCTGTCTTTATAACAGAGCTGAAAGATTAAATGCTAATTGCAGTGGGAATGAGCCTAACTTTGCAATAGGTCTTAACTGAAAAAAATCTTTGTTTTCAGTTTACAACACTATGCAGACCTATGCATTTTAATGGAAAAAAACGAGCAACTCCTTTTTAATCTTTTCCTGCTGGCATAGGTTCCCCTATCTGTTCTAAACTGTCTCCTAATATACTGTATACCCAGTAGGTAACCAAAATAATCTGGTCCTACATTAATTTTTTTTTACTAGCTGTCCCAAAAAGTGTAACTGAAGGATGGGACTTTACAACATTTGTTTGTTGCTTGTAGCAATGAAGATTCATAGGTTTACATTGGAGCTGTGTAAACAAAACAATAAAACATTTGTAAACAAAACCAATAGCATAATTATTAATATTTTTTTTTGTTATTTTGAAACAATAGAAAACATTGCTTGAGGTGGTGTTCATGGTATTTAAAAAAATATATACTTCCTTTAAATAGGACCATGTCAAAAGTGGCTATTTTTTTTGCGCTTACCGTATATACTCGTGTATAAGCTGACTCGTGTATAAGCCTACCCTCCTACTTTTGCCCCCCAAAATCTGGGAAAACCTATTGACTCGTGTGTAAGCCGAGGGTGGACCCCAGCACTGGTATACAGCCCCCAGCAGTGTGGTATACAGGCCTCCCCAGTGGTAGTATACAGCCCCCAGCAGTGTGGTATACAGCAGCCTCCCCAATGGTATATACAGGCCCCCGCAGTGTTACAGCAGCCTCCCCAGTGGTATATACAGCAGCAGCCCCAGTGGTAGTGTACAGCAGCCCCAGTGGTAGTGTACAGCAGCCCCAGTGGTAGTATACAGCAGCCCCAGTGGTAGTATACAGCAGCCCCAGAGGTATATACAGCAGCAGCAGCCCGCCCGCCACCCCCATCAGTATACAGGCGCCCCCCCATCAGTATCCAGGGCCCCCCCCCCTTGCTCCGCAAACCTGTAAAGTAAGATCATTATACTTGTCACTGCCATCGCGCTCCTCCGGCTTCATCCAGCGTCTTCCGGCTTCCTCCTCTGGCGCAGACAATGACGTCATTGCTTGCGCCGACCAGAGGAAGCCGGAGGAGCGCGATGGCAGCGACGACAGGACAGTGATAAGTATAATGCTCTTACTTTGGAGGTTTGGGGGGCGCCTGTATACTGATGGGGGTGGCGGGCGGGCGGCCTGTATACTCAAGCAGTATGACTCGCGTATAAGCCGAAGGGGGGACATTTCAGCCCAATTTTTGGGTTGAAAAACTCGGCTTATACACGAGTATATACGATAATTTATTCCCACAGTTCCCATGAATTTTTTTTTCAATGTAACATATAGTTCAAGAGATTTTGGCCTTTTTATAATAATATTTATGCATTTGCATAGCATGCTGCATACATGTGCAACACTGTTCCCATCGGGGCTCACAATCTAAACATCCTATCTGTCTGTCTTTGGAGTGTAGGTGGAAACTGGAGAACCCAGAGGAAACCAATACAAACAAGAGGAGAACATACAAACTCCATGTAGATGCTAACCACTGTGCCACATTGCCGCCTTGTTATTGTATGCTATTAATTCATGTGCACTCCCATAAAAATTAAACAGTCTATACTCACCTCCGGTTCCTATGCCGTTCCAGCGATGCTATAGCACGCAAACCTTGTAACCAATCACATCCTTCTCCCTGTGTTTGGACACAGGCGTACTCAACAGGAAGTGAGTGACAGCGGTAGTGCTTATGTCATGTTAATTGGTCGATGATTGGTCATGGCAAAACAATGTCATATGAGCCCTGGGAATGCGAGTTCCTGCATTAATGGAGGTGAGTATAGGCCTTTTTATTGTTATGGAGGTGCACATGGGCAATGAAAATGGCGTGTCCAAGTAATGGACAACCCTTTTAATTAGTTAAAAAACTATTTGATTTTAAAGAAGATTAGTATTTTTTTGAACCAGGATACATTCTTGATATTGTTTCATGTCCTTTTAGCGCTTTATGAAGCTCAAGAAATTGAATTGTATTTACGGCCTTTAAAATTTTACATTGCTCATTTGGAGGAATCAAACTTCCCTGACATAGAAGACTTCTTCAAACCTCTTTTACATATTATTTTTCTTATATGGACCAGTTCTCCCCACTACTGCAGCCCTCAGCGTATCATTGTTCTCCTGCAAGAGTTCTGCAACCTTCTTATTGATCGGGTAAGAAACTTTGTATTTTTTGACAATAGGTCAAATGCTATAAAAATGTGTATACCAGTATGTGTATTTCTCATACATATATATCATAATCATGAAAATGCACTGAGTTGTATAAGATAAAAGACTAATCATGTCGTATAACAGCCATATCCATGGGATTAACATTGAGAGGTTGTCATCATTCTTGTTACTGTTTTGCAATATTATACAAGTAATTCCTTACCTTCCATTATAGACCTTGTATTCTCAGCATACACAGCAGGTAACATAGAATTTACATACAGCTGTTTTTGCAGTTCACATATGAGTGGCTTCAAATGTACAGTTTAATTTAAAGGGATCCTGTCACCCCCAAAACACCTGTAAACCTATTAAAACCTGTCCCTAGAGCATATTAACACTTTCCCTACACTCTTTTTACCTCCTAAATGCAGTAAGTGACATTGGATAAAAACGTTTTATAAGTACCTGATTACTGATGATAATGAGTGACTATTCATAGTCACTCATCAAGACTGCCCCTCTGCTTCATATCACGCCTGAATAGGCGTGATCTACTGCCCAGATTCAAAATCGCGCCTCCCTGCTGTGCCCTGTGTCGTCCAAGGCTGCTGTGTGGCCGGGTGACGCGATCCGCGTCATTCGCGGCGCCTGGTGACGTATTTACACCGGCGCCGCGCTGTCGGCTTCAAAATGCGCACTGCGCATGCCCAATGCGCATGCGCAGTGCGCATTTTGAAGCTGACAGCGCGGCGCCGGTGTAAATACGTCACCAGGCGCCGCGAATGACGCGGATCGCGTCACCCGGCCACACAGCAGCCTCGGTCGACACAGGGCACAGCAGGGAGGCGCGATTTTGAATCTGGGCAGTAGATCACGCCTATTCAGGCGTGATATGAAGCAGAGGGGCAGTCTTGATGAGTGACTATGAATAGATAGTCACTCATTATCATCAGTAATCAGGTACTTATAAAATGTTTTTATCCAATGTCACTTACTGCATTTAGGAGGTAAAAAGAGTGTAGGGAAAGTGTTAATATGCTCTAGGGACAGGTTTTAATAGGTTTACAGGTGTTTTGGGGGTGACAGGATCCCTTTAACAATTTGTGAACCAGCTAGAGGTGTATATATTGAGGGCAAAGACCCCCCTAACTATTAGAACACTGGCATCTCCTGACCCTACAGGGTCAAAATCAGCCAGAAGTGCCTTTCACATACCATAGTAGGAGATTAATTCGAGAGATTGCCATGTGCTTTCCAAAACTTTAATGTCCTGTTATATGATGTACCATTTTTTGACTTTTCCTAGGAATATGGCTTAAAGGGAATCTGTCAGCAGAATTTTGCTACCTCATCTGGGAACAACATGATATAGACAGAGAGACCCTGACTCCAACGATGTATCACTTAGATTCCTAGGCGCAGCGGTTCTGACAAAATCAGAATGTTTAGATTTAGCAATGCAGACTAAAGAGCAAAAAAATTAGCAGTTCACAGAGTTCACTGACGATCATAGACCATAAAAGCCTTTACTCTGGTTATCAATCCCTTTCCTGGGGAAAACGGTGTGTGCAGCAGACAGTCTGCTAGGAAAAAAAAAATTATTTTTCGTTTGGACTTGTTAACCCCCGTGACGGGCTCCTGTCATCACGTGACACCCACCTGAGCTGAGCTCCAGCGTTGTTCTGGGTTGGAAGAGGAGATCCATCGGGCAGCCGGCTGAAGATTCACATGAGTGTTGGGAAGGAGACCTGCATGCTGACAGGTTGTGTCAGCGTTCATATTGTCATAGGATCCAACCACCATGAGGATCCCTGCATGCCCACAGCTCCAGGTACCTGGACCGGCGTCTTCTCGTAGATCCACAGGCTTCCTGTACAGGCTCCTTCCAGAGTTGTGCCTGTCTGCACAACTGGATCGGGTGAATGTTTGCACCCGCAATTTTTAAGAGGGGCATTGCTGAAATCTCTGTGTTAACCAGGGCTGTGGAGCTGTTAAGCCAAACCTCTGACTCCTATAAGAATGAGAGTGCGCATAGGGTCTTATCCCACTTAGGAGATTGGTAACGTGTAGCTCAAAATCTGCTCACCTGGTGGGGTTGTGATGGTCACAACCAGCTTGATCGCTCAAACTTAGCAGCCGCTGCAGGGACCGCACTTCCACGATGTGGGAATGTGAACTCGCTCCAGGACCAAGTGCCTCCAGGTCCGCGCTGCTGCCTCGAAGATGTACAAAAGACACCAGGATGCTTTGTATAAAATCTTTTTCTGCTTTATTTCCGACGCGTTTTGGAGCACAAATCCCAGCTCCTTCCTCAGGGAATGACATGATTACACTGCAGACAATCCTTTTTAAACCCAAAAAAAGCGCCAAAACATAATCTCAGCCCATCTCCAAATACATCCCTACACTGGGAGGGTACTCGTTATTACGTCAACATTTGTAAACCTTGTGACGTCATAATGAGTACCCTCCCCGTGTAGTGACGTATTTGGAGGTGGACTGAGATTGTTTTGGCGCTTTTTTTGGGTTTAAAAAGGATTGTGTGCTCCGAAAAAAAGCAGAAAAAGATTTTATACAAAGCATCCCGGTGTCTTTTGTACATCTTCGAGGCAGCAACGCGCGGACCTGGAGGCACTTGGTCATAAAGCGAGAAACCTCTGACTCCGACTTCTCAATTTCCGTGATTCCAACTCCGACACACTGCTCGACTCTGACTCCCTCTTACATGGATCATGTTTAAGTGATAAATTTATTGTACCACAATTTGAACATTAGGATTTTAATCAATATTATGATACAATAATCAAGGTATTTAGATAGATCATAATAATAATACATAATAACATTCCGCACATACTGCATTTAACTACTGTACCCAATTTATAAAATATTTTCTAAGCTCGAGTCCCTTCTTTTATACAGACTCCGACTCCACCAAAATGAGCACGAACTCCACAACTCCAACTCCATCTCCACATCCCTGGTGTCAATGTCTTCAGCATGATGTCTTAAGATTACATAGCAAAAACCTACTGACAGATTCCCTTTAAATGTCCGTAGTTGACAAGCCTTTTCAAAGGCTTAGACAGTTAATATTCACAGAATATGCCTGATAGATGCATCTCCCACCTCTGGAATCAACATCTGTCTGGGATCAAATGTATCTTGCTTGAGTATATTGAGGACTCCCATAGAAGTGTATGTAGAGAGCTGTGCATGGATGGTGTCTTCTCTATTTCGTGGAAACCTGTTCTCAGTGTTGGTTTGGCTCTCAGAGATTTGGCTATGCCATAAATGTTCAAGATGGGAGTACACATTTAAGGCTTAGTGTATATTTTATACAGTAGATACATTTCTTTTATTGTTTCCTTTATCCTTTGTATTTTTATTTACTTCTTTATTAACATTTTGCTTTCCCTGTTCACAACATATCAATATCATTGTGAATATCTGAAAGACGGAGAATTTTCTTATTCCTGAAGAGATCTTTAAAATGGAGTTAGAAGAAGGTTTGGAAAGAGTCCAAATGGCTATTGAAATGTTCAGATGCTTCAAGAAAACGTATATATTATATGTCGGGAAAGTTGCCCTCTGCTCTGCGGACTGTGACAGGATTAAAGTCTGGGACTTCCCATCCAACCTCATATTTTTCAGATTTGATAGTGTCCTACAGCGACTACAACATATTGAGGTAGAAAAATGTGTTTTATTTCTAATGCTTAACTCTGTTCTGTGCTAAAGATGGAGATCGCCCTTTTGTGCATTTCATGTATAGTCAAATAATGATTAAGGGAACGATATTCATTTTGAAAGGAAACCTTTCATGGAAAAAATGCTATTAACCTGCAAATATATAGTTAATCTGCAGGTTAATAGTATTCTGAACCTGCCCGACGCCTACACGTTAAGCCCCACTACCGGTAGGAAATTAACTTTAATTCTCCCGGCAGCGATCCAGTTTCAGTCTCGGGGGTGACGTTGGCGTGGGCTCTGTCACCGCTCTGTGTATGGAAAGCACCTGCTGTGACTGTGCCCCCTGACTGACAGCTTCCTATAATTCTGTATGGCTGTCAGTCAAAGATAAGAGACGTATTACAGCTGCTGCTGTCCATATACAGAGCGGTGACTGAACCCAGGCCGGTGCCTCCCCCATGGATGAGACCAGAACGCTGCCAGGAGGATTAAAGTTCATTTCCTCCCAGCAGTAGAGTTGAATGGGCAGGTGCAGAATACTAATAACCTGCATATTATCCCCAAATCTACAGGTTAATAACATTTTTCCACGTGACAGGTTCACTTTAAGGTACATAAACATATATTTACTGGAAAATTCGACAAAAACCTCCAACACTAAGGTCCCCAATTCTTCATGTGTTTTTTTTTTTCAAGTAATTGTTTTGTCTTTCTTTGCCAGATTTTTTGTTGAACTCTTCAACTGCTAACAAAAATATACCGTATATACTCGTGTATAAGCCGACCCGTATATAAGCCGACCCCCCTACTTTTGCCCCCAAAACTTGGGAAAACCTATTGACTCGTGTATAAGCCGAGGGTGGACCCCAGCACACGTATACAGTCCCCCCCAGTGGTATACAGCAGCCTCCCCAGTGGTAGTATACAGCAGCCCCAGTGGTAGTATACAGCAGCCTCCCCAGTGGTAGTATACAGCAGTCTCCCCCAGTGGTAGTATACAGCAGTCTCCCCCTGTGGTAGTATACAGCAGTCTCCCCCTGTGGTAGTATACAGCAGTCTCCCTGTGGTAGTATACAGCAGTCTCCCCCTGTGGCAGTATACAGCAGCCCCAGTGGTAGTATACAGCAGCCTCCCCAGTGGTAGTATACAGCAGTCTCCCCCTGTGGCAGTATACAGCAGTCTCCCCCTGTGGCAGTATACAGCAGGCTCCCCCTGTGGCAGTATACAGCAGGCTCCCCCTGTGGCAGTATACAGCAGGCTCCCCCTGTGGCAGTATACAGCAGGCTCCCCCTGTGGCAGTATACAGCAGGCTCCCCCTGTGGCAGTATACAGCAGGCTCCCCCTGTGGCAGTATACAGCAGGCTCCCCCTGTGGCAGTATACAGCAGGCTCCCCCTGTGGCAGTATACAGCAGGCTCCCCCTGTGGCAGTATACAGCAGGCTCCCCCTGTGGCAGTATACAGCAGGCTCCCCCTGTGGCAGTATACAGCAGGCTCCCCCTGTGGCAGTATACAGCAGGCTCCCCCTGTGGCAGTATACAGCAGGCTCCCCCTGTGGCAGTATACAGCAGGCTCCCCCTGTGGCAGTATACAGCAGGCTCCCCCTGTGGCAGTATACAGCAGGCTCCCCCTGTGGCAGTATACAGCAGGCTCCCCCTGTGGCAGTATACAGCAGGCTCCCCCTGTGGCAGTATACAGCAGGCTCCCCCTGTGGCAGTATACAGCAGGCTCCCCCTGTGGCAGTATACAGCAGGCTCCCCCTGTGGCAGTATACAGCAGGCTCCCCCTGTGGCAGTATACAGCAGGCTCCCCCTGTGGCAGTATACAGCAGGCTCCCCCTGTGGCAGTATACAGCAGGCTCCCCCTGTGGCAGTATACAGCAGGCTCCCCCTGTGGCAGTATACAGCAGGCTCCCCCTGTGGCAGTATACAGCAGTGCCCCCCCCCCTGTGCTATATACAGCCCCCCTCATCCCCGTTGCTGCCGCACACCTGTAAAATGAAGATATTTCATACTTATCCTCCTGCTGCCGCCGCGCGCATCCCCCGCTCTCCTTCTTGCTTGCACCCGGCGTCCATCCATATGACCGCGCACAAGTAATGACGCCATTACTTGTGCGCGGTCACGTGGATGGACGCCGGGTGCAACCAAGAAGGAGAGCAGGGGATGCGCGCGGCGACAGCAGGAGGATAAGTATGAAAGATCTTCATTTTACAGGTGTGCGGCAGCAACGGGGATGGGGGGGCTGTATATAGCACAGGGGGGGGGCACTGCTGTATACTGCCACAGGGGGGGGGCGGAGGAGCGCTGACAGTGCAATGTAATATGCACGGCTCCCCCTGTCGCTGATGGACAGGGGGATGCAGTGCATATTGCATTGCACTAATGAGCGGGGGCACGTGACTGCCCGCTCAGTGTACAGCCTCCCCCACCTCCTTCAGCCCCCGGACACCGGCCCCACACACTGACAGCCGTCACTGACTCGTGTATAAGCCGAGGGGGGCACTTTTCAGCACAATTTCTGTGCTGAAAAACTCGGCTTATACACGAGTATATACGGTAATATCAATTTATGCTCCACTAGAGTACTGGAATACAATTGCACACAAAACTGTGCAATATTATGAAAAATATCAAATGATTCATTCGGATAAAACATCTGGATAACCAAAACCCCAAAAACCAAGTAAACTTAACTTTAGAGACTTAAAACAATGATTAAGGTGCAAATAAAAAGTCACTATTGGAACTATTTTTATTCTAGAAAAAAAGATGCAAAAGAAATTATGAATTGGCTTATAATTATAATACTGAATATTTGTGGAGATTTCATTGCTATGCTCTTTGTGCACTGCCACCTTAAAACTCAGGCTCCGATACATCATTGACTTTGTACCTGTTTTTTGTCTAGTTTTTTTTTGTACACAATTCATTATTCTATATGTGACTTTTTTTTAAAGGGAACCTGTCAGATCGTTTTTGCCCCCATACCTATCACTACCTGTCCCTGCACCTTCCTAGTACATCACTAACCATCCCTGTGTGAGCTAAAACTGTACTATAATGGTTGTAAAAAATTATTTTGTGACTTACATGTCTGTATGCTAATGGGTCCTCTTGACTACTGTATGTAGTCACTGTGAGCGTTCTCCAGAGCTCCATATCCACCCTCGCTACATGTTTATCACGCACCACATAACAGCGAGTCATCAGTGAGGGCTTTTGAGCATGTGCACTGCACATTATGAAGCTGCTTTACACCTCGCAAAGAATACCAATGCGCAGGTATGGAAATGACGTTGCCACGGTGTCATACACAGAAAGGGGATATTTAAAATTGAGAAGCCTAGGAACCCGCTGGAAATGCTATTCTCATGTACACCTGGGCGTGATAAACATGCAGCGAGGGTGGAAATGGAGCCCTGGAGAACGCCCTCAGTGACTACATACTCCAAGAGGACTAATTGACATAGACATGTAAATCAAAATCATTTTTCAAAACCAATTTAGTACGGTTTTAGCTCAGACAGGGATGGTTAGGGATGTACTAGGAAGCTGCAGGGACAGATAGTGATGGGTTTGGAGGCAAAATCAAGCTGACAGTTTCCCTTTAAGTTTATTTCATATGCATTTGCCTGGATTTTTTTTTGTTTTCTGCTTTAAGCAGAGTTTAGCAATTCCAGACATTTTCGCCTGACTCGGCAATTGCAACTTTTTTAAAAGTTATAAAATTTAGAGCAAATCTATTCCAGTCCCCCCTTGGTATATTTTTGAGTACACTGGTGTTTTGCAAAACATGTGACTTTTGGTACCAAAAAGTTGCCGAAGAGCTTCAAAACAGAAAAAAAATACTGTTTTGACTTTGCGCCAAATTCTTCAATAAAACATGATGATGCTGAATTGGAGCCTTAGGCTTCATGTTTTAAAAACTAGCAATCGAGGCAGTCTACAAGAAGTAGGTTCTTCATTGACCTTTGGTTGGACTGCTTACCCTATAAGATATGGGCACCAGAGCAAACCCTCTGATGTTTTCAAAGATGTGTGATCAGAATTTATTTTTGTGCACAGGAGTGTACCGCTAAAGATATGAAGAGACACAGGTACAGTACTCACTGGGTGGTGCAATTGCCAAAGTAGCTACCTGGAGAGTACAATAAGACCTGTGCCGCATATTACACCCATTGTTTGGTTGCTTCAGTGGTTAGACATCCCAATGTACACTAGCATCTCTTCTATTGGTGATCTCTGGGAAATCACCAATGGAAGTGTACTGAGAGTGGGCTATGATTAATAGCTGCATTTCTGCTACTGGCCACTATGGCCAGGACATCTACCGTATATACTCGTGTATAAGCCGACCCGTGTATAAGCCGACCCCCCTACTTTTGCCCCCAAAACCTGGGAAAATCTATTGACTCGTGTATAAGCCGAGGGTGGACCCTAGCACAAGTATACAGCCCCCAGCAGTGTGGTATACACCAGTCCCAGAGGTAGATACAGCAGCCCCAGTGGTAGTATACACGCAGCCCCAGTAGTATATACAGCCCCAGTGGTAGTATATACAGCCCCAGTGGTAGTATACAGGGCCCCAGAGGTATATAGCAGCCCCAGTGGTAGTATACAGTGCCCCAGAGGTATATAGCAGCCCCAGTGGTAGTATACAGGGCCCCAGAGGTATATAGCAGCCCCAGTGGTAGTATACAGTGCCCCAGAGGTATATAGCAGCCCCAGTGGTAGTATACAGGGCCCCAGAGGTATATAGCAGCCCCAGTGGTAGTATACAGTGCCCCAGAGGTATATAGCAGCCCCAGTGGTAGTATACAGGGCCCCAGAGGTATATAGCAGCCCCAGTGGTAGTATACAGGCAGCCCCAGTAATGCAGGCCCCCCCCAGCGTCTCTCCGGTCACCTGTAAAGCAAGCTATACTTATCAGTGTCCCGCTCGCACCCGCCGCTGCCGACATCCACGATCCTCCATCTTCATGCGACTCCTCTTCCTGTTTCCTGTGCGCGTCGCCGGGAATGACGTCATTGCCGGCGACGCGCACAGAAACAGGAAGAGGAGTCGCATGAAGATGGAGGATCGTGGATGTCGGCAGCGGCGGGTGCGAGCGGGACACTGATAAGTATAGCTTGCTTTACAGGTGACCGGAGAGACCCTGGGGGGGCCCTGCATTACTGGGGATGCGGGGGCTGCTGTATACCGATGTATACATCGGTATGTACCGATGTATACATCGGTATACAGCACTGACTCGCGTATAAGCCGAGGGGGGTACTTTTCAGCCCAATTTTTGGGCTGAAAAACAAACTCGGCTTATACGCGAGTATATACGGTATACACCATCACTATAGTTTATGCTCTTCAACACGCCAGAATTAATGTGCTCTAAAATAAAAATAATACTTTAAGCCTCCATTTTCATTATTTTTTAAGCAATTTTGCTAAAAATTAGGCCTCATATCTTGGACAAAAAGTAATCAAAGATAATAAGTTATAAACTTCATGCCAAAAGCTCAATTTACATAAAGTTGGCAACCAAACCAGAGCTTAATGCATATCCAGTATAGCAAATCCAGTAGCAATGAGATCTATGAACCCAAATAGACACTAAGGGTATAAATGCTCTGAATATCTCCAGAATAGATGACCGCTTTATTGGAACAAAAAATAAATAAATGAACTACAATTATTATTTACCGTTCTTCAGCTCGATCACGAGCCATGGTGACTTGATGGATGAAGACTCTGTAGGAAGATCGATCTTGTGCAAACCTAGATAGGTCCACCAGGGTATTCTCTGCTGTTGTCTTGATAGTATCAATTCATCGGGTTGCTGGTTTTCCTCTTCGCCTTGTTCCTTCTATTCTTTCTACCATAATGTCCTTTTCCAGTGATTAGTCTCTTCGTATGATGTGTCCAAAGTAGGCAAGTCGTAACTTGGTGATCCTTCAAGTAAAATGTCAATGCTTGATTTGTCACAAATTGTATTTGTGTGTTCTTCTTGCCATCCATGCAAAAAAAGAGAGAGAACAGGGGCGCAATGAAAAGTAACTGTGGGGATAATGTGGCTATAGTGGGCAGTGATTGGCCGCTCACCTGGAGGTGTTGTGCACCCACGCACAACACTGGTCTGCGCTTAGAACTCCCTGCTACGGGCTCTGTTACCGGCCTCCAGCCGCCGCTTTGCCACTCCTTCCGGTGGGGACCGTCACGTGACTGGAATTCGTCACTGCAGATCCTAGACCGCTGCTTCTCCGTTACCCAGCAACCGCAGGTCCTCCAGCCCTCGGGACACGAACAAGGTGATCTCCTTCCACTCCCTCCTCCTGCAGCTCCTGCTGTACTTCTTGCCATCCATGGTACTGATAACCTTCTCCAGCACCACATTTGGAAAGCGCTGATTCTTTTTCTGTCTTATTTCTTTATTATTCATGTTTCACTACAATTACAAGGTATTAAACAAGCAAACAATCAAATTTTTTCCTGCAGGATAACGGATCAATGCAAGTGTTCTAAAATCTATTGGAAGCAGGAGCATAACTATGATGAGAGCAGTGGTTGTAGTTGCCCCCGACCTCTAGGACCTGTGGGGCCAAAAAGTCCCTTTGGCCCATATAAGTAAAAAAGACCATGACTCTTGAGAAAATGGTAGCTGGGCCCTGTTGGAGATTTCATATTGGGGCCCCTTTGGTTGAAACGTTTACTGAATGACTAGTATCATCCATCCTTTGTACTCTGAGCATCTTAATGATACTACCATTATACTAAAAATCGGTATAGTGATACATGTAAGTAATCATTACATTTTTAGCAGACAGTTATACATATAATATATTCTCTAAATCTATTGCCTGAGCTGGTCCTAGTTATTAACATGGTTATCAGAAAGCTATCTCTAAACCCCAGGTTGACATTGCGCATCTGCTGCATATTCATATAGAGGCTTTCACACCCATTGAATATTCATTTATGAAAATGGAGGCATTTCTAACTGTGCTAATGATGCTTAGCACGTCTATTAAACCAGAGACATCGGCTAGAGATGATGGAGCACCAGGACATTTTTTGTAATTACTGTAAGTGTGGTTGATTTTCATGGCTCTGTAAGTTACGTCGTCCAGTCTAATGTCCAAGAGCTGATTTTATAAAGTCTAGGTCAGTCTGACTGAACACCCACTTGCTGTGCTATTATCTGTTTTACAGGAAAAAAATGATTATAGTTTACTTGTATTCATCTATATACATACAATTTATGGACAAAAGTCTTGACACCTATACATTACACCTACAGGAGCTTTGCTGACCCATTCTACATCCACAGACATTAATGAAGTTGGTGCCCGTTTTGCATCTATAACCGCTCCCACTCTTCTGGGAAGACTTTCTACAAGAATTTGGAGGTGTCTGTGGGGATTTTTGCCCATTCACCCAGAAGGTTAGGTCAGACACTGATGTTGGGGAGAAGCCGAGCTCACAATCTACATTCTAGTTCTCCCAAAGGTGTTGGATGGGTTTACGGTTTGGGCTCTGTGGGGCTATTCTCCTTCCACACTAAAATTCCCAACTATGCTTTTATGTACCTTACCTTGTGCACTGGGGCACTGTTATGGAGAACAGAAAAGAGTCTTCCGCAAACTGTTCCAACAAAGTTATAAACTATAACTGTCCATAATGTTTTGTATGCTGAAGTATTTAGATTTCCCTTCACTAAAACTAAGGGGTCAAGGTTGACCCCTGAAGGAAAAAAACATAGCTTTATTCCTTGTCCACTAAACTTTCCAGCAGTCACAATGCAGTCAGGCAGGTAACATTCTCCTGGCATTCACCAAACCCAGATTCGTCCATCACATGCCAGATCACAGAACATGTTTCTTCTGCTCTAGGGTTCAGTGATGGTGGCTGCTTTACACCACTCCATTTGACGATTGACATTGTGCTTGGTGATGTAAGGCTGTATGCCGCTACTCGGACATGAAGCTCCCAGTGCAGATTTTCTTTGTTAATGTCAAAGGAAGTTTGGGCTCTCAGTTAGAGTTAACAGAGCAATGTTTGCACACATCAAAATATCTAAAAACAAGATTTCCGTTTTGTCCAAATAAACTTTCTTCTTCATATCTTAATCATTAAAATTATATCATCTACTTAAGGAGGCAGATCTGTTGACATGTTTCAATCTTGTGGTCTTATGACTTGTTACGACAAAGAGCACATGTTCCAAACGCATCAACAGATCTGCCACCCTAAGTTGATATCATTTTAATGATTAAGAAATAAAGAAAAAATTTTATTTGGACAAGCTGGACCTCTTGTTTTTAGATATTACTATGCCCAGGTTGTCGGTGGGCCCAGTGATCACGTCCATTAATGAGCGGGTGTGGAGACATCACAAGGGTAAGATGAACTTTTCACTTCTTGTTTGCACGTCAGTATATACCGACCCACCATAACTGTCATTTACAAAGGAAACACATGCAAATGACTTCTTATATCTGTCATAGTAGTATATTTAGAGCTGCAAAGAATTTTTGGATTTGGCCAGTCATTCAACTTTATATATTCCACAATAAATATAAATTTTGATGATTCAGACAATGGTTACTGTATAATCTCTGATATAACCGTTCAACTGCAATGTGAGAGCGCCGATGACTTTGCTGAAAGCTGGAACTGACGCAACATGTTGGAGCTGTTCTCCAGTGGAAACATTGCATCTAGGGTGGAAAAACTCCATAATATGCTGATATATGGAGCCCCTTACATCAGTATAGTAGTATTAAGCTCCAGGATGACTCTTTACAGCCATACATCATCCACATACCAAGATACATTTTGAAGGGGAACGGGGTCTGATAATTTAGTGAATGTTTTATTTCTTTTTTTTTTTTACGTTTCAATTTTTTTTTTCCGTAGGAACTGTTTATAGCAGCCATTGACTTTCTGAAACTTGAAAAAATAGAAATTGGGGGATTCAAAGGTAAAATTCTCAGTGAAGAAATTCACATTATGAGTGAGGAATCAAACGAAATTTGGCGAATGTTGCAGGAGAGTAAATAATTGACCCCCTTGATTATACAAATGAGGTAAGTATCTGGTGTTCAGATAATCATGGTTTTAACATTTTTTTTTTAGTGAATTATAAAAAAAAAAAAGAGCAGGCATAGTGGTCTAAAATAGAAGCTAATAATCTTGTCCAATATGCTGAAAAACAGTGGAACATTCAAAGTGCAGTGAGATCCTCAAGTGTGAGGAGTAACTGAAGACCTGTCTCTTATCATAAATATGTACCTAGTATATTCAATATTCCAAAGAAAAAAGATGTCGCACTCACCGGGGTTGCGGATTTCTTCCTTTATTTGTTGGTACAATCAATGCGATCGAGCAACATAGCAGGGAGGGGGTGCTTGGGAGGCGGACGACGGTAACACCGTTTCGCGGGTCTGTGCCGCTTCTACGGGTCCTCTACGGCGTCTGTCGTCATGTCCGGGATTAAATTTCCGCCCGGCATGACGTCACTACTGCCCGTAGTTAGAATGTGCAAAACAAAAACACTTATCAAAAATACATTAGAGTGCAACATGGTTAGGAGTCAAATATATGCATATTCAAGTTATTATACATTTAAGTACAAGTATTGCGAGTCCTTGTGACTCGAGTTTGCAACAGCTGACAATTCACTTGTTACCGGTGCTTACCGTATAAACCTCAGCAGACGCGCAGCTGCCTACCTCTAACTAGTCCAAATTCTATCTGGTATCTGCGCACATCGCCGTCTGCAATGCGCTAATCAGACTACAGCATAGAGCAAAGTATAGTCTGATTAGCGCATTGCAACAATAATGTATAATAACTTGAATATGCATATATTTGACTCCTAACCATGTTGCACTCTAATGTATTTTTGATAAGTGTTTTTGTTTTGCACATTCTAACTACGGGCAGTAGTGACGTCATGCCGGGCGGAAATTTAATCCCGGACATGACGACAGACGCCGTAGAGGACCCGTAGAAGCGGCACAGACCCGCGAAACGGTGTACCGTCGTCCGCCTCCCAAGCACCCCCTCCCTGCTATGTTGCTCGATCGCATTGATTGTACCAACAAATAAAGGAAGAAATCCGCAACCCCGGTGAGTGCGACATCTTTTTTCTTTGGAATATTGAATTATCAAATATCTACATTGTCTGCACCACCAGGTACCTGTAGCTACTAGTCACATTGTGACAAAGACTCTCTGCCGAAGGGGATAGTGCCCGGTGTTTCTACATTAATCGCTATATGTACCTAGTATATGTTGCTGTTCTTCCTAACCTGGCATTGTTTTTCTTTTGTTCCTGCGCCTTCTTCCCAGTATATCAATCTGTTGTTTGTTTTTTTAGCCAAGTGGGGGTAGTTTAAAAGAAGATGTCTACAGAAGAGTTGAGGACTGCACCCACTTAGCTAAAAAGATAAGTTGCATAAAGGGAAGAGAAGGCCATATATCTGGAATAAAGAAGCATGGGTAAAAGAAAATCTCCAGATTCAGGAGAACAGCAAAATGTACACTAGAAAAATACATACACTGCGTGCAGAATTATTAGGCAAATTAGTATTTTGATCCCATTATACTTTTTATACATGTTGTCCTACTCCAAGCTGTATAGGCTTGAGAGCCAACTACCAATTTAGTAATTCAGGTGATGTGCATCTCTGTAATGAGGAGGGGTGTGGTGTAATGACATCAACACCCTATATAAGGTGTGCTTAATTATTAGGCAAATGCATTTCCATAGGCAAAATGGGTCAGAAGAGAGATTTGACGGGCTCTGAAAGGTCCAAAATTGTGAGATGTCTTGCAGAGGGATGCAGAAGTCTTGAAATTGCCAAACTTTTCAAGCGTGATCACCGAACAATCAAGCGTTTCATGTCAAGTAGCCAACAGGGTCGCAAGAAGCGTGTTGAGCAAAAAAGGCGCGAATGGACTGCCCATGAATTGAGGAAAATAAAGTGTGAAGCTGCCAAGATGCCATTTGCCACCAGTTTTGCCATATTTCAGAGCTGCAACGTTACTGGAGTATCAAAAAAAAAACGACCACCTTTAAACAAGAAACATAAGATAAAACGTCAAGACTGGGCCAAGAAATATCTTAAGACTGATTTTTCAGAGGTTTTATGGACTGATGAAATGAGAGTGACTCTTGATGGGCCAGATGGATGGGCCAGAGGCTGGATCAGTAAAGGGCAGAGAGCTCTACTCCGACTCAGATGCCAGCAAGGTGGAGGTGGGGTACTGGTATGGGCTGGTATCATCAAAGATGAAGTTGTGGGACCTTTTCGGGTTGAGGATGGAGTGAAGCTCAACTTCCGGACCTTCCTCCAGTTTCTGGAAGACAAGTTTTTCAAGCAGTGGTACAGGAAGAAGTCGGTATCGTTCAAGAAAAACATGATTTTCATGCAGGATAATGCTCCATCACATGCATCCAACTACTCCACAGCGTGGCTGGCCAGTAAAGGTCTAAAAGAAAAAAAAATAATGACATGGCCCCAAGTGAGATGGGAATATATTTGGTTTTTATTAAGTTGCCTAATAATTCTGCACAGTAATAGTTACCTGCACAAATAGATATCCTCCTAAAATAGCCAAATCTAAAAAAAAAAATACTCCAACTTCCAAAAGTATTAAGCTTGATATTTATGGGTCTTTTGGGTTGATTGAGAACATAGTTGTTGATCAATAATACAAAATAATCCTCTAAAATACAACTTGTCTAATAATTCTGCACACAGTGTATTTCTATCAAGTGGTAGGTCCTCCAGTAAAGCTAGTTCAGTTTTGACTGAAGGTATACTACCGTTCTAAAGTTTGGGGTCATTTAGAAGTTTCCTTATTTTTGCTAGAAAAGCACATTTTTTTTCAATGAAGCTAACATTAAATTAATCAGAAATACACTCTATACCAGTGATGGGCAACCTTTTGAGCTTGGTGTGTCAAAATTCGCCAAAAAAGCGAGCATAACTCGCGAGGTGTGTCACCTTGAGAAAAAAAAACCCTAATTTTACGATATTTATAGTTTAAATAACAAATATGTATAATTCTTTAACTTACCTGCTTAGTGACTTCTTTGTTAATCTGTCAGTTGGTTTCTTTTGTTGGTCTTGCTGTTATTTAACTTGTGTGGGGTGTCATGAAGTAAGTCAGATAAGTGAGGGGGAGGGGGAATTCTTCCAGTGATGGCGAACCTGTGGCAGTCCAGCAACAGCAACAGCTGGACTGCCACAGGTTCGCCATCACTGATTTAGTGACTTTTTTGTTGCTGAATTTCATTGGCTAAATCTTCAATTGAAGGTTGGTATTTTGTACACTTCAAGGCCAAGCAAGCGCTACTAAGGTTATCTGTCAAAATGTCTATTTATATTCCACGTTCTGCTTACTACCGTTTCACTACATAGAACGCAAAATGATCTGCCATTTTTTTCTATAATGCCATACATCTCAGTCCATGTCTCCTGAAAGGGTCGGCTACTGCTACTACTACCACTTCCTTTACTTAACCTTGTTTTTTTTGGCTTCTCCATCAGAGGGGCAGTGACAGAAGATTTATAGATAGCCCTGCAGGCAATTAGGGGTTAACTGTCTTTTAGGAAAGGGCAGAGTTAATAAGCAGAAATAGGGATTAATAGGGTGAAATGGAGTCTGTACTATGCTGCAAGATGGCGTTCCTTATGTAAATCAATGGCGGGAAACGGCACCCATAGCACAGGCCTCTTCCAGCCTCCCCCTCACTTATCTCAGTAATGGCCAATCACACATTCATGACACCCAGCCCAGATTCTGCCCAGAACCTTTCACTGGACTCGAGGATGGTTGTAATCACTGGACCTCCAGACAGCGATCACAGGGCCTCAGATATGCGTCCCCCACAGCGTTCCGCTGCTCCCTGCTGCGCCAGCCAGAAGTTCCGCCCCTACCGGAAGTCCCAGGACTAGACGCTCTGTGCCGGAGCTCTGCTGTTCTGGCTACAGACCTCCAGCACATTTTTTTTTTCCTCATCTGTAGTTAGTGATGGGCGAGTCCTAACTCTGAATCGCTTGACTCTAGTCTAGCGAGTCCGACCCCGGGACTCGCTACTCGTTGCTAGTCTAGCGAGTCCAATGTTAATGAATGGGGAAGCGAGTAATAGCGAGTAATGTGTCATTTACAAATCGCAGATGTCTCGGAAAGCGCTCGCATTGCTGTTTTGGAAACCCGACTCGCAACAGTTTTTTGCTGCTGTGTCCGTGTCTGTGGTTTTTATCCAAATAGCGAGTCTAGTTTCTCCGGCGGCCGCGTGTCACTGAAAATGGCTACGCGTGTCAGTGCTGACACGCGTGTCATAGGTTCGCCATCACTGCTCTATACATTGTTAATGTGGTAAATTACTATTCTATCTGCAAACGTCTGCTTTTTAATCCAGTATCTATATAGGTGTATAGAGGCCCATTTCCAACAACCACCACTCCAGTGTTTTAATGGTACATTGTGTTTGCTAACTGTGTAAGAAGACTAATGGATGTTTAGAAAACCCTTGTACAAGTATGTTAGCACAGCTGAAAACGGTTTGGCTAATTAGAGAAATTATAAAGTTGACCTTCTTTTGAGCTAGTTGAGAATCTGGAGAATTACATTTGTTTGTTCTGCGAAACTCTCAAAATGGCCAGAAAAGAGAACTTTCATGTGAACTCGACAGTCTATTCTTGTTCTTGGTAATGAAGGCTATTCCATGCAAGACATTGGCAAGAAACTGAAGATTTCCTACAACGGTGTGTACTACTCCCTCCAGAGGAGAGCACAAACAGGCTCTAACCAGAGCAGAAAGAGAAGTGTGAGGCCCCGTTGCACAACTGAGCAACAAGACAAGTATATTAGGGTACTGTCACACTGTGCGACGGCACCGCCGATATCTTAGGCGATGCAGGGGCTTGGCCTATCGGTACCGATATCACCCCTGCATCGATGGCGACGCCTTTTAGTGGTCGCCTGGTTTCAGAGCAGTGCTCTGAAAGCAGGCGGCCAATCTGGGGTCGCCCCATGTAAACGCCCGACGGCTATCTGCCAGGCGATGGGAGCTATAGGCTCCCATGTTAAGGCATTGCTGCTGGGGTTTTAAGAAACCCCAGCGGCGATGCTGCCTGTCAGATCGCTGGGACGTCGCCCCATGTAAATGGGGGACTGTGACGCTGGCGGGGACGGCAAAAACGTGCGCGCTCCCGCCTGTCGTCGCCGACATCTCCGTTGCCGTCGCACAGTGTGACGGTACCCTTAGAGTCTCTACAGGTTGGGCTATTTATATGGATGCCCCTAAATAATGGGAATGGTTGGTCATATCAACTTCCTGTTTGTGGCACATTTATAATATGGGAGGGCGAAAACTTTTCCAGATACGTGGTGACCATGGCGGCCATTTTGAAGTCAGCCATTTTGGATCCAACTTTATTTTTTTCAATGGGAAGAGGGTCATGTGACACATCAAACTCATTCAAAATTTCGTAAAAAAAACAATGGTGTACTTGGTTTTAACGTAACTTTATTCCTTCATGAGTTATTTACAAGTTTATGACCACTTATAAAATGTGTTAAAAGTGCTGTCCTTTGTGTTGGATTGTCAATGCAACGCTCTTCTCCCATTCTTGACACACTGATAGCAACACCACAGAAGAAATCCTAGGATAGGTTTTCTGTAACTATTGTTTGGGATGCTGCACATCTTGTATCTTCACAGCATAGACCAGGGGTCTCAAACACGCGGCCCGAGGCCCTGGGGCTTCACTATGCGGCCCACGGCACCTTGGGCAACTTAATGATGCATCGCCCCAGTGCAGGGGGCCGCTGCAGTCCCCGCTGTGTGATGATTTCCGTCCGCGGCACTAGCAAGTTCTGGCACTCAGCAAGATAAATGCAAGCTGCCAGCCAGTGAGAGGCCCACAGCATGGCGGAATATGAAGTCACATGCGGGCCTCTGGCTGGCAGATTGCATTGATTCTGCTGAGCAACAGAGCTTGTCTGAACGGTGGCTGCAGGAAGTCATAGCACAGCAGATGCCGGACGTCAGCACAGCGGGGACCGCGGCGGCCCCCTGCACTGGAGCGATGCATCATTAAAGTGAGAAAAGTGTGAATGTGTGTAAGAGGGTGAGGGTGTGAGTATGTGAGTGAGGATGTATGTTTAATAAAGTGTGTGTGAGTTTGTGTGTGTATGAGTGTGTGAGTGTGTGTATGAGGATGTGTGAGAGTATGCGTGTGTGGGTTTGTGTGTGAGGATATGTGTGTATGTGAGTGTGTAAAAAGGTGCAACAGGATGGGGGGCATCCCTATAAAAGGAGATCAGGATGGGGACATACCTAGAAAAGGGGATCAGGATGGGGGACATCACTACTAAAGGGGATCGGGATGGGGTACATCACTACTAGGGGGGATCGGTATCGGGGACATCACTACTAAAGGGGACCTGGATGCGGGACAGCACTAGAAAAGGGGATCCGGTTGGGGGATATCATTAGAAGAGGGGATCAGGATGGGGACATCACTACTAACAGGGATCGGGATGGGAGACATCACTACTAACAGGGATCGGGATGGGGACATCACTACTAAAGGGATCGGGATGGGGACATCACTAGAAAAGGGGATCGGGATGGGGAACATCACTAGAAAAGGGGATCGGGATGGGGAACATCACTAGAAAAGGGGATCAGGATGGGGACATCAGTAGAAAAGGGGATCAAGATATGGGGGACATCAGTAGAAAAGGGGATCAGGATGGGGGGTCATCACTAGAAAAAGGGATCAGTATTTGGAACATCAGTAGAAAAGGACATTACTACAGGATGGGGACCAGTGGCGTAACTTCAGGCCCAGTGGCCCCGATACGAAGGCTCCAACGGGGCCCCTAATTATTGCAAATCTTTAATAGCATGTCTTTTTTTTATAGGCCAAAGGGACTTTTGGGGCCTCCTAGGCTGCAGGGCCCGGGTGCGATAGCAACCCCTGCACCTGTGGTAGTTACGCCCCTGATGGGGACATTACTACATGAAGGGGATCAGGATTTGTACTTTACTACACTGAGCAAAAAATTCTGGTATTTCTAAAAATATCACTTAGTCCTACAAGGGATGCGGCCCCCTGCTATAAATGTTTTTCAATGTGCAGCCCACCAACCTAGCCGAGTGTGAGACCCCTGACATAGACAATTGCCTTCAGATGAGTGATGAAGCAAAATGTTTTGTAAATGGCGAAGTTAACCAGCAAAACCATCGTTATTGGTCTGACACTAACCCACAGTTGATAGATCCCTCCAAGACTGTTGAACACAAAAATTGATGGCATGGTGTGGTATATGGGGTACAAATACATTGGGGCCATTCTTCATCAATGGAAACTTCAATGTCACTTCGCATCTGAAATTACTACATGATTCCATACATGAGCCCATAGTAATTGTGGCCTCCCAGGCTACAGAATAGCAGTCTGGAGCCACCCCAGAAATTGGTGCATTCATTAGAAGTGCCAATTCCTGGCGCTTTACCAGGCTTTTCCCAATGCCTTGGTGCAGTGCCATCAGGGTGATAGAAAGGGTTACTGACAGCTGAGTATTGATAGCTTGTCATTAAACCCAGATTGATAATGTTCAGGTCTGTATGAGACCCGCCCAATAACAATCCTGTGAGAAAATCATTAAAATATACAACACACAGAGAAAAATCCTTTATTTGAAATGAAATACACAGACAACCCTACATTTCCCATTTATTAACTCGAAATATACCCTCCAATAGTAATCCACAACAATGTCCCATGAAGCACATGATCCTGACATCCTCTCACTGCAGTCTCTGGGATCATACTGACTGCTGCTAAGAGCTGTGATGTCACCGACTGAGTCACTGAGGGATACCCGCTACAGTGAACTCAGGTGTCCCCGCTGCCGGCTTGCAAGGCATGGCAGTCCTGCAATCCGGATCTGCAAAACGGATTGCATGGCAGTCCTGCAATCTGGCAGCAGGTTCAACTGAGTTCACAGCATTAATTTCCCACACTGTGAATTCAGTCAAAGCTACTTTCGGATTACAGGACTGCTGTCTGTCCATGTTCTGTACCTGACCACTTTAACTGTGCTAGGAATCAAAAATATGGCGAAACTCTACGTCAATTTTTTTAAATTATTTATTTATTTTTACAACCAGGTTACAGGTTAATTGCCAGTGGCAACCAATCACAGACACTGGCACAATGGGCGAGGGGCGCAACAGCCAATCACAGATGCTGTCACAGACAGTGGGTGTCTTTGATTGACTGTTGGAGCCAGTGAAGTGAATAACCAAGAAGTTAATGAGTGGCCCTGGAAGTACAAGCGCGTGGTCCTCGGTAAGTATGACGCTGATGTTTAATCCCGGTTATGCTTATTTTTACAGCGCCTCAGCCAAATCCGAACAGTAGCACGGACTTCTCAGGGAAGTCAGTTTTCAGGGTGCGTGTCTTGTATGGACCTCAAACTTTAGTTCTGGTTCACCCATCACTAGTTGAACTTACAATAGATATTACCCATCAAGGGAATAGAAGCTGTTCTGCAGCAGCTGCCATAGCTTTCAGCAGCTTATTTTTGGGAATGCTTGATGTCAGACCTCCACCACTAAGGATGAATTGTCAAAACCTGTTGACCAAACAACCCCCTTTAAAGGTATATTACTACATTTTTACTATTCCTAAATAATATAGTACATTTGTACAAATGTTAGTAATACATTTAACATCCTTGACAAGTTTGTAAAACTTAATCCATTCACGGAAGAAATCCAGGAAAATGGGCAAGTATAAAACCAGATTATTATTTCATATTACAATTATACAGTGCAAGCTTGGATACCCGAGAGCAGGGAGGCAAACCTACGCGTTTTGACTCCTACAGAGTCTTAATCATGATCCATGATTAAGACTCTCTAGGAGTCGAAACGCATAGGTTTGCACCCCTGCTCTAGGGTATCTGACTCGCCCAACCCAGGGGCCTTGCCCTGCTCTAGGGTATCTGACTCGCCCAACCCAGGGGCCTTGGGGTACTCTGAATCGGGCTTTGAGTTCTGCCAGGGGAGTCACAGGCATTGTGACCCAGCTTCCATTACCCCAGTGGAGTCAGTGCTCTGGCTTGGGGGATTTAACTGGTTCTGGGGAGGTATTGGATGGGTATAGAGTTTATAGCGTAAATGTTCGTGATGCCATCTACAGTTTTCGATCAGTATGGACCGACACTGCAAGTCAGAACTCCGGGGTTGTTGGTACGGCAGCCTGATGTAGTTCCTCCCTGTAGGTGGAGCAGGAACCCCGTGGCAGATATGTTTAATTGTGATGGCTTGGTCAGGCCGGATTCACACTGGGCCTCTTTACCTCATCTACTGTGGCAGTCAGCGGCTCCACGGGCAGGGAATAAGAGTCTCACATAGTTTTGGAATTTTGCACCCGGTTTACTCACTTCACTTGCAGTTGGCCACCGGGCGCTTCTCTCTACCAAGTCCAGTTTGGTCTGTCCGTGATGAATTGGGATAGCTTGCCCTGGACCCCTTCGTGAGCCTCTCTGTTCTCTGGTCTCACTCTCCCAGCGTTATGTCTTTGCTTCTCCTGTCGGCACCTCCGCACACAGTGCCCCAATCTAGCAGCCATGAGGCAACTGGTAACTGTCCCCTGACCCTAGTTCAGCTGCCTTCTCAGCGGGTGCGTCGGGTTGCAGCCACCACTCTTGAAGATTGCGTGGCCTCTGGCTCTGTGGTTCGGGCTTACCGTTCCGAGCCACGCTCAGGACTGGTGCTTTGGTTATTGACCAACCCCAGCGTCCGACTATCTCAGTACTGGTTCTGAGTGCCCAGGCAGTTCTCACTCCACTTGTGCCCCTGGGGTTCTCTCCATTCTCGGCTGCTCACTTGGCTTCTCACGTCTCTTTCACTCACTACTCCTTCCAACTAACTCACTTCCCACTGTCTGTTCTTCCCTTGTCCCCTTTTGACTGGGCCCTCCCCCAGGGTTCGCCCATCGTCCCCTGGGTCCTAGGGTGGGTGGGTGTATTTGTGGAGGTTTTTTGGATTGAGATACCACACCCGGTTATTGAGTGCGACCAGATCGGTGAGGCGCCACATTACCCCTTGGTAAAGATTAGCTCTTCCCCGAGCGACCCTCAGGTTATAAAGATGTCACACAAAATTCACAAATTTTTTATATGCATGCATAAACATTAAAACAATAAATGAATCCTTTAGCTTCCCTTACAGGAGATACGGTGCTTTAACATTACATGACAAATGTACTTTAATAAAAATAGAAAAATAGAAGACCTCTTCCTCTAGGCCTGGTTTTTCAATTAACCCCCACCTGTTGGTTAAGTGGAAGTTGACCATCTCTCTGCGGTGTCACTGAGTCGGGTCTGTAGCGGGGGTCTTCCGGACAAGCTCCTTCTCCTTGAGGTTCTCCTCCTCTTGAGCCTACCATCTCGCCTGGCGTCGTTTGCGCTCCTCTTCCTGATTGAGCTGTCCCTGCCACCAGTAGTGCTACATCCCGTCTGTCTCGTCTTTGCTCTGCACACCAGTCTTTCATCCAAGTTGCGGCTTGAAGTTCTGCCAGTTCCTCCTGCCGTCGCACCCAGTGGCCTCCACTCCTGGTGGCTTCACTGGGCCGTTTTCCTCCTCTTCATCACTCTGTACTTCCGTACTCTGCTACTCCCGACCAGGATGTCTGGTCTGGTGCCGGCCTGGGTATTGGTAGGGCCTTGACCTCCACCTGGGCAGCAGCATCTCTGGTCGTTGGCCACGGCCTTTCCGGTTCCGATTCTCCTCAGGCTGGTGCTAAGGCTCTCTGGGCTATCTGTGCCAGCACATTCCTTTGCTAGTTGTTGAAAGCCCAACCGTGGGCCCGGTTAGGTTGCTCGGTCAGATCTTTTAGCGTGGCACTCCAGAATTCTGGGTCTTCCGGTAGGGGCAGATCCACACTCCCCTCCTCATCAACGGGGACGCCGCCTTCTTTTTTTTTTTTTTTAATCAGATATATTTTATTAATGAAAAAGCACAAATAACAAATTATTCATACAAAACATATACATTTTCTATATATATCAGGTCCCGGTCCCAAACTCTTCCCCCCGGCACCCCTCCCTCCCTCACTTCCTTTTTTGAATCAGAAAAATATTATTATGTAAAGACATTAATAATATAAAACTGTAAAACCGCAATTGTCCATTTTTAATATTATAAAGAAATCCCTTTCCCTCACCACCCACCCCCCTTTACAGACAGCAACATTTCTTATTTCTGAACAATATATGTAAGATATGATCAATAATTACCCGGGGCACGCCTTCTTCAGTCTTCCCGCCTGCCAGGTTCTCATAACCCCTCAACGCCATCTTTACTGCTCCGCATACCACACCGACTCCTCTTGTTGCTTTTCCGCTTTTTTCTCTCATCCTTACCCTTCCAGCTGTCATTCACTTCTTTGGGTGGAGTTGACGGGGCCCCATGCAGATCCCCTTGGTTTTCTGCTGGCACTCTGGGTGAGCCTGCTCTTTTGCACCTTGTGCTAGCCCATCCCATGACGGAGGGCCGAGGCACACCCCCGAGCAGCACTTGACATCAGTTCTCCCTGGTTGTCATTTTTTAAAAAGTCTGCACAGTCTCAGAAGTGTCTTTTCAGGCACACAAAACTCAGTTTTACCGGGCTGTTCTCATCCTTTTTGTGACGCCAGAAGAATGACTTGCCAACCCTGGGGCAATGGGGTACTCTGAACCGGGTTTTGAGTTCTGCCAGGGGAGTCACAGGGGTCGAGACCTAGCTGCCTTGAACCCGGGGGAGTCAGTGCTTTGGCTATGGGGGTTTAACTGGTTCTGGGGAGCTATTGGATGGGTATTATTTATTTATATTGCACCATTAATTCCATGGTGCTGTACATGAGAAGGGATTACATACAAAATTATAGATATGGTTTACAGTAAACAAATTAACAATGATAGACTGGTACAGAGGGGAGAGGACCCTGTCCTTGCGGGCTTACATTCTTCATGGCAATGGGGAGGAAACAGTAGGTCAGGGGTGCAGCAGATCTGGTGGTGGAGAGGTGGCAGCTCCGGAGGCGGTGGCTTGGTCATTGCAGGCTGTAACCTTTCCTGAAGAGAGGTTTTCAAGTTCCGTCTGAAGGATCCAAGCGTGGTGGATAATCTGACGTGTTGGGGCACAGAATTTGAGAAGATGGGAGATATTAGGGAGAAATCTTGGAGGCGGTTGTGTGAGGAACTGATAAGTGAGGAGGTGGTCTTGGGAGGATCGAAGATTACATGAGGGAAGGTAGTGTGAGATTAGTTCAGAGATATAGGGAGGAGACAGTTTATGGATGGCTTTGTAGGTCAGTGTTAGTAGCTTGAACTGGATTTGTTGGGGAATTTGGAGCCAGTGGAGGGATTTGCAGAGGGGGAGATACAGGGGAGTAGCGTGGAGAGAGTTGGATTAGTCGGGCAGCAGAGTTGAGGACAGACTGTAGAGGTGCAAGAGTGTTAGCAGGGAGGCCGCAGAAGAGAATGTTGCAGTAGTCAAGGCGGGAGATGATGAGGGCATGTACAAGAAATTTAGTAGATTGAGGGCTGAGGAAAGGCCGGATTCTGGAAATATTCTTGAGCTGGAGGTGAGAGTTTGGATGTGTGGTTTGAAGGACAGGGCAGAGTCGAGAGTTACTCACAAGGCAGCGAATTTGATGTGTGGGAGAGAGCATGATGCCATTTACCATAATAGATAGATCAAGTTGTGAACATGAAAGATGATGAGTTCGGTTTTGTCTACGTTGAGTTTTAGGTAGCGAGAGGAGAAGGAGAAGGATATGGCTGACAGACACTCCGGGATTCTGGACAGCAGAGAGTTGACATCTGAGTCAGAGAGATGACATCTGAGTGTCGTCAGCGTACAGGTGGTACTGGAAGCCATGGGAACTGTATAAGTTGTCCTAGGCCAAGGGTATAGATGGAGAAAAGTAGGGGCCCAAGGACTTAGCCTTGTGGGACTCCAACAGAGAGAGAGGGCGGGATGAGGAGGTAGTGTGGTGGTGGGAAACGCTAAATGTGCGGTGAGAAAGGTATGAGGCAACCCAGGGCAGGGCAAGGTCTTTGATGCCAAGGGAAGAAAGAATTTGAAGTAGGAGGGAGTGGTCGACTGTGTCAAAGGCAGAGGACAGGTCGAGAAGGAGGAGGATGGAAAATAGTCTGTTAGCTTTGGCTGTAAGTCATTGGTAATTTTGGTTAGGGCAGTTTCGGTGGAGTGGTGGGGCCGGAAACCAGATTGTAGATTGTGAAGGAGAGAGTTAAATGAGAGGTGGGAGGAAAGTTGAGCATGGACGTGTTGCTCAAGGAGTTTGGAAGCAAACTGGAGCAGCGATATGGGGCGGTAGCTCGTCTTAGCAGTCGAGTCTAGGTTTTGCTTTTTGACGATGGGTGTGATGGTGGCATGTTTGAAATCCAAGAGGAAGGTCCTGGAAGACAGTGATAGATTGAAGAGGTGGGTTATGGCTGGGATGAGCGTGTTAGTGAGGTTGGGGAGGAGGTAGGAAGGGAGAGGGTCAAGTGCACAGGTGGTGAGGTGTGATTTGGATGGGAAAATAGTAAGCTCTCCTTCAGTGATGTTGGAGAGGGATGTTATGAGGGAAGGGCAGAGGTCTGGTATTCGGAGTGGTTGGAGTGGTGGAACAATAAAGGTTTGCCTTGTTTGTTCAATATTATTTTTGAAGTATGTGGCGAAGTCCTCAGCAGAGATGAGATGGGTATAGAGTTTATAGGGTAAATGTTTGTGATGTCACCTACGGTTTTCGGTCAGTATGGACCGAAGCTGAGGGTCAGAACTCCGGGGTTGTTGGTACGGCAGCCTGAGGTCATTGCTCCCCGTAGGTGGAGCAGGAAGCCCATGGCAGATGTGTTTAATTGCAATGGCTTGGCCAGGCCTATTCACGCTGGGCCTCTTTACCTCGTCTACTATGGCAGTCGGCGGCTCCGTAGGCGGGGAACAACAGAGTCTCACACAGTCTTGTAATTTTGCACCAGGTTTACTCACTTCACTTGCAGTTGGCCACCAGGCACTTCTTTCTACCAAGTCCAGTCTGGTCTGTCCGTAAGAAATTGGGATAGCTTGCCCGGCCCCTGTCGTGTGCCTCTCCGTTCTCTGACAAAACAAAGCAATTACTGATCTCAGGAGAAACCAGTCCAAGAAAACTCTGCGGGCATCCGGCTAAAGCGCTCAACACAGTGAATTCCTAGGCGCATTGCCCCCTGGGAATTATGAATATGCAAATAGTCTGTGGAGCCTTGTTTAGCAGTCTCAACACAGGACTAGCCAGATATCCCTCCAGGGAAGGACCTAGCCATGGGGTGGGTGGCTCTTTGAAAAGACCACAATAACCACCATATTAAGTGGCCCTTTGAGTCAATATCCAGCTCTTTACGAGCTTAAAGATATGACAAGGGAATACCAAGGACAGGTATCCATCCACAGACAGCTGTTTCGGGGTGTTGCCCCTCATCAGTGTGGAGTAGGATTCTGGCTAGGTGGGAGCAATGCCTAGTAAACCAGCACAACAAAGCAATTACTGATCTCAGGGAGACCAGACCAAGAAAACACTTCGGGCAGCCGGCTAAAGCGCTAAACACAGTGAATTCCTAGGCGCATTGCCCTCAGGGAGTTATGAATATGCAAATAGTCTGTGGAGCCTCGTTTAGGAGTCTCAACACAGGACTAGCCAGATATCCCTCCAGGGAAGTACCTAGCCATGGGGTGGCTCTTTGAGGAGACCACCATAACCACCATATTAAGTGGCCCTTTGAGTCAAATATCCTTTGAGGTGTTCCCTTGTCATATCTTTAAGCTCGAAAAGAGCTGAATATTGACTCAAAGAGCCACTTAATAAGGTGGTTATGGTGGTCTCCACAAAGAGCCACCCCATGGCTAGGTCCTTCTCTGATCTCACTCTCCCAGAGCTGTGTCTTTACCTCTCCTGTCAGCGCCTCCGAACGCAGTGCCCCGATCTAGCAGCCACGAGTCCTGTCGGGCGATTGGTACCTGTCCCCTGGCCCTAGTTCATCTGCCTTCTCAGCAGGTGTGTCGGGTTGCAGCCACCACTCTTGCATGGCCTCCGGTTCGGTGGTTCGGGCTTACTGTTCCGAGCCATGCTCAGGGCCAGTTCCCTGGTTCTTGACCAACCCCTCCGTCTGACTATCTCCGTACTGGTTCTGGGTGCCCAAGCTGTTCTCACTCCGCCCGTGCCCCTGGGGTTCTCTCAGTTCTCGGCTGCACACTTGGCTTCTCACTCCTCTTTTACTCATTACTCCTTCCAACTAACATACCGTACATCCCACTGTCTGTTCCTCCCTTGTCCCCTTTTGACTGGGCCTCCCCCCCCCCCCCCCCCCCCCCCGGGTTCGCTCATGGTCCCCTGTGTCTTACGGTGTGGGTGTGTTTGAGGAGGCCTAGGTTCACTATCCCATTTTACTTTTGGACTGAGATACCACACCTGGTTGTTGAGTGTAGTACCCCTTTGTCGCGACCAGACTGGTGAGGCGCCACATATCCACTGCTTGCCCTGTATAATTTTAATATGAAAGAATAAAGGTCTGGTTTTATACTTATCCATTCTCTTGGATCAGCTGTAGGATTTCTTCTTCTGTGCTTGGATATTTACCGCTGAGATCGGGCAGCTCCATGTGGAGGTCCTGGATCCTGCTCTCCGGGTAGGCTGAAAGGGCGAGATGAACTTTCTGTTATATATTTACTTAATTCATTATGTCAAATCCTTCAATCCCTATAGAATATAATTTTCTTAAATGTTTTGTTTTACTTTTTCAGGGTTTTCTTAGTGATTACATGAAATATCATCAACAAATAAATGGCTTTGACCACCATTTGAGCAGAATTTTGAGCTTGGCTTTTGAGGAGTCAAATGGCCTTGAATCTGCGTTCAAGGTAAGCGATTATCTTTGATATAAAGTCTAATGTACTAGACAAGTGCCAAACATAATACACACGGTATATGGATAGACATGGATACAAACAAAAGGATACAGAAACCTCTGTAAGCACTTAGATGAGTGAAAACATTGAATATATGAATATGCATTAATGCTATACTTAATATACTTCTAAAATGTAGATACTTAGCACATGTTGGCCAATTCATGAGAGCTCATCAGCCGCGACAAGCCATACTTATATCCAATCTGATATTTATTAGACATGTCTCTCACAGTTGAAAAGCCTACACGTTCTTGCAAAATCATGCTTACAGACTTCTGCTAAATTTTTTTGCTGTATATTATGCAGTCATAGCAGCATGCACATATTCTTATTTGCTTTATTCTGTTGAGAGGTGATGGTCAGTTGTTTTTTTTTTTTTGTAGTATACTATTGGAGGTGGTGACTACTGAGCACTCCTCACATCAATCTTAAGCGGCCGTCACACGCTACGATATCGCTAGCGATATTGTAAGCAATCACGTGCACGCGCGATCGCTTACAATATCGCTCACATCGCTGGTGAGCTGTCACACAGACAGACTCACCAGCGATGTGGACCAGCGAGATCGCTGGTTACTATGGTACACATCGGGTTACTAGGCGCCGCGCGTCGCTTAGTAACCCGACGTGTACCATAGTTACCATCTCCCAGCATAGGCTCTGTCGCTGGGAGATCGTTCATCGTGGTGTCATACACCACGATGAGACAGATCGTGAAATCGTTCATCGCAAGATCTGAGCTCCGGAGCTCAGATCTCGATTTTGCGATTTCATCAATTCTCGCTCGTCGTATCTTGCCGTCACACGCACAGACATCGTTCAAGCGATGTTAAATCTGGCGCGTTCAAGCGATATCTTTCAAGATATCGTAGCGTGTGACGGCCGCTTTAGGCTGTTTTTAATTAGTGCTAGATCCTACCTGCCCTTAAAATTTGCAGAGTTTTAGCCTGGGAGAGGCATGTTTGATAAATACTAGGTTCAGGGACCCATCAAACAAAGGTACGCCTTGTCATGACTGGTGAGCACACATGAATTGGCCAATTTGTGCGCCTACATTTTATTAGTACGGTATATTCTATATACTAGTGCATCTTGATGAATTAGAATATAATGAAAAAGTTTATGTATTGAAATACTGAAATAAATTAAGTGAAATGCATATATTATATACCGTAGTTATTACAACCAAAGTGATATATTTCAAGTGTTTATTTATGTTAATGTTGATGATTATGGCTTACAGCCAATGAAAACCCAAAGGTCGTCATCTCAGAAAATTAAAGTAGGGTGGATGAAGGGTTAAAAAACGCACTGCCATATTCCACAAGACATTAAAGGGTGAATATAATATTGATTTATTAGTCTGTGTTTCAGGGCTCCCAGAAACGCCCCGAAGCATGGCAATATGACATTGATTCTAGATGATATTATAATTCATTCATGCACTAGCTGCAGCAATACAGTCCATATGTCATATATAGCACTTAAGGCCGCTTCACATGCTAGGATATAGATGCATGAGATCGTTAGCTATGTCACGTGACTGCAATCCTTCCGACATCGTTAGTGTGTTGTCAGACGCAAGGATCTATACGTTAACGATCTTAAATTTGGCAGCGCTTCAGCTACTTGGAGAAGAACATTTGAACGATTTTACAAAGTGGCAGGAATAGGAGAAATATGAACGACAACGTTCAAAAAGGTGTCGCACTGAACGATGTTGCTGCTTCACAAATGCTTAATTGGACAACGAACGATTGATTTGAGATCAGGATCACATTTTTTTGATGAACGTTCCAACTATTTTTCCTTCCAACATCGTTCATTCACACGCAACGATGCACTAACGATATCGTTTGAAAGATCACAAATCCGTGACATTTCAACGATATTGTTAATGAGATCTTAGTGTATGAAGCGGCCTTTACAGAGGCTGCTGTATTCATAGTTTTTCTAATATGCAGTCATGGCAGGTTGCACTTGTTCACACTTGTTTTATTCTGTGCGTAGGTGGTGGTCATATTTTTTTTATAGATATGTAAGGAAAGAAGCAGCAGCACCATAGCCATTGAGTGGGTTTCAATGCCTAGATTCAGGCCTTGAAGAAAGTCCAAACCGCATAGACTGAAATGTTGCAATTGGTCACTTCATACATAAATACATACATACATACAACTTAAAGGGATCCTGTCACCCCCAAATCACCTCCTAAGCTATCAAAACATGTCCCTCAGCATAGTATCACTAATCCCACCCTCCTTTTGGCGCAGAAAAGCATCCTGTGAAAGTGTAGAAAAACGTTTTATAACTTACTCATTAGTGATGATAATGAGCAGTGGCTATATTCTTTAGTCCCTAAGGCGGGCCATCTTCATCCTAATATCATGCCTTAATAGGCGTGATCTTCTATACATATTGTAATCAGCGCCTCCCTGCTCTCCTCGGCGCTGTAAAGGCTGTAATGGGGCTGTAATGACGCAAATCGCGTCATTGTCAGCATCGGGTGTCGTCAGTACACCCGCGCCGCTCTGTAGGCTTCAAGCCCCGCACTGCGCATGCAGCATGGGTGTACTGACGTCACCTGATGCCGGAAATGACACGATTTGCGTCATTACAGCCCCATTACAGCCTTTACAGAGCCGAGGAGAGCAGGGAGGCGCTGATTACAATAGCATTTTCTGCTGATCGCAGCAGATCCGGCAAGCCCCATTCCTTCCCTATGGGACATGCGGAAAATGCGGTTTAGCCAAATCTGGCAGTGGTTTTTTGACTTGCCGCAAGTCCTGGATCCGGCAAAACCGTGCTTGCCGCACCTGACCACAAGTCCCATAGGGGCAAGTGAGCCATTATGTGGCAGATGCGGCAAACCTGCCAGATCTGCTATGAATTTCAAAAATCGCTGCGGTGAACGGTGCCTAACAGAGAATCACAAGAGGACCCTATCCAGAAAAAATATAAAGAGGGGCACTAAATATAAATTCAAAAATTATAGGGTGCCAAAATTACATATAGGATGCAGGATAAGAAATACAAAGATCCTTACTAAGGTTCTAAGTGCTACGGGATAACGAGCAATTGCTGGCATAAGAAATACACAGTTCTAGCATATTACCCTGTAGTTAAAGTACCATCAGCAGAAGACGTCAGCGCATTTCGATTTCTACATCAGAGATGCTGAATATCCTGTGTATCAGGTCCCAAAGGTACATAGGTACAGGAAGGTCTTTAATTACTCCTAATTACTAACTTGTGATACAAAAATCCAAGTCTCATAAGGTCCTAAATGAAAAGTGTACGCCAAGATGGTGGCAGGAAATTACTTACAAAAGGTCAAAACGTAATACCCACAAGGCCGTGCAAATATCCCAGGTCCCAATATTAACCATGTCAACCACACACCTATATACACATAAGGTTCTATATATCAAGATGGTGGCAGGTAATGACTTGGAAAAGGTCATAAAGTAATTCGCACAAGATTATGCACATATTCCAGGTTTTTTATGTGCTAATTCATGTAAAAAAATACATGCTGCCCCTTTATGTATTTGTACTTCACATTGCAAAGCTATTGTGATTACATGTACTAATTTGCATGCCCTGTACATATTTTTGTACTTAGCAGATACTCTCCCGTTGTGCCCACCGCCCATTTTTAAACATTACATTAATTTTATAGTATTGAAATAGTTTTTTTTAGTTTAATTTTATCTCTGATGTTGTGTTCTGCTTGGGGTTTTGTCTACTCTGTAGAGCATAGACCTTTTTGGTTGTCCTATATTTACCCTATTTGTATTTTCGCCGTGTTTATTATAGATAGATAGAAAGATAGATGGATATACAGAAAAACGTTCACAGCCGCACACAGTCACTGCCAATCGTGTGTATATAAATAGTTATTAGTAAAAAGAGCAGCGCGGCTTCTGCAGTGGGTGCAAATCAATCCAAGCAATACTTCTGTTTGCTATTCATACAATACCAAAAAGGAATGCAGCACTCCAAATCAAGTGTCCAAAGTCTGCCTTTATTAGGCCATCAAGTGCAGTGTGCAACGTTTCAGGCTCAGTTGCCCTTCTTCTAGCTTGAAGAAGGGCGACTGGGCCTAAAACGTTGCACACTGCACTTGATTGCCTAATAAAGGCAGATTTTGGGCACTTGATTTGGAGTGCTGCATTCCTTTTTGGTATCATATGATAGATAGATAGATAGATAGATAGATAGATAGATAGATAGATAGGATAAAGAGCAGCACTTAATCCCTAATAAGGGTGGTGCAAATCAGTCCAGGGCTTAGTTCCTTCACCCCCATATACAGACCAAATGACGACTGTAGCCTGCAGGCATCTGTGGTGGACGTTTCGGTCCTCAGACCTTTTTCCAGCAAGCACCCTCTGCAAATGCCACCCTCTGCAAATGCATTTGCAGAGGGTGCTTGCTGGAAGAAGGTCTGAGGACCGAAACGTCCACCATATAGATGCCTGAAGGCCATTAAAGGCAATATACATCGCTTGTGGAGTGCTGCAGTCGTCATTTGGTCTAGATAGATAGAAAAAAGTTCACAGCAGCACACAGTCACTGCCAATCTTGTGTGTATATATACATATAGATAGATAGAAGTAAAACACCTATGCATTTGAGAAAAATATCAAAACATGCATTTTTTCAAAAAACTCAATTTTTTTAATTTTTATTTGGATATTTTATCTTTGTAAAGTAAGGTTCTAAGTACACATATTGGCCAATACCTGTTTACCCATCAACCGCGGCAAGGTGACCTTAGACCTGAATGGGTCCCTGTCCTACCATGCCACTCTTTCCTTGGACTTAGCTAAGCCTTCATTTTTATAATTTTTATGGGAAATGGGAGGATTCACTTCAATCAAAGACCACCTGGGCTCAATGGGGGTGCAGAGTAAAGCTGTGGAGCCAGTAACTCCAACAATTATATAGAAACCAAAAAAAAGCTAAACAGCACTCAAAGTCTTGTCTGAACTGGTGCTAGCTGCAATATACAGAAAAAAATTCACAGCAGCACTCCCAATCATGATTGTATATATACATATAGATAGATAGAAGTAAAACACCTATGCAATTGAGAAAAATATAAAAACATGCATTTTTAAAAAAAAAAAAACAGGACAGGGATGGGCAAACAGGTATTGGCCAATATGCGTACTAAGAACCTTACTTTACAAAGATAAGATATATAAAAAAAAAAAAATTTAGTTTTTGAAAAAACGCATGTTTTTATATTTTTACTCTAATGCATAGGTGTTTTACTTCTATCTATCTATATGTATATATGCACACGATTGGCAGTGACTGTGTGCTGCTGGGAATTTTTTTTTCTATATTGTTCAGTATTGCAGCTTGCACCAGTTCAGACTAGACCTTGAGTGCTGTGTAGCTTTTTTTGGGTTCTAGATACAGTAGATATTTCCAAAAAAAACAGGCAGCACTCAAATAGGTTGAAAAAAGGACAGATTTACTGGGGCCTTTAGTGGTGCCGCTAAAGGCTCCAGTAAATCTGTCCTTTTTTCAACCTATTACTGGCGTGCTGCCTGTTTTTTTGGGAAAAATTTACTATGTTGGTGAACACTGCATTAACCAGGAAGTATTGCACCCATCTGTGATAAGTTTGTGCTGATTCCTTTTTTCACTGCAATAGATTAGATAGATTAGATAGATTAATAGATAGATAGATAAAGCCATGCAGCACTCCAAATAATGAAAAAATTGTGGACTTTAATTCAGCTCCAAATGTAGCGTGACGCTTGCTATAAGTTTGTGCTGTTATGTTTGTTTCTTTTGTTTTTTAGATATTGCATAGATATCCAATATCTTGACAAAGGGTGGAATAGACCTAAAGACCCCGTCACACCTGGCGACGGGGCTGGAGATGTCGGCGGCGACTGGCGGGTGCGCGCACACTCTTGGCGCCCCGCCAGCATCGTCGTCCCCCATTGACATGGGGCGACATCTCCAGCGCCGCGCCGCGCTGGCGAGCTCACAGGCAGCATCACCGCCAGGGTGTCTGAAAACCCTAGCAGCGATGTAGAACAATGGGAGCCTATGGCTCCCGTCGCCTGAAAGGTCGCCGGCGGCCGGTTACATGGGGCGATGTGTGCACGTCGCCCCAGATCGGTCGCCTGGTTTCAGAGTGCTGCTCTGAAACTAGGCGACCTCCCGGCGGCGCCGACATCGCCCCTTTACATGAGGCGACGTAGGGGCGATGTCGCCGCTGATAGACTATGCCCCTACGTCGCCTATGTAATTGGCGGAGATGTCGCCCCGTGTGACAGGGCCTTAAACGTCATTCCACATGGGCTAATAAAGTACACTTTATTGTATTTATTTTGAGTGATGGATGGATGGATAGATCCCTATATAAAATACAAAGTTGAGAAAAACTCACCGCTGTTTTTTTTTTCTGGAGCTGAAAACTCACATTATAAATGTGTCACTACAGGTAACGCCATGTATTTGTACACTTTATTTGGAGTACTGTCCATAAATATATATACACCATATACAGTATATATATATATATATATATATATATATATATATATATATATATATATATATATATATATATATCTATATATATATATATTAAATATTTATTTACATTGTAGTGGTATACAATGCCATATTATTCAATTTAGTTTAATATACATATTTTTTTTTATATTATATAGCGTACAGATTAATGCATACTAACAAAATAAAAACCTCCTGGCTAATAAAATATAAAAAATCATTGCAGGAGTAGCAACATTATAGGAGATAAAACTCCACCATTAGGTTCACATTACATTTTTTTTTTTTTTTTTATCATTTGTTCTCTTTTTTCCCTAAGAAACGATTCAACTTTATAAAATCCTGTGTCCGATTATTTCTTTTGTAATAGCACAGCAGATACAACATTATCATCCAAATGACATTTTTAATACCCGCCACCCCCGGGACCATGTAAAAAGATCGTCTGCCTTCACCTGATAGTCTCAGAGTAAAATGTCAGTAAACTGTACAAGTGTTGAGGATCCTATGGATTTCCCTTTGTGAAATAAAGTGTTTGATTGTTGCTCATCGTCTAAACATTGTAAAGAGTTGAATAGTTTTATAAAACTCAAAAAAAAGGATGCAGAGGACATAGTAAAAAATACAAAGTCAACATAATAAAAGGTACTCACTAGGGGTAAAAAGAGGAGTATAAGGAAAATAAAAAGGATGACAGCAGGGAAAATTGCCGTCAGGGACAACATCCCACTGTGTGAAAAACAGTTTTACCGGCAACGCTGTAAGAATTCAGCTGCAAGAGTAGCAGAGACATTTTAAAATCATCATTAAATTGTAGACGGGACAGTGACTGTCCAGGAGGTATGACCACAGATCCTGGCATGTTTATAATGAAGACTGGGGGTTCCGTGTTTTACCCGATATCAGACGTACAGTCTTATGAAGGTAACTAACCTTTTACCTGGTGCGGGGGCATCGGAAGCAAAATGGAAAAGATGATTGTCTTTCAAATGCAGCAATCGTAGCAGAATTATGCGTCAGCACCCACTAATTCCACTGCCAGTCACTTGACAGAATTATGAGCATTTTAAAGAAACCATCACCAACAGGTAATAGTTATAGACCAGCGCTGGGCTTATGTAATCAACCTTATAACATCCTCCGCAGAAAACTTTCTCTTGACTCCTGATGTAACGTCTTTCTCCTTTTGTACTTCAACAAACTTTGGTTTAAAAAAATAAATAAAAATCAAGTAGAGTAAAAAAAAAAATACACAAACAGGAAAAATGAAACAAGAGAATAGATATTCACTTTAGCACTTTTTTTAACACATTTTTATTGCCTTTTTTAGTTACATTTTTTTCTTCCTCTTTCATTCATTTTTTATTTTTCACTTGATAGTGCCGTAATTTTTGGCAAAACAATTTGCCTTTTTAACAATATTAATTTTATCATGGAATCTACTGAAAAAAACATGAAAAAAAAGTGGTGAAAAAAATGTAATTCTGTCATTTTTTTGTGTGCTTTCATTTTATGGCCTGTATTGAGCTTTAAAAATTACCTACACCATGATTCTCCAAGTCAGTACAATTATGGCGATACCAAACTTATATTGTTTTATTTATGTTATTATTTTTTTCAGAAATAAATAAATTATAAAAATATATACCGTATTTTTCGCTTTATAAGACGCACCTGATTATAAGACGCACCCCCAAATTTGGTGAAGGAAAAGAGAAAAAAATAATTTTTAATGTTAAATGGGGTCCATCTTACAATGCCAGTGTCCATCTTACAAATCATATCGGGTATATGTCCCTCATAGCCCCCCTCATCCTGGTACATGGTCCCTCATCCTGGGATATAGCCCCCTCATCCTATAATTAGCCCCCTCAATTTGGATATTGCCCCCTTATATTGGATATAGCCCCCTTGTGCTGGCCTATGTCCCCCAGTGCTGGCACACGTCCCCCAGTGCTGGCACACGTCCCCCAGTGCTGGCACACGTCCCCCAGTGCTGGCACACGCCCCCCAGTGCTGGCACACGTCCCCCAGTGCTGGCACACGTCCCCCAGTGCTGGCACACGTCCCCCAGTGCTGGCACACGTCCCCTATTGATGGCACACGTCCCCTATTGATGGCACACGTCCCCTATTGATGGCACACGTCCCCTATTGATGGCACACGTCCCCTATTGATGGCACACGTCCCCTATTGATGGCACACGTCCCCTATTGATGGCACACGTCCCCTATTGATGGCACACGTCCCCTATTGATGGCACACGTCCCCTATTGATGGCACACGTCCCTATTGATGGCACACGTCCCTATTGAGGCACACGTCCCTATCAGCTGGCACACGTCCAGTACAGCTGGCACACGTCCAGTACAGCTGGCACACGTCCAGTACAGCTGGCACACGTCCAGTACAGCTGGCACACGTCCAGTACAGCTGGCACACGTCCAGTACAGCTGCACACGTCCAGTACAGCTGGCACACGTCCAGTACAGCTGGCACACATCGCCTACAGCTGGCATGTCTATTTTGTGGCTCACGTCTCCTACAGCTGGCACGTGTCCCCTATTGATGGCACACGTCCCCTACGGCTGGCACACATCCCCTACGGCTGCCACACATCCCCTGCAGCCGGCACACGTCCCCCATTGATGGCACACGTCCCCCATTGATGGCACACGTCCCCCATTGATGGCACACGTCCCCCATTGATGGCACACGTCCCCCATTGATGGCACACGTCCCCCATTGATGGCACACGTCCCCCATTGATGGCACACGTCCCCCATTGATGGCACACGTCCCCTACGGCTGGCAACACATCCCCCCATTGAAGGCACACGTCCCCCATTGAAGGCACACGTCCCCCATTGAAGGCACACGTCCCCCATTGAAGGCACACGTCCCCCATTGAAGGCACACGTCCCCCATTGAAGGCACACGTCCCCTGCAGCTGGCACACGTCCCCCATTGAAGGCACACGTCCCCTGCAGCTGGCACACGTCCCCTGCAGCTGGCACACGTCCCCCATTGAAGGCACACGTCCCCCATTGAAGGCACACGTCCCCCATTGAAGGCACACGTCCCCTGCAGCTGGCACACGTCCCCCATTGAAGGCACACGTCCCCTGCAGCTGGCACGCGTCCCCCCTTCACAACATCTGCCTGACTGAAGTGCGCTCTCCAAGAAGTAGGTTTTCCAGTAGCCGAGTCTACCTTAAAGAAAAGACTTCATGACAGCAAATACAGAGTATTCACCACAGGGTGCAAACCATTAATCATCCTGAAAAATAGAAAGGCCAAATTAGACTTTGCCAAAAAACATGAAACTAAGATCAACCTGTACCAGAATGATGGGAAGAAGAAAGCATGGAGAAGGCTTGGACCAGATCATGATCCAAAGCTCAACACATCCTCTGTAACACATGGTGGAGGCGTTGTGATGGCTGGGCATGCATGGTTCCCAATGGCCCTGGGTCACCAGTGGTTATTAATGATGTGACTGAAGTCAGAAGCAGCTGGATGAATAATGAAAAGTACAGGGTGACCCTTTCTGCTCAGATTCAACCAAATGCAACAAGGTTTATTGGATGATGCTTCACAGGACAGATGGACAATGATCCAAAACATACTGCGAAAGCAACACAAGGTCTTTAAAGCAAAGAAGTGGAATATTTTGCAGTGGCCAAGACATTCACCAAATCTAAACCCCGTTGAGCTGCATTTCACCTTCTGAAGACAAAACGTACGATAGAATGAGCCACAAATAAGCCACAACTGAAGTCAGTCACATTAAAGGCCGGCAAACTCATAAAGTAGAAAGCTAGTGTTTGGTGATGTCTGTAGCTTCCAGACTTTAGGCTGTCATTGCCTGCAAAGAATTCTCTACAAAGTATTAAAAATTAACATTTTATTGATGGTAAAGTTAATTTGTTCAACTACTTTGTAACCACTGAAATAAAGACGTTTTGTAGAAAAAATGGTTGCAATTCCTTAACTTAAACGTTTCAGAGGATATTTTTATTCAACCCTTTTAATTAAACCTGAAAGTCTCCACTTCACCTGCATCATAGTTGTTTCATTTTAAATAAAATATTATGTCATGCAGAGTCCAAAACATGAAGATTCAGTCACAGTCCAAATATTTCTGGACCTAACTGTATAATATAATAATTAAAAACAGTATAATGCCCAGAGGATAATTAAAAAAAAAAAAAAGTTTTATTACTCTTTAAAATTGTATTCTCAGTGATTAAATATACATTTTTGGCCAAGAAGGTATGTAGGACCTTGTCATTTATTATCCTACCCAATATTGTAAACGATCTCAGTAACCCTATGTTCAGACGAGCGCGTATTGCATGCTGAAAATTTCAGTGTGTAATCTGCATCCTCTTGCCAGGTGCGCGTCACTTTGTTGATGCGCATTTGACGTGTATTTGATGGTTTTTTTACGCGCATATTTTTCATTCCTCGTGGCAAATTTGGACAAAATACGCGCCACGTGTTCATTGTGTGAATACATTTGCGTATTTGATGCATATTTGAAAGATTACAAGGGGTCACTCGTGTCAAACAATTGACATGATGCTTATTTTTCTGCATTCATAATACGCAACCATAACGCTCCGTAAAAGTACACATCGTCTGAACAGCACTCAAAATTAAAAATAAAAATAAAAAAAGACTTTAATGGCTAACAATATGCAATGCATTTAGAATGCAGATTACGCGCGTAAAATATGCATGTAATACGCGCTCATCTAAATGAAGCCTAAAACTCCTGACAGGTTCTAGTAAAATATTTCAGTTGGTCATGTGTGATTCTCGTGGTTCTTTAGCAGCAATGGATTGCCTTTGTTTGTGTGACAAATAGCCATGTCTTTGGCCAGTATGACAAAGAGTTTCAAGATCGTCAACATAACGCAAACTCTCCTTCTCTCTTGAACCGCTCCATGTACTTTGCTGAAGGAAGATCAAAAAGAGGATGCTCTTCTCTTATGTTCTCCAGCTGCCAGTCTCCTTAGAATGGCAAGCATTTCTGAACATCTATATGATTGCTGCATATCCAAGTCTGCAGGAATAGAACAAACATTTCTGGAAGATGATTTTGTTTTGATGGACACAGGCTGACAAAGAGATTGTCGCCAAGCGGTTTAGTGCAAAGTACTTGTAGGATAGGTGACCTCCTACATCCCACATTCAAAGCCTTCAGCAATCTGCAACATCTCATCCTGTTACAAAGGAAACGCAATCAGAAGAAGCGTGGGGAAATAGCTGGCTGCTCATTGACTGCACGTTATCAGCATATTACTCCGGCACAATAGTTTAATAACAGCCATAATGTGTCTTCATTTTTACTGGATAAAGAGGCTCTCTGAAAAGTGCTTGAAACCTTATCTACACAAGAGTCAAGCCGCTTGTATTGAGCTCTGATGAAAGCTGACACACATCTGAGTGAAGTGCTTGGTTTCATGTTCCATTGAAAGCCACTGAGTGCGTTTGTTGGAAAAAAATAAAAAATAAAAGCTCCGAGTCTTTGGCAGATCCCGCTTTACTGGCGGAGGCCCCTTCACATTGTGCACATGAAAATAAATATTTAGAGTGTTATTACTGTGGAAATTAATCCTCTTTTTAAAAAAGTGTTAGACTCAATTAGCATATCATTCTCGCTTTTTATGTGTTTGAACTGATTACACAAATGGAAGAATAAGAAAATATAAGTGTTATAATTACACTTTACAATTTTACTTGTACTTCAGTGTCCTTTTGCTTGTACATTGGGGAAACTACATACATGGTAATTTCCTAATATATTCTTGATGATACCTCGACTATTTCCTTTACAAGCAGGAGCAACTTTTCTTCCCCAAGAATTGCGATGGAAAATTAAAGACGTTACCTGGGACTGTTTTATTTTATTTTTTACTTTGGAAGTGAGAACTAACAGATGGGTAGATACTAACTACCTGTCTGTTCTTCCCAGCGCCGAGCTCTGCAGGCACAGAGTGGTGGCTTCTGCTGACATCATGTTAACTAGAGATAAGTGAACCTTTTGAAGTTCGTGCTCGGGCGGCGCAGCTGAACTTTTTGGCGCTCTGCTCATGACCTCGAACTTGACCTGAACCTCAATGGAAGTCACTGATTCGCAGTTTAGCTCTCCACCCACATAGGCAAAAAGTGTGCTTTTAAGTCCAGTGTAAGATGATTACATATGACACAAACTCGCCCTGGGCCAAGCGCCAACTGTACCCGACCACAGCGAAACTTGCTCCAGTGCTTTGTAAACTTAAAGCATCTGAACTTTGGGCCTGAACAGATTTGCTCAACACCAGGAAGTTTGGCAACCTGAACCGAACCTCGAAGGGTTCGCTCATCTCTAATAGTAACAGAGCAGCCGCTTCATTTCCACTCTGTTCTATTGATGAGGTGTGACTGCGGATGTCATGGTGATCGACATCTGGCTCCCTCCTGACAAATTGCAAGGAATTGACTGTCAATCAGCAGTCTTCCTCCATCGACATAGCAGCCAGGAAGCGCTGCAATGTTGATGTGAAGCAGCAGAATTGCCAGCAGTAGCAGTCTGTGATTACTCTGAGCTGGCACTGATTAAAACTTAGTCCCATGATGCAAAAAGTAAAATAGTTCTGGGTAACCACTTTAGGATAACATGAAAGTATGAAAATCATATTGTTTGCTCTAACACTTGTCTACGAAGACTGCACAGTGGAGTTGGTGCAAAATGATTTGCATGTTCCATTCCATTGACCATAACAGTGGTCGATGGCTGTTGGATAGGAGAGGGGTAACATCTCTTTCTTGAATGCATCCTAAACTCTTCTTTTGATTTGCCTACCTGGCACGGCATCATAGTTACAACAGGACATGCGTGTGATGTTCCACCAGGATCACTTAATCTAAAGAATAACCGCTGATGTCGTTAGGTAAGAGGATAGACTTGGTCAGGCAAATCAATTTGCACCAACTCTGCAGCACATGGTATTGAAAAATTGGAAGATCTCTTCAGTAATTTCACAGAGAATATTTTTAGCACTATAGATTACTTGTCTACTATCCACAGCCAAGAACTTCTTATAACTAACTAGACTACTTTACTATAACACAGGGGGGGATAATGTCAGATAGTGGCGTCATCATGCTGTCACAATTTGAATGAACATAGTGTAGTTGCGGAAATAGAACTTGATTAAAAAGTTATACAGCTGCCAACACTCAGAAATATTGGATTCCCAATTCTCATAGTTGGATGAGCTGGTTAAACACAATAAGTGGGGAGATGAATAAAGGAAATCATCTCTAATCAAGTCCAGGAGCTAAAGTCAAACCAGTGTTGTATCTGTTACTTAGGGCCCCTTTACAGGCTGAGACTTTCCTCCAATCCCACCAGCGATCCGACATGGCTGGGATTGCTGGAAAGTCTCTCTGCAGTTGCTGGTGAGCTGTCAAACAGGCAGACTCACCAGCGACCAGCCGGCAGCAACATCGCTGGTAACCAAGGTAAACACCGGGTAAGCAGCGCGCTCTGCTTAGTTACCTGATGTTTACCCTGGTTACCAGTGCCCAATGTCTAATGTGCAGCGCTGGGCACTGGCTGTGAGGTCGCTGATCGTTGGTCTCTCGCTGTCACACACAGTGATGCGTGCTGACCAGCAGGAGACCAAGGACCAAAAAATGGTCCTGAACGATTTGTAGCGATCAGCGACCTCACAGCAGGGACTAGGTCGCTGATGCGTGTCACACACTGCAACATTGCTGGAGAGGTCGCTGTTACGTCACAAAACCTGTGACAATTCAGCGACATCGCTAGCGATGTTGCAGTGTGTGAAGTATCTCTTAGGGTGGTAATGCTGTTAGGGAGAATTAGCTGTAAAACAGGAAAAGTGCAGCCTAAACACAAGTAGTGAACACTGTACACCGCCATTCATTACCTATTGAGGATGATGTTGAACATGTTCACCTTGGCTCAATGATAATTACTGATTAGGATTACTCCCCAGATTCACCCATACTGTCCTGACCAGAGATTTCAAAATCTACTGCCCAGCTGATTAAAGTCCTTAAAGGACTTAATTAGGACTGACCACAATGTAGCAAGAGGAAGGTGATTTCTGATTATGGGATTAATAATTTATATTCAAGAAAAAGAAATATGAAAGAAATTAAAATAATATGAAAATATGAACATGATATAGTCCCTGAGACACTCATTTTTTTTTCTTTTGTTCTGTTCTTCTGAGCTTTTGGTATTTGATATCTTGACCTCATTTTCTAATTATAAAGCTGTAACGTAGAGATGTCATTGTGATGATCAATATTACTAATACAATTTAGGGAAGAAGCATTATATAGGTTAATTGCTTTAGTTCATTTATGATCAATAATGTTTGAAATACCCAAAATTTTGGCGCAATTTGAGACTGTTCTAAAATCACACGACTTAGAGTACCGTCACACCATATCGGCGGCGATTTCATAGGTGACGCTGGGGCGTGGCCTATCGTCGCCGACTGCGCCGGTGCGTTGCCTAATCTAAAGAGGTGATGTCGGCACTAACAATTGCCTTAGAGTGGTTGCCTGGTTTCTCAGCACTGCTCTGAAACCAGGCGAGCACTCTGGGGCGATGTGTACACATCGCCCCATGTAACATGGTGATCGCCGATGTTACAGGCGACAGGAGCCATAGGCTCCCATTTTACAGTATCGCCGCTGGGGTTTGTGGACACCCCAGCGGCGATGGCGCCTGTAACATCGCCGATGCGTCGCCGGAGGTATCGTCGCGTGTACACACGCAATGGCAACGCGCCAAAAACGTGCGCGCCCCAAGCGTCGCTGGAGATATCTTCGCCGATATGGTCAGGTGTGACAGTACCCTTATGGTGATCTCGCACCATTGTTGCCCAGCTCCGGCATGAACAACATATGTCTTCATGAATTGGGGCTTCTGTGTGTTGATCAAATTGGCAGTAATGCATTTTTCTTGTTGTAAATGCTATAGAAAAAAATGTACACAATTTTAAATGAAACTCAATTACAAAAATGAGTTTCGTCCCATTTCAGTACATTGAAGTAAAAAAAATAATAAATGATCCCAAAGGTAGACAACCTTTTTAAATAGGATGTTGCCAGATTTTGCATTACAAACCACATACATGATTAAATTAATCTCTTATATCAGATGAGGCTGGTGTATTTATTTTGAACTCATGTCAAAATGGTTGTATAATCCTTTGTGAAAGTTTAACTCGTGCTCAGCCCATATCACAGCACTAAGCACGAGCTGCAGCTGTCAATCAGGCTGGGCTGGAAGAGACTGAATACACTTGAACTCATGGGTAGATGAGCGAACCCTACATTAAAGTTTGGAGTTTGTACCAAACATAGACTTAGTTTTTAATGTTTTGGTTTGAAGTTCGGGTGCATTACATAAGCAAATCACTGGAGCGAGCATCACTGTGCCCTGGTACGCTCAGTGCTTAGCCCGTTACAAGCCACTTTCGGTCTTTCAACAGCTTGCACTGGGAGTAAAAATCAGTGTTATTGGATGTAGTGCATGCAAAAAAAAAGGGAATGAAAAAGAAAACTTGCCCTCACCCAGAAGTACTTTGCTCATGCCTGGCTGTAAATGGGTGGGAACAGAACTGCCCAATCAATGACTTCCAATGAGATTTGGGTTAAGTTTGGTTCAGAACAAAATTTTATGAAAAATCTGTCTGAACCCCCAGAAACTGAACTTCCATGGGTCCGCTCATATCTAATTGAGCTCCAGCTTTCAATTGACTGATAAAATACAGCTATTACAGATCATCAAAGTAAACACACCAACCTCATCAGGTCCAAGAAATCTATTTTATAATGTATGCAGATTGCATCGTGAAACCTGGTGCCAGTGAAACCTTATCAGCACAACATGTGGGCATTGAGTGTACTCCTGGGCCTTACATACCACATGTTGAGCTCCAAACTGATAGGATTTACTGCATTTTCTTTTTTCAGGCACCCCCTTTTTTATTTTTTACGGGCATTTGTTCTACATTTTTTCCATTAATGTAAAATAAAGAAAACTAGACAAAAAAAACTCCAAAACAAAAACCAGCATTTCCTACTGAAGGAAACAGCAGTACAAATTTGATTTATGTGTAATATAAAATGTAATATTTACAAGAATGCAAAATCTTTTTTTTGTTTCAGCTTTTGCAGATATTCGGAGCCTTACTAGAACGACCTGTGATAAATTCTCTCTTTTGCCCAAATTATGCAAAACTGCTTACAATGTTTGAAAAGGAAATTAATGACTGCAAGAAAATATATCTCATCCGAACGGAAAAAGTATGTGCAAAAATCTTCATCCAAATGTCTGTAGTTGTATAATCTTTGGTAGAATATGACACATTAAATCAAGGTAACCATAGACACAAAGGTTTTTTTAGATTTTCTTTAGAGGGTTGAAAAAGATAATGAGTTTAGAGTTCTTTTTTGGATTTAGGTGTTAAGGCGTGGTATAATGGATAGAGGCAAGGGTGTTCAGGGGAGCTAGTCTAGCCCTGGACTTGGGGTTCCTGACTATCCCTGTTGCCAAAGGTGCCTCTGAAGCTAAGGAGGTTTGGGTTGCCACCCTAGCCCTTTCCTCCTGATCAGCCCTAGACTGAGGACCCCTACCTCCACCCATGGACCAGGAAGCCCAGCAGCTCGATGGAAGTAAATGGCAGCAATGACACAACACAGCACAACTGCACACCATGGAGTCCAGGTAGAAAATGACTGTGACACCTAGTGGAGGGAAGTGAAGCTATTTAAAGGCTGAGGTACTGGCGATCTGAATACTAAGACACACCTCTCTACCTCCACCGAAATGACATGGCTCATTCCACTAATTACAGCTGCAGCACACAGCATAGACTAAGGGAAAAAAAAACTGTTTAAACACAGAAGCAATACTAATGGATCGCAAGGCAGTCAACATTGGGGTTCTTACCGTATATGGTATGGTGTATGGTAATTGACTTGTCAATAATTGTTGATAAGTACTATTACTGTTATACCTTATTTATTTATTTTTCTTTACTATCTCCGCACAATAAAAAATTTGTGTCATCGCATTCAACGACCTAAAACATTTCAAGGACCAGCGCGTCATTGGAGGGTTTTTCTTTGAGTGATGACCGTTTAGTGTTACATATATTTTTTGTGGTATGAAACTTTTTGATAACTTTTGATTCAGTTTTTTGGGGAAGTAGAGGTAACAAAATTTAGCATTTCAAGCTTTGTGTGAATTCTTCATGTTTAAAACTTTAATCACAGAAGTTAAATACGGTAATGTCCTCATTTTTAGTACGGATCATACAGATGAATGCAGAATTACCAATGTATCTTTTTATTGTTTGCATTTTATTTTTATAATGCATCAATTTTTTTATGATCTTATTTTTTTTGCTTGGGTTTTTATTTTTAATTTATTAAACCATTTTTAGCAATACTTATCAGTTGCTTTTATCACTTACACACTATACTACTTTGCATTCCTTTTAGGCTTACATCCATGGTAAACGTAGGGGCATTTACTAGGCTATAAAAATTGGATGATCTTTCATCCATACTGTCATCCATATTGTACTTATTTTTATAAATCACCAATCAATAAAATAAACAACTCTCTAAATACATTTCCGGTCTTAAACCCCTTCATGACCCAGCCTATTTTGACCCTAAAGACCTTGGCATTTTTGTCAGTTCTGACCAGTGTCCCTTTATGAGGTAATAACTCTGGAATGCTTCAACGGATCCTAGCGATTCTGAGATTTTCTCCATGACATATTGGGCTTCATGTTAGTGGTAAATTTAGCTCGATAATTTTTGTTTATTTGTGAAAAAATAAAAAATTAGGCAAACATTTTGAAAATTCCGCAATTTTCACATTTTTCATTTTTATTCTGCTAAACCAGAGAGTTATGTGACACAACATAGTTAATAAATAACATTTCCCACGTCTACTTTACATCAGCACAATTTTGGGGAAAAAAATATTTTTTGGGTAGGAAGTTATTAGGGTTAAAAATTCACCAGCAATTTTACATTTTTCCAGCAAAATTTACAGAACCATTTTTTTTTAGTGACCACATCACATTTGAAGTCCCTTTGAGGGGCGTACATAACAGAAAACACCCAATAGTGACACCATTCTAGATTCAAGAAGATTATTAACCCTTCAGGTGCTTCACAGGAACTAAAGCAATGTGGAAGGAAAAAATGGACATTGTAATTTTTCTAACAAAAATGTTCTTTTAGCCTCAATTATTTCATTTTCACATGGGCAGCAGGATAAAATTAATCCTAAAATTTGCTTGGCACTTTCTCCTGAGTACACCGATATCTCATATGTGGTCATAAACCATTGTTTGGGCGCACGGCAGGGCTCAAAAGGGAAGGAGCTCAATTTGACTTTTGGAGATAATTTTCCAAAAAGTGAAATGGCGCTCATTCACTTCTGAGCCCTGACCTGTGCCCAAACAGTGGTTTATGACCACATATGAGGTATTGGTGTACTCAGGAGAAATTGCCAAACAAATTTTAGGATGTATTTTATCCTGTTGCCCATGTGAAAATGAAAAAATTTAGGCTAAAAGAAAATTTTTGGGAAAAAAAAAGTACTTTTTAATTTTTACGGAACAATTTGTGAAACATCTGGGGGTTCAACGTGCTCACCACCCATCTACAAAAGTTCCCTGGGGGTCTAGTTTCCAAAATGGGGTCAGTTGTGGGGGAGCTCCAATGTTTAGGCACACATGGGCTCTCCATACTCGACATAGTGTCCGCTAATGACGCCAATTGTTAGCGGACACCATGTCGCGTTTGGAGAGCCCCTGTGTTCCTAAACATTGGAGTTTCCCCACAAGTGACCCCATTTTGGAAACTAGACCCCCAGGGAACTTATATCAGCGTGGAGAGACCCAAACATTGTGGGCCCACCACACTGCAAATTGCAACCCACAGCCACCCCAGAAAATAAAGCATTCATTAGAGGCACGATTTTCTGCTGCTGTACCCCAACTCTTCCAGTTGCCCTTGTGCAGGTGGCACACAAGGGCTCTCCATACGCGACATGGTGCCCGCTAACAATTTGAATGGAAAATCAGCTCAAATTGTAAGCGGACACCATGTCACGTTTGGAGAGCCCCTGTGTGCCTAAACATTGAAGCTCCCCCACAAGTGACCCCATTTTGGAAACTAGACCCCCCAAGGAACTTATCTAGATGCATAGTGAGCGCTTTGAACCCCCAGGTGCTTCACAAATTGATCCATAAAAATGAAAGTACTTTTTTTTTTTTTTTTTTTTCCCCACAAACATTTTCTTTTTTTCTTATTACGGATCAATTTGTGAAGCACCTGGGGGTTCAAATTGCTCACTATGCAACTAGATACTTTCTTTGGGGGGATCTAGTTTCCAAAATAGTGTCACTTGTGGGGGAGCTCCAATGTTTAGGCACACATGGGCTCTCCATACTTGACATGGTGTCCGCTAAAAATTCCAATTGTTAGCGGACACCATATTGCGTATGGAGAGCCCCCTGTGTGCCTAAACATTGGAGCTCCCCCACAAGTGATCCCATTTTAGAAACTAGAACCCTCAAGGAATGTATTTAGATGCATAGTGAGCATGTTGAACCCCCAGGTGCTTCACAAATTGATCCGTAATAAGGAAAAAGTCCTTTTTTCACACATTTTTTTTTTTCATTTTTATGGATTAATTTGTGAAGCACCTAGGGGTTCAAAGTGCTCACTATGCATCTAGATACATTCCTTGGGGGATCTAGTTTCCAAAATGGGGTCATTTGTGGGGGAGCTCCATTGTTTAGGCACACAGGGGCTCTCCATACATGACATGGTGTCCGCTAACAATTGGAGCTAATTTTCCATTCAACTTGTTAGCCGGCACCATGTCGCGTATGGAGAGCCCTTGTGTGCCACCTGCACAAAAGCAACTGGAAGAGTTGGAGTACAGCACCAGAAAATCGCGCCTCTAATGAATGCTTTATTTTCTGGGGTGGCTGTGGGTTGCAATTTGCAGTGTGGTGGGCCCACAATGTTTGGGTCTCTCCACGCTGAGATAAGTTCCCTGGGGGTCTTGTTTCCAAAATGGGGTCACTTGTGGGAAACTCCAATGTTTAGGCACACAGGGGCTCTCCAAACGCGACATGGTGTCCGCTAACAATTGGAATCATTAGCGGACACTATGTCGAGTATGGAGAGCCCATGTTTGCCAATGTTTGGGTCTCTCCACGCTGAGGATTCCAGCCACCCAGCTGCCAAGTTGTACCTGGCTGGAATGGTATCCACGGTCCGCGCTGCTGCTCTTTATCCAAGGAATCCACAAGAGGTTATTACCATCAAAAGTTCTTTATTTCATCACAACAACGCGTTTCGGTGCTGACCCAGCACCTTCCTCAGGGCACTCAGCACCGAAACGTGTTGGTGTGATGAAATAAAGAACTTTTGATGGTAATAACCTCTTGTGGATTCCTCGGATAAAGAGCAGCAGCGCGGACCGTGGATACCATTCCAGTTTTATCTCCTTATTTCCCGCGGTTTTGTGGCGTTGGTGGAGGTTCTGCAGCAGCTGCCTTATGCTTTTAAACTGGTTGTGGGTCTCACAACCATAGAATGTGAGTGGATACACTTATAATCCACATAAGAACTATAGTGTCTGTTTGATAGGGCACAATCTGCGCCTCTTGTATCTCCCTTTTTTTCAAGTTGTACCTGGCTGGCTACCAAAAATACAGTGAAGGCCTTTTTTGATTTCTAGAACTGATTTTAGAAAAAATAAAATTACGTGGGGCTGCGCAATATTTTTGGTCCAGCCAGGTACAACTTGGCAGCTGGGGGCTGGAATCCTCAGCATGGAGAGGTCCCCCATGCTGCGAATTAAAGCCTGCAGTCGCCCCAGAAAATTGCGCATTCATTGAAGCCCCATTTTCTGGTGCTGTACCCAGGCTCTTAGTTTCCCTGGTGCCAGTGGCAAACTGGGTAATAAAGGGGTTAATGCCAGCTTTTTATTGGCAGCTGGCACTAAGCCCGAGATTCCTAATGTCGGGCCAATGTTAGACCCGGCCATTAGGAATTTCTAGTAAATAGTCAAAAAATACACCTCACAGACAAATCTTATTTGAAAAAAAAAACACAAACAAAATTCAGACTCCATCTTTATTGTAAAGATTCGACGTAGTCCACAACGAAGGTCCCACGACACTCTATCACCTCCAACGTAGTCCACAACGAAGGTCCCCTCGTCGCTCGATTGCCTCTGCTCAATCCAGAGACTGCAGCAAGGGATCAAGTGTCCTCTTCCTACAGTCTCTGGGGTCAGCGTTATGGTGCACTGTATGGCAATGATATGTCATAAAGTGCACCATGACTATGATCCCAGAGACTACAACAAAAGAACACTTGATCCCTTGTTGCACCCTTGCATCCACCCATGCATCCATCCAACCACTCATGCATCCATCCATCCAACCACTCATGCATCCATCCATCCAACCACTCATGCATCCATCCATCCAACCACTCATCCATCCACCCATGCACCCATTATCCACGCATGCACCCATCCACACATGCGCACACCCATCCATGCGCACACCCATCCACACACGCACACATCCACATACACACACATCTATGCATGCATGCACACATCCATCCATGCACACATCCATCCATGCACACATCCACCCATGCACACATCCACCCATGCACACATCCACCCATGCACACATCCACCCATGCACACATCCACCCACGCACACATCCACGCACGCACACATCCACGCACGCACACATCCACGCAGCACACATCCACGCACGCACACATCCACGCACGCACACATCCACGCACGCACACATCCACGCACGCACACCCCACACATCCACGCACGCACACATCCACGCACGCACACATCCACGCACGCACACATCCACGCACGCACACATCCACGCACGCACACATCCACGCACGCACACATCCACGCACGCACACATCCACGCACGCACACATCCACGCACGCACACATCCACGCACGCACACATCCACGCACGCACACATCCACGCACGCACACATCCACGCACGCACACATCCACGCACGCACACATCCACGCACGCACACATCCACGCACGCACACATCCACGCACACACAACTATCCACCACCCCAATCCACTGCACACACATCAATCTATGCACACATCAATCTATGCACACATCAATCTATGCACACATCAATCTATGCACACATCAATCTATGCACACATCAATCTATGCACACATCAATCTATGCACACATCAATCTATGCACACATCATCTATGCACACATCCAATCTATGCCATCTTGCACACTATGTTCATCCATCCATCCATGCATGCTGCACCCCATTCCCATCCATGCATGCACCCCATTTTCATGCACCCATCTATTCATCCATGCATGCACCCATCTATTCATCCATGCATGCACCCATCTATTCATGCATGCATGCACCCATCTATTCATGCATGCATTCATTCATTCATTCATACTTACCTCACCCACGATCCACCAGTGAGATGGAGGAGCCCGGGAGAGGAGGAGGTGCCCACACGGAGCAGAGGAAGCTGACTGGTGGGTGCATCGGTGGGTGTAGCCCACCGGGAGAGGTGAAGGGGGCCAGAACACAGAGATTGGAGGTAGGGGGTGCGACGGGGGGGGGGGGGGGGGGAGGGTGACAGTAACAGGAGGGTGCTGAGGACCCTGACCAGTGGGTGCAACCCGCCGGTGGATACATACGGAACCGGAGGAGGGGGGCAGATTGGAGGGACTGGGGGGTCCCTGATCTTTACTGGAGGAGGCTGGGGCTGAGGAGGGGGAGGGCACCCACTGATCCACCCCTCCAGATCTGATTGGAGATCTCCAATCAGATCTGGAGGGGTGAATCGCTCTGATTCGCTCTGATCGGCAGTTTCACTTTCAACTGCCAATCAGAGCGACTTTAGCTGCGGATGTGCTAAGCCACCCCCCTGGTCAAAAGTATAGGTCCTTGCGATCCTGCAGCTCCGCTGACTTGTGACTGACTGTCATCGGAGCTGCAGGAGTGCAAACAAGACATGACGTTATAGAGACGTCATAGGTCGGGAACGCACCGACTTTCATGACGTCTCTATAACGTCAAAGTTCGGGAAGGGGTTAATAATTGCAATGTATCTGTAAAAATCGGATGCTACACAGATGATCCATATGGGATCTGATTTTTTGTGTGTGCATTCATAGATTTGGATAGGCAAGTCTGGTTTGGAATATGGAAGAGACTAGTGTATGCTGTGAATATTAAAGTGTAAATGCAATTTCATTGAAAAAAAAAACAATACTGCACTGGTTGTTAATGATTGGTCACATAGCAGCTAAGATCATGTTTGTTTGTGCCATATGACTGATTTTCTCACGTTTTTCTGTGCTTTTTTAAAAACTGCATTTTATGGCTGTGTGGGCATAGCCAGCATCTGCCAGCACTGTATGGGCATGGCCAGAGTCCTTCATTGTCTGCCAGCACTGTGTATGTATTTCCACAGCTTCTGAGGGCAGGTTGACAGGGAGCAGTGTGGGGAGCCAGCACACAAGGGGTTAATATATTCCGACTGAGCTGTCTGGAGCCAGATGACAGATCTTTCCTTGGCACAAGCTTCTGATGAGTTTCCAGTGATCCTGACCTGACATTAGCTCAACATACAGCACAGTTGCTAAGCAATCTGATACATTGTTTCCTCAGTGAGCAGTGTATTCCACGCCCCTTTCCCTTATATGTTTGCATGCCCCTTATTCACTGTGAAGATGGATCGGACTCCGAATGAACATATATCTGCTTCACACACGGTGCATTGGGGACACCTTGTGGAAGGTTTCTGAATGGTTTTCAACCAGAATTTTCTAATTAAGTATTTTTGACAGTGTATTAAAATCATGTGCTCTACAGTATTGTTAAATAAAAATTTAAACAGTGGTTACACTTTAAGTTTTTATGGAAAAAAAGCTTATCTGAACACCCCTGTTGAATAATGTTGCTCCAAGTGCTGTCAGTGTGAGGTTAGTTTTTTTTCATGGACTTAGACCGAAAATATGGTCATGTGAACATACCCCGTCCTGTGCTTCTGGCTTGTCTTAAAACCGCAGTTAGCAGCAGTTTTTGTCCAGTGCCAGAAATGATGGATTTGCCGGATCGCAATAAAAATGCAATTCGCCGCACATGTCTGGACCTCGATTAACAATGCATTGCACAGAACGGAATGTTGCTGCAAGTGTGCCTCATCCTTTTTTTTTTTTTTTTTTTTTTGAAAAGGCGGAATTCTGTTGAATTTGAAAAAATGCTGATGTGAAAGTAAAAAAAAAAAAAAAGTTCAAAAGTTCAGGTTTGCCTGAACTTCCTGAACTGAAATGTAACGCAGTTGTGAAAATATTCTTAGGCCACTTTCACATCAGCATTTCGCTGATGTTTGCAGCCAATCCGGCAAGTGACACCCCATCTGGCAGATTGGCCGCCTAACGGCCGACTTGCGGCCCGCATCCGGCAAGCCCTATGCATTGTCTATGGGGTTTGCGGTCCGGTGCGGTAAGCGCGGTTCTGCTGGATGTGGCAGATCCAGCACTTGAGGCCGCGAAAAAAAAAAAAAACGCTGCTTGCAGCTTTTTTTTTCGCTGCCGCAAGTCTCGGATCCAGACGATCCGGCATAACCGCACTTGCCGCACTCGACCGTAAGCCCCATAGGCAATGCATTGGGCTTGCCGGGTCGGCACTGCAAGTGCGGCTGTTAGGCAGCAGATCCGGCAGATGCGGAAAATCTGCCAGATCTGCCACACATCAGCAAAAACGTTGATGTGAAAGGCCCCTTACTCAGTTACATTGTCATCAAAAAATAAAATTGAATGCAATGATAAAAATAAATATAATAGAAAAAAGCCAGGCAATTAACTCTCTTCAGGGGGTAATTAATGCCCGTGTGGTTGTTAGGCAAGCAAGTCTGGACGAGTGGTGCAGGCTTGAATCACAGTATATAGCAACAAAAAGGAGAAAAAAACGCACTCACCAGTCATCAATGCGTGTCAGGAAGTTTTATTCCAAATTACGGGTACATAATGCAGGGCGGGAAGGGGTGTAGTGAAGGACCTTCACTACACCCCTTCCCCCCCTGCATTATCCAGTACCCGTAATTTGGAATAAAACTTCCTGACACGAATCGATGACTGGTGAGTGCGTTTTTTTCTCCTTTTTGTTGATCAAAATAAATTGTTCCTTAAGATGTAACCAGAGACCTTGAAGCAGAATGTCTGTGTCTGCCTCTTGCTCCTCCCTCTCCACAAAATCTTATGTTGTTGATTTTCATGTGTCGTCGCCACTCAGTGTGGGAGGTTCCAACACGTGCCTGTTCCTAATTAAGTTACAAGGAGAACAGGGAAGAATCAAACTGACACTCTCACTTATCAATGCAGATCTCTATTTATTCCAACATTGTCATACTATTTTATAGGCATTTCCTGTAAAAGTATTGGGATGAAAAGGGTTAAAAAAAAAGAAAGATGTCCTTCCGTGACTGTAATAAAAGATCATGATATTAATAGCTATTTGTAATTCAAACACATTTGGAAGTACAATACTCCTTGATCAGGGCAAAAATTACTTCTAGCTAGAAATGAATCTTGTCCTGATGAAGGAGTATTATACTTTGAAATGCGTTGACATTAAAGATGGTTATTAATATCTTCATTTTTATTACTGTCACGGCAGCGCTTTTATTTAACCATTTTCATCACAATACTGAATACTGCAGTCATGGTTATATGCTGGAATGGTGGTTGTGAGCTTTTACAACCACAAAAGGTGAGCCTAGTCCATTCACTGTTGACTAATCTATCTCTCAGATAAGACCAACCTGTGCTTTTTGTATCCAACCATTTTACTATTGGCATATATATATACATATATATATGTGTGTGTAACACGCTATTGGATGAAAGTTAGTATTATTTACACCCAACCTTGAGTCTGGGTGTGACGTATACTTCTTAAGTTTCACATTCCTTTGTGTTCTCTAAGTTTTGTTTCAGAGAAATGCATGTGATCCTATTCTAAAAACAAACTCTGGTTCATCCATTTCACAGGACAGGAGGTTCATGTAAACAGAATCAAAATAAGGTCAAGATAAACAAATAGATACTACTCTCACATGTGTATTTTTTAATTATGAAATAAAAATGACAACAACAGTTACTCTAAGCCCCAAAATAGGCAAGCTAAAAAGTTAAATGAGTTTTTATATTTTCGATTTTTATATACCCGTATATACTCGTGTATAAGCCAACCCGTGTATAAGCCGACCCCCCTACTTTTGCCCCCAAAACCTAGGAAAACCTATTGACTTGTGTTTAAGCCGAGGGTGGACCCCAGCACAGGTATACAGCCCCCAGCAGTGTGGTATACAGCAGCCTCCCCAGTGGTATATACAGGCCCAGCAGTGTTACAGTAGCCTCCCCAGTGGTAGTATACAGCAGCAGCCCCAGTGGTAGTATACAGCAGCAGCCCTAGTGGTAGTATACAGCAGCAGCCCCAGTGGTTTATACAGCAGCAGCCCCAGTGGTAGTATACAGCAGCAGCCCCAGTGGTAGTATACAGCAGCAGCCCCAGTGGTAGTATACAGCAGCAGCCCCAGTGGTAGTATATAGCAGCAGCCCCAGTGGTAGTATATAGCAGCAGCCCCAGTGGTAGTATATAGCAGCAGCCCCAGTGGTAGTATATAGCAGCAGCCCCAGTGGTAGTATATAGCAGCAGCCCCAGTGGTAGTATATAGCAGCAGCCCCAGTGGTAGTATATAGCAGCAGCCCCAGTGGTATATACAGCAGCAGCCCCAGTGGTTTATACAGCAGCAGCCCCAGTGGTAGTATATAGCAGCAGCCCCAGTGGTAGTATATAGCAGCAGCCCCAGTGGTAGTATATAGCAGCAGCCCCAGTGGTAGTATATAGCAGCAGCCCCAGTGGTAGTATATAGCAGCAGCCCCAGTGGTAGTATATAGCAGCAGCCCCAGTGGTAGTATACAGCAGCAGCCCCAGTGGTAGTATACAGGGCCCCCCCCATCAGTATACAGGGACCCCTCCTTGCTGCCGCAAACCTGTAAAGTAATACATCATTATACTTATCCCTGTCATCTCCGCCATCGCGCTCCTCCGGCTCTTCATGCTTCTTCCGGCTTCCTCCTCTGGCGCACACATCATTGACGTCATTGCCTGCGCCCACCAGAGGAGGAAGCCGGAAGAAGCATGAAGACCCGGAGGAGCGCGATGGCGGCTGCGATGACAGGGATAAGTATAATGATGTATTACTTTACAGGTTTGCGGCAGCAAGGGGGGGCCCTGTATACCGATGGGGGGGGGGGGGCCTGTATATGACTCGCGTATAAGCCGAGGAGGGGACTTTTCAGACCAATTTTTGGGCTGAAAAACTTGGCTTATACGCGAGTGTATACGGTAATTTAATCAGGATTGCCAATTCCGGGATCCCCAACTACATGGATTTCTGGGCCACTTCCCTGACCTCTATTTTGTTCGACGTAGTGACCGATGGACATCATATCAAAGTGGTCAATATATACGGGAGTTATGGGAAACTCTATATTTTGCGGATACCACTCTAGAGAGCAAGAGCGGGTGTGAGGAATGTGAATCCCCGTCACTGCTCCTATATATTGCTAAGATTTCTTTCTGTTGTAAAAGAAGTTATATAGTTAAAAGCATTGGTTAGGAAATTGAAGTAGGTTTAGTTCTATATATATATATACCATATATATATATACCGTGTATATATATATATATATATATATATATATATATATATATATATATATATATGTAGTTGAAAGTAACTAAAGTGTGAAAACTAGGTTTTTGAGATTGAGGTTTAAAGGGATTTTACAGTCAACCAAAAACGAATGTTACACTAGTATAGAATTTCAGATACCGGTAAGTGAAAACCTCACTCCACGGTAAGCCTGAAAATGTAGGTCATTTTAGTAGGTCCCAAAATCTCGCTCCCTTCCCTTTGCCCCTGTCACAGTAGGTGATATCTAGTATGGGGCTGGCTCTCACACTGTGAAACTAGTGTAGCTGCATCTGAGCCTATCTGTGGCATAGAAGAAACAAGTTGTCCACCTGTGGAGTGAAAAGGAGCCACTACAATTACTATTTTATTTGAGAGAATAGACAATTCCAGACGTTTTGCAGATTTAGGTCTTAATACAATATATGACATTTTTTTTAAATTTCACATTACTTTGCTTCTCTCTGATAACTTCTCACTACATATTATATTTTTAAATAATTTTATATATTTTTTAGAAGGAAAATGGAGATAATGTGCTTCATAAAAACATGCCTCTTATCTCTGGGAATATAAAATGGTCTCTTGAATTAAGAGAGAGATTAATGAAGCACAGATCATCATTCAAGCACATTAATCATGAGTAAGTCAGTTGTACTATGGATAAGGACATATTTGTGACTTGTAAGGGTTGGGTAAATGTGGAAATTGCTGAATACAGATTTTTTTTTTACTGTTTTTTAGCTAGTTTTTGGGTATTTTTGTAAATATTTTGGGAACTATTTTTTGCTTAGATATATGCAAGTTTTGCTAAAAATATTTTTTGCATTTGTGTTTAATATTTATTATCATTAATATTTTTGTCTTCTCTACCCTCTGTGTTGCATTGTCAATTGCTGGCTGCAAAATGATTTTACTGAGAAGCAGTCCTTCAGCTCAATATGACAGTCTGGACGTTCCGAGCTCCTCTCAGTTGATTCTTGACCCCCAGTCTATATCTAAGTTGAATGTGGAGAGAAACAAGGACCATGTAAACAAAAATGGAGCAAAAATGTTTAAATGCAAAAATAGTTTTTGGCCCCAAATACATTCATTGCATTCAAGTAAAAATGTAGACATCTCCCGGCCTAAAATACCTAATTTTGCACTTGCTTGTCTGTACTATTTTTCAGCTATATTTAGGTTAGGGATAAGTGCAGGTAAATTATCATTTAAACCTGTGCATTTCGTTTCTTTTCTTAACTCTTTTCTACAAAAGATTGGAGAGACATTATTACTATTTATATTGAGAGCTGTACATGAGAAAGGGTTACATACAAACAAGTTATAAATACAATGAACAAACTAACCATGACAGACTGATACAAAGGGGAGAGAGGACCTTGCCCTTGCGGGCTTACATTTTACAGGGCAGTGGGGAGAGAGACAGTAGGTTGGGTCTGCTCTGGTAGTGGTGGAGCGCCAGGTCCAGTGGTGGTGAGGTAGCTCCGTAGTCATTGCAGGCTGTAGGCTGTTCTGAAGAGATGGGTTTTCAGGTTCCGCTTGAAGGTTCCGAGTGTGGGGACAGTCGGACGTTTTGGGGTGCAGAATTCTCGAGAATGGGGGATGCTCGGGCGAAGTCTTGCGTGCGGTTAGATGAGGAACGTACAAGTGTGGAGGATAGGAGGAGAGGAGGTCTTGGGAGGATCGAAGATTGAGTTGGATGATATCGGGAGATTAGTTCAGAGATATATGGGGGGACAGATTGTGGACGGCTTTGTAAGTCAGTGTTAGTTTGAATTGGATTAATTGGTGAATTGGGAGCCAGTGGAGGGATTTTCAGATTGGAGAGGTGGAGGAATAGTGAGGAGAGAGGTGGATTAGTCGAGCAGCAGAGTTAAGGACAGATTGGAGAGGTGTGAGAGTATTAGCAGGGAGGCCACAGAGGAGAAAATTGCAGGTGTCGTGACAGGAGATGATGAGGGCATGCACTAGTATTTTAGTAGATTGGGGGATGAGGAAGACTGATTCTAGAAATATTTTTGAGTTGGAGGCGGCAGGAGTTGGCAAGAGCTTTGGTTGTGCGGTTTGAAGAACAGGGCAGAGTCAAGGGTTACTCCGAGGCAGCGGACTTCAGGTACAGGGCAAAGTGTGATGTAATTTATTGTGATAGATAGATCTGGTAAGGAAGGTGTGTGAGATGGAGGGAAGATGATGAGTTTGGTTTTGTTTACATTGAGTTTTAGGAAGCGAGAGGATAAGGAGCAGGATATGGCTGATAGACACTCCCGGATTTGGACAGGAGAGCGGTGACATCTGCACGAGAGAGATAGATCTGAGTGCCATCAGTGTACAGGTGATACTGTAAGCCATGGGATTTTCTTAGTTGTTCCAGACCAAGGGTATAGATTGAAAAAGGAGGGGCCCCAGGAAGGAGCCTTGAGGGACCCCAGCAGAGAGGGGATGGGGCGAGGAGGTTGTATGGGAGTGGGGGGACACTAAATGTGCAGTTGGAAACATAGGAGGAGATCCAGAAGAGGGAAGAGAGGATCTGTAATAGGAGACAGTGGTCGACTGTGTCGAATGCAGAGGACAGGTCTAGAATGAGGAGGACGGAGAAATGTCTGTTGGCTTTGGCCATGAGTAAGTCGTTATTAATTTTGGTCAGAGGACTTTCAGTGGAGTGGGGGAGGCAGAAGCCGGATTGAAGGTTTTCAAAGAGAGAGTTGAATGAGAGGTGGGATGAGAGTACAGTGTGGACATGCTTTTCAAGAAGTTTGGAAGCGAATGGGAGCAGGGATATGGGCCGGTAGCTGGATGTAGAAGTTGGGTCGAGGGATGGCTTCTTTAAGATAGCTGTAATTGTTGCATGTTTGAAAGCAGAAGGAAAGGTACCAGAAGTTAGTGATAGTTTGAAGAGGAGGGTTAGGGCTGGGATAAGTGTTGTGGTGAGGTTGGGGAGGAAATGGGATGGGATGGGATGGGGTGCAGTGCACAGGTGATGAGGTGTGATCTGGAGAGGAGATGTGCTAGTTCTCCTTCAGTGATGGAGGGGAAAAGGGTTAGTGGAAGAGGGGAGTGGTCTGGTTTATATGGGGGTTGTGGTGGTTTGGCAGCAAAGACTTGTTTGATCTGATCAATCTTGCTGGTGAAATGTGTTGCAAAATCTTCTGCAGAGATACAAGAAGTAGGAGGAGGCAGCGGGGGGCGGAGTAGGGAGTTAAATATGTTGAATAGCTGCCTGGGGTTGTGGGACAAAGAGGATATGAGGATAATGAAGTAATTCTGATTAGTGTTGGTGAGTGCTGACTTGAATTTGAGATGTGCTTGTTTGAATTCTGTGGTTAAGGGAGGGAGGGAGGAGGAGGAATTGGGTTGAAGGTGCAGTTGCTAGAAAGGAGAAGACCCACTCCTCCACCATGTTTGTTGCCAGTGCAAAGTGTGTGGGAGAAATTAAGTCCGCCATAACACAATGCAGCAGGGGAGGCCGTGCCGGAGGGAGTCAGCCATGTTTCTGTGAGGCCCAGGAAGGATAGTCTGCGAGAGGTAAAGAGGTTATGAATGAATTGGAGTTTATTACAGATGGAATGGGCATTCCAGAGCACTCAAGAGAGTGGGGCGGTGGAGATGGGGTCCGTGGAATGGAGTTTTTATTTAAAAGATTGCCGCTTTTTCTTGCAGGTGTGGGGTGATTGGAGGGAGAAATAGTGGGGAATGTTGACTGTGGAGGTCCCGGATTGGGAGTTATGTCACCAGCTGATAACAGAAGCAAAGAAAGAGCAACTAGGTGGGAGAATGAGAGTGGCTGGCTTGTTTAGTGTTTCTGCAGGAGAGGTGTGAGATTGAGGAGCAGGTCAGCCAAAGAGCTCAGGTGGGGGAGGTAAGAGGGATGGGGAGATAAATATTTGTGTTGGGAGCGATAGTTTGGAGATAGTGAAAGAGGGAAAGGATTAGTGGAGCAATTACTGTTAGGGTATAATTAAGCATGGTAAAGTGTTAGTGAGAGAGCAAAGTATTCGAGACAGTCAGTAGACCAGTTTAGCTGGTACCTTCTTATTTCCTCTGGAACATCTCTGAATATCTCCACTTATTGAAATCGCACTTTGTGAAATCACACAGACCAAGCCCACAGGCCTGACCTAACTAATTTATAACTCATAGGGTGTGCAGAGAATGGACCAGCTAAGTAGGAGGGAGGTGTCAGAGGAGGGAGACAGGACACAACACACCAGGAGCGAATTAACAGGTTGCTGGTAATAGAAACATTTGGGGGCAAATCAGCAGGAGGGAGAGACACTAGTAGGATGAAAGAACATGGATATTTGTAAGTTAGGGAGCAGATGGGGGAATATTGGATGGAGGAATATGACATACCATAACAATCATATGCAAGGCACATAGAGATGGGATGCAGGAGGGTTTTACATACAGCAGCAGTACAATGAATTCATACCTGCAATTGAAGATGATGTATTGTCAGATCAGGACATGACATCATTGGGAAATGTATATCAGATAGTACATCTCTGGAATATCTCTGCAGACCACTTATTGAAATCCCACTTTCACTTTGTGAAATCACATTGACATCTAGACTGATCTAATTGTTTAAAAAATAAGTAAAAAACAAATCCAATTGGGTGAGAGAAGAAAGGTAAAAGGAATTTTTTTTAAAATTTAGAGCGGCAGAACGGGGAACATTATTACAGGATGGGGTCCAGAAAGAGGAATATATATTACTGGAAGAGATCCAGGTTGGGGACATTTTACCAGAAATAGGCCACGTTAGGGACATTAATAAAGGAAGGGGCTCCGGATCGAGGTCACTGCTATAAGATGAGACCAGGATAGGGAACATTATATGAGGAAGAGACCCAGGATGTTTGTCATCATAGCTGCAAAGGGCCCATGAAGTTGAGCATTATTACTGCAAGGAGCACAGGATGGGGGACATTGTTACTGGAAGTTAAACAGGATGTTGGATATAATTACAGCTAGAAGCCAAGGATGGGGGACATTATTATTGCAACGGACCAAGGATGGGGTCATTATTACAGGAAGTGGCCCAGGATTGGTGACTTTATTACACTATCACTATTTTCAGTTAAACCTGCTCAACTTTCCTGATTAATTTTACTTTATACATCACATACTGTATATGGTCTCTGCTTAGTTACTGTTCAATGCTAAACAACTATATTGAAGGGATTAACCTGTGCTGCTGTGGAAATGAAGACCTAGAAGTGCAGATAATGATTTATTGTCTACGCATTTCAAAGTAAAACAACTCCTTCAAATCATGAAATGGCTTCCGTTCAGCATCCGCATGTACACACCAGAAAGTTGTTAAAGGGAACCTCCTGCAGAGTGTGGTGCCAAACCCTGATGTACGTTTCAGCATACTCTCCTTCACTCCTAGAAGAAGGCAAATATGCTGGATCTTATGTCCGGGTTCACCACACTCTGTAGGAGTTTACCCTTAAACCACTTTCTGGTGTTTACAGGCAGATGTCTAAGCAGAGGCCGCTTCATGATTGAAATTAGTTTTTTATTCCGAAACACATAGACAATAACTCATTATCCAGGATTTACATTTCATGGTCTTCATTTTCATGGCAGTATGGATTAACCCCTTCTATCCAATTGTTCATCATTATCCGTCGTGGCTCTGCTGCACCCGTAGTAGGCTTATACAGCACAACCTTGCCAGGTGAGCACAATTTTTTTTTTTTTTTTCATTTGTACAACTTACCATGTTTCCCCTAAAATAAGATGGTGGGGGGGAGATATTGTACGGGAATATTAGGGGCTGCCAGGGGATGATGGGGATTTTGGGGTCTGCATGGGAATCTTGGGGCTTACAAGGGGATGATGGAAAAATAAGACATCCCCTGAAAATAAGACACAGTGCATTTTTTTTTTTGGCGCAAAAGGGAATATGAGTGTCTTATTTTTGGGGAAACCGGGTATCTATGCAAGATAAGACCCTATTTGTGCTATTGTCTCTCCAGTTCCTTCTCCCAATTTTGAAAAATGCTCCAAGATGTCAGCAACATTATAGATAACCGCATCTGAAATTGAGAAGTTTCTCTACTGCAAAACCATAGGAATTTTATATATTTTTCAAAATATAGTATATTGCACATATTATGGTTAAAATTCATAATACATAGCTGTACAGAATGCCATGATGTGTTTATACATGCATTACAAAGAACAGACTATAATATTGTGTTTATATATACAGGGCTCTGCAGAATGATGAAGCAACAAGAATTTTTGACAAATATGATAGGTTCATGAAACTCTTAGATGCTCATGATCAGGAAACATTCAGCAACTGGTCCGAAAACCTATGTGACGTCTGTGAATCACATTTGGGTCAACCTATATTGCAATGTGGCGAAGATGGTCTATATGAAACTAACTTTAACCCAATGGTACCTGCTTTACTTGACATTTTCAGATCATAGAGTTTGCATTTCTCTATAGGTCATGTATTCACTCGGTTTCATTATTTAGATTATATTAATCTGATGTCCATAAGGGGCTATTTCAACCAGTAAGAATATACTTTAGATATTCCTGGGTCCAGAATGTTTAACTGATTGACATTCCTGTAAATGGCCATAACCACTGGCCACTATTGTGGAATGATTCCTTAGCTAAGAATGTAGATGTTTAACCAATGTTGAAAATGGCAAAGGTATTATACATGTAGCATATGTTCAGTGCTCATTTTTATAATAAAGGCCTAAAATATGTTAAAGATGTGATATAATTATAGATTTTACAGTATTCTATGTGATACTTCTTATAACTCTAGATTTTTTAATATCACTTTTTCATATTTAGTTAGCAGCTGTTCTTCGAGAAGTGAAATATCTTCAGTTTCTGAAAATGTCTAACATTCCAGAGAAGGTCAAAGATTTGTTCGTGAAAAGGAAGGAGCTCCAAAAGGTACCAAAAAACAAATACATTTCAACAGTGTTGTGTTACATGAGACTGTCACACATGTAGATCAAGAGAGCAGAATGTCAGTCATTACATATCTTACACTGGTAAAGCCCCTATTTATTCCAAAGCATGTGGAAGCAGATATTGGGTTGAGGGTGCCAATAATATTGTCTGTCCAATTTTTGGAGATCTGTGTGAAATTATGTCCAATTTGTCTTTTTTTTCCAATACACGCAAAGGAATAAACCTGTTTATAACAAAATGTGTAAATACAACCATTTTCTGGGAGAAATACTTCAATTTCTGGAACAATTTCAAGGGTGCCAACATTTTCGGCCATGGCTGCAATTCTTACATCTACCCCATGCTACATCTTGTCTCTTTCTCCATAATGTTATATGCAGAGGGATATCCAGTCTTAAGTCCCCCCAAACACAGTTGACTAACATTGGCCGAAACCGCTGATGTCAATGGATTTTTCCAACAATCTAATGTTTATGCTCCCCAACAAATGAATGTCAGGAGGGTTAAGAATTTGGCATGTCCAATTTTGGACTTTCATTTCTCGTATTTTGTATATGCTAAAACTGGAGAAAATAAAGCGCAATTAGGTCTTATATGGGTTTTAATGGAGAGAACACGTGGCCAACATGCTCATTTGGATTGGTGGTTTGCCCACAATCCTAGTTAGATGCTTGAAAAACGGCTTCTGCAGACCCACAGAGATGATTAAGAAAGCACTGGATTTGAGGGGGTTAATGCTGCTCCACCATTGTGAATGAATTATGAGGCTGAATAAACAATGAATGACTTTGTAAATAAAATCCTTCCCAGGGATGAACTACAGGTGACGGTATCATGGCCAGTCCAAATATAAATAGGCAAAGTGTTTGAGAATGAGCGCAAAGTGAAATTCAGTGATGTCAAATGACAGTCAAAGTTTGTACAATAGAAAAGAAGACTGAAAAATAAGGATGAAAACAATTTCTGGACTAATAAAACTGGGGGTCAAAAACATGTATTAAATGTTAGATAATACAAGAAATTGTCTGAAAAGGAAATGGCACTTATTGGGGTTGAAAATAAAATGAGAATGTGTAAAGTGGAGAATAAAATGAAAGTACAAAATAGAAGGAAAAAAGGGGAAAAAGGAATTGGAATTGCATCACAAATACGGGATCCAATTCCCTTTTCACCTTTTTTCCTTCTGATTTATAATTTTATTTTATTCTCCACTTTACACATTTTCTTATTTTTAAACCCCAATAAGTACTATTTCCTTTTCAGACAATTTTTCATATTATCTAATACATATTACTTGTTTTTAATTCCCTTTTTTATTTTTCTAGAAATGCTTCTTCTTTCTGTTTTCATCCATTTTTACCTTCTTTTTTATTTACCATTTTTATTTGACTATATTATGTGATATCACTGCATTTCACTTTACGCCCATGCACTTGCATTTCATGCACTTTGTATGTATATATATATGTATATATGTGTATATATATATATATATATAATGTGTGTATATGTGTATATATATATGTGTGTGTATATATATATATATATATATATATATATATATATGTATGTATATGTGTATGTATATGTGTATATATATTGTATATATATATGTGTATATATATATATGTGTATATATATATATGTATATATATATATATATTTATTTGGACTGGTCATAATACTATCATCTGCAGTTTGTCCTGAGGAGCAAGATTATCTACTTCAAAACGCGTTGACAATAAACGAAACGTCGGTTTAACCTCTTCATATCCACTTTTTCTTCATCGATTTTTTTATTCTGTAAGAAATAAGCCACTGACAGAGATGTTTAGCAGCTGCTCTGTCATAGAGAAAATAGGAGCACTCGGCAGGATGAGCATTCTTGTGTACTGGACAGTTGGGAGAGATTGCTTCCAGTTGAACAGTTGGCCAAACCATTGTTTGTCCTATCTAGTGTGTCAAGGGGGCTTTATACTGGCAATGATATAACTTTGTATCGTACCCCAGTCTGTACAGCAAAGTTTATAGAGTTCAACCCTGGCACACAATAGAGAAAAGAGATAACGAAGTTGGTGCTGAAAAATGGATCCTTTATTCATAATCCCAACGTTTCTACCCTTGGTATAATCAATCACTTAGGATGTCATATAATTCTGCATAAATTATTTAAAGTGATTATATGATCACACAGGATCCACAACTTGTATCCCATTAAGCCCTTTGTCCTAAGGATTTTTCCTTTGACCAATAACGGAATCAGGTCTAATTGACAGGGATTCCTCTTAACATCATCTTGTCCGTTCTATGTGTTTTTGATGCATATTCACTCTATATATCCTGAGCCAGAATTATAACCAGAATGTTATATGCATCTTCTCATTGTTCAAAATGTGACCATTGGCAACATTTCTAGATCCATGCCCTGAAGAAAACCCCTACATGGTAAGAAACGTTGGGTTTATGAATAAAGGATCAATTTTTCAGCACCAACCTAGTTATCTCATTTGTTATATTGTGTGCCAGGGTTATGCTCTACAATTTATGACTTTTTTTTTCTTTACCATTGAGCACCACATACATCGGTAGGGCTTCGCTTTAGCTTGTCGAGATTTATACTGCAAAGCTGACTACTGATCTTTCGAAACATAATATCTCAGTCTATTGTGTCTGCTTTACTGGGCAGTGAAAAATATTTAAAGAGAACCTGTCTCCCCCTGGTGCTTTCCAAAGTGAAAGCACCACTGAATGCAGCGTGTCTGCTGCATTCAGGGAAGGTGTGTACCACCATGTCCCTACCCCCCTGTAACCCAAAATAAACACTTTGTAAAGTTTAGAGTTAAGAGGTCCGAGGGGCTTATCTGGTTATGCTGTCCTGCTGCTGGCACAGTTTTCCCCGCCTCCTGCCTGTGTGTGTCTGTGTGTGGAGCTGAAGTGGAGGGCAGACCCACACAAGAGGAGGCGGAACACACAGACACACTCAGGCAGGAGGCGGGGAGGACTGTGCCAGCAGCAGGACAGCATAACCAGATAAGCCCCTCGGACCTCTTAACTCTAAACCTTACAAAGTGTTTTTTTTTGGGTTACAGGGGTAGGGACATGGTACACACCTTCCCTGAATGCAGCACACATGCTCCATTCAGTGGTGCTTTCACTTTGGAAAGCACCAGGGGGGTGACAGGTTCTCTTTAAGAAAAAGCACCATTAAAGTTTTAAAGTAACTTGATTTATTTTGAAGTTACATTGCCTCTCACTTTTGGACATTTGGCCTTTTTTAACAGCACTCTAGAAACCTGGACCTCATTTCTCAATGGTTCAATAGGATTCAAAAGACAATCTTACCTGTGGAAAGGGAACTTGTACATGATGAGCTGAAGCAGATTTATAAGAACCTAGAGCCAGCGCTTACCCTTCTAACATGGTACTCACAAGATTTGGACAATTACATTGACGAAGCCAAGGAACTGGTGTATAATTTGGACTGCCGGATTCTAAAAGCTAAGCAAAACGTGGAAATGATGCGGATTTTAATGAGTAAGCTGAGAGAAAATTATTTCATTGCAAATAAAAATGGAAGGAACCATTTCATTCAAGGTCTTGGTGATAAGGAAAAAATGACCAAACACTATATTATTGCCGAGGATGTGGGGCAGAAGATAAAAGTACTTCTGATGGTATGATGTTTAGTTTGCTTATTAATAATGGAAAATATAATTGACAATTATCTGCTATAAATTATATACAGGTGCAGTGTCTGGAAAGGAGAAAGCGCAAATAGGGTATACCTGTGTGGACAGGAGGAGAACAAAAATAGGATATGGCTCATCTTTTCCAGGTTGTGACAGGCACAACCACACCAAACAACATATGCGGATTTTAATCCTGATGATGGTTTGCAGCAACTCCCCCATCTTCTAAAGTGATAAGCAGGAAAAAAGTGGAACGGGGTATCCAAACCGCACTACCGCCTGAAGAAAATGTTCACTTCCAAAACTCTGAAAATTTGATGGTGATTTTTTTGTTTTCTACATGTTTCGGGGTTACAAGCCCCCTTCTCCAGGAAAAAAATCACATTTGTGAGTTTTGAAGTGAATATTTTCTTCAGGCGGTAGTGCCGTTTGGATACCCCGTTCCACTGTTTTCCTGCTTATCATTATTTATATACAGTGATACCTTGGTTTTCATTGACTTTGGTTATCGGTGATTTCAATTTTTGTTGATTTTTCAATGAAAAATGTGTCGGTTTTCATCGATGCCTCATTTTTTATCAGTTTTCATCGATACATCACTGCTAATTTTGCAATAAAAGTGGTAACCCTCATGATTCCCCTTCCAAAAAATAGTGTGCACCACTCTCTCTCCCTTCCATATGCCAAAAAGAGTGTTTATAAAAATAAAATACCAAGTTAAATGTTTATTTATTCTTTACATTAGTCTTTCATATTGATTCTGTAGTGATTTCTGAGTGCTTCTAGTATTATCCGCCATCTTTATCCTCTATAAAATGTGTGTTTTGTATTTTGCAATGTCTAAAACAAATTCATTGATTTTACATTGTCTCCTATGGAAATCATTTCCTCGGTTTTTGTCAGTTTTGTTTTTGTCGATAGTTTTAGGATGGAATATCGACGAAAGCCAAGGTATCACTGTACATATAACTAACATATATACATAATGAATGTCATGCCCATGATATAATGCCTTGCTCTTAGTATGATTGAGGGGACTGTGTTTAGCCACCACCAGATACCGCTGTGTTAACTTTTAGAATTTACCATTCTTGTTCTTTATGACTTGTCATTTGTTTGTGTTCATTCTTTTCTGTAATCCTTCATATCCCAAGATCAACAGTTCATTCTCCACAATGTCTGAGTGCTGATGATTCTGCTTAACCACCTAATGACTTATGTCCTATGCACGTCATAAGTCACCTCCTGCTTTTGATGCGGGCTCGCACGCCGAGCCCATATCTTTCTCTGCGGATGAAGGCTGAATTATTCAGCCTTCATCTGCCTTTAATAGCTGCAGGTAGAGTGGAACTCCGCCCGCAACTGTTAACCTATTAAATCCAATTGTCAATCTCTGACAGAGCATTCAATGTGCATTGTCAGGGGGCTGTGCGCACTTTTGACTCCATGTCAGTGCGACCGCGATGCGATCGCAGATTCCAATGTGTAGTCATGACAGCTAGGGGGCTACTGAAGACTCCTGTGTCTGTCATCATAGTACTCCTGTGAAAACCAACCCATGGCCAGTGTTCATAGGAGACTCATTTTTTCTATGAAGGATGAATGAAAAGTAATGCCTCCACCTTTGTAACTCCTCAGCAAATGGCAGCACTGGTATACCGCAGATTTTGGTATACCGCAGATTTTGGTTTGTTTAGGAGACTCTTCTCTACAGATCCAGTTGGCAGGAAAGCTTAGCAATGAACGGTTGTGTTGTTACAGTGTACAGAATGGAACCCTATGCAGATGGTCGGTCAATGTGATTTAAGCAATGTGCTGTCATTGAATTATTGACAGCAGAAGGTGTCACCCCCAAAGGAAATTTATCAGAAAATAAGAGCCTTTTATGCTGATTGTGTTGATGTGAGCATTGAACGTCATTGAACCAGTAAGTTTAAGATGGTGAGGCTGGAACATCTGACTTGCGTGACATAGAAAGAGTTGGATGTCCTGTGATAGCAACCACTGAGTTAAACATGCAAAACCTTGACAGACTGATTCAGGATGATTGTATCACTCAGAGAGAAATTGACAACGTAATCGGCATTTCACAAGAACGTGTAGGTCACAATATTGCTTTGCTTGGTTATTGGAGGATCTGGGCATGATGGGTATCCTGGATGCCAGAGCACACACTACACATGCCACCACATCAGAACTTCAGATACTGAAGCTCACCACCGTACAGCATCTTCCATACAGTCCAGATTTGGTGCTGTCTGACTTCCATCTGTTCCCGACAATGAAAGAAGATCTGCCGAGACATCACTATCTATCTAGGCTAGGCTGTTTGCGGAAACAGTGTGTCGACTTCTTCTGTGTTGGCTTCATAAAGCGTGTTCATCGTTGGCAGAGGTGTATCCAATTGTTTGTTATTTATGTGGAAAGTGAATATTTGTAATTAAAGTGCACATTCTAAGGACTATTTCTGCATTTGATTTATTAATTTTTTTTCTTTTAAACCCAAGTTACGACGGTAGAGGCGTTACTTTTCATTCACACTGCGCAGGACCGGAAATGATGCGTCGTGCCGTCATACCTGGAAAAATGGGGGGGGGACTTTAAATCAGGGCTCACTCCTGAATGAATAATCCCGTCCACCAGGGTGTGATTGAACCAGCGAGGCTTGGGAGAGCGGACTCAGAGAGACTGCCCAACCGACGGCCAGCCATCTAGGAACGCCAACACGACAGTGGACATGTAAATTTATAAATCGCTTTTTTGCACTTTTATAACGCACATTTAGATCAGAGAGGGATGGTTAGTAAATTATTAGGAAGCTACAGGGACATGTAGTTATATGTTAGGGGGCATAACCGAGCTGACAGGTTCCCTTTAAAGATTAAGAAATGAAAAAAATGCACATATATGATATCACTGCATTCATAACACGTCTGATCTATCAAAATATTAAATAAGGTAATCTGATCAGCAAACAGCATGAAGGGAAAGAAAAAGCAAAATGCCAGAACAGCATTTTTCCACCCGACGCATCAACAGAAGAAACTGTAATACCAGGTGATCAAAACATATATACCTCAACATAATTTTCTGGTCATCATAATGGGAGACCCAGACAATGGGGTTTAGGGCACTGCCCTCCGGAGGTCACACTAGGTACTACAAGTTTGTAGACACCGCCTCCTCCGCTTATAAACCCCTACCGCAGGGAACATCCTCAGTTTTAAACTTAGTGTGCTCGGAGGATCACGCTTTGCTTGCACTTCACTGCACTCTCACTACTTACGTGATGGCGTCTGAAGACAAGGTAATATGGTCCTAGTCGGGACCTGCGACAGCCTCCCCGCTCACCCTTTGTGGCACACGCTGGTGGAGGTACCGGAGGGCCTAGAGCCTGGACACTCTGTGTTCTCCCGGTACGCTGTTGCGCTCCTTTCCATCCCTCTCTGGGGGGCTCTGGAGAGTGGGAGATGGGAGCCTTGCACAGCTCCGCTCCGTCCGAGGCCTCCCTAAATGGTGCTTACAGACCGGACTGGAGCCAGCCCAGTCCGAGGCCTCCCTAAATGGTGCTTACACTCCGGACTGGGCTGAACCCCCGTCCGAGGCCTCCCTAAATGGTGCTTACAGACCGGACCGGCACTGAGGCACTCTGTGTCTCCTGTGTGCCTGGGGTAGTGTCTGTCACTTTGTGTCCTGACACTCAGACCGCGCGTTACCCTCGGGTCCGCGGATCTGGCGGTGTACCCTGTGCTGGGGTCACCTTGGCTGACCGCCCTGTGTGTGACAGGGGCTGAGGCCGTAGACTGTGCATGTTTGTGTGTGCTGACAGTCTGTGTATGTGTGTGTGATGATTCCGCACTGTTTTCCCGCGCTGCGGGCTCCAGCACCTCCATTACAGAGGCTGCTTGGAGGAGGAGAAGCAGCCCTTACGATGACGTCACCGGGGGGCGTGTGCGTGTGCTCCCGCGTGTTCCCGGCGCCGCCCACTTCTGTGCTGGCGGCGGCCATCTTCTCCCTCACTTCCCGGCTGGGTTCTACGGCAGCACGTGTCTGCACTTCAGAGGGAGACCGGAACTCGCGGAGGTCACGCACGCACACCGCTTCCTCCCACCGCGTTACTGCGGTCGGTAAGCCACCGGGATTCCCGGTTTGTTTGTCTATTGGCCTTGGCCTCAACTACCCCTACTGTGGCTATGTCCTCAGTAAGGAAGCATGCTGCTAAGGCGGCGGATAACACCACTACCTGTGCTACTTGCAAGGGAACTTTGGTGGAGGGGTCCTGCAATAACTGCGGACGCCCAGAAGCCCGGACTGGCTCAGCTGAGGCAGCAGCAGCTCCGGTGCTGTACCCTGAGGTTCAGGTAATCCCAGGGCCATGGGAAGCACAGAACAGGATCAATGAATCCTTGCTGTCCCAGATGTCCTCCATGTCGCAGTCACTGGAGGCACTGCATAGGAGACTGGAAAGCCCAGCTACTCCTTCCAGTTACCCCCGGGTGTCTCCCTCTTCTGCTGTGAGACCCCCTAAGCGGGCTCGTCGTGAGGATTCACCCGAGCTCCAGGCTCTCTCTGAGGAGGAGCGTTCCTCTGATGGTGAGGAAGATGATGGGGGTTCAAACTTCGGGTCTGTGTCTGTGTCTGAACCTCCAGACGGGGTGGAGGATCTGGTGTCCTCCATCAATGAGACCTTGCGTCTCGTGACTCCCCCTGAAGAGGTTGTCGTGCACCCGAAGGAGGTCTATCAATGGCTGCGGCCAGAGGCTAGACCAAGTGGATCCTTCATGGACCACACTAATTTTGGAAGGGTGGTTAGAGCACCCAGGTTACATCCTGGGCGGCGCTATGTCCGCAAACCTAAGGACAATCGCTTCCCCTTCCCCCAGGAGGTGCTTCAGGAATGGTCGCAGTCTCCAAAGGTGGACGCTTCCATGACTAGAATTGCTGCACGCTCCCTTTTCTCTGCCTCTGATAGCTCCTCGCTGAAGGATGCTACTGATAGACAGGTCGAGCAACTCGCCAAGTCTTCCTATGAGGCTGTGGGGTCTTCATTTGCCCCTAATTTTGCCACGGTCTGGACCTTGCAAGCGATTACTACCTGCTTGGATGGTATCACTGACCTGGCAAAGTCCAGTCCGGAGGTCCTGGCACTCACTGAGAGAGCAAGGGCCTATGCGGACTACGCCAGGACGGCGTCTCTGGAAACTGCCACTCGCTCAGCTGTGGCTTCGGCCAATGCGATAGCGATCCGCAGGTTGTTGTGGCTGCGTCTTTGGGACTCAGATGCCACATCTAAGAAGATTCTGCAGAATCTTCCATTCTCTGGTGACAGACTCTTTGGCACAGAGCTGGACAAGCTGATCAAGGATTCTGCTGAGTCTAAGATACCGCAGAATAAGCCTAAGCCACGGTATACCGTTAAGAGAAACCCGAAGCAGTGGTCCTTTCGGTCCAGCTCACAGTCATCAGCACCGTCCGCTCGCACGGACCGAGGGGGCAAGCCCGCTTCTCAGTGGCGCTCAAAGAGTCGTCAGAAGAAGCCGGCGGGGGCAGCTGCTGCCACCCCCAAGCCCGCCTCGACATGACTCGCTCTCTCATCCTGCCTCCCCACAGGTGGGGGCCGCCTGTCTCAATTCAAGGACAGGTGGCTGCTTCACGTTCAAGATCAGTGGGTTCGAGACGTAGTCTCGCGAGGTTACAGGATAGAGCTGACGTCAAAACCGATATCCCGATTCCATCGGTCTGTTCCTTCCCCAGAAAAGACTCCGGCTTTTCTCCGGGTGTTGGAGGGACTCCGCAGAGACGGAGTAGTGGTCCCAGTACCCACGGCAGAGAGGTTCAGGGGTTTTTACTCCAACCTTTTTATTGTCCCAAAGAAGGACGGCTCCTTTCGGCCGGTCCTGGACCTAAAATTGTTCAACCGTCACGTGTTGGTTCGGAAGTTCCGCATGGAATCCCTGCGATCCGTGATCGCAGCTGTGTCACAGGGGGACTTCCTAGCGTCCATCGATATCAGGGACGCTTACCTTCACGTGCCCATTGCGCCGGCTCATCAACGCTGGTTACGATTCGCAGTGGGGGACGAACATCTCCAATTTGTGGCCCTACCCTTCGGGTTGGCCTCTGCGCCAAGGGTGTTCACGAAGGTGATGGCATCTATGATGGCTCTCCTGCGTGTGCAGGGTCACGCCGTCATACCCTATCTGGACGACCTATTGGTCAGGGCGCCATCGGAAGACCTTTGTCGGGTGAGCCTGGAAGCGACCATGAGGTCACTGGAACAGTTCGGGTGGCTTCTCAATACTCAGAAGTCGACCCTGGTTCCGACTCAGTCATTGACATATCTGGGCATGGATTTTCACACGGACTCAGCTCTGGTGTCTCTTCCTCAGGCCAAGCAGCTGGCGATCCACTCAGGAGTACAGCACGTTCTCCTGTCACCTCACTCATCCCTTCGGGAATTGATGAGACTGGTGGGACGCATGGTAGCGGCAATAGAGGCGGTGCCATTTGCACAGTTTCGTCTCCGTCCTCTCCAGCTGGAGATTCTTCGCCGGTGGGACAAGAGAGCGATCTCTCTGAATCGGTTGGTGACACTGTCGCAACCGACCAGGGACTCCCTGCAGTGGTGGCTCCAGCCACGTCACTTGTCACGGGGAAGATCCTTCCTCAAACCTTCTTGGTTAGTGGTGACCACCGACGCCAGTCTGAAGGGCTGGGGCGCGGTGTTCTTACACCACAGGGCTCAAGGCCTCTGGTCTCAGGCGGAGTCGACGTTGCAGATCAACGTCCTGGAGATCAAGGCGGTCTATCTGGCGCTCCTGGCGTTTCAGAAATTCCTGGCAGGACGACCCATTCGGGTACAGTCCGACAATGCGACGGCTGTCGCCTACATAAATCATCAGGGAGGGACCAGAAGCGCTCAGGCCCTCGCCGAAGTCCACCGCATCCTATCGTGGGTGGAGGAACACGACTGCTTGATCTCCGCAGTTCACATCCCAGGGGTCGAGAACTGGGAGGCCGACTACCTGAGCCGGCAGGGGATGGACGCCGGAGAGTGGTCCCTGCATCCAGACGTCTTCCGGGACATCTGCAGCAGATGGGGCACTCCGGACGTAGATCTGATGGCCTCAAGGCTGAATCATCAGGTGCCCCAGTACGTGGCGAGATCGTGGGATCCTCAGTCCCTGGGGGCGGATGCTCTGATACTGAGTTGGTCCAGCTTCCAACTGCCGTATGTGTTCCCTCCTCTGGCTCTGATTCCCAGGGTCCTGTGGAAGATCAGGTCGGAGTGCAGGATAGCCATTCTAGTGGCTCCAGATTGGCCCAGGAGGTCCTGGTATCCGGACCTGTGGCAACTGTCAGGCGGACACAGGTGGGCTCTTCCAGAACGCGCAGATTTACTCGCACAAGGCCCATTCTTCCACCGCAATTCCAGGGCCCTCAGATTGACTGCATGGCTCTTGAGGCCTGGCTCCTGACATCTAGGGGTTTCTCCCCTACAGTGGTGGCCACTATGAATCGGGCTAGGAAGCCTGTTTCCAGGAAGATGTACCACCGGACGTGGAAGATCTTTTTTACCTGGTGTGCCTCTGGTGGACGGTCTCCTTGGCCCTTGTCCATCCCGACGTTGTTGGCTTTCTTACAGTCGGGTTTGGAGTTGGGATTATCCCTTGGCTCTTTGAAATGTCAAGTATCAGCACTTTCGGTGCTGTTTGACAGGCGATTGGCGCTCCTCCCGAAGGTGCGTCAATTTCTGCAGGGGGTGTCGCGGATGGTTCCGCCCTACAAGAGACCTCTGGACCCTTGGGACCTTAACATGGTCCTGGCGGCATTACAGAAACCGCCGTTTGAGCCGTTGAGAGATGTTTCTCTATCTCGTCTGTCCCAGAAAGTGGCCTTTCTGGTGGCGATTACGTCTCTAAGGAGGGTCTCAGAATTGGCTGCACTATCGTGCAAGTCACCCTTTCTGGTGGTTCACCAAGACAAGTGGTGTTGCGCCCACGGCCAGAATTCTTGCCGAAGGTGGTTTCAACTTTTCACCTGAACCAGGAGATTGTTCTCCCATCATTTTGCCCCGCTCCCGTTCATCAGGTGGAGCGCGACCTCCATACTCTGGATCTCGTGAGAGCTGTACGCATTTATGTGTCCAGGACCGCCTCCTTCAGGAGTTCGGATTCCTTATTTGTTCTTACGACAGGTCGCTGTAAGGGGTCCGCGGCTTCGAAGTCAACCTTGGCCAGATGGATTAAGGCTTCCATTCAAGAGGCTTACCGGTCCTCTGGTTTGCCTCTCCCGGTGGGATTGAGGGCTCACTCTACCAGGGCTGTAGGTGCCTCTTGGGCCTTGCGACATCGAGCGTCTGCTCTACAGGTGTGTCAGGCGGCCACTTGGTCCAGCCTGCACACTTTCTCTAAGCACTATATGGTGCATGCCCATGCCTCTGCGGATGCAAGTCTGGGCAGGCGGGTTCTCCAGGCGGCGGTTGCCCACCTTTGAAGGGAACCATGTATATCCGTCTTGTTGAGGAACTCTTCCCGCCCTGGGGTATTGCTTTAGGACATCCCCATTGTCTGGGTCTCCCATTATGATGACCAGAAAAAAGAGAATTTTGTTTACGTACCGTAAATTCTTTTTTCTTTAATCATCAATGGGAGACCCAGCACCCACCCAGTTGTTCCTTTGCATGTTTTGCATTTGTTCTGCTCTCTGTTGAGACAGTGTTTGCCGGGTTGTTGACCGTCTGTGCACGGCATTCTTCCCGATGTTTCGGGTGTGGTTTATGTTCTCCTCGCAGCTTATGGACCAAACTGAGGATGTTCCCTGCGGTAGGGGTTTATAAGCGGAGGAGGCGGTGTCTACAAACTTGTAGTACCTAGTGTGACCTCCGGAGGGCAGTGCCCTAAACCCCATTGTCTGGGTCTCCCATTGATGATTAAAGAAAAAAGAATTTACGGTACGTAAACAAAATTCTCTTTATATCAATATAAACATCATATCAGGGCGCATACAGCAAGCCATCACATAGCTTCATAGCTTCAAAAACTGAAAACTTTACAGCTCTTGGAACGTGCAAAACACAAGCAAGAATTTCAAAGTTTCTGATTTTTTTTTTCACCTTTTAAATAAAACACAAACTATACATGTTTAGTATCTAGGTCAGGGGTGGGGAACTCCAGTCCTCGAGGGCCGCAAACAGTGCATGTTTTCATGATTTCCTTAGTGTTGCACAGGTGATAACATAATCACTTGCACTGGTGATGATTCCAATCCCTGTGCAATACTAAGGAAATCGTGAAAACCTGAACTATTTGCGGCCCTCGAGGACTGGAGTTCCCCACCCCTGATCTAGGTAATCGTACTGACCTGGAGAATCTCACTGTCTAGTCAGTTTTATGGTAAACTGAATGCTGTAAATAAAAAACAAAAAAACAAAATAATTGCTGAATTTAACTTTTTATTTTGCTATTTCGCCACACTTGGAAGTTACTTTTCTGCTTACCATTGTGTTATATGATAAAATGGATGATGTCATTCAAAAGTTCAACTCAGCCTGAAAAAACAAGGCCTTGCACTGCTATATTAACTGATAAATTAAAAAGTTATTTATCCGTTAAATTAACAGGATAAGAGGAGGAAAAAACAAAGGCGCAAAAGCAAAAAATTGCATGGTCCTTAAGGGGTTAAAGCTGAAATCTGCAATAGTTAGCTCACAACTACATTTTTACCAATACATTCATTGATACCAATACCAAATTCATCCATTGTCAAGGGAATTATCATCATATTTCTCAGTACAGACTGGCTTCTAAAAGTCTCATAGGATCCTCCAGAGGGCAGTGTCACAATACTGGTTCGTCGGAAGACAAACGCATTTGGAGGTGACTTTGGAGACCTTCTCTTGACATTCATTAGATTATGTTGCAAAGGAGAATCACTAACCACTTAGCATCATTGCTGCTCCTATCTTTAATATACCATTATAAATTATTTCCATATTTTATATCATGTTATTATATTAAGTTTGTAAGCAATAAAATAAATGTTTTACTATTTTCTAGTCTGGTATTTATGAGGATTGTCCATAGACAAGAGCATAGTGTAATATGACGATAAATACATTATATCATGTGACCCTCAATGTACAGTATATAATCACAGTCTGCATCTTGTTTGTTCATGTACTTTATTTTTGCAGAGCAATCAGCAGTTGTTTCGAGCTGATCTACACTCTGATAAATGGAAGACATACACTGAGTACATAGACCACATGATTTTAGAAGGATTGCGCCAAGCTGTGAAGTGCTCACTCCAGTACCTGATTGATAACACCAAACCATCAAGTAAAAATCTGCCTCTGTTTAAAGTGGATCTTTTCCTTAATGGAAGTGAAATGAGCTTTGCTCCTTCCTTGGACCTTGACACCCGTGGCAATTTTTCTACCATAATAGAAGGTTTACTTGTGGACACTTTTCAAATTGCGTCTTTTATACCTCGTGTTGCTGGGCATCTTGGAAAAACCACTTATCAGGTATTTATGGCGCTGTACATTGTTAATAACAACTACAATGCTAATGTCTATGTATCTTGTAATAGTACCAATCTAAATTATCGGATAACAACCAAGACATATGATAAATACAAATTTTATTAATTAACTTTATATGCACAAATTACTCAAGACAACATAAAACCACCCCATTAAAAACAATTAAAGGAAATCTGTCAGGTCAAAAATCCATATGTCACTGATATCATTTTCTACTTCCTCTGGTGAAGCCCTTACTATTCATGTCTTTTATTTATGCTTCCCTCCTCCTTTATAAACTGCAAATAAAGAGATTAATTCCATCTGTCAATCACAGTGAGTAATCACTTAATTTTCTGCAGCACACTCCCCAGGAAATGAATATTCATATAGTGACATCACTGCACTGTCCTCTTCTGGGTCTGTATCTCCAATCGCAGGCACTCACTGCAGATGAGAAAGGAACTGTGTGCTCTTAGCAGCTGCACCTCTGACATCTTCATTGTGTGTATCTGAGGCATATGTGTAGAGTGTGATAGAGATATTTCTTTATGTTTATAAGAGCATTTGTGCAGTTGCTCAGCAGATACACACATTACATGTATTCAGGAAAACCAATGCTCATATAAACAGAAATCCCTTACAGACAGCACACAGTGTAGCACAAAACACCTTCCCCCTCTCCGATCTCTCTCTCCCCCTCCAAAGGAGCCTGCAGAAGTCTGAGATTTTCGGTGTAACCAGTACAGAGGGGAGGGACAGAATAACAGCTTGGATAGGTATGGTTATTTAAATAACATTTACATACTGCGGACTAGTCAGGAGTGAAAGTAATGAGCCGGAGTAGTGAAGCAGCTGCCTTCAGGGTGTGAAGATGCTTCTAGCAAGAGAACTACAAAGGGTACAGTAACGATTTTTACATATTCTAAAAAGTCTGCCAGAGCACTATTCATGGGAATAGTATCATTCTGAAAAATGACCTGACAGATTTCCTTTAAAGGAAACAGAGTGGTCAAAAAATAAAAAATAATAAATTATAATTATACAAAGGTGGAAACATGACTGCGATTACATATGAATAAACAGAGTCAGATGATTATAATAAATAGAGCTAAGGAGGTTAACCATACACAAACCAAAATCTACAGAGTTCTAAATAAATCAGTCACTGAATATGACTATATAAAGTGTTTCACTAAACCTCTGGGGGACTAGCCCATTGCTGCCACCATATGAGGTCAGGTTAACTATATAAAGTTCCTAAGTGCAATCATGATTAGTACCCACCCAAGTAAGCCATAATACATGAGCCAGTGGAATGGACCACACTGCCCATTGCCCTGATTCGCGTTTAGTCCGCAGCTTCATCGGGAGTTCAAAACACATGCAAATAGTGTTTTTAACAACTCAATAAATTTCATATTTTTTTTTATTAATTTAATGGGATTGTTGGATTTAGAAAACTACTATTGAAATACTCTATTAAGAAATTCCCATGTTCTCTACCATTGTCTATTAGCCTGTGCCCAAAGAGCGTCTTTCCTTTCTCTGGGGAATGTGCGGTGACTGTGCATTACATGGGCAGCCTATACATATTGGGTCATTTTTATCTTTGGATGGTGCGGCTGCTGGGAGAGTTATGAATTGATGCGAAGTGCACTGTCAGCAGAACAAACTGATTTATTTATCCTGGAAAAATGTTGCTTATGCTTTTTCTATGTGGAATCATAATGGATGTTTTTTTATCCAGGTGTATTAGATGATTATTATGTCCAGAAATGCTATTTACCTGCTGATGGAGGATAATTTGCAGATAAATAATATTTCTGGACATGACAGGTTCCCTTTAAAGTGTAACTGTACTTTCAGAAAACTTTTCACATTTCATATAAATATGTCATAAGATTTGATTGGTGGGACTGAGACCGCCACAATTACTAAAAGGAAAGGGCCGAAGTGCTCTCTGAGTGCTACTATGCTCTGATAGAACGTCTAATGGTGGGTTTACACGCCACGATATCGTTTCGATATCGCAACTCAATGGCGCGGGAGCGCGCAATTAGTGCACGTTTCACCCGCATCGCATTGACTGTTTAGACGCTGCGATATCGTAATACAACGTCCGTGCGATGTCTCCGCCTCCCAATCCAGGATCGCATAGTTAACATGGGAGTGAATGGGTGACGTATCAAATCGCATCGTAATTGGGTGTTTACACAGCACGATCTGGCTTCAATCGCTATGCAATATCGGGGCATTGAATAGCACGCTCATTCGATCCCCGATATCGCATTGACATCGTTCCTGCATCGCATTGGACGTTCACACCATACAACGCAGGCACGATATCGGGTCCAACGATTGAACCACGTGACTTTTGATTGAAATTGTACTGCGATATCGCGACGTGTAAACCCGCCATTAAAGCCTGTCCTCAGCCTTGGAGGAGTGCAGCCATTGGTTGAGTGCTTCTGCTCCTTTGTTTTTGCTTCAACATTCTGACGTTCACCAGTAAAGACATGTGACTTGTCAAATATATTCTGAAAGTACAGGTACAGAAAAAAAAAAGCTAATTTTTTTTTTTATTAAACTAGTGAATCTTTTGCTCATCTGCGTAAGGTTGTTTAATCTGTCTCCAGCCAAGAAGAGGCCACACAAACAATCATGGCCAAAAATGTTGGGTTTTCCCAAACTTTCACGCTTGTTTTTATAGTGGCAATTTGCATTAACTCTACATTGTAATATATCTGATTGCTCTTTATAACAAAGTTATTTTTGCCATGAAAATTAACAATCACAAAGTCCCCATTTCCAGTGATTTTCAGCCCTGCCATTAAATGACCTTATTACATAACTTCAGTGATCTTCTCGTTAGCTCAGGTGAAAGTGTCAATGAGAACAAGGCAGATGATATCACTCTGTCATGCTGATTGAATCAGAAGAGCAGACTGGTTGCTTTATATGAGGGCAGGTGCCTGAAATCATTGTCTTCCTCTTTTAACCATGGTTACCTCCAAGGAAACACATGCAGTCATCACTGGTTTGCGTCAAACTGGCTTTAAAGGCAGATTGACTGCTGTTTGTAATGGTGGCTTCACACCTGGCGACGTCGCTAACGACATCGCCGAAAAAGTGACGTATCAGCAATGTCGCTAGCGACGTCGCGCTGTGTAAACGAGCGGCGCGACCGCGTTTTATCGCCGGTCGCAGGTTGACAGGTTTACGGGAAGAACCGTAAACCTGTCAACCTGCGATAAGGCTGGATCGCGCCGTGTGACATCGCCAGAGCGATGTCGGCGGCGATCCAGCCTATACCGCAGCGTCGCTGCGGATCGCTCGCTGGGCTAAGCCCAGCGAGCGATGTCACCGCCCGCATCGCTGCAGTGTCGCCGGCCGCAGCGATGCTGTGTGACAGCTGGCCAGCGATGTCTGAACCGAGCGGGCACCCGCGCATCGCTTCCGACATCGCTGGCCAGGTCGTGCTGTGTGATGGCACCATAAGATTGTCCCTAAATTAACCATTTATAAGAGAATCGAGAGAGAGCAGTTCAGTTGTTGTGAAAAAGATGTCCGCTTCCCAAGAAAGTCCAACGCGTGCCAGGATCGACAGTTGAGGAAGATTCCACTAAAGGATCGGTTAAATTCTAGTGTAGAGCTTGCTTTGGAATGGCGGCAGACAGGTATCAGGGTACCAGCACACTTTATCAGGCAAAAGCTTTTGGAGGCTTGTGTGATATCAAGATGGGCAGCAAAGCCATCACTTCTTTCCAAGAAAATCATCATAGACCGATATCCTGCAGGAGATGCAGAGATTGGACTGCAAAGGACTGGGGTAAAGGTATTTTCTCTGATGAAGCACCCCTCAGACATCAGCAAAAATGACCATCCAGACAAAGAGAGGTAAGCACTGCCATGAGTCCTGCATCAACATTAAAGAATCTGATGGAGGGGGCTCACTCACAATTTTGACTATGAACACTATCATGAATAAAGAATGGGATCTAAACATCCTCCAATAGCTACTTCTACAAAGACCCAGGAAAAAATTGCTGATGAACAATGGTTTTTCCAGCATGATGGACACCAGGTAAACAAAATATTGACATTTTGGGGCAATAGCCAGGAAATGTCCCAGATCTCAATCCCATTGAGAACCCATTATCAATCTTCAAAAAGCCAATGGACAAACAAAAGCACAGAAATTGTGATAATTTCCAAGCACTGACCAGGTAAGAATGGGTCATCAGTCAAGGTTTGGCCCAGAAGCTGCTAACGATCTGCCAGGGTGAATTGTAGACGTCTTGAAATATAAGGGTCAATACTGTAAATATTGAGTGTTACAAGAAAAGTTTTAAAACTTCTGAAATGTTTATAGTTGTACTTCCATAGTCATAGAACCCATCTGACTAAAGAGTAAAAAACACTGTAGCAGCAACCTTTGTGAAAGCCAAAATATGTAGCAGTCTCAAAACAACTGTATGGAGTCCATTTTCATTATAGTGTATGGGGTAAAGAAACAGTGGGATTGAGCATGGCTCACTACTTTTGGAATCGGTCTGCCGTGCATTATATGAATACCATTCCCCATCACCAGGCACAGACTGACTTTGTCTCTTCCATAATAAACAGAACTCTCACTTGTAAGATTATTGAACACTTCCAACTTGTAAGTGAGCAATTCTAGTAGTGTCTAAAAATATTTTTTAACAACTATTTATTCATATAAGGAACTGCTTTCTAAACTTCAAGGGGGTTAATAAGTAAATCAATCTTGTCAATCTTTGTTGTGGGAAACACATATTACATAATATCTTGGTAACCCAAAAGTTAATTGAAAAACGTGTACTCCATTATTAGTTCTGAGAGAAAAAACAGAGGCACTCCAATGGCTGAACCTGCTAGAATGCGGTAAATGGCTGCTCTGTGGAAAGGCTCAGCTGGTGTGGTTGTGCTGATCAGGCACAACTCTGGAATAGGGCTTAAAGGGGTTGTCCAGGCTTTTTCTATAATTTACATATGTACCTAGGCTGCAAATGTTGTTTGTAATATACATCCTGTCAACATTTTGCAGGGTTACCTAGATATCATAGATTTGCGGCAACCAGAGAACATCCAGGGGGCATGTTTGTGCTGGAGCTGCATGTAAATGGAGAACTGGTCGTTTACTCCCAGTCTCCTACACACACGCCTCTTCCCCCATTCTACAGTACGGCCAGCCACCCACAGGCTGCTACAGCCTGCCCCAGTCCCAAGCATGACCACCCACCCCCTCTGCACACAGTGCATTACCTCCTCTGGCACAATGTACCGAATCTGCAGCTCTGTGAGCTGCAGATTCAGCACACTGGGTCAGTGTATCAGCTGAGGGCTGTGTGCAATTCTGTCATGCTTGGGATTGGAGTGGGCTGTAGAAGTATGGGGGTGGCTGGCCATACTGTAGACTGGGGGAGGGGGCGTGTGTGTAGGAGACTGGGATTAAATGACCAGTTCTCCATTTACATACAGCTCCAGTACAAACACACACCCTGGACATTCTCTGGCTGCCGCAAATCAGGTAACCCTGCAAAATATTGACAGGAGATATATTACAAACTGTCAACATTTTGCAGCCTAGATACACATGTAAATTATAGAAAAAGCCCGGATAACTCCTTTCAATGGGAACCAACCACCTAAAAATCGCTATCTAAGCTATAAATATTTGTCCCTGGAGCCTAAAATTACTATTCTAACCATCCCTGACTGACTAAATCTAACTAGAGGCACACTAAATCACTTTTTAGACTTCCCAAATTCTTGTCGGATGGGCGTTCCTCCAGGCTCTGTCAGCGAGGCGGGTCTCCTCGCTGCTGTCCATCTTCTTCCCAGGATTCAAATTACCCGCCCATCGAGTCCTCGCAATGAGCGGGTCACGTGCTGCAGGCCCCATGTCACTTCAGCCCGCCGCGTCGCTGGGTCTATAACGCACCCAGACCAGCTTTAGCATGCCATCTGCGCATGCTTAGAAGCCGGACTGGGTGTACCAGTGACGCGGCGGGCGGAAGTGACGCGGGGCCTGCAGCACGTGACCTGCTCATTGCGAATACGCGATGGGCGGGTAGTTTGAATCCTGGGAAGAAGATGCCGCCCTGGAAAGAAGATGGACAGCAGCGAGGAGACCCGCCTTGCTGATAAAGAGCCTGGAGGAACGCCCAGCCGACAAGAATTTGGTAAGTCTAAAAAGTGATTGTGTGCCTCTAGTTAGGTAGATTTAGTCAGTCAGGGATGGTTAGAATAGTAATCTTAGCCTTCAGGGACAGATATTTATAGCTTAGGCTGGTTTCACACTGCGGTTTTTCACTTATCAGGTTCGATCAGGTTTGTGGGTCAAAACCAGGAGTGTCTCCAAAACAGGTGTCAATCTTTCAATTATAGTTTTTCTCTGCAAGTTCCTCTCCTGGTTCCTCTCCTGGTTTTGGCACACAAACTTGATCGAACCTGATCAGTGAAAAACCGCAGTGTGAAACCAGCCTTAGATAGCGATTTTGAGGTGGTTGGTTCCCTTTAAGTGCCAATTTGTGGCTCCAATCATGGGTCAAATGATAGTAAAATTGAAGAGACAATTTGCAATTCGTGTCAAGAAACCACAGCCATAATTTGAGATTGGATTTATTGAGAAATTCAGTATACAACGCATTTCAAAGACTATCTGTCCTCTTCATCTGGTAATTTAGCGGATTATCTTTGAAACACGTATGTTCAATTTCTCAGTTAATCTAATCCAATTACGGATTTGGTTTCCTGACAGCACCCAACACAAATTGCAAATGTTCTCCTCAATTTCCATTATTAGGGCTCCTAAAACACATCTCTACGCATTTGATCTTGTAGTATTGCAGCTTCATAGATCATGTGAGGTTCTGTACCAGAGACCAATTTATCCCCAGGAAGCATGTAATGTGGCATACCGCATTTTTTCATTTACCACAGTTTTTTTCCTCCTATTCTGAATGAATTCATACAGTTCACAAAAAAAAATTAGGGTCCAATGCAAATAAATTATTCATCTACCTGTCTTCAGATAATGGCTCACCTTTATCAAAGGTGGCATAGTATGCTCCAAGTCTTTAGTGTACTCACTTCAAGTGTGCAATCCCATATTGATCAAATGCTGTGCCTTAATGATAAATTTGATGCAAATTACACCAGTGCAACATTTTAAGCATGGTGTATGGTGACCAGAAAAGTGCCCCTCAAAAAAATGCCCACAGGGTTGAGGTTAGGGTTAGGTGTTAGGGTTAGATGTTAGAGTTAGGTGTTAAATCATGGAGACATTATTCCATTTGTACACAGCAACAAGATAGAACCATGTCTCTATGATTTCACTGCAGCCAGTAAGTTACCTGTGGATAAGCTAGAAATGTAGCCGCGTGTAAAGTGGCCATTAGGGTTTAGGTGGTTTAGGGTTGTTGTTAGGGTTAGGTGTTATAGTCAGGGTTAGGGTTGCCTGTGGGCAAGTTTCCTTGTGGGCATTTTACAGGGAACCATGGTGTACACATCCCAATGTTAGATAAATGCTGATACCAATGTGTCAAATTTTTCAAGTCAATGCAAATATTTTTTGGCTAAATTTGATTCTTTTACGCAGGTTATTAGGAACACTTTTCAGTGTTGGAAAAGAGTGGGAGACTTACTGTATGTGTCAAATGTTGAAGGTTAATGCCAAATTTAGCTCAAAGTGCAACAAGTTATGCATTTAACAAATTATTTCAATAGAAATAAATTTATTGCACACCTTTTTAACATATATTTGACCTGTCTAGAATATGCAACTTTTTGGAGACATTTATGTAGAAAGGCATTCATAAATATGTCGTACTTCACACCCAAAGTGTCAGCCCCTTTTCTTGTCATTTTTAAGTTTTGATGTAAATAGTATATAATAATATTGGTGTAATAAATGCATAAAGCATTAATTAATTTGACTTAAGTAGTTAAAACAATTACAAGTAAAAAAAAAAAAAAATTGCACAATAATTTAGCTGCAAACACCATGATAAACAGGTTCTCTACAAATACAAGGAATCTCTGTGCATGTATTTTAGAGGATGGCATCTAGTATGTCACTTTATGGTACACAGCACCACCGCCACCAGTAGTGTGTAACATATAAAATGCTAATTAATTCAGAATAGACCATTTCAACCTAAAATGTGGTCAGTATCCGTTATGATTGAATACTCCGCCACTCTCAAAATTGAATAGTACTTTTTTTTTCCTGTTCTTTGTAGAGACATTTCTACATTTCTCTCTTTATTGGGGGAAAAATAATCACAGTCTTTCACATACAGCTCATTTTTATGTCTTGCATGTAGCTCGACGTTGATGAGATGGAGGAGTTGAAAGAAATGCATGGAGAAATTATGAGAAGGGTGCACTCGACCATTGTTAATGTAAAAGAGTATCAGAGACACTTTAAAAAGTACAGCTATTTGTGGATGGATGATAAAACTGAATTCATGAAGCAGTTCCTCCAGTACGGCCGCTTTCTTAGCACCGAGGAGATGGAATTGTATGCAGATTATGAACTGCAGGAATGTTCTCCGCAGTTAGAGCACTTCAAGAAACAGGTAAAGCGCCGCAGAAACAAAATGACTCAATTTGAATTGTCATCCAGTGGAAAATATTATGGCTTCTCACTGATATACACGGGTAACCGCCGCCCTGAAGCTGAACATCATCTCTCTGTTTTAACTGGAAAACCATCATATACCAAAATGTATATAACCCCTGTTCTTCTGAGTAATTGGTATTAAATGAAGAAGAACAGAGTGAGAAATAGTAAGATGGATGTAGTAGAAGACATTTTTAACCTTTGTTCCAGGAGAATTGTTTGCTACTGCTCATTGTCTCCGTAAAGAGGAGATTTATAGGGTTATGTAGAGATGGCGGTTGCTTATTTAAAGGGAAACTGTAGCTGCAACATGGACGTCCTCAGATGCTGTGTCATTTTACCTTCAATTTCTTAGAACACCACTTAATTTCTTCTTAGGCCCATGATTTTCAGGATTCAGGACTGTCCGGTGGGAGCCAGACAGTCCCAAATCCAGTTTCGGCCCCGTAGTATACCTATGGGGCCGGATTGCATTGGATGGCATTGTTTTGCCATCCGGCTTTGTGCTGTCTGGGAGGATCCGGCAGATTTAGTTTTTTGGCCCCGAATACAAAATCTGAACAATCAGCATTTTTTGTGTCTGGGGCCAAAACCGCTCAAAATCGGATCCTCCCGGATCTGACGCACCATAACATGGGAGTCTATGGTGCTAGACCCAATAAAAAAATCGGATCCTGGAGCCGGACACCGGGTGCTGAAGCATCATGAGCTGTCCCCTGCAGAGATTTCAGGACCGCGGCAAGCTCACCGCAATCTTGAAAGTTCAGCAGCTGAGGCTGCGATCTGAGGAATCTGGCTGCAAACCGGACTGGAGGGCATCCTCTGGTTCTATTTCAAAATCTGGTCCAGGGCTGTCCAGTTTACACCAGACAGCCCCGGACATGATTGAGTCGTGGTGTGAAGGGGGCCTTAGAAAAACAGGCTGATCTCCTTTGGGTCAAATCTTTCCAGGTTTTTTACCAATAAAAAATCGGATCCTGGAGCCGGACGCCGGGTGCTGAAGCATCATGAGCTGTCCCCTGCAGAGATTTCAGGACAGCGGCAAGCTCGCCGCAATCTTGAAATTTCAGCAGCTGAGGCTGCGATCTGAGGAATCTGGCTGCAAACCGGACCGGAGGGCATCCTCTGGTTTTATTTCAAAATCGGGTCTGTGGCTGTCCAGTTTACACCAGACAGCCCCGGACCTGATTGAGTCGTGGTGTGAGGGGGGCCTTAGAAAAACAGGCTGATCTCCTTTGGGTCAAATCTTTCCAGGTTTTTTACCAAACTGTTTTTTGTTTTTTTTTTGCATCAATGCCGTTTGTAACACCATCAGCCTCTATATGGTGGGATTACAAAGTGCCTTGTTATCTGCTTCTGTGGTGAAGAATCCAAGAAGTTACTTCTCCTTCCTTAGAGAGTGTTGCAAAGTCATTGTCTGCAAGATGTGTGGTCATCATAATGCGTAGGTGGAAAAAGCTAGGCATTCATTTACATAATGCTACTAAACTAGCATAAGACCAAGTGAAAATTATACTTTAGCAAAACAAAAGAAACAATGTCCGCACTCACCGGTAGTAGATCTTGACACTTTTAATTCTTGTTCATATCAACATAGAAGGAACATAGATAGAGGACCCGTGGAAGCGGTATATGACCGCGAAACGGCGAGCCGTCGTCCTTCGCCCCTGCACACCCTCCCTTGCTGATTTGCTCATGTTTGTTGATATGAACAGAAATTAAAAGTGTCAAGATCTACTACCGATGAGTGCGGACATTGTTTCTTTTGTTTTGCTGGATTCCCGCTGTTAAGAGCCAGCACCACCAGGTACATCTGCAGAAGTGTCACGGTAGTGACAGCCTGCCCTAACTGAACACGTGCAGTGTCCAGTGTTCATCTATTTGGATTATTAAAATTATACTTTAGTAGCAGCTTTGAAAGGTTCCCAATAGGGATGTTGTCATGTCGTGGACTAGAGTGCGTGTGGATTCAGTACGTAACAGTGGCACCCAGATCAAATGTGTCTGATGCGCAACATGAAACTACAAAATAGGAGGGACAAATACAAAAGGGAGAGTCAAGCTCCTAGGAGATGGGGGAAAGGGAGACCTCCTGCACTCAACTGAGATTGTGCCCTGATCTACCTTCTATCCTTATATGGGTTCTTTCACCCCATCGCCAAGCAGGATACCTAGTCCCTCACTGGCCCTGATGTTAATCCTCATTAGGGAGATGGTTGGTGGGAGCACTAGTTCCCACCACTGAACTAAAACCAACAAGTAAGGAAGACTGGAGACACCAACACGACTTCACGGCTGCTGCCACTCTCCTAGGCAGCACATGTCTTGAAAACAGTCAGCTCTCCAGAATGGTTCCTTCCACCCAAGCAGCATGGCTAGGAATGAAATTAAAGCAAAAGAAAATGGCGGCACTTATCCTAATGTGTACTGTGCAAAGCTGAAACACTATACATTGTAACAAAAGGTCAGCTGCATTCAAACGCTAAGACATGCTTATTAGAATATAGAACTGCATTACAGCTAATGAAATATGCAAATGAACACCCTTAGCAAGTAGATATGGCCATATGTACAACCACCCAGTAGCCACGTTGAGGCATGACTCCTTTACTGGGTCCTAACCTACTATTATACCTTTATGTTTCATCAGGAATGAAATTCACTCACCAGAAAGGAATGCTGGATCATGTGACCATATGAAGGAGATGGGAGTGGTCACAAAATTATTATTATTTATTTATATAGCGCCATTAGGTTCCATGGTGCTTTACATGAGGATAAGGGAGACAAAATAGCCTCTCCTGGGCAGAACACCTAGGAGCTTTGCTAGTAACAGAAACTGACTTTAACTCCTGCTCTGCCAAAGGAAAGAAACACGTTTAATAGAAATAGTCTCAATAAAGGAATGAGACTCAGGTCCTAAACTTGTTACAAGTCTCCAAGGCATGGGAGACAAACGTGACAGATGTATGGGGACTTACTATACCTCTAATTTCACATGTAGGCACACATATTTATGGATTCATGAGAATCTATCAGAAAAAAGTTATGCATGGTACTTTGGATGCCATATTGCTTTTGCAGGATAATGGCTCTGTACAGATGAAATACAATAAGGCAGTGCTCTGCTGAATGTGAAAACTTTATATAATGTTGCTGTAACATTGTTAGCACCTCTGCACTTCTCCCAGCAGGGACACCAAAGTACTCACCTTCCCGGCTGCTCAGCAATGGTTTATGTCCCCGTCTCTGCCTCCTGCTCCCAGGCTGTGTGCTTGCCACGCAGGTCTCCTAGAGTCATGAAGTGTCTCTCGGCTTGGCTGCTGTCCTGTGCCATCATCTGCCTTTCTGCCAGTGTCAGCCTGCCTGCCTGCTATTATCAGCCTGTCAACCTGTTCCAGCTGTCATTCCTGTATTACTGAGCTCGAACCTGCTTGGTTGAACCTTGGCGTCCGTGTCTACAGTATCGAGAGTTTCCCTGGAGTTGTACCTGGTGGCTACCTGTAGCAGCAAGCCTATCCTCACAATCAGAAGCTCTTGTGAAGATGGTGAAGAAACAGGTAGTCGCTTAGCTATGCCTCTCCAGGGCAACCCCCTTTCCGTGGCGCTATGTACCGTAGTTTACATATTAGCACCATTTTTTTTTAACCATACTATAAAGGTAGGAGCAATGTCTTCTATATTTTGATGGGGCTTACTACTTTTACTTTTATAAATTGCTTTATAGGGAAATCAGTACACTCCAAACCTTTTTTCATAAAAATACGAGACACAGACATGGGGGCAGATTTACTATGACTTTGTAATTTTTAGACAGTGCAAAAGTAGTCTGAAAATAGGAAAAATGTACAAGTTTCTGCAACACATAACAGATGTGGTGCAAGCCATGTAGATTTTTTTTGTCAACATTCATTGAGAAAATTCTGTCAAATTTATCTTAGTAAATCTTCTGGATTCTTTTTCTACTGGGACCACTCACTGTTTGGGGGCTCATGGAAGCATAATTGATATCTGAAAGGCTATTGGACACCTGTAATGGCACATAGAGCAAATACATCTCAAAGTGGAGAACATAGAATTAGGTGGTCCTCATTTCCATATTTCCTCTGTTTCTAAACTGATTCCTTGTGTTTTATGTATTATTGAATATGTATTCGTTATGTGTCATCAGATCAATATTTATGAGTCACTTTATGATGAAGTTGGGGAGTTTGAAGATGAACGGACATTTAATGGTTGGCTTCTCGTAGATATGAGGCCCTTTAAAATCTCTCTGATGAATGCCGTAAAGAGATGGAGTTGGATGTTTAAAGACCACTTACTAAATCACGTTACATGCAGGTAACCTCCGTGTTTTTTTTTAATTTTGCTACCCATTTTGGACTTAGGACTAATATATCTTATATACAAGTTAAGCATTGATTCATTTGACCCCTTGTCAGTAAAGCTTTCTTTGTGTATCATATCAGTATTGCTGATGGAGCGGCACTTGACCACACACATTCATCTGCCTTTTCCAAGAAAAAGACAAATTTCATGGGAAACTATCTCGATAGATGGCAGTGGTCACATTCCACTCTGGAGGTGGGCAAGTTAAGGATGGCATCCCATTGCAGTCCATGGGACAAACTTCATTGTCAAGGCGTCAATGCAGTACATTGTAATTCCTAGATCAATGAGCTATCTCCAATAGGCTACTGAGCAAAAAGTATAGTACTATTACTTACTTTTATTAAAGGCAGACCCTTTTTAATTAGTGAAGTAACAATGAAAACATCATCCAGTAGAGATTTCTAAGAAATCTTAAGACCGCGTCACACTAAACGAGATCGCTAGCGAGATTGCTGCTGATTCACAAGTTTGGTCTCGCAACAGCGACTTCGCCAGCGATCTCACTATGTTTGACACTTAGCAGCGACCAGGCCCCTGCTGTGAGATCACTGGTTGTGTCAGAGTCACCTGGACCATTATTTGATTGTTGGGGTCCCACTGGGCAGCATGCATCGGTTGTGTTTGACAGGGACAACGACCTCAATACTACAGCTCTGAGAAACAGGGTCCCAACAACCTCCGTATCATTCTGGATCGTTGCTGCGTCGCTGGTGAGATCTGACAGTTTGACATCTCACCAGCAACCACACCGCGACGCACCAGCGATCCCTACCAGGTCGTATCGTTGTCTGGATCGCTGGTGCGTCGCCAAGTGTGACGTTACCCTTAGGGTACTCCGAGTTTTCTGAGAAATCTTTTCGAGTGGGCTGCTGTGAAAAACTAATCAAATAAAATATTGGTGCTCATGTAGGTATAGAAATCCTGTGTGTTACACAGAAGTTTCATTATGGGCGGCACGGTGACTCAGTGGTTAGTACTGCAGACTTGCAGCACTGAGGTCCTGGTTTCAATTCTTATCAAGGACAACATCTGCAAGGAGTTTGTATGTTCTCCCCGTGTTTGTGTGGGTTTCCTCCGGGCACTCTGGTTTCCTCCCACATTTCAAAGATATACTGATTGTGAGCCCCAATAGGGACAGTGTTGCAAATGTATGTAAAGCACTATGGAATTAATAGCTCTATATAAATGAATAAATATTATTATTATGAACAAGGGGGCTGCAGGTAGAAGGCAGGGTCCGTGTTAAAAGATCGGTCAGAGGAAAGAAGAATCAGAAAAATGTATCTACCACGCTCTCTATGGGAGTAGTGTATAAGAATCATATAAGAATGGATATATTTTCTGCTATGAAAAACTACTAAAAAAGCACTCAAATAATGCTTGAATTTTTCTTAAATAATTATCACTGAAATGAGGATATCTGCCCCTACATTATGCTGTTTTTAGATTATATGGCAAAAACATGGTGACAGATTCTCTTTAACACTTTTTAATGTACTCTAGGAATTCTTTCTTGTCTCTGTACTATCAAACATTTGTTCCCATTGCTTCTTGTACATGGTGACATGCTGATTATACTAACGATATGTGAAGTGACCCGGTAGTGTGAATGAACATGGCTTGTACAAGGAAAGGGTTATCCTAATATTAGCATAGAATTGCCACGGATGCAAGAAATGTAATAAAATAATAAAAGAAGTAAGTTTTCTGTTAAAGGGATCCTGTCACCCCCAAAACACCTTTAAACCTATTAAAACCTGTCCCTAGAGCATATTAACACTTTCCCTACACTCCTTTTAGCTCCTATATGCACATAATCAAAGTGTATAAAAACGTTTTATAAGTACCTCATTAGTGATGATAATGAGTGACTATGCTATTCATAGTCACTCATTCAGGCTGCCCCTCTTCATACTATGACGCCTCCATAGGCGTGATCTTCATGAGAGATTCAAATTGCAGCCTCCCTGCGCGCCTCCCCGCTGTGGCTTGTGTCGGCCGGGCTTCAGCGTGGGGCTGTATGACGCGATCAGCGTCATTTCCGGCGCCGGGTGACGTATACAGCCGCGCCGCTCTGTCAGCTTCAAAATGCGCACTGCGCATGCGCAGTGCGGGACTTGAAGCCAACAGCGGCGCCGGTGTAAATACGTCACCCGGCGCCGGGAATGACGCGGATCGCGTCATACAGCCCCACGCTGAAGCCCGGCCGACACAAGCCACAGCGGGGAGGCGCGCAGGGAGGCTGCAATTTGAATCTCTCATGAAGATCACGCCTATGGAGGCGTCATAGTACGAAGAGGGGCAGCCTGAATGAGTGACTATGAATAGCATAGTCACTCATTATCATCTTATAAAACGTTTTTATACACTTTGATTATGTGCATATAGGAGCTAAAAGGAGTGTAGGGAAAGTGTTAATATGCTCTAGGGACAGGTTTTAATAGGTTTAAAGGTGTTTTGGGGGTGACAGGATCCCTTTAAATTCGCTGCCTGTGGTCCCTGACAGTCTTTGTTTACTATACTGCAATGATGACACTGCCATCTACCCACCTGACCACTGCAGCCAATCATTATTCTCAGCGGTGTAAGGCTAATGATTGGACAAGGCCAATGATTGGCGTTTTACAGAGTTGAAAATCAAAGAATATTTTTCTTTCTCAAAGTAAAAATGTTACGCGTTTCTTTGTACGTTTCATACTCAGTGTTCATGAACTTGATGAATTCATTCAAAATACTGAAAAAGGCTTCTCCAAGAAAGTAAAGGGTGAGGACTATGATGTTCTTGTGGAAACTATGGGTCATCTGATGGCAATTCGGGACAGACCCTCCACTGAGGAGCATTTCAGGTATCTAAAATCTACAGCTGAGCTGCTGCGAACCTACGGACAGCACCTACCCGACCACATCTGTACACAGCTAGAGGTAAGTCATCCTACCTTTCCAGCATGTGATCAGTCTTACATTGGGTAACTTTTACTTTTAAGTTTAACAAGAGAATTCAAATCACTTCCAGCACTTTATTAGCACTTTGCCTAATATTAACAGTAGGTGAAAAAGGTTTGGTACCGTGTTAGCCAGTTGAGAAAATGTTGATTGCTCTCAGTTTAACACTAGAAGTCCCAGAGAGGGGTCATTTAATATTTCTACCTTTGAAACCCAGAGACGGGTTGAATGACCTGAAGGATTTTAGGCCACATTTACAAATAAAAGGATGCTAATTGGAGCCATCAGAGTTGTCAGTTTGGACTAAGGGTCATTTGACCCTCTTTCTGGACTTCAGGGGGAAGCTTGAAATTTCTGGGACTTCTAGTGTTAATTTATGTTTTAAAATATGTAGTGGTTTATACAGCCTTAGGGTTTATAGTTTAATTGGGTTTTCATGTATCCATTCTAAGGCTATCGAAAAGAAAAATGTGGCACTCTTCTGGGTCCAGGTTGCTTTTTGCGGTTTTTATTTTTTCATTCTATGCGGATACAAGCAAGGGAGGGGGTGCAAGGGACTACACCTTACAACTTGGACCCGTAGAAGCACAAGTTTGTGCGAAACGGTGACCGTAGTTCCTTACACCCCCTCCCTTGCTTGTATCCACATGTAATGAAAAAATAAAAACCGCAAACCTGGACCCGGAAGAGTGTCACATTTTTCTTTTCGATACGATCGCCTTTGTCTGTGCTGAGCAACCCTGGATTTCTGGACGCCATTGTGTGTTCTCCTCCCTAAGCCTCAGAAAGGTCAGTGCCCGGTTTTTCCTATCTCAAGTCTGCATTCTAAGGCTATGTTCACTTGTTGCTTTTTTCTGCAGGCAAAACCTCCTCAAAAAAATTAAGTGCTTTGAAATTGCAAAAAACAGTGCAATTCCACAATTCTTATTTTTTTTTTTTTATCTACCATGTTCAATATATGGTAAAACTAACCTGGCATTATGATTCTCCTGGTTAGTACAAGTACGTAGATACCAAATATGTATAGTTTTTTTTTTAAATTTAAGTGGTATAAAATATTTCAGAAATCTGTAAATTAAAACATTTTTTGCTTGTCGCCATTTTTTCTTGCGCTCTGAGCTGATGTTTTTACGGATATCAATTTGGGGTAGGCACAATATTTTATGTTCAATCTTTGTTTATTGGTTTCAACATAAGCATACAGTGCCTTGTGAAAGTATTCAGCCCCCTTGAACTTTTCAACCTTTTGCCACATTTCAGGCTTCAAACATAAAGATATCAATTCTAATTTTTTTGTGATGAATCAACAAGTGGGGCACACTCGTGAAGTGGAGAGAAATTTATTGGATATTTTAAACTTTTTTAACAAATTAAAAACTGAAAAGTGAGGCGTGCAATATTATTCGGCCCCTTTAATTTCAGTGCAGCAAACTCGTTCAGTGAGGATCTCTGAATGATCCAATGTTGTCCTAAATGACTGGTAATGATAAATAGAATCCACTTGTGTGTAATCAAGTCTGTGTATAAATGCACCTGCTCTGTGATAGTCTCAGGATTCTGTTTCAAGTGCAGAGAGCATCATGAAGACCAAGGAACACACCAGTCAGGTCCAAGATACTGTTCTGGCGCAGATTAAAGCCTGATTTGGATACAAAAAGATTTCCCAAGTTTTAAACATCTCAAGGAGCACTGTACAAGCGATCATATTGAAATGGAAGAAGTATCAGACCACTGCAAATTTACCAAGACCCGGCCGTCCCTCTAAACAAGAAGAAAGACATTCCTCAAAGATGTCCATAAAGAGTCTCGTTTGAAGTCTGCCACAAGCCACCTGGGAGACACACAAAACATATGGAATAAGGTGCTCTGGTCAGATGAAACCAAAATCAAACTTTTTGGCCACAATGCAAAACAATATGTTTGGTGTAAAAGCAACACAGCAAGGCCAGTATGGATGTGAGGACTTCCTATCTGCGTTATAAGTCCACAATGGCTGATACGGACAGGGAGACATGGTTACAGGCCAAAAGAGAGTTTGATGTTTGGGCGGGGAGGCGGGAAGACATTTTTAAAAGTAGGTTGGAATTACAATTACATAAATTTGGAGACAAAGCTGGACGGTTGTTGGCACGACTAGCGCGGGGCAGACATCCTTCTTCCCCTATTCAGTCTATAGTGGATAAGCATGGCAACACCTGGACCAAACCCAGAGATATTGTCAGAGCATTGGGCAAATATTATGCATCCCTCTACTGAGTCTGCCGGTGAAGATTCGGGGGGTCACTCCTGGTTGAATTTGATTAAATTACCAACGATTTCTGAAGAAGACCTCATATTCTTAAATGGTCAGATTACGATTGGAGAAATTGAGACTGTTATCAAAAATATAAGTCCAGGTGAAGCACCCGGGCCTGATGGTTATAATGGCGCTTTCTTTAAAACGCTAAGAGAACAGGTCTCACCTGTCCTCTGTGATTTGTATAATGCGGTGCTCCAGGGGGTTCCTATCCCAGATAGGATGAACCTGGCCTACATAAAACTAATACGTAAAGTACATACTGATCCAGCGACTTTCAGACCGATCTCTTTGATAAACCAGGACCTGAAACTCCTCTCTAAAATAATGGCTGATAGATTGGCAATGATTCTACCCAAATTAATACCTACACATCAGGCGGGTTTTGTCAAGGGGAGATCAACTACTACGAATATAAGGAGAGCGATGCTTTTGCTGGATATCATGGGTAAGGGGATGAAAACGGAGGGGGTAACCCAGCCATGATCACACTGGACGCAGAAAAAGCATTCGATAATGTCAGGTGGTCATGGCTGGGTAGGGTCTTGGATTTTATAGGCCTTATGGGACCCTTTCGGCAATATATTTGTTCACTTTATAGTAATCCCAGGGCGTGTGTGAGTATTCCTGGATCTTTGTCGGACTCCTTCTCCCTACAGAAAGGAACGAGGCAGGGTTGCCCGCTGTCTCCCCTTCTCTTCAATTTAGCTGTAGAACCTCTAGCTTTGTACCTGGAAACCTGTAGTAATTACGAAGGGTTTAAAGTGGGAACTAGTGAGATTAAACTCTCGCTCTTTGCGGATGATGTCATTTTATTTGTTCAGGAGCCAGAGAGGGATCTTCCGAATATTTTGGCTGACATTGAATCACTTGGCAGTCACTCTGGGTTCTCCCTTAACAAAGATAAATGTGAAGTCTTTTTCATTGATGCTGGGGGTGGCTCTAGGGGTGAGAGGCATCTCTGTGGCTTGCCAATTGAGGGATAGTATTAAATATTTGGGGATACACTTAGCTAGATCTCATGGCTTGACATACAAACTTAATTTTATACCGGTTATTTCAAAGATAGAACGAGAACTGGCGGGGTGGGCTGGGTTGACTCTTTCTCTGATGGGGCGCTGCCATTTACCGTACTTAAAATGGTCAGCTTTGCAAGATTGCTCTATTCCCTTCAGACCATCCCCATGCTATTGAAACATGCTGATATATTGAGGCTCAATTTCCATGGGGAGGCAAGAAACCCCGGTGGGCCTTTTGTGCCTTGATACAATCAAAACAGGAGGGAGGTCTTCAGCTCCCGGATGTCAGAGGTTACAACTTAGCATGTATACTACGCAATGTTTTTGATTGGATCAGAGGCACTAACCGGTTTTCTGATGTAGTTTTGGAGGGGGAGTGGGCCAAACTGTGGGAATTATCTGCTCTGTTGCATTCGCCATTGCCATGTCTACCCGACACCTTGAAGAATACGGTGATATATAGAGACACCATTGTAACTTGGAAGGAGGTCAGGAAAAAGCTCAAGTTGGCCTGGAGAGTTTCGGGGATGCTTAATCCTTGGTGTTGTCCGGCCTTCCCGTTGGGTTGTGAAAACTCTTTATTTAAGGCTTGGAGAGAGAGAGGTATCAATACACTGGGGGATCTTATGAATATAGAAGAAAGGAGATGGATGACAGAAATGGAGGTCTTGAACACTTATTATCTCCCTCGGCTCCATACTTTACAGTTCCGTCAGTTGCATTATCATCTTCTCTCACATTTGCGAGACATTTCTGGGGAAGTCTAGGACAATCTTTGGTCCGAGTTGATGACTATTAATGAGGGTGATGTGTCTATTACCTCATTATATGCCAAACTTCAACAGATTTTGAGACCATTAATGAAAAAAGTTTTTAGCAAATGGCGGAAACTCCTTTGTTGATCCTGATCTCACTCAGAATATTCTTGAGGGGTGGGGGTTGGTCAGACAGTATATCACGAATGAAAGGTGGAGGGACTCCCAGTTCAGGATTATGCACGCTACTATCCAGGGTTTCAATATTCCTCCGTCTCAGACAAATCAAGGAAGATGGCTCCATTGTCCAAAATGTAAGACATCTATGACGGACCTGGAGCATGGGCTATGGTCTTGTCCTGACTCACAGAGATACTGGAGAACGGTGGAAATATGGGCTAAGGAAATCTGTGGAGACTTGGGAGGGCTGAATCCAATGCTCTGGATATTTCACTATCTGGTTAACTCTGACATTGAAAGGCAGCCAAATATATTGTGGCATTATATAGCACTGGTAGCAAAGAGACTTCTCCTTCAGCATTGGCTCAATGATAGACCCCCAGACTTATCTCAGGTCAGATTGACATTACGACACACACTTACACTTGAATCTTTAGACACTTTACGTAATCCTAGTAAACTAGCCACAAAAATTTTTCTGAAATGGAGACGTTTTATTGAAAAAGAATTTACGGAGGCAGAACTTTGTGTAAGTTGTTCATAACAAGAACAAAGAACAAATTAAAGCCATAAAACACACAACTTGAGGTCTCAAAATGTCCTCTTTTACAATATATATTCTATATGTGGAGAGGAGGAGGGAAGCAGGGGGAAAAAAGAAAGGGAGAGAAAAAAGGTATAGAAATAGAAAAATAGTAAAGGAAGGCAAGGTGCAAACAAAAATATATTTTTGAAGACCAAGTACCTCTATAGTGTCCTTTCCTGGGCATCACCATACATCCACCCGGCACATGCGATATTTCCAACTACAGAGGGTCAATTCATGTAGGACATGTACTATTGGGAGGTTCCACGAAGGCATCCCCAAATACTGGAGAGTCAAGAAACATTACCCAGGAGCTCTATATGCGTAGATATCTGTCCCTGGCATCAGTGACCTCCGCCGTACGCTCCTCCATGCGGTGATCCTACTCATTTAAGGAGAAGGGGGAGGGAAAGACAGCTCTCCAGCTGATAGTATAGTCCTGCCCCGCTTGGATACTCACTCGCACGGACGCCGTCCTGGGACCAGTAGACGATATAAGAGGAAAAAGATTCCAGCGAGAAGATCTCCAGTTGCATAATTTATTGTGCATATATAAAAGCTTCAATCCATACAGTGAGGTACAAGGTGCTTAAGCCAACATGTTTCGACATATAGTCTTAGTCATGGCGGTTGCTGACAAGTGGGGAGGATGATCGTTATATACACACCCCCTCATTAACCCAACAGCTGAATTGATAACATAATCAGTGACATACAAAATATAAAATTGAAAATATCAAATTACATAAATATATCAATACAGTTTCAAGAGTCAATACTGTAAAATTACATCCTGTCTAATATTTAACCCATGGGGTGCTCTTGTTCCTAGGCTATAAATCCAAAAGGATTCTTTCTGTAACAGGCGGCGCCTGATGTCCCCGCCCCTATGGGGAGTGGTTACTTTCTCAATACCTTGGAATTTCAGTGTTTGAGTACTGCCCCCATGTTTTATTTGAAAATGTCTAGAAACTGCCGAGATATTTAATGCTGAGCGGTTAGTGCTGTCAGATATGTGCCTGCAAATTCGTCTCTTCAGTTCGCCCGTAGTGCAGCCCACGTACTGGATGTTACATGCTGTGCATCCCACTAAATAAATCACATTAGTTGTGCAGCAGTTAATATAGGTTTTAATTCTATTAATGCTGCCATTATGGTAGGATGTAAAGTTGTCACCTCTCAGCACGTGAGTGCAAGCGGTACATCGCGTGTGCCCGCATCTGTAAAAACCTTTCAGGGGCATCCAAGAGGAGTTTTTACTGGTCTTTGAACTGAGGAAAAGGCTAGGAGATAGAATAGAACCTAGTGTTGGAGATTTTTCTGGCACTATACCTGACCTTAGAATCAGACAGGATTTGGGCAAGTTTTTCATCACGGTTCAGGACAGGTAAGTATTTTTTGATGATGTTAACAACATTAGTGTAATGTGGACTGTACATGGTGACAAAAGGGATAAAATTTGGTAGCATGTGGGAATTCCTTAAATTAACATTCTTGTTTTCATAAATCAGGTTATCCCTATCCATGCTATCCACAATTCTGACCGCTCTGTTTAAAATACCTCTGGAAAAACCACGATGTTCTAACCTCTGTAAAACCGCCCTTGATTCAGTCCTATATGTCTGCTGATCACTGCAATTCCTCTTGGTGCGGATCAGTTCCCCAACAGGGATATTTTTTATCACATGTTGGGGATGACAAGATTTGGCATTTAGGACCGAATTAGTTGCGGTGGGCTTTCTAAAGGGGGTCACAATGACAGATTCAGTCAGGTAATTCCCTGTCAGGCAGATATCTAAAAAATTGATGCTGATACTATTGGAAAAATGTGAATTTTAAGTTGAAATCATTGATATTAATATATTCCACAAAATCACCGATTTCTTCTGGGGGACCCTTCCACACTATTGGGGTATCATCCAAATATCTTGCATACCAGGCTAGGTATGGGTTAAAGGGGTTTCTGTCATTAAAAATATACAGGTCTTCCCATATCCCCATTACCAGGTTAGCAAGAGTTGGTGAAAATTTGGCCCCCATACTGACACCACAGTTCTGCAGATAAAATACTCGATCAAATGAGAAATAGTTATGTTTCAACAAAAAATCTACTGCCATGACTATGAAGTCTTGTACAGGTTGTGAATAGCAGCTATATTTCTCCAAACTAATTGTCAAACACCGTAAAGCCACATTATGGGGTATGGATGGATAAAGACTGATTACATCACATGACAACCAAGTATATTCAGATTTCCACTTAAAATTGGAAAAAGTGGCTACAACTGTTTTGGAATCCTTAATAAAGCCGGGAAGGCTACGGACCAAGGGCTGAAGTTGCTGATCAACCCAAGATCCGAGTCTTTCGCCTAAAGACCCTATGCTGGCTATTATAGGGCAACATTGGGGAGGAAAAACATTCTTATGTGTTTTTGGTAATGAGTGATATATGGGAATAATCGGATGTTCTACCATTAAAAATTCTTCCATTTTTTTGTCAATAACACCCATACATAAGCCCTCATGTAAAAGGGAAGAAAGCTCCTTTTGGAATCGTACAGTGGGATTGTCTGATAATCTGGTATAAACTTCAGTGTCATTCAAATCCTCCAGAACCAACTTTTTATAAAGACCCGAATTTAAAAGTACTACAGCACCACCTTTATCAGACAATCTCACAGTAAGGTCCCTATTATCTTTGAGTTCCTTCAATGCTGACCTTTCCAAACTAGTGAGATTATCTGGTATAGGAGATTGTTCAGAACCCTTACTAAGCTGGGTTCTGAACAATCTCCTATACCAGATAATCTCTGGTAAAAGATAAAAGTTGGTTCTGGAGGATTTGAATGACACTGAAGTTTATACCAGATTATCAGACAATCCCACTGAACATCCGTTTATTCCCATATATCACTCATTACCAAAAACACATAATGTTTTTCCTCCCCCATGTCGCCCTATAATAGCCAGCATAGGGTCTTTAGGCGAAAGACTCGGATCTTGGGTTGATCAGCAACTTCAGCCCTTAAACCGTAGCCTTCCCGGCTTTATTAAGGATTCCAAAACAGTTGTAGCCACTTTTTCCAATTTTAAGTGGAAATCTGAATATACTTGGTTGTCATGTGATGTAATCAGTCTTTATCCATCCATACCCCATAATGTGGCTTTACGGTGTTTGACAATTAGTTTGGAGAAATATAGCTGCTATTCACAACCTGTACAAGACTTCATAGTCATGGCAGTAGATTTTTTGTTGAAACATAACTACCGTATATACTCGTGTATAAGCCGACCCGTGTATAAGCCGACCCCCCTACTTTTGCCCCCAAAACCTGGGAAAATCTATTGACTCGCGTATAAGCCGAGGGTGGACCCCAGCACAGGTATACAGCCCCCAGCAGTGGTATACAGGCCCCAGCAGTATGATATACAGCAGCCCCCAGTGGTATATACAGCAGCCCCAGTGGTATTGCAGCCCCTATATACAGCAGCCCCAGTGGTATTGCAGCCCCAGTGGTGTATACAGCAGCCCCTATATACAGCAGCCCCAGTGGTATTGCAGCCCCTATATACAGCAGCCCCAGTGGTATTGCAGCCCCAGTGGTATTGCAGCCCCTATATACAGCAGCCCCAGTGGTATTGCAGCCCCAGTGGTGTATACAGCAGCCCCTATATACAGCAGCCCCAGTGGTATTGCAGCCCCTGTATACAGCAGCCCCAGTGGTATTGCAGCCCCAGTGGTGTATACAGCAGCCCCTATATACAGCAGCCCCAGTGGTATTGCAGCCCCAGTGGTATTGCAGCCCCTGTATACAGCAGCCCCAGTGGTATTGCAGCCCCAGTGGTGTATACAGCAGCCCCAGTGGTATTGCAGCCCCTGTATACAGCAGCCCCAGTGGTATTGCAGCCCCAGTGGTGTATACAGCAGCCCCTATATACAGCAGCCCCAGTGGTATTGCAGCCCCAGTGGTATTGCAGCCCCTGTATACAGCAGCCCCAGTGGTATTGCAGCCCCAGTGGTGTATACAGCAGCCCCTATATACAGCAGCCCCAGTGGTATTGCAGCCCAAGTGGTATTGCAGCCCCTATATACAGCAGCCCCAGTGCGGTATACAGCAGCCCCAGAGGGGTATATAGCAGCCCCAGAGGGGTATACAGCAGCCCCAGAGCTGTATACAGCAGCCCCAGAGCGGTATACAGCAGCCCCAGAGGGGTATATAGCAGCCCCAGAGGGGTATACAGCAGCCCCAGAGGGGTATACAGCAGCCCCAGAGGGGTATACAGCAGCCCCCGCTGTATACAGCAGCCCCCGCTGTATACAGCGGTTACCGGCTGTATACAGCCCTCCCCCCTGGTATACCGGGCCCCCCCTGTGGCAACCTGTAAAGGAAGCGATGATTATACTTATCGGGTCGCTGTCGCCGCCGCCGCCGCTCTGTCACCGTCCGTCACCGCGCTCCTTCCCGTCTTCATGCTTCCTTCACGGGCGCACAGAAAATGACGTCATTTCCTGTGCGACGGTGAAGGAAGCATGAAGACCAGGAGGAGCGCGGTGACGGACGGTGACAGAGCGGCGGCGTCGGCGACAGCGACCCGATAAGTATAATCATCGCTTCCTTTACAGGTTGCCACAGGGGGGGCCCGGTATACCACGGGGGGGGGGGCTGTATACAGACGGGTATATATATATTTTTTTTTTATGATTACCGTATATACTCGTGTATAAGCCGAGGGGGACTTTTCAGCACAAAAAATGTGCTGAAAAGTCCCCCCTCGGCTTATACACGAGTATATACGGTATTTTTCCAATAGTATCAGCATCAATTTTTTAGATATCTGCCTGACAGAGAATTACCTGACTGAATCTGTCATTGTGACCCCCTTTAGAAAGCCCACCGCAACTAATTCGGTCCTAAATGCCAAATCTTGTCATCCCCAACATGTGATAAAAAATATCCCTGTTGGGGAACTGATCCGCACCAAGAGGAATTGCAGTGATCAGCAGACATATAGGACTGAATCAAGGACGGTTTTACAGAGGTTAGAACATCGTGGTTTTTCCAGAGGTATTTTAAACAGAGCGGTCAGAATTGTGGATAGCATGGATAGGGATAACCTGATTTATGAAAACAAGAATGTTAATTTAAGGAATTCCCACATGCTACCAAATTTTATCCCTTTTGTCACCATGTACAGTCCACATTACACTAATGTTGTTAACATCATCAAACCTGTCCTGAACCGTGATGAAAAACTTGCCCAAATCCTGTCTGATTCTAAGGTCAGGTATAGTGCCAGAAAATCTCCAACACTAGGTTCTATTCTATCTCCTAGCCTTTTCCTCAGTTCAAAGACCAGTAAAAACTCCTTTTGGATGCCCCTGAAAGGTTTTTACAGATGCGGGCACACGCGATGTACCGCTTGCACTCACGTGCTGAGAGGTGACAACTTTACATCCTACCATAATGGCAGCATTAATAGAATTAAAACCTATATTAACTGCTGCACAACTAATGTGATTTATTTAGTGGGATGCACAGCATGTAACATCCAGTACGTGGGCTGCACTACGGGCGAACTGAAGAGACGAATTTGCAGGCACATATCTGACAGCACTAACCGCTCAGCATTAAATATCTCGGCAGTTTCTAGACATTTTCAAATAAAACATGGGGGCAGTACTCAAACACTGAAATTCCAAGGTATTGAGAAAGTAACCACTCCCCATAGGGGCGGGGACATCAGGTGCCGCCTGTTACAGAAAGAATCCTTTTGGCTTTATAGCCTAAGAACAAGAGCACCCCATGGGTTAAATATTAGACGGGATGTAATTTTACAGTATTGACTCTTGAAACTGTATTGATATATTTATTTATGTAATTTGATATTTTCAATTTTATATTTTGTATGTCACTGATTATGTTATCAATTCAGCTGTTGGGTTAATGAGGGGGTGTGTATATAATGATCATCCTCCCCACTTGTCAGCAACCGCCATGACTAAGGGCCCTTTCACATCAGCGTTTTTTGAAAATTGCGGCAGATGCGGTGAAAAAACCGCATCTGCCGCAATTGCCGCATAACCGATGCACTTGCGGCGCGGTTGCGGTAATCCCCATAGAAAGTATAGGGGGACTTGCGGCAGGTGCGGCAAGTGCGGTTTTGCACTTGCGGCAGGTGCGGCAGCGAAAAAAAACGCGGCTGACCGCGGTTTTTTTCGCTGCCGCACCTGCCGTAAGTGCAAAACCGCACTTGCCGCACCTGCCGCAAGTCCCCCTATACTTTCTATGGGGATTACCGCAACCGCGCCGCAAGTGCATCGGTTATGCGGCAATTGCGGCAGATGCGGTTTTTTCACCGCATCTGCTGCAAATTTCAAAAACCGCTGATGTGAAGGGGCCCTAAGACTATATGTCGAAACATGTTGGCTTAAGCACCTTGTACCTCACTGTATGGATTGAAGCTTTTATATATGCACAATAAATTCTGCAACTGGAGATCTTCTCGCTGGAATCTTTTTCCTCTTATATCCTACTCATTTCTCCCAACCATTCCGCCAATTGAGGAGAATGTGTTGTTTTCCAGTGTTTAGGAACAACCGATCTTGCTGCCGTTAGGCAGAATCGTAAGATATCAGATTTTTGGAACTTTATGGATCCAGGTAAAATAGACAGGAGGTCAACTTAGGGTGTCCTCTAGGGTTCTCGACCACTAATTTTCCTGTAGACATCAAAAATTGATTACCAAAATGGTTGTATTCTATTAGAATGAGAAATCCAAAGCATACACCAGAGCGGGGTTTCATTGCCTGCTTGTTCCACTTCTACCCACTGCTTAGTGACACGATGGTACTGCCAGTCGAATAGCCTCATCAAGATATCAGCTTTGTAGTAGTTTCTGAAATTCGGCAGGCCCACACCACCCTGAAGTTTATGATGGTATAGGGTGTTGATACTAATTCCTGGTCTCCGACTACCCCAAATTAATCTAGAAAGGGTCAATTGAATTTTTGCAAAAAGTATGGAGGGATGTCAATTGGGACTGTCTGAAAAAGAAACAGAAATCTGGGTAATACATCCATCTTTACTGTGTTTATGCAGCCAAACCAGGTCAACCGTCTCCTGTCATAAGTCTGAAGGTCTTTGACCATTATCTGAAGCAAAGGGAGATAATTCAGGCCAAACCATTTAGTAGGATCACTAGGCACCTGAACTCCTAGGTATTTTAGGGCAACATGTTGCCATTTGAATGGGAAATGTTCAGTGAGGTGTGCCATCTCACTCCCCGGGAGGTAAATATTAAGGGCTTCCGTTTTCGTGACATTAACTTTGAAGTTACTGAATTTTCCAAACTCATCAAAAACTTTAAGCAAAGAGGGGAAGGTAATGCGAGGCTGAGTGATAAATAAAAGTAAATTGTCCGCAAATAATACCGCCTTATATTGTTTTTGATCCCATTCCAAACCTCTTATATCCGGATTGTGCCGAATTGCCATGGCCAGGTGTTCCATTATGATTATATAGATCAGCGGGGATAAGGGGCTCCCCTGTCAAGTCCCATTTCAAATCGATAAAGAGGGGGACAAACCACCATTCACCCGGACCCTTGCTGTAGAGCAACTGTAAAGGGATTGCACCTTAGTTAAAAACCTGGCCCCCAAACCTATCCGTCCAAGAGAGGCCTTCATGAACCGCCAACTGACCTGGTCGAAGGCCTTTTCAGCATCTACCGAGAGTAATCACATGGGAATAGATCTGGCCCTCGACCGTGCCATAAGCAACATCAACTTATTAGTGTAATCCCTAGCCTCTCTCCCTTGAACAAAACCTACTTGGTCATTGTGAATAATAGGGAGAAGAAGAGCCAACCGATTGACAAGCAATTTTGAAAACAATTTGATATCAATATTTATCAATAAAATAGGTCTGTAATTTGCTACTTTGGTGTGATCCTTGCCAGTCTCAGGGATAACACCAATATGAGACTAAAGCGATTGAGGCACCCAAGAACTCTCGGGGGAGATTGCATTGTAGAACTTTGTTAAGAACGGAACTAGCTGGGGGCCAAATTGCTTAAATAACTTAGGGGTAGACACAATATTTTGATGGCCTCTCATTGCATTTTATTGCAGTGTTGTGGCGACCAAATAAACATGATTCTGGTGTTTCAATTTTTATTCTTGTCATGCCATTTATTAATTGGAATAAATTATTTTATTTTTTTGATAGAACACACATTATTCAACACCGCAATAACAAAAATGTGTGTTTTTGAATCTTTTGTTTTTATTTTTAATGGGGCAAAAGGGGGGTGGTTTGAACTATGGGTGGTTTGAACTATTGTAGGTTTATATCATGTTTAAACAAAAACGTTTTTTTTTTTTTACTTTTTATTGTATTTACTAGTCTCCTTAGGGGACTTGAAGCTGCGATCATTAATCACTTGTTCTACACAGAGCAGTGCTACACATCAGCATAAGCACTGCTCTGTACAACAAAAATCACAATATCCTAGGAGGATCGTAATGACAGACACAGGGGTCATCAGCTGACCCTCAGCTTTCATGACAACCCATCGGCACCCTGCGAACATGCCACAGCATTAGCACGCCGATGGGCAGGCAAAATGACGACCCTCCCTGCTGGCGTGTCTTAAACCCCACTGTCAGAGATTGCCAGCCAGGGGCATATCTACGATCCACCTGCGGCTGTTAGAGGCACCTGATGGCTGATTAAATCACCCATCAGTTGCAGGGGAATGAAGGAGTCCACATCAAAGGCAGAGACACGACTTTTGACATACATATACATGAAAAGTTGTGAAGGGGTCAAGTTGTATAAAAAATTGCAGCAAAAACGATGCAAAAATGCAATGTGTGAATATAGCCTAAAGCCATGAATACTCTGCCATGTGTCTTACCCTGTTTAGGCCAACTGTAGACAATATATTGTGTTCAGTAGGCTCCACATGCCTCTTCTGTCTATATATATATATATATATATATATATATATATATATATATATATATATATATATATATATATATATATATATATATATATAACGCACACACACACTTGGACACGCCTCATTCAAAGAGTTTTCTTTATTTACTTGACTATGAAAATTGTAGATTGACACTGAAGGCATCAAAACTGTGAATGAACAAATGAACACATGTGGAATTATATACTTAACAAAAAAATGTAAAACAACTGAAAATATGTCTTATATTCTAGGTTCTTCAAAGTAGCCACCTTTTGTGTTGATTACTGCTTTGCACACTCTTGGCATTCTCTTGATGAGCTTCAAGAGGTAGTCACTGGAAATGGTCTTCCAACAGTCTTGAAGGAGTTCCCAGAGATGCTGAGCACTTGTTCACCCTTTTGCCTTCACTCTGTGGTCCAGCTCACCCCAAACCATCTCGATTGGGTTCAGGTCTGGTGACTGTGGAGGCCAGGTTATCTGGCGTAGCACCCCATAACTCTCGTTCTTGGTCAAATAGCCCTTACACAGCCTGGAGGTGTGTTTGGGGTCATTGTTCTGTTGAAAAATAAATGATGGTCCAACTAAACGCAAACCGGATGGAATAGCATGCTGCTGCAAGATGCTGTGGTAGCCATGCTGGTTCAGTATGCCTTCAATTTTGAATAAATCCCCAACAGTGTCACCAGCAAAGCACCCCCACACCATCACACCTCCTCCTCCATGCTTCACGGTGGGAACCAGGCATGTAGAGTCCATCCGTTCACCTTTTCTGCGTCGCATAAAGACATGGTGCTTAGAACCAAAGATCCCAAATTTGGACTCATCTGACCAAAGCACAGATATCCACTGGTCTAATGTCCATTCCTTGTGTTTTTTTAGGCCAAACAAGTCTCTCCTGCTTGTTTCCTGTCATTAGCAGTGGTTTCCTAGCAGCTATTTTACCATGAATACCTGCTGCACAAAGTCTCCTCTTAACAGTTGTTGTAGAGATGCATCTACTGATTGAACTCTGTGTGGCATTGACCTGGCCTCTAATCTGAGCTGCTGTCAACCTGCGATTTCTGTGGCTGGTTACTCGAATGAACTTATCCTCCGCAGCAGAGGTGACTCTTGGTCTTCCTTTCCTGGGGCGGTCCTCATGTGAGCCAGTTTCTTTGTAGTGCTTGATGGTTTTTCCACCTGCACTTGGGGACACTTTCAAAGTTTTCCCAATTTTTCGGACTGACTGACCTTCATTTATTAAAGTAGCTGCTTTTTTCTTTCCAATAACACAAATTCTAACAGTCTATTCATTAGGATGATCAGCTGTGTATCCACCAGACTTCTGCACAACACAACTGATGGTCCTAACCCCATTTATAAAGCAAGAAATCACACTTGTTAAACCTGACAGGGCACACCTGTGAAGTGAAAACCATTTCCGGTGACTACCTCTTGAAGCTCATCAAGAGAATGCCAAGAGTGTGCAAAACAGTAATCAAAGCAAAAAGTGGCTACTTTGAACCTAGAATATAAGACATATATTCAGTTGTTTCACACTTTTTTGCTAAATATATAATTCCACATGTGTTAATTCATAGTTTTGATGCCTTCACTGTGAATCTACAATTTTCATAGTCATGAAAATAAAGAAAACTCTTTGAATAAGAAGGTGTGTCCAAACTTTTGGTCTGTACTATATTTCTATATATATATCTATATATATCTATATATATATATCGAGAAACAGTGCTGTGCAAATTAATTGGGACAAAGCATTTTTTTAAGTAAAATTGTAAGTTGGGGTTACCAGTCAATGATTCAAACCAGTTTTATCTGCTTTGAACAGGTGTGAGTGTACAACCTTGAGTAACAAAATGTGGTTTGACTGGTTTTAGTCAGAAAATAACAGCTAGCTGCCCCCTCAGCTTCAGTTGAGAGCTTGTTTCTGTGAGGAGTGGTTTAGTTACTTTTTCTCTCCGTGTGCTTCGTGCCTGTAAAAATGGATGTTACTCCACGGAAGAGGTCTAGAATTATTACTCTTAATGAACATACAAGTCTGACTGTAAGAGAAATCACTTCCACTGTTGGCATTGGAAAATCTACCGTTACAAGAATAATTCACACACACAATGATACTGGATCATTTTCTCCAAAACGAAAAGGGAAATGTGGAAGGAAAAGGAAAATGACACCAAGAACTGATAAAACACTTATCAGCAATAGTAAAACTAATGCAAGAAAATCAAGTAAAGACTTGCTTTGTCCCAATTCATTTGCACAGCATTGTACATACATATATCTCAGATCCAGATTCTCTTGCCACTTCCTTGTCTAAGGCAGCAACAACAAAAAGGACAGGGAAGGACAAACTGGAACATGAAGTTCAAGGGCAAGGCAATCCGCTGAATGGAATGTATCATAGACAGATAATGGAGGTGGCTGACATGGAAAAATCCTACCAATGGTTAGAGAAAGGTGGACTCCAGGACAGCAGATATAATAAAGGTTGAAAGCTGGAAGGAATAAAGAGAGCAAAATAGGGTCTTATCTGAGTGAATAAAACTATATCTATATCGATATCAGCAGCTCACCTTCTGTGGTTGTGAGAGTCACAACCACTATATTGGCATATCACAGCTGCTAAAGTCCCCAAACGTGAAGCAAATATAACTTGCTAAAAGCACTGCCGTAATCTAGAAGACATCTAATGGTTCATTCAAATATTCATTTATTAGTCAACGCGTTTCAGGGCTCCCTGGCCCTTTCCTCAGGACAAATCAATATGGTGATATTGTACATACAATACATATAATGCATAAAATAACGTGTGTTGCTTCTACTGTAAAATCCGCTTTAAATAGATGTGACACTTGACAAGGCTGGTATACTTGCTTTGAAAATTAATGTCAGAATGGCTGTGTAATGTTGAATGAGCATTTAATATTGGGCAAGGAAAGAAATGATTACGGTATATAGTAATTCTGACATGAATTTTCTATGTAAGTGCACTGGCCTCATCAGGTCTAATAGATCGATTTAATAATAGATGCATTTTTTTATTCTGAAATCTGGCGGCAGATCTATATTAATGCAAGTCTGAATGCAAAAATATACATAATTAGGACACACAAAAAAGGAGAATTTAAATAGTGAGATGACGTTTTTTCTGGATTAAATGTATTATTATCATCAATAGGCAATGGTGCAACATATGTCGTGACTCCGGGAACAGCTCGTTAATTGTTCATAGAAATTATAGACATTTGTTAATTGTATGTAGTGATGCACCGTACACAAAAATAGTCATTTTCTCAGTGTCAATCCTGCCTCGAAATAAAAATGAAATCCGTCGAGATGCAGTTACTACAGAAAACACTGGAATCATTCATATTCTCAGTGTGATCCGGTGTATTTATTCAAAACACCTTTTCTTCAATCTCATGCTCGTCTCCCATGTTTCGCTCGTATTCTAAGTTGGTGACAATACATTCAACACTTTTAAAATGTCACTTTTTCCTTTTTTTTTTTCATCACGAGACATGATGGACAATATCAAATGATATGGAAAGCAGCTAAGCGGAAAATCCTCATGTAATGCAAGCATTAAAATTCCCTCGCCTAAATATCTCAACCCACGGGCACAAACACAAGCTAGCCCTGGAGAGGAGAAGAATACCTCGTTAGGAGCCTGGGTTATTTTACTAATTATTTCAAATTGCTTTAAATTGTATGGGCTCAATTTTACTACTGAGTTAAGCCTTGTGTAAAGCTTTTTTTTTTTTTTTGTAGCAAGGGAGAAAGGTTTTTGATGTCTAATTTCTTTGCAAATATACAGACCTATGCTGTGCGGCTAACTTAGTGACTGACCTTTGAAACTGATTACTTGCTTTTGAATTCAGATCTCTGTCATAGCGATTAAATGCCTCCCGTGAAAACATGTTCCACTATGGTAATATTCTTTCAAAAAGCTGAATTTTCAGGACGGTGATTCCCTGCCTCTCCCCTGCACAATTGTACTGTCTCATTTGTATTCACCTTCAATCCAATGCCAAATGCAAATCACAAAAGGTACAGGCCCAAAATTTCAGTTGTAGGAAAGAAAAAAAAAATAGAAAGCGTATGATAGCAAAAAAAAACATTTTATATATATATTTAATAGTGGTATATATGTTGGCCAATATTGTGTATTTGTATTTATGTTTAGTCTACTAAATCAATATTTGCAATAGTTTATTTAAAAGGGGTTGTGCCATGAACAATTGTACTAATTAATTAAATAATGAATTAATTGTAATTATTAGACCTTAGAATAAAAATAAGTTCCACAATTGGATGTGTTAAAAAAAATATATATTCCTCTGCCCCTGTGTAATGTATGTGTCCAACCATGCAGGAACAGGTTGGATATATACCACAGCTCCTGGGCAGGAGAGGAAGTAAGAGAGTATACAGACATTACAGCCGGGGATCACAGAATATACGAGTATACAGACATTATAGCCAGGGATCACAGAATATAAAAGTATACAGACATTACAGCCGGGGATCACAGAATTTAAGAATATACAGACATTACAGTCGAGGATCACAGAATATAAGAATATACAGACATTACAGCCGGGGATCACAGAATATAAGAGTATACAGACATTACAGCCGGGATCACAGAATATAAGACTATACAGACATTACAGTCGGGGATCACAGAATATAATAGTATACAGACATTACAGCCGGGGATCACAGAATATAAGAGTATACAGACATTACAGCCGGGGATCACAGAATATAAGAGTATACAGACATTACAGCCGGGGATCACAGAATATAAGAGTATACAGACATTACAGCCAGGGACCACAGAATATGAGTAGTAAAAATGGCTGGAAGAAAAAATGGCGCTACATAGGGTTTACTTGTGTCAGAGAAATTATATACTGTGAGATTTTTTCGCTCACCGTGTATGGTTGTGTGAGTCGCAACCACCCTAGAAAACCTGTCATATCCCCTCAATATCCCAGCGGTGACGGTCTGCAGCAGTCTCCCTCAGGAAGGATCCAAAGTAGCATTCAGTAAAAGAAAAGGGATTGATACCGCGCTCCTGTCCAAAAAAATAAAAATTGTAGTGAAAGTTAATTACTGTGATTTTATTTGTATGCATTTCGGGGAATATAACTCCTTCAGGAAAATCACAGATGTCCCGAAACACGTAGAAATAAAATAACAATAATAAACTTTCACTACAAGTTTTATTTTTTTTGGACAGGAGTGTGGTCCCAATCCCTTTTATTTTAATGAACGCTTCTGAGTATAAGAGTATACAGACATTACAGCTGGGGATCACAGAATATCAGAGAATACAGACATTACAGTCGGGGATCACAGAATATAAGAGTGTGCAGACATTACAGCCAGGGATAACAATATAAGAGTATACAGACATTACAGCTGGGGATCACAGAATATAAGAGGAGACAGACATTGCAGCCGGGGATCACAGAATATAAGAGAATGTAGACATTACAGCCGAGGATCAGAGAATATACAGTAGGAGTATACAGACATTACAGCCTGGGATAACATAATGTAAGAGAATACAGACATTACAGCTGGGGATAACCGAATATAAGCGTATAGAGACATTACAGCCGGGGATCACAGAATATACAAATATACAGACATCACAGCCGGGGATCACTGAATATAAGAATATACAGACATTACAGCCGGGGATCACAGAATAATTAGCGGGAAAAAAATCTAACTGTAAAGGATCGTACATGGTACTAAATATACGGCTACTGTCAAGGTTGGACACATCATTGGTGCAACACGGAGTCGTACAGGGGCCCAAGAGTAAGGGGGCCACTACCAACTCCAAAGCAGGTGGAATTGTGTATTATGATGAGATATTGGACTGCAAAGGGCCCCTATATTGTTCTTGCACAAGGGCTCTTTTCTGTCCGTATAGACCACTGTCTACTGTTCAGCGGTGCAGTGTAATACTCACATGCATTGGCTCTACAAGCCATGTGTATAACGACTATACAAATTCACCTGTCTCCTGCAGATCCACACTACAGGTTTTGTGCAGTCTGTGTGTTGCCATATGGTGCTGCCTTCATACAGCAATGTCATTTTGAATTTCTTTTAATTTGTAGAGCAGCTACAAAAAATATTTCATGTTCTCAATTCTTTAATCCAAACCAAACGTTAGCAGAAAACAATCCAAATTCCAAAACATAGTCTACATGAATCCGGTATATACCGTACTTAGCTTTAGAGAGGCAATGCAATCAATTAACTTCTCTTTTGAGAAAAGTACTCCAAATGTAAGTGCATGAAAAAAGGGAAAGTGACACTTGGATATGTATAAAAGCATCATCTTTATTCACATTTCTAAAAATTCCATGCTTTTAACATAAACAGTAGAAGAGTGCAGGGAGCATCAGGTGACTGCTGTTTCACACCTATGCTTCAACAGGTCCAGGTTGAAGTGTAAAGCTAGGCGCAAAACAGCTGTTGTCCAACGTTCCCTACACTCCTCTACTGTTTGTTACAAGCATGGAATTTTAAGAAATGTGAATAAAGAAGAAGCGCTTATACATATTCGGGTGAATGCCACTGTCCCTTTTTTCATGCTACTTGCGATTGGAGTATGCACATGAACTGTCTATATTGAAGTGGAGCACCACTAATTGGGTGAATCAGAGTCCTCTTCCATTAGTGAGATCCAGAATAAGTAAGCAGAGCAAAAGGCCACTGAATTTTGTTGCTTCAGTATTAAAACTTTATCTTTTTTGATCTTTTTAGAAAAGTGTTTCACTAAATATTTAACTACAACAATTAATATTCCAATTTAATATAACCTAAGTTGCCCAAAATGTGTAAATTAATAGAAAATAATAATTTGGGAAATCAATCAGTCTATAGAAAATAATCAGGCAGCACTCAAATCATAAGAAAAACATAGACTTTTGTTAGTCTGTGTGGCGCAACCTGCTTTCATCAAGCCGTGCTGAAGGCACTTTGTGCTGAAACGTCACACCACACAGACTAATAAAATCCATGTCTTTCTTATGATTTGAGTGCTGCATGATTATTTTCTTATTTTGCTTTGGGCAAGGCATTTTCGGGTAGTGCACTCCAATGTTTATTTGGGTTTGGTGCTGTTCCTTATTTTTTTGTAAATGTCTGTCTGTTACCTTTAATTGTAATCTTTAATGAGATGACTGCAGAGAAGTGATGTCTACAGATTACTAAGTGTGAGTCTACTGTAAGAGTGGTTCAGTGGCTGGTGTGAAAAATGAAGGATGAGCACCAAAATGTACAAAATATATAAAATATATATTTACTATATTAAATTATCACTAGAAGACTATTAAACCTTCTGTCTGGAAATCCTCCATATTCCTGAACTCTGCATAACCCTGCCCCTCCCCACTGATTGTCAGTTTTCTGTCTATGCACTGTGTACACAGAAAGCTGCCTATCAGTGATGTGGGCGGGGTTATACAGAGCTCAGCATTCATAGAACTGGTGAAGTGCAGCAGAGACAACCTTGTATCAAAACTGCGGCAAGCAGCACAGTTAGGGACAGATTGCTGGAATCAGAGCCTCTTCCCCTAAATATGCTGCTCTCAGACAGTGTAGCAATAACCTACTGAAAGATTCCCTTTAAATAATAAGCCATTTTGTTTGGATACAGTTCACTTTAAGGGATACATTCCAATCTATAGCATGCAAAATACCAACGATAACACTAAAAAATAAAAACATATTCTTTCTTTTTTTTTTTTTTGCCGATATATGGCACATACTGCTTGTAATCTTCAGTCCACATTATTGATTCCGAGAGCAGAATATACCGAGGTAAACTATCTGCTTCTTTCCATTCTTAGGAATTGCCGGAGAGGTGGAAAAATCTGAAAAAGATTGCATTCATAGTAAAGCATGAAGTGTCTCCTCTGCAGGCAAATGAAGTATCTGTTATCAGGAGGAAATGTGTCCTTTTCGAGGTGAGATCAGTTCTGTTCTCTGAAGCAAATGATTTTTCTCTTTTTGTTCCGATAACAGGCTGCAGCTAAGCTTCACTGAACTGAGAAATTGTAAACTCTTAGAAAAAAGGGTGTCTAAAGATAACAATTCAATGTTTCTTGGTAATGCACTCTGGATGGATCTGATAATTTAAAGCCCACTTCAGTAAAATGCTAGTGAAGCCCCGCGTGTCTTTTATCTTCAATTATGTCTAATCTTTTTCCAATTCAAACACTGCATAACTCTTGTAAGATCAAAAATATAGATTTTAAATATTTTCATTCCGTAGGAGAGCATCACCTGCGAGATCCGTGTCATTAAAACGTAATTAGTTTCCAAATGTTTTTTTTTTAAACCTTGAGTCAAGAAATAAAATATTTGATTTACAAGATGCGGAAATTTTTGCAATGAACACAATTGGGCGATGTAGCTTCAACTACAGATTGCGTCACTATATATTTATTTTCTCACTCAGGTTAAGCAGCATGAATTTAGAAATCGGTTTAAAAATGAAATAATCTTCAGATTTGATGCAGAAGATCCATACAAACATTTGGATAAGGTATTACATTTTTTTTCTTTTGTTTAAAAACATTTATAGAACAAATAACATTTATAAAATGTACTATTTAGATACATCGATAATATGTTAAAGTTATAGAGAAATAGCAGACATTTATATTCCAACTTTAGTTTTATTTTTTTACCAAAAATCTATCTTGCCTATTTTATGGGCTTATTATCTCGATTTTTGAATACATTTCCCTAGCATTTCTATATTCCATGTTCAATGTTTGCATATCTTAAGGCCGGGTTACACGCAGCGACATCACTACCAATGTTGCTGCAACGTCACAGGTTTTGTGATGTTGCAGCGACCTCGCCAGCGACGTCGCCTCGTGTGACATGCTGCAATGACCAGCGATCAGCACGCTCATCGCTGATTGTTGCGGAATGGCCGGGAGCATTTTTCAATCGTTGGTCTGCTGCTGTCACGCATGCATCGGCATGTGTAACAGAGGCAACAACCGGCGACACCCAGTATGCGCCCGACACACTGATCAATTCCAGTGACCGTCAGGTGTCGACGCATCGCTGGGTGATCGCTGGTGAGATCTGCCTGTCTGGCATCTCACCAGCGATCACATAGCGATGTTCCAGCAATCCCGATCGTTGGTCGGGTCACTGGAACATCGCTACATGTAACCCGGCCTTTAGTGTTTAGAGTGCAGCTGTTCATTTAATAGAGTATATATCATGTTCAGCCTTGCACCTCTTCATACTTGTTAAGCAGTGCCATCAGTCTTTTCTATATTAAATGTACAGAAAAATAGCAAATCCATAATCCAACTACAGTTTGTTTGTTTTACCAAAATATGACCAAACATCTATCTTTGTAGTGTTAATATTCACTATTTATTTGATGCAGAGATCCATATCACCTGCAAAGATCTTACTGTTTAACATTGTGAGTACCAAGTTTTAACCTGAAACCAATTCAAAGGAATAAAATTATGGTCCCCAAGGGATAAAGACAATCTTCTGACTGCTAAAAGCCACCACTAGGGGGAGCTTGGCCACTTCCTGTCAGCCCATAGATTTTTTTAACCCAGATAGAGGCATTCTATAGGGACCCAACAACGAGATGGGCCTTGAGGTTGGCTTTTGGGCTCAAATCTGTCCTTTTTTAGGAGCATAGTATCTCAAATTTTCAATATATTTCCTTGGGGGTAGAACATATTTCCAATAGGTGGAGCTCCCAGATTGCAAGGAAGATGATATATATTATATTACAAAGCTGATTATCCGGACACATACAACACGTTTTGGCTTGTTACCAAGTCTTCCTCAGGTATGATACATTACCGTGTAATTAAGAAACAAGATACCAAGTAACCTCATAGACATCTTAGTTACGGCAACACTCATAAACATTATAACTGAGAACCAAAACAGAGTTTTCAAGACCTGCCCAGTGTGTATTTTTCGTTTGAACAATAGGAGTTCACACAATCATTCTGCAGTGATACAAAGATTTTATATTTATCGTGAACATATAAGTGATGTATCAAACTATACACCAGCTTTATGGATAGTCCAGGATAATTTGATACAGAGGAGAAAGGTCTACAAACAAACAATGACACAATGCCAAATAAATACATTAAGAGAGAAAAGGACTGGTGTTACTGATCACCCCAGTAATTAAATTAAGGTTTATATGGGGAGATCCTTACACCCAAAAGGACCTACTCCTGGTGTACATAAAGGGAGCCGGGTTTGGACTTAGAAGCCAGTCCCCCAGAAGCAGCAACATGCGAAACGTGTTGGGGACTGCTTTAACTGCTACAATCATGGCATTGGCCTGTTAATCTACATCATATTGGTGAGTTGTGCTTTGTATCTTGGATTGAGATTTTCTAGGACAGTTCTATATTTATATTGCAGTCAGCCTTGGCACTTTGTCTTTACCCTATTTACGGTTAGACTGTAAGCACTTTATGTATTGTTCCTTGACCAGTCCCTGGCTTCTAAGTCCAAACCCAGCTCCCATTAAATACACCAGGAGGAGGTCCTTTTGGGCGTAAGGGAGACAAAAGATTTGGAGAAGCGCCTTTTAAGAAGCACCTGGTGGTCTAGTGGGGATCAAGTTTAGAGCTGTGAGGGTCGCCTCTCACCTTATGAGGTTGTGCACCCTTGCTCATCCTCGGTCTGCAGCACCGCTGTGTTGGATTGCCCGGTCCGGGCTCTGGTGGCTCCTCCGCGGGCTCTGGTGGCTCCTCCGCTGTCTCTCCCAGTCACGTGGGACGCCGGCCGGTCATGTGACTTGCGCGTCAGAGGATCCACAACACGGCAGGTCCTTCAGACCTCATACATTGTGCAGCAGCCAGCAGCTCACGTCACAACCCAGAGGGTTGTGTAACAAATGCAGGAGATTTATGTTAAGAGTTTGGGAGCACTGGAGCAGCAAACTATTGAGAAAAGAGTTTGAAGGTTACAAACCGCTTTATTAAAATGATGTACACCGCAACATATTTTCCAGGTGTATTTACCTGATGATTTGGTGTTTTAGTGCTTGAGTGCCGCTGTTTATTTATTAGTGTATTTCATGTGCAGCTTTGCACCTGTTCACACATGTTAGAAAGTGCCATCAGTCTTTTTTATTTTAAATTTATAGAAAAATAGCAGACTTTCATCATAATGCAATTATTATTTTTTTCCAAAATATGATGAAAATTCTATCTTTGTTGTAGTTAAAATTTCACAATTTTTTCATGCAGAGATCCATATCACCTGTATAAATCTACTGTTTAACACTGTGAGTACCAAGTTTTATACTGAAAACAGTTCACTTGAATAAACTTATGGTACTCAAGGGTTAAAGACAATGTGTTGACTGCTGGCACCACAATCTGGAGCTTAGCAACTTTCTATTCGCCTATAAGTACCGTAGGTTTCTTAACTGAGATAGAAGCATTAGATAGGGACCTAACAAAGAGATTCGCCTTGACGTTGGCTGTTGGGCTCACATAAATCTGGGCTTTTTTATAAGCTAAGTATCTCAATTTCTCAGCCACCACTAGGGGGAGCTAAGGAAGTAACTTTGTACTATACATGTAACTCAATGATAAAACACAAAGCTGTAAGAAACTAGGCTCCCTCTAGTGGAGGGTGCAGAGAGCCAGATAATAATCATTGAACCCCCTGTCTATATAGGTGATTTTGAATTTTTCAGCAAAAGTAAACAGAGGTCCAACTGTACAGCACAGAATTTTGGCTCTAAAAATGTATTACAATGGAGATTAATTTTATAGTTAATACATTTTGTTAGCATTTAGCAATGTTCTGTATTTGCATTAAACATTTTGACACAACCTATGATAAGATGACTATAGTCGGTGAATCATAGCGGCATGGGTAAAGCTGCTTTGCATTCTCTTAGTAGTCAATGTAGTTTGCAAAATTTCAATTTCCAAGAACTCTGACAAAGCACTTGATAGGAAACCATAATTTTCCCTATATATTCCAATTCCATTCTATTTCAGTTTATAGAACAAACTATCAAATGATTGCAGGTTCACATCCCCTAAGGAAACGAAAAAAATAAGGTAAAAAAATGATTTAAAAAACAAATAAAATATGAATTTAAATCAAGTGAATCACTCTTTTCCGAATTTTAAAATAAAACCAAATAAAATTTGATATCTGCCTCAATAAAAGTATTGATATTTCAAAATATAAAATTATTTAACTTATATGGTAAATGCCATAAAGAAATAAAAAAATGCTAGATCTGCATTTTTTTTAGTTGATTTAGTTGTGATTTCTTTTTGGCTCATTAAAGGCATAAAAAACTATCAGAATGTCATATGTACCCCAAAATGATACCAATAATAATGTCCGCTTTCCATATAGAAAAAAAGCCATCATACAGGTGCATTGATGAGAAAATGAAAATGTACAGGTTTCAAAATATGGCAACACAAAATTTTTTTAAAGGGAACCAACCAGCAGGATTCAGGGCTATGAAGTGAATCCAGTGCCTTACAGGCACTGGACTCTAAATGCAATCATACCTTTTCTTGAATGATTCCATGTGTGATTGCAGAGAAGTGTCATAAAGCTCCTGGAAAACAGGGCAGCAGGTGATTGATGTGTGCAGAACTGCATCACTATTTGGTTTTTTTCTCCTCCTGTGGGCATGCCTTTTGGCTGTAAGCCAAACTCTCCCTTTTATCGCTACTTTCAGTTTTGTCAGGCAGTCTGTGGCTGGAGTATAGCTAAGAGGGAGGAGAATTTGGCTTACAGCCGAATTGCTTGCCCACAGAGGAGGAAAAAAAACAACCCCAAATAGTGACGCAGTTCTGCACACATCAATCATCTGCTGCCCTGTTTTCCAGGAGTTTTATGACACTTTTCTCTGCAATCAAACATGGAATCATTCAAGTAAAGGTATAATTGCATTCAGCATCCCAGAGCCTATAAGGCACTGGCTTCATGTTATAGCCCTAAATCCTGCTGGTTGGTTCCCCTTAACTTTTGGATATCTTTTGCATTATTCATCCTTAGTATCACCATAATTGAGCTAAAATGGAGAATCATGGTACTAGGTCATTTTTACAATTAACACTGTAAAGACAAAAAATAATAGCAGGAATTGTATTTTTTTTTACTGCACTTGGAATTTTTTCCTCTGGTTTTCAGAATATTACATGGTAAAATTAATTATTTAGTTTATTACTCACAAAACAAAGTCCTCACATGGATATGTTGCCAGGAAAAAAAGTTATGGCTTTTGGAGGAAGGGGAGGAAAAAATAATCAGGAAGATAAATATCACTCGAAATGCAAGGAGTTAAACTGATGACTTTTTACTATGAGAAAGAAAAAGCCAGGACACGGGGATGTCTGGATCCACTTGTGCTTTTAATGTCCGACATGTTTCGGAGCCACGTACCGAGCTCCTCAGGGAACATGTGGGAAGATGTTCCCTGAGGAAGGAGCTCGGTACGTGGCTCCGAAACGCGTCCGATATTAAAAGCACAAGTGGATACAGACATCTCCGTGTCCTGGTTTTTTTCTTTCTTGGAGCAGCAGCGCAGACATAGAGGCACTTCATCCAAGGAAACCTGCGTTAACACCACAGTGATCTGTGGGAGTGCAGTCCGTGCAGCAGCTGCATCTAATTGCCATTTAACCAGTTGTGGGTGTCACAACTGGACAAGGTGAGCAATTCCACATCTTATGCTGACAATAATCAATTAAGATAAGACCCTATATGCGCATTCTTATTTTTACACATTTTTATACATGTTGTCCTACTCCAAGCTGTATAGGCTTGAGAGCCAACTACCAATTAAATAAATCAGGTGATGTGCATCTCTGTAATGAGGAGGGGTGTGGTGTAATGAATATAAGGTGTGCTTAATTATTAGGCAACTCCCTTTCCTTTGGCAAAATGGGTCAGACGAGAGATTTGACGGGCTCTGAAAAGTCCAAAATTGTGAGATGTCTTGCAGGGGGATGCAGCAGGAAAACCTGTCAACTTCAACTTAAACAACCTGCGGAATCGTTCGGTGTGACACCGCAATAGCAATGTCACGGCCGACTTCGCCCATTCACAGCAGTGAGCAGGGATCGTTTGCTGTGTTTGTGAATGATCCATGCTCACAACATCGTTGGTGAGTTCTCCACCATATCTGGACGTGTGACTGCTCACCAGCGATGTTGAACAGCTGTGGAAAAAATCAGCGCTCTCCCGAGATTGTAAATATCGTTTTAACGTTGTACCATGTAACGGTGCCTTTATAGTTACCTGCACAAACAGATATCCTCCTAAGCCAAATCTTTAAAAAAAACACTCTAACTTCCAAAAATATTAAGCTTTGATATTTGAGTCTTTTGGGTTGAGAACATAGTTGTTGATCAATAATAAAAATAATCCTCTACAATACAACTTGCCTAATAATTCTGCACACAGTGTATGTTTTATTAGAAAGGTCATTCTTAAATGATTTTTCATAAAATATTTTGGTCGATTGACCCAGCCATGTGTTACATCGACGCATTTTAAACATAGGGGTGGCCACAACTACTGGTTACTAGTAGTGATGAGCGAGTACTAAAACGCTCGAGTGCTTGTTACTCAAATTAAACAGGTCAGAACCTTGGACGGGCTCGACTGAGGTACCAAATATAATGAAAGTCAAAGGGGAACTCAAGCATTGTACTGGAAGATCTTCCAGAAAAATGCTCAAGTTCCCCATTGACTTCCATTATACACGGTGCATGAGTCATGCCCATCCGAGCAGCTGACTGCTCGATTTGAGTTACAAGCACTCAAATATGGTAGTGCTCACTCATCATTAGTCACTAGTGGACCTTAAAACTGGGGCCGCAGAGATCAGAGCAGCAATGTACTAGTAGAGTAGAAAGATGACCAATCTAACTGTTGGAATGTGGATATCTCAATAGCAATATTACTGTATATTTCCATGGAGTGGGTGGTCATCCTCTTTCTATTCTCCCTTCTAATTGAAGGGGTTTCCCATAAACAAAACATTGGGCCTCTGGTCAGTGAGGGTTCCATTACTAAACCCCCATAGTTTATAAGAACAGGGGCCCCATGTTGCATGCGTATGAGAATTTAAAGGGGTTGTTCACCTTTGGAGGCTTTTTTTTTTTTCTTAACTCAAATCCATGAATTTGGGACAAATAGGAGTTCTGCATTTGGTTTCCAATAAAAATCTTGGCTTAAACAGGCTTTTTGTTCCCTTGTGAATGCAACTTAAATGTGGTATGTGGTCATAAATCGGATAAAAAAAAAAAAAAAGAGTTAAAAACACATTGTCAGATCATCGTTATAGACAGATTCTCAGTAAACTCATTCTGCAGAAAGTAAGACAATGTAACACAGAGGGTTTAGAAAGCAAATAATGCCATATTTTTAATGAGACCCAATTACAAAAATAATTTTTTAACTCCAATTACATGCATTAAAAACTTCCTTTATTGATTTTTTTCTGAAAATTGTCACTTCAATGAGGAAGTGGAAAAACTCTAATGCCACCCAATGAGGGTAACAATCCTTAAAGTCATAATCGACTCTTTAACAAGTCTTTTAATATGACCAAGGATTTGTGCCAGATCAGAACCCCAAACTGCAGACGCTGCATTTCAGGGTGATTGCCCCTCATCAGTGTAGTGTGGGGGAATTCTGATCTGGCTGTATGAGAGGCTGAGACGAGGTCTGGGGGACTAGCTATTCACTTCATGGAGAGGTAACTGCCTGCTGACATAATATGATAAGGAGACTTATAGCCGCCATGCTCCTCTAAGAAATATGCAAATTGTCACTTCAGTGAGGAAGTGAAAAACTCTAAACTTTTTCTGGACATATTTTTAAGTGTACACCTTTATTTTTGTTCTTTTATTGGTTTATGATCTACCTGACTTTTTTTCATTTATCTAGTACTAGTATGCTCTACAATAATACTATAATAAAAGTCTTTCACAAGTTCAAAGGTGTGTTTTTTACTTTTCCATGTGCCGGTATTTCAGAGACACCAGCTTGAAAAACTGAAGAGCGAGACATCAAAAATTTATAAAATGTAGTCTGTGTCAAATGTGACAAATGGTAGCGCATTTTCCTTGCCTAAAATGAAAAACAAAGGACAGAAAAAAGTGTAGCACGTACAGAATCCAACATTAAATATCCAACTATTTTCTGACTACTAGACAAAACCATATTCTTTATAGTTTTGAAAGAAGTGAGATCTGAATTACTTCCACTCATCCGGAACATGTCTATGAAATTCCCAGCCACCGCTTGACAGTGTTGTAACTGTTAGTGTTAAGTGGGACTTCGGTGAATCCAAGCAATGAATCATCCCCTGTAAATACAGTACAAGCACTTTCCGAGACGTAGTCAAGTGTAACAGCAGATAATTCACACTTCTTGGAAACAAACTGTCACAACTGAGATGCGGCTTCTTTTGACACAATGACTATATTCTTTTCTGTAGACCCACAGAAACATTTCAAGGTTGGAAGATGAGATGAGAAGACTGCAGGACACAGCGGACCTCTTTGAAGTCGGCATTCCGGAATATAAACAACTACGTCAGTGCCGGGCTGCCAGTATCTTGCTGAAGTCTGTATGGGACATGGTAATATTTGTACGGGTAAGAGGATATAAGGATTTGCATTTAAAAAAAAAAAGGTTTAATTCAACCTCAAAAATTCTATCATTATGCTTAAAATTTGATGAAGATCTGTCACCATTTGAAAGTTTTTTTGCGCTCATTTTATCCTGCTGTTCCCCTGAGTAAATCACTTTTTTTCTTTTTACAAATCCTCCACACATTTCCAGAGATATGGGCCTTTATATTTTGTTGCAAATTATTATGATCTTCACCAAATGGGTGTGGCAAAAATGATTCCCTGGATATGTGTGTCTATGCTACTCTGCATAATTACCCTGTGAGCCCCACCCCCTGATAAATACTATTAAAAATAACATGAATTAATAGTCCCAGTTCTCTGGAATTTGAAAAAATATAAAAGTGGATTACTTAGGGAATAAAATAAGGATATAGAAAAATTAGAATAAGGAATAAAAAAAGAGCAAAAGCTGGTCAGTTTTGTCCTGTGAAAGGGCCTCTTTAATTTATTAATTTAGGTTCATCTAAATCCTTCCTTAAAAGGAATCTGTCAACAGGTTTTTGTTAGGAAATCTAAGGACCGCATGCTGTAAGGGTTAAAAACCAAAAGCAAATGTGCTTTTCTTATCCGGGTGTGTGCTATTGTTTACTTAAACTAAAGGCTTTATCACCTGCAGATTACCATTACTGGACTACTTTGTCACGTGCTCGGCAGTCTGACACTCACCCGCTGTGATTGACACCTCACTGTCAATATAAAATCTCTATTGTGAGCCTGGTGTGGGTGGGGGCAGCTCTCCCAGCTTTGCTGTGTGTCTAAAATTAAATTCTTTGATTGTGCGAGAACGGCTGCAGCCAGTAATCTCTATGATACATTGTTGGATTCAGGCATTCTTTGCCCACATTGTTTTGCTGTCAGATGAGGTAGCAAAAACCTGATGACAGATTCCCTTTACTGATCATTAGTCTTGCAAGGTCATTAGATGCCTTTTTGTTAGGAATGCATACAAAGCTATTATATAATTGTTAACTTTTCCTTCTAATCAGTAGTTTGTACAATTTATCCAATCAGACGCAACATTAAAACCTCATGCAGTGGTTAGTACCTACCAAAAATGGCCCCCCAAAAAAAGACTATTAAAGTAGTGACTGGATCATGGATGTTCAAGATGGATTGATTAGTGTGAACAGTAAAGCTAGCCTTTCTAGTTGGGTCCCACTGATGAGATACAATTTTTTAAAAATGAAACCAAGAGAACCCAGTGTTCAGAGGTACATAAATAACTAGGATGCAAACAATTGATTGCAAAAGCAAAATTGCTGTGTTTAATCAAAACAGTGACACAAAAATTGCAACAAGTTACATCCAATAAATAAGTTACGTGGATACAGGTGGGGATATGAGGGAGAGAACCAACACGAGTAGCAAAAATCACATCACAGAGAAAGTAGGGGTAAAAATCAACATCAATTCTGTGCAAACTGCATATGCTAAAAACCTCAATATATCACATTGTGTTAAATGGATAAAAATTAGGACTACTTAGGGTGCTTTCACACTACGATTTTTGTATTTCCGATGCTGTCCGAAAAAAATCGGACAGCATCGGACCGATTTTCGGATCCTATGGATCCCTATGGGGATCGGACCGAATCGGATGTGCACTAAATGCCATCCGATTTGGTCCGATCCGAATCTGCCCGATTTTGGCCGATTTTTTTCAGGAGAAAAAAATCGTTGCCTGCAACGATTTTTTCATCCGATTACAGAATCTGACAGACTCGGATCGGACCAAATCGGATGGCATTTAGTGCACATCCGATCTGACCCGATCCCTAACATGGGGCCCTATGGAGAAGGGTCCGTGAAAACATCTCATGTCTCCTCGGACCCTATTTTACTGTACTGAGCAATGCTCAGTACAGTAAAACTGCTCAACTAGGAGCGCAGGGGTTAAAAAAAAAAAAAAAAGTTCATGCTCACCTGCCCCCGAGCCCCCGCTGTCTCCAGCCGTCTTCCTTAAGGCTCCCGGTGGATCCCGCAGGCTGCCGGTATCTGCAGAGCTCTTCTACTGCAGTACACAGGACCTGCGGTGATGTCACAGTCACGTGACCGCGGGTTCACCATGGTAACCCGCGGTCACATGACTGTGACATCACCGCAGGTCCTGTGTACTGCAGTAGAAGAGCTCTGCAGATACCGGCAGCCTGCGGGATCCACCGGGAGCCTTAAGGAAGACGGCTGGAGACAGCGGGGCTCGGGGGCAGGTGAGCATGAACTTTTTTTTTTTCCTTTTTTTCTGCCTTCGGCTACGATTTTATGCCGGAATCGGGTGCCTATATGGCACCCGATTCCAGGCATCAGAAGGGAGCCGATGCTGTCCGATTTATATCGGACAGCATCGGCTCCCTAAAAATCGTAGTCTGAACGCACCCTTAGGAGAGTAGGGAAAGACACATCAAGTCTATATGGGTTTTCTATATAGCCCTCCCAGGGTCCGAGCAATAAAGTGCACAATGCATATTAGCAGCAGAAAACCTGGGAGGGCTATATAGAAAACTTCGCCTTTTGGTTTCCTATTCTGACCTCGGCTCATTAACTGACTACTGCTGTTTTCTGAATTTGTGCCTTGTCTGTCGTCCTGCTTTTGAGCTAACAACCTGACCACTCCTGCCAGCCTGCACCACCAGCCAGCAGTCTACTACAATCCCTGTGTTATTGGCTAAATGGTGAGGACCAATGCAACCATTAGGATCTGGTAAATGGAATGTCTGGCCCTAAGCCTGTCCATGGCAGCTATTTATGGAGCTGACAGAGCCTCATTACAATTGTATTCTCTTTAATAACCCTTTTTCTTTACCATAGGAAATTGTTTTTGGTGTTGCAAACTGTTCATGTATAAAAACGGATGTCATATGGATGACAATATAGATGAATAATTTTTGTAGTATGAACTTATTCTTAGTAGTAGACAATTCTTCTCTATTCTGTGTGATGCACAATCGGGTCACTTCATTCTCTCATGTTTTATCTACCTGAATTAATAAACTACATGGAAATAGTTGAAGCTGAGATTCTACTAAATTAGTTGACATCAGCATGCTCTGGCCAATTACACACTGACGTTGATAAGTTTGGCTATTTGCTTTTCATCATTGCTATAATTGCATAGTCATTACCTCGGTGTGAAATTGCACTTTCAGCAAGGTTTTCTGTGTGACTCTTGGTTAACATGAGGAGCAGCCAAACAAGGCCACAAAATCAATGTAAACAGTTCTGGTAAACTCAGATTATGGGAAAAACAATCCATATCTTGTAAAGGTAAACATCGATAATTCCTGAATATAAAGATGTTTTGATATTACTATAGATGCAAAATAGATATTATTTACAACAGGGGTGTACAAAACTGTTTGCTTATTACATGGCTGGTACTGCATTTTCCCTGGGGGTTCTTGTGGGTGAAAAAATGCAGGTGAAATGTACCACCAGCAGAAAGTGTGACCAAAATAGTTTTAATAGGAACAGTAAGATTGCATACTATTTTGGCAGCAGTTCAGACTGGTTGCACTGTTCCCTGTTGCAAGCAGAAGCACCTTTGTCTTTACAGCAGTGACGCAACTAGAGTTCAATGGGAACCAGTTCAAACTGTAGACCTGTTCCCCACACCCACATATTGATCAGATGTATGGGCCCTTATATTATTCTAATCCTATAAAGACACATGAGTTGCCCTCCCCCCATTATGTAGTAATGTCCCCTGGCCTGGCTCTTTCCTGGTAAATATGTCCTCATCCTGATAAATATGTCTACTATTCTGCTATATATGTCCCCCATCCTGGTAAACCTGTCCCCCATCCTGGTATATATGCCTCCTATCCTGGTCTATATGTCTCCCATCCTGTTATATATATCCCCCAACCTGGTATAATTGTCCCCATGTTGGTATATATGTCCCTATTCTGGTCTATATGTCTCCCATCCTGTGCTCCATCCTGGTATATATGTCTCCATTCTGATCTTTTTGTCCCCATTCTGGTCTATATCTCCCCATCCTAATCTATAAATCTCCCACCCTCAGCTCATCCTGGTATATATATTCCACATTCTGGCATATATGTCCTCATGTCCCTAATGACATTGCATGATTGACCAAGAAATGGTGGGCAACTTTGATATGAAAGGAAGGCCAAGTGACTCAACTATGTACAAAAACACACCAACTAGGGTGCAGAAAAATATCTACATGTACTCTGGACTGATGATTTAACATGAGGCATTCGGCAGTAATAGAAGGCAGTTTGTTCACCGAAGAACTTTGGTGTTTCTGCAGGCACCTGTAAAGAAATGTGGCGGTAACATTCAGGGCTGCATTTTAACAAATGGGGTTGGTGATTTGATCAATATTAATGGTGTCCTCAATGCTGAGACATACAGGCAGATAATTATCTATGATGCAATACCATCAGACAACAATCTGCAGGAGGAAAACGACCCCAAACATCCAACCAATATAATTAAGAATATTCTTCAGTGTAAAGAAGAACAAGGGGTCCTGGAAGTGATGATACGGCCCTGCAGAGCCTTGGTCTCATCATCTTCATATATATACATCTGTAGTATAATTACCTGATGTCATAAAAGTTTGTCAATAACTTAAATAAAGAGTAAGGACCTCATTCATTACTCCGAGGCAGTCCATGATTGTTCATTATTGTTGAAATTGGCCTATTTCGGCCGGCATTTCTTTGATGTGCACTCGTAACATTTCTACCACCTGTAAATGTACTGAAACTCTTAAATTATTATAGTCAACAATCTACTTTAAATGACACTGTCAGAACTTCTAACTCCTCTACATACTGGAAGTGTAGAAGATTTTATAGAGAATATAAAAGTATCAATATAGAAAAATAATATTCACTAAAGTTCTATTAACACAGCGTGATTTTATGTAACTATCGAGTACAGAATCTTACATGCCACATTGTGACATTTTTCCCAGTTTCAAACAAAGTTACAATTTTTGCTTTTGCATTAGACGAGCATTAAGGACTGGATGAAAACGCCATGGAAACAGATAAACGTTGAACAAATGGATATGGAGTTGAGACGATTTGCAAAGGTAAAGAAAGACGTTCCATTATCAATAATGTATGGAAAGACATGACTGATGTATACGATTCTCATTTGATTTGACTCTTTATTATGTAAAATTACTGCGTGTGACGTTATCTGGCAGGATTCCTTAAAGGGGCCTGTCCATCATAAACTTTAGGCGTGTTCTGTAGGCATCACATAAATGACTATACTGAGAGTAATGTTTTAATCCTTATTTTAGGCATCTTTCACTTCTATTCCTTTAAGCACGTACCTTTTAAAAACTTTTTTTAGGCTCAGCAATTATTTAAGTCTTTATATTGTAAAGTCAGCTGTTGGGTTTCAAACTTTTTAACCTTCATTTTTTGACAAATATTAGATCTCATTGCATAAAAATATCACATTTATTTTATGCTGGAAATGCAAGATATCACGTGTGAGAAATTTTGCTGTCCAATTCTATTCTGTTTTTAAGCATTGAAAACAAAAATGTCATTAAAGTGTCTGAAGGAAGCTAATTCTTTTCTAAACATGTATATGTAATCAAAATTACCCTCGAGGGAGTCTGATTACCAGCCCTTCACTGGCTCCCCTCTACTCAGAGATCCCGGTTTAAAACACTAACCATGACGTACAAAGCCATCCGCAACCTGTCCCCTCCATACATCTCTGACCTGGTCTTCCGATACCTACCCTCACGCAACCTGTGATCCTCCCAAGAGCTCCTCCTCTACTCCCCCCTCATCTCCTCTTCTCATAACCGCATACAGGATTTCTCCTGTGCTTCTGCTTTACTCTGGAACTCTCTGCCCCAACACTTCAGACACTTGCCTACCCTGAGAACCTTTAAAAGATACCTGAAGACCCACCTTTTCCATCAAGTCTACAACCTACAATGAGACGCGGTCCACCGCACTGTCTCACAATAGGCACCACCCGCTCCTACTGTATCCCCACCCGTGCCTCGTAGACTGCGAGCTGTCGCGGACAGGTTTTCCTCCCCTCCTGTATCTGTACGACTTGACTGTCCATATATATTGTACCTGTCCTTGTCTACCGTTTCCATATGTAAAGTGCCATGGAATCTAATGGCGCTATATAAATAAATATTTTTAGGATTTTTTTCACCATATTTCTACAATTACGCATTAGTTGGAAAGAAGGAAAGAATAGATGTTTTTAAATGTTATTCTGTGTTATAGCCATATATTTCTACTTAAACTACAACCATATCTTTTTGAAATATGCTTGAAAATGTCATCAGAAAATGGCCTCTAGTTTAAATCGTGGTTTTTAGGTTAAATCTAATATGTAAAGCTGAATGTGTATGTATGTGTGTATATCCGGGATTGGCATCTACACCGTCGCAGCTACAGCCGCAAAATTTTGCACAGTCACACGTCTGGACCCCGGGAGCGTCATAGGCTATGTTGTGAGGCGAAATTTTAACCCTGCGCGTTCCAGTTCACCAAACAATTTTGCCCCTATCTACATAATGGGAAAAAAGGGAAAGGAAACGTGTGGGAGGAAAATCGACAGCTGTCAGCTATAGAGACAAAATTTTGCACAGTCACACGTCTGGACCCCGGGAGCGTCATAGGCTTTGTTGTTAGGCGAAATTTTAACCCCGCGCATTCCAATTCACCAAACAATTTTGCCCCTATCTACATAATGGGGAAAAAGTGACAGTTACCAGTTGACAGTTGTGAATGAGAGGGGCTTAATGATAGCGCCAAAGACTAACAGCACATACCAGCATATAGTCACTAAGGTGGGGCCCCAACATGAGATATTCACCATGCACAGGGACATGTATACACACCACACGCCCACAAAGAGTAACAGCAAGTGTATAGTCACTAAGGTGCAGCCCCAACATTGGATACTCACCACACACCCGAACAAACACACACCACAAAGAGACACACACAACACAGAGACACCCCCACACCCCCAAGGGGACACACACACACTCTATAGCGACACATGCACTCACCCCACAGGGACACACACACTACAAAGAGACACACATAACACAGACACACACCACACAGACCCCCCCCACAGGGACACACACACATACTCACCCTATAGGGACACATGCACTCACCCCACAGGGACACACACACCACAAAGAGACACACACAACACAGAGACACCCCCACACCCCCAAGGGGACACACACACACTCTATAGCGACACATGCACTCACCCCACAGGGACACACACACTACAAAGAGACACACATAACACAGACACACACCACACAGACCCCCCCCACAGGGACACACACACATACTCACCCTATAGGGACACATGCACTCACCCCACAGGGACACACACACCACAATGACACACACAACACAGATACACACACACACACACACCACAGACTCCCACACAGGGGCGCACACACATACACACCCTATAGGGACACATGCACTCACCCCACAGGGAAACACACACACCACAAAGAGACACACACAACAGAGACACACACCACACAGACCCCCCCCCCCCACAAGGACACACACACACCCTATAGGGGCACATGCACTCACCCCACAGGGACACACACACACACACCACAAAGAAACACACACAACAGAGACACACACCACACAGACCCCATCCCACAAGGACACACACATACACACCCCAGGGACACACATACCACACAGACAGACACAGGTGTGCACAAATCACCTCACACAACTCGCCTCATACATCTGCTATCTTTATTTTCCAAACATAAACATCTGATTAAAAACAGCCAATGTGCAACACATGTGCCATATAGGGAATTAAGACAGATGTCAGTCACATGAGCTGTCTATTATGTGTATGTGTGAAGTAACACATACTGCCCGGCCGTGGGGAGGGTTTACTGTTGGCTGGAGATTTATTAGGCTGCCTATAGCAACCAATCACAGCTCAGCTTCTATTTTCCTACAGGTCATTAATATGACATATTCAAATTCTATTTTGTTATAGCTAACAGCAGTTATTTATTAACCCGGGCGTAGCCGGGTACTACAGCTAGTGCAAATATATATATATATATTACTGTATTGAGAAAAAAATTGCAATTTTCACACTGGCAACTAGACCTAATATTGGCCTCTTGCTTGGTTATTTGGACATTAGCCAAAGCAAATTGGCACAGACCCTATTGAATTGATCATCCTGCCATCAGGGCAAAGGTCATTGTGAAGGGAGGAGGAGGTGAGCTGTGACATCACCCTAATGTAAGTGGTGAAACCTGAGTTATCTACTATACATAGAGCTGTTGTTGCCTTTTATTATTATCCTGTCTATGATGATAATAAGACCACTGAAAAGTACAGGATAGGAAGTTGGAATCTAGTATTAGGCCTTGTGGCCAGTGTCAAAACTAGGTGATTGTGTGTTTTTTTTTTTTTTTTTTCTTTTAATATAGTGATAGCAAAAATAGATTTTTTTAAATATTTTCTTGTTATAAATACATTTAATACTAAAGATGGTTTAAATGACAGGTAATTTTATGATTATACATTCCTTTTAATAGCTGCATACTGATTTTGACAGTATTGACTAGAATTAACAAAACTGAATTTTTGAGTTGCTATTGTGCAAATTGTGTTAGTACAAAGAGAAGTGTATAAAACTGAGTTTACACGCCTAAGGGGATATATATCCCATATAAACAAATAACAACCAAGAGATTGTTTAATATGAATTTCCTAACTCAGCTGGACACTTATTGTAAAGGTTTCTACTGCATATGTGTGCTCACAATCTCTTGGTGTTATTTGTTAAATGGGATATATATCCCCTTAGGTGTGTAAACTCAGTTTGTACACTTCTCTTTGTACTAACACAATTTGCGCAATCAAACTCAAAAATTCTGTTTTGTTTATTATATATCTGCACTGGTAGCAGGGAACAGTGTAGAAGTGTTTGCTATTGCGGCATCCCCAACATTGGGTCAAGATCACATTAACTCCAATCAGAGTTAAATTTGGGAAGCGCATTTGCAGAGAGCACATTATACTGGTGGAAGTACTCCTACACCCATATATGTGCAAGTGAACATAGTATTGACTAGAGATGGCCGAGTTTATGGACCTGAATTTGAATTCTACTAAATTTTTGCAAAAATCTGTATAACTTTTTTTTTGTAATTTGCTTAGTGTGAATCCAGCAAAGGTGGGTACCAGCTGGTCAACGTTTTGCAAAACCATAGAGAGCAGGCAAAAAGTAAAGTAAAACAAAAAGAAAAACCTAATATTCACCTGACCGTTCACTTGTCTGTGAAGTTTGGGCACCCCTGGTTAAAATTACTGTAGGATGGGGGGGCATGGCCTAGCCAGCAATGTAAGCGGTCACAGCTTGGTACTCTCCCGCCTGTAAAATTGCCCTTAGGCTGTGAGTGCTGCATTGTGGGGCCGATTGAACACTGGAGCCAGCAGCCGGAACATCCCCAGACACCGGAGGGTGTCGCTGGAGCCGAGCGAGCCGTGTACATGACTAGCAGGAGGCAAAAAGACGTCAGAGCGGTGGAGAGCGGCTGCATGCAAGATGGCGCGAGGTGCTGGAGGAGGTGGCAAAGGAGAATGCGGTGTGTGCCAGGAGAATGGTGGCGGCCACCGGCTTTGCAAGGTTTGCCAGGGAGGAGGAGGAGAGGAATGTACTTGGGAACGGAGAGCTGGAGGCTGGGGTTGAAGAGGACGAGGCAGGGCAGGAGCAGGCCCAGGAAGACCCCATAGAGGGGGGTGGTGATCCTCCTGATGGCCCCAATGCAGAAGCAGGTGCTGGCGATGTGGGAGTTAATGTTATTCATAGTGCTGCAGAGCCGACCATTAAGGATGTGTTTGAGATTGTGGTATGCTGTAAGGACACTCTAACTACACTGACCCAGCAGATGCAGGGAATGCAAGCAGATATGACAAAGATGAAAGCTGCTATGAAAAAAGCAGATCTAGAACTGGTGAAGTTGAAGAGAGAGTGGGTGTTACTGAAGACCACATAGTGAAACTGCAAGTCCCATGCTCAATGTCTAAAACAGCTTGCAGATGTTACAGCTAAAAATAACGATCTTGAGAACCGCTCACGTAAAAACAATGTGAGGATAGTGGGGGTTCCAGAAAAAGCTGATGGAGCTAACCCCACTAATAGAGAACTGGCTATTACAAAAAATTGTGCAGAAGCCCTCTCTAAGGTGTTTGTGGTGGAAAGGGCGTATAGAGTGCCGATGAGACCTCAGCCTCCTGGTATGACTCCCCGTGTTATTCTGGCCAGAATACTGAAACTACAGGGACAGAGACACAATGTTAATGAAGGCCAGGACCACCAGAGATATGACGATCAATGGTCAGTATGTGTCCATCTATTCCGACTACTCCCCTACAGTAAAGAAACTGTGGACGCATTTTTCTGTGGTCAGGAAAAGACTGAGAAGCTTGGGAGTGATGTATTCCATGTTATATCCGGCTAAGCTAAAGGTGGAGGCATTCGACAGAATACAATTTTTCCAGACGCAGGAGGACACCATGGAATAGGTCGAACGCAACGCTAAAAATTGCGAGACACGAGAGCTAGCTGAGTGGTAGTGGACAGGAAAATTACCACCAGTATTTTTTCTCTTTTTTAAATCCCTTTGTTCTTTTCTTTTTTGGGATTTAGACAATTATCCTTTGTTTTTCCTTTGTTTTTCTGTCCTGGTTGATCAGTCCACATGAGCGACTGGGATAATTTTTTTAGTGGACAGACTGCTGGACTAAACGGTGGTGGCGGGCTCACTAAGCCTATTAGGAAGACTTTCATGAAGAACTGTTTTCTTAAATTGTTTACTAAAGGCGGAAGGGGGATAGTGGGGAAGGTTATTGATAATACCTAGATTTCCGTGCTAGAGTGAAGATTGGTTTTGTGTTGCTGTAGTTTAGCAGGGTTAGGGCTGGATGGGTGATTTTACCCACTCTCGATCAGAGAGAATCTAAGTTAGGGGAGGGGAGTGGGAATTGGGAAAGTTTGGGGGATATGTTTAAAGGGACAATTGGGGGATGGGTGGGGAAGGGGTTCGATGGTTAGACAGCAAATGGCAAGGCTCCCTGAGCGATACAGGATTCCATAAGACATAATATGGCTGGAACAATTAAAGTAATAGCCTGGAATATCCAGGGTCTTGCAGAATGAGTAAAGAGGGCAGCAATATTACAACATGCCCTTTCCTTTAGACCTTCTATTATTTGTTTAATGGAAACACATCTGGTTAAAGAAAAGACTGGCGTGTTGGCCAGGAAATGGATCAGACAGGCATATCACACCACATATTCCAACTATGCAAGGGGGGTCTCGGTCCTGATGCATGCCTCAATACCATATGAAGAGGAGGAGGTGCGTGTGGACAAGCATGGACAATGTGTTTTTGGTGTGTCAGATGTATGGGAGAATGTTGTGTTTGATTGCAGTGTATTTTCCACCGCCGTATACGGGAACAAAATTTCAGGAGGTTGTGGCTTTAACTAGACACAGAGTGGGGATTCCGGTTTTGAACAATATGCACAGAGTGACACAGAGTGGGGATGTCAACAATGTTATGCATTTGGAGCTGGATAAATGTGGGTCCGGTGTGAATGGGCCGGGAGGGAGAACTGGATACAGCATTTGCGAAACACGTACGGGAGTTGGGAATGGGGGATGTGTGGAGGGTGCGAAATACTGAAGTACGGTGTTTTTCTCCATTCGCCTTCCACGACAGCATTGGAGGATGTCGTCCACGCCCTACTGGGGGACAGGAACACAGAGAGGTTAAAAGCCCCTCCCCTTCCTCAGTACTCCAGTGTCTTCCTGTCCCCCTTGGGGCTTGGAGAGGTTCCAGTGCTGTCGGGCCGGCAGAGGCAGCATTGGGGTGTACTTACAGCCGGGCCAGGGATGGACGTTGGGGGCGGCCTTCTCCTCCTTCTCAGGGCTCCCATGGTGGGACCATCTGGCCTTTCTGCGTCCTACGGGGCAAAGCAGGCTGTGTATTGCAGCGCCGGAGGCCTGTTCAGCTCTCCGGTGTCTCCCTCCTCCTGCGGTCCCTGGGGCATGCATCAGAGATGCCGCGGAGACCCTTCCAGTTCCGGGATGGCGCCTCCATTTTCAGGCGGAGGCACTTCCAGTTTCGGGTGGCAGCACTTCTGATTCCGGGATGGCACTTCCGGTCCCAGGACGGCACTTCCGGTTCCGGGCGGCTCCTGTACAGGCTGTGGCAGGCTGGGCGCGGCTCCAGGGAACCCAGCAGGCATATCGCACGCTACTGCCCGCTGTCGGTGACCAGGAGGAGGGAGGGAACAGGTGTTCCTCGTTGGGGGCACGGTATTTTTGGATAAGTATCCGCCGGAAGCTACACCCAGGTAGGGCTGATCCCTGAAACATGGATGGTGATAGGCTTCCACCTTTGCTTCTGCAGAGCCCAGCGTTCCCCCAGCTCAAGTAAGTGTTTCTGGGGGTGGTCACAAGGGGTAGAGTTATTTAGGCCCTGCACTCACACTGACACCCCCTTCTCTTCCCTTTTTTTCTATAGTGAGACAAGGGCCACCTGTGAAAGGGAGCAAAAACCCGTCCAGGATATGTGGCTGCGGCATGAAATTTCCCTCTTCCTACAAAAAGGTGTCATCCATGACTGACAGTGTTGTCAGGATAGACTCCCCATCCCTGCTTGAGGAGCTCCAATCCGTTAAGGAAGAGGTGCAGGCTTCTATCTCGGCACTGCCGGGTTTTGCTGCAGCTTCCAGGCCTTCCCCTCCGAAAGAGAGGAAGCTCCCGGATTGTGACTCTGTGGATCCCATGGAGGCTGGCCAGAGCTCAGCGTCCGAGGACGGCGAGGATATTGCCTCTGTTGCCTCTGTCCAGACACGAGAATCTGGACACTACTATTTCTCCACGGAGTCCATGGGTGAATTGGTGGACACTGTCCATAGTATCGTGGAAGTAGAAGTGGTGGAATCCCCTTCTTCTGTGCAGGACGAAATGTTCAGAGGCCTGAAGGCTAAGCGGCAGTTGGGCTTCCCTGTCCATGAGGTCATCGGGATCTCATCCGCCGGGAGTGTGAGTCTCCAGAACATCGACTGCTCACCCCATCCGAGTGGATTGGAGGGTGATGACTTTGTCTGGGAGGTCCCAAAGGTGGACATCCAGGTGGCCAGGGTAGCATATAAGACCGCGTTGCCTTTTGAAGATTCCTCCCAGTTGAAGGACCCCCTCGATCGTAAGATGGAGAATGTCCTCAAAAACTCCTGGGAGGCGGCAGGAGGTGAACATTTCCTTTACATGTATGGCCAGGTCTCTCTTTAAGTGGATCACCCAGCTGGAAGAATTCATCCTGCAGGGTACTACCAGGGAGGAGCTTTGGACTCCATTCCACTTCAGAGACGTGCTACGGGCTTCCTAGCCGATGCCTCTGCTGAGTCGATCCGCATTGGCGCTAGGTGCGCAGTGTTGACTGACACCGCTCGCAGGGCAGTGTGGCTTACAATGTGGAATGGGGAGGTCACGTCTAAGTTCCAGCTGTGTGGCCTCCCCTTTCAAGGGTCTTTTGTCTTTGGTCCGGCATTGGATGACATCCTGGAAAAGGGTTGTCAGACCGGAATACGTGTCTCCCGGAACAGTAGCAGAGGCAGTCCTTTCGGCCTGAGCACAGCCAAACCTCCCAGTCTAAAGGGAAGGGTAAGTCTGGACGCTGGGCATTCCAGAAAGGGGACAAAGACCCGTAATATCTTGCTACCCCAGCAGTGGCATCACCAGCGGGGCGGCTCCTGCGGTTTCTGCCACAGTGGCAAGCAATCTCCTTGTGCCCTTGTATCCTCCGTGTCTTTGAGTCCCCTTCCTTCCTCAGGGGGACTCTCGCACGCTTTTTCTTGTCGAGTCTGCGAGACCTGTTGGATTCGGGTGTTAGGTCCCTGGTTCCTCCTACAGTTGGTGGACCTCCAGAACGCGTATTATCATGTCCCCATTCACCCGTCCCACAATCGATTTCTGCGATTCGCGATCTCCGGGGCAGGTGGGACGATCCATTATCAGTTCAATGTGCTGCCCTTTGGGATTTCGTCGGCCCCCAGAGTTTTTACTAAACTCATGGGGGAAGTGATCGCATTCATCCACACCCAGTGGATATGTGTGCTTCCCTATTTAGACGACATGTTGGTGGTGGTTCCTTCGGCAGCGGTTCTCTGCACACAGGTCTCCAAAATGTTGGAGATTCTTCAGTCCCTGGGGTGGGTGCCCGATCTTTGGGAATCAGAACGGGTGCCGGCAACCCGACGTCAATTTTTGGGAGTCTTGCTGGCCTCCTCCAGACAGACCTCGTTCCTTCCTGCGGCACATCAGCCTCTGCACTGCGTGAATCTGACACGCTTCCAGACAAGGGGGTCGCCCTTCTTGCGGGAAGCCATGTCCCTGTTAGGGGCCATGACAACCTGCATTCAGTCGGTAACATGGGCTCAGGCTCCTTCCCGACTGCTCCAGGAACACATACTGAGTTCCTGGGACAGACGTCGGGATTCCTTAAACTCACGGGGCTGGACCCTGGGGCGGGTGGTAACCTCGCCTTCCTGGTGGATGAATCCCAGACACCTTTGGATGGGGGTGGCCTGGCTGCAGGCTCCTGTGACCTCCATTACCACTGATGCCAGCGGTACCGGTTGGGGCGCGATGGTGATTCGCACACCGTTCCAGGGGATTTGGAGTCGCTCGGTCAGTCGCCAGTCTTGAAACGTCCGGGAACTTCCGGCAGTGGAGGAGGCGCTTCATGCTGCAACTCACGTTCTCCGGGGTCATCATGTCAAGGTCCTGTCAGACAACGTGACTACAGTTGCCTTCTTGCGGCACCAAGGCGGTACTCGAGGCTTACACTTGCAGGGGCTGGCAAGACTGATCTTTTCGTGGGCAGTACGCCATCTTCTCTCCTCCTCGGCAGTACATCTGAAGGGAATGGCCAATGTACAGGCAGATTTCTTGAGCCGCACGGAGGTCCACCCAGGAGAATGGTGCCTCCATCCGGAAGTATTTCGCTCTCTTACGGATAGGTGGGGTGTCCCTTCGATAGACCTGTTTGCTTCGGGCTCGAATACAAAGGTGCCAACCTTTTTCTCCCTAACGTGGTCGGTCCATCCTCGGGGGGGGGCTGGACGCCTTCGCCCATCCCTGGGACTTCCGTTTGGTGTATGCATTTCCTCCAATCCCGCTACTTCCCAAGACGTTGCAAACGATTCGGGCGGAGGGGGTGACGACTATGCTGGTGCCTCCCCTGTGGCCCAAACGAGCGGGGTACGACGCCATCCGAGACCTGGGCCTAGAGGGACAGATTATGTTGCCCCACAGTCTCGACCTACTGTCCCAGAGTCCTTTTTCACCCGGGCCCTCAGTGGCTCAATCTGATCCTGAGGACCAAGGGTCTCTCCCAGGCAGTGATCCGCACGCTTTGGCAGGGCAGGCAGCCTGTGACGCACGTCTCTCTCACAAGGCGGCGTTTTTGGTGGCCATCACTTCTGCTCCCAGAGTTGGAGAACTGCAGGCACTCTCTGTCCGGGTTCCATGCCTCATGGTGTGCGTTGTTCGCATTACGCTTCGGTTGCATTCATCTTTTCTTCCGAAAGTTGTGTCGGCTTTCCATCGGTCCCAGGATGTGGTTCTGCCTTCATTTTGTCAATCTCCTGCTAATGCGGCTGAGGCTGTGTTTCACCCCTTTGATGTTCGTCGGACTGTCCTCCACTACCTCCGAGAGACCGCTTCCTGGAGGTTAGCTCAAAACCTGTTTTGTTCAGCATTTTGGGAAAAATACAGGGAAGAAGGCTTCCAAGGCTACCATCGCTACCTGGATCACGAAGGTGAACTGTGAGGCCTTCGTCGCTCCGGTCCTTGCTCCTCCGGTGGGGTTGAAGGCTCCTTCAACTCGGGCTGTTGCTACGTCCTGGGCGGAGCAGGCTGGAGCTTCATCGGAGCTGATATGCAGAGCGGCTACGTGGTCGTCCCTCCTCACTTTTTCTCGCCACTATAGGTTAGATCGGTCCTTCAGTCGGGATCTGTCCTTTGGTAGGAAAGTCCTACATGCAATAGTCCCACCCTGAGGAGTATCGGTGGTATTCCTCCAATGCTGTCGTGGAAGACGAATGGAGTAAACTGAATTAGCCTTTATCGGTAATTCCTTTTCTTGGAGCCTTCCACGACAGCATCAGTTTCCCCCCCTTGTTGGTGTTTGGTTCTGGTGTGTATCAGGTAATCCATGGCTAAGGGTGATCTTGGTAAACACTGGAGTACTGAGGAAGGGGAGGGGCTTTTAACCTCGCTGTGTTCCTGTTCCCCAACAGGGCGCGGACGACATCCTCCAATGCTGTCGTGGAAGGCTCCAAGAAAAGGAATTACCGGTAAGGACTAATTCAGTTTTCGTGTTTCTCATCCTCACACAGATCTATGTCACGTATAAAGAAAAAAGGGAGAGACACCATTGGGGGGGGGGCAGAAAAGAGAGCACGGGGGAACAGACAAGGGGCAGAAAGAGAGCACCGGGGGACAGAGACAGAGCAGAAAGAGAGCACTGGGGGCAGAGAAAGAGCAGAAAGACACCAATGGGGGGGGGGCAGAAAACAGCGTAGGGGAGAACGGAGACGGGGCCGAAAGAGAGCACTGGGGGGCAGAGACGGGGTAGAAACAGAGCATCGGGGGGGGGGGGGGGTGAGCAGAGACGGGGCCAAAAGAGAGCACTGGGGGACAGAGCAGGAAGACACCAATGGGGGGTGGGGGGGCAGAAAGGAGAGCATGGGGGAACAGAGAAGGGGCAGAAAGAGAGCACTGTGGGGGCAGAGACAGGGCAGAAAGAGCACTGGGTGGGCAGAAAGAGAGCACTGGGGGGTAGAGACGGGGCAGAGATGGGTCAGAAAGAAAGCACTGGGGGGGCAGAGACGGTGCAGAATGAGAGCACTGGGGGGGGCAGAGACGGGGCAGAAAGAGCAATGCAGGGGCAGAGATGGGGCAGAAAAGAGAGCAGGGGGAACAGACAAGGGGCAGAAAGAGGCACTGGGGTGCAGAGACAGAGCAGAAAGAGAGCACTGGGGTGCAGAGACAGAGCAGAAAGAGAGCACTGGGGGGCAGAGACAGAGCAGAAAGAGAGCACTGGGGGGCAGAGACAGAGCAGAAAGAGCACTGGGGGGCAGAGACAGAGCAGAAAGAGAGCACTGGGGGGCAGAGACAGAGCAGAAAGAGAGCACTGCGGGGCAGAGACAGGGCAGAAAGAGAGCACTGGGGGGGCAGAGACGGGGCAGAAAGAGGACCGAGGGCAGAAAGAGACCACAGGGGGGGCAGAAAGAGAGCACTGGGGGGCAGAAAGAGAGCACTGGGGGGGCAGAAAGAGGGCACTGGGGGGAAGAAAAAGACCACTGAGGGGGCAGAGACAAGGCACAAAGAAAGCACTGGGTGGCAGAGACGGGGCAGAAAGAGACCACTGGGGGGGCACCGCGACATACTGCCGCACACAGGCACTGCTGAACACTTGCACTGCTGTAGGCATCTACTATCTACTATATAATTGTCTAATTATGTCTGTTTGTATGTAACTGAAAATCCGCGTCACTGATTGGTCGCGGCCCGCGACCAAGCAGCGACAGGCGCAGTCTGGCCGCAAATTGGTGCGGGATTTGAACCACGCTTCGCTGACTGGTCGCGCCTGGTAAGCCGCGACCAATCAGCGATATTGTCGCGGGATTTACACCCAGCTTCGCATTGCATTATTCTTCATGCATACATTATATCTTCATACATGAACTACATACATATTCTAGAATACCCGATGCGCTAGAATCAGGCCGCCATCTAGTGTATACATATTTGCCTAAAATACAAATGAAATGTGTCACCTTTAACTTTATGCTTTTTAGAGATCATTTTGTCTTCAACTGGCTAAACTGTTAACAATTACAATAATTTTGATCAGGGGTGCCCAAACATTTGCATGCCACTCTATATATACTATATGTCCTTTCCTGCTGGCTAAGCTGCTGTGTTTTTACTGTACTCTCCATAGCCCTGAGTTTTAATTCATAATTAGTTTGTTACACATTATTTATAAGCTTGGGTTTATGACCTTGTTTCTTCTTGTGTTTGCTTGTGACATTGTCCTTGGTTTAAAGTGAAATTGTAAGAGAGATGGTAGCTGCTCACCTGACTAGGTTGGCAACCCACAACCAGTATATAAGGCATGTAATAGAGGCTGCAGAATCCACAAAACCACATGAATAACGCGGTCACAGAAAAAATAATGGATATATACATGGATGATCCTCACTGCTGTGAAATGATCAAGACCAAAGGGATATCAGGATCTAGATTGGTGGCTTTCAACGCATTTCGGAGCGTCAACCTCGCTCCTTCCTCAAGAAACCAACCAAGATTGGATAGTTTGCTGATGAATGAGCGAGGTTGATGCTCCGAAACACGTTGAATAAAGCCACCAATCTATATCTTGATGACCCTTTTGTTTTGATCATTTCACGGCAGCACTGATCATCCACGTAAATATTCATTGTCCTTGGTTTAACCTTAATTTATATCTTATATTAGACTCTTATTTATGTATATTTAGCCACTCTGCATGCACATTTTGTATACTTACCATATATACTTGAGTAAAAGCTGAGCTTTTCAGCACATTTTTTGTGCTGAAAAGTGACCCCCTCGGCTTATACTTGAGTCAGCGTTTAGTGTTAGTGGGGGGTGACCAGGAGCTGGAGGAGGCGGGGGGAAGCTGCAGAGTGAGCAGGAGGTCACGACCCCACTCATTAGTTTATTGTAATATGCACTGCATCCCCCTGTCCATCACCGGTAGGGGAAGCGGCGCATATTACAATACACTATGTATACTCGCCCCCCCATGATCACAGTATATGCCTCCATGCTGCCGCACAAAATAAAATAATAAACCATGATCTCACCCTCCGTTGTTCTCCTGCGGGTACCTCGGCTTCCTCCGGTCTTCCTGCTTGTGCCGGTGTCATGTGACCTGCGCAAGCAGCAATGGCGTCATCACTGATGCCCCAGTCACTTGGTACCGGCACAAGCAGGAACAGCAGAGGACGCTGCGGTACCCGCAGGAGAACAACGGAGGGTGAGATCATGGTTTATTATTTTATTTTGTGCGGCAGCATAGCGGCATATACTGTGATCATGGGGGGCTAATATACTAGCGATGGGGGCTAATATACCAGTGATGAGGGCTACATACCAGGATTATCAGTGATGGGGCTTATTTACCAGTGATGGGGGCTTGTATACCAGTGATGGGGCTATATACCAGGATGGGGGGAAATATACCAGTGATGGGGTCTTATATACCAGGATGGGAATCTATATACCAGTGAAGGGTGCTACATACTAGTGATAGAGTCTATGTATCAGGGATAGAGTCTATATACCAGTGATAGGGTCTATATATCACTGGGCTATATATCAGGATTACCAGGTTAGGGGATATATACCAGTGATTGGGGCTATATACCAGTGGTAGGGGGGCTATGTACAGTGATGGATGAGTTTATATACCAGGATGAGAGGCCATTTACCATGATGAGAGGCTATATACCAGGAAGGGGTTCTGCTGCATTTCCCACCCTAGGCTTATACTCGAGTCAATAAGTTTCCCCAGTTTTGGGGGGTAAAATTAGGGGCCTCGGCTTATACTCAGGTCGGTTTATACTCTACTATATACGGTAACTTGTTTTATTGTACCTATGGTCGTTTGTGAATATTTCTTTATAACTTGGTATTCGATAGCCATACACAATTTCTTTTAATGAAAACCAATGTGGACATATTGGCATGTGATTGCATAAATGTATTTTCTATATTGCTACTGCTCACCCCATAGTGGTGTGAATAGAGCCTATGTAGGCCTTCACTCATGTTCATTATGGAAGGGGTGCAGAGGTAGCACTTATAACCAAATCCTCGTGTCTGATGGAGAATAATATCCTTTCTATCGCATAAGAAGACACCAGTATAATAAATTGCACATGGAAGGTGCAGGTCCTGTTCTAGAATTTGCATTCGGATGCAGGAGCTTCAGGTTATGCTGCCGCTTAATTATAAGGCTCCGCACATCCCATTGTCTCTGACAGGTAGCTACATGAACTAAGTCATCTATTCTACGAGTTCCCACTGCGTATGGTGTGCAATTCATAGGAACCAATTCCGTGCGACAATCTGACATTCGGATTGACTGACAGCAATAGTTGGTAGTAAGTTCATTATACTAATTGTGAATTTTGACTGTGACATATGACAGATCCTATCACAATATGTAGATTTCATGTACAAAAGGCATTTGTATTACAAAGATTTGTTCCAATGATATGAACAAATATAAAAGTTTCTTGCTGCAAATTTCTTTGTACACCTCTCATTCTTTCTGAGAATTAATCATTAAACATTCATCATTCCGTCACTATAGGACTTTGTGTCTATGAGAAATCTAAAGTTCAAGTACGAAGATGCTGAAAATTCTCTCTTTAAAGGGAAACTATATAATTTCTTGTGACACTTCAGTCTTTATAAAGAGTGTTTCAAAGAAGTGGCACTTAACAATTAAGTGAAAAGATCCACTTATAGCATCCTTGAACTAATTAGATGGTAATTATTTGTAGCTTTTTACTTTCAGGTGATGAAAAGAATGTGCTATCGGTGTTAATACTGTGTAACCTAAGAGCATTGATTCTCGTAATTACAGATGGAGGGTTACAGAAGTTGTAGATTATACAGGTACTAATGTTTGTTTATTGTTCAAATCTCAGTAATTGAGCATAAACAGATGTCACATTGGTTATTTGAATCATCGACCAATGATCTGTGGTTTGAAATGTTCGTACCCATCAAGGAAATCATTATCAATGGCCAAAGACAAAACCTCCTTGCCCAGAGAGTCATGCACTGGTTAGGAATCTCTTTGGAATATGTCTATTATGCATGTATCAACTCACACACAGAAAGGGGGAGAAATAAAGCCTAAACCGCTGAAGCCGCACTAAATCCCTACTGGTTCCTTATAGACTAGAATGCCCTAGCAGCACAACTCAAAACCACAGCTCGAACCTGACTTCCTAAACGCCATCAAACTATTTCCCAAGATAAGCAATTATAAAGAACGTACACAAGTGGCAAAGGAGAAATAACATATTCAAGCAAGGGTAACCTCCTACAAACCTAACAGTAAACAAAAGATAGGTGTAAGAGAAGCAAATGAGAAATACACAGAGCAAATACAATACTGGTCCCTTTAAAGGCAAAATCCCTTAGCTGCAGGGATGGAATTGCCTTAGCAGAAATTCACACAGAAATATAACCAGCAAAGAAGGCTGGTGAAAGGGGAATATAAATAGCTCCAACCAGGATGTGACAGGAAAGAGACAAAATAAGCAAGAGAGAACACCTAACTAAAGGCAAACCAAAGGATGAAGCAAAAATAAATGAACTATCAGCATTTGGACAAAGACCACTGCTGCTGTGGCTCAACAGGGAAGGAAACTGACCACAGATAGTGGCCACCAGATTGAGTCCAAGACCGAGGCATGACAGTACCCTCTTTCTACAAGGGGCCAATAGACCCTCAGCAGCCCCCACCATCCGATGTTGTTGATGGAATTCTCTCACTCGGCGATCTGTATGAAGAGTCCATGAATCAACCAGCAGTCATCCTCAGCACCACAACCCTTCCACCTGACAAGACACTGCAAAAGGCACCTTACCCGCCAAGAACTCAGCATTCGCTCTACCTCAAATTCCCAATCGCCTTCCAGATCCACCTTCATCATATCTCAAGGACCAGGTGTCTCTGCAATGGTTTTAAAAAGGGAAACATTGGAAAGGAGTTTTTAAATCTTCCCACCCACAAGATGTTGAAGTTTAACCTTCAATAATCCTGTAAGGACCTACAAATTTGGGGGCAAACCTCCCAGATGTAGATAAACTACACTATAAGCCACTATAAAATGTAGATTTTTTTTTTTAGGATAACCAACAAACTCCAACACCTTAAAGACAGGAGTCTTCTGCAGTTGGCACCATTTTTGGCCTGGTCACTTGTTAAGTGAATACCGGTTGTGATGGCACTTTGCCAGGAGAGCGTAAAGCCACATGGACCCCAACACTTGCATTTACGGACATACTCTTAAGTATCCTTATGAGCATTCTGCCACCAAAATATATAGAAAGGGATCTCCACGTGGCAGAAAAATCTGGGTGCCACTCTAAAACAGAACCATGTATTTCTTTAAGCAGATCTACTCACAAAGATACAGTAGAGTTTGTTTACAGGTAAATTCTCTGGTGCACTGTCCTGAACATTCTGAATGCACTCTCTCAGATCTGCCCTCAAAACATCCGGTACCACCCTTACACCAGGAATCCTGACTGATTCTTTGTTGCCAAATTTTGGGACAATGTTACAAGTCAAAACATCAGCTTTAACATTCTTGGATCAGGGAAAGAAAATTATTGGAGCTGAAGATCTTGGAAGACACTTAGAAGAACAGAAGTCACCCCATGATCTAATCTCTTGGGTCTTCAAATTGATGACTTGATTGTGTATAAGTAACCATGGCAAGCTTAGCACCAACTTTGCAGGTAGAAAAGGTAGCACCATAAATTGAATGGATTCTGTATGTAATCCTCCAACCTTCATATGTACTTTCTTGACCTTCACAATAATGTGACTTTGTGATAGAGGAGAGTTATCAATATCAGAGACTTGAATTGGTAGGTTGGAAGAGGAGAAATCATAACCACAATCTACAGCGAAGTCATGATCAATCAGATTCAAGGTAGAACCTTAATTCACGAATGCAGGCATGCAGACAAAACCAGACTTACACTTTAAGAAAAGATCGGATGTCTGAACTAGAGACTCTTGGAACCTGTATCTTTCCAAAACGTTTTTTTTTTTACCCTTTTGAAATTCATTCACAAATTTGAAACATTAAATCATGATGAGACCAGAACCACCGCAATATAAACAAAACCAAGCAGATGCTCAAAGTTCAGTCCCCACTTTGGTGTCTATGCAAGCACCAATTTGCAAAGGTTCATCCATAAGTAGTGATGAGCGAGCACTAAAATTCTCAAATAATACTCGTATCAAGCAGGTTGAACACTTGGACAGGCATAATTGAAATAACAAGTATAATGAAAGTCAATGGGAAACTCTTACATTTTTCCAGAAGACCCTACCAGAAGGGCTGATGGCGGTGGGTGGGGTTGGCAGGAAAATTGCTGAATTTTAAGGAAACGGTGCTCAATTGGAATGGGAACAGCATGGAGAAGATGCCTGGATGCATCTCTGACTCCCAGGTCGCTTCTGGGAACAATATTGTCAGAGTATTAGGCACTAATACACGGGTAGGGAACTCCAGGCCTCAAGAGCTGCACACAAGTCATGTTTTCAGGATTTCCTTAGTATTGCACATGGGTTCTAATTATCACCAGTTCAGGTGATTATATTATCACCTGTGCAATGCTAAGGAAAACTTGAAAAGCTGCACTGTGTGCAGCTCTTGAGGCCTGGAGTTCATTCCCCCTGCACTAAGTAGTTGGTAAGCATAAACAACAAGTCAAATTGGAATTAAAGAATATCTCTCACCAGCTAGTACTATGCAAACTGTATACATTATTTAAAAAAAAAGATTTCTTGGACCTTTAATGGACCTCTTGAATTCCATCAGCATATTCTAATCTTAACAGTTGCCTATGTGTGTTGTTTAGCCATCCTGCCCTCCAGAGTTGATTATCTTTCATAATTATTTTGATATCCCATTCTCCATCTATACTAAACATTATACTTTTTTTGCTACTGTTGCATTTGTATAAGTAGGTTTTCTTCTGTTGGACATATGGGACCCATTTTTGTGTCAGATCCTGAGCACATGGGAGGATTCTTTAGTAGTGTTGTGAAACCGTCGAACTCTGCAGCCCTAGTAGAATACATAATACATTTTTTTAACGCTCAAGACTATGCATGATATATGATGGCATCCCCAAGAAGTATATCAAAACCATCCAGCTAGAATATGTATATGTGAAATGTATGTTTATGGATGACTATAGTGGATGAATGGCTTACGAGAATCCTACAGGTGGCATTTGTCTAATGAATATCTGTTTCATGTTTGATATCTAATGTCATTTATCTGGAGATTTTTGTTGCATAAAGAAACACATTGGGGAAGGAGACTTCTGTTGATACGACGGGAAATAGGATTACATTAATCAATGCTTACAAAATTGAAGGATATTAGTTATTTCAAAATGTATCTGTATTGAGGCCTTAGTCTTCAGCCATGTGATTCCATTGTCTGAGTCATACTCTGGAACATTTTATTATGTATGCAGATTTGCATATTGCAATATTCACTTTACTAACTTCCAATGTTTACGGATATTTATAGAGTTCTTATCATTTTTAGGAAATGAAGACCCTTGATAAAGAGATAAGAACATGGGATGTCTATTTGGGCCTGGAGTCCACTGTCAAAAATCTAATAACCTCTCTTAGAGCGGTAAACGAGCTGCAGAACCCTGCTGTCAGGAAGAGACACTGGTTGCAGCTAATGAGCAAGACGGGGGTTTGTGTCGATCAGTTCTTCAAGTTCTTTTACAGATATGATAAATCTGCCATCTAGTGACTCGATGTTATATATTTTCTTTTCAAGGTGAGATTTATAATGAATGAAGAGACCGTCCTTGGGGATCTTTTGGCCTTGCAACTACATAGAGTAGAGGATGAGGTAAAGAACATTGTAGACAAGGCAGTGAAGGAGATGGCAATAGAAAAGGTGAGTCTTAAGTGTATTGATGTAATGGTTCCACAATAGATATTATAAATTTAAGATGAGAACCAGATTTATTAAGATCTGACAGTCCACATACCATCCTGAAAAAAGTTTGTTGGATTAAGCACTGCCTGATGAATAAAAGGTGTGTGCCTCTTAGAACGTTTGGTGCATTTTGGACTGTCGTAAAGTCAGAAAATTAAAATCACCTCTGCTATGAGTAGGTGCAAAATTTGTATCAGTAGGCTTAAAGAAATGTATCTGGAAGTTGTTGGCTGCGTCCCCTACAGATAAACCAAAACTTCTTTAAACCTTTAGTGAGTAGAAAAAATGAATAATGTGCAATTTTTTACAACGTATTTGCTGATTCGTGGCAGAACCAGCAGATTTATCGCATCTGGCGCGTAATCGCTGACTTGTAGTTAGCAGCGTTTTTTTTTTTTTACTTCCCGCAAGTGCCAGATTTGCCAGATCGCGGCAAAAAACACACTTGCCGCAAGACCCATAGAGAATGAATGGGGGCTTGCCGCAAGTCAGCCGTTACTCGGCAGATGCAGTAAATCTGCCAGATCTGCTGTGAATCAGCAAAAAATGTTGATGTGAAAGGTCCCTTATTTGCATAATTTTAACCTTCTTGGGCATCAGTTATCTCCAAAAACTGGTATAACCTAATTCAGAAATGTAATGCAAGAGGTTTTTTGGACCTGATGAAAGCTCTTTTAGTAATTTGAGCTGAAAGGCATTGTTTTTAATATCTAATTTTTGCCCAATAAATGTGAAAGAACTTATAAAGATTTGGATAATTACTATATGAGGAGCGTCCGCAATTAACTGGAAACCCCTATTTGTCATAATCCAAGGAGTGTAATTCTAAATTCCAAGATTTTTTCCCCATACAAATTTCTTTTGTCAAGCATTACACAAAAAGTGAACATTTTGTCCAATTTTCAAATTTTGTGAAAAGTATTTTAATGCACATATTTCTCTAAAAAAAAAAATTCAAACAGCATAGCCCATTTATGACATTTAGTCCAATGACTGGAGCACTGCAAAGTCCCAATCCCCAAACCTTTTTTGCCATATGAAAACATTGGTTCGTTTTACTGCAAATCATGGGTTTCTTAGTGTCTCTAAAAAGTCGCTTGAGTAGCAGGTAGAGCGGGTCTCTCTGATAGTATATCAGTAAAGCTGAAATAATACACCAGGAAAAATATTCTAATTTGCCCGTTATATATGACAATATTTTTCTTGAGTTAATTGGATATAATTGGAATTGGCTTCCATAACACAGAGACCCCAATACAAAGACCAGAAGGAAATGTGTTGATATTTTGTAGAGTCTGAAATGATAAAGTTTTTATTTCCATATATTTATTGTGCAGGTTCTTGTGGAAATGAACCATACATGGAGTACAATGCAGTTTTCTTATGAGAAGCATCTGGCAACTGGAACACCACTATTAAAATCAGATGAGAACGTGATAGAGACGCTTGAGGACAATCAGGTGAATTTGATATACTTTCAATATTCTCTTTATGCAAACCTGAAAAATAAAATAGTATTTTAAAATATGGCTCAATCTAAACATTGAAGCTTAAATGATAATTGAGATCAGTAAATTCAAAGGGACTCACAGTTGAAGTACCGTATTTTCCGCACTATAAGGCGCACCTAAAAGACTAAGATTTTCCCAGAAATCATAGGTGCGCCTTATAGTGCAGTGCGCCTTATATACGGATTTTTCCCAGAGTGCTAAGGGGGTGCCATTTGCCTGCAAATATTTGGCACCCCCCAGAAAATAAGGCATACCTTTGTGCCGCCAACCCCCTTTGTCCGGTGCCTGCCTGGCATCTCTGTGCAGGGGCGCGATCACCAGCCGCTGTCCCCGCCATCCATGCTGGTGCCGGTGCCTGCCTCGCATCACGTGCGGGGACGCGATCACCAGCCGCCGTCCCCGCTGTCCGGTGTCCGGTGCCGCCGCTGTTTTGCGCGCGCTCACTGCCCAGGAGCCCATCAGCCAATCACAGCTCCGCCCAGGAGCCTTGAGCCAATCCGAGGCCAGCTGACGTCAGCCCATAGCCTCTGATTGGCTGAGGGCTCCAGCACTGTGATTGGCTGTGGGCTCCAGCGCTGTGATTGGCTGTGGGCTCCAGTGCTGTGATTGGCTGTGGGCTCCAACGCTGTGATTTGCTGAGGGCTCCAGCGCTGAGAGTGCCTTGCCACACAGTACAGTAAGCAAAAGTACCAGTATAAAAAGTAAAAATCAGTTTGTGTGTGTGTCTGAGTGTGTATGTGTGTATGTGTGTGTGTGTGTGTGTCTGAGTGTGTATGTGTGTGTATGTGTGTGTGTCTGAGTGTGTGTGTGTGTGTCTGACTGTGTGGGGTGCTGGAGGGTAATGGGAGGCTACACAGGGATACTGGAGGGTGGTGGGGAGCTACAGAGGGATGCTGGAGGGTGATGGGAGGCTACACAGGGATACTGGAGGGTGGTGGGGTGCTACAGAGGGATGCTGGAGGGTGATGGGAGGCTACAGAGGGATGCTGGAGGGTGATGGAAGGCTACAGAGGGATGCTGGAGGGTGATGGGAGGCTACAGAGGGATGCTGGAGGGTGATGGAAGGCTACAGAGGGATGCTGGAGGGTGATGGGAGGCTACACAGGGATACTGGAGTCTGAGCTTTTTTTTTTTTTTATGGTAATATGGTGCGCCTTATAATCCGGTGCGCCTTATATATGGACCAAGACGGCTTAAAAGTCATTTTTTGAGGGTGCGCCTTATAATCCGGTGCGCCTTATAGTGCGAAAAATACGGTACTTCTTAATTGATGTAGCTTGAATCCAGGATCTTGTAATCTCCACCGTTCTGTTCAAAATTCACATTACTTTTCTCATGTACTATACCTGACATCCACTCTTTATGAGCGGATGGATTATCTTCATCAGTATTCTGCCTGCCACCATCCAATGTTAACCTACCCTTAATTAAAATCATGTCTCTGTTAGGTCTGTATACAGTTTGACAGATGGGAGAATAAGATCAGAGAGAGAATGATCTACTTCCTGTAAATAGATAAAGACCCTCCCTTACTTCCTGTTGTTATGGGTGGAATGGCAATGACCAATCTGGCTGGGATGGGGAGGTTTGTCCACTGGATCACGGATCATGGGCCCACCAGATATTCACCAAAACCTTTGATGGAGAGGTTGGTAGAGGCAGTTCCCTTATCCTCAGAAGCTGACTCGAACACAAACAGGCAAGATGGAGAAGAGCCTCTGCCGAGACAGGAGCAGGATAACTGTCAGAAAGGTAGCTGGTGCAGGTACAGATTGCACTAGATCAGATATGGATTCAGGTACAGGAAGCAACACAGATTCATAAACATGGGCAGGTACTGGAATAGACTCAGAAACAGACGGGTATCTGGGCTCAGACAGAGATACAGGAACGCAGGCAGGAACCAGGACACAGGAATAGAAGCACACTGAATCCTGAAAACTAACATTGCACAGTCACCTACCAATAGGGGAGGGTGCCTTAAATGCCTGGTACTCCTGAGGGATAGTGTGACGACCATCCACTGTGAGGCTGAGCTGCTGGTAAGGCAGCACCCTGAGAAGCCCGAGACCCTTTACCCCTATACAGGAATCTGGAATTAGGGCGGGGCCCAGGAGGTAGCTGCCTATGATGAGCAGCGGACCAGAGCAGGAAGGTCACCAGGAAGGGAATATTAAATCGGGATCTGAAAGCGTAGTCAGGAGACAGAGTCAAAACCTGGAGGGCAGCAAGGTACAAAATCGTCAGGTTGTAGAAGGGTCAAAAAGCCAGGCAAAGGATGGAGTCAAAACCGGGAGGGCAGCAAAGGCATAAAATCGGCAGGCTGTAGAAAGGTCAAAAATCCAGGCAAAGGACGGGGTCAAAACCGGGAGGGTAGCAAAGGTACAAAATCGGCAGGCTGTAGAAAGGTCAAAAATCCAGGCAAAGGTCAGAGTAAAAATAGCAAAATACACACTAGATCACTTTGGAAACAAAGACTATATCTGGCGTCCTGCAGGATAGGCTCCAAGATATTTGAAGGGCGCTGTTCCCTCTCATAGGCTTGAACTCACAGCCTGATTACCTCATCCGGACTGCCCCTAGAACCAGGCCAGATGGTGATGCACGACTGGTACCAACCACCCCACTTCTGATAGAAGAACAAAGTCTGTGCCTACCAGACATCTCTGCAGGAACCTCCCCTCTGTAGTCATCATCACCCACAAGAGAAACACGGTGATGCCCAGCGACAGAGGCAGGTGTCAAAGGAGCTAGTCCATATGAGGACATGGCCTCCTACCACCGGCACCACCAGCCGAAGGAACCTGGCGCCTCACCGCAGCGGGGCAAGAACACCAGCCACTGAGTCCAACAGCGACGTGACAGGCTGGGAACACATCAAGTAACATCTGGTTCTTCCCAGTGATAGGCTGCGAACACGTCAGGACTTACCTGCTACTCCCCAGTGATAAGCTGGGTACACATCAGTGGCCATCTTAAGAAGCAGGGACGGCACACGTATGCCACCTAAGCGTGTGGCCAGGAATCCCATGTGAAGTGAACTGGCCCTGGAAGCCAAGAGCCATGGTGGGCACACAAGTAATAGGAGTAGGTGGAAAGCAGAGCGGTGAGTAAGGTGGCATCCCTGTTGTTTACTGCCGGTAATGCCAGTGTTACAACTGTAAAGAGATGAAGATCTTCACCGATATCCTGTAACTCTTTGCATCTCCTGTGCTATAAATGTATGCAGCTGTCTATCAACTCTTGCTAGATTCTACTAGATGTGGCTATCAAGTGTATCAGCAGCAAGGGATATGGCAGATAGTGGTGGTCACATGAGCAGACACTTTTTAAACTTGAAGTTTATTGTCCCTTTATTTTAGTATGACTATAGGTTTATATCAAATGACTATGGATTTCAAATCCACAGAAAATGCAATAGGTTTGTTCTGTAAAGTTGTCAACAATAAGCCTACACATTATATCAAATCAAGATTTAGCAGCATTTACATAAAAGTGTTTGTCCTACAGTCCCCAAATAAATAAATATGATTAATAAGCCACTACTCTACTGATATATTCCAAACTATTGATGCTGGAGCATTTGGTAGAAAACGACTTTTGTCTCAGTAATTTTGGAACGTTCAGCTGAAAAATATATAAAAGAAAAGTTTGCTTTTTTTTTTTAAGGAAATAAAAGTGACTGTGTCTGGAGCTTTCGTAAAAATATGGTAATTTTATGAAGGCGCTCGGACCCAGCTGTGACGCTTGACAACATGCATAAAGTGCAGGGACACTTATGGGAAAGTGCTTGCCTGTGGTGCCTTATTGCTTAAGTATGTCCAACTGCTTCTGCTCCTGTTTGGTTTGAATAAAGAATCAAGAATCAGAGCAAAGTTGCTGGGCTGATGGTTTGGAGCTGAATACAGCCATCAGTTCCATTGTGAGGAGCTGCTTTGAACAAATGAGTGTGGTTTTTAAGCATTTAGCATTTTTCACTTGTTTTGCAGTTTTCCTTTTTTAGTGCACAATTTCTCTCTTGAACGCGACACTATTCATAGGTCCCAGAACACAGAAAATGGACCTCTGTCATCAGCAATTCAATACAACCCTAATTTCAGTTTCGTTTACATCAGTAGGGGGTATCTTGTTGACTTTGGCAAAGTCCAGACTTGCTTGTATTAAAGAGAACTTTAGTGGTTTTGTGCTGGAATGAGCGACAGTGTCTTGGTTTTGTTTAAGTTTCCTGGATTTGTAGATCATTAATGTCTCCGCTTTCTTCAAGGAACCAAATACTGTGTTTGAAAGAAAATTTTATACCTGAGTCTTTAGTATTTGTAGAATGAAATTATTGAAAGATTAGTGCTGTAAGTAAAGGCAAGGGCATACATAGAATCATGGGGCTCAATAGAAAATGTCTGAATTCCCTTTCCAGAAACACCCCAATTATTTGATGGGGTCAGGCGAGTTCATGATGCGTTGGCACAGTCATAAAAGACAGTAAATGGCAACTTTTAAAGAAGCGCAATACATTTTTCTTCTTATGTGCACACAATCAGTACACACTTAAGGCCCCGTTACATGTAGCAACGCACCAGCGATCCCGACAACAATCCGACCTGGCCGGGATCGCTGGTGAGATGCCATACATGCAGACTTACCAGTGATAACCCAGCGATGTGCCAACACCCGACAGTCGTTGGGATCTGTCAGGTTCTCGGCCGCAGAATGGGGATCGATGGTCATTGCCCCTGTCACACACAGCAATCCAGCATGCCCAGTGGGATATCGCCGATCAAAAAATTGTCCAGGCCATTCATTAACATCAGCGATCTCCCAACAGGGCGATCGCTGCAAGTGTCGCACACAGCGACATCGTGGCGAGGTCACTGCTACATCACAAAACTGTGAAGTTGCGGTGCGATAACGTTAGCGATATCGCTATGTTAATGGTTTTATTAAGCCCTTTGTGTCCACACTGCGCCCTCTCTGATATCATTATGATGCCTCCCCTCATTATACTGTCGACTAGTAAATTCCTCTCAACTAGTAAATTCCTTGACACAATTTGTTCCCACATACACAGTATGTGTTCCACACCTCTTCTCCCACATGATGCCCCGAACGTCCCGCCATGCATTATGATGCCCACGCTTATAGAGCTGCTGTAGGGTTCAGGACCATAATTAATATGAGCAAAAATCATATTAATTCTGGTCCTGAACCCTGCAGTGATCCATAACCCAGATTTTTTTTTTTTGCATTCCTTCTCCTTTGATAAATCTCTCCCTTGGGAGAACTGGGGTGTGCTGCAGCAGGACGGCAACAGATTCTAACCTTTTGACCAAATGCCAGCGGGTATCACCAAGTAAACAGGGTGGATACTCCCTGTAAGCAGCATCTGACTGCGTATTATCTTCCTCCGGTCCGCAGCGCTGATCCCTGTGGCTGGACACCACTACCACTGAGGAAATGTGTTTTCCAGTATTGTGCCTGTGCCAGCACAACACTGTAAGGCAAGTGCATTATTTGTTTTCCACTGTCTTAACCGGTTGACTCTGCACAGGAGTGCACTTTTGTTTCTTTTGTCTTTCTGCAGCCTTTGGGAGTACAGGTCAACATATATTTCCTGAGAATTGACATAAGAGCAATGCTATTAAAAAAATGTGAAATTCCAGTATTATATATGTGACCAAGGTTAGTCAGAGGCCACTCTCAGGTGTTGAGATGAAGCTAATTACTTCACCATGTTTTACTCAAAGATATATCAAGCCAGTTGGCTGTCAAGGGAAAGTACTGTTACTGACAACCTCACAGGCTCTCTAAATCAATATGGGCTATATATAATATATATATATATATATATTATATATATATATATTTTGCACCTTTAACACATGAATACATTGGAACCCTTAAGTGCTGGAGCTGGGGCAGAGGGGCGCTTATCAGCCACCAGACCAATATTTAGTGACTTGATGAGGTCATGACGCTGCTCACCTCATCATACTGCTCTTGTCACCACAGTCCAGGGCCGACATTGGGCAACTGTAAGTGCTGCATGTAGAAGGGAAAGATTAAATGTCCTATTATTTCACTTCACAGGGAGGTTGGTGTTACTTTGATGGCTCAATATAGGGCAATGGAGAGAATGGGGTGAAATTGTAAGAGGGCACAGTATACAGAGAGGCAATGGTTTGAGGAGAAGGGATGGGTGGGGGGATGTTTTGGAGAGGGTCAGGTTTGGGGTGGAAATTTTGGAAAGGGGCAGTGTGGGAGGATATAATGGAAATGGACAATGAGGGAAATATTTTGTAAAAGGGGCAATATGGAGGGATATTTTGGAGAGGGCTAGTATGGGGGACATTCTGAAGAAGAGCAGTGGAAAGGATCTATTATGGAGAAGGGCAGGGGGGATATTTTTCGCAAGAAGCGCAGTTAGGAGCAAGTATTTCTTTGGGGCACAACATGGGACATATTTTATACCTTTATTTTTATGGGTACCATGTGGGAATATACTGCTGAAGATTTAGAAGAGAAAAGAATGTCGGGAGAAATGAGGTCTGGGCATGAAATCCCACCATGGCATGTGTACTACATGGAAAAAAAAGGAATGAAAACAACTTCGGTCAGTGAAGATGTCACCTATGAGGTACCTGGATGTAAATGTTTTTGTCTCAACAGTACTGTAGTTCCTGTATGGTCCGTAGTCTGATGATAACTGTTAACAACAACTCCCACTATCTCCTTACTATTGTCAAGGATATATCACGCTGGGTGTAGGGAGGCACCCAGCGCTGGATGACGACGACGGGTGGGTTTTAGGAGTCCCTGATGCTAAGGGCAAAAAGGGGAAATGGTGACCCCTAGATTAACTAGCTTTGACACCTGGCTCCCCTAACATCCCTCTACAGTTTCCTCAACTGTCGCTGCAAGGAACCTATTCCCTGACTGTCCCTGGACTACCACTGCACAGGGATCAGAGTGGGTGATCACTAGTCAGCCCGGCTGGCAACTAAAGAAACACACAAGGGAAACAAAAAAAGAGGTAAGAGATACACTTAGCTTGAGCAGATCCAAGCAGCAAACCAACAGACTCCAGGAAACACTGCTTTGAGCGCTGATGAAACCAGGATCACCTGAACAGCTGTCACCAGCTGTGCATCCTGGGAGTCAAGGGGATTAAATACCCAGCTCAAGGTAAGGAATCAGCTGGGTCCTAGTGACCTCCAGCTTTCACTAAAAGGGAAATGCCTCTTAGGGTACCTTTACACACAGAGATAAATTGCTTGCAACTCACTGGTTGCAGTGAAATCATGGGCACATTATTCCATTTTTACATGGCAACAAAATGGAACAATGTGTCCATGATTTCACTGCAACCAGTGACTTGCAAGCAATTTATCTCTGTGTGTAAAGGTACCCTTAAAGTGACATAGACATTTTATTAGGATTTGAACTGTTTGGCCAAATGCTGGGACCTTCTGCGAGTGGCCTCTACAGTCTCATCCATGACACACCTGTGACACATACCGGAAATTCTTGATTTTTAGTTTATGCAAAACAACTGTATATGGGAGTGACCTGACATAATTGATTTGTACTAAGCTTGGTGTATTCATTTATTGATGGTGGTTCTGGTGCTGTATTCATGTACTATTGGGGGTTCTGGTGTTGCATTCATGTACTGACAGTGGCTTTGGTACTGTATTCATATAGTTATGGTGGTTCTTCCGCTGAATTCTTGTACTAATGGTCGTTCTGGTGCTGTTATGTTGTGACGGTGTTTTTTGGGCTGCATTCATGTTTTTGTCTTGTACAAATGTTGTAATCCATACCACGCTACTTGGCTATGTTAAAACTTAAAAATCCTTAAAACGTAGAGTTTTGTGATTGTGGGGTCGATTTGGAGAGTTTCTACTCCAACAACTCAGTGTAGGTTACCAGTGTTCTCCCTATTGTTTTGAGCAGAAACTCTCCAAATACTCAGAGCTTGATTCTGGTGTTGTATTATTGTACTGATAGTGGTTCTAGTGATGTATTCATGTAGTAAACCTTTAAACCCTTTTTTTCAGCCCTTGGGATTGTTTTAGCATGGCAATGTAGCCTTTGGACCGACAATGTTAACCCCAGCTGTAATTTCTCTCTGCTCTCCCCCAGAGAGATAAAGTATGTGAATTAGAAAGTGTGAACATTGCCTAAAACAACCTAAATTATAGCCCTTTTAGAGGACACAGCAAACACTGACATTGTGGGTTTCTTTTGCAGGTTCAGTTACAAAATATCTTAATGAGCAAATATGTGGAATTCTTCTCCGTGGAAGTGAGCAGATGGCAAAAGAAATTAATGGTAGCTGATATGGTTATATCTGTTTGGTTAGAAGTGCAGAAAACATGGGCACACTTGCAAAGTATATTTGCTAACTCAGAAGATATTCGAAAGCAACTTCCGGAGGATGCTAGGAGATTTGAGGGAATAGACTTAGATTTCAAGGTATGTCACTCTCAATAAGTTTATTGTGTGTAGTTAATGTGTTGTAAACAGTGGTCTACATAGAAAAGAGAGGGCCGTACAGTCAAACTCAACATACCTATCAATATGTTGTCATGATTTTCTATCCACGATAAAAGTGCTTGATTGCTTGATTTGTGTTTTCCCTTCTATGCCCATTTCTGTGAACCTTGGTCTGACTTCCTATCTCGTTGTTGCAGTTCCACAAAGCTTGTCTACCACAGATGCCACCTGAGTTCTTTAAAGCACCACTCCAGTGTTTTTTTTTAATTGCATCGTTGAGTCATGTTTTAAATGTAAGTTCCCTGACCCCTGTTTTATACTCACCTGCTGTCATCTTCCTTTTTTCCAGTGTTGGTCTGGTTGGTCTCCGGTGACTTGTGACCTGCCAACATCTCCAGTGTTTGCAGGGAGCGCACTGGAGGTCACAAATCAATACAGCTCTGTGAGAACCTCATTCTAATCTTGTTCTGGCTCACTTTGAGATGCATTGAGATCTGTAGACGTAATGTAACTTGTGACTTCTGGCTGTCAGACGTTGCAGGCACAAGATGGCACTGAAAAACAATGAAGCCACCAGAAATTGAGTACATGACAACGGGCAGGGTACTTACATTTAAAGTGCCACTCCAGTGCTGGAACAAAGAATGCTGGAGTGGTGCTTTAAATGTAAGTCCCCTGCCCTCAGTGTTATACTCACCTTACGCGGTGCTTCGGTTGGTCTGCGGCGAAAAGTGACCTGCCACCAGCTCCAGTGTTTCTCATGGAGCATGCCAGAGGTCCCATTTCAATACATCTCTATAAGGTCTCATTCTGGCTCTTATAGAGATGCACTGAGAGCTTGTGACATAACCTCTGACTTCTGGCCTTTCAGAAGTAACAGGCACAAGATGACACCACAGGACCAGAGCAGGTTCAGTAAAAGGTGAAGCCGCCTGAAGGGGAGTATATGACAAGGGCCAGATGTCTCACATTTAAAGCGCCACTCCAACACTAAAAAAAAACAAACCGCTGGAGTGGTGCTTTAAGTTGGATAACAATGGTGGTTGGCCTTGTGCAGATGTACCACTTGTCCCGTGATAAATGTGGTTCTGGTTCAAATATTATACATTATTATTGTTGTGTTTTCAGTTTAAAATTAATATATAGGTTATAATATAATTATATATAACATATAGGAAAAAATCTCTGATTAAGTCTATATATTTGATTTAGGAACTAATGGATAGTATCGTAAGCACCAACATAGTCATTGATGTTACAAGTGAGCCAGGATTGCTGGAAAAGTTGGAGGCTCTTCAGAAAAGGTTTGAAATTGTTAGTTCAGTTGTGGTCTAAGGGGTAAGCTTTTCTCCTTGAGAAGATTGACATGCCAGATCTGGCATGCCAGTATGCGGACATTTAAAATACAAAATTCTCCTTTGGGAGCATAAGTCCAGTTGATCAGCTGTAATGAATTGAACTATAATGATTAGAGCTGAGCAAAAAGATCTGCAAGATCCTTGTCCAATGGCTACACTGGTAGTCAATGGCCACCAGACTAGGGCACTGCAAACCTCCTTCTATGCATCAAAATCCCCGATGCATCTGTGGATTTTATTGTTGCAGCATGATGTACGCTGGACGTCGCACCATGTCTCCTAATCAGAAGAGGCCAGCAGGTAGAAAGACTTCATAGGGCTCTGGTCTGGTGGAAAGACAACTGACATGGCCACTGGAAAAGGGTCCTGCAAGTTACTTTGCTCACCTAATGAATAATTAATGAACTCTGGTTGGGTATGCTCATCACATTTAATATTCCTTTCTTATAGTATTTTATTTCGAACTAGGTAGTGTATATGAGGCTTGTACAATCACTCAGAGTCCTTGTCTATATTAAAGGGATATTCAAATCACAAATATTTATGATATGCTCCCAGACTGGTCACTCAATAAAGGAAATTTTATAACTCCCATAGATTTAATGGGAGAAATTGAGAGCTATTGCAACCTCCAGTGACTCCATATTCTATGATTGCATTGATTTCCACGAGGAAGGTGAGCCTGAATTGGTAAACAAGGATCAAGGGATGAGGTTCCCAAAAGGGATAGTTAAACCTGTATACATTTCATAAATATTGCATCCTGTGAATCTTGGTAAATATTTGTGAATACTCCTTTAACCCTCCATGGCTAATTTTAATTTTGCATTTGTTTTTTCCTCTTTGTCCAAAAGTGGTGATAGGTGAACTCACAGCTATTTACTTGCTGCCATAATACAGTTAATACGGGTCATCCGAGTTCACAACTGACCCATCAGCTCTGAACTTAGATGAAGCCGACTCTGATGTCACCGTGAGCACATTTTCTCACATAAGCACATTTTCACACACAAGTCATTTTCTCGGCGGTGTGCGCGGTGACTGGGCGTTCCTGTGTGTCAGCCTGTAGATTACTGTCGGAGGGTTTTGTTTTGGGTTAATTAAAGATGGAAACCAGGGATTCCTTTGGTGTTTTCTTGCATTGAAAAGATTTCTTTGTGTTGTGTTTTTTATAATGTTTACTAACTAGAGATTCACAGTGGGTGGGTCTAACATTTGGCCCGATATTATGAATCTCGTGCTTAGTGCCCAGCTGCCAGTACAAACCCTTTATAACCCATCATGCCAATGCCACCAGGGCTCCTGGAAGGACCGGTTACAATGCCTGAAAATGGCGCTACAAAAGAATACGCCAATTTTCTGGGTGGCTGAGATTTTCACCGTGGGGGGCCTAAATTGCTTTGGCTTTACCATGATGAGAATCTCAGCCCCAGTTACAGGCTGCCACCCCCAGCTGCCTGCTTTTACCTTGGCTGGCAATCAAAAATAGGGCAAAGCCCAAACATTTTTTCAGACTATTTAAATAATTTAAGAAAAAGGGGGGCTACCCTGTATTTTGATTGCCAGCCAAGGTAAAACCAGGCAGCTAGGGGTGGCAGCCTGTAGCTGTCCACTTTATCTATGCTGACATTTAAAAGTACAGTGAAGCAACATTTGTTTTTTTGTTTTTTTTTCCAACTTTGATTTTTATTAATTTTTTAAGTCATGTCAACAATCAGAACAATACCAAATGTGATTTCATAATCATAAGTCCACATTACATTTTCCAATATCAAAATTCAAGAACATCAACATATATCCTCCATATATTACAATTGTTGTGAGTCCATGGAGAGATCCCATATCTGCCAAGTCTGGGTAAATTTGTCCATTGTGTTATGAAGCGTGGCGGTCAGTTGTTCCATTGATCGGAGGTCCTTTATCCGTATAAGCCAGTCGGACAACGAAGGTGGAGCCCTCTTCCTCCAATTGAGAGATATCCGGCATTTTGCTGCCGTAAGAAGAAGCATTAGGAGTTTGCTCTTGGGTTTATTCAAGCTTAAAGGGAACAGATTTAAGAGGTATAGAGCCGGGTCTACGGGTAGAATATGACCCATAACCCGTGTCAACACTGTTGCTATTGACCCCCAAAAGCTTCGGATTATCTGGCAGGACCAAAATAGATGGTATAATGAGGCATTTCTCTGGTCACATCGCCAACAATTATCAGGTATTGCCGGGTTGAACTTATGAAGCATCTCGGGGGTGTTATACCACGTCATCAAAATTTTCATCTGATTCTCTTTGTATAGAGTATTAATTGACGTTCTGAAGGTTCTCTCCCATATCACCTTCCACATCGAATCAGAGATTTCCCGCCCTAGCCATGTTTCCCATCGTGTCATATAGGCATGTTTGAGGGGACCTTGGATACTTCGAGAGTTCAAAATAGCATATATATCTGATATTGGACCCTTTGTAGAGGGTCCCCGAGAGCAAAGGGTTTCAAATTGGGTTGGTTTAGTATATTTATTAACTCCCATGATCGACGCGTGGTAGTGAAATATTTGTCGGTACGAAAAGCCAAGGGTTACCGGCAATTTATAAAGCGAGCATAGTTCGGTAAAAGGGCGTATTTTGTGGGTAAGTGGGTTTAGTATATCACGGAAACAAAAGAGGCCTGCTTCTGCCCATTTTCGCATAGTAGCAGAGTCCATGGCTCCCGAAATGTGTGGGCTATACAAGAAAGGGGTCAGAGAAGAGGTGTGCGCCGCCATCTGAAATTTAATCCTGCATCTATCCCAAATGCCTCTGGTGAAAGACATTGGTCCCAACAACATTTTGGAGGGAATCTCCGAGGGTTTGCCCCATATCAATGAAGCAGGGTGGTATGGAGCTAGCCATAATTGTTCTACCTCTGACCATCTGGTACAAGCTGACAATGTCGACCAGTGAGACAAATGGCGTAGGTGCGTAGCGTAGTAGTATAGTAAAATATCTGGGCATGCAACACCTCCCTGTCGTCTTGGCGCACAAAGGACCGAGGCTGGTATTCGATGTCTCCCTGAATGCCAGATAAACTTCATTAAAAATGACTGGATTCTTTTTAGAATTACTACGGGTACTTTTACTGATAATGTTTCAAATAGGTATAAAAACCGGGGTATAATGGACATTTTCACAGCCGCTATTCTCCCCAAGAGCGAAATTTGTAGGGATGACCATTTTTTAACCTGAGCTTCTACTTTCTGAATGAGGGGTGGGAAATTAGCTTGGAATATTGTTTTGTAGCTAGAGGTCATATTGATCCCCAGGTATCGGATGGATGTTGTGCGCCATGTATATTTATATAAACTTTTAAGGAGATGAAGTTTAGGTTCCGGGATATTTATGGGCAGTGCTTCAGTTTTTGTAGAGTTGATTTTATAGCCTGATAGTTTAGCATAAGATGCGATAGTTTCCTGTAGGTTAGGGAGGGAGGTTATAGGGTTTGTCAAGGAGAGTATAACATCATCTGCGAACAGGGCGATTTTGAATTGTTTACCTTTAAGCTGGATTCCCAATATATCCGGGTTCAGTCTAATTTGCGCAGCTAATGGTTCAATACTGAGGACATACAACAGAGGAGAAAGGGGGCACCCCTGTCGCGTTCCATTTTTTATGAGCAGGTCTCTGGAATGTGCGTGAGGAAGGCGCACCAGAGCAGTGGGTGATGAATATAGACCTTTCAGAGCCGTAACAAAAGGTCCCGACAGGCCAAAGTGGTGAAGAGAGTGGAACATGAATGTCCAATCTAGCCTGTCGAAGGCCTTCTCAGCATCTAAACTTAGCAAAAGGGCCTCCCCCGCTCCTCTGTTGGTCACCTCGACCAAGTCTAGGATACGTCTAGTATTATCCCCCGCCTGTCGGAAACGTATAAATCCTACCTGATCCTTGTGTATTAAATGTGGAAGCAAGGACCCCAGCCTCTCTGCCAAAAGCTTGGTGAAGATTTTCAAATCAGAGTTTAACAGACTGATGGGGCGATAGCTTGCACATTCCATCGGATCTTTGCCCTCCTTTGGGATTACAGTAATATATGAACGAAGAAGTGAGTCGGGTATCATCCCCCCCTCCATGAAATGATTAAACAGATTTACCATATGTGGGGATAGCATATCTATGTAGGTTTTATAGTAGAGATAGGGCAGCCCGTCTGGACCCGGTGCTTTACGATTCGGTAGATTTTTCACTATTCCCGCAATTTCGTCCGATGTAATTTTCTGGTTTAGTTCGTCTAAAGCAGACTGGGATAGTTTAGGTAGGTGGCATGATGAGAGGTAATCGTCAAGAGATCGGTTTTTGTTCACCTGGGGGTTGATGTGATGCGGGGGGAAGAGAGTAGAGGGAAGAATAATAATCATGGAAAGCAACATTTGTTTTTAATTATTTATTTTTACAGTACTATGATGTCAGTCAATGGGTGAGGAGCGGAACAGCCAATCACAGACGACGTCACAGAAAATGGACATTTGTGATTGGCTGTTGGAGTAACCTGAAGACAGCCCATACATTCTTGCATCTACCCTGCATGGGAGATACTAAAATATGAGTGGTTTTCAGGTTACTCCAACAGCCAATCACAGACATCCATACTCTGTGACCACGTCTGTAATTGGCTGTTTTGTCCTTCAGCAGTGAATACCTAGGAAGTTAATGAGTGGTCCCGGAAGTACAATTGGCTGGATGCCCGGACGCCGATAAGTACAGGGTGGGCCATCTATATGGATACACCTAAATAAAATGGGAATGAATGGTGATATCAACGTGAAATAAAAATAACTCATGAAAGAATAAAGTTATGTTAAAACTAAGCACACCATTGTTTTTCTTATGAAATGCTCAATAGGTTTGATGTGTCACATGACCCTCTTCCCATTGAAAAAAATAAAGTTGGATCCATGGGCGTACCCAGGATCAAAACTAGGGGGGGGGGGCAAGCCATGGTCGTTCAGGTAGTAAAATTGCGCACCGTGGCCCATCAGACTCTTTACATCACTGGGGAGCCCTATGGGGGGCTGTATATGAGATGGGAGCCCTATGGGGGGCTGTATATGAGATGGAAGTTCCATCTCATACAGCCCCCCAATGTCCCATAGGGCTCCCATCTCATATACAGCCCTCCATAGGGCTCCCATCTCATATACAGCCCCCCATAGAGCTCCCATATCATATACAACCCCCTAATGGGGCTCCCATATCATATATAACCCCGCCATAGGGCACCCAAATCATATACAGCCCCTTCATAGGGCTCCCATCATGAGAGCCCTATGGGGGGTTGTATATGATATGAGAGCCCTATGGGGTGGGCTGTATGTGATATTGGAGTCCAATCTCATATACTGCCCCCTCCAATACCCCATACAGTCCTCATATCATATGCAACAGCCCCCCATAGGGCTCCTATATCATATATAGGCTGTATATGATATGGGAGCCCTATGGGGAGCTGTATATGATATGGGAGTCCCATATCCCATATCATATACAGCCCCCCTAATGCCCCATAGGGTTCCCATATCATATACAGCCCCCCCATAGGGCTCCAATAATGGGAGCCCGTTAGTGGTCTATATATGATATAGGAGCCCTATAGGGTAGCTGTATATGATATGGGAGCCTATGGGGGACAGGGCTGTAAATGAGATGGGAGTACATGTCATCTCACATACAGCGCAGCCCCCACATAAGGCTCCCATATACAGCCCTCCCATAGAGCTCCTGACCCCCCCCCCCCCACATTATCTTCCAGGTCACTTTTGTTTATACTTACATCTTTTTTTAACTGTTAATGTCCTCTCTTCTATCTCCGCTCCAGTGTCCAGCACCAGCAGTGTCCCCAGCTTGTTTGCCCTTTGCACTGCAGGGACTCAGCACAGCGACGAGGCGCTCAGTGGTGATGCATGACATCACTTGAGTCCCCTGCCCGCCGAGCTGCTCTGCAGTATCAGCAGTTGGCAGACACTGTCTGAGGGCGAGATCCGCCCTGCGCCCCTGCTGGCTGCTGCCCCATAATTACCGCGCTGAGGTAACCGTTATTGCATTCGTTACACACACACAGGTGGAGGTGTTCGCGGTGGCCGGCCTCAGCTTAGCTCAGACATTATAATAGGTGCGCGTGGCGTGCGGTCAGTGCCACTCACCCCTTCCTTTTGGGGGGGAGCAGCTGCACCCCCCTGCCCCACGCTGGGTATGCCCATGACCTGTTAACCTTATTAGTTGCATAATATAATTGGATGTGTGCAGGGGTTGGCTGGAGAGTTTTAGCCTGGAGGGCAAGCACATAGAAGTGGCCCATAAGTATCAGCCCATCTTTAAAGGGATTGTTGGATATTAAGTTCACAAGTGTACAGTACGATATGTGAATCCCCACATCGTGGGCACTGTGCGCTGTGAACATTTTATGGTACCAGCAGCAGGAGCACGCAGTTATGTGATCTCAAGTATGTGATATGTATACTCTCAACCACATTACAAGTACACTGTTTCTGGCCTTGCTTAATACAGGTGCATTAAGTGAGGCCGAGCAAGTCTAGTCAGACTGTGACCACATAAATACAAATCAATACTTGCAGTCACATGACCACTGAAGCACCACGGCACTGTGAGCAATGCAAGGATTACGAGTCTGCCTGGTGTGATGCGTCGCTGTGTCACTTCCGGGGTGCACCTTAGCTTATCGCTGAATGTTATTGGCTATTGCAGCCGGTCACATAAAGATTGAACCCGGAAGCCCGACACAGCGCAGCAGCACACCTGAGGGACATAATGCAGGATTCAATACACTTGGACTCATGAGTCCGCTAATAGTTTTAAGAATGTATATTCATTTTATTTATTTTTTTTATCAAGGTGGGTTCCCATTACCATACTTAAAATGTCAAATTCAAATTTTCGATACTGTTCATATCCATGTTTTACTTTTTTCCTTATTTTTACATTTGTATTACACTTAATACAAGACACCAACTCTTTATTGGCTTAATGGCTTTATATAGATATTCAGGTCAACACACGATTGTGAAAGAAACACACAAAACACTTTAATTGGATGTAAAATAGACCAAATTTTATTACAAATCACATTGATTGTTTTATTCAGTGTCTGAAATTTAGAATCAGCCAATTACTATGAAAAAGACACTGAAAATGGCAAACCTCCGACTCACGAAGAATCATCCTTCAGCACTCAGGAGAGGAAAACCCCCCTGTGGAGGAAACCTCTAGGGAACCATGGCTGGAGGACTGCCCTTCCCTTGGGCTTAGAAGGTTAATGCCAACACGGAACAGCAAATGTTATCAGAATTTGTACATTGTATCATATTTAAAGTGACACATAATATACAACCACTATAGATATGACAGCAATGACATCATAAAGTCACATAGGTTGTATCAACAGAAAACAGAAGGTCAAAGCAGGTGCCCTGAGCGAGCACCATACTGTACGGAGAAAGCCTAATGCGACCTCTCCAGGCCGTACATATAAAGGTGAAGACGGCTAGTACTGGACGTGAGGGAGATCTGGCTGCAACATCTGTCACCTCATTGATCGCCAGGGTTAGTTGGGCTGATCTGGCTGCTGGCCGGTATGGCTGATCTGGCTGCTAGGCGGTATGGCTGATCTGGCTGGGTAGGCGGTATGGCTGATCTGGGCTGGTAGGCGAATGTCCCCCCTTCCTCCTTTACATATGTTGAAGTGATGAAGCTCCAGGTCTCCAGACACGTCAAGTATGGCGCCTCTTCATACGACCGTCCATCTGCTCTGTTTCAGAATCTTCTGACATAGCTGTATGTATTTATGACATCAGCACAGTTGCCGTAGTAACCACAGCTGTTTATTACTGATGTTTCATTGGCTAGAAAGTCCCTCTCAGTGTTCCATAGTTTTTACCATTGAATGACTGACATTGTGCCTTTATACTGAAGCCTGGAAATGTATCTTCTTGCTAGACAAAACTATCATCATTTTATGATTTTAAAGATTCCTTAATCAAAGTCTATCTAGTTTTCCCATCTACAGATTTAAGGTGTAACTTACATATTAGCACCTGTTGGATCCAAAATGGCCAACTTCAAAATGGCTGCCATGGTCACCACCCGTCTGGAAAAGTTTTCCACCTCCCATATACTAATGTGCTAGCAACAGGAAGTTGATATCCCCAACCATTCCCATCTTATTTAGGTGTATCCATATAGATGGCCCACCCTGTATAATGCTGCTGCTTAATTACTATTTTGTTTATTTGTACAGCTCCCTGCTCCCGAGCTGAATCTCACCTGTAACATGGACTTCCCAGGGAAGTCCGCGTTCAGGGTATGTGCCCATCACTAAGTGTTTGGTACGGACCCCGAACTTTACAGTTTGGGTTCCCCCATCCCTATCCAAAAGCCCAAACTTTTTTTTTTTCTTCATTTCCATCCACCTAGCCGTATGAGGTCTTGTTTTTTTGCACGATGAGTTGCACTTTGGCATAATAATAATAATAATAATAATTTTATTTATTTAGCACCAACATTTCCGCAGCACTTTACAATTCAGAGCATAACATATTTTATTTTCCCATACAAGGCGGAAAAAAAGATTGCAATTCCAACATTATTTTTAGGAATTTGCTTTTTCCTTTTACAGCTTTCATTGTGGGTAAAAATTACCTGACATAATGATTCTCCATGGCCAGTTCGATTATGGTGATACCAAACTTGTCCAGTTTTTTTCTTTATTGTTTTAGAGGTGAAAAAAATATTGGAAATTTTTAACTGTAAAAGTAAATAAATATTTAAATATTGAATATTCTATTGCAATGTACAAAACACCTAAAAAGCATAAATGTCACTCTGTGCTATGCTGCAATATTTAAAAAAGAATTCACTTACAAAGGAATCTCAGGAATATATGTGCAAATAAAAAATGGTCTAATTAAAGGATAACAAATGATTGTAATTTATCTTGTACCAAATGAGACTTGTGCAACCAATTTTTACATAGAGCTGAAATTTTATGGGTCATTAATTTTTTGGTCTCGTATTAAAGGTAAATTAGCTAAGGTTTTAATCTGATTTCAGGCTACACATTCTGGTCATCGAAACACAATACAGTTTTATTTTTTCTTTGCAAAATATTTATATGATTTTTCTTTTCACTGTATTATTAGAGACCTTCTTGTGCTCCATGTCTCCGTTGACATTGTGGCTGATTTAATAATTATTATTTCTGGAAATAGGAGAAAAATAAAATCATCAGAGCATAAATAAGTAAACCGGGTTTAAAGAGTTTTTTTGGTTCCATAAATATTTTTTTTAAACTAAATATAAGACTAAAGTTATTAAAGAATTGTGGACTTAGATGAAAACTTCCTGTTAAAGGTAAATAGTAAATTCCAGTATCTGTAAGGTGTCTTTCAGAGACCAAAAAAAACATAAAATGTATATAACCTAATTCACATCCAAGGTGCAGAAATTCTGCAACATCAAAAATGCCCCAAAAGCTCATTGTGGGAATGTAGCCTTAATATCATAAAATACAAGCTTTGTTGCTTTTCACAAAGCTAATCACACTAATGCCCTATTCACATGTCCGTTTTATTGACCAATACAGTGAAACCTTGGAGTATCAGCATAATTCGTTCTGGGAATGTGCTTGTAATCCAAATCACTTGTATATCAAAGCAAATTTTCCCATAAAACATCATTGAAATGCAGACAATTCGTTTCACAACCCAAAAATCTTTACTGTAATAGTATGAAATTATTACAGTTCTGCAATTAATTGCACTTCTATGGTATATACAGTATACATATGTACAGGACGCTAATCAGTTACAGGACCTAAAGTTGGTTTAGTAGCGGCATCACACATGTTCAGTATCAAGTATGGAGGCTCCATGTTCAGAATGCAATGAACACGCAAAGGCCGGAGCCTGGGAATGAGGAAACGACCGTGATTAAAGGCTTATGCGCATTTGCTAGAAGCGATGAGTATTACTAGACCTTTACTGTATCTGCGCAGAGAGGGAGGTACAGTACCGCAAAGAGGTGCGGAAAGCTCACATTTAGCTCTTATTGCAAATCTTGCTCTTATACTAAGTTATAATTTGTTAAAATTGTCAGCTTGTCTTGCAAAATGCTCTCAAAGTAAGGGTCCATTCACATCAGCATTTTACGCTGATTGTGGCAGTTGCGGTGAAAAAATCGCAACTGCCGCGATTACCGCATAACGGCCACGATCGCGGCACACTTGCGGCAAGCCCCATACAATGTCTATGGTGCTTGCGGTAAGTGTGCGGCAGGTGCGGCAAGTGTGGTTTCGGCACTTGCGGCAGGTGTGGCCGCGAAAAAAACGTGGTATGCCGCGCTTTTTTCACGGCCGCACCAGCCGCAAGTGCCGAAAACGCACTTGCGGTACCTGCCGCATGCCCCATAGACATTGTATGGGGCACTTGCGGTACCTGCCGCATGCCCCATAGACATTGTATGGGGTTTGCCGCAAGTGAACCGCAAGTGCGGCCGTTATGCGGCAATCGCGGCAGTTGCGTTTTATTCACCGCAGTTGCCGCGATCTGTGAAAGCAGCCTAAGTTACTTGTAATCCAAGGTTTCACCATTTTTGTAAACCAAAATTAGAAATGGCCCTATAACACAAAACATTTGAGAATCTTTATTCTCTAGATTTGTGGACTTTATACATTATGGATGTTGGCAGCGGATCATTCATGATACTCTCAAAGCGTGTAACAAGATCGGCTGGTTTATTCAGCAACAATCGGGAACAAAATAATAAAGCTTAATAGATCAGCAAGGAATCATTTTTGTGTCTCTTTCTCTCTCTCTCTCTCTCTCTCTCTCTCTCTCTCTCTCTCTCTCTCTCTCTCTCTCTCTCTGTGCATCTGCAGGCAGCTTTCTCTCACAGACACAGGGGATCTGAAAATAGTCTCATGCTCCTCCTGTGTGACCTTGTGTAGTGTTTTTTTTTGTTCTAACTTTATTAACAGAATATAAACCTAGCAACTGAAAACTCATAGACAGGAATGGAGTTGCTGCACTAAAAATATTCCAACAATGGAGATCTGAAGAATTTAGAACAGGAGTTTAGTAACTCAGAGACGGATCTAGGTTTTCCAGCACTCATGAAAGATTGTTCTCCCTTCTCCTGTTTGAGTAGTCGTCATGTGACCGCTAATTAATTTGTGATTTCCACACTTAGTCACATGCCGAGAAAGTGCTCTTCCTAATTCTCTTAATGTTCAGTGGAAAACTTGCAACATTGAAAGAAGCAGAAAGAAACCTAGATGTCATATGACCATAAGCATGAAAATCACATATGAGTGGAGTGGACAAGGGATGACTGCTGTATAAGAGAATGGAGGAAATCGACTGTGTGTACCGGAACCACGCTGCTCATATAGGAGACATTATTTGGTAATGTGTGCTCCCTGAAGGAGGAGTCGGGTCTGACTCCAAAACGCGTCGGATTTAATAAAGAAGCCACTTGCTACGAACTATCGTTTGTCCATCTCCTATATGAGCAGCGCGGGTCTGGTACACACTGTCCATTTCCTCCGTTTTGTTACGGTTCCCATCAATGTGTGGACATTGTAGCAGCCATTTTGCTTTTTATGCCGGTTGTATGCCACACCATTTTTCCAGGTGAGCAGTGCTCTTTCCAAGTCTGATATCATCTGTGAGATAAGACCCTATTGCACTCTTTCCTTTTTAGTTCTCTTGGTGGATAAGAGAAGCACAGTTGCTTTTTATTTTTTCACTGTTACATCATACTGTTTTCCGCTTACATACAAAAATCTGCTGACAGATTCCTTTCAGCTTGTCAGATGGCACAATACTTTATCAGCCATGTATCACATGTACATGTACACATGATGAATTGTTACAAGTGTACAGGATAAGAACTAATAACACAAGAATATACATGACCTGAACCACCAACAGTACCAAAATACATCACTAGAACCACCGGCAGTACAGAAATGCATCAGAAGAACCAACATAGACCCATATACTGTACATTTGTATCACATGAACCTACAACTGCCAGTCTGTCCTTAAAGGGAACCAACCACCTCAGATGACGACTATAAGCAGTTAATACATGTCCCTGCACCCTACCTACACCGTTCAGCTATGTTTTTGCTAAGAATATTGATAAATGCAAACCGAAAGAAACACTTTGTAAACTTACATTCCTGCGTACTTGAGGGCGTCTCCCTCGGGCTCTCGTACTAGAGGGCTGTGCTCATCATGTCTGCTCTCCCCCTCCCTTATGCACGCCCCCTCTCAGCCTACTATAGTGATGTGAGGCTGATTGCGTCATAAAGGGACGGGGCTACCGGGATGCCGCGATTTAGCCCCGCCCCTTTATGACGCAATCAGCCTCACACAGTATAGCAGGCTGAGAGGGGGCGTGCATAAGGGAGGGGGAGAGCAGACATGATGAGCACAGCCCTCTAGTACGAGAGCCCGAGGGAGACGCCCTCAAGTACGCAGGAATGTAAGTTTACAAAGTGTTTCTTTCGGTTTGCATTTATCAATATTCTTAGCAAAAACATAGCTGGAACGGTGTAGGTAGGGTGCAGGGACATGTACTAACTGCTTATAGTCGTCATCTGAGGTGGTTGGTTCCCTTTAACAATGTGAGAATTACTGTGAGTTGTTGGTATCAGTAATCATCAGACTGCAGACCATACTGGAACCACGATCATGCTGAAGATGTCGTCCTTAACCAGAAGTACTGGTGGTCAGGGTTTCAGGCAGCGCACTGTGCTTTCCCTGTGCTGGCTGTCAGCTTTTCAACCAGCTCAGAGAATGGTCGAATCCCAGTACAGGGGGCATTAAAGTCATGAAGGGTCCCAGCAGTGTTCCCCTGCCGGCTGCACGCAAGGCAAATGCCCTGCTCACCCCCCTGGGATACACCCCATAGTAACTTTTTGTAATTGGATGTGTTTGCATTTTGATTTGGCTTAATTGTTGCTCTCAAATATTTTACAATCTGCAATACCTATTTTTTTGCAATTGTTTGATTATTGTGTTTCTATGCTTTTTTTTTTTTGGCAAAGGCTGACACTATGCGAAAAATCCCTAGCAGATTACCTGGAGTCCAAACGTCTTCGATTTCCAAGATTTTACTTTGTTTCCTCTACGGATCTACTGGAGATCATCTCTAAAGGAACACATCCTAAACAGGTAAACCATGAATACTGTCTGGATGTATTATTAGCTGTATAGCCACAGCAGTAGTTCGGGAATCTATTCTTCCACATAGAGTGGGAATGTTATTCTGCATTTATATAAGATATCAGATTCCAATGAACACTCACGTTGTTGTGTAGTTGGCAATGCTTTCTCTCGATTGGTGACTGGTATTAGATTCAGTTTTATTATTTCTAGGTCCTATTATTTGGTATAAGAATAACTCTAAAAACCAAATACTATAGAAACCTGAGGTGTGTTGTGGCTTTGTGATTTGGTTCTGAGTCTATAGTCATGTTTTTGTATGGTTTAGGATTTTGCTAGACGTTTTAACCAGGGTTGCAACTTGAATTTTTTATTTTTTTTGGACAGCTTATCAAAAAATCACAGCCAGATATTTTTTTATGGACACATTGTAAAACCATGATAAATCATTATAATGGCGGCGTTTGCATTTCGCGATATCGTGAATGATATCGCACCTGCGTCAGGGGTTTGGAGGCGTGGCTGCGATGTCCAAACGATATCGTAGCGTGTGACACCAAGATACGACAACGATAATGCGTCGTATCGCTCAACGCAGATTTGAGAGCATGTTCTCAAATCTGCAGATTTGCTATCATGCAATCTGCTGCTTTGTCTAGTGTGACACCGCGATAACAATGTGTTCCACGATTTCTCCCATTCACTGCTAAAGAATGTAGTAATCCTAACGATCGCTATTCCAGATCTCACCTTGGAATCGCCACATAGTCGGACACGATATCTCGCCATGTCACAACTTAACTGCGATCCCGATCCGCATCGCCAAACGAACGTGCTTCCGTGACTTCTATGCGATATCCTACACAATATCCTGACGTGATGGTACCCTAAGTGATGCATGTCCACAGCTCATATTTCTGACATGCAGACATTATCTGCATGCACTGTACGCTGTGAAGTGATCGTTACAGTCCGAATAATCTGTATAAGTTTCTTCAGCTATAAAAAAATCATGGGTGCCTTAATTTTTTTTATAGACAGGGAAAAAAGTGCCCTATTATTACAGACTGTTCTGGAATTTCTGCATGGTTGTCAACCCTGGTTCTACATGAATTAGGCTTTGCTTACATTACTGTTGTACCTTCATTTTTTAAAGGCAAAGCCCAAGATAACACAAAACAAAATGAGCATATATCCTGTATTAAGGAAATAAGTAAATATTAACCCCTTAGTGACGAAGAAATTTGTCATTTTTCATTTTTTTTTTTTTGCTCCTCGGCTTCCAAGAGCCATAACTTTTTTATTTTTCCGTCAATATAGACATATGATGGCTTTTTTTTTGCGGGACGAGTTGTACTTTTAGATGCAATAATTTGTTTTACCATATAATGTACAGGGAAATTGCAAAAAAATTCCAAGTGCAGTGAAATTGCAAAAAAAGTGCAATTACACATTTGTTTTTTGGATTTTTTAGTCGCCATGTTCACTATATGGTAAAACCGACGTGACGGTGCGATGCCTCGGGTCAGTACGAGTTTGTAGATACCAAACATGTATACCTTTATTGGTATCTAGGTGGTGGAAAAAAATTCAAAAGCATGAAAAAAAAAACATTGCACTTTTTGCGCAATGTTCTGCGACCCGTAGCGTCCTCATTTTTCGGGATCTGGGGCTGGGTGATGGCTTATTTTTTGCGTCTTGAGCTGACGTTTTTAACCTCTAGACAACAGCCTAACGTCTACAGACGTCGTAAAAAAAGGGTACTAAAGCCTAGCCGACGTCTGTAGACGTTGGCAGGAAAAAGCCCTGTAGCGCCGCCCCTGGAGCTAATACCTCTAGGGTGTCAGCATACCGATTGTAGCTGACACCCTAGAGATTAGTAATTAGCTGTTTTTATACCCGCACCTGTAATGTGATGACCGGTTAACACCGTTTACCGATCATCACATTACAAAAGTGAACGTGCTCTGTAAAAAATGCTTTCACTTTGATCCGACATGAAAACACATGTCGGATCAAAGTGATCCATTAACCCCTAAGGCCCCCAAAACCCCCTGTGCCGGAGATCACCCCCCCCACACACCTCCATCCCCTGCCCCCACACCTCCATCCCCCCCTGCCAATGAAAAAATGACGGCGGTGCGCTGCCTCCTCTGCATCTCCATGCAGCCTGACATGTCACACATGTCAGGCTGCATGGGAATGTCCTCCCCTGGTGCTCCCTAGTCCCCTGCAGGGATCCCCCAGCCTCCGGGATCCCCCGGCCTCCGGGCATCCCCCGGCCTCCGGGCACCGGGCACCCCCCACCCCCTCCCCTGATGCCTTGTGCCCGGTGCCTTTTCCCCAGAGGCCCCGCCGCCTCTAAACTCTTTGTAGGCCCCCCCCCCCCCCGTGCCCCAGTAAATCCCCCCTCACCACTCTTACCTACCAACGATCCTGATTCCGGTCCCGCGGTCCTCCTGTCCTGGGGGCCTCTCCTGCCGGCGGCTCCCTGCTGCTTCTGTCTCCTGCGGCGCTCGCCTCCTCTGTGCGCACACCCTGGTGTGCGCGCACACGTGCGCCGCTGTTAACCCCTGCTGTGCGGCCCAGGGAATGACAGGTCATGAACTCAGTGAGTTCATGACCTGTCAGAATCCTCGGGTCACAAGGGTTAAGTGTGCTGTTCATGGTGGTCTCCACATCAGATCACCATCAGTGGTGATCTATCAGGATCCTGGGATCCCATAGGGATCCTGGGATCCTGGGATCACCACTGATGGTGATCTGATGTGGAGACCACCATGAACAGCACAGTTAACCCCTTGTAAACTGTGCTCTTTATGGTGATCTCCACATCAGATCACCATCAGTGGTGATCCCAGGATCCCTATGGGATCCCAGGATCCTGATAGATCACCACTGATGGTGATCTGATGTGGAGACCACCATGAACAGCACAGTTAACCCCTTGTTAACTGTGCTCTTCATGGTGATCTCCACATCAGATCACCATCAGTGGTGATCCCAGGATCCCTATGGGATCCCAGGATCCTGATAGATCACCACTGATGGTGATCTGATGTGGAGACCACCATGAACAGCACAGTTAACCCCTTGTTAACTGTGCTCTTTATGGTGATCTCCACATCAGATCACCATCAGTGGTGATCCCAGGATCCTGATAGATCACCACTGATGTTGACCTGATGTGGAGACCGCCATGAAGAGCACAGTTAACCCCTTGTGACCTGAGGATTCTGATAGGTCATGAACTCACTGAGTTCATGACCTGTTATCCTCCTGGCAATGAACCTGCTTTTATAGCATATGAGGGATGCCCCATATGCTATAAAACTGAGAATCGTCGCGGGACCTCCCACTGGACTACGTCGGACCTTCCCACTGGACTACGTCGGACGTCAAAGAATAATAAAGATGGAGTCCAAATAGTGTTTGTGCTTCTTTTCTAATAAAAATATTTTTCTCTGTCTTGTGTCTTCTTTACAAATTACTAGAGATTCCTAATGGTCCGGTCTAATATTGGCCAGACTTTATGAATCTCGGGCTTAGTGCCAGCTGCGAAAAAGCTGGCATTAACCCCTTATTACCCAGTCTGCCACCGCTACACGGCAGCTGGAAGAGCTGGATACAGCACCAGAAAATGGCGCATCTATGAATGCGCCATTTTCTGGGGCGGCTGCGGGCTGCAATTCGCAGCGGGGGGGGGGTGGGCCCAGAAAGCTTGGGCCTCCCTACGCTGAGGATTCCAGCCCCCAGCTGCCTAGTTGTACCTGGCTGGCCCAAAAATATGGCGAAGCCCACGCCATTTTTTTAAAATTACTTCATGAAATAATTTAAAAAAAAAAAGGGACTTCCCTATATTTTTGGTTTCCAGCCAGGTAAAACTAGGCAGAAGGGGTTGGTGGCAGCCCGTAGCTGCCTGCTGTACCTGGCTGGACCAAAAATATGGCGAAGCCCCACGTCGTTTTTTTTTTTAAATTTAATAAGGAAATACAAAATAAAAATGCAGGGGAGGAGACGACCAGGACACGGTGTCTCCGTGTCTTGTGCACATGCTCTAAAAGTGAGAAATTGCGTGAAAAAAAGAAAATGTTCAATATGACATTATCAAATTCTGTGAAGTAGCTGTAGGTTCCAAATGCTCACTATACCCCTAAATATAATCCTTGAGGTGTCTAGTTTCCAAAATGGGGTGACTTGTGCGGGAACTCCAATGTGTAGGCACATAGGGGCTCCCCATATGCTGCGACATGGTGTCCGCTAACTATTGGAGCTAATTTTCCATTCAAATTGTTAGCGGACACCATGTCTCATATGGAGAGCCCCTGTGTGACTAAACATTGGAGCTCCCCCACAAGTGACCACATTTTGGAAACTAGACCCCCAAGGAACTTATCTAGATGCATAGTGAGCATTTTCAACCCCCAGGTGCTTCACAAATTAGTCTGTAAAAAGGAAAAAAAGAAAAGTTTTGTGAAAAAAAGTACTTTTTCATTTTTACGGATCAGTTTGTGAAGCACCTGGGGGTTCAAAGTGCTCACTATGCATCTAGATATGTTCCTTGGGGTGTCTAGTTTCCAAAATGAGGTCACTTGTGGGGAGCTCCAATGTTTAGGCACATATGGGCTCTCCATACGTGACATGGTGTCCACTATAAATTGGAATTGTAAGTGGATATCATGTCGTGTATGGCGAGCCCCTGTGTGCCTAAACATTAGCGCTCCCCCACAAGTGACCCCATTTTGGAAACTAGACCCCCCAAGGAACTTATCTAGATGCATAGAGAGCACTTTAAACCCCCAGGTGCTTCACAAATTGATCCGTAAATATGAAAAAGTACTTTCTTTTCCACAAAAATTTCTTTTTTCATTTTACGGATTCATTTGTGAAGCACCTGGGGGTTCAAAGTGCTCATCACCAATCTAGATAAGTTCCTTAGGGGGTCTAGTTTCCAAAATGGGGTCACTTGTGGGGGAGCTGCAATGTTTAGGCACACAGGGGCTCTCCATACGTGACATGGTGTCCGCTAACAATTGGAGCTAATTTTCCATTCAAATTGTTAGCGGACACCATGTCGCGTATGGAGAGCCCCTGTGTGTCTAAACATTGGAGCTCCCCCACAAGTGACCCCATTTTGGAAACCAGACCCCCCAAGGAACTTATCTAGATGCATAGAGAGCACTTTGAACCCCCATGTGCTTCACAAATTGATCCGTAAAAATGAAAAAGTACTTTCTTTTCCACAAAAATTTTCTTTTTTCATTTTTACGGATTCATTTGTGAAGCACCTGGGGGTTCAAAGTGCTCACCACCAATCTAGATAAGTTCCTTGGGAGGTCTAGTTTTCCAAAATGGGGTCACTTGTGGGGGAGCTGCAATGTTTAGGCACACAGGGGCTCTCCATACGTGACATGGTGTCCGCTAACAATTGGAGCTAATTTTCCATTCAAATTGTTAGCGGACACCATGTCGCGTATGGAGAACCCCTGTGTGCCTAAACATTGGGGCTCCCCCACAAGTGACCCCATTTTGGAAACTAGACCCCCCAAGGAACTTATCTAGATGCATAGAGAGCACTTTGAACCCTCTGGGGCTTTACAAATTGATCTGTAAAAATGAAAAAGTACTTTTTTTTCGCAAAAATTTTCTTTTGTCCTCAATTTTTTCATTTTCGCATAAGCAACAGGATAAAACGCATCCTAAAATTTGTTGGCCAATTTCTCCTGAGTACACCGATACCTCATATGTGGTCATAAACCACTGTTTGGGCGCACGGTAGGGCTCAGAAGAGAAGGAGTGCCATTTCACTTTTTGAATGGTAAATTAGCTCCAAAAGTCAAATTGCGCTCCTTCCCTTCTGAGCCCTGCCGTGCGCCCAAACAGTGGTTTATGACCACATATGAGGTATCAGTGTACTCAGGAGAAATTGGCCAACAAATTTTAGGATGCATTCTATCCTGTTGCCCATGTGAAAATGAAAAAATTGAGGCTAAAAGAACATATTTGCTGGAAAAATTAAAATGGCCATTTTTTGTTTCCACGTTGCTTTAGTTCCTGTGAAGCACCTGAAGGGTTAATAATCTTGTTGAATGTAGTTTTGAGTAGCTTGAGGGTGTAGTTTTCGGAATGGTGTCACTTTTGGGTGTTTTCTGTCATGTACACCCCTCAAAGAGACTTCAAATGTGATGTGGTCACTAAAAAAAAGGTTATGTAAATTTTGCTGGAAAAATGAAAAATTACTGATGAACTTTGAACCCTTATAACGTCCTAACCCAAAAATTTTTTTTCCCCAAAATTGTTGCTGATGTAAAGTAGACATGTGGGAAATGTTATTTATTAACTCTTTTGTGTCGCATAAAGCTCTGGTTCAACAGAATAAAAATTACAAATTTGAAAATTGTAAAATTTTCAAAATTTTTGCCAATTATTTTATATTTTCACAAATAAACACAAAAATTATCGACCAAAATTTAATACTAACATGAAGCCCAATATGTCACGAAAAAACAATCTCAGAATCGCTAGGATCCGTTGAAGCGTTCCGGAGATATAACCTCATAAAGGGACACTGGTCAGAATTGTAAAAAACGGTCTGGTCATTAAGGTTGAAATTGGCTCCGTCACTAAGGGGTTAATGATACCATACTTGGGTGCATGCGCTGTTTTGATCACCCGTTATTGCATTTTTTAGCATTGTTGCAGCGACCAAAAAAACATAATTTTGGCGTTTGAACCATTTTTTGCGCTACGCAGTTTACGGCTCTCATTATTTGATTATTTATATTGATAGATCGGGCGATTCTGAATGCGGCGATACCAAATATGTGTATTTTATTTAATTTTTTAATACTTTTATTGTGGATGGGAGAAAAGGGGGGTGATTTGAACTTTTATGTTTTGTTTTTTTTTTTTCAACTTTGTAAAAACTTTATTTGTTTATTGATTCTTAATTTTACACTGCCCCATAGAGAGGCATGCAGATGCACAGTCCGATCACTTCTGACACATACAGAGGAGCTGCAGCTCCTCTGTATGTGTCAGAGTCGCGGACCTGTTGTGGTTGGCAGTCCCTGCCAACCACAAGCAGGAAATGCTCCATGACAGGTTCCAGGGTCAAGCCAGGACCCTGGCCTGTCACATCAGCACGGGAGATCCCGCGATACTATCGCGAGATCTCCCCTGGAGCCCGGTAATCGCGCGCTGCCGGCTCCGGCTCCCTTAGATCCCGCTTTCAGAGATTGATGGCGGGATCTAAGGGGTTAACAGCACCGATCGGATGGCGGGACCGATCGGTGCTGTTAGACCGACATCTCAGCTAGTGAGATCAGCTGAGATGTTGGAGGTTTGAAGTGAGCTCCACGCCGGAGCTCACTTCAAACACGGGGGTAATGACAGCCAACGTCTAGAGACGTACGGCTGTCGTTAACAGGTTAATACTGTAGTACATGTAAATATCATAGTAACACCAACCTTTGAAAAACAAAAAGCAGAACAGCCATCCCACCGTGACAAGGTGTACCCAGTAGGGCCCCTTTACACGCCACCACTGCAAGGTTGCAACTGCCTGGCATTGGTGATATTTGTGCCTGTTGCCATGAAATTGCTACGAAATGGCGGCGTGTAAATAGGGAAATTCCTCCCCGTGTCCTGCAGTTGACTCAGATACCTGTTGCTGAGCCTTGCTCAAAAAACGAAGGCAACACAAAGGCACAATTGCCATGGTAGTGGCATCTAAACGGGGCACAGGCATGGATGTTGCGTCGCCTAGTGAATTCCCAGGGGCGTGCCACAGTGTTATGGAAACCACACCCCATCAGCGATCATTGGTGGGGGCTACTGTATAACCATTGGCTGTCCCTTCACAGGGCACCATACTTAAAGAGCTGACCATTCACACTACACAATTGGAATGGCATCATGTATTAGCCAGCCTTCCTGCGCAGGCTGGCCAATCATGATGCTATTGCGTTGCCCAATCAGTGTACTAGCGTCACGGAATACACAACTCTGTCACACCTATGTACTTGCAGCGCGAAAGATGTACGCCCATATTCCTTTGTGGTAGCGGCGTGGAAGGTATTAAACAGGAAGTAAGCCGCAGGATCTGTCGGATCTTCCGGGGAACAAAAATACCTTCAGTTGACAACGCAATGGCGGCGTGTATATGCGGCATCGGCGATCGGTATCCACCGTTAAAAACGTGCACGTGCGGTGGATACCTGTTGCTAGGCACAGTGGCGGCGTGTAAAGGTACCTGTAGGGACAGTCCTATCCTCTAGTATTAAAACCTTACCTTGTGTCAGCTGACCTAAATATGTATGGAAAAACTGGAAAAAGGGAGAGAAAAGCGCAATAGGGTCTTATCATTGATAGAAGGGTGGACTAAATTTAATTAGTCACTCACCTGGGGGGGTTTGTGTATCACACAACCAGCGTCATAGCAAAAGGTAGTAGCTGCTGCAACGATCCACACCACAAGCATCAACGTAGTCAGGAAAGGAAAAGGGTGGACGGTGTATACGGACCTGCGCTGCAAGGACCAAAGGATCAGATTTCATCTGTGAAATCACCAACATGAATGTGTTTTTATAAATTGGGCATATACCAACTTATGCTTCGGCTCGTTTCCTTGGTTTAATGTCATTTTTAGCAGCAGCCTCAACTCTCTTCCAGATCTGTCAAATGATAAATTCCAATGGTTCTTGTCTTCTAATAGGGTCCATTGGCTCCTGATATAGTTTCTGTCACTTTGATAGAGAAGAATAGTGCTGTATGTTGAAAGGAGCTTATTATGACAGTGTGAAGGGTATTATGCTGGTTTTCAATCTGTCGTTCACCGTTTGAGTATGGACCATGATGTACGGACTGGACACGGGTCTTCTTACCCGAAATTGACAGCCAGTCTGTAATTCGAGTTTCATACAAGAATCGTAAAATGCAGATGTGCAAAACTGGCCTTATTGCTCTGTAGGTAATTTCTGCAATATCCAGATTAGTACTTCCCACAAAAGTGTTATTGTTAGATTATTGTCATCCATTAATTTGAGCACCATATTGCTGATAGGAATTTTATAAAAAAGTAACAAAACCAACTAAAGATGTAAATTGTATTGTAATAGATAGTTATGATCTGTACACGGCATTCTAAATTATAATGCGGAGAGTTGATTCATGTATAACATGTTGCAATTCATTACTCATTACCTTTGTGTGCATTGAGAATACCGTTAAGGATGCACAGAAAAGTGGACAGCTTCTTTATAGACAGATTCAATGGTATATACTTTTGATGCACTCATTCATCAACCTCAGTGAGACAAACTGTGTGCCAAGAATTTACTTAATTTGCTATGTTGTTTAGCGTTCCTCATATATTTCAATTCTCATTATAATGGTGAAACGTTGTCCATGTTCTTTCTTCGCATGAATCAAGGTGATGAGACACTTTCTGAAGTTGTTTGACAATGTGGCTGATCTGAGGTTCGAAGATGAAGAATACGAGTGCAAGATTGCTGTAGGAATGTACAGCAGAGAGATGGAATTTGTATATTTTAACAAGCCGTGTGTGTGTACAGGCCAGGTAATAATGCAGAATGAACATTCATTACTTCATACCTTCCTGATTGATGAATTTATACAGAATGTTGATTTAGTTTTTTCAGTGATCACAGATGGGTAAACTGTATGGAACAAGCGATTGGTTGTCCCCCATACAGATTGCATAATTTTTAACAGCAAATCCTTTTTTATACAACGGAATGTGCTGCTGTAAGTTGTGTACCAGGGAATTCCTCAGAATACAGCAGTCACGAATGAGGAAACTGACTACAACACCAATTTTCTCCTTAAAATATTTTACAAACACTCAGCCAGGAGGCTGAGACCCTTGTGCTGCACAGTTCAGCACCCTATCAATATGTACCAACTATAAATACTATAAATTTATCTACTGGAGAGCCTGTCTAAACCAGCTGACGATTACCTATTATACTCCTTGGATCTCGAACAATTATATACGTCCGAAGTTCGGGCTTGCTTGCTTTGCAGCACAACAGATCACAAACTTATATCCAATTATCTCTGTACCCCAACGAAATCCGTTCCCACCCTGGAGGGACTTCTAGAAAAACAGAGAAATAATCCTCCCTCAAATACACCAAGTATACCTAAATGATTAATTAGATTCAGAAAATACTAAGCAGAAAAAACTAAATTCAACAACCTTAAGCAATTATCTTGCACTAAAATGTATTTCAGTAACTCGTTCCTGGAAAAGATTAGAAATGGTCCGAAGTCCTTTGTGTGCTCAGATGGCACCTAAGTGTGGGTATAAAATCCTTTTTAACAAAAGCAAAATAAGGAATGTGGCAGCAACACCTAGGATCCGAAAGCTGATCTTGACAATAAACTTTAGCCTGAAGCAGACAATAATTAACTACTAATTAACTACAAGAACGGTCTTAGTATCAAGTGTTGGTGCTAAAATGTAATATGTTGCATGTGCGGTTACTCGCTGTGGTGGCACAATGAATCTGAATTGTCTTACCGACTAGGGTCTGTTCCAGAAATAAAACCGATGGAAATCAATGGATAAGAATTTCCCCGGCAGGGAAAATGTGGCACAGATGGTGATGACTCAACTCTCTTATGGTGTCTAATTTGGCTCACGCTGGGCTCTGGTCTTTCGTGTCTTTCAGTAGCGTCCCTGGCAGCAATCTTCTCTGGTTTACCACAGACTGCTCCTCAAAATGGCCGCACTTCCCTTTCCTGTGTTTAACATTCATGTGTATACAGTTTTTCTGTTGTGATATAAGATCGTGGCCCCTGACAGCCAAATAACAACACTACAGATTACTGCAGAAATGAATTTGACATATCACTAGCACAGTGTTACCTTTACATGGATACAGCCAAGCACATGTGTATCACATTCATCAGTATCTTCAAGGATGAAGTTTGTTTCAGCACCTCACACTGCCCACAATGGATAATTTTTATTACTTCTTAAAAGTTGCTTGTAAGATGCAATCAGCTATTAAGTAAACTGGCTGATTTCTGGGCATACTGTATTTACAATTCCACAATTGGGAATGAGTATTGTTATGCCAATCATCATTCCAGGTAAATTGACCTTACAGTACAACATACCTAGATATATAGTGCCAGCAATTAGAAAAAATTGTTCCAAATTATTAACTGATTAAATGCATCCAAAGCAAAGTTGTTTATACATGTGTGGCGCTCCTGCTGACCGGTCGCCACTAGAAGTTGGGGACAACTGGGATCGGTAAGTTCGGTCACCCCAAACACACACCCAACATACTCCAATCCCAAGACTAGGTACTCTATGCCCAGCAACGGGATGGCGGGAGGAGACAAGTGGAGGGTGGAAAAGGTAGACAGGACACGGTAAGGAGGGAGGAAACAAACCAGAAACACACCACAGGACGTCAGTCAGTTAGTGAGGAGCAGTCAGTCGATCAAGTTCAGTCAGACAGAGAGAACACCATCATTACACGGAACTGAGAGGACACGGACCCGGCGGCCTGTACCACCATGAGGCTTGTCCGGGTCCCAGGTTGCAGACCGTAGAGAGAGAGACAGAAGGGGAGTAGTAGGGGCACAGATAGTGAGCAATCCATTTGTGTGACACGAATTAGCTGGAAAGCTGAAGGGCTAGGGCAGAAACTAGGGTGCCGACTCTGAGGTGGCCAGGACGCTCCAACCACGAACCTGGCGGGGTGTGGGGTCTTTATATCTTGTAACCCAAAACCCAGCGCAGCGAAGAGAAGTCCGCCATACTAGGGCTAGGGGACCAGGAAGGTCGGCCAACAAAGGCCCGAGGCCGCTGGATCGTAGCTTTGCATGCGGAAGAGTAAAAAAGAGAGGCCCATGGAAAGGAACACAAAAGGGGGTGATCTGAACCCAAATCCCGGCTGCTAAGAGACTACCGAAGCCGCCACTGCACTGTCTTGTAACTTGAACATCTGAGAGAAAGCAAGTAAACTGGGTTGAAGCTCAGCACTGTGTGAGACTGTTATTTCTGCACCTGGAGGAGGTAGACTGAATTGCCGTGTCGGCAGCAGCAGCTGCCTGCCTAAGAGTGACTCTGATCTTCGTCGCACAGCTAGTTTGTCTTCGCTGGAATCCCTGCACCCCCAATGAACTCACCACCTCCATAGACTATACAGTTGCCCTTGGGACCTGCTTTTCCCGTGGAGACCTAAACCGTCTCGGAGCTGCTACTCTCATCATCCCCAGAGGTCCCAAATGTAGCAGCGGCTATACCGGCCGCATTCCACGGGTGGTGTCACAACAAAACCTCTTTTGTTTTATTTTGATGTTCTTTCATCCATATTTCAATTCCTCTTTTTACTGATCGCCTGATGAGGGGATCACGGACCGGGTCACGCCACTGTGACATCCCGCAGCCTAGACGATGACTACAGGGACTGGTTCCGAGTACCCCACTGTCCCCGCCATGGGCGAGTCACATGTAGTAATAATAAGAAAAAGGGACATTATATAGTTGTAGAGCCACAGATCTAAGAACACTACATTCACATTTCTACATTTTAACCTGATAATTTCCATTCATTTCATTTTCATGTATGCATTTTTCTGTTCTGAATTATTTTTAATCTATCTTAGGGGCCGTCACACGCTACAATATTGTGAGCGATATTGTTAGCGATCACGTGCACGCGCGATCGCTAACGATATCACTCACATCGCTGGTGAGCTGTGACACAGACACTCACCAGCGATGTGGAGCAGCGAGATCGCTGGTAACTATGGTACACATCGGGTTACTGGGCGCCGCGCGGCGCTTAGTAACCCGACGTTTACCATAGATACCATCTCCCAGCATAGGCTCTGCCGCTGGGAGATCGTTCATCGTGGTGTCACACACCACGATGAGGCAGATTGTTCAAGCGTTTATCGCTTGATATGAGCTCCTGCTCACCAATCTGCGATCTAGCGATCAAGCGATATTACATTGTAAAATCGCTTGATTGCACGCAGCGATGCACAAACGATATCGCTTAAGCGATCAAAAAGCAGATCGCTTAAACAATATCGTTCGCAATATTGAACCGTGTGACGGCCGCCTTACATACATACAATATTTATATAGCGCTTAACAGTTATTATTTAAATATTTTTTTTAAGATGATACAACAGGGCATTTACTCCATAATGTTTTATTCTTAAAGGGGTTTTCTAGAACTTAATGACCTATCCTTAGGATAGGCTGTCAATAAGATATCATCGGTCCGACTTCCAGCATCCACTCCAATAAACTGTATTTTACCTATATGATTATGGAAGGGATTTCTGGCTCTTTGTCAACAAATTAAGTTCTGGTACACACAGCGAAATATTATGAAGACTTCGCCCGAGCATCCCTCATCCTCTGGAATTCTGCACCGCAAAACGTCTGACTGTTCTCTACACTCGGAACCTTCAAGCGGAACCTGAAACCCATCTCTTCAGAACAGCCTACAGGAACTACGGCGCCACCTTGACCACTGGATACACTGGCCCTCCACCCACCACCCGAGCAGACCCAACCTACTCTTCCCCTTCCCATTCCCTGTAGAATGTAGGGCAAGGGCAAGGTCCTCTCTTCCCTCTGTACCAGTCTGTCACTGTTAGTTTGTTCATTGTATTTTTAACTTGTTTGTATGTAAGGCCCCTTTCACACTAGCTTTTTTTTTTAAATTGCGGCAGATCCGGTAGATTTACCACATCTACCGCCTAATGGCCGCACTTGCGGCAAGCCCCATGCAAGTGCAGTATAGCCGCGGTTCCGCCACTTGTGGCAGTTGTGGCAGCGACAAAAAAACACTGCTGACCACGTTTTTTTTGCGGCGCAACTGCTGGAACTGCGGCTATACCACACTTTCCGCAAGCCCTATAGACAATGCATGGAGTCTGCCGCAAGTGCGGCCATTAGGCGGCAGATGCGGTGAATCTGGCGGTTCTGCCGCAATTTGAAAAAAACGCTAGTGTGAAAGGGGTCTTACATACAAACAAGTTAAAAATACAATGAACAAACTAACAGTGACAGACTGGTACAGAGGGGAGAGAGGACCTTGCCCTTGTTGGCTTACATTCTACAGGGCAATGGGAAGGGGCAAGAGTAGGTTGGGTCTGCTCGGGTGGTGGTGGAGCACTGGGTCCAGTGGTGGTGGAGCACCAGGTCCAGTGGACAGGTAGGCTGTTCTGAAGAGATGGGTTTTCAGGTTCCGCTTGAAAGTTCGAGTGTAGAGGACAGTCAGACGTTTTGCAGTGCAGAATTCCAGAGGATGAGGGATGCTCGGGCGAAGTCTTGCAGGCGGTTACAAGAGGAAACATACATGTGTTGAGGAAAGGAGGAGGTCTTTGGAGGATCGAAGATTGAGTTGGATGATATCATGTAATTATTTCTGAGATATATAGGGGGACAGATTGTGAATGGCTTTGTAAGTCAATGTTGAGTAGTTTGAGTTGGATATGCTGGGGAATTGGGAGCAAGTGGAGGGATAGAAGTGGAGGAGCAGCGAGGAGAGAGGTGGTTTAGTCAGGCAGCAGAGTTAAGAACAGATTGGAGAGGTGCGAGAGTGTTAGCAGGGAGGCCACAGAGGAGGAGGTTGCAGTAGTCGGAACGGGAGATGATGAGGGCATGCACTAGTAGTTTAGTAGATTAAGGTTGAGGAAGGGACAGATACTGGAAATATTTTTGAGTTGGAGGTGGCAGGAGGTGGCGAGAGCTTGATTGTGTGGTCCGAAGGATAAGGCAGAGTCAATGATCACTCCGAGGCAGCGGACTTCAGGTACAGGGCAAAATGTGATATTTTATTGTGATAGACAGATCTGGTAAGGGAGGTGGTGAGATGGGTGAAAAATGAGGAGGTCAGTTTTGTCTACATTTAGTTTAAGGAAGGGAGAGGAGAAGGAGGAGGATATGGCTGATAGACACTCTGGGATTCTGGACAGCAGAAAGGTAGATCTAAGTGTCATCAGCATACAGGTGTACTGGAATCCAAGGGACTTTGAGTTGTTCTAGGCGTAGCACTGCTTGCAGTCAGCATGGACTTGTGACCTCTTTACTTAAAAGGGTTGTCCAGGTTTGGGAAGAAAGTGATTGCAGACTTATGAATCATCACAATGTGTGCAGTGCACACTGTTAGGATTCTCTGCTGCCTACGGCAAGAGTGAGCAGCCATATAATCACAAGTACCGTATGATATTTGCATACTTCCGAATAGACATTCATACTTGTGGTCAAATAACTTCTTGCTCCCTACGCAAGCACCAGAGAATCCTCACCGCATGCAGTGTGCGTGCTGTGAGGCTTCAAAGATTTGTAGTCTATAGAGTTATTACAGATTATCATCCCAAACGCGGACAACTTGTTTAAGCATCTTTAATTTTTTTCAAATATGTTATGTCTTTTGTATTTAACTTCCTAGTGTAAAAAGACTAATTCTCTTGATTCCATTCAAGGCTGAGAGCTGGCTTGGGCTTTTAGAAGACACCATGAAGTCAACAGTTCAGCAAGAAATCATGGAAGCTGTTGCGGCATATGAGGATAAGCTTCGGGATCAGTGGCTCTTTGATTATTCTGCACAGGTCTCGCTCACTGCCAGTCAAATATGGTGGGCAACGGATGTAGAAATTGTCTTTCAAAGGTTGGAGGAAGGCTTTGAAAATGCCCTGAAGGATTATAATCGCAAGCAGGTAATAATTTCTAAATCCAAGACTTGAATAGTGAATTCTGAAATACCATATATACTCGCGTATAAGCCGAGTTTTTCAGCCCAAAATTTGGGCTGAAAAGTCCCCCCTCGGCTTATACGCGAGTATAAGGCTTCCCCCGGAGGTATACAGACCCCCCCATCAAGATCCAGGGCCCCCCCCCTTGCGCGGCAAACCTGTAAAGAAAAATCATACTTATCACTGTCCTGTCGCGCCGTCCCCGCTGCCGACATCACGATCCCGGGCTTCATTCCGCGTCTTCCGCCTTCCTGTGGTCGCGGGCAATGGAAGCCGGAAGACGCGGAATGAAGCCCGGGATCGTGATGTCGGCAGCGGGGAAGGCGCGACAGGACAGTGATAAGTATGATTTTACTTTACAGGTTTGCCGCGCAAGGGGGGGGGCCCTGGATCTTGATGGGGGGGCCTGTATACCTCCGGGGCTGCTGCTGTATACACCCCCGGGGCTGCTGCTGTATACACCCCCGGGGCTGCTGCTGTATACACCCCCGGGGCTGCTGCTGTATACACCCCCGGGGCTGCTGCTGTATACACCCCCGGGGCTGCTGCTGTATACACCCCCGGGGCTGCTGCTGTATACACCCCGGGGCTGCTGCTGTATACACCCCCGGGGCTGCTGCTGTATACACCCCGGGGCTGCTGCTGTATACACCCCCGGGGCTGCTGCTGTATACACCCCTGGGGCTGCTGCTGTATACACCCCTGGGGCTGCTGCTGTATACACCCCTGGGGCTGCTGCTGTATACACCCCTGGGGCTGCTGCTGTATACACCCCTGGGGCTGCTGCTGTATACACCCCTGGGGCTGCTGCTGTATACACCCCTGGGGCTGCTGCTGTATACACCCCTGGGGCTGCTGCTGTATACACCCCTGGGGCTGCTGCTGTATACACCCCTGGGGCTGCTGCTGTATACACCCCTGGGGCTGCTGCTGTATACACCCCTGGGGCTGCTGCTGTATACACCTAAGGGCTGCTGCTGTATACAACCTAAGGGCTGCTGCTGTATACAACCTAAGGGCTGCTGCTCATACACCACTAGTGCTGCTGTATACACCTCTGGGGCTGCTGTATACTACCTCTGGGGCTGCTGTATACTACCTCTGGGGCTGCTGTATACTACCTCTGGGGCTGCTGTATACTACCTCTGGGGCTGCTGTATACTACCTCTGGGGCTGCTGTATACTACCTCTGGGGCTGCTGTATACTACCTCTGGGGCTGCTGTATACTACCTCTGGGGCTGCTGTATACTACCTCTGGGGCTGCTGTATACTACCTCTGGGGCTGCTGTATACTACCTCTGGGGCTGCTGTATACTACCTCTGGGGCTGCTGCATACTACCTCTGGGGCTGCTGCTACTACCACTGGGGCTGCTGTATACTACCACTGGGGCTGCTGTATACTACCACTGGGGCTGCTGTATACTACCACTGGGGCTGCTGTATACTACCACTGGGGCTGCTGTATACTACCACTGGGGCTGCTGTATACTACCACTGGGGCTGCTGTATACTACCACTGGGGCTGCTGTATACTACCACTGGGGCTGCTGTATACTACCACTGGGGCTGCTGTATACTACCACTGGGGCTGCTGTATAGTACCTCTGGGGCTGCTGTATAGTACCTCTGGGGCTGCTGTATACTACCACTGGGGCTGCTGTATATACCACACTGCTGGGTGCTGTATATACCACACTGCTGGGTGCTGTATACCACACTGCTGGGTGCTGTATACCTGTGCTGGGGTCCACCCTCGGCTTATACACGAGTCAATAGGTTTTCCCAGGTTTTGGGGGCAAAAGTAGGGGTCGGCTTATACACGGGTCGGCTTATACACGAGTATATACGGTACTTTTTGTGCCATGTTCTGCGAGCTGTAGTATCCTCATTTTTTGGGATCTGGGGCTGTGTTATGGCTTAATTTTTGTGTCTTGAGCTGACGTTTCTAAAGATGGCATTCGTGGGTGGATGCGCTGTTTTGATCGCCTGATATTGCATTTTATAGCAATGTTGCGGTGACCAAAAAAACGTAATTTTGTCGATTGGACTTTTATTTCCGTTTTGCATTAACGGCTCTCATTAATTGATTTTATATCTTGATAGATCGGGCAATTCTAAACGCGGCCAAAAAGGGGGTTGATTTTAACTTTTATGGGTTTCTTTGTTTTCTTTTTACATGTTTATAAAAACTTTATTTTTTTATTGATTCTTATTTTTACACAGCCCCATAGAGAGGCACATCGGTATCTGTCCGAATTGCGGACGGTGAGTGGTTGGCAGTGCTTATCAACCACTCACTGGAGGTGCTCTGTGACCGCTTCTGGGATCAAGCCAGGACCCCGGGCTGTCACGTGAGCGCCAGAGATCCCGCGATATTATAGCGAGATCTTTGGTGCTGTGGCAACTTTGGGACCCCTCTGTTAGTGATTGAAAGTGAGATCCAAAGGGTTAACAGCACCGATTGGATCCCGGATCCGATCGGTGCTATTAGCCCGACATCTCAGATGATGAGATCATCTGAGATGTCGGGAAATGATGTTATCTCACCTCTCCTTGGGTCTGCTGCTGTTCTGGTCTCCATGTAGGCATCCTGCACTCTGCACATCACCGCACAGCTGAGATGTCAGAGTGCAGGCAATGGGAGAATGATGAAGGAAGAAGCGGACAGAGAAGCACTCCCTCTTTTATTATTGCTTTGTGCAATGATGGGGGGGAAAATGTAGCACTCACACTGCTCCACCCCGATGTTGTCTGCCACTCACAAAGGTGGTATAGCAGTCGCGTGGTCTCTCGCTCACTGAATTAGCTGGATGTGCATCCTTGGGGATACATTACAGCAGGTGCTGGGGTCGGCGGGTGCCTGTACCCTTGGGCCCGTTTGTGACCCCTGTGAATACAATCATTATGCCCCTCCTGGCAGATGGCTAACTGGTACCAGAATGGTTCTGTAATAGGATCCACGAGTATAGCGTTTTAGTTCATGACATTTTTTCCCTCCTAAATCTTCCCCATCACTTGTAAGTGATCTTATTGAGAAGTGGAAGGAGCCGAGGCAACTTAGCCATGAAGTGGAGACCACATAACCTTACAGGGGTGGGGGTCCGAGAGCTGAGGAGCAGAGGGCAGAGAAGTCACCAACTCTGCTAACTCCATAGCTGCAGAGTCCAAATCTGCTGGTAATAACATCAGCACAAACATTATGTCTCCACTTGGGGCTTCCTGGCAGAGGCAGAGGAGCTATATGGAGCCATACATCACCAAGCACAATGCTGAGCATCGGATGGAGTGGTGTAAAGCCGCCAATATCACTGGACTCTGGAGCAGTTGAAGTTTCAGTTGCAAAGCCTAGCTGAATGCTTATGGATTCACAATGGCATTTCATAAACGCTCCTGTAGGTGTAATATGTAACTTTGCGTATCTAATGTATATGGTGACATGCATAATGTTACATATATCATAAATATATCACACTTTGGGTCAGCACTTATATGACTCAGAATTACATGATTCTCTTAATTTATTGCCTATTTTTATGGAAGCAGTAAAAAAATTAAAAAAAAACCCTATTTTTGTAATGCTCACATTTTTTACTTAGAGCTCAGTATAATGCAATTATTTTACAGTATGGATCTCTTAATACGAGCCACATTTCCTGATATTGTAGAAAAACTCCAGTGTATTGATAGATTCCAACTAATGGAGTCAAATAACATATATTTGCATAGCACAGCAAGGGATTATGGGCAACGGCATGCAAATTATCCCACATCCTGCATCACTTTTTAAGTGGCGACCATTTTTAAAAGCATTCACTTTACACCCTAACATGGGGAAAATGGATCCAAATTAGTGACTTTGACCTTTAAAGAATTTCGGGTCTACGGCCCCCCAAATATGTGTAATTATTTACACACCTATTAAAGGACTTTTTTTTTTTTTCTTACAGCGAAAAGCGTCATATAATGGCTCGGTTTTGAAAAGTTGTTTGTTTTGATGGGAACAACAATGCATGTCTTGTCGGAGGCACTATACATTTCACAGATGCATTTAGCACTTTACGCATGACAGATTTTATTTTACAGAGTTTAATATCTCATCTGAATATAATTATTTGCAGATTGCTCAGCTGAATGCCCTTATAAACATGCTGTTAGGGGAACTTACCCCCGGGGTGCGTCAGAAGATCATGACAATATGCACAATTGATGTTCATGCGAGAGATGTGGTAGCCAAGCTTATTGCACAGAAGGTAATTTAATGCAGAGCAATTACCCTAATGCATTTTTAAAAGCATGAAATAAAGAATAATTTCATTTGTTGAAAAGCTCGCCCCTGCCTATGTGTAAAAGTGACAGAATGTTTTGATGCAGTAATTTTTTTCGTTACATTCTTACATTCACATTTAGACAATTACACTTATGACTTAAAGAATTGGAAAATTTTCAAAGAAAAAAAAAAGTGTCTAAATGTTTAAGGATTATGTTGATAATTGGTTTTGGAACTTTTAACATGACAGACGGATTCACTTTTGTTTTTTGAAATCTCCACTTTGCAAACAATTCCAATTATTCATCACTGGTTTTTTAGAATGTGGGAATGAGAGGTTAAGAATTTTTTTTTTTTTTTTCTTTTTAAGTATTTTGACTTATGCTACATTCCGATGTTGAATATTTAGTTATTTTTCAATATACCGTAATAGAAAGTCAGACCTGCACCACCAGTCTGTGCACCACCACTCTGTGCACCACAGATCTATGTAATGAGAAATAGAGTGTAGATCCAGACAAACAAACCCTCCTCTGGTGTACAACGCTTGTAAAGTAACTTCCAATATAATGCACCAAAGATAGAAGGAATGAAGCTGGCACTCGCGGGAGGTATTTCTTCATGCACTTTATTTCTACAAGGATTCAGACGGGCATGTAGAATTATGTAGGCTACGGATAGGACTACGGCTGTTTTGCACTGAGTAGACCCATTGAAGAACACCTGTGTGCAAAACAGCTGTAGTCCCATCTGTAGCCCGCATCCTCCTACATGCCTGCCTGAATCCTTGTTGAAATAAAGGACTATGTAGACAGTGAGCTCTTGCGAACAGGTTTCCCTCCCCTCCTGTATCTGTATGACTTGACTGTCCACACACATATATTGTACCTGTCCTCGTCTACCCTTTTGATATGTAAAGCGCCATGGAATCTAATGGCGCTATATAAATAGATAAGCAATAATAATAATAATAATAATAATAATAAAAAATAAAGCACATGAAGAAATACATCCGGTGAGTGCAGCTTCATTCCTTTTGTCTTTGATACATTGAGTTTTCGATGTTGCAGATTTTCTGCACCAATCAACTAAATGAGGTTACTTGCATTTTTCATTCTGTTATTAATTACATGTATCTTTATTGTGTTGCTTTTAGCTGCGGTTTTTTGTCTCTTTTTCAGTATGTCACATTTTAAATGAAAGAGCCTTATTTTGGATTCTTCCAAATACTTAGACTTAATAAAACTTTATTGCTAAAGTCATGAGTGGGGATGCGCAAACCCAAACTGTTAAGTTCGGAGTCTGTACCGGATACCTAGTGTCCGTGCATGGACTCCAAACAGGAACGTCTCAGGGAAGACCATGTTACTGTTATGGTTGGGCTGCCCAGTTAAACTTGTTAAAATGCTACAGCACAGCATTTCTGAAGTGGGCACTTCTAGTCCCATAACAGCCATGCCAAATACTAGCATGGCTGTGCAATGGATGGCGCATGTTGAAAAAAAAAATTAAATAAAAAAGGTGTGGGGTCCCCCGTATTTCGATACCCAGCACAGGTAAAGCAGTCAGCTGGAGGCTAACAACTGATATCTCATATCAAATCCATTTAATTTAGTAATATCCTTTGGTATGTTGCCTATAATAAACAAAGGCTGGTAATCATCGTTTCTACAGGATGTTGGTATCCCATGTCCTAGTTCAGTGATGGCGAACTCCAGGCTCGAGTGCCACCACAGGTCAGGTTTTCAGGATTCCTCAGCATTGCACAGGGGTTGGAATCATCACCAGTGCAGGCGATTATATTATCACCTGTGCAATATAAGGAAATCCTGAAAACCTGCACTGTTGGTGGCACTCGAGGCCTGGAGTTCGCCATCACTGTCCTAGTTACATCCAGGGATATAGTGATCCCATTGGTTTATATGGCTATAGTTTGCCCTTAATTGGTCATCTTCTGTTCTCCAAAAATGTTATCTGGGGAGGCTGAATATCGTAGTGCATGTGACCAAAACACACTTCTTTATTTTTGTTTTAGGAACTGATCATCAATGTTATTAAAATTGGTCAATGGTGTGGTCTGACAGGGCCACCTTTTGCACCTGATGAAAAGGGGGAAACACGTTGGTATTTGATGTGTCTTTTTGCCTACCCAAATGACATTTTTAGAGGACAGAAGATGACCAATTAAGGGCTGACTATAGCCCTATAAACCAATGGGACTACTATATCCCTGGATGTAACTAGGACATGGTGGCATCCCGGGGTCCAAGTGCCGCAGTGTCATTATCGTCCCCGGGTGGCAGTGTCACACTTGAGAGCAACAGAGGGTATCCACACCAAACAGAAACCGCACACAACATCTTTCTGCCTCCAGGCCTGAAGGGGGAGATCTAAACCCGGGTTCAGGGTAAGCTCCCCTATAAATTCTGGTCTGGGGTGGAGTTAGTTCAGTTCCTGTGGACTGGAGCAGTGCTGAGCTCGTCCCAGGACAGCGCAGTCTAGCGTGAGGGACCCAAGTCAGGGGTCTGAGGAAGTGGAGAAAACCCTCGGGAGTTGAGTGGTGTCGTGCTCACCCCAGAGGAGAAGCGCCACAGAAACCGACACCGGAGTCTGAGACTGTGCTGGGCCTAACAACTTGGCAGCAAATAACGGAACATGGGGAATGCCCGGAGGCAAAGCAGCGTAAAGAGCCCAAGAACAGTCGCCTGAGATGTGGGGTAGAGAAGGACTCGAGCTGCCTAGAGGTTCTGCAGCAGCGGTGGCCACTAATAGCCACAAACCACAGGTGGCATCACAAATAACTTTCCCTTTCATCACCCCCTTCCCTATCAAGCCAAGAACTCCCTTAACAACTTAACCCAGGGTCATGGAAGCCAGGTCTCGACCCCTGTGACTCCCCAGAAGTACTTAACAGCCCGGTTCCGAGTACCCTACGGCCCTGGGGTGTAACGACATTAGATACCAACATCCTGGAGAAACTACAAGCCTTTGTTTGACCCGGTGGATATTACTGAATCAAATGGATCCAATATGAGATATTAATTATTATACTGTACTACTCTATGTATGAGTGACTTTGGACTGTTTAGGAATTTCACATCCATATAATTTGAAGACCTCCAATTCTAACTTTAACTGCAATGATTAGTATAATCAGGGTAAGTATTCGCTGACCCAGGATTTCATCTCGAATTCATGTAGAGCGCCGACCCCACTTCCAGGTAGGGTATTGTTTGGACGTAGGGTACGTTGGCCCACCCATTCCTTCCCCTTGTCTTGATGTATGTAACTGTCTAGGTATATACATATATTTATTTACCTGTGTGTAATTTTATTTGTTCTTGTTTGATTAAAATAAATAATACTTTTTATAGGGCAATTGTGCTTCACTTGTTTACTTATCTTCTTCGGTCTAAGGGAAATAGGGAAAGCATCATTACTAGTACGGTAGCATTGTTTTTGTTATTTTAACTGCCTATAAAAAAATTCATAAAGGTGAACAATGCCCTTAAACTCTTTTTTTGGCACTACCTAGAAATATCTTTTGGGACCTTACCTCTATCTATGATATTTTAAATGTCGTTTTTAACAACCTCTTTTTCAATCCCACTGCTGGCATTCACAGCAATCAACTGTAATCTGTAAAATAATCCACCATCAAATATTTAATTCCCCTAAGGCACCACCACAAGAGAAAAAAAACTGTAATGCAAGGGCATGTTGTTGGGTCTTCCAGAACCAGAGACACTTATTGGATCAGCAGATGACGGTCCTGCATTCGAAGACCCTCAAATAACGCTGGATTCTCTTGTATTTGAAATGTACTTTCCATAATAGACAATTCCTTTAAATTAGAGTTCTGCATTGAAGTCCTAATTTAACTAATCCATTTGAGACTAATCTAACCCTTGATGTAGCAGATCCTATACAGACATTCAGCAATCCCACTAATAAGTCTTTGTGCACGGATCTGGCCGTGCTCTTGGTTTGATATTTCAGTGAATTCTGCTCTTCAAATAATTTCTTATCTTTTATGTTCCATACTCTTTGACTTTCTGGCCCAGTTACAAAAGCCTAAATATAATAAACCAGATCATCACAGTTAACAAAGGCAAGCGTTAATGTCTCGCAGTGTTAAACATTTAAATGCTGCATGTAAATAAGAGATAATATGTGTCCTTTTATTTCGAAATATCAAGGATTATCTGCATTTATTTTAACAGCTCAGAGCTGGCAGTCCACAAAGGCCTCCATCTTTTCTTGGCAGCGTGCAAATGTCGTCATATTTTCAAACTTCGCTGCAATGACATGAAGGCCAAGCTGAAGACAGCTCTGCAATGAGCATTATGTGCTAATGTCTTTACCACTGAACCATGTAAAGTGATGCTGCGCTGACATTTCAAATGGATATTGTAGATGAAATATCTTCATGCAATTTAAAAAAACTAGCGCAAAAGTTTAAAGTTTTCTCATAATTTCTGTATTCAGCTTTCATTTTACAAATTGCAAGTTTAGTTGGTATGGTCCACTGCGCCACTTTTTGGCCGCGGTAGATTTTTTTCACAGTAACATCCCCAAACGTAAATGTAAAGGGAGTCTGTCAGCACAAAATGACTGTTCAAACCAAGCATAGGAGTTCAGCACACTAAACCTCTCTACCTACTTGTTTTCCGCCTATCTCTAGCTCCTATCAGGGAAGAGAGCGGAAGTGGATGCAAAACAAGTAGGTGAAAAGATAATTGTGGAATCCAGCTCTCTAATAATGACAATCCAGTTTTGCTCGGAGCTTGAGCATTGGCTTTGCCGCGGCCATAGTTCGGTGAGTAAAACTTAAAAATCAAGTTCGGCTCAACTACCGGATTCTTCTTTATTCAACTATAGGTTAGGATATTAGATGACAGATAAAATAGCACATACATAGCGTTCGCATCCATGCATTTTGGTGTATTTCTACCCTTATTCATTATTAAAGGTTGGATTTACATCTGAAACGTTTAGATGGGAAGATGTACTGAGCTGCTCGGCTGTACCATGAGTATACCGATTGCCTGTACCTAATTTCAAAAGTCATTTTGTGCTGACAGACTTCCTTCATGGAATAGTTGTCCTATTAAAAATTGAGAAGTTTGGGGTGGATATACTCAAAATGAGGCTACGTGGAGCTTTACTTTTTTATAAGGGGAGTCTAACTTATCTGTGCTGTAACAAGGCTTACCTATAACGTTAATGGTAACTATGTAACTCTCCTTTTGGTGGCGCTGCAGGAAACTTTAATTGTAGACCCTTAAAAAAATTAATAATTAAACTTTAGTGAACAACGCCTTTAGGCTTCTTGAAGGTTCTCGTGTGCCGTTTTTGGTGAATCCCTTTCTTCAGTCAGAAATAATGGAGCTGTAGCTGTGTTGTCATCCTAATGTTCTGTAACCCAATAGCAGATTCAAATATGGCTGTAAAGAAACTAGCACCGACACCATGCCTGGAATTAGATTTTGCGTTCTCAATCTCCATGAAAAATCTAATTAATTTATACTTATTTTGCAGGTCTCTAATGGCCAAGCATTTACATGGCTTTCACAGCTGCGGCATAGATGGGATGAAGAAGGGAAGGAGTGTTTTGTTAATATATGTGATGCTCAGTTCCATTACTCCTATGAGTTTCTTGGCAACACTCCTCGACTTGTGATCACGCCGCTGACAGACAGGTTCTTGACTCCCCCTTCTAAAATGAAGTGTTGTGTTGATAATCCCTACTGTAATCCCTATTTCTATTGTTCTACACTGCTCATTATAAAGCTATTTGGTTGACATCTCCTACCATAATTTCAAAATGTAATGTTTCTAGATTTTAATACTGACAAATCAAATCGTTGTTTAGAGGAGTGTGCATTTCATTCTTTCCTATACTCAACCTGACTGAACATGTTCTCATTGCTTAGAGATCAGAATTTCCGTTTCATACATTCAGTTCCACGATCCTGCAATTTTCTCATAAACAGTTGGCCACCTTATTGACGTGTGCACTATTTATTAGTTTTAAGTATCTTGAAGAGGATCTGTCAGTTATCCTAGTGGGTAAGATAGTAAATATGTTTATTCCCTATGAATTAATTATAACTTATTAAAAGATGGTATAAATTGACAGCTGGTTGTTACCGATTGGTGGTGCACATCGTGAAATTGTCCAACCAGTGTCGACTGTGTCAAACCATTCAGGGACACACCCCTTTGACAATGATGGTAGGAATAGTCATACCCAGTTGTCAAGCCATTAATAAATACTCAGGAGGAATGAGAAAGGAATGGTATAACACAAACGTAAAAGAAACTGTATTTGAGGATTGTTGATACATTGGGAATGCAAAAATGTATGAAAACAGGTATATCAAGATTGGCAACAGGTCATCCATACAAGTGAAAAAAGGTTATCCAATGATACTTATGACAAAAAAAACCTCTCACATGATTTGCTGCATGCTCAATTATTGTATATCCTTAAAGGGGTTGTCCACCACTGGGTCAACCCCTTCTGATTCCAATTGTCTCCCTCAGGTAAAATAAAAGACCCTGTACTTACCTCCTGTGCTGGCGACATTCCTGTGGTGTCGATAATCGTGGTTCTGGGGCTCACGTGAGATTGTGGTGTCACAAGTGCCCCGAGTCCATTCACCGGCGGCTTCTGTCTCCCCACCTTTGGACTAAATGAGTTAGCCAACAGGAAGCAAGTACAGCAGCTGCCGCTCACTTCCTGTTGATCTTTCCTGTTTCCAAAAACGTGGCGAGAGAAGTCGACAGTGATTGGATGTTGAGATCATGTGACATCACAATGTGACGCAAGCCCCAGAACCACAATTACCAACACCGCTCACAGGAAATGAGTGCAGGCTTTCTTATTTTCCCTGGGGGAGACATGTGAGATCAGAAGGGATTTTCCTAGTAGTGGATAACCCCTTTAAGGAAAAGGAAGGCATCTAAAAGAGTTACAAAAACCATGGATCAGAAGTCGACACCATACTCCAAATGTGCAGCATAATTTTGCCACATTTTTTTCTTACAAAGTGAGCCAACTAAGAAAAAGTGAAACATTTAAATGAAACAGTTTAACCACTCTTCCATTTTCCTCTGCTGTCAACTTTAGTTTTTGCAAATTAGATTTTTCCTTCCATTTGTTATTAACTGTAACTTTTTTGATTTTTTTTTACTAACGTAACTATATTTGCTCTGCGCCCTCTGGGCTCGCAGTAGGCATAACACAAAGTATTAGTTTTCCCTAAACTAGCAAGGAAATTAGAATATGTTTACCCTGTTGTGTGCTGTTCCCTTACCGTGAACTGTTGTTGGTTCTCTGTACTTCTGTTCACTTTGCCACGATGCTACCGTACATAGTCCATCGGCACGAGTGGTGAGTGAACATTTTCAAGTACGGGTTCGGTTGGTACAGCCAACATTTGCACATGACCCGAACTTGACATGAACCTCAATGGAAGTCACTAATTAGCAGTTCCGCTCTTCACACACAGACAGCCAGCCATAAATAAAACATTTGCAGGGGCGGGATGGGGGTGTTTTTGTTTTTCAAATTCATTTTGGATACACATTACACACAAAAACTGTACTAGTAAGCCCAGTGTGTGCCGATCAAACACTGCTTGCACTGGGCCAAGCACCTACTGTACCCAACTACTGTGATGCTCATTCCAGTGCTTTGCAAATGTAAAGCACCCGAACTCCGAGACCGGACAGGTTTTCTCAACACTGACGTTTGCTGACCTGAACTGAATCTTGAAAGGTTTACTGATCTGCAATCGGCACTCATCAGTGGCTTGAAATCAGACATTGTAGAAGAAAATAAATTGCACAGTGAATGATTTTTTTTCTAATGACAGATGTTACATCACTTTGACCCAGTCGCTTCATCTGGCTATGAGTGGTTCCCTCTCGGTCCTGCAGGAACGGGAAAGACTGAAACCACCAAAGATCTGGGTCGAGCTCTGGGCATTATGGTTTATGTGTTTAACTGTTCTGAACAAATGGACTACAAGGTGACAAAAAAAACATGAATATGTTCATATAAAGTATTGATCTATCATTAATAATAAAATTAATAGTACAATATTCAATAATTCAGTGTATAATATGTAGGATATATAATATTAAAGCTCATGCTTTCACAGTTGGGTTAACGCTATTTGTTCTTTTTATGATCAATGGTATTTAGATTGCCTATTTGCTTTAGTCTTTAGGTAACATCTATAAAGGTTTATGTCAGACTGGTGTCTGGGGCTGTTTTGATGAGTTTAACCGTATATCAGTAGAAGTATTATCAGTAATTGCTGTACAAGTCAAGACAATTCAAGATGCAATCCGACACAACAAAAAAAGGTACAGAAAGGAGCATGAAGTAATAGTGTATTCAGATGTCTGACATTTACTGCACAAAGTAGCGCTTTGTATAAAATAACAACCCATAAAATTGTTATTATAATCTGTCAATATATCCAACATTGCTGTCAAAATAACTCCCCAACATACAAAATGAATTATTAAGATCAGTTTACATAATGCAAGTTGCTTGTGTTGTGTCTTTTATTCCTTAAAAAAAATGTTATATAAAAATCATTTTATGATTTGCAGATTTCATTTTCTGGGAGAAAATATCGAGCTGAAAAGTACAGTTGGGATTTTTATCACTCTTAATCCAGGTTATGCCGGCAGAGCAGAGCTTCCAGAAAATGTCAAGGCTCTATTTCGGTAAAGGCAAAGAGCATGTGTATTCTATACATAGCGAATATATGTAGTGCTACTCCGCCACAGACGCTTTCTTTAATTTTTTTTTATAATTCTTTATTTAAAGGGAACCTGTCAGCTTGTTATACCCTCCTAACTTATCACTACCTGTCCCTGCACCTTGCTAGCTGATCCCTAACCATGCCTCTCTGAGCTAAACGCGCCCTATAAAGTTTAAGACAAATGCTTTATAACTAACATACAGTCTCCATGCGGAGACTGGAAAGGTGAGCTCCGTGGCTCCATTCTCCCCCCCCCCCCCCTTCATTGGCTTTCAGCACACCCCACTCGGCGTTATCAGTCTTTCTGTTGTTCCAACTAGTTTTTGAAATTCCTGCCTCCTCTGTTGCTATCATGAGCCAGCTGGAACGTGATGGCTGATCATGTGGTACAGCCCGGCTGCGGTGGATGCGCAGTGCGCATATTGACGGTGAGCCGTACACGTCATAAGGCCCCACAATGCACTGGGCCGGATATGACGTTGCGGCTGGCTCATGATGGCAGCAGAGGAGGCGGGAATTTCAAACAGAGGTGGAACAGAAAGACTGATGACGCCGAGTAGGGCGTGCTGAAAGCCAGTGAAGGGGGAAGAATAGAGCCCGGATCCCATTTTTCCAGTTTCTGGATGGAGACTGCTTTTAAGTTATAAAGCATGTTTCTTAAACTTTATAGGGCGCATTTAGCTCAGAGAGGGATGGTTAGGGATCAGCTACCAAGATGCTGGGACAGGTAGTGATAGGTTAGGGGGTAGAACGAGCTGACAGGTTAAGAGTTATAACGCTGGGGCGTGGCCTATCGCCGCCGACGTCGCCAATGCGTCGCCCAATGTAACTAGGTGAGGGCGACGCATTTGACTGGTCGCTGCTGTGGAACCAGGTGGCCGATTTGGGGCGATGTGTACACTTCGCCCCATGTAAATGGCCGACGGCGAACCTGACAGGCGATGGGAGGCCTAGGCTCCCATTGTACTGCATCGCCGGTGGGGATTTGAGACTCCCCGGCGGCGATGCCGCCTGTCAGATTGCTGGTGCATCGCCGGAGGTGTCTCCCCATGTAAACGGGGGGCAGCGACGCTGGTGGGGCGCCAAAAGTGTGCGCGCTCCCGCCAGTTGCCGACGACATCTCCGGCGAGGTGGCACCATGTAACAGGCCCCTAACAGCACGCAATGTGCACGCTGACAGAATTCTCTGGTGATGGCAGTGAGACTGGGTGGTCATGTGACTGCAAGTATGCAATTTGTATTGAGCAAGTGTTATGATTGTATAGTAAACTCACGTGGGATAAATCAGTAATACACTGAAAATACTGCAACTGACCCAGCCGGTTCCTTTAAAGACTAGAGATCTGGGCTCCACAGTCCTTAGTGGTTCCTGCATGGACTGGAATGGTGCTAACCTCAGATCAAACAGTGGAAACTCTGATCTAAACTACTTGAATGGCCATTGAGTGCTTCATGTTCCTTCTAAGGAACAAGAGGGCAGAGCAGTGTGCAGTACACCTACAGAAAGGATAAAATGCTGGGATTCCCAGAGTGAGTAACAAACCATAAAATACTAAAGAATGGCTAAGGTAAATACTGCAAAGAGTATGCTGCCTATTTCTTAGTAAGAAACAGAGGATAGGTGCAGGGTGAAAATCATAAACAGCAGAGAGACAAACCCTAACCTGGTCTGTCACTGACTGGCATGAAACAACAGCAGTATGGCTGAACAAATGAAAATATCACCAGCAGGAAATACCAACAAGAGGAAGGTATTTATAGCCACGCCTGAAAGGTGACTGGACAGACAAATAACTTAATGAAAATACCTGTGTTAACTTAAAAGACCAAAGCATGGACAACAGGTAATAAATCCACGGGGAGGATGTGTGTGTGCTGTAGTTCTGTGGACAGACAAGCCGACTGCGAAACACAGCATCAAGGGATCGAACCCTGATGAATGACAGTGAGGCCGCATACACATAGTTGTAATGTAGCTGAGGCTATATATATCACAAAGGCTGTAGAAGCCAAATGATCCAGAAGTTTTAAGAAAACAGTATTGCAAAACAAAGGCTTTTTAGTCAAAATGCACACATTAAAGTAAAAATTAAGTATACTCAAAAATGCCAATATCCTTTAAAAACACTGAGAAATTTATATAAAGAATATATTGCAAAAACTTTAATTTTTGATTACTCACTGAACAATATTTATGTACTGAAACTGGAAAATACCCCTGTAATGGAAAGTAATACAAATTTGGGTGTATTTCACTATAATCCATTTTTATTGCTGCTTTTCCAATCTTATTTCCTTACAGTCCTTTGGTACCATACTGTTGAAAATGATGTGATAAGGATGCTTTTTTTTAACAATCTTGTTTTGAAGCATTTCTCTGTTTTCTCTTTATAGTCCATGTGCAATGGTCATTCCAGATTTTGAACTTATATGTGAAATAATGTTGGTGGCAGAAGGATTTGTTGATGCGCGGATGTTGTCAAGAAAGTTCATCAGTCTGTATACTCTGTGCCGCCAACTCCTCTCCAAACAGGTAGAAACATTTGATTTAGGATTATGGTGAGATGTATCTAATAAATAGAAGAATACAAAGAGAGGGGAATGTTCAACAAATATAATAAAGGTATTCTCTCACTTCATGTCCCATCCATTCATCCATTTATTACTGCCCTGGCTGGGAAGTCGTTGTGCCTGTGCCCTACCAATCTCTGTCTCTCCAGATGTCCACCTTGGACACTTCTGTCTGTCCACTTTGCACTTCTCTTTTGTTAGCTGTTGTATTTGTTTTTAGGAACTGTAATCTGACAATATCACTATTGAAAATGCACATCAGTTTAAACAATATTCAGTATGGCCCTAATTAAAATCCGATATTTGACACGGGGAGTCTACCTTTTAGATGGTTTTGCTGGGTTTATTTTTTGCGTCTCATCAATGGGTTACAGGACCTATTAGGGTCATTCCATGTCAAGTGAACCAATGATTATTACCTCTATATTTTTAATTCTTTTGAGATTTTGTTATTTGATAATAGCATGTCAGACCATGCAAAATGTGAAGAGAAAAATTTTTTAAAAAATTTATTTTTTTTTTAAATGATTTTCAAAGTACGGAAAAAGTGTGAATTTCGCTGTTGCCTGCCTTTACGTTTCTCCTCATAACTCAGGCTAGGAATAAGATAGAGAGACAAAATAAACACCAATCTACTCAGAACTATACAGGCTTTCATCAGATATGTCACAAGAGGATCTTTGTTAATATTTTACCCATGTGATCGCAAGCGCAAAACTTTAAAAACGTATTTCCGAAAAATCGGCGCGCTTTAAATATTTCAAAAACTGCCCATGTGTCTGCTATGCTCTTAGCCACATCTGTACCAAATTTCAAGTTGGGATCGCAATGGGATCATATTTTAACATATTTTACTATTAATAGCGTCAATGGGTCATTCCATATCAAGTGATCTAAATATGAATATTTTTTTTTACCTGACGTCTTTAGATTTTTTTTTTTTTTTTCCTTTATGAAGTACTACTTTAGTTAATTACAAATTAAAAGTTTGGAATTTTTTTCTTCATCAGTTAATTTTTTACAGATTTTTAAAGTTTAAAAAAAGGGTGAATTTTGGCCTGGTATGACTTTACATTTTTTTATCTCGGGCTAGAAATAAGATAGAGAAACAAAATAAACACCATTCTACTCAGAACTGTCCAGGCTTTTACCAGATATGTCACAAGAGTATATTTGTTCATTTTAATTTTTTACCCATGCGAATGCAAACGCAACATTTTGAAACGCATTTCCGAAAAAACGCTTTAATAAAAATTTTCCAAAACTGCCCATGTGTCTTTTATGCTCTTAGCCACATCTGTACCAAATTTCAAGTTGGGATCGTGATGGGATCATATTTTAAAATATTTAACTATGGTTAATCTCATTTTTATTAAATTTTGAAAAAACATATGAAAGACATACATTCAATCTTTTAACAAAATCTTGAGACATATAAAATATACAAAAAGAGAATTCACAAAGTTATTAGTAACTTTAAGATAAGCTGCAAATTTACTTTTGCGCTTATCTCTGGTGCAATATATACTACAATCTAAATATAATTCCAAACACTCAAGTATACAACCTTTCTCAGGGTTTTGAGATGTTCTGATGTCAAGGGGACAAGCAGCCCCAGCAGAATGATTTTTATCACTTGGCCCCTTCTAACAGGTTGACCACGTAAGTGGGTCATTACCCGTTGAGGCCTAGTTGGAATAGTCTATCGACTGGTGTACCGGAAAGGAAGGCCGAAATATTAATGATCTACTCACAGCTCAGAGTTTCCGATACCTGTCTAATGTTCACTAGAATTCTGAAGGTATAGGTGTAGAAAGGAAATACCTAGACTGAATGTATCAGATGGGAAGAAAAGAGAGATAGAAAAGAAGAGAGAGAGAGAAGAGAAACAAAAACCATTAGAAAGTTATACTGGGAAAGAAAAGCCACGTAAGAAAAAAAGGAGGGGGGGGACGGGTGAGGTATGGGAAGGAGAAAGGGTACTCATCCCACTGGCTCCCCATCAGCCAGAGGTCGAGCCATATTATCTGTGCTGGAAAAGATACTCCTACATTCTGCAGAGTCGTGAAAAAGAATCCATTCAACCCAAATCCCTAAGAATTTGTTCCGAGATCCCGACGCATCAGCTGCGAGCTCCTCCATTCGATGTATGTCCATCAATTCTTTGAACCAATCAAGTAGAGATGGAGCCCGGGTTGATTTCCAGAACCTCGGGATCACAGCACGAGCAGCCGAGATGCAAAAGCGGAGAATATCCCTCTTCTGTAGCCCAATAGGATCTGGAAAAATGGATAACATTGCCGATTCTGGGCAGCATTCGGCTTGTTTACCTGTTATCCGGGCGTATGCATTGAAAACCTCAGACCAGAACTGCCGGATTTCCCCACAACTCCACCAAATGTGTATCATTGTACCCTTCTCTTCCCCACAGCGCCAGCAGGTATCAGGGGTTCCAGGGAACATGTTCCAGAGTGTCGTCGGGCACAAGTACCATCTAGTGAGCAGCTTATAGCTTCTTTCTTGTGCAGAACAAGCGCTAGCTAGTGAGTGAGTAAATATAAAAGCATTTCTGCCAATTAGCTTCTGAAATGCTACACCCCAATTCCCTCTCCCAAGCACGTTGGAAGTAAAGGGTGCCCTGCTCTCTCATGGACCCTAAGGCCTGGTATAGAACTGATATTTTGCGCCTTGGTGGAGCCTCCAGTTGGAATAACCTCTCCAATACGTTGGGCGTCAATCTTACCCTGCAAGAGTGGTCAGCTGAATATAAGTACGCTCTGTATTGGAGAAATTCGAATCACTTAAGAGGTCTCGTAGGTTCTTTGAGTTGTAGCTCTGCCATCGGGGGCAAACCACCACTGGACAGAGTCTGTCCTACTCGGGTGTCATCCACATTCCGCCAACATAAAAATCTCTGCCTGTCAAATCTGGGTGGGAAAGATGGGTTGGAAAAAAGGGGAGTCAAAGGGCTAAGTCTGTCGTTTAAGCGGAGGGTTTTCGTCACTAGGTGCCATACCTTCAAGGTGTTTCTGGTCATGTCTGTCAAAGGTACTAGGTCTGTGGAGTCTTTAGGGGAAATCCAAAGCAGGTGTTTCAGCAGAATCCCCAAACCCTCTTGCTCCACCCCTACCCATTTCTTGGAGGACGCATGATAATGCCAATCTAGAGCTCTAACAAGAGAGGAAGCCACAAAGTACGCTCGTATGTTGGGTAGTCCAACCCCTCCTCTGGTCTTGGGCAAGGATAGGATATTCATTCGCAATCTGGACCTCTTGCCCCCCCAGACTAATCTAAGGATCATAGATTGCATTTTGGAGAGGAAGCCTCTATCCAATAGAACAGGAACTGTCTGAAAAGTATATAAGAGTCGAGGCAAGACATCCATCTTGACTACGTTTATTCTCCCGAACCAGGATAGCTTTAATTGCCTATAGGAGGTAAATGCCGATTCCGCGTTAGTCAAAAGGGGTTGATAATTTAAATTGAATATTTGTTTAAGATCTTTTGGTATAAGGACTCCCAAGTACTTAATGGCTTCTACTTTCCATTTAAATGGGAACTGTTTAGATAGATGAGAAACCAATTCTCCAGGCAAAGAAATATTGAGTGCCTCGGTTTTGGAGCAATTCACTTTAAATTTGCTCAATTGTCCGAACCGTTCAAACTCTATTAAGACCGAAGGGATGGAGACCAGGGGCTGGGAGATGTAAAGTAGCAGGTCATCTGCAAATAAGGCTAATTTGTGATGACTCTGTCCCAGCTTGACCCCATGGACGCATTCATTGGACCTAAGTGCAAAATATTTAACTATTATAGTGTCAATTCAAAAATCACCAAGAACACAATCAGTCATTTTTTCACAATTGCCCGTCAATAGTTTGAATTTGATATAAAGAAACATAGTCTTGTAACATCTCAAATGAAAGCTGTTACCGTTCTGAGTAAAATGATGCCTCTCCCACTTCATTATCTTATTTCTAGCCTGAGATAAAAAAATGTAAAGTCATACCAGGCCAAAATTCACCCTTTTTTTAAACTTTAAAAATCTGTAAAAAATTAACTGATGAAGAAAAAAATTCTAAACCTTTAATTTGTAATTAACTAAAGTAGTACTTCATAAAGGAAAAAAAAAAAAAAAATCAAAAGACGTCAGGTAAAAAAAAATATTTATATTTAGATCACTTGATATGGAATGACCCATTGACGCTATTACTAGTAAAATATGTTAAAATATGATCCCATTGCGATCCCAACTTGAAATTTGGTACAGATGTGGCTAAGAGCAAAGCAGACACATGGGCAGTTTTTGAAATATTTAAAGCGCGCCGATTTTTCGGAAATGCGTTTTAAAGTTTTGCGCTTGCGATCACATGGGTAAAATATTAACAAAGATCCTCTTGTGACATATCTGATGAAAGCCTGGACAGTTCTGAGTAGATTGGTGTTTATTTTGTTTCTCTATCTTATTTCTAGCCCGCGATATGATAGAAAATGTAAAGCCATACCAGGCCAAAATTCGCACTTTTTTAAAACTTTAAAAATCTGTAAAAAATTAACTGATAAAGAAAAAAATTCTAAACTTTTTTTTTGTTATTAGATAAAGTTGTTCTTCATATAGAAAAAAAATTTAAAAAATCTGAGGACGTCAGGGAAAAAAAATATTCATTTTTGGATCACTTGACATGGAATGACCCATTACTGTAAATAAATTAAATCTTAACTTTCAGGTATCTAACATCCCTGAAAATGTCCTAACATGAAGTTATTTAGTTGCTTACGGAATCTACGTTTTATCCTTTCTTGTGCTAGAATTTATATTTATTTCATAAGAGAAGGTTATATTGATTGTGTAATTAACCCTACTTTACACTGTCCTGCAGGACCATTATGACTGGGGTCTAAGAGCTATAAAGTCTGTGTTAGTGGTGGCTGGATCCCTGAAGCGAGAGGACAGGAGTCGGCCAGAAGACCAGGTGTGTTCTTTGCTATTTTATGAATAAAGTTAGTCTCCAATAGGTTGATCAAATCTATGTCTAAACCATCTGATTACATTCTTCTATGGCAGGATTAAGACCTTTCCTGTACTTGGTTGGTGTCAGCATGCTGCTTTACATATTAGGCCGGCTTCACACCACGGTTTGCTGCTGTCAGGCTGTGTCCGGTGTTTTGCTGGATGCATCAGACACAGCCTGACAGCTCCTGACAAACAGAACCGGAGGGTAAATATGCCCTCCAATCCTGTTTTCTCCCAGATTCGGCACTGCGCGGCTGCTGCCGCTGTCCAGTGCTGAAATTTCAAAATCGCATCTAGCGGGGAGCTAGCTGCGGTTCTGAAATTTCTGACGGGAGCTCTCCAGGTGCCGAAGTTCAGCACCGGCCACCACAGAACTTCAGCACCTGGCGTCTGGCAACTGGATCTGATTTTCTGTCGGATCCGGCGCCCATAGCCTCCCATGTTAGGGTGCGCCAGATCGCACCGGATCCAGGAGGATACGATTTTGTCAGATTTTTGCACCGAACACAAAAACGCTGCAAGCTGCGATTTTGTGTCCGTGGAGAACAAACGAATTCTGCCGGTCTCTCCCTGACAGCAGGGGACCGGATGGCAAATCACTGCCATCCGGCCCCACAGGAATACTATGGGACCAAAGTCTGATCCGGGGCTGTCCAGTTGAAACCAGTTGACAGCTCCGGATCCCTGAAACCGTGGTGTGAAGCCGGCCTAATTCTAGTTATTTCTTAATTTTTCTTTTCATAATTTTTTTAAGTTACACATTTTTGTATTAATAATTTTAAGCTTGAATATTATAATTCAGTCTGGTGCTCTTACATTCATACCATATCGGCGCATGATAATACATATTGAAACTGGAGATGATTTTCCCATCTCTTGATGGTCTTTTTAAAGGGGTACTCCAAGAATTAGGATAAAAATAAATAACTAAAATAAATAAAGCACAATAATATATTAGAAATGTTACTAAATTCCTTTGTCTAGCAAAAATGTAGCTAAAGGTAATCTTTAGTTAGTGCACTATTAGGATTTGAAATATGTCAGCTCCCAGCAGTTTCCCAGCCATCACACGTATTAGGATGAGCTGCGTAAAGGCATTTGCTGGAGACAGACGTCGGGTGAGTGCAGAGTCCTATCAGGTATCGTGAGCACGCATTCCTCTGTTCACTGAACCTGACAGGACAAGCGGAGGAGATTACTAAAGCAGGTGATAACCTTTGTAGTTGACTGAGATTGAACATTTATCACTTCAGCCTGACAGGTTTAGTGGTGGCAGGAGGACAGCATGGAGCTACTGGAATAAACTATACAAACTGCGTTCTGCTTGCCCTATCAGGTTCGGTGAAAGAGGTATCGTGAATGCGCACTTGACAGAACGCTGAAATTACCCAATGTGTTCCTCCTTTATCTTTATACAGCCTATAAGATGGGATGGCTGGGAAACTGCTGGGAACTGACACATTTCCTGCCTAACTAACTAAAGAGGACCTTTTGCTACCTTTTTGCTAAATAACGGTATTTAGAAAAACGTGTAATATTTAAATGTACTTAGTTTATTTATTTTCTTTTACATTTATCAGAGTACCCCTTTAAGTGGATCTGATACCAGATTTTACTATACAAACTGCATATACTGATAAAAATGATCCCATACATGTGAGATGGATGTAAAATTTACTATATAATCTGTGTCATATTGGCAGTATAACCCCTTCTGGAAATGTAACCCATTCCCATGCTTAAATAGCCCAATTAACAGCTCCTCAGTGTCCCTACTCCATGCTGCTGAGATTATACTGTACATTGTTCAGTATAATCTGCAGGTTAGACTGGGTGGGAAGAAGCTAAATACGTTTGGACTCATGAGTTCTCTTGTTCTTTTGTAATTTTAATCTCATATAATACTCATCTTAAATTTATAGTCACTATGATATGGATTTTCATAGTACATGATCCTTATTAGGTACAAGAGATCAATTTAATAATTAATGCAGTTTGCATTGTGATATCTGGTGACATAACTGCTTTAATAACAATTTCAATTATAATGGACTAGTCACTGCATATTTTAAGTTAACTATACAGGGAGTCCCTGGTCTATGAACATCCGACTTATAAACGACTCATAATTACAAATGTTGGATGTTAAAAACAAACAAAAAAAACCTACTCACTCACCTCCCCGCAGACCTATCCAGCTGCCATCTGTTTCTATTCATTTCGTTGTCTCTCACTGCATGTTTTCATTATTATTCAGGACTTCGGTCACATCTAGGCTGGAGCTCACTGCGCATCATAGGGTCATGTTATATCGCAAACGTATGATATGCAGTGAGCTCTGGCCTGGATGAAGGAAGTCCTGGCTTATATAAAAGGCCATGTCACCTCACGAGAAAAGAAGAGATCTAGACAGTAAGCAAAAAGGCCACTGGAGATATGAGTATTGGTGACAAAAAATCTAATGTCCCTCCAGTCGTCCCACCATTTGCCATCTAATCCTCTTCTTTCTACCACCGTATGCCGCTTCTCTGAGACTTCCGGCGTGTCCAGGCTCCAGGGGTCATTGTGCATCATGAAGTCAACCTGATAATGCACAGTGACCACTAAGGCCTGGACACAGCTAGAAGTCATAGTCTATAGTGAAAAGAATGGAGATGCAGCGTGTGATGATGGAAAGAAGAGGACCGGATGGCGGGTGGTGTTCAGCAGATGGCTGGTCGGTCAGTGGTGAAGTTGTTTTTCTTTCATGGCCATGTTCCAACTTGAATACATATCTCGGTTACTAACAAACCTACAGAACACATCTGGTCTGTTACTTGGGACTGCCTGTACATAGTATAACTATTCTAACAGTTCAATGTAGAGGTAAAACATTGGACTTTGTAATGGGAGTACACTGTGTACAGAATTCTTAGGCAAGTTGTATTGTAGAGGATTATTTTTATTATTGATCAACAACTATGTTCTAATCAATACAAAAACTCAAATATCAAAGATTAATATTTTTGGAAGTTGGAGTGGGTATTTTTTAGATTTGGCTATCTTAGGAGGATATCTGTTTGTGCAGGTAACCATTACTGTGCAGAATTATTAGGCAACTTAATAAAAATCAAATATATTCCCATCTCACTTGTTTATTTTCACCAGGTAAACCAATGTAACTGCACAAAATTTAGAAATAAACATTTCTGACATGCAAAAACAAAACCCAAAAAAATTAGTGCCCAATATAGCCACCTTTCTTTATGATGACACTCAACAGCCTCCATTCATAGATTCTGTCAGTTCCTTGATCTGTTTACAATCAACATTGCGTGCAGCAGCCACCACAGCTTCCCAGACACTGTCCGAGAGGTGTACTGTTTTCCCTCCCTGTAGATCTCACATTTTAGGAGGGATCACAGGTTCTCTGTGGGGTTGAGATCAGGTGAACAAGGGGGCCAAGTCGTTATTTTTTCTTCTTTTAGACCTTTATTGGCCACTGCTGTGGAGTAGTTGCATGCATGTGATGGAGCATTGTCCTGCATGAAAATCATGTTTTCCTTGAATGATACCGACTTCTTCCTGTACCACTGCTTGAAGAAGTTGTCTTCCAGAAACTGGCAGTAGGTCTGGGAGTTGAGCTTCACTCATCCTCAGCCCAAAAAGGTCCCACAAGTTCATCTTTGATGATACCAGCCCATACCAGTACCCCACCTCCACCTTGCTGGTGTCTGAGTATGAGTGGAGCTCTCTGCCCTTTACTGATCCAGCCTCTGGCCCATCAAGAGTCACTTTCATTTCATCAGTCCATAAAACCTTTGAAATCGTTAAATATTCTGTCCCGTCTTGATTTTATTTAGTTTCTTGCTTTAAAGGTGTTTTTTTCAGCCTTTCTTACCTTGGACCATGTCCCTGAGTATAGCACACCTTGTGCTTTTTGATACTCCAGTAATGTGCAGCTCTGAAATATGGCAAAACTGGTGGCAAATGGCATCTTGGCAGCTTCACGCTTGATTTTCCTCAATTCATGGGCAGTTATTTTGCGCCTTTTTTGACCAACAGCTTCTAGCGACTCTGTTGGCTATTTGCCATAAAACGCTTGATTGTTCGGTGATCACGCTTTATAAGTTTGGCAATTTCAAAACTGCTGCATCCCTCTGCAAGACATCTCACAATTTTGGACTTTTCAGAGCCCGTCACATCTCTCTTCTGACCCATTTTGCCAAAGACAAGGAAGTTGCCTAATAATTAAGCACACCTTATCTAGGGTGTTGATGTATTACACCACACACCCTCATTACAGAGATGCACATCACCTGATTTACTTAATTGGTAGTTGACTCTCAAGCCTATACAGCTTGGAGTAGGACAACATATATAAAAAGTATCGTGATCAAAATACTCAATTTGCCTATAATTCTGCACCCAGTGTATAAACTACATACACATTTTTTGAACTAGATCATTGGGGGCTATCGTTTTTTTTGCTGTTTTTACGAAAAATGTGGTTGAAGACCCTTGGATTTTTACCCTATAACTACTGTGGTGCCGTCTGTTTTCTTTTTTGGACTATATAACTACTGTACGTATACATTAATGATGCAAATTAATAAGGATACCTATATTTTATCAATAACCTTAAACACAATGGACTTGATAACATAGCCGATAATGTAACTTTATTATGTTTTTATGTGTATAAAGATATCCATATACTGTATACTTGGGAACTATTTCACTCAATGAAATAGTTACAAGGTGAGCCACTGTGCAGCAGAAACAGCTGGAGACTAACAAGCCATATGCATCCTAATTGTCCGAGGACGACTCTCTCATAACATTTGCTCATTTTATGCCTTATGTTATGCCGTGTTATCACTGCATATAATTATCGTGTTGTTCCTTCTTAGGTCTTGATGAGAGCCCTCAGGGACTTCAATCTTCCTAAGATAGTAACCAATGATGTTACAATCTTTCTGGGTCTCATCGGTGACTTGTTTCCATTGCTGGAAGTGCCCAGGAAAAAAGACATGAAGTTAGAACAGATGGTCCGTCAGTCCATCGCCGAGCTGCACCTGCAGCCAGAGGAGAACTTTATTCTTAAGGTGGAAATAATGGCGTTCTGCTTAGTGTGATGTACGCTGTAAATGGGCTGATTGGAGGCAATAATGATCATTGTTTTTGATTCCTCTGGTATTCAGCATATGGCTTAGGTTTTTAATAATTTACGCAATTAAATAAAACCTTCCCGACGCTTTTTCTTGTAAATAAGGAGTTAAATTATTATTGCATACAATGTTTAGGAAGCAATTCTTCACTTTTAAGATGCTGTATAAAAAGAGTAAAGGAAATCTCACAAAAATTGCGTATCTTCTCTTTCTACACCGAAAATCATATCTTTCATAGTTGCTTTTACCTAAAGAAAATACATTTTTATTGGTAAAAAAAAAATTAAGCACTATGGAAAATATTTAACTTTGCCTTTTAGTAGATGTAATTTTTGCTGCTTTTCTTCATGTTTTTGGCTCAGATCTCCCAGTTGGAAGAGCTGTTGGAGGTCCGGCATTCTGTGTTTGTTGTTGGGAATGCAGGAACCGGCAAGAGCACGGTGCGTGGAAATATTGGCAATAAAATACAAATGCATGAAAAATGCCTACTGATTATTCCTAGCAGAATGTAACAAATAAAACATCTATTACGCTTCGCAAGATACCCTATTGCTTCCATTTCAAATGTCATCCAAGCACTTCCATACTCTCAATGCATTTATGTGTCTGTGTATCTCTATCTATCTATCTATCTATCTATCTATCTATCTATCTATCTATCTATCTATCTACCTTTATCTATTATACGCTTAGCATATATAGCAAATCCTTAATGTAAAGTAATCAAAAGCATCAGTTCTAAATTCCTCTTCACTGTGGAGGTTAATTTCCGAATAATCAAACAATTAAAATAACCTTTGAAAGAATTAGAATATATTAGGGATTTTCCTTTTATTTAGTTAAGATGGTCTGTTGCTCCCTTCACAAACAGCGCCACTCTTGTCTATGTACGGTATTATATACGGTATTGCAATGGAATAAAAATAAGCTGCAATACCAAGCACTTCTCATGGACAAAAGTGGCGCTGATTGTAAATCCAAAGCTTAATTACAAAGTGGACTTGTCACAAGATTTCACAATACAGACAGCATACATTATGGAATAACTTTAGACCTGATGAGATTGGTGTACTTACTTTGAAAATATCCACTTTAGAATGGCTATCTAATTCTTCTTTCAAGTTTTCCTTCTTGATATTAAAATGAGTATTTTATGAGTGCTGCTGTGATATTTTATGTTTTTTCTGTTTCCATAGTTCATATATTATATCACCATTCCTGATATCTGAGCACTTTTATCTTTATTGATATTTTATTACAATCATTTCTTCCTCAGATCCTTAAAACTTTACACAGGACGTATTACAATATGAAGCTAAAGCCCATCTGGCATGATATCAACCCTAAAGCTGTGACTACTGATGAGCTCTTTGGATTTCTTCATCCTTCAACCAGGGAGTGGAAAGATGGTAATTGTTATACTAGTGAGGCTGGCGCTGGTATAGGTGGCGCAGAGCGGTTGTCGTGAGCGAGGGATTGACTCCAGACACTCTGGCACACTACATAAGTGTTATGGTTCGGGCTGGGTGTTGGGACTTGTGTTGTGTAGGCTGTATGTCCATACAGGCCGTATGATGCCAAAATAAAAAGAAAAAATAGTGTTGCGCCACCTGTGGATCTTCCTGCCTTAAAAGCGGTAGTATTAAGAATAAACTAACCTTTGAAGGTTTGCCAGATCCGCACAACCAGATTGTGAGTGTAGTTTATGGCTCAGGCCGCCAGCCTTGGATCTGTAGTGCTCCTGTATCCTCAATCACCTCTGCTCCTGGTCTCGTGTAGTCCAGGTTCTCACTCCAGGGTTGGGTTAGGAAACTCCAGGTTGATCCATTAACCCTATCCCGCCTGCAGCTCTGTCACGCTTTCCCCAAGAGAATTTGTATGATAGAATTCAGATAAAACATGCGGTTCTATAGTAGAGCGCAGGGATAATACTGGATACTTTCAATCTTAATCTCCGTAACTTTATTCATAAAAAGCTCCAGACCACAACGCGTTTCGACGTACAGACATCTTCCTCAAGCGGATCACACTTTAGAATCACACTATCTCACATGGCCTCCTTTCCCCTTGTGTTGGTTACTACGAGTCACCCATTGCATGCGGCATTGACGACCTCTCAGACCAAACATCTGTTCTAGTCACAAGCAGGGCCCTATCTGAAGTCCTACAGGAAACCATCACTTACCTTAGATGCTAACCCCTCCAATCATGGGCTAGTCTCAATACTTAACTATCACTTGCCTTATAGTCTGACTAACCTCATATGGAAAGTGCTATAAATTATACATGGAAACATCACAATAGACACAGTTCACATAATTTACAAATACACAGGATACAATTCATATTACAATACCACAGTGCGATTGGTATTTTCAGGCAGAAATGGGACTGAAAGTCTAGCTCTTTACATTGGGATAGTCTGTAGCTATATGTATACTTATAATAGGTTGTGTTTTTAGGGCTGTTTTCGTTTACAATGAGAGAGCTCTTCATCAACCCTCACGATGGCCCAAAGTGGATTGTCCTGGATGGAGACATTGATCCAATGTGGATTGAATCTTTGAACACTGTAATGGATGATAACAAGGTGTGAGAGAGAACCTCCTGTGTCTAGTGATGCACATGTAGATGTCATGAAATGTATATGACTAGGATATTTATTGGGACTGTTATTTCTGCAGTCAATCTATGTGTCACTCTATGTGACTGCAGAATTATCAATCCTTCCAGAGCCCACACTGAGCTCTGTGAAGATTCACGGGTTTCTAAGACCGCAGCTATGCGATATGTATGTTCCTGGCTACTCGGCCAGTCTCCTGGTTTGTGGTCACAACAAGTGTATGGAACAAGCCCTGCCTACTAGTCAGACACATCCACTTCATACACTTGTATTCAGCCGCTGCGCCCACTAGTTGTGTTGTTGCTGTAAACCTGCATACCCACAATTGCGGTCCATTCGCGGTTTAGAAACCGCAAACCTTGCCAGCGCCCAGTGCAGGGGCTGGGAGGATTGGTAAGTCTGCGGTCACATAGAGCAACTGTAAAATTATCATTTTAGACCGGACAACCCCTTTTTTTTTTTAAACAATAACTTTTTATTGAAAGAAGTTTCGAATAAAGACAAAGAATACAAGGCTCCGACGACAGGGCGACAACCCTTTAGTGATCTCACATGTAACATAATATTTCCTCAAGTCATATTCGCCTGCCATTTCTGACATGTAGAGGTGCAACTCCATACTGAGCGGTATAGTCAACTACTTGAAACCTAGCCATTATCTTGCATGTGTCCTTTTGTATTTTAAGGATCATTCCTATCTTCATAGTTGGATATTTTCATATAGTGCTTGTAAGTACAAACAATTTTGCAATTTACTGCTTATTAAAATGTTCAGTTGTACTTAAGATATTATTACTTTTCCTTTCTTTACAGCTCTTTGCCTTTGAGAGACCAACCACTGCTGCTGGAAAGTAGAATGTTTTCCGTGCTTGCAAGCTCTTTCCTATCGAGCTTATAAGTGCTTCTTTGAAGATGGTCAAGATCGCTTGGGCACTGTTACCTAATAATCTCAGCCAACTTCAGGCTAAACCGCACACATGGTCGGTCTCCTGGGCATCGAGCAGAAAACATTTCGGCAGCAAATTTTATTAAGCATTTAATTGCAAAAGTCAAGCACTATCTGATAATGTCCACATATAAAGATGGGGTTATCCCTTAATAAAACCTATGAACCAAACTTGCCAGGCATTGTACGGTTGCTCAGTGTGCAGTTGAATCTCGTCAGTCTGATTTCAGTTTATTTGGGAAGGAGACTAATATAAGTTTCAAAGAGCTGCTGTGATTCTTGTGATGCATATGCTTTTAGTGAATTATTGCATTCCCATATGTACAGTACAGCTCTGCATTGTGCCATATTTCTGTAATTCCATATGAAAATGATTGAATACATTGACAATAGGATAATGCCCAGTACCGTGCATAGAATACGGAGCCATGTATGCCCCTGCCCACAGCACTGATTGTCAGCTTTTTGTGTAAAATTGTACATTCATAGAAACCTACTAATCGGTGGTGGTGGTTGGACTAAGAGGCACAAGACACCTACTTCTGTAGTAATAATCTCCTGCTGATAAAACACTGGCTTTATTTAAACTACAACACATAGCCCAGTAATTGACACATCACGGAATCAGGCTGTCAGCCCCATTCCTCCTGCTGCTCACAGCAGAAAACATGCTGACAGATTACCTTTAAGAAAATAATGACTTTATAGCATGACATCCTTCTCATCTCACATAGGTTTTGACCTTGGCCAGTAATGAACGTATCTCGTTGACACCTTCCATGCGGTTGCTGTTTGAGATCAGTCATCTTCGAGCTGCGACACCTGCAACTGTATCAAGAGCGGGGATTCTGTATGTCAATACACAAGACTTAGGCTGGAGCCCGTAAGTAAAGAATCTATAAATGGCCACTTTGTAATCAGATTGTCTGTTACAACCATAGCCTTACAATACTCCGGAGGGTGCGGAGATGATTGACTTTGCAGCTCTCTATCCCATAATGAGCCGACTTCGAGGCTTTGGGATTTGTGATGGGAGTAATGTTGCAATGCTGTAGATTAAATCCATATCTCATAAGTCTAATAGTTATTCTCTGATATTGGCAGCTCATAACCGCAGGGATTAAAAGGGTAATTTAAACTTCTTTATTATTTTTACATGATTTCAGTATTTGCTATTTACTTTCAGAATACAGAAAAGCACGAAATGAAATGCAAATCCCGCCACGCAGGATTCCTTTACTCTGTGTCTGATTTCATTCTTTTTTATTAGTTACGTTACCAGCTGGATCGAGACTCGTCAGGCTCAGTCAGAAAAGGCAAATCTGACCATATTGTTTGATAAGTACGTTCCTTACTGCTTGGAGCAAGTACGATGTAATTTAAAAACTATAACTCCAATCCCGGAAAACAGCATGGTTCAGGTAGAGGCAATGCATTTTATTTTTTTGCTTTTTTTTTAGTTTCAGTATGATCCTTTGCATTCTTTATACCAACAGATGCAGTAAAATACAAATAAAAAAGGTTTTGTTACAATGAATTAAACCGAAAATGGTTACAAGCTGGAGATTGTCTGCAGTACAAAAAGTAGTCACAGTGCAATTACAATACAGTAGTCAGAGCACTGATCAGAGCTTTGCTGCTGCCTGAGATACATTTGAAATGGCCTCACCGCATCTGTTGTTGCAACGCCCAAAAGTGAAGCCCAACTGCAGCGATCAGGTGACAAGCAGCGCATCATTGCATCTTTTTCTGTTCAAGTCACCTGACTGCGGCACCCAATCATAGGCTACATTGGTGCTGTGGCGGGGTTGGGTTAGTTGACGGTATCACATCAGTTGCATCTCATTGAATTAGATTATCATCAAAAAGTTAATTTATGTCATTAATAAAATTACATAAAATACATAAAGTGAAAACACATATATATATTAGTCATTACATACAGAGTGATCTATTTCAAGTGTTTATTTCTGTAAATGTTGATGACTGTGTTACAGCCAATAAAGATCCAAAGGTCATTATCTCAGAAAATGAAAGTAAGGAGGATGAAGGATCTGAGAGAGAGATTACCTAAATAGGTATCAGAGGCTTCACCTTGTGTAGTTGTGAGAGTCACAACCACTATAAAAGCAGATCACAGCTGCTGCAGTCCCCAGTGTGGTGCATATAGAGTAGAGAAGATGAAGGGTTAAAAACTGGTTCCAAATGAAGGAAACATGAATGCGGCCAGGTACAGAGATATCATGGATGAAAACCTCTTGAGTCCTCAGCACCTCAGACTTGACCAAAGGCTCATTTTTCAACAAGACAATGACCCTAAGCACACAGCTAAAATAACAAAGGAGTGGCTTTAAAACAACTGTGTGACCATTATTGACTGGCCCAGCCAGAGCCCTGACCTAAACCCAATTGAGCATCTCTGGAGAGACCTGAAAATGGCTTCCACCAATGTTCACCATCCAACCTGACGGAACTGGAGGGGATCTGAAAGGAAGAATGGCAGAGGATCCCCAAATCCAGTTGTGAAAAACTTGTTGCCTCATTCCCAAGAAGACTCAGGGCTGTATTAGCTCAAAAGGTGCCTCTAATCAATACTGAGCAAAGGGTCTGAATACTTATACCATGTGATATTTCAGTTTTTCTCTTTTAAAAAGTTTGCACAAATATCTACATTTGTTTTTTCAGTCTAGATAGGGTGCAGAGTGTACATTAATGAGAAAAAAATGAACTTTTTTGAATTTACCAAATGGCTGCAATTAAACAAAGAGTAAAAAATTTAAAGGGGTCTGAACACTTTCCGTACCCACTGTATAAAATAATGCACTTGCTAATAATAATAATAATCTTTATTATATAGTGCCAGCATATTCCGCAGCGCTTTACAATACAGAGGATCATATTTAACTATCATAAGTAACAGAAAATACAATACAATACAAAAAACAATACAAAGCATAATACAATACAATAATTATAGCAAAATAATGACAGCCCTGCTCATAAGAGCTTACAATCTAACAATAAAGTGGGGTGACACTAAGTACAGGTGCTTATTTACAGTGATGGTATAATCAACTTAAGGAGATGGGGAGCAAATAGGAGCAGTAAGTGGCCACTAACCATTATTTTGATCCACTTGAGACTGGTGGAGTGGATCGGCTGTGTCTAGATGACTTTAACTAGGGATCATGATAAGCGCCCTAAAAAGATTGTTTAGGGGTCACCTGAAACTATGTAAGTGTGGATACACCGAATTTCTTGTGGTAGAGCATTCCAGAGAATTGGTGCAGCTCGGGAGAAGTCTTGGAGCCGAGAGTGGGAGGTTCGGATTAATGCAGAAGTGGATCTAAGGTCACTTTCAGAGCGAAGAGAACGGGTAGGGTGATAGACAGAGATGAGTTAGGAGATGTAGGGAGGTGCTCCACTGTGAAGAGCTTTGGTGTGAGAACAAGGAGCTTGAATTTGATCCTATAGTGTATAGGGAGCCAGTGCAGTGATTGCATAGATCAGAAGCCTGGCTGCTGCATTAAGGATGGACTGGAGAGGGGAGAGTCTAGAGTGGGGAAAGGGCCCAATTAAAAGAGAATTACAATAGTCAAGGCAGGAGTGAGTCAGGGCCACAGTGAGGGTTTTTTGTGGTTTCCAAGGTGAGAAAGGGGTGAATTCTGGAGATGTTCTTAAGGTGCAAGCAGCAAGATCGGGCAAGAGATTGTATAATGGGGTGAAGGAAAGATAAGAGTCAAACATAACACCCAGACATGAGTCTGCTAACTATGCATAATTGTGGTGCCGCACACTGAGAAGAGATGTCATATTTAGGGTGGGTAGTGGAGGGCGGAAGCAAGAGAAGTTCAGTTTTGGAGAGGTTGAGTTTCAGATAGAGAGCGGGCATGATATTGGAAACTGCGGTTAGACAGTCTTTGGTGTTCTTAATTAGAATGGGAGTAAGTCGGGGGAAGAAGTGTATAGTTTTGTGTCATCAGCATAAAGATGGTACTAAAAGCCAAATCTGCTGATGATCTGTCCAATTGGGCCCGTGTAGAGAGAGAAGAGAAGAGTCCAAGGACTGAACCCTGAGGGACCCCAATAGTGAGAGGAAGAGGGGAGGAAATGGAGCCAGCAAATGAAACACTGAAAGAGCGGTCAGAGAGATAGGAAGAGAACCAGAAGAGAGCCGTGTCCTTGATGCCAATGGAGTGCAGCATGGAGAGTAGGAGATGGGGTGAACAGTGTCGAAGGCTACAGAGAGATCAAGAAGGGTAAGTAGAGAATAGTTACCATTACGTTTTGTTGACAGAAGGTCGTTGGTCACTTTGGTGAGAGCAGTTTCTGTAGAATGTAGGGGGTGGAAACCAGACTGTAATAGGTCTAGAAGAGAGTGAGTGGAAAGATAACAGGTGAGGCTGGAGTAGACCACGCGCTCCAGGAGTTTAGAGATGAAGGGGAGATTGGAGACTGGTCTGCAGTTGATTGTGCAGGATGGGTCGAGAGAAGTTTTCTTTAATAATGGAGTAATGATAGAGTGTTTGAAGGAGGAGAGGAAGATGCCAGAAGAGACGGAGAGATTGAAGATTTTGATTAGGTGAGTGGTGACCACTAGTGATGAGCGAGTATGCTCTGCGCTGCTCGGTACTCGCACGAGTATCACTGTACTCGGGCTACTCGGCGAGCACCGAGTACCGCCGAGATGCTCGGACTACTCAGTTATAATAAGCGATCTGACACACATACACAGCTCCCTTCAGTGCACACAGTGAGCTGGCACCACACATGGAGCAGATTCATTGTTAGGATCCCTCTGGGGGCCACAGCAAGGTGTTGTATGTTGCAGCGATTTCAAAAAGCTCACCCTCCCGCCCTTTCCCAGAAATACTCGTTTTATAACCGGAAGTCTGTGGGCGGAGCCTGTCACTCATTGACTTACATTGGGCTTGGTGCTCGGCCGAGTACACGAGTATCTTGAGATGCTCGGCCAGAGCACCGAGCACCCGAGCATTTTAGTGCTCGCTCATCACTAGTGACCACCGGAGAGATAGACTGGAGTAGGTGTGAGGGGATGGGTTAGCAGTGCATGTAGTGGGATGAGAGGAAAAGAGGACCCTGGAGATTTCTTCTGTGAGTGGGTCAAAAGTGGTGAGTGAGACAGAGGAAATGTGGGGAGAGGTAAGGGTAACAGCAATTTGAGGTTGGGAGTTAATTTCCTGACGGATGTTTTCTGTTTTCTCTGTGATAAAAGAAGCCATGTCATCCGCACAGAGGTCAGTGATAGGGGCCTGCACTTTAGGATTGAGGAGAGAGTGAAAGGTGTCGAAGAGTTTTTTTGGGTTGTTGGATAGTGAGGAGATCAGGGTGGTGAAGTAAGTTTGTTTGGCAAGGTGAAGGGCAGAGTTGTAAGCTCTCAGCATGAATTTATAGTGAATGAAGTCTTCTGGAGTGCGGCTTTTCCTCCATAGACGTTCAGCACTCCTAGAGCATGGCTGGAGGAATCGAGTTTGTGATGTGAGCCAGGGCTGTTTAACTCTATGTTTGGAGGTTCTGAGGGTGAGGGGTGCTACTTGGTCCAGGGTGCTTCTGAGAGAGTAATTTAAGTGATTTACTGCCAGATCGGGACAGGAGAATGAGGAGATTGGGGACAATGATGAGTGTAGAGAGTCTGTGAATGTATGAGGGTTAATGGCCTGTATGTGCGATAGCTCGGACTGTGTTGGGGTGAGCGAGGGTTTGTGAGCGTGAAGGAGAGAATGTTGTGGTCAGAGAGGGTAAGAGGTGAGTTATCTAAGGAGGAGGTTAAGCAGAGCCGGACAAAGATCAGGTCAAGGGTGTTACCATCCTTGTGCGTCTCAGAGGTTGACAGTTGAGAGGTAGTTAGAGATTAGGAGCTGGGATGCAGATGTGGAGATGGGGCTGTTTATGGGGATGTTAGTCTACCAGAGTAAGGGTTGGTAATTCTGAGGACATTATTTGTTTTCTTAGACACGGGTCATCACAAAACAAAAAATGGAGGCATCATACATGCACTTATACATTAGACAGGCAAATAAATAGAACAAACATGCACACAATCATATACTGACTGGTGAAATACTTCTGTTAAGAAGAAGATTAGTATTTACATGTTTAGGCAAATAAAATGCTCCTAAATGTGTGGCTTCATGTTAAAGCTGCTGTCTACTCCTCTACAGGATGTGAGTTTGAATCCTGGTAACTGCCACACTTCAAGAAAAGCAATTAATTAATTAACTGTAGGTTAACACAGGATGTATGTGGAATTACATATTGTATATAACTCAGAGAAAATTGTATCATTCTTCCACCATGCTATGTTGTCCACATACCCTTAATAGGACAAGAAATTATTTTTTTCTTAGACACGGGTCTTCACAAAACAAAAATTGGAGGCATTATACTTTACTCCAGTTGTCCCAAAGGATCCAACGCAAACTACTCTGGAAGTTAAGAACAGCCCCATAAGAAATTACTGCACCACCTGTAGGTTACAGGACTGATGAAGCATATGATTGGCGGCTGCAGTCCGGTGACTGGAACAACGTGTGATCAGAATTTTCATTGGTGACTTTCTGTTCTCCTTACCTTGCCAAGTGGCAACTCAGACTGTATTGACCCATGAGTTGGAAAGGCCTAGTGCCAAACAGCCTGGGCCCCTGCCCAGTGTCTCACCACTTTTCCTGACATGCACATATATGTGCCCATTGTGTGCCATCTATTTAACGGAAGAGGCTCTCTCCAGAAACTGCTGTACTTGGAGATAGCTTTGATTGCAGTAGTTTAACTTCATAGATGCGCATAGCAACCATGACATCTAAGTCGTAAGAGTGGGATCCCTTCTATCACCCTTATTGGGCTCCCATGAGTTCCCATGGGAACCTAATGGATTGTAGTCATTACACAGGGCGACCATGGCAGGGATGGGGTGGCACAATTTGAACCTTTGCTATGGGAGTTGGGATAGGTACGCTCTTGCTGACCACTGCAACCAATCACAGACTTCAGTGGCTTGGGACTACTTGACAGCACAGTCATCAGTTCCAGAGTCAGCAATGATCACAGGGGCAGCCTGAGCTCAATCCACATGGACAAAAGAATGTGTGTATGCCTATATTTGTTCTTTTATGATAAACTATGCCAAAAAAAAAAAAATCAAAGCAAGACAACCCCTTTAAGGATTTTTTTCTATGCAGTTTTATTATTACCTAAAGGATCAATTCTATTTTGGCCAATAGTGGAAGCTATAATGGTATAAGATATAATTCATATCACTGACATATACATGTTATTTGTCTTCCTGCAGACATTATGCTCATTATTAGATTGTCTCCTTACTGAGGAAAATACCCCACCCGACTCCCCTCGGGAGCTGTACGAGATCTATTTTGTTTTTGCTTGTGTCTGGTCTTTTGGTGGTGCACTCTTTCAAGATCAGGTGAGAAATACAATTTTAAATTTGATAAATATTAAGTTAAAGAGGCTTATCCATCTTGTTTATTTATGTAGAGCAAATATATTATTTCAGTTGATCGATTACCGCTTGGAATTTAGCCGATGGTGGAACAAAGAAATGAGAACCATCAAGTTTCCATCAAATGGAACAGTGTTTGATTATTTTATTGATCCTGAAACTAAGAAATTTACTCCTTGGATTGAGAGGATTCCAGAGTTTGATATGACGCCAGATATTCCATTACAAGTGAGTATCAATATCAGGTATCCAAACAATCCTGAAAAACATCCATGTCGGGTTCCAAATTTGGTTAGATTTAAATTTATGGCCTTAGTGACGGGTGATTAAGCTGAAAAATTATAGACAGTGCTTAAGTCAATGCTGAAGAAGCAGAATGACCTAATCAAAAACAATGAGTATATTTTCCCTGATTTCATGGAACTTTACTGCTACCGCTGAATGTATGTGAGACATATGTCTGAGATGTTGTTCATATATGCAGTACAGACATGATGAACCTTAGATAATTTTATATTAATCTAGTGAGAGAGATTTCTAACTAAAAGGGAGAGGAAGATGCAGCAAGTTGGAATTTCAGCCAATCCTTTTGTCTGGCTGTGAGATAATCCTGTGCCCGCGGAGTCTGACAAGTGTTCTTGTGTACAGGAAAGTCGGAAAAGATAGTTGTCAGCCAATTCAATAGTCAATTATCAAGAGAACCTGTAGTACATATATATTAATAGGATATTAGAAGGTGCCACGTCAACACATCTATTACAACTACGATAAGGTGTCCAACCTCTTTAATTGGGTTTTCCCATGAATAAAGTTCCAAGATCAATAGATCTTGGAATAAAAAAAGTTCTATAAAATTGGACGGGATTCAAATTTTTTTTCCTGTGCTGAGATAATCTTATATACATGTCCCTGTTATCTACTGCAGAGGTTCCCAACTCCAGTCCTCAAGGCACACCAACAGTGCAGGTTTTCAGGATTTCCTTAGTATTGCACAGGTGATAATTGAATCACCTGCACTGGGGATGATTCCAATTTCTAAGGAAATCCTGAAAACCTGCACTGTTGGTGTGCCTTGAGGACTGGAGTTGGGAACCTCTGATCTACTGGGTAATGAATGTGTCTGACCGTACAGGGACATGGTCTGATCATAAATCTCCTGGGCTGAGATAATCTTATATATGTGTCCTGCTATGTACTGTGTAATGAATGTGTCTGACCGTACAGGGACATGGTCTGATCATATCACATCTCCCGGGCTGAGATAATCTTATATGTGTCCTGCTATGTACTGTGTAATGGATGTGTCTGACCATACAGGGACATGGTCTGATCATACCACATCTCCTAGGCTGAGATTATCTTATATATGTGTCCCTGCTATGTACTGTGTAATGGATGTGACTGACCATACAGGAACATGGTCTGATCATACCACATCTGCTGAGCTGAGATAATCTTATATATGTGTCCCTGCTATGTACTGTGTAATGGATGTGTCTGACTGTACAGGGACATGGTCCGATTATACCACATCTCCTGTGCTGAGATAATCTTATATATGTGTCCCTACTATGGACTGTGTAATGGATGTGTCTGACCATACAGGGACATGGTCTGATCATACCACATCTCCTGGGCTGAGATAATCTTATATATGTGTCCCTGCTATGTACTGTGTAATAGATGTGTTTGACTGTACAGGGACATGGTTACCCCATTTTTCCTTCTTCTTTCCTCCCCTTTGATACTTTTTCTTTATTTTTCCTCTCCCCCTCCTTTGTTTATTTTCTCTTTTATGTGTATCTCACTAATGACGTTCTACCAACTGACTGTTATTCCCCGTTTTTATCATAACTGAATGTACTACTATATTGATTAACTACTTTGTTGTTTAATCATCACAATAAAGAGATTTAAACAAGGGACATGATCTGATCATACCACATCTCCTGGGTCTGGGAGGAAGTACAAAAGTATACAGACATTACAGCATGGGATCAGAAATTATTCATTTTTTTGAGGTAAAACATTAATTTAATCAGAAAGGGAAATGCTTTACTGCACAAAAATAAACATCTGTGGTCCTGTGCTATAATGTGTCTGTATACTCTTTTGCATCTTCCCCTGCCCAGGAGATGTGGTATGATCAGACTATGTTCCTTTACAGTCAGACACATCCATTGAACAGTACATAGCAGAGACACATATATAAGATTATTTTAGCGCAGGAGATGTGGTATGATCAGACCATGTCCCTGTACAGTCAGACACATCCATTACACAGTACATAGCAGGGACATACATATAAGATTATCTCAGCACAGGAGATGTGGTATGATTAGACATGTTCCTTTACAGTCAGACACATCCATTGAACAGTACAGAGCAGGGACACATATATAAGATTATTTTAGCACAGGAGATGTGGTATGATTAGACCATGTCCCTGTACAGTCAGACACATCCATTACACAGTACATAGCAGGGACACATATATAAGATTATCTCTGCACAGGAGCAGTTTTTTAAACACATCCAATTGTGGAACTTCTTATTTCAAGATCTATTGATTAAAATGATCTTTTGTGAGAAAACCCCTTTAAATCTGCAGCAGGTCAATATATGCTGTTTATTTTCATCGCTGATGTCACCCTATTCAAAAATTCAAGACAAATCTTCATAAAACTCATAAAGAATGTGTCGCAGATTCAACACCGTTTAATTCAGCTCGTTTACGTCTCGGGTGGGTGTAGCCTATGAGATGTTTCCTACATGAAAAACAAAATGTACACTCTGAGCTCAATTCATTATTGCATTTGCACTTTTTCATCAAGTTTTTGTTGTTTTTTCTGCCTGTTTGTCTATTTTAGATTTGTTTGCATGTTTGTTTTTCATGTTTGCCAATGAGGCTTCCCAATGTTTTTGGGAGATTCATCAATTGCGATTTTTTTGAAAACTTTTATGCACATTGGAATTTTTGCAAAACTTTCACGGCATTTCAGCGTAACATGTAACTCTTTGCACTAAAAAGTCACAATCACGGTTGAGACAAAAATAAAGAACATTTTTTAATTTGCACAAAACTCAAGTGCTAAATTTTGAAGAATTTGGCACAAAAAACATTTATGATTAAAAGACAAATAAAAAAGAAAAGTTATTTAATAAAAAAAATCAAATGATGAATGGGGCCCAAAATGTACATTCTTGATGAAGAAAACATATTCCGTCCCACTTTGCTGTGTATATAGACTTTTTAAGTAGGTAGGAGGCGGATCTCAGGTAGTTTACACATAATTTGTGTTTATGGTCTTGTTTCTGTTATACTCTAAAGAGAATGGGGAGAAATACCTTCAAGGTTGATGAGAACTGCAATTGACAGAGCTCCGGCTATTTTAGGTCCCTGTTGTCCATTTAAATTTTAATGTTTCTATCATTTGTTCCTCAGTGTGAATTAACAGCCTCACTAGTATGTTGGCTTCCCGATCTGAAGTCAAGACTTAAAATTAATTCAATAGCCCAGATTTACAGCGATTCTATATTTCACAAGGCAGAATCAATAATGTGACTGAAGGGAAGAAGATAAAAATTTATGGTATCTTGCAATTTAATGGTTGAAAAGATGCAATTGAAGAGATCATAAATTGTGAAGGAGTTTATGCTTCGTTGCTCCTGATTCAGTGCTTGCTGTTAGGACCTGATTTGTGACTATTCACGAGGTGTGATTAATGATGTGATCGATTCTTGCTTCAGTGCAGTAAAGCAGTTGTAATGCTCTTCATTAGAATAAATAAAATAAATTGACTGAAGCTTTATAAAAACTGTGTAACATTTAAAATCTAAAATGTCAATTTTTTTCCTTCTTACAATTTAGCTTCCTTTAAGCAGCTTCCACCTACGAGCCATCATTCATTGTCATTCTGCGAGGGTATTATAGAAACCCATGTGGGTTGGGGTTAGTTTTATGCAAAGCTTACTGAAGAGGAAATACATAGAGTTAAATGGGTGCTGACGGGAGTCAGATTAATTCGACATATGGCTGGAAGACATTGTTTCAGTTTATTAACCCTTTGGCTAAGCAGTACTGTAGTTGAGTAATATCAAGATATGCTTTGTAGTATTTCTTGTGTGTGAAAAGAATAGCATGATATATTAATTATTTACGTATTATTATCTGTTTGTATTACCACTTCCTGCAAATAGAAATATTCTTTGGGAAGAATGGAACTGTGGCCCCAAAGTATGTTATACTTAGACAGGGATTCCCAACCTGTAGCTCGGGAGCCACATATGGCTCGCAGGCTTGAGATGTGTGGCTAGTAGCTTACTGCCAGCTTGGTGTATTTATACCAGGTCTATCAAACAGCTAAGAGGGCAGGTCTCTAGATGGTAACTTTTGTGTCTAACTCTGTAGAGAAGACCAGATCTGAATGGGGGTAAGGTGGGATCCCCTGGATCTTGATAAATTGCCTCTGTGTCATTTCTGTGGAAAAGCTTTAGGCTGTCATTATACTGGTAACTGGGGCTCTGGGGGACACTACTTTGAGGGGAAAGAGCTGAATGTGGCTCACAATACTTTCTTAGAGCTCAGTGTGACTCACAACCCTCTCTTAGAGCTCATTGTGGCTTGCAACCCTCTCTCAGAGCTCAATGTGGCTCGCAACCTCTCTCAGAGCTTATTGTGGCTCGCAACTTTCTCAGGCTCAGTGTGGGTTGCAACCCTCTCTCAGAGCTCAGTGTGGCTTGCAACCTCTCTTAGACCTCAGTTTGGCTTGTAACCCTTTCTCAGAGCTCAATGTGGCTTGCAACCCTCTCTTAGTGCTCAGTTTGGCTTGCAACCCTTTCTCAGAGCTCAATGTAGCTCATAATCCTCTTTTTAGAGCTCAGTGTGACTTGCAACCTTTCTCAGAGCTCAGTGTGGTTCATGACCCTTTTTCACAGCTTAATGTGGTTTTCAACCCTTCTCAGAGCTCAGTGTGGCTCGCAACCCTCTCTCAGAGCTCAGTGTGGCTCGAAACCCGCTTTTAGAGCTCAATGCATGGGCGTACTCAGCGTGGGGCAGGGGGGGCAGCTGCCCCCCCCCAAGAGGAAGGGGTGAGCGGCACTGAGCGCACGCCACGCGCACCTATTATAGTGTCTGAGGCTGAGCTGAGGCCGGCCACCGCTAACACCTCCACCTGTGTGTGTGTAGCAATGCGATAAAAGTTACCTCAGCGCGGTAATTATGGGCCAGCAGCCAGAAGGGGCGCAGGGCGGATCTCGCCTTCAGACAGTGTCTGCCGACTGCCGATACTGCAGATCAGCTGGGTGGGCAGGGGACTCAAGTGATGTCATGACATCACCACTGAGCGCCTCGTCGCTGTGCTGAGTCCCAGTGGTACAAAGCGGCAAACAAGCTGGGGACACTGCTGGTGCTGGACGCTGGAGCTGAGATAGAAGAGAGGACATTAACAGTTAAAAAAAGATGTAAGTATAAACAAAAGTGACCTGGAAGATAATGTGGGTGGGGGGTGGGGGGGGGTCGGCAGCTCTATGGGAGGGCTGTATATGGGAGCCTTATGCGGGGGCTGCGCTGTATATGAGATGACATGTACTCTGATCTCATATACAGCCCTGTCCCCCATAGGCTCCCATATCATATACAGCAACCCTATAGGGCTCCTATATCATATATAGACCCCTAAAGGGCTCCCATTTTTGGAGCCCTATGGGGGGGGCTGTATATGATATGGGAGCCCTATGGGGCATTAGGGGGGCTGTATATGATATGGGATATGGGACTCCCATATCATATACAGCCTATATATGATATAGGAGCCTTTTGGGGGGCTGTTGTATATGATATGAGGACTGTATGGGGTATTGGAGGGGCTGTATATGAGATGGGACTCCAATATCATATACAGCCCCCCATAAGGCTCCCATATCATATACAGCCCACCCCATAGGGCTCTCATATCATATACAACCCCCCATAGGGCTCTCATGATGGGAGCCCTATGAAAGGGCTGTATATGATTTGGGTGCCCTATGGCGGGGTTACATATGATATGGGAGCCCTATAAGGGGCTGTATATGATATGGGAGCTTTATGGGGGGCTTTATGTGAGATGGGGAGCCCTATGGAGGGCTGTATATGAGATGTGGGCTCCCATCTCTCATACAGCCCCCCATAGGGCTCCCCAGTGATGTAACGAGTCTGATGGGCCACGATGCGCAATTTTACTACCTGAACGACCATGGCTTGCTTCCCCCCCTAGTTTTGATCCTGGGTACGCTCATGGCTCAATGTGACTACTAACCATCTCTCAGAGCTCAGTGTTACTTGTAATCCTCTTACACAGCTCACTGTGATTTGCAACCCTCTCCCAGAGCTCAGTGTGGCTCTGAACTCTCTCTGAGCTCACGGTGGCTTGCAACCCTCTCTGAGCTCAGTGTGACTTGCTGCCCTTTTTCAGAACTCAGTGTGGCTCACAATCCTCTTTTAGAGCTCAGTATGACTTGTAACCCTCTTTTAAAGCTCAATTTGGCTCATGATCCTCTTTCACAGCTTATTGTGGTTTGCAACCCTCTCTCAGAGCTCAGTGTGGCTCGCAACCCTTTTTCAGAGCTCAGTGTGGCTTGCAACCGGCTTTTACAGCTCTATGTGACTTTGAACCCTCTCTCAGAGCTCAGTATGGCTTGTGACCCTCTTTCAAAGCTCAATGTGGTTTGCAACCCTCTCTCGGATCTCAATGTGGCTCGCAACCCTGTCTCAGGGTTCAATGTGGCTCACATCCCTCTCTTATAGCTCACTGTGGCTCGCAACCCTTTCTTAGAGCTCAATGTGTCTCACAATGTTCTCTGAGAGCTGTGTGTGGCTCACAAGATTAGAAAGGTTGGGTACCTCTGTTCTAAGGGCTCACCTTTTATATACACATTATCTTTTAATTGCTTTGATACTTTACTATTATTGCACACACAGTAAACATCATTTATAATAAGTTAGTTTTGAACTCGGCTGTGAGACCCCACTGGCGAAGTGACTGGCTTCATAGTTAGCTACACATTTCTTCTGCCAAACTATTAAATTCTATTAGGGTAAATCACATGATGTATCTTTACGCATATTTTTTGTTTGGAAAATGATTTTGTTCATTATTGACAAAGCATCAATTAAGAAATACAGGTACAGCATCAAGTTAGCAGTAATAGATACAGGGTTCATGTTGAACACGCATCAGTTGCCTGACCCACACATTCAGAATTATCTCAAACACAGTTGAAGTTTAAAAATTCAAGAACCTGTAAGTAATTTGTATTATTTTGAATAAGGAAATTGAAACCAAGATTAAGTATATACAGTAGGCTTTTATGATACTTAATAAAAAGTAAAGTGAAGTCAGGAGAAAAGAAAAAAAGAGGTAGAAAAAAAAAGTAGAATCAGGAGGTCATAGATAGAGAGTGAAGAAGGAAGAACGCAGAGGGGAAGGGAGTTGGAGGGGCTGGGGGCGAGGAAAGGGAAGGATTCCAGATATTGACAAGCTCTTTATTGAAGGCATTTATTGAAGCTATATTGTGAAGCTGGGGTTTCCTTAAAGGGGGTCCAGGGGAACCAAGTGCTAAAGTATTCATCCCATCTGTCACAGTCATGTGCCATAAGCAACGCCATACCCTGCTCTGATAGGAGCAATTTGATCAATATGGTCAATCTGATCACTATATCCTTAGTTGAATTAAAAAATATTCGAATCTGTGAGTCCTCAGTGGTTGATACCTTTTAATGGCTAGCTGAGAAGATGGTAAGCATATAGCAAGCTTTCGGGACACTATGGCCCCTTCATTATCAGCCTGATGAAGGGGCCATAGTGTCCCGAAAGCTTGCTATACTTACCATCTTTTCAGTTAGCCATTAAGAGGAATCAACCACTGAGGACTCTCAGAGTCGACTATTTTTGTATTTACTGGCTAACACGGTATAAACATTCTTTATCTAGTTGAATTCATTTAGAGCTGTAATTTGTAAAGATAAGTTCACAAAATGGGGGGGTTCTACTGTTCTTGTACTTTAGGGGCTGTCAATGTGAAATGGCACACTTAAACCATTCAAGCAAAATCTGCACTATAATATGGCGCTCCTTTCCTTTGCACTGTGCCTCAAAAGTAGTATTCAACCACATTGGCGTAGTCAGGAGAAATTTCATAAATTGGATAGTTCATTTTTTTCCCATTACTCCTTTTGAAAATTATAAATGTGGGGCAAAGCAACATTTTAGTGGAAAAAATGGTAATTTTCATTTACTCAGTCCAATGTTATAAAATTCTGTGAATTGCCTGAGGGTTAAAATGTTAATTAATCCCCTAGATGAATTCCTCAATGAGGTCACTAGTGGGAGGTTTGCACTCTTTAGGTACATTAGGGGCTCTGCAAATGTGAGATGGCAACATATCGATTCTAGACAATTTTGTGTTTTAATAGTCAAATAGCACTCTACCTTCAGAGCCCTGCCGTGAGGCCAAACAGTAGTTTTTCACCACACTTGTTGTACTCAGGAGAAATTTCACAACAAATTATATGGTGCATTTTCTCCTGTTGTCCTTGTAAAAATCAAAAAAATTGAGTGCTAATGCAACATTTTTGTGGGATTAATGTGATTTTCTATTTCACGTCTCAACATTATAAAATTCTGTGAAGCACCTTGGGATTCAAGCTGCTCACCACACATTTAGATAAATTCCTTGAGGGGTCATGTTTCCAAAGCAAGGTCACGTGTGGGGGGTTTCCACTGTTAAGGCACATCAGGGGCTCTCCAAACATAACATAGCATCTGTTACCTATTCCAGCCAATTTTGCATTCCAAGAGTCAAATGAAGCTCCTTCCTTACCAAACCCTGAAGTGCGCCCAAACAGTAGTTTTCCACTACATATCAGGGATCAGCTTACACAGGAGAAATTATAAAACAAATTGTATGATGCGTTTTCTCCTGATACCCTTGTGAAAATGAAAAATTTGGGGCTTAAGTATTTTTTTTTTTGTTAAAGTAAAACTTCAATTTTTTTCTTCAACATTGCTTTAGTTATTGTGAAGCACCTGAATGGTTAATAAATTTCTTGGATGTGGTTTTGAGCAGTCTAAGGGGTGCAGTATTTAGAATGGTGCTACTCTTGGGTATTTTCTGTCACATAGGCCCATCAAAATGTAATTTGTTCCCTATTAAAATGAATTTGTACATTTTATTGAAAAAAAAGAGAAATTGCTGTTACATTTATAACTCTTCTAAGGCTACTTTCACATAACGATTTTGAAGGGAACCGATGCTGTCCGAGAAATTCGGACAGCATCGGCTCCCTTCTGATGCCTGGAATCGGATGCCAAATAGGCATCCGATTCCGGCATTAAATCGTTGACTCCGGTCTGGAAAAAAAAAAAAAGTATATGCTCACCTATCCCCGAGGCCCCCGCCGGCTCCCGCAGGCTCCCGTTGTCCTTGCGATGTCTGCAGAGGTCTTCTTCATCTGTACAGGACCTGCCGTGATGTCACAATCACGTGACCGCAGGTTACACCATGGTAACCTGCGGTCACGTGACTGTGACATCACGGCAGGTCCTGTACAGATGAAGAAGACCCCTGCAGACACCGCAAGGACACCGGGAGCAGGCTTGAGATGGTGGGGGCGCCTCGGGGATAGGTGAGCATATACTTTTTTTTTTTTTTCTATTAACCCCTGCTCTTCCAGTTTGGAGCAGTTTTACTGTACTGAGCATGCTCAGTACAGTAAAATCGGGTCCGAGGAAACATCCGATGTTTCCTCGGACCCTGCTCCATAGGGCCCCATGTTAAATTGATCGGACCAAATTGGATGTGCACTAAATGGCATCCGATTTGGTCCAATCCGATTTTGTCCAATTTTATTTTCGGTGCAAAAATCGGAGCATGCTCTGATTTTTGCACCGATAAAAAAAATTGGACAGAATCAGACCGGACCAAATCGGATGGTATTTAGTGCACATCCGATTCGGTCCAATGCTCATAGGGCTGCATGGGGGCCAAAATCAGTCCGATGCTGTCCGATTTTTATCGGACAGCATCGGAACTGATAAAATCGTAGTGTGAAACCAGCCTAACTTCTTACAAGTAAAAATTGTTTAAAAAATGATACTGAGGTAAAGTTGACATATCTGGGAAATGTTATTCCTTAACTGTTTTGTGTAACATAATTCTCTGGTTTAAGGCCATAAAAATTAAAATTTTGAAAATTTCAAATTTTTTAACATTTTCACCAAATTTATGATGTTTTCACAAATAAATGTAAATAATCTCAACCAAAATTTACCACTACCATAAAGTACAATATATCATGAAAAAGCATTCTCAGAATCACTGGGATCCATTGAAGCATTCTAGAGTTATAACCTCATTAAGGGACACTGGTCAGAATTGCAAAAATTGACCTGGTCAGGAAGGTGGAAACAGGCTTCAGGGCAAGGATTTGCGGTTTCTAAACCACAGTTACGTAGTATGCATGTTCCTGGCCAGAAGCCCCGACTAGTGGGCATGGCCTCGTTCAATACAAGGTTATGAGCAAAGCCGCACCCACTACACGGCAACTCCCACCAGTCAGACACACCTGCTCCTTACACTTGTATTGAGCGAGGTCATGCGCCTCTAGTCTTGCTTTGCCAGGAACATGCATATTGCATATCTGCGGTTCATTTCCAGCTTAGAAACCGGTGAATCCAGCCAGCGCTCGGTGCAGGTGCTGGGAGGATTGATAAGTCATATAGAGAGACTGCAGAATTAGCAGTTTAGACCAGAAACCGTTTTAATATCTCATTCTATAAAACATATTTTTAGAGTTTTCACATTTATTTTGGACAGTATATTATTAATTATAATAATAATATTACTATATCTGACACAACTGTTTGGAAATTTATCAATAAAATGACAAGTCTGTCCTACAACCAGAATATGCCATACCACTATTTTTTGTGCTATAACTGTGATCAAATTCAATAGAAAAGAGAAGACATATAACTTTGTGTCTTTTATTTCCATTGTTTTACAATTTATCGTCTTCTCTTCTACAAAACTGCCGAATTCATGAACTCATTCTTGTGGCGCGTGCAATTAAGTGTTTGACTGAGCACGCCCTTCTGTCCTTTACTCATCCTATCGAATACATTGTGTCTATCTACTGTACATCTTTTATCTGATATTCCTTGTCTAAAACACTCAACACATATTAGCTCGTTGCTCAGTTTATTAGGAATTGATCATGCGTTCATGCCTTCTTCCATTTCAAGAGTGCTTTTAGGTATTAGGCTCTGTCGTAATCAAGTTGAATGTGATAATGAGAACATGTTCACATTGTTAAAGTAAATGATCCAGCGCACTTAAAGTGAAGACACATTTGAACTACAATTTGTGGTCTTCGCAGCTCTATTGAATGGTCTGGGAGGAATGTTTATGGCATATTAACCCTTTAAGATCCGTCTCTTTGACATGGTTCACGGCATGCATACTTGGCACTATTTTTCTGTACCATGCAGAGAATAGTTGTTTAATTACTTTATATGGTTTCTTCTTTGTTTCAAGCAGAGTTGTCAGTTTGCTTTTCTTTAATCAGAGCACAGATTCAGATCCCCATCCTAGCCATGTGTCTAAATGCCACCCAAAAAAACGGATAACTACTTTGCACCTAAGACTTATACACCACCTGCACAACAATATACCGCGCATGTACGTAAACTGCAAAAGCTCCCTGTCTATCCAGAAAAGTTTGTTGGCTTCAGAAGAAAAGAGGAAATAGAACTTTTCCTTGTAGTGAATCATGCCAAAGTGCCATTGAGCAGACTCTTTAATGGTGTGGACGACACTGGCTATTACTTTCTGCTATGATTTTGTTTAATCGGCACCTGTTTCAATATGGCACAATGTAAGAGGGAATGACAGGACAATGGAAAATATATGTAATAGTAATTCCTTACAACTGGTGTCTTTGTTATGTAATTTTTCTACTACATGTTGGTGGTACTTCTGCATTTTTCCAAATGCAACTTTCATTTTAATATATTAGTTCCCAGAAATAATGGCTATATTGCATTTCCACTAATGGGCAGCTTGGCGGATCAGTGGTTAGCACTGTTGCTTTACAGCGCCGGGGTCCTGGGTGTAAATCTTACCAAAGACAATATCTGCAAGGAGTTTGTATGTTCTCCCTGTGTTTGTGTGAGTTTCCCTACGTACTCTGGTTTTCTCCTAAACTCTAAGGGTACCTTTACACGCCGCAATTTTTGATGGCGTCAGGAGGCAATCTAGCGTGTGCGTGCAAGTTTTTTATGGTGGCCGAAGATCGCCGATGGTGCTTTTACATGCTGCAATTTCGCCCTCAACCTAAGGCGATATGTCGCCCTGGAACTCGCCACACCAACAGCGGGAAACATCCGGTAGACTCCCGTTGCCGCTTCACACGCCGCAATCCCCAAAGGAATGTGGGCGTACATGTTCAGCGCGGCGAAAACATAGACGTGCTAAATTGTTTTACACCGCGCCCCAAACACGCTCATTGGACAATGCAATAGCGTTATGATTGGGCAGCCTGCGCTGGAAGGCTGGCTAATACATGACGCCATTGCCATTGTGTGGTGGTGAATGGACAGCTGTTTAAATATGGCGCGGTGTCAAGTGACAGCCAATGGAAACACAGTAGCCACCACCAATCATCTCTGATGGGGTGCAGTCTCCAGCACGCTGTGGCACGCCTACGGGAAATCAATAGGCGACGCAGATTCCATCACTATCGCCCGTTCACACGCCAAAAGCCGGGAATGTCGCTTTCATGATTGCCTCTGATTTTGGAGCAGTGCTTTGAAATCGGAACCAGGCGACAACTTTTTTATCGCAGCCAAATTCCCCAATTACATGCCGCAACTGCGAGGCACTTTGACGGCGATGGTGCCGCGACAAACATATCGCCGGTCAGATTCCTCGCTGCGGCTGCGGCGTGTAAAGGTACCCTGAGGGAATTTAGATTATAATCCCTATGGGGACAGTGATGATGTCTGTAAAGTGCTGTTGAATTAATGGCATCATATGAATGAGTACAACAAATAAATTATCACACTGTAACCACACCTCGCATCTGTCATTACAGACTTTTCTGTGATAGTAAGAGATGTATCAGAATAATACTTCATCAACATGTTTTTATGAATTATTGTCACACCATGCTAAACACATGATTAATCATGACTGGTTGACTGGTTTTCTGCTTCTGTCTTGATGTAACTCCAGACTGTCCTAGTACACACTGCCGAGACCGTACGCCTAAGGTACTTTATGGATTTATTGCTGGAGAAGGGAAAACCGATAATGCTAGTCGGCAACGCTGGTGTTGGTAAAACAATCTTGGTATCTGATAGAGTATCCAAATTACCAGAAGAGTACATTGTGGCCAAAGTCCCTTTCAACTACTACACCACGTCTGCCATGCTCCAGCGTAAGTATGATTTCCCATCCCTGTTTTTATATAAATATACATTTATGCTTTAAGTTGAACCTAGGAGGTGTTCAATCATCCACATGTCATCCATAAGCCGCTCTTCGCTGTAGGTCTTTGATTTTAATTAAAAGTTTCAGATTCCCACCATTCATAAAAACTTCTTGAGAAGTTCCATCACATGGCATCTGGCACGTGCAGACTGCTCTGCAGTCTCTGATAAGGTAAAAAATGTTTGTTTGTACCGTGTTAGCCAGTAGATAGAAAAATATTAGAATCTGAGAGTCCTCAGTGGTTGATACCTTTTAATGACTAACTGAAAAGATGGGAAGAAAAAGTAAAGAAAGCTTTCGAGACTCTATGGCCTCTTCATTAGGCTAATAATGACACAAGTTCGGAAGACACACACATATATACATATACAGGGTAGGATAATGCAATAAATAGAACAGGTGATATAAAGCAGAAAATAGTAGTCAGTGTTGGGAGGGGGAGAACAGCTGGGAGGTAAAATCAGAGTTCAGAGATCATGGTGGTTTATCACACCAATTTATCTGTTCAATATCTGAACAGATTACTGGTTGCAGTGAAATCATGGACACATGTATCATTTGTACACAGCCACAAAATGGAACTATGTGTTCATGATTTCACTGCAACCAGAGATCTGTTCAGATATTGAACAGATAAATTGGTGTGTGTAAACCCACCATAAGAGGCACAGATTGTTTTATTGTTCTCTAATTAGTGGTTGGTTGAGACCTGAAAATTCATCAATGAATGAAGAAAGATATAAATCCATGTGAGAAGAAAAGAGACCGGACAGTGCTCCTGGATCCGCGCTGCTCACACAATAGGGAAGATGGTAACACAGTTCAGCGTGCAATGATGGCTTTTATTTCATCCGACGCTTTCAGAGTTATATCCCAACTCCTTCCTCAGGGAGCCAACATAGTCTATATAGTCTTATAGTTTAGAGTCTCAAGAGCTTGCTTTTCTTTTTCTTACCATCTTTTCAGTTAGCAATTAAAGGTATCAACGACTGAGGACTCTCAGATTTTAATATTTTCCTGCAGTCTTTGTGAATTGCTCTGCAGTAGTTTAAATGGAGTTAATTTACTTTTGTACCTTTAGGGTTACTTTTGTACCTTTATGGTTAATGTCAGTTTCTGTGGCTCTGCAGTGTTAGTTGGTGTTGCTGTGTGTATCAGGTGGTTTGACCACGTCCCCCAGCCATTTAAATAGTCGCATCACTTGATGTCACTGATCGAGTTCATTGTCTGACTGTGAGCTATGTGGATGCTGCTGCAGTTCCTGGAGATTGCTGTCCTGTGTGGGAGTTGCTGTGCTTATCCCAGGCCTGGGTGGAGGGGTGTTAGCCTAGGGTTGGTCAGGAGTACGCCGAGACATACTCACCTTCAGAGAGGTACTTCTGGAAACAGGGTCAGCTAAGGACCTCTATCAGTCTAGTTAACTATACCACTGATAGCCTTTGCCTGTCACTGCCATCCTGCTACCTTACCCCTCGTCCATTATAACTACCCCATAACATTATCTAATGCAGGTATCATTCTCTAAATTCATTGCTTTATTCTGCAGTATAGAGAGTGGTCTAACTTGAAGCATTTTGGCCCCAATGCATAATCTTCAACAGGGCCCCCAAATATCAAGGGTTTTTAAAGTATTGGTATGTTCATATGGGCCACATGGACCATTTGCCCCCTGGGCTCCAGGACTCTGGTACGATTGCAATTCCTGTGCCCGCTGTAGTTACCCCCATACTATAGGATCTAAAACATCTTCAACAATTCAGATGAATAAGTTTAGTCTGCTCTGCAGTCCCTGATACAACCCATAGGCCAAGTTCTTGTGATCTAAATTTGGGCAACCCTTATGGATACATCCACACGTACATTTCAAAGAGTCAGAACTACTGTGCACATCTGCATTATTATAAAGTCGCTGAAAATCTATGCAATTTGTGGATATGTCAATTAGTTTTAAATTACAACTTCAGTATGATAAAAAAAATCTCTTTTACAAAGATTTAAAAAGGTCAACAGGACCTACAAAGTGACAAAAACGTGAAAACACAACAATATATCAAAGGAACACAGAATCTTGGACTACGCAAGAAAGATCTCATTAGACCCTATAAGCTGCTCCAGCCTACCAGTGGAGATTTTACACACCTTAATTCGTGGTGCCCCCACTCACCGATGGCTCACCCTGAAAACTTGCCCTGTCTGGCAAAATGGGGTGAAGGAGAGGAGAGTCCGGAGTTAGACTTAACTTAATAGTTCAGAATGTTACTGTATAGTCCTCAGGGAATCTTTGCGGTCCATATCGGGTTCCTGGTACAGATGAATGAGTTTCTCCAATAAATTGGGACCCTGCACTTATACTTGGAAAGCAGGCTAATATGCAACTACTAGGTGGCACTGGACAAAGTTTGGGTCCATGATAAGAACACCACATCATATGATTCTTTCTTATTTTAATTGTGTCGTCTACAAAATCTTTCAGCAAAAATTTGGTGTCATTTCTCTTTTTTTACTAGGCATATTAGAAAAACCATTGGAAAAGCGGGCAGGACGGAACTATTCCCCACCAGGCACCAAGAAATTGATATATTTCATAGATGATCTGAACATGCCCGAAGTTGATGCTTACAGTACAGTACAACCTCACACCTTAATTAGACAACACCTAGATTACAGTCACTGGTGAGTAATAATACCTAATAGTCAATGACATAGTTGCCCTCTTTTGTGAGGTATTGTAATATTATATGTAACTATCTCTGTGCTAGCGAGTGCTACAATGAGGGGCTCCCATTTTAATAATTATAGTAGTTTCACCTCTATACTTTGAGTTGCGCAATCTGAGTTATTTTGCAGAGTCACATTCTGTTCATGTTTAAATAGTTTACTGTAGTTTATTTTATATTATATTCATGAAGCAGTAGTGATGGGTGAACCTAAACTGTAAAAGTTCGGGTCTGTACCGAACACCTAGTGTTTGTGCACGGACCCTAAACACAGACTTCCTCGAGAAGTCTATGTTACTGTCCAGGTTCGGCTGGGAGGCCACAAAAGTAAGCAAAGTGCTGATTAAAGGAGAATTACCAGTCTCTCGCTGTGGTCACTCTTGTTTCTGGGTTCGCTCATTAAGCCTCATACATATTCACCTGCTACCCCTGCCCACTCTCTGTGATAGACTGTTGCAGTCAGATTGCAGGCCCACATATGTTTTGGGATAAATTATAATAATTATTAGAACTGTGTACATTTAACAAATTATTATTGATAAGGCGTTGGAGACACAGACTTAGATTATGTATTTTTCCTTGTATTCCTTGTTTGATACCTTCCTTTGTATGGAGTCTGTCTTTTAATCATGTTTTTGTACATTCTAATAAACTTTAATTGAAATTGGAATTAAGTACTCCCTTGGGTTTTTACACTCTTTTGCTTAGAGATTGCATTCTACTAAGTAATTTTCTAAAGAGAGAGTTCACATCGCCACTGATTGGCCACAGCTTTGACATTTTAGTCCAAACAAAAGAAATTCTGTTCCTCCTCTTAGACAAAAATGTGAAGATTGTGGTCGATCAGTGGCCGCTCATTGGCTGCAACGATTACATGATATTGTTTATGCTTATGTTAAGAGACTGGCTTGGGGACACAGAGTGGAGAAGCAGCATTAGTCATGAAAGGAAGTATAGATTTTTTTTTTAAGTTTATGCTGTGAACTGGGACCTTTAATAGGTGGGTCTACAGTAGTGGACAGCACTTTTAAGTAAAAGCCATGTTCTCTGCAGGAGAGGGACAGGAAGAAGGGATCAGAGAGAGACAAAGACCCATGGGAGATACAACCACTTCCGAGCAAGTAGGTTCAATTGATCTTGCAAAGTAGGTTCCAGGACCTATAGTCCTGGCAGAATGCTGATGAAGAGGTGCCAACCACTGAAAAAGAATAGGAGCATGAAAATTAGGACAGTTCCTACACACATTACACTGGCATGTGCACCTATAGCAGTTTTAACTTATTTTAACTTATGAAGGATGAGAGCAGCAAGGTCATACTTGTATACAGGTTTTGTTTGAACTTCTGACCTCCTACTAGTGTTCTCGCCCACTACAATTCAAGATTTCATCACTGTCAATCATATGTAAAAGCCCTAGCATTTGCAAAATCCAACACGTCCCTTATTAGCATCATGAGCTGTGTGTTTTACATAATAACAGAGCAGTGGATGGGACGTAGTCATTGAACCTGGCCCGGCGAGGGGCACTATTTATGTTTATGTGATTACTTTAGGTATGACAGGCAGAAATTGGTGGCTAAAGAAATTCACAATTGCCAATACATAACATGCATGAATCCCACGGCTGGAAGTTTTTCCATTAATCCTCGGCTTCAGGTAATACACCATTCAATATGTCACTTGTGTTTAGTGCATGAGAGGCCGCATTTGATGCATGACTTCACCTGTCACACGTGTGATCTATAGTAACCATAGCGACAAGGGGAAAAAGGTCATTGTATGTTTATGTAATAAATTGTATTTTATTCCAGCAGTCAAGCCCGCATTCTCCACCAAATGTGGTACAAAAGGAAAGACAACATTAGATTACAACCTTGGGCATCAAACACATGGCCTGAGCCTTGAAACACACACGGCATTGCAAATAGTTCAGCACCATACTGTTATTTGCTTTTTCTACTAAACACATATAAGACCCCACCTGTATCCATGAAACACGAATGATTTCTATATGCTTCTTCAACCCTTTAACGGTGCAAGTGGTATTTATCTTTCATCCTCTTTTTCCAAGAGCCATCACTTTTTATATCTCTGACTTATTTATTGCGGGACTAGTTATAATTTTTAATGTTATTATTCATTTTATCATTTAATGTACTGAAAATGTGGAAAAAATTCCAAGTTAGGGGAAAAGAACACTTCATCATTATTTTTGTGTCTTGTTTTTACAGAGTTTAATGTGTGGAAAAAATGACCCGGCAACATGACTCTTCAAATCAGTTCAATTATGGCAAAGCCAAAACTATATAGATTTTTATATTATTATGCACGTGCTGAAAAAATTCTGAAATATATATACCGTATATGCTCACTGTTGCCAGTTTTTGAGACCCATAACTTTTTTCTTGTTTTGTTAAAGAGGACCTGTCACCAAACCAGGCATGGTGATCTAATTACAGCACTGGATGCAGCATGTCTCCAGCATGCAGACAAGGGGTCCCCCAGCACTTGAGCAGCCCTGTACCCCGAGATAATACACTTAGAAAACTTACATGCTACAGCCACTAAGGAGGTGGCTAGGGGCTGCAGCCAAGGGCAGATTCACACCCCCTGCATGTGTAATCTGCCCACCGCTGCCAATCATTCTCTCCCTTCTGCAGCATTTAAACTGAGTTTTTTTTCCTCTCCTGTGTAGCTCCCTCGGGCGCCAAACAACTTCTGGGAGGGAACAACCGTTAATGCTGCAGACAGGAGAGGATGATGAGCGGTGGAGATTTAACAGTAGGGGTGGAATCTGCCCTTGGCTGCAGCCCTAGCACTCTAGTGCTACATGTAAGTTTCCAAGTTATACTCGTACGGTTTGCTCAAGTGCTGTGACCTGCTGCATGCTGCACTGCGATCAGTGCTGTAATTAGATCACCATGCCTGGTTTGGTGACAGGTCCTCTTTAAGGGCTGTGTGAGGACTTGTGTTTTGCATGCCAGCTGTGCTTTTCTCATTGGTAATATTTTGGGGTATATATGTCATGTGACAAGCTAATCACCCCACTGCTGGTTGAGGTAACGACAAGAATGATTCTGATTAAAAAAATCTAGCTGGTTTATTTCAGTTCATATAAACCGCTTTTCATGAGATAACCTAAAGCAAGTCTTACTGAAGCAAGCAAGTACCTTATGTTATTGTTATATAAAGTAACAGAAGAGAAAATAATAAGACCATTTTGTATGTGGGCTCGCCTTCTTGGGGTAAGATACTCTTCTTATGCAGACATCTCCCGCTGGAGGTGTATCAACCTCCACATACAATGTGAGACAGCCCCCATTTTACCACATCCCTGTATGAGGGTATGTGAGCAGCCAGACCTACCCATCTCTCTGGCTGGTCGTAAAACCTGGCCCTGAGATGCCCTAATAGTTCTCTTAATACGAATTATACTAGAGCTTGCACGCGGGCTTACTGCACAGTCGATAACTATCACTGCCATACATACCTCTCATTGACTAGCCAACTTAGTCATTTTGATAACTGCTGCATTTTTCAAGGGAGGTATGGAATGCAGAAAACTGCAATAATAGCATTTAAATATGTTTGCAGTTTTACCTTATGGGTTCATTAATTTTATATTTTGACGTATCTTATTAATACATTTACGTATGTATCAAAATCATATGTGCTTATTTCTTTATTTTTGATGGAGAAAAGGGGAGTTACATATGGTAGTGGCTTAGGTCCATCAAGTTCAACCTTTCTCCACCATTGTACATTGAATCAAACTTTTTTATTTATTTAATATTTTGTTGCTTTGATTATTTTTTTCTTTACTTTTTTTTAGTTCCGTTTCTAACCTGAACCTGCCTTAGTTTGATTGCTAGTACCCATGCTGCAATACCTCAGTGAGCACCCATCATTTATATCAGAGGAGTACGGCCCCTTATTGGAAAACGTGCCTACATAAGTTTAGGGCTTCTGAGCGACATGTTTTGTGTTACAGCAATTTGTTGAATTCTCTCAAAAGTTGCATGACAAAAATGTTTGTACAACTTATCTGTGACATGCTGTACTCCATTTTGCTATAAATAAAACAGCCAAGTTGCAGATAATTTTCATATAAGTCGCATTTCTTGTGAGACTTGCATTGAAGTCTATGGTAAGTGTGTTGTATGCAATTTGCAACCAGCAATAGAAAATTCAACACATTTGGAAGCATTTGTCACTGTGTCGCAGGTCACAATGCAACCCCATAGAAATTCATTACATCCAATGTTCAATGTGTCTCTGTGAAATCAGTGTCACACACCACACTTATCGACATGTAGCTGTAGCCTTAGGCTGGAAATTCATGACTATATCACCATTGCAGTACTACACACAATGATCTAATTCTTTGTATTTAACATTTCAGAGACATTTCTCCGTATTTGCAGTGCACTTTCCGGGTACAGAAGCATTAACGACAATCTACAGCAGGATAATCAGTGCTCATTTCCAACATGGAGGCTTCAGTTACAGTGTGGTGAAGTCCGTGTCTTCGTTGATACAAGCCTCTATTGCTCTCCATCACAAGATGACACAAAATTTTCTTCCAACTGCTATAAGATTCCATTATACGTTTAATCTGAGGGATTTAACCCAAATCTTTCAGGTACATGTCATTTCAGATCACAAATGGCAATCAAGACAACTGTCTCTCATTTCCTTACTTAGTAAAATAACAAAAGCAAAAATGAGTCTGACCAAAATGTAAATGTACAATTGTACAGAATGGTCGGATATCATAATGTAGGTCTATAAGGCTCCTGCCTATCACTCGGTAAATGTTTTATTGACCTGAAGTATGGGGTATGAACAACTTTGACGAAGAAAAACCTAACATACAATAATACATAAATTGAATGATGATAACAACTTTGTTGAAAAAATAATTTTTACATATGTTAATGGTTCCCTTTAGTTAAAAAACATTCTAATTTTCTATCTCATAGTGGAGTCAAATCCTCAACTATCCCTTTTCTGTCAATGCCTTCATACATTACTGGATTTTATCTGGATCTCATAATTATATACTATAAAAAAATCTATATACCCTATCAATTCTGTCAATATCTACTATCACACAACTCACCATGTAGCTTTAGCTGTGGGCATAATTATAGTGGATGAAGGGTTACAGTTGCACTCGAGATCTGGAGCCAAATGTGGGAGCAGAAAGTTGCTGGCCCACATGAGACCAAAAATTAAGGGCGTTACAACAATAGGTGCAGTCGCACCTGGCCTTGGACCTTTGGAAGCACAAGATGTCCATTTGGCCACTGTTAGAAGACCAAAACTATTGCTGACCTATGATAGTAAGGGGCCCTCTTGGAAATTTGCATTGGGATCCATGAACTTTAAGTTGCACAACTGGTTCTACCCTCTGGTAATTAGGGATGAGCAAATTGTGAACCACTGTCCAAGTCAGAAGACTGTGGTTGCCAGACAGGAGCCCTGATCCTCACTGTTTGTACATTACTTTGGAGTGCCTAGTTTATCTTTCTATAATTATGGGACCGGATCCTACTAGAGCACACCTACTCAGAAATGCCATGGTCATCTTCATACCTTTTTGAGCAGTAGACCCAAAGTGACTTCAGGCACATCAATCTGCAATGATGACATCATGCTGATCAACAAATCAAAAGAGGTACTGGAGATTCCAAGAGGTAGGCATAGCTTTACAGGGCTCCCTTCAGGCAGCCTGGAATTTTTGACGTGGTCACTGGACCAGGATCTCATTTCTACTGGTCATGCATAAATACATTTCAGTAATTATGTATAATTACATTCTATTACATAGGGAATGCTGTTTGCATCACCTGAGTGCATCCGTTTCTCCAGCGATTTGGTCCACTTGTGGCTACATGAATCATGCCGAGTGTACTCCGATAAACTCATGGAAGAGAAAGACATAGAGCATTTTAAAAAAGTGCTTATTGACACAGCAAAAAGATTTTTTGAGGTATATTCTTTAATTTTTGCTGACTAAAAAAATTTTAAAAAATCATGTTAACGTAGAGAGAATCTCTGATGAGGATTATGAAAACACTTGTGTCATCTAATCACTCAAACTCTTACCATCATATTATTTACCTGCAGGGTGTGGATGAGCACATATTTATCAATAAGCCTTTAGTTTATAGCCATTTTGCTCATGGTGTCGGAGAACCGCGGTATTTCCCAATATCCGACTGGGAAAAGCTGGCAAGAATTCTGTCAGATGCTCTGGAGCACTATAATGAAATTCATGCTGCAATGAATCTGGTTCTGTTTGAAGAAGCTATTCAACACATGTGAGTGTTTTGTGAATGGAAAATTATTCTAAGATTTTTAGTTGGACATAGCGGTTACAAGCAGTCTATAGAGTAAAGGTACACAACCATCACTTGAACACTTTATGACCGCTACCTTTTTATGATGGTTACTCCGGGACTGTTTTGTGAAATGTGTATCTTTCTAAGGCTGCGCTCACATTCTAAGTGAATCAGATCAATTATGTAAAGGAAACTCGGATCAAACTCTGATTAGAGTTTGATCTATGTATCTCCGCTTACTGTGATTAATTCTCCTGGAGGACAGAATCATAGCACGACTGCAAAAGAAGATTGAGAACAAAATTTCTTCATCTTCTCCATTCTGTAAGTACATGGAAATTCTACTGCACTCAGATGTCATCCTTGTGCAGTCCAGTGATTTTCACACATCCAAAGACTTGAATGGGTGCATGCCATCGATATACACTGTCTATCACAGCATGCTCACAAGTTTTTCTTTTACCGAATAGGCATGAGAAAAAATACGCAGATCGGCACTGCTCCATAGCATAACAATGGATGGAGTGCTACCTGACAAAACATGAGATAGCCCTCTCTGAGTTACTAGTCTCATGTAAGCACAACCTAAGATGAAGCAGTAGGGGTGTCCTGTGCTGTGTAGAGCAGGTGTTCAGCTGTCTAAAATGATTACTAATGCAAATTGGTTTGACGTCATAGTCAGATTGTCAAAGCACAAGGCTCATTTGCAAAGCGTCTGTGTCTAGTCTTTCACATTGCAACACCAATCAAGCCCTTGCAGAGGAAGTTTCTAAGGCTGAAACACACTGTCCATATGATATACGAGTGCTTTACAGTCTGATTACGGACCACATGCACTCGACAGCTTCACATACGCCTCAGTATTCAAACCACAAAAATTTATGTTTGAACCGAGCCTTAGACCAAATGTGTTGTAGTGTGTAGTGTATTATCCAAACAATTAAGCTATCACATAGCCAGTCCAATAGCATTACTTAAAAACTAAAACAAAAAAACATATTTAAAGTATTAAAAAAAAGAAAGAAATGACCTTATTAAATATCTGTTTCTTTCTTGATTAAGAAAGAGAAAAATTACTATGAGCAAATGAAGCAATTCTAGGTCTATGGTGTGTAGGATCGTTTTTACATAGAGAATCCAAGTTTTAAATCAACATGAAAATTGTCATAATGTTCAATTCATTAGTGAAACATTAGATGTACAAATTTCGGAAGGGTGGTGATCACCTGAAATGTGTACATCTATAATGTTTAACTAAGGATTTGAATATTATAACAATTTTCATGTCTGAATCTTAACTCTACATCTCCCTACTCCAGGGTGTTGGATCCCAATGAGAGGGTGAGCTGGATTTTTTACCTTACTTTATGTCTGTAAAGACTCTCTAAACCCAAAACTATAAAATGACTATGGTACTTAATCTGCATGGTGAACGCGGTAAAAAAAAAAAAAAAGGGGGAAGCCAGATAATGTCAATGTAGATCATAATATAATATGAATGTAATATAATATACTTTGTTGTCCGGTGTATTATTACATGGCAAGTGATACAAATTCTAAAAAAAACAAAATGACATATTCTTACACCATAATGTTTCAACTAATCATTGGCACTATATTGTCATTTCTCACTCCAAAAAAATCACACTATTCCATGTGCACAAAATAACTACATGCATCATAGACTTTACAGCAGAGGCACAGATGATCGATTGTGAATGCCCTGAATACATTCTGCTATTTTACAGTATAACCTCTGTCATTGATTTTTCTTGAATTGTGATCATGTAGGTTACAATTATAGCTGAATACTTATTTACAGAAAAATATATATAAAAAAGAACTTATATTGATTGTTAAGTGGTTAAGTTGCATTAAAGGCGTTATCTCACCTTCTAAAATGAGTAAAATTGTGAAGTGCTTGTAAAATCAAGTATCTTAGCAGTTCACCTTTTAGGCTGATTTCAAACTACCCTTTTTTGGGACCTGGTGCAATGCAGGTAAAACCTGCATTCCCCTGCATTTGTTTATCATGATGCAACTGGATGCACCCGCATTGGTATTGTCACTGATCCATCTCACAGATCAGTGATAATACTGGTGCGTGAGCGTCCCATTGCATCAGGGTGTGTCCCTTATATAGATAAGGTGGAAAATGACAAGCCCCCTAGTAGGTGTGTCATTTTAAACTTGGTTCTGGGCATGCTCAGTTACAATATCCGGATCCGGTGTCTGGCTACAGCGAAGTCCAGATTCCACCAGATACTGTTTCCAAAGAGCACCATTGTAATTTAAACCACATTGCCCCGCGGATGTTCTTGGGTTTGAAAGAGATACAAAAATTGCTAAAAAATACGTTTTTGGTCTCAGTGAATAAACTGTGGACACCCGGATCGAGGGGGAACTGTAAAGAACTGGATGCACCTACAAGTTCTTGCGGCCCCATTGAAAGTCAATGGGGCCAAAAATGGATGCGGGTGCATCCAGTGTCAGTGGGATTCACACGGATACCGAAAAACTGTAGTGTGAAAACAGCCTTAGCCATTACAATGAGCAGATAGCCAGTCCCCATAGTACTGGCCAAGTGCAGACATTGGAAATTCTCTCCTCTGAAAAAATCAAAATAGAGAGTGAGTTGTGGAGATCCGTCACTGGTGTGGATATCTTTACATCTGGACACCGTTATTAATTACTATATAGAACTTAGTAATATACTTTATTATTTTAAACACAATTGCAGATATTTTTGCACTGGACAAACCTACTTACAGCACTGAATATTTGACATTTGTTCTCTAACTTAATACTAGTTGCCGGATAAGTCGAATTTTGGAGTTCCCGTATGGAAATGCATTACTGATTGGAGTAGGAGGTAGTGGAAAGCAAAGCTTGTGTCGCTTGGCCGCCTTCCTCAGTTCACTTGAAGTTTTCCAATTAACCCTTCGTAAGGGCTATAGCATTAATGATCTTCGGGTAAGATTTTATTGGAATTATCAATGTGGAATTAGAAGAATTTTCTGTAACTCAAGAAAATTAATTACCATAGCTTTCTTTTTATACATTTATTGTCTCTTGGTCAAATAATGCGAAATGGTATCTTAAAGGGAATGTGTCATCAGAAAATTACCGTATCTATTGTTTAAATTAGGCTTTTATGTTATTTTTTTTTTTATTTTGTTATATTAGAATGTTTTAATTTTTAATATAACTTTATTTACTTTTTTTTCAAAAACTTGCAGTTTTCACATTGCCTACTTGGTGTAATATTAAACTCATATTGTCACTTACAGACTGCAGTTTCTGTGAACTGCTCTGCATTAGTTTATATGAGTTTATTTCTGTTTCTACTTTAAGAATTAACATCAGTGACTGTAGCTCTGCAGTATTAGCTGTCCATGGTACTAGTTTGCTGCTGTGATGTGGTTATCCTCTCCCCCAGCCTTTAAGTAAACCCATATGACCCATCATCTGGTGACATTGAAAGAGTTCATTTTCTACTCTGGTTGTGAGCTGTTTGGATGCTGTGCAAATCTGCTGAGGTCTTCCTGAAACATTTCATCTTGGAGATAATCATCTTGTGAGGACTTGCTGTTTGTATTCCGGTCTGTGGGTGGGGGTGAGGGGTGTTAACCTAGAGCTGGTCAGGAGCAGGGCAAAAGTGGCGGCCCAGACATCCTCACCTTTAGAGGTAATTCTCGGAACAGGGTCAGCTAGGGAACCCCAGTCTACAGGGTCAGTCTCTCAGGGCAACCCAAGTTCCTTTGCCTATCACTGACATCCTGCTACAATTCCTCCCATCTGCTACCCCATTATCCATACTTCCTATTCTTCACATGCACATTAGCAGCCATAGATTGACTACGACGTTATGTTTTGGATAGAAGTATAAATTGGGCATGCTCTAATCAGGGTAAGAGGACTGGTGATGTAACCTATTGTGGATGGTGAGGAGAGGACTGGTGATGTAACCTATTGTGGATGGTGAATCCTGTAGTATCTCCAAAAAATTGAGGTGTTAAATTTCACTGTAACCCTGTCTGTGATGATGAGACATCTGAAAAGTCTTTTGTATAGAACAGTGATGGCGAACTCCAGGCCTCGAGTGCCACCAACAGTGCAGGTTTTCAGGATTTCCTTATATTGCACAGGTGATAATATAATCACCTGCACTGGTGATGATTCCAACCTCTGTGCAATGCTGAGGAAATCCTGAAAACCTGCACTGTTGGTGGCACTCGAGGCTGGAGTTCGCCATCACTGGTATAGAACTAGACATATGTATGAGTCTTATTTAAGGTCTAAAGCCAGTCTGAAATTTGCAAGATTTCCTTTTTTAATAGATATAGTGATATTTCCAAACTAAACAAAACATTAATATTTTTTTTGTGAATACATTTAATTTAAAACTTGTTTAATCCCATAGGTTATTTTCTGATTACACATTTCCTTAAAAATAAACTGTCAAAAGGCTTTTGTGGTTTCAAAACTACAGCAAGCAGCCCAGTAAGTGACACATGCCTGGAATCATGGTCTTTGCTCCTTTCATATCAAGAGCAGCAAAAACCTGTAGACATATTCCCTTTAAAAATAACTTTGAATAACTACAATAGCTCCTTAGTAGCTATGTTGGAAAATTGCATAATTGTTAACTATGTAACACATTTTCTGGTGTACTTACATTATTGTTTCAAGTACAAAGCATTGATAAAGACAGAACAACAGGGTTAGCAGTGCTGAAAGGGGGTGTAATGACAGCACCTGAACTTTTATTTATATATTATATGAAGTACAACAGGAGTGTATTATAATAATGGAGGACTATGGGCTATGCATTATATGGGGGACTATGTGATATGCATGATACTTTATGGAGGTACATAATACTATATAAAGGACTATGAGCTCTGCATCATACTATATGGAGTGGCATTATTGAATATAAATTACTGTGGGCTATGCAATATAAATGGAGGTACATTATACTATATAGAAGGCTATTTTTGGACTATTATAATAGTTGGGGGTCTATGTGGGAGCCATTATAATATTTGGAGGACTATGAGGGAGACTTTACACTTCATGGAGGCCTATTTTAGGGTCATTATGCTGTATGCAAGCAATTATACAGTGTAAAGGATTGTGTAGAGTCCATCATACTGTGTGTAGGGCTGCGTTGGGGGCCATTATAGAATTGGAGGGATAGTGAAAGCCTTTATACAGTGTGGAGTGGTGTGGGGAACATTATACTGTATGTACGTCCTTTATACTACATGAAGGACACTGTGGGTGTCACAGTCAGTGTATCAAACTGTGTTAGGGTCACTATTCTTTGCCAGTATAGGTGAGGAGGGGTACAGTAGGGCCATCATAGTGTGTGTGTGTGTGTGTGTGTGTGTGTGTGTAGGGTACTGTGGTGCGGATCATACAGTGTTTTTGGGACATTTTTGTTGGCATTATACTTTATGGGTGTAATGAAAGAGGAATCTAGGGGGCTCAATAGGAGTGGAATTACTTTGAAAGGGCAAAAAGCTGTGACATATGCTATTATGTGGCTTGACAAAATATCAATTCTATTTTTGGGGGTGGAGGGGATTAGAAATTCTGCTATGGAGCCCATGACTTCTATGTACGCTCCTGCTCCATAAATAGGTATAAGAAAACCATGCATAGAAGTCGTACGCTAAAAAATTAGATTCACCGGACAAAAGTGCCTTAGTGCCCGCGCTGCTGTTCAAGAAGTCACCAGAATCACCGAATGTCTGGGATAAAAGTTGCTTTATTATACCGACCGTTTCTGTATCCCATCCTGGCTCCTTCAGGGAGATATCCATATATTATTATTATATTATCTCCCTGAAGAAGGAGCCAGGAGGGGATACAGAAACGCGTCGGTATAATAAAGCAACTTTTATCCCAGACATTCCGGTGATTCTGGTGACTTTTGAGCAGCAGCGCGGGCGCTAAGGCACTTTTGTCTGTTGAATCTATCTATACCACAGTGAACTGTGAAAGTGCGGTCCCTGCAGCAGTTGCATTATCTGAGTGATCATACCGGTTGTGGGTGACACACCTTACAGGTGAGCAGTTTCATTTTGTTTGCACCTTCAATGTTATGAGATAAGACCTATTTGCGCATTCTATCTCCACAGAGTACGCTAAAAAATTACATCTGAATTAGACCTTAGTGACAGCAATGTGGTGAAAAATTTGCACCCGGGTCTCAGCAAGATTGTGAGGAACAAAACACATTTTTAGCTTTCCAGTTCCGGGTGGAAAAACCATGTACCATAAAGAGTGCCCATTTTGAGCTTTTCTACATACGCCACTGGTTGCTGCTAGTGATGAGCAAGTAGTATGTCAGGACAGCTCTAACCGAATACTTTGAACTGGTAATGAATCCAATGTAAGTCAATGGGTAACGTACTGGATCCTAATACTGAAACAGTTCAAAGTATTTGGTTAAAGCTATCTAAACCCGAATATCTTACTACTCACTCATCACTGCTTGCTGCCCATAGCCGCGTTTGCCATGTTGCCTGACAGTGGGGCATTGCAATGTATGTCAGAGAACCAGCCATATAACACCCCGGCTAAGGGTTTTGTCTTTCCTGTTTTTTTGCAAGGTTAGATACTTTCTGTATAATTAATATTTCACTTGACATGCAATTACCTCATCTCTTGTACCAGTAAACAGTGCCTTATAAGACGTCACCAGTGCCAAACAGGTGAACAAGCTTTCTCTTCATTATCGTGTAGATAAACAATGCAATGTTCAGCACTTCAGTGCAATTAAAATGGTGGCGATTAGACTTCTCCTGAGTAAACAATGCGACAAACTAATTCTTTGCTTAATTATCCACTTGCAAATATTGTTTTTGTGGGTTTTTTTTCAAAACAACTTGCAGGTCAATGCATAAGAAGCACTGCCACAATTATACAAAACAAATAAACCAATTTCTTAACTCATCCTTAATTGTGCAAAGGTCTGCGCTAGCTGATGGAGGGGATATAGTAGTTGCCATGGTACCCAACTTACCCAATGAATCAGTAACTTTGTTACTAGATGATGTTTAGCCTTGATTGACAATGTTTTGCTCTTCTGCAATGCTGAATATGTCTTATATAAAAAATGTAGACAATAATATAATATATAATAATAATTATTCATTTATATAGCACTATTCATTCCATAGCGCTTTACATTTGCAACACTGTCCCTATTGGGGCTCACAATCTAAACATCCTACCATAGGAGAGGTTATGCCACAAGTCTGGCAAAAATTGCAAAAATATTTGGTATGTAAAGATATTAATGATACATACCATTTTTTAGGAGACAGTAAACTTGGAAAGATAGGAAAAGGGTATAAACTCCGTGCTGCTGTCAAAGGATAGGATGATCCAAATAATATCAAGAATAATATGATTTATTAGCCAACGCGTTTCATAAAGGTTTGTCCTGAAGAAAAAGCTCCATCAGTCTTTGAAACGCGTTGACTAGTCATATTAATCTTGATATTATCTGGATCATCCTATTCTTTGACGGCAGCGTGAAGTTTATACCCTTTTCCTATCTTTCCAAGTTCGCTTTCTCCACATGGGTCTGCTTCAGCCTTTCATGCACATGTAGTGGTTGTGACTTGCACAATCCAGAAATGTGAGCCTTTCCAAATCGTTATACTCCCTCCATTCCCTCCAGATCCTATTTGTCTTTCCAGCTTACATTTTATTTTCTAGTAGAAAAATATTAGTGTAAAGAAAAAAAGGCATAATGTTTTAGAATGTGTTTTACATTTTTTAGAGAGTATCTGTCTTGTTGCAAAAGAATTTGACTTACCCTGCAAAAATCCCTGAGCTCCCGATTCTGAGACGTTTTTGCGTCTTGTACTGAATCTTTTCATTTCATAGATATTCACATTTATTGTTACTCAAGCACACTATTTGAAATATCTGATTCTAGTACAACTGGGATTTTTTCTAGGGTGTTCTCTTGGGGTGTGCATTTTCTTCTCTCCCATCACTATGATGCTAACCAAAGTTTAGCAGCTGATCTAGAAATCAATTAGTCTCAGACACCGCAGACGTGTATAACAATGTCTGGGAGGGAGGAGTGAAAGCGCAAGCCCCCAGGGAAGACTCTGAAGAAACGACAAGTTGCACTACAAGACGAGATTTCACATACTGCACTCTTAAAGCCATAAATATGAATCTTTCTGCATTGGAGAGATAAAACTCAAAATGGAAATCTGCAGCAAAATCAGGGGCGTTCACTGATTTTTAAAAGGTTCTCTTTAACTTCAGTTAGCGCCTGAACTTAGTAACCATCTCAGTACTAGTGCCAACAGCTATCATTATACGTTCTTCATATCTTCTTTGTAATTCAACTTGCGAGAATGTTCAGAAAAAATCAGGGACTATATCAAAATAGTTGCTACTATTATCTTTCATCTTTTACCAGTCTAAAAAGTATAACTGGTTGTAGTAGAGGCTACAGTACTGGCCATAATGCCACAATTCCTTCAACCAGCCAATGGTGGGAAATGTAGGGTATTAGACCCATTCTGATCTGGTATTGATATTCTCCTACCTTGGGAATAATTGATTAATATTAATCTTTACCTTTGAAAACAACTTTCTTAGGTCAAAAGTGGCCAGTTTTTTTATCAAGTCCTCTGAGTCTTCTGCTTTTTTGTTTATAAAATCCACCATATCATTCCACAGGCATGGGCCTCTTTATTTAGAACGCTTAATATGCTACGTTTTTAGGTCTTTTTATGATTTTTACCACAGTCTTTACCATAGGAATGTTGCTTATGGTATTCTCTGGGGCAGGTATTTCCACTGCTCTGCATAACAACTATGTTAGTAATGCACCTTGGGTAATGATCATAAAATGAGCACTAAGTTAAAAGGCCCATATCTATGAAACTGTAAAAATAAAGAAAAGCTGAATTGTCAGGGGAGCAGCAGGAATAACATAAGAACCATTGGCTACTATTGACTTGGTGATAGGTGGCCAGGTTTATGCTGTCCCATCTAAAAGCAACAGTAGTTTTGCGATTTGTTGCAGCACTTGTAGTATGATCAGGAATTAATTCTGGCTTTGTAGTCTTTGTTATTAATCAGTTTCAGCCCCAATCACTGATTGACATCTTCCTTCCTATACAAAGTGCAGCTGTCAATCAATGCTGTGCATAGGGCTATACAGAACTCATCATGAGAGGACTAGCAGAGCTGCAGAAGATTAAACAGTGTTTTATCAAAACTACAGCAAGGAGCTCAGTAAAGTGACACATCGCTGGAATCATGGTCTCAGTCCAAACAGTTTAGAAAGCATGAACGTTTTGTGTTTTATTTGTTGTTGTTCTATGCATGTTTTGTGTAATATCATGTTGCCCATCAAAAGTTAAAATGAATCTTTTGTAATTTTATGCTGACTTCTAACAGGAAAATGAAACTCAAGAAACAATTGTGAAACACAAATTGTGAAAAAGTCTTTTAAGACAACCTGGATCTCAAGACTGATAACTCTAAAACATAGCTTGCTCTGCTCCTATCGTTACAAATAATCTTGACTATTGATCTCTTCCTGCAGAGTGACATTGCCACGTTATATTTTAAAGTTGGGGTGAAGAATATTGGGACAGTTTTCCTCCACACAGATGCGCAGATTCCTGATGAAAGATTCCTTGTCCTCATCAATGATATGCTGGCATCAGGTACAATGAATATACCGTACTTATAAAGATTTTCAGTTGATTAATACGTTTCCGCTTGGACTAGACTCATGGAGCAATAACCGGCTAGGGACTGTGTCTAAGGGCAAAAACAAAGGCACAAAACAACATAGAGAGGAAAATGTGCCAGTCACAAATACAATTTTATATACCGTATATTGATTTATTCATGTTCATGTATTTTTAATTTTCCTATGTACCTTCTACCTAAGATTACTGAGACACTTATCTCACTTTATGTACAATTAAGTGACTTCAGTTGCACAGTTTAGGTTTATACACTGTGTGCAGAATCATTAGGCAAGTTGTATTTTAGAGGATTGTTAGGTGTACACTGGAACAAACTATATTAATTGTGGATATGCTGCCTGAAAGCCTGCGGGGGATCTTCCGTGCAACTATCCCCCTGTTCAAAGGGCAATAAATAAAAGGGTGTGTAGGCTCAGCACAATTCCTTTATATCAATGGCTTATGTCTACTGTATATTAATATAGCTAATAATACGTATACTAGAAAAATGTTAATAAAATCACAAATGTGTTTTTTTTACTGTGTACCGGTTATCTATTAAAATTATTTTTATCAAAAATATTTTATATATAAAATACTTTAAAGACACTAAAATCCTGTTGTGTATATACCGTATATATATATATATATATATATGTGTATATACGTGTGTGTGTATATATATATATATATATATATATATTATATATATATATATATATATATATATATATATTGTGAGGCATGCCGGCGCTATGGCACGTGGCTGGCATGACTCACGTGACCGGCGTTAATGTGGGATTGCTAAACCCTGAAGCATATGCACAGGGTAAGTGCAGGTTGGCTCAGTAGCAGCACACATGGGGTTAACTGCTGCTGATGAAAGCTGAGTTCTGTGTGAAGGAGTAATTTACAAAACACACTAGATTGCACCTGTGGGAGGAGGCCAGTTTTCCACAAGCCTGCAAAGGTGCAGGACATATGTGGTGAGTCTCCCTATATCCTGCAAAGAGGGGAGCAGGACATGCCATGCTGGGCAGGAGTCTCAGCCAGGGAACACTGAAAGCCTCTCTGTGAATGAGACACATGTGAGTGAAAGCTTTACAGTATTTATGTGTTTAACTGGAAGGGAGAAGCCCTCCAGTCTGTAGTTAGGATTTCATCCTGTTTAGTTAGAGCCGGACAGGCAAGGATTTATTTTGTTGCTGTTTTATTTGCTTTCTGTGTTGCTATCACCTGAATAAATGTGACCCAGCATCATTTGCACACGGATCTCTGCTGTCCGCCTGAGTTGAATGCAGAAAGCTACGGGCCCTTCGGTCCCAGTAAAGGCGATCCCAGAGCGTGTTACCACATTATGGTGGAGAATGCGGGCATTGTAGCAGCCTTATTGCTGGAGGCAACGGACAAGGCCTACAAGGTTGGTTGTGGATTGTGGTAACGGTGCAGGTGCACTTATATGGACATTGGTTGCTACGGGCAACTGCACAACGTACCCAAGCACGTTTTCCGGTGACTCGGTGGGGTCATGAAGACGACGCATACAAGCTCGGTTGCTGGAGGCAACACCACAGGTGTCAGGATTGTGGCAGCAGTGCAGCCAGGTTACTAGAGGTAACCACACGACGAGCTGGGAGACAAGCATCTGGCTGGTGGCTCGGCGGGGTCACGAAGTTGGACAGCGCACTCAACCCAGATGCAAGTGGGAGGAGTCAAGTGACTGGCTGTGAGACGTGGGCTCTGCTTGGTGAGCAGCAATACACCACAGGCTGCAGATCCTGGTTGTACGGGCGGTACAACCAGGAAAGGTTAGTGGTATTCTACCCCCCCCCCCTTCCCCTTGAACGCCGGGTATTACCCATTGGAGCGCCCCTCCTGTTTTTCTCTTGTTGCAGCCGGAGAGGCCGGGCAGCATGGAGGAGATCCTGGAGTTTCTGCTGCAGAGCCAGGAGCAGCAGCACCAGCACCAGCAATACGTTGTGGGGTGTCCCCAGAAAGCATCCCCTATAGACTGGGTTGATCAAAAGGGGGCGGAGTCACAAAAGGGGGCGGATTCAGGAATGCGGATAATGTCCCAAAAGGGGGTGGATTCCATAAAGGGGATCATGGCCCAAAGAGGGGTGGTTGCCCAAAAGGGGGCGGAGACCCAAAAAGGGGTGGTTGCCCAAAAGGGGGTGGAGACCTCAAAAGGGGTGGCTACCCATAAGGGGGCGCAGCAATCAAACTCTGAACGGATTGACGGGAGCTGGGGACTCTGGGGCTCCTCTTACCAATGTCCTATATGTGGGATAGACCGTCCAACCAGCTTAGGGTCACAGATGTGTTCTGTGAAGATGGATGGACAAGGTGTGTCAGGTCTTCTAGACCTGGGGAACTCTGTTACCCTAGTGAGGGCCACACCAGAACTCCATCTTATGCCGGGACGGCGAATCGAAGGACGCTGCAGCCATGGGGCCACTAAAGAGTACCCACTGGGCAGAGTGATCCTTCAGACGGAATATGAACTGGAGCGACCCGATGTGGGCGTAGTCCCAGATTTAGCTTTTCCGGTCATAATAGGCCGGGACTCTAAATTGTTTATGAACTTCTGGGAGCAAGGGCTTGTATCTGGCTGCTCAGGAAACAGCCAGAACAGTCCAAAGGAGCTGCTGTTACAGCGGGAGGCTAAAGGGAATGTCTGTGATGTTGTTATGTGTAATAATATGTTGGTACCCAATAAGTGTGACATCCCAGAGGTAGGGTGTGACCAAAGAAAAGGGTGGTTCTCCCCAACATAGCGACACGACGAGTAAAGAGGTAAACCACACAGTGACTGGTTGTAACCACACTGTAACTGGTAGTGACATGGTAGCCAAAAAGAATGGAGCTGACACCAAGTTAGAGAGTGACTTGGGGGTTCATCATACTGTGAAGCATAACACTGACTCAAGGGGTGACTGTGACTCTGAGAAAGGAAGGGTGTACAGTAAGGAAGGGTCCAGTAAGGATGGCAGCTCCTCCCGTCCCAAAAAGAGCAAGCGCCACAAAAAGGCTGCCCAGGTGACCCCAGCTGACAATATAATGCCATCTGCTCCTATGCCATATGTGAGTTCTCTTCCAGACACCGAGAAGAACAGAATGGAAGGTGAAGTGTTATTGCCCATAGAAACCGCTGGAGCTGAGACCAATATTGTGCTGTCTAAGGAACTGACACCGTGTGATGACACTACCGTGCAAGTGGAAGACAAGGAGGAAGAGCCATCCAGGAAGACTGTATGTGTGTCCGCTCCCTTGTCTGCACAAGCAGCTGATGGTCGGTCATTTGGTGGCGCTGTAGGAGGAGAAATCCTGGGGACAGCTAGGGGAGCAAGAGTCCCTGAAAGTCATGGAGAGCTGACCAATAATAGACCCACCACTGGGGTGGCTGGAAATGGAACCAACACCACGGCAGAGACGGGTGGAGTTTCGGAAAAGGTGGACGAGATGGAGGGTGAGAAAACCTCTGAGGGTAACGCTACAGAGACCCAGGAGAGGGCCGGAGGTATCGATCCTGAGACCTGCGAGAAGGTGGGAGCTGATACAATGGAGACCCTGGTGAGGGTGGCAGATGGGGCTGCCGATACCCAAGAGTGGCGTGCTGTGGCAGAGGTCACAGGTGAAGAACTGGAGATCCCTGGACAGACCCCAGGCGATGGGGTCGAGGTTGCTAGGGGTACTGCCAGACCCCAAGAGGGGAAGTTGACTGCAGAAGTGGAAGAAGCCACTGAGGAAGTGAGGGCTGAAGTTAATACCTCCTCGAGTGTGGTGAGCTTGCCTGGTCCGGTGGATGTCGGAGCCAAGTTAAGGGAGCTCACGGAGATGCTTCAGGGCCACTTGAGACAAGAGAAGCTGTGGAGAGAGGCTGTTGAGTCTCGAGTGGGTGCTTTGGAGACAGAGAGGTCTCCGGGAATTGTGGTAGAAGAACAGCTGAAGAAGGAAGGGCTTCGAAGACAAGCTGCTGAGAGGCGAGTAGCCGAACTAGAGAAGGAGGTCTCTGACCTCAAAAGTCGCCTGGACGCATGCCATATGAGGAACGAGGCAACCTTGGAGAAGGTGGAGTACCCAGTGTTCCTCCCGGGCAAACGCGCTGAAGAAGCTGAAATTCCATGGGCCCTGAAACCTAAGCCAGGGGAACTGGAGGGGACCGGTAGTATGTCAGGAACTCCTCTATACAAGTGCCTCGTAGATGTACCTGAGGACTTGAGAGAAGAATGCACCAGAGAGTCGGTGCATGAAGAGTTCAAGAAGGCCGTGGGAGCCCGTAAGGTGTACTGGACTTCAGAAGCCAAACAGCTGGTGGTCCTGTCCACAACAGAAGTCACAGTGAAGCGAGTCACTATCCTAAGTGACATGCACTTACGGTGCATTCGCACAAAGCGGATGATCCGGTTGGAGACTGAAGAAGCCGCTAGACAGCTGGAGCTTATGAAGGAAGCTCAGAGTCTGCGGGAAGACGTCATTCAGGTTCCTCAGGCTCTAGTGAGAAAGCTCATTGGGAGAAATGGCCAAGCCATGCAACTAATAGTAAAGAAGTCCGGGGTGGTGAAAGTGAGCGGACTACGTGATCACAAAGATTGGTTACCTGACAAGAATGGTATGGTGTCGTTCTTCGCCATAGGCACAGAGGAAAGTCTTGGTAACGTACGGATGCTCATGGAATACCGAGTGGCCTACCTCCGAGATGTAAAACTGCTGAATCTTGCAAGACTGCGAGTTGAGAGACAGCGTCGCCTGAGCAGCAGACAATGGCGACGGCCTGTAAACCGTGAGACCCAACAAAGAAGGGACCTTCCCAATTATAATGATAGTTCTCTAGGTAAAGGAGGCAGTGAAGAAAGTCGCCATTGGAGAGACCTCCAAAGACGTCCTGAGGATAGTGGGCGTGGGTTTAGTGGGAGTGAATCCTCCAGTACCTTGAGTCTGAGAGGCCCGATCAGACGGTCCAGTAGATTGCGGGACAGGACAAAGTCCGATCCGACCCTAGATACAGAGGCAAGTGACTCACACTACTGTATTGACCGCTGGGAGCGGGGGAGGTCTGGCAAACTTTCTACTCGGACACGTGACCTGACTAGGTCTGATCCTGGGGTTTCCCTGAGGCAAATGTGTGGGCCCGTGACTGAGGGTGGGTCCCTACGAAATCTGACGGCTCATGTTTTGGGAGCTGCCGCTCTTGGTCGACTGCCGAGGTCCCCTCGACTATTGGGGCACCCGGCGATGGATGCCCTGTCCCAGGGCCCCGGTTCGATGGCACATGTTCGCCCCTACGGGTCTGAACAGGGGGGAGGGATATGTGAGGCATGCCGGCGCTATGGCACGTGGCTGGCATGACTCACGTGACCGGCGTTAATGTGGGATTGCTAAACCCTGCAGCATATGCACAGGGTAAGTGCAGGTTGGCTCAGTAGCAGCACACATGGGGTTAACTGCTGCTGATGAAAGCTGAGTTCTGTGTGAAGGAGTAATTTACAAAACACACTAGATTGCACCTGTGGGAGGAGGCCAGTTTTCCACAAGCCTGCAAAGGTGCAGGACATATGTGGTGAGTCTCCCTATATCCTGCAAAGAGGGGAGCAGGACATGCCATGCTGGGCAGGAGTCTCAGCCAGGGAACACTGAAAGCCTCTCTGTGAATGAGACACATGTGAGTGAAAGCTTTACAGTATTTATGTGTTTAACTGGAAGGGAGAAGCCCTCCAGTCTGTAGTTAGGATTTCATCCTGTTTAGTTAGAGCCGGACAGGCAAGGATTTATTTTGTTGCTGTTTTATTTGCTTTCTGTGTTGCTATCACCTGAATAAATGTGACCCAGCATCATTTGCACACGGATCTCTGCTGTCCGCCTGAGTTGAATGCAGAAAGCTACGGGCCCTTCGGTCCCAGTAAAGGCGATCCCAGAGCGTGTTACCACAATATATATATGTATATATATACGTATATATACAGTTATTTCTTATAATTCAATGAATACCTCATTACTCTTCGGGATAGGGTTTTATTCCCTTAGTGGGGGTGATGTCTCTCAGAATCCATATGGGGTGCCCTAAAAAACATTTAGTGTATCATTATATATATATGTATATCTTTCTGTTGGCTATTATTGTATATTAAGCTTGGATGATTTCTCTTACCTCTATATATTGATCTATGTGTTGTCTTCTTGTTGGGCTATGTATTGCTTCATGTGGATTTCCGCCTTTTTTGTGGTGCTTCCTTATAAAAATGTTTGTATTAGTATGTTGTTGTATGGGGGATCAAAATATCCCTGTGTTTTTGTGCTCACCTGTTTTTCCAATTGTGGAATTTATTATTATTCCAAGATCTATTAATTAAAATCAATTTTGTTCATTGGAAAACCCCTTTAAACATCAAAGCCAAGGTTTAAAAAGTTGACTTCACCTAAATTACTGCCAGTAAAGGAATGGGGGTAGCTTGGGAGAGAGTTGGCGAATATACAGTATGTTGTTGTTGTGTTTTTTTTATTTGGGGTTACCATGTGCTTTTTTAAAAACTGTTAAAAAGTAATAGACAATCCCTCTAAATAGTAAATCATTAGCTGCAAAGAAAGAATCAGTAGTAACCCTTCAATGCTTAGTCCATGGCTGTGCAGAACAAGTTTATTATATTACATTACTAAGGAAATATGAAGAACACCTCTGTTTCCAGTTAGTAAATGGAAGTAGAGAAACAATACGCTTTATGGTTCTTTTTCAATAGAAATATTTCAGGAAACTCAGGAAAGATCTCAAACAAAAGTTAAAATAATAAAAATGAAAGTAAATCTGCATATTTTAACATTTAGGTCTGTGCTGAATAATTGTACAGTGCCTTGTGAAAGTATTTGGCCCCCTTGCACATTTCAAGCTTCAAACATAAAGATATCAATTCTAATTTTTTTGTGAAGACTTGGCAACAAGTGGGATACAATCGTGAAGTCGAACGAAATTTATTGCATATTTTAAACTTTTTTAACAAATAAAAAACTGAAAAGCGGGGCGTGCAACATTATTTGGCCCCCTTGAGTTAATACTTTGTAGCGCCACCTTTTGCTGAAATTACAGCTGCAAGTCGCTTGGGGTATGTCTCTATCAGTTTTGCACATCGAGAGACTAAAATTCTTGCCCATTCTTCCTTGCAAAACAGCTGGAGCTCAGTGAGGTTGGATGGAGAGCGTTTGTGAACAGCAGTTTTCAGCTCTTTCCACAGATTCTCGATTGGATTCAGGTCTGGACTGTGACTTGGCCATTCTACCACCTGGATACGTTTATTTTTGAACCATTCCATTGTAGATTTTGCTTTATGTTTGGGATCATTGTCTTGTTGGAAGATAAATCTCCGTCCCAGTCTCAGGTCTTTTGTAGACTCCAATAGGTTTTCTTCCAGAATGGTCCTGTATTTGGCTCCATCCATCTTCCCATCAATGTTAATCATCCTCCCTGTCCCTGCTGAAGAAAAGCAGGCCCAAACCTTGATGCTGCCACCACCATTTTTGACAGTGGGGATGATGTTTTGAGGGTGATGAGCTGTGTTGCTTTTATGCCAAACATATCGTTTTGCATTGTGGCCAAAAAGTTCGATTTTGGTTTCATCTAACCAGAGCTCCTTATTCCACATGTTTGGTGTCTCTCAGGTGGCTTGTGGCAAACTTCAAACGAGACTTTTTATTGATATGTTTGAGAAATGGCTTTCTCTTGTCACTCTTCCATAAAGCCCAGATTTGTGCAGTGTATGACTGATTGTTGTCCTGTGGACAGACTCTCGCACCTCAGCTGTAGATCTCTGCAGTTCATCCAGAGTGATCATGGGCATTTTGGCTGCATCTCTGATCAGTCTTCTCCTTGTTCGAGATGAACGTTTAGAGGAATTGCCGGGTCTTGGTAGATTTGTAGTGATCTGATACTCCTTCCATTTCAATATGATCGCTTGCACAGTGGCTCCTTGAGATGTTTAAAACCTGGGAAATCTTTTTGTATCCAAATCTGACTTAAAACTTCGCCACAACAGTATCTTGGACCTTCCTGGTGTGTTGCTTGGTCTTCATGATGCTCTCTGCACTTGAAACAGAACCCTGAGACTATCACAGAGCAGGTGCATTTATACGGAGACTTGATTACACACAGGTGGATCTATTTATCATTACCAGTCATTTAGGATAACATTGGATCATTCAGGGATCCTCACTGAACTTCTGGAGTCAGTTTGCTGCACTGAAAGTAAAGGGGCCGAATAATTTTGCACCCCCCACTTTTCAGTTTTTTATTTGTTAAAAAAGTTTAAAAAATCCAATAAAGTTTGTTTCACTTCACGATTTTTGTCCCACTTGTTGATTCTTCACAAAAAATTAGAATTTATATCTTTGTTTGAAGCCTGAAATGTGGCAAAAGGTTGAAAAGTTTAAGGGGGCCAAATACTTTCACAAGGCACTGTATATCTCTAAAAGTGTTCTGAACGTCCTTTCTGATAGAAAGGCAAAAATCCCCTGCATAGACCTTGGTTTACCTGTTTAAATGGGTTGTCCACTACTAGGACAACCCCTTCTGATTTCGGGTGATGTCCCAATGTCACGTGAGCTCCGAGAACGCGATTACCAACACCGCTGGAACGGCGCCAAGCGGGAAGTGAGAAAAGGGTTTATTTTACCTGGTGGAGACATGTGGAATCAGAAGGGCTTGGTCTAGTTTTAATATCTGTTTTCTGTAGAAAGGCAGTAAAATAGGGTATGTAACCTTATTACGATAGGTTTGTAAATTATATTTCCAGCTTTAAAATAAAAACATATATACACATATACTCTATATATTTAATTTCTCCGTATTATACATCATTTTAATGTCTATGATGGCGCAATATAATAAAGCATAGTAAATAAATAAATCCACTATTAGGAGAAAAAAAAATTCTTAATAGTAATTTTAAACTAGTATCTGTTTATAAGATTTTTTTTATTTTAACTGTTAATATACCATATACAAATTACAGCCGCTTTAATCATATTTTTAGGGTCCAAGTGGTTAGCCGGTACATACCGTAATTCTTTTTTTATTCTATGCAGTAAATTAAATTTATTCAAATTATGATAATGTGTCCTACGCCTTTAAATAACGGAGACCAAAAATGAGCAAAACAGGAAGGGGAGAAAAAAAATCTAAATACATTCATGATCAAAACAGTTCAGAAATAACACATTTTAAATGAGCGCAGGGCATTGGGGCTTGAATAGGCTTCATCAGCTCGTGTGAAAGGTCATTTGTGCAGATTTGTAATAGGCGCTGTCAAGTCACCCCTGTGACACAAGACAAACAAGCTGCTTAATATAATGAGTTGCAATCAGCAATAATTCGGTTTATTATGAATTTTTTTTTTGTTAAATAGGTTTTTTATCGCTACTCGTTTCTAAGGAAGGCTGTGATCAGTTTTTCAGATATATTATTTTAAATAATATATACCGTATATACAATTAAAGACACAGCGGGTAAAACTTCTTTAGAAGAAAGGAAGAAACTTTTTTTTACATATTTCATTTTAAAGGATGTTCCCAGGTTCACATATTTCAATTGCCAAAATAAATAAATTATGTGGACTTTGTTTTGTAGAAATATCCCTGATTTTTTTTTTTTAACTTCAAGAACAAGTTATATAGGTGAAGTAGACCCTAGTGTATATATATTGCTTTTTATGTCTATAGCCATGTACAACAGGAGAAGGATTTTTTATCTTTAACTGGTGAGCTGACAATGTTGACAATGATCAACGACTTTTATTTTTCTTAAAAAATCTTAAGGAAAATCTGTCAGCGCTTTTTTATATATGGAAGTACAGTAGTCATATGGCTGTATTGGTGCTTAAAGGGTTTATCTGGGATTTAGCAAAAAAAAAATTGTGCCTAAGCACAATTAGGAAGCTGCCACCTACCTGCCTGTTTTGCCCAGCACTGTTTACCGCCATTCACCACCGACACGGAGAGGACGCAGACTGCTTCTGTCAGTGATTTTCAGCTTCCGCTGACGTCACGTCTACAGAGGGGCAGCTTCTCCCCTCTGTAGATTGGCATCATAGCCGACATCATGCTGATTGACAGCTGGCTGCCCTACTCAGGTAGCGGAGAGCCAGCTGTCAATCAGCATGATGTCAACTGTCCCACCCATTCCACAGAGCAGAGTGGATAAGAAGCCGCTGCTCTGTTTACCCAGCTATGCTGCTCCCGACAGGAACGGTATGTAACAGCTCTGTGGCGAAAGTGAACAGCAGTGAACAGTGTTGGGCACAACAGTCAGTTAGTGCTTGGGCACATTTTTAATAAAAATCCCAGATAACACCTTTAACATCAATAAAATTACATGATTTTTTTTTGTAGAGCTCTGATGTGCCAATCATTAGAATCAAATATTGAAGCCAGTGGCGTAACTACCATGGTCGCCAGGGTCGCAACTGCGATGGGGCCCGGCAGGGAGAGAGGCCCGGTCAGGCCAGGACGACAATAAATGTTTTATTTCTTTTTTTAAAACCCCCTCCTCCTCTGTTAGACAGTCTAGCATATCCGCTGTCTTTACGGAGGAGGGGGGTTTCGGGATGGGGCGCGCACGCACCTGTTTTACATGTCACTGTCTGACCCGGAAGTACCTGAGTCTGCATTCCAGGGTCTGACAGCTCCAATCTGCCCCCTGCTCTGCGATGCTGCAGCGTGTCTGAGGTCATCTCCCCACACTACAAGCAGATGGCTCAGCTCAGCAGACTGCTGTGGAGGAGAACATGGAAGCCAGGAGTAAAAGAGCAGGTGAGCGTTCACAGAGCTAAAGGCTACTGGTGGAGGGGGGTGAGAGGCTGGTGATGGCGGGGGAGGGGAGGCTGCTGGTGGAGGCTGCTGATGGAGGGGGAGAAAGGCTGCTAGTAGGGCTGCTGATGGAGGGGGAGAGAGGCTGCTGTGGAGGATGCTGATGGAAGGGGAGAGAGAGGCTGCTGGTGGAGGCTGCTGATGGAGGGGGTGAGAGGCTGCTGGTGGAAGCTGGTGATGGAAGGGGGAAGGAGGCTGCTGGTGGAGGCTGCTGATGGAGGGGTGAAAGAGGCTGCTGATGGAGGGTGAGAGGCTGCTGTGGATCTGCGAGGAGGGGAAAGAGGCTGCTGGTGGAGGCTGTGATGGAGAGGGAGGCTGCTGGTGGAGCTGCTGATAAAGGGGGAGAAAGGCTGCTAGTGGAGGTGCTGATGGAGGGGGGAGAGAGGCTCTAAAGAGGCTGCTGATGGAGGGGGGAGGAGGCTGCTAGTGGAGGCTGCTGATGGAGGGGGAGAGAGGCTGCTAAAAGGCTGCTGATGGAGGGGGGAAATGAGGCTGCTAGTGGAGGCTGGTGATGGAGGGGGAGAGGAGGTGCTAGTGGAGGCTGCTGATGGAGGGGGAGAGAGGCTGCTGTGGAGGATGCTGATGGAGGGGGGAGAGAGGGCTGCTGATGGAGGGGGGTGAGAGGCTGCTGATGGAGAGGGGAAAGAGGCTGCTGGTGGAGGCTGGTGATTTGAGGGGGAGGGAGGTGCTGGTGAAGGCTGCTGATAAAGGGGGAGAAAGGCTGCTACTGGAGGCTGCTGATGGAGGGGGGAGAAAGGCTGCTAAAGAGGCTGCTGATGGAGGGGGAGAGAGGCTGTTAGTGGAGGCTGCTGATGGAGGGGGAGAGAGGCTGCTGATGGAGGGGGGAAAGAGGCTGCTGGTGGAAGCTGGTGATGGAGGGGGGAGGAAGGCTGCTGGTGGAGGCTGCTGATGGAGGGGGAGAAAGGCTGCTAGTGGAGGCTGCTGATGGAGGGGGTGAGGAGAGGCTGCTGATGGAGGATGGAGAAGAGGCTGCTAGTGGAGGCTGCTGATGGAGGGGGGAGAGAGGCTGCTAGTGGAGGCTGCTGATGGAGGGGGAGAAGGCTGCTAGTGGAGGCTGCTGATGGAGGGGGAGAGAGGCTGCTGGAGGATGCTGATGGAGGGGGGAGAGAGGCTGCTGGTGGAGGATGCTGATGGAGGGGGAGAGAGGCTGCTGGTGGAGGATGCTGATGGAAGGGGAGAGGTGTGGTGGAGGATGGTAGAGGCTGCTGGTGCAGGCTGATGCTGGTGCAGGCTGCTGATGGTGGGAGAAAGGCTGCTGATGGAGGGGGAAAGAGGCTGCTGGTGGAGGCTGGTGATGGAGGTGGGGGGTGGCTGCTGGTGGAGGATGCTGATGGAGAGGGGAGAGGCTGCTAGTGGATGCTGCTGATGGAGAAGGGAGAGAGGCTGCTGATGGAGGGGGGAGAGAGGCTGCTAGTGGAGGCTGCTGATGGATCGGGGAGAGAGGCGCTGCTGGTGGAGGCTGGTGATGGTGGGGAGGAAGGCTGCTGGTGATGGTGGGGGAGAAAGGCTGCTGGTGGATGCTGGTGATGGAGGAGGAAGAAAGGCTGCTGTGGACGCTGGTGATGGAGGAGAGAGGGAGACTGGTGATGGTGGGGGAGACTTGCGCTATTTGGTGCATTATACTATGGGGAGGACTATGGGGAGTGCATTGTAATTTATGGAGGGATATGGGAATGCATAATAATTGGAGGACTATGGTGGTGGGAGGAGGAAAACCATATATACCTGGATAAGGGCAATATTCCAGGAGGAGGACCATATATAGCAGGATAAGGGCTATATTCCAGGAGGAGGACCATATATAGCAGGATGAGGGACATTAATACTAATTAAAGGGAAGAGGGGTCGATTTGTAAGTCTTTATGGGATTTAGAATGTTACACGGGGCTCATACATCTGACCAATGGGGGGGGCCCGGTCTAAACTTCGCACCGGGGCCCATCAGACTCTAGTTACGCCACTGTAGAAGCCATATGCAAATCAGGATGGATGTGCATTATGGGTGTGTCAGTGCACTTAGACTGCTTCTTCCCAAAGTTTTGAGTGCGCTTCCAGTTTGATTTGCCTATGGCTTCTACAATAGATTTCTAATGACTGGTAAATCTAAAAGGTATTATTTTTATTGGTGGATAAGCGCCTATCCAGCCATGCTACTACTTCCATATGTAAAAATGGGTTTTCTTTATAATATATGTTTGTGGTGAGAATTTAACTTTGTTACTTAATATGTTTTCTTAGTGATGGGGATGAGCTGGTTGATCCAAAGAGGATCGAGTTTGAGTGTAATTATTTGGAATTTTTGGTTTCATGCAAATCCAAACAACTTTAAAGAGGACCTGTCACCCCATCCCCAGGATGGCAATCTAAAGGCAGCACTGAATGCAACACTGAATTCAGGGAAGGAGTCTCCCATGTGTCTGTGTGCTGTATACCCCGAGATATGGGCTTTGTAAAACTTACAGTAAAAATCCATGGAGGCAGTCTCTGTGGCTGCAGGGAATTGATTGACTGTGGCTATTCCATCCCCCACTGCTTCTGTGTGCCACTTCCTACTGTGCTGTGTATGCTTTCCTCCTCTCTGTTACTCACAGCATGCAAATCATTTGTCCTGATGTCAGCACCAGATTCCTGCCCTGACAATGCATAAACCGAACAGTAGGAGGCAGCACACAGAGGCAGTGGGGGATGGAATAGCCACAGTCAATCAAGTTCCCTGCAGCCACAGAGACTGCCTCCATGGACTTTTACTGTATGTTTTACAAAGCCCATATCTCGGGGTAAACAGCACTCAGACACATGGGGACCCCTTCCCTGTTTTCAGCAGACATGCTGCATTCAGTGCTGCATTTAGATTGCAATCCTGGGGGAAGCGGGGGTGACAGGTCCTCTTTAAAGTTAAATTTGTGGTTTGCAAAACGAAAGGTTGCCCGTCAGTATTTATCACTGCTTAAGCTTCAAATAGCAGGTTAATGTCATTTTGTGTGGTCGCGCGGATAATACCCTGCAGATATGACATCTGGCGGATTATCACACCTTGTACAGTGGTGGTCAGTACTGGGACTATCACAGATCAGCAGCTCCCAATGGAACATTGATTATACGGCAGAGTCATTATTCATCTCCAGAGTCACTCAGTCTCTTACTCCTGTAGAATGTAAGGTCTTATGATCAGCAAGGTCTACTCTCTCCTGTAGAGTGTAAGCTCTTATGGTCAGCGGCAACCTCTCTCTCCCTCTCTCCTGTAGAGTGTAAACTCTTATGGTTATTGGGGTCCTCTATCTCCTGTAGAGTGTTAGCTCTTATGGTCAGAGGGAAAGTATAATAGAAGCACATGCACCACTTCTTTATTGTTGCCCTCTCTTGGTTTTGGATTACAAATACTGAGGTACAAAACTCACCAAATACTCAACATGGGCACGTGGTCCAAGGTTACATGCCAACTTTGAGTATATGGTGAGTTTTTTACCTCAGTATTTGCAAAACCAGTTGTGGAACAATCAAAGGAAAAGTATAATGGAAACACGTCACCACTCCGGTATTTTGACCCTCTCTTGGTTTTCGTTTACATAACCTGAGGTAAAAATATCACCAAATACTCAACATGGACACATGGTTTAAGACTACGTGCCCATGTTGAGTATTTAATGAGTTTTCTACCTCAGTTTTTGTATACAAAACCAGGAGTGGTACAATCAGAGGAAAAGTATAATAGAAACACGTCACTAATTCTGTATTTATCACCCACTCCTGGTTTTGGCTACAAAAACTGAGGTAAAAAAACTCACCAAATACTCAACATGGGCACATAGTCATAGACCTCGTGTCCACGTTGAGTATTTGGTGAGTTTTCTTTTACTTAGAATTCAATATCATCTCTAATGGGATCTAATTGCAAATGAATGCATACATTTTTAGGAGGAATTATACACCACAAAGATAAGGAACTCCAAAATAATGAGGGGAATGTAGGATCAAAATAACTTTTATCTACAGTGGATTTTTTAAATATTTTATTTATCAAATATTTAGGATATTTGATACTTAAAAAGATCATGAAGTACTCAGGAGTATAAAATGATTTAAAACAAATAGTATTATATGTTTTAAGCACATATCTGCTCATGTATTACACAGGTGAAGTCCCAGATCTCTTCAGTGAAGAGGAGATGGACACTATCGTCTCTTCTGCCAGGATGGAGCTTCGTGCCCTCGGCCTCCCGGACTCCAGAGAGAATTGCTGGCAGTTCTTTATTGACAGAATCCGGCGACAGCTAAAGGTGAGTGCAAAAGAAAAGAAATGGAAATGTGAACCAACAAAATAAGGGCCCTTTCACATCAGCGTTTTTTTCAAATCGCGGCAGATGCGGTGAAAAAACCGCGTCTGCCGCGATTACCGCATACCGGCTGCACGGTTGCGGCGCGGTTGCGGTAAACGCCATACAAGGTATAGGCGGACTTGCGGCAGGTGCGGTTTTGGCACTTGCGGCAGGTGCGGCCGCGAAAAAAAAACGCGGTCAGCCGCGTTTTTTTTCGCGGCCGCACCTCCCGCAAGTGCAAAACCACACTTGCCGCACCTGCCGCAAGTCCGCCTATACCTTGTATGGCGTTTACCGCAACCATGCCGCAAGTGCAGCCGATATGCGGTAATCGCGGCAGATGCGTTTTTTTCACCGCATCTGCCGCGATTTGAAAAAAACGCTGATGTGAAAGCACCCTAATCCTTAATCCCTGGAAAGAAGAGACAAATCCCGATATCCCAATCTCTGCCACTTCTACCTGATATCTTTATGATTGATTGTTACATTTTTCTTTACAATTCCCCAAACAGGATCACAGGTAAAACAAATAATTTTATTTTACACAGCTCAGTTTGGGGATTTCTATACGAAAAAAGAAAATACAATGAATTTTGGGATTTATTGGTCTTGTTTCAGGCTGAGCACTGTTATTGCATGATAAGGAGATGTGTATTGTGCAGAAGAATATCTAACCTTCCGTCTGCTCCACGCATCTCAACTATAAAATCAGTACCTGTCAGTATTTATACATGCTTCATCCTAAATAATGGTCTCATTTACTTTGTAAATCTCAACTTACATTATGCAAAAAATAATCAAATGGAGTGGATATAAGTTCAGTTACGTATCTAAAAAATAAAAATTTTGTAAAAATATTATGAAAAAATAAAATAAAATTGGTATGTAAATTTATGGTTCATACTATGTGCTTTGTGCTGTCTTTATTTGTCATAGGTATGTTACACCCAACAAAGAAGTACTTTTCTCCTTTTATGCTAATATTTTATACATTAATGTTTTTGTGCAGCTAGTTTTTTGTTTTTGTGCATTCATTTTTTTTCTCTTCCTCTCCCATTTCTCGAGCCATAGCACATTTTTTTTTTCTTTTTTTCCATCGACATAGCCGAATGAAGACTCAATTTTTTAGCAGGATTAGTTGCATTTTTGAATGGCACCCCTCATTTTACCATGGAATGGATTGAAAAATTAGAAAAAAATTACAAAGGAGGGTAAATAGTGAAAAAAAAATGCATTTTCGCCATATTTTTGGGGTTTCTTTTACACAAAGTTGTAAAAATAAATTTGGTTTGTGTCGCTATTTTCAGAGATCCAAGACATTTTTATTTTTACATTTTACCATCAATGGAGTTGTATTAGGGTGGCTTCACACTCCCGTTCACCTCTGCTGCGCATTTTGGCAGGCAAACGCAAGCCGAGCGCAAGCACCACCCATCCCTATGTTTAACATGGGGGCGCATGGTGTATGCACTCGGGTGCGGATGGCCGTGTGTGCTCATTGCTCCCCATTTGTGATTTGTATGCATGCGGATGCTTGCGTACAAATCATACATTCTTGTCCGCACCATGAACGCAACATGTTGTTTTTGTGTTTATGTGCTCTGAGTGCTTTATCGGTGCAATTTTGGCTAAGAAATTACATCTTCATTGCTTGGTTTTGCTTTTTTTTTTTTGAAGGTGTGGTGACTGAAAAAAGTTATTCTGGCATTTCAGTCTTATTCTTTACATCATTCACCCTAAGGGTTAAATCATTTGCTATTTTGATAGGTTCAACCATTACAGATACGGCAACACTAAAAATCAAAATATTCTTTATATATATATACACACACACACATCTCATTATTTTTCAATTGAGGAAATTATATGTTTGTTTAATTTTTATAAAACTATTTTTTTCTTGCGCCTCATTGGGGGACACAGGACAATGGGTTATGCTATTCTGCCACTAGGAGGCGACACTAGGCAAATGAAAAAGAAGCACAGTGGCTCCTCCCAGCAGTATATAACCCCCTGACTGGCACAGTTCAGCCAGTTTTTTGCTTAGTGTCTTAGGAGGCAAGACACTGTTTGTTGTTTTCTCGTCTTTGAGTTCCTTCAGACCGCTGCACCGTCCCTTCTCAGTCCACACAGTTGGGGCTCTGAGTAGTAGGTCATGGCCGGCTCCTGCAGCAACCCTCCCCAGACTCCACAGTTGGGACTTTGGCTTGCAGGAGGTGTCCCCTGGCCCTCTGGCTGCAGCAACACAGAAGATGGAGCTGCGCTGGGATGGAGGTCTGTGCCCCTGGCTTTTGTGGGCTCCAGGGTGGGGAGCCATCATCAAGTAGGAGCTGTGCTGTCCTCCAGTGTCCCCCTGGGTACTCCTGTCCGTGCCCCGTCTCCGGCGCTGCGCTCCGCGCCGGCCCCCCCTCGTCCGGCGGCCTGGTATATTAATTTAGGCCTCGGCTTCGGGCCTGTAGGTGTATCCCCGCCCATAGTGATGATGCGGCGTGGCTGGGAACGTCCCTGGCCGGCCATCAACAAATCACGCGGGTTCGCTCTGGGCATCGCTGGGGAGACATGGCCTCACGTTTCCCGCTCCCAGGCAGTCTCTGGCACCATCTTCAGCGCGGTCGGAGCTCTGCGGGGGAACACAGGATTCGGGTTAGCGCTGTGCTTCCAGGTGACAGGGCTCAGCAGTGGTTTATATCCTGCTGTAGCCCTAGGCTGTGTATTGTAGCTCAGCCGTGATTAGTGTCATTCTTCTGCAGCTTTGTCTGTCTGCTGGCACTCAGCAGTATATTCCTCTGTGTATAGCAGGGAAGATGTTGGACAAAAAGGTCAAGAGAGCACCAAAGTCCTTTAATGTGTACTATGCCTTTTGCACTGCGTGCAAGGCTGCGCTGCCCTGCGGTTGCTCTACTCCAGTCTGCCAGGCCTGTGCCTCTAATTCCTCTCAGCCCTGTGCCCCTGTCTCTGAGCAGGCGCCCGCTGGTGAGGTGGTGCCCGCGGGAATGGGCGGTTGCATTGTCGCAGTCTGTAAGCCAATCCATACAGCAGCTCTCTGAGACGCTGATCCGGGTTGTGCAGGCCTGTACTTCGTCTAGCACGTCGGACCAGCTGGGTTCTCCGAACGACTGTTTCGGTCAGGAGGAGACGCGCTCTCGTACTCCTCCTTCCTTCCATACTTCTGGTAGGAAGAGACTCCTCAGGGGGTCTCCCACGGCCCCGTCTCGGGGTTCTTCTGCGTGGAGTAGGTCACGTGAATCACGTTCGTCTGGCGAGCTCTGTGATTCGGATGTGGAGGCATATCTGGGTGATTCGCTCAAATCCTCTTCTTCTGATACCCTTGCCATGGTGGACGACCTGGTTTCGGCCGTTAATCAAGCCTTGTCAGTGTCTGACCCGGCTCCAGTCGCCTCATCGGACCACGTGATAACTTTCAAGAGGCCCAAGAGACCTCAGAAGGTGTTCTCTGATCATCCTGAGATTCAGGAAGTTCTGCAGAAACATTGGTCCCAGCCGGATAAACGGTTTGGTAATCATAAGGCGATTGAGACTCGTGATCCTTTTTTGCCAGCGATGGCACAAACTTGGTCGGATTCCCCGCAGGTGGATACTCCAGTGTCCCGTCTAGCGTCTAGGACACTTCTTTCTCTTCCTGATAGTGCGTCTATCAAGAACTCCACTGACTGTCAGCTGGAACAATTGTCCAGATCAGTGTTCGAGGCTTCAGTGTCATCTCTGTCTCCCTCCTTCGCCTCCATGTAGGTGGCTAAGGCCATTGTGACCTGGGCGGGTGATTTACATTCCGCGTTACGTCACTGAGGTGCGGATCCAGAGCTGTTGGATCTTGCTGCTCAGATGTCTGTCGCTGGGGAATTCTTGGTGCATGCTACTATTGATGCGGCTAATTGCACTGCGGCGGCGGCTTCTAACGCCATCGCGATTCGCCGAGCTCTCTGGCTTCGGGAGTGGAAGGCGGATTCGGCTTCGAAGAGGTCTCTCACCAGCATGCCTTATTTAGGTGGGCGTCTGTTTAGCGAAAAGCTTGATAAGCTGATCTCTGACGCTACGGGAGGTAAGAGTACCTCACTTCCTTAGCAGAAGCCCAAGAGTAAATTTACCAGGGGTCAACAGGCGAGGTTCTCTGGTCCTTTCAGAACTCGTCTGGGTGGTCCGTTTCCCGCCCGGAACAGTCGACCCGTGCGCCGCGTGCAGACAGAGGTACCCAGGCTCCCAGTAAATCGGGTTCTGGCTGGCAGCCCCAAAACAGGCAGTCTAAGTCAATGGAGTTCGGATCGCAGAGGTTTTCCTCTTCCTGACTCGGATCTTCCGGAAGACTCTTCCCGAGTGGACGGCCGACTTTCCCTCTTTCGGCATGCCTGGCTCGCTGTTACAGATGATCAGTGGGTCCGGGACTTGGTGTCTTTCGGTTACAGCATCGGGTTTCACACTCTTCCTCACAAGAGGTTCCTTCTTTCTCGTCCTCCGAGCCCACCGGACAAGAAAGACTCTTTCTTTCGGGCCATCGACTCACTTCAGCGGGCAGGAGTCGTTGTTCCGGTTCCTCAGGGCGAGCGGTTCCACGGATTCTATTCGAATCTGTTTATCGTGCGAAAGAAAGACGTCCTGATTTGGATTTGAAACATATGAACAGGTTTGTCCGAGTCCGCCATTTTCGGATAAAATCTCTGCGATTTGTCATCACTTCCATGCGGCAGGGGGAGTTCCTCGCTTCCATCGATATCAAGGACGCCTACTTGCATATTCTGATAGCCAAGTCTCACCAAAGGTTCTTGCGCTTCGCTGTGGATGAGGATCATTACCAATTTGTTGCACTTCCTTTCGGTTTGGCAACTGCCCCACGAGTGTTCACCAACGTCATGGCGGCGATCATGACCGTGCTGCACGTGTCTGTTTTCCCGCACCTGGACGACTTGTTGATCAAGGGTCGGTCTTTCAGGGACTGCGAGGACAGTGTCCGCGTCACGATGGACACTCTCTCGCGTCTAGGGTGGATTGTCAATCTACCAAAGTCTTCTCTGGTCCCCAGCCACAGGATCTCATTCCTGGGAATGATCCTGGACACGTCTCGGGGACTTGTGCTTCTTCCTCAGGACAAGGCTCAGTCTCTGCGCTGTGCGATTCGGATGCTCCTGTGTCCTGTCCCACATTCCCTTCGGTTCGCGATGCGGGTCTTGGAGAAGATGGTGGCAACAATGGAGGCAGTGCCCTTTGCTCAGTGGCATCTCCGTCCATTGCAGTTGGCTCTCCTGACGGCCTGGAATCGCAGTCCGTTCACTCTTCATTGGATTTTCCGGCCATCGGTGGCGACAAGGCTTTCTCTCCGCTGGTGCTGATTCCGTCATCTCTCTCTCAGGGGAGATCCTTTCTGCCGCTTTGGTGGAACGTGTTGACCACCGGTGCCAGTCTCCTTGGCTGGGGAGCGGTGTTTTGTTGTTACATGGCCCAGGGTAGTGGACCCCGGAGGAGTCCCCTCTACTCATAAATCTCCTTGAGATTCGAGCCATTTGCTTGGCGCTGAATAGTTTTCATCATCTCCTGAAGGGCCGCCATATTCGCATTCAGTCGGACAATGCCACGGCTGTGGCTTATGTCAACCATCAGGGCGGAACGCGCAGCAAGTCAGCAATGCGTGAAGCGGAGCCGATTCTTCGTTGGGCCGAATCGTCTGGGGCGGTTCTGTCGGCGGTTCACATTCCGGGGATCGAGAATTGGGCGGCGGACTTTTTCAGTCGTCAGGGGCTTGCGTCAGGAGAATGGGCTCTCCGTCCGGATGTATTCGATCAGATCTGCGATCGCTTCGGGATCCCGGATGTGGATCTCATGGCGTCACGGAAGAACGCACAGATGCTCTGGTCCAGGACTGGATGCAGTTTCGTCTCCCATATGTCTTTCCGCCTCTGATTCTCATTCCCAGAGTGGTGCATAAAGTCAGAACGTAACGCGTTCCGGTGCTTCTGGTGGCCCCGGACTGGCCCAGGAGATTGTGGTACGCAGATCTCGTGCAACTCGCCGCAGACGTTCCGTGGCAGCTGCTCGGACGTCCGGATCTTCTTTCCCAGGGCCCATTTCATCACCAGAACTCAGGGGCTCTTCGTTTGATGGTCTGGCCCTTGAGACCCGACTTTTGACTCAGGCGGGTTTTTCGAAGGAGGTTGCGCGCACTATGGCTTGCGCGAGAAAACCCGTTTCTGCTCGTATTTACCATCGGACTTGGAGAGCTTTCTTCGTCTGGTGCGATTCGAGAGGTCTCCCGCCCTTGCATTTTTCCCTTCCTGCGGTTCTGGGTTTCCTTCAGGCTGGGCTGGACAAGGGGCTTTCCCTTGGTTCTCTTAAGGGTCAGGTTTCGGCCCTATCTGTGCTTTTTCATCGCCCCAGGTTTGTACTTTTTTGCAGGGTGTTTCTCGTATCGTTCCACAGTATAGGAGGCCTTTGGAAGCCTGGGACTTGAATCTGGTCCTGGACATGCTTCAGAAGCCACCATTCGAGCGTGTATTGGAAAGTCTCGTTGCGTCTTCTCTCTCAGAAGGTGGTTTTTCTTGTGGCAATCACCTCTATTCGGAGGGTTTCTGAATTGGCGGCACTTTCCTGTAAGAAAACTTTCCTTACATTTCATCAGGATAAGGTGGCGCTGCGGCCGTTGCCATCCTTTCTTCCCAAGGTAGTATCCTCTTTCCATTTGAATGAGGACATTGTCCTACCATCTTTTTGTCTGGCTCCGGTGCACCGCATTGAAAGGGTGCTGCACACCTGGATCTGGTCCAGGCTCTGCGACTTTGTGTCTAGAACAGCGTCTTTCAGGAAGACGGATTCTCTGTTCGTCCTTCCAGAGGGTCACTGGAAAGGGATGGCCGCTTCCAAGGCCACTCTTGCCCGGTGGATTAATCTTACTATTCAGGAAGCTTATTCTTTCCGCAATTTGCCCCTTCCTTCGGGGTTGCGGGTTCACTCCACTCGTGCGGTGGGTGCCTCCTGGGCCATTCGGCACCAGGCTTCGGCTGAACAGGTGTGCAAAGCTGCTACCTGGTCTAGCCTACACACTTTTGCGAAACACTATCGTGTTCATACTCAGGCCTCGGCAGATGTGAGTCTGGGTATGCGCATCCTGCAGGCAGCGGCTGTTAGTCTGTAGACTGCGTTTTTCAGTTGTGGCTGTTTATTCCCACCTAGGGACTGCTTTAAGACGTCCCATCGTCCTGTGTCCCCCAATGAGGCGCAAGAGAAGAGAAGAATTGTGTACTCACCGTAAATTCCTTTTCTCTTAGCCTCTAATTGGGGGACACAGCACCCTCCCTGTGGCCGGTTGGCCTTGCTGTGTTGGTGTTCTCTTGTTTTTTTTTCCTGATCGGCTTATATATTATTTTTCCTCCTACTGCTTTAGCACAAAACTGGCTGAACTGTTGCCAGTCAGGGGGTTATGTACTGCTGGGAGGAGCCACTGTGCTTCTTTTTCATTTGCCTAGTGTCGCTGGGGGTCTGACCACCATGGCACCCATCAATCCCAAGATTTCACCCTCTAAAGAGCCCTTGATAAATGATTAGAGCTCTATCCAGAGCACTGCCTCTCCATTCATTCTGATAGGAGCACCAAAAATTAGCTGATTGATATACTCAGCAGTCACCGGCGTTCCCATTCAGAATGAAGGAAGTAGGAATGCTCCTGATCGATATCTGCTCCATTTAGCCAGGGTTCTATAGAGTCAGAGTTCTCAGGATCGGTTGATGCTACGACAGTTGGAGCCCCAACGATCAGTAAGTTATCCTCTATCCCTTATAGGGCTGAGAAAAACCCTTTCTCTTCTCTGGTGGCACTGTGGAGAAATTGAACACTTACTACCAAGTGTTTCCATTATCAATGGTCAGTAGGGAGACACTATTTTCTGCTTATGATCAAGGGATCCTTCTAACAAGTAGGGGTTGCACAACCCCTTTAAGATATACTGATATGATTAATAAAGATCAGAGTAATAGTTATTGGTATAAATGTGCTTTCCTTTGGCACCCAACCCTACAGCACGATTACAGTGGGCTGATGGGTTGTCGTAGCAGTTGGGGGCCTGGTGAATGCCTTTGTTGCTACCATCTTAGTCTTTTTAAATTGTCATTAAGAAGGCTGATACCTGGTAAGACAGTTGCTGCCTGGGGATGTTCTCCCAAAGATTCAGACCTGGTGCTACGTGGTTGGCTACACTGCACTAACCATTTTCCTTCGATGTACTCCACATGTCCAGGGTCCCCGGGGTGACCCAGAGGGTCCGGCTGAATTTAGATATTTGCCCTCTTCACACTACAGTTTCTCCTCACTGACTAAAACTAAGATGGAGTCAGCCTATATCCTGCAACTGGATTTTCCTCGTGGGCTGTGTAAGTAAACCTTAAACATTCCCTGCATATATTGAACCAGGGATCAGTTATTCTAAAACCCAGCCACTAAATGGCCACACTGCAGACCTTGTATTCAAATACCTACATTTCACAGTTAACACAATATACGTCATCATATAAATTGAGTACAAATGTCAGCACTCTAATTTTTAGTAAGCAATGTCTTCATGGCACCATCTTACATATAGTCACGTCATCCAGGCACCCACTTATTTTATCTCAAAAGGTTGGCTGAGTAAGTATTTGCATGCGTATGATTTTTTATGTATATTATAATAGGGTTGTAGTGTGGACCCTTCTGTGATCCTGTATCTACTCTTCCCCAACCCTTCATTAATACTCCATTACTACTTTTGCGAACATGTAACCATAAAACTATCTTACCAGTCACTGTAGATAGAAATGGCTAAATTGTTGCTCCCAAAAAGTGTATTGATCTACAAGTCTCTTTTGCTGACTCTTACTGGAACTTGTAGTTCTCCATCCCCATTAAACCAAAATTGCTTACCTCTATTTCTCTTTATCAAAGCACATAGTAGTTTATTATCTATAGTGCCCAGTTATCTTCTTTTCACAGTCTGCACTTTTGTAAAAAAAAAAAAAGACCTGAAAAATAGAATCAAGGCACCCTATTTTTGTGGCTTGGGCACCTATTAGCACTATGTTTTCCATTGATCAAGTTGTGGATTGAAGTTTGAACCATTCCCACTGTGCAGAGTTCACATGGAGCCATGAAAGTGTGTGAAATCTGGGGAGGGGACGGAAGCATAATAGCCTCCCCAAGTCTTGCCTTCAGCGGTTTTTATCTCATGGATGCTTTTAAGTGCAGCTCACAGAGTCCACTGATCACATACGGAAAAATGAATTATTGAGGTCTTTTCATAGCTTTTTAGAAGTAGGCACATCCTCTGCTGGGCAGTCTGTGTGTAATATATTATCGCTGTCACATTGTGAAAGTGTTTATGAGTTTAAATAACTTAACAGACACGAACAGAATACAAAGCGGAGCTGCCGTCATCAGCCTAATAACATACTGTTTCCACAATGTTGTATCATATATTTGTGATAGCAGAAATAAAAGAACTAAGCTAATGATCTGATTTCAGATGTGAGTAAACTAGTCAACATATCTAAGATCACAAGGGACCAATAGCTAGAGCCAAATTATATTCAAGGTCTTTCCATCATTATATTATGATAGTTACATCTGAACCAATGTTTTTCTGAAATTTTTTTATTATGGATTTAAAGGGAAGTTGTCATCAGAATTGTATATCCCAAACTATGTATGTGAAGGTGCTTAGTAAATCCTTACTTTCCTTGTAGAAATCTGTTTTGCTTGTTTATAGAAATCCATATTTGAAATGTTATGCTAATGAGCCACAAGTGCAGTGGGTGGGTACTGCACTTACGGCTCTCCTGTTTTTCTGCCTCCTGTCTCGGACTCACAGGTCACTCATGTGACATTGTCCTGTCAATCAGAGATTAGGAGGCAGGCAGCTGGAGAGAGGAAGCTGATTAATAAGTGCAGTGTCCACCGAAGCTCTACCATTCTGCAAAGGACGACAATGGTCTTCTGGGTTGTCTGTTTGCTGCACGCACCTTTTATTGGATTAATGGCAAGTTTATATGGTGTCATGCTCGTCCAAGGGAACGCCCAATGCATGGCGCAACACAGTGGTAATAATGGGGATGGAAAGGAGGAAGGTCCTAACGATAGGGAGAGGAGAGACAGATCATCTCCTGACACTCACTTGTGTCTGTACCATGAGCTCCCTAACGTCCCTCCACGGGTCCTTCCCCCCCCATCACCGTCACCTGCCTAATCCATAGCTATCCCTTCACTCACCCTGAGTAGTGCAAAGGCCGGTGAGCGCACTAGACTTTCCCACTGCAGTAATAAGGCACAGGGAAAGGAGGATGGACATAGGGACATTGGAAATCATTTAATTACAAACTACTGTAGACTACTACATCAGGATACTTAGTTATTTTCATGGTCTGTTCTAGGCTTCTAATTTGATTAAATCTATCACTGAACTGGTCAAGTAACGAGTCTAAAACATGCTGGTACTTTATATGCAAGGGCTCCATTTCATTTTATACAGCTGCACTTGCCTTCTCAAAATACTTTGTTACTTGAGGAAAATACTTATAAGTTTTAGTTTCTACATCTCGCTTGAAAATGTTAAGTTTACTTTCAAAAGCTTTTATGTATCCAAGCATAACATCAATACTTTTGTCAAAACCTTGTAACTTTATGTTCCGTTCATTAATATGAACAGAGAGATCTGTAAATAACATCAGGGTGTTGATCCACTTATAATCATTGAGCTGAGGAAAGTTTCCCAGATCCTTAAGCCCCCATCACACTAAACGAGATTGCTGCTGAGTCACAAATTTTGTGACGCAACAGCGACCTTGCCAGCAATCTCGCTTTGTGTGACACTTACAGCGATCAGGCCCCTGCTGTGAGATCGCTGATCGTTACAAACTGTTCTGGACCATTTTTTGATCGTTGGGGTCCCGCTTGGGCAGCATGCATCGCTGTGTTTGACAGGGACAACGACCAACGATCTCAATACTATAAGTTTAGAAACAGGGTCCCAACGACCAAAATATCATTCCGGATCGTTGCTGCGTCGCTGATGAGATCTGACTGTTTGAGATCTCACCAGCGATCCCGACAGCGACGCAACAGCGATCCCGGCAGATCAGATAGCTGTCGGGATCGCTGGTGTGTCGCCAAGTGTGACGGGACCCTTATCCTCAAGAAATACCTTAATTTCTTCAAAGCACTTAAGAATATGCCTCAGCTCAGCCATCTTACATTAATGTACTTCAGCAGTCCACTGTAGGTAGAATCAACCTCCAGTAAAAGTGCAGAAAATTCTGGCTTGTGAAGGGGGTAAGCAGCTATTAAATTAACTACAGTATTTTTGTCACAACTGACATTAAGTCGTTTAGGTCGGGAATCCTGCCTTGGCACATAAAGCCCTCCTGATGGATAATATAATGGAGAGGCACAACAGGATGTCCAATAGCTTCCATAATCAATTTGACAAATCTGACTTTTTTCCCCGCCATGTTGGGTGCCCCATCTGTCATCACTGACACAACTTTAGAGATATCAATGTTTAGGTCATGTAATGTCTGTGTAACAACCTTACATATTTCGCTTCCTGATGTACTTGTTGACACTGATACTAACTTTACCAACTCTTCTCTCATTGTGAGACCATCAGAATATCGACTAATAATGGCCAACTAAGCATGTGATGTGACATCAGTGGTTTCATCAAGAGAGATCGACAAATATTTACAATTACTTATGTCTTTTTAATTGATGCTCAGTGTTCAGTCTCATTATTCGGTCTTTTATGATATTTCTACTGAGTGGTAACACAGATATTCTCTTAATAATTGCATCTTTATTCTGCATATCATAAAATAGAACTGGCGCATATCTTAAGGTGCCGTCATACCTGGGGACTTCGCCGCCGATTACATAGGCCACGCCCCTACGTTGCCTATCGGCGGCGCCATCGCCCCTGCGTCGCCTAATGTAAAGGGGCGATGTCACCGCCTCGGAATGCTCACCTGGTTTCACATCAGTGATGTGAAACCAGACAGCCGATCTGGGGCGATGTATACACATCGCCCCATGTAAACGGCCGCCAGCGACCTGACAGGCGATGGGAGCCATAGGCTCCCATTGTCCTGCATCGCCGCTGGGGTTTTGAGACACCCCAGCGTCAATGCCGCCTGTCAGATTGCCGGTGCGCCGCCGGAGTTGTCGCCCCATGTAAGTCGGGGACGGCGATGCTGGTGGGGCGCCAAAAACGTGCACGCTCCCACCTGTCGCCGCCAACATCTCCGGTGGCGGCGCCATGTGTGAAGGCACCCTTAGAGTTTCTTTAATAAATTCTCCTTTACTCGGGGCTTTTCCATGCTGAGCTATGAAGTGAGCTATGCTGAAACTTGCAAATGTTTAATTTGTAGAACCTCTTACAAATTTAAAGATGAAATTAGATTGACTCTGATGAAGGTGTAGCTACCTGGAAATGTATTCCTTCTTTTCATCTTCACTTTTTTCAAGAGCTGGGAATGATTAGTTTCAAAATGTCTATTTACATTCCATGTTCTGCTTACTACCATTTCAGTACATAGAACGCAAAATGATCTGATTTTTTTCTATAATGCCATACATCTCAGTCCATGTCTCTTGAAAGGGTCAGCCACTACTACTACCACTTGCTTTAGTTAACCTTGTTTTTCTATTTTTAGGGTTCTCCATCAGGGGGGCAGTGACAGAACATTGAATTATAGATAGCCTGTTTGCCCTGGGTTAGCAGTTAACTAGCCTAACTGACCACAAGATGGCTTTTAGGAAAGGGCAGGGTTAATGAGCAGAAATAGGGGTTAATAAGCATACACAACAGTAATAGTAACATATAGTAACATAGTTTTTAAGGAAGACTTTAAGTCCATCTAGTTCAACCCATAGCCTAACATGTTAGTGGTAAAATGGAGTCTGCACTATGCTGCAAGATGGCGTTTCCTTTATAAATTAAGATGTCTGCCATTATTTCTAATGGTGGGAAACAGCACCCATAGCACAGGCCCTCGCCTCTCCCAGCCTCCCCCTCCCTTATCTCAGTAATGATGGTCAATTAGAAATCCATGACACCCCAAAACAGTAGATTGGATGATTGTTGCTGTGGTTATGTCGTTGCTGGTAATGGCTGGAAATGGTGATCACTGGGCCTCCAGAGATGTCACCTGCGGCATTCTGCTGCTCCATGCTCCACAGAACAGAAGCGAGTTCAAAGAGATTCTAACCGGTAGTCCCAGAGGACGCTCTGTGGCGGAGCTCTATTGTTTTGGTCTACCGAGCTTCGGCACAGAGTGTCTACACTACAGTAAATTCTTGGTTACTGCACCTGGCCATGCAGAAGCCGAGGATGAAACGTCCTTCTCAGAATGTAGCACAATACTTCGCTGTATGTGGCCACGTGTAAGCAAAAATGGCTAAGCATGTCACTGCTGACGCGTGTCATAGAATCGCCATTACGGTCTTCGCAGATATCACACAGAATACAGAAATGGCTTACTACTCACCGTTAAAGTCTTCCAACACGGGGCTTCCCTACCTGGAAGAATACATTTTAATTTTGTGCTGTAGAGCTCCTCTTTGCAACTGAGGGCAAAAAGTTGCTATTTATAGTCAATTTTGGATTTACGGTTCATAGATAGCATTATGAAGCCGAATCTAAACATCAGCCTGTCACTTACCTGTAGACCTCGAGCACTTATCTGCAATAATTGTGAAAATAATCGGAGCAAAGTAATTTGGTCCTGTAAGAGCAAAAATGTGTTATTATCCTAACCCATTGTACCCACACTTCTCATATCAACAAAAGAAAAATAATGGTTTTGGTAATGTTACCTTTAAAAGTAGAAATCAATATTTATTAGTAACTTAGTCTCTACATTACTACATTAATTAGTAATTAGTCTCTACAACTAATAGTTTTTTGTATGTTCCAGGTAGTGCTGTGCTTCTCACCCGTGGGGTTCACATTAAGGACTAGAGCAAGAAAATTCCCTGCCTTGGTGAACTGTACGGCCATAAACTGGTTCCACTCCTGGCCTCCCGCTGCTCTGCAATCTGTCAGCAGTAGCTTTATCCAGAAGTTAGATGGAATTGATGTAAGTATTTAATAGAGGGCTCATTTCAGTTTTAATGATACAACTCTGAATCGAAATTATCAATATTGTTTTTTATTCAACAGTCTTTATCAAAAAATCGACTTTTGATAAAGTACACCAAATTTATAGATGGGTTGAAAATGAAAATCAAAGCTGCCTTAGATTCCCCATTTCTACAATTTACAGCAATTGTTGTGGCTTAAAATGTAATAAATCTGCCAGATTTTACTGGACCACTCCCACTAAGTACTTGCCACTTTTAGAAAAGTGATAGGACCTGTGCAAAATTGCATAAGTGTTTTAATTTTTTTTTTACTGCAAAAAACTGAAATTTGTAAAATGAAAGAAAAAAATCTCTTCATTCATTCATAACAGTGCCAGCTACATCTATGCACTTCATAACAGTGCAGCTACATCTATGCACTTCATAACAGTGCCACTACATCTATGCCTTCATAACAGTGCAGCTACATCAGTGTCCCTCATAACAATGCCAGCTACATCAGTGTCCCTTATAACATCACCAGCTACACCATTGCCCCTCCTAACAGTGCCAGCAACATCAGTGCCCCTCATATCACTGCCAGCTACATTAGTGTCCCTCATAACATCATCAGCTACACCATTGCCCCTCCTAACAGTCTCAGCTACATCAGTGCCCCTCATAACAGTGCCAGCTACCATCACTGATGCCATCATACGAGCTCAGCGTGCCAGCTACATCAGTGTCCCTCATATCACTGCCAGCTTCACAAGCACTCCTTTTAACAGTGCTACTATTGACACATATCACATTGGTGACACATAAAAATGACAACATTTCAGCACTGCTTTAACACTGCCATACATAAAATGGCACTTTTGATTTTACCAAATAATTATCATCAACTCCTTCTACTTTTTCATATTTTAGATTGGGACTTTTATATCTTTTTTTTCTGGTTTTACCCTTTTATCAGAAACTAATCGTGCACAATTCAGTTTCGAACAGCTGAAGAATAAGGGGGCGTTTACAAGAACAGATTTTAGTACATATAAAATAATCTCCCTCTGAAGAACATTTGCCTAAATGAATTCAGAATTCTCCAAAAAGCTAAACGCCCCAGGACCATGTTAAAAATGTATCAAAAATATACTTGTATTGTATTAATATTTTATCGCCTCTTTGCTATTGACTGGCACATTTCAAAGGTTTTTTCTTTTTACCAATTACTTTTGAATAATGGCATCAATTATGTCCTACTTTACGAATAACTTCTGCCGCAGCTGAATGCGTTGTTTGTGTTGAGTTCATTCTAGCTTTTATAGGGTTATTTAGGAGTCAAACTTGAACAGAAGCCTCCTGGGTATTCTTTCCAAGTTGCAGGCTGCCTGGGGTTTCACATACACCATGCTGGTATAATATATACTTTTGATTCTTATTTTTGTAAACCCCCCTACTGCCAAATATATTTACAATAATTGCAAACATTTCCTGAACATAAAGTGCACTTATTTCTTGACTGAATTTCTTGTACTTCCTCTTGCCTGACTTCGCCTGACAGTTTTATTAAACTTTTTAGTACTTTCATTTAGAGACGTTTTGTTATCTTGGAAATATTGTATTGCGGTCAACAAGGACAAACTGGTGCTGGTGTAAATCGTTTAAATTGTAGGATTTTTTAATATAACTACATATGGTTTGCTACAGCTAAAAAACTGGATCCACTGTGGTTCTATAAAACTGACCATTCGATTACTGCAATTTCCTGGAGATCTGGGTTCGGTTCAGTAGGAATATGGTGGGGGTGGTATTTAGGTGTTCCTATAGTAATAAGGACACCAAAAGATCCTGCTGTATTATAGCGGTGTGAAGCCTATTAATTAAATAAAGTCATGGGACATCTTCTACTGTATACAAACCTACTATACTTGTGTATACAAGTATAATTTGCCCAAATTTGCAAATCTTGCCCTTTTATGCCAACCTGTTACTGCTCTAAAAAGTGGGCAGCATCTAAGCTATTTAAGAGAAATCAACCAGCACATGGAAAATTTACTATAATGTATGCAAGAAAATGAGTGTATATAATAGTGTGAATCTATTGCAACCTAGGGCTGATACAAATTTCTTAACTGAAGTGCAGCTCTTAATAAATTTGGCAAATCTTAAAGTGAACCTGTCAGCTACTTTATGCCCCCAAATGTATCTGTTGCACCCCAGGGCTTTAGGGTACTCTTAACTTGGCTGTTTAAGCTGCTCTGGGGAGTCACAGGGGTCGAGACCCGGCTGCCGTGACTCTGGGTTAAGTTGTTAAAGGAGTTCTTGCTTGTTAGGGAAGGGGGTGATGATAGGAAAGGTTAGTCGTGACGCCACCCATGGTTTGTAGGTATTAGTGGCCACCGCTACTCCAGAACCTCTGAAGATGATGGATGGGCAGCTGGGATGGAGCGACTCTCCACGGGCGGAGCGGATCCCCAAGGCAGTGGATGTGGTAAGGGTGTAGAGTTCAGGATGGCAGGCACAAAGCAACAGACAGACTCATGGTTTGTTGGTTCCTTAGTCCTTTTACTGGTGCAACTGCAATAATGACAGGTGATGGTTTACTGACTCCTTGCACCTGAGAGCAACTCGGGGTTCTCCTCGCCCAACAGGTTTTGAGGCCTCCTTGCTGCGCTTGTTGGTATAAGCTGAGCTGCTGGCCCTCTCTCTATCCTGCTTGGTGGTGATAACCTAATTTCCAAAATGTGGACTCCTTTTTGTTATGACACCGCGGTCGCGTCATTTCCGGTCCTGTGCAGTGTGGGGGTGTATTGGGTGTACTATCTGACTCCAGGGCATGAGCTGTGGACATTTGGAAACCAGTGAGTACCCTTTGAAAACAAGAACGGTTGGCCGACCAAAATGTCTTTCTATATTGGGAAGTCAATAGATAATAGATGAAGGAATAAATGCTTGGCAATCAGCTATTTGATGGGCCCGATTCATCATTGCAATTTATTGAAGTCACTTTTCTTTGGATTTATTCACTGTCATTTTTTTGCTCCAAATTCTTCAAAATGGTTCATGAATTTGGCATAAAATACAAATAAATGCTCTTTTCTTTCATTGTAACCTGTTTTTACAAGTTCTAACACCAAAAATCAAAAAGCCTTTAAAAGATGCAAAAGGGTGCCAATTTAAAGACTCGAGGAACCATCCTCTGGTAGGGTTGGGGAGGCCACTAAAGTGAGATGCGCCCAAAAAATGCCACATTTGATAAAATACTAATTTCCTTAATCTGTCTAGAATATCTGTATGAGGACAGTTATCGAGGAGGAATAAAAAAGGCTTAACAAGAATGACAATTTAAAAAGTGGCACAAAGCGTATAGAACAATATGTTTAGTGGCAGAAATACTAAAGACCCTAAAACAAAGCAAATTACTCCAGATAACTGAAAACAGCAGTGATAGATAAAGGAGGCTATGAGTAGTAGCAGTTTTACTCCAGTTGGCTTTTGGTTCAAGACTGTTGTTTGAAATGCCAGTAAGTTTTCATTACTCACATATATTCCAGTGGAGGTAAACCATGCATTTGTAGCCACCTCTAAATCAAGAGCGCTCAGTAGAATTTACATATTTTGTTGGATGAGGGAAGATTGACATATCATATGTAAACTTATGTCCTATATAAACTGCTACAAACCAAGAGATGTGTGATAGAAAAAATACCTAAATAAAATAAATTTTCAATAATATTTACTATTTTATGGTCTTATTGATTGGATTCATCCTTTTAAACTTCTAGATATTTGTTTTCTCATTTATTGTTTCCCCATTATAAAGTGCTGCAATTTATGTTGGCACTAAATAATATAAGGTAAAACACTACTCTTATTCTATTAATTTTTATTATATTGTTTATAAATCAGAAAGGCCAGCATCAGTAATAGTAAAACATCTTCAGTCATTTTCTATCACTGACCTCAGTGTAGAGAGGTGGGTGGGGCTGTGGGTGTGGGGAGCAGTGCATATTCATTTTCTTTCACAGGGAAGTTAATATTCACTGCTCATGCCACCACTGGCTTCTTGTAGTGGTGAAGCTTCTCCTGCCTCCTTTGAACCCCCCTTCATTGCTGCCGCCACCCCCACACAATGAGCCTGGAGTATTTAGACTATATGATGCACCCCCATTTTCTACCGTTTGAGGGTGGTACATCTTATAGCCAGAAAAATACACTAAGTCATTGACCTTGGAATCCAGAGTGACATACTAGCTGGATTAATTGTCTTCTAAAGTGAAGGAATACAGACTCTGAGAACCATCACAAAAAATCTTGAGAGAGCATTTCAAGGGGAAGACAGAAGTTTCACAAGGCTAAAGAAACAATGCAGGCCCATTACTGATGTATGGCCAATGACCGTCCAGATTATGCTCTTCACTACAGATCAGGAGGGGTGTAACAGTGGGAAGGACCAAAAAATATGGAACATTGCCCTCATGACATTTATGTATCCAATAAATTGGCAAACGTTTAATTTCTGTCCATCAGTTCTATCTTAAATTGATCATTGCCTTTTCTGCAAATGTTTTCACTGACACCAGTTTCTTCTAAACATTTGACGATCCAGCTATGAGCCAAGAATTGATTGCCTTTTTATTTCTAGTCATTCTAGATTGTGTGCAGATTTATTTTTCTACTTTTGCAGTTGTCCAGGATAATTTTATCAATTAGGAGCTGGTCTCTTGTGCCTCTGATCCTCTTTTTGGTTCATTTTGTTCTACTGGTCGAATATTATTCACTTTATAATAGTCCTGAATATTATCAGCTAAATACACCAGTGAGCAGTTTCAGCATTGTTGGCCGACGTGTTATTGGTCTGTAGCTTCCAGGTGTTGTCCCTTTTGCTGTGTCTTTTTGTATCAGGTAAGAGTTTCCAGTTGTTAACCAACCATTAGTTTTGCCATTCTGTAGAATCTCCTTAATATTTTTGGCCAATGTTGGGTGTAGTCTGATCAGGTGTTTGATCCAGAAGCATTGCAGCTGATCTTTACCTGGTGATGTCCAATTTTTGACACTTTACATCAGGGGAGGGGAACTCCAGGCCTCAAGAGCCACCAACAGGTCATGTTTTCAGGATTTCATTTGTATTGCAAAGGTTATAATGGATCAGCCGCACTGGTAATGATTCCAACCTTGTGCAATGATAAGGAAATTCTGAAAACATGACCTGTGGCCGATCCTTGAGACCCGGAGGTCCCTATCCCTGCTTTACATGGAACTTAGTCATTTCAGTTGTTAGAATTAGGTCTTCCATTTGTCAACCTTTTTGATTGATATTCCACTTTTGTTGTAGTTGTTTTGATTTTCTCAAAAATTATTCCACAATTGAATTTTTTCTTTTTTACTTGGGTTTACACTGTTCTTACCATTTATGCTTTAGTAAAACCACCTTTTGATCTGATTAAAATAGCTAATTTTGGTTATAATATATGATTCTCGCTTCATATCTTTCAATTTTCCAGGTTGTCAATATTATCTGTTGTGTACAGTGCTTTGTCAATTTCAAGTGATTCAACAGTATTTTTTTTTTACGAATTACTTCTTGATCTTTGTATTCTTTCATTTTTGCTTTTTAATTGTCTTCAAATTAAAGGAATTAGAATTATTTATGTATTTATTTTAGTTGCAATCTTTTACAGCCTCCCCCCGCCTCCTCCAGCCTCCCCAGCACCCGGACACAGCCCCCACACACCACATACCGTATTGACCCGTGTATAAGCCGAGGGGGTGACTTTTCAGCCCAATTTTTGGGCTGAAAAACTCGGCTTATACACGAGTATATACGGTAGTTCTAATACTTATCACTTTACTCCAGGTAATTGATCAGTCAGGAAAAAAGTTTTAAGTACTGTATTAATAATAATAATAATAATAATATATTAAAATATTGGAGCTAAAATAAACAAATACATCTAATAATAAATCTAATAATTATAATACATTCTTAAAAATAAATTCAACTGATCAATTGCCTGGAGCAAAGTGATAAGTATTACAATTGTTTATATACTGTATTTTTGCTTCAATTTTTATTATTTATATTATAATAATTAAAAAAAAAAAATAATAATAATACATTCTTTAAAATCTGATCAATTACCTGGAGCAAAATAAATCTTTTTTTTTTTTCCATATATTCTTCTTTGAGCTCTTTACCTCTGGAAGAACCAAGTTGAGCATAACCCATTAATGTCACAGTGATCAGTTACCAACAGAAATAAATAATTCATGACAAAAGGAATTAGTCTAATTAGCAGGCTGTTTGAGTTCTTTGATAAAACCTAGCTGTAATTCCGTGAAGGGCAGGAAGTGTTGTCATCATTCAGCCCTGAAAAGATTAGCATCTATTATGAATGAGGTGAGACACCCTAGTGAAGCCATGTGTGTCTTGGAGACAAACTTAATATGTTCCAGAGTGGGACACCGTTTGTCTCTCCCACAGATCGTGGTTCCTACTGGGCTATTGTATGTAATAACAACCAGAGACGGTTGTTGCAATCATTCTTTTGCTGTCCATCATTGTGACAACTGTGAAAATCCATTTGCTATGCAAAGCAGGGGAGCCACCATGAATGATTACTACAGAACGCTGCAACATACAAGAAATCCGTCATTCAGAACACAAGTAGGAGATAACCGAGCGTAAATGGAGTACATGACGATACTAAATTAAAAGGCAATAAAGGTTGTTCCAAATTTATGGTATTTTCATTGCGTAGAGGTAAGATGTTGCATTATCATTCACCCTTCACCTTTCTTCCAAAAATACATTTTTCATAGAGGTCTGTTTTTTTTTTTTTTTTTGCCAGACAAATTGTAGTTTTGAGTGACTCCATTCACTTTACCACAACATGTACTGAAAATTGGGAAATAAATTTCAAGTATGAAATAGTGTTACAAAATAGTATCATTCTGGGGAGGCTTCATTTTCTAGTTAAACAGGTCCAGCTGGATTATTATCACACACACAAAACCGTTTAAAGTAAATGAAACATCCTGCCCTCCGGCTTTACAGAAACAGGTGAAATGTACAGTCCATTTCTTTTGCGGACACACCCGCACACTTCACAGAAACATTTGTGTCATACAGTCTGTTGTATCCAGGGATACACCCGCATCCTCCAGCTATAACTCCACCAGAGTATCTGAGTGAACATGTGGCAACTTACACTCAATGACCTTAGTCAGAACACAACCCCTTTTCTCTGAGGTAGGTTACCTGTCAGAAGCTTTTGCTGGCTTCACATATTGACTCCTGTCAATCCAGTGATTACAGAAGTCTGCATTTCTGGGGTCATCTTTCAGGAGCTCTATCAGGCTCCAGACACTGACTCTGGTCAGTTCAGACTTGTAGGAAGTCGGCTGCATCCAGAACACAGCCATCGCAGGCTCTTCACATACATGGTCTCTGGACTGAGACAATTTGACCAAACAGTCTAATTATTTTGCTTGAGACACATCTATAGATGGAAGGTATGTGGATAGTCAGTCCCGCCAAGCACTTCTGACTATCCTGTAAACCTAGCCCTGAATGCATTAACATATCGTATTCTTGTCTGTAACATAGACAACTCCATGTATACCATTGTAAATATCTATCTCCCCAACAAGGGTCAAAACATTTTAATGGATAAAATAAATATCCAAATCATCAGAAGTAGTGATGGGAAGTTTAATACAATGTTTTTGCTTTACATATTGTATCCCAAAAGATATACCAATGTTCTTGTAAGAATAATTTACTTGTTATGTCATTTAAAAAATCAATAAAATTCTTTGAACAAGAAGTAGTGATGGGTGAACTTTCCGATGCTGGGGTTCGACTGACCCGGCCGGACTTTTTTGAAAGTTTGAGTTTGGGGCCAAATGTGACTTGAATGTGAGTCTGAACCCCGAATTCGGACTTTAAAGTTATTACATGGAGGCAGGGGAGCTGTAAAAGAAAGCAAATAGTGATTAAACATAAGCATCATACTTTCCGGCATCCAGCCGCTTGTACTTCTGGGCGGCTCAATAACTTCCTGGATATTCACCTCAGAGAGGCCCAACAGCCAATTAAGGACACCCATTCTCTGTGACAGTGTCTGATTATTGGCTGGTTGGAGTAATCTGGAGTTAGCCCATACATTCTATTATGGTAGATACTAGAATGTATGGGCTGTATTCAGGTTACTCCAATAGCCAATCACATACTCCCAGCTGCTTTGTATTGGCAGCTGGCACGAAGCACAAAATTCATAGTGTCAGGCCAATATTTTTTCTCTGTGTTGTGTTTTTTATGTTTAGTTGATGGGTCTAATATTGGCCTGACACTTTGAATTTTGGGCTTAGTGCCAGATGCCAATACAAAGCTGGTATCAACCCCTTTATTATGTGCCATCTACACTAGGACCGCTGGAAGAGCTGGGTAAAGCGCCTGAAAATGACGCTACAAAAGAATGCACCATTTTCAGGGGCAGCTGCGGGCTGCTATTTTCAGCATGGGTGTAATATGCTGTAGGATCACTCAGGGATCTATTTGCAATTGGGAGCACAGACTACACACAGACACCAAAGTTTTAAGGTGAACAAGTCTACAATTATCACACATGGCAAATACAGCTAAGTGCGGCAAGTGTAAGTTTATTAAACAGGCAAGTACTGGAAGTCTCAAGGAATAGTTCTAACAAATAAACTCCCAGCGGCCTGGGAATGGGAATCCAAAGAGAAACAAGACCAAGCACTATTTAGTACAGCTTTAAAAATAGTCCCAATGTCCAGAGAGCTGCACACAAACAACAGTTCAGTAAGTGCTGGCAAGGCATGAGAGGCTTACATGACACAGGGCCCGGTGAAGACAGCAGCAGAATCTGGGTGTTCAAAGAACAAGCAGCTGGAAGCAGGAGAGTAGCAGATGGTAGGTGATATTTGCAGGAGTTCAGAGGTAATTACTGGAGATACTGGAACGGATCAGCAAGAGGTTGAACAGACTGGTACAGCACAGAGAGACAGGGATTCAAACTGAAAAGTCGAGCACAGGTGGACCGTAGGTTGAGGTTTATAAAGGTAGAGGGGAAGATCACATGATCAGGAGTGAAGCAGTAAACACTATTTGGAAATGGGGCAAGACTAACAGAATGTCAATAGAAGATCAGACGTCCTAACAGTGAGGGGCCAAGAATGCTTGGGCCTTACCATGCCAGAATCCCAGCACCCTGCTGCCTGGATTTTACTTGGCTTCACAGTATTTAGTTTGCTAGTCAAGGGAAAAGCCAGGCAGCTAGTGGTGACAGCGCCTAGGTGTCAGCTTTATCTGTGCTGGGAATCAAAAATACAGCGAAACGCTATGTCATTTATTTATTTTTTTTAAATCTTTTTTTTAGCCAATACAAAAGAATTAACAAGTAACAAACAATCCAATTAAGTCATAGAATAGGATGACTCACATAGCATTTAGAAAGTACACTGGAATAGGCTAGAAACTATTACATGTCATCGTGTATACTAGTTATCAACAATAAACTCAACATGCAAAGAATGAGGGGACTGCTAAAGACAAAACTGCCATTCGCTCTACCACTAGCAAATATCAAGTAGTTTTACGTCCAAAGATCGAATGTAATTAGTGGTAGAAGAAATGAAAGAAAGGAAAAGCCCCAGATGGTAGGAGAAAGAAAACCATCAGAAGAAAGAGATAAGAAAGAAAGCAGGAAAGGTCAAAGGGGAGAAAGGGGTGGGAAGCTATGAGCATGGCAACCCCATATACAACCCCCAGGTATAGACGGGATATGGGACCGACTCACAACGATTTAATCCGTCAACAGTCTCGTATAATCAGGTGTTTCCCTGAACATAATCCAAACAGCCATGTCCGAGTATATCTGGCCACCTGTGTGTCAGTATGAGCAGAGAGTCTTTCCATTCTACAAAGATCCATCCCCTCAGACTCCTCCGTTCTCACAACCTCCTCCATCATCAAGCTTCCCCATCCTCACAGCCTCCTCCATCCTCACATCTTCCTCCATCCCCTCAGCCTCCTCATCCCCTTAGCCTCCTCCATTCCCTCAGCCTCCTCCATCCTCACAGCCTCCCATCCCTTAGCTCCCCCATCCCCTTAGCCTCCCCCATCCCCTTAGCCTCCCCCATCCCCTTAGCCTCCCCCATCCCCTTAGCCTCCCCCATCCCCTTAGCCTCCCCCATCCCCTTAGCTCCCTCCCCTTAGCCCCCCCATCCCCTTAGCCTCCCCATCCTAGCCTCCCATCCCTTAGCCTCCCCATCCCTTATCCCCTCAGCCCCCTCATCCCCTCACCTCCCATCCCCTCAGCCTCCTCCATCCTCACAACCTCCCCATCCCTCAGCCTCCTCCATCCTCCAGCCTCTTCCATCCTCACAGCCTCCCCATCCCCTCAGCCTCCTCCATCCCCTCAGCATCCTCCATCCCCTCAGCCTCCTCCATCCCCTCAGCCTCCTCCATCCCCTCAGCCTCCTCCATCTTCTCAGCCTCCTCCATCTTCTCAGCCTCCTCCATCTTCTCAGCCTCCTCCATCTTCTCAGCCTCCTCCATCTTCTCAGCCTCCTCCATCTTCTCAGCCTCCTCCATCCCCCCAGCCTCCTCCATCCCCTCAGCCTCCTCCAACCCCTCAGCCTCTCCATCCTCACAGCCTCCTCCATCCTCACAGCCTCCTCCCTCCTCCATCCCCTCAGCCTCCCCATCCTCACAGCCTCCCCATCCTCACAGCCTTCTCCATCCTCACAGCCTCCCCATCTTCACAGCCTCCCCATCCTCACAGCCTCCTCCATCCTCACAGCCTTCTCCATCCTCACAGCCTCCTCCATCCTCACAGCCTCCCCATCCTCACAGCCTTCTCCATCCTCACAGCCTCCCCATCTTCACAGCCTCCTCCATCTTCTCAGCCTCCACCATCTTCTCAGCCTCCTCCATCTTCTCAGCCTCCTCCATCTTCTCAGCCTCCTCCATCCCCCCAGCCTCCTCCATCCCCTCAGCCTCCTCCATCCCCTCAGCCTCCTCCAACCCCTCAGCCTCTCCATCCTCACAGCCTCCTTCATCCTCACAGCCTCCTCCCTCCTCCATCCCCTCAGCCTCCCCATCCTCACAGCCTCCCCATCCTCACAGCCTTCTCCATCCTCACAGCCTCCCCATCTTCACAGCCTCCCCATCCTCACAGCCTCCTCCATCCTCACAGCCTTCTCCATCCTCACAGCCTCCTCCATCCTCACAGCCTCCCCATCCTCACAGCCTTCTCCATCCTCACAGCCTCCCCATCTTCACAGCCTCCCCATCCTCACAGCCTCCTCCATCCTCACAGCCTCCTCCATCCTCACAGCCTCCTCCATCCTCACAGCCTCCCCATCTTCACAGCCTCCCCATCCTCACAGCCTCCTCCATCCTCACAGCCTCCTCCATCCTCACAGCCTCCTCCATCCTCACAGCCTCCTCCATCCTCACAGCCTCCTTCATCCTCACATCGTCCCCATCCTCACAGCCTCCCCATCCTCAGACTCCTTCATCCTCATAGCCTCCTCCATCCTCACAGCTTCCCCATCCCCTCACCCTCCTCCATTCCCTCAGCCTCCTCCATTCCCTCAGCCTCCTCCATTCCCTCAGCCTCCTCCATTCCCTCAGCCTCCTCCATTCCCTCAGCCTCCTCCATTCCCTCAGCCTCCTCCATCCTCACAGCCTCCTCCATCCTTACAGCCTCCCCATCCTCACAGCCTCCTCATCCTCACTCCTTACTCCTGTCTATAAGGTCTGTCAGTCAGTGTGACGCAGTTTACTCCTGTCTATAAGGTCTGTCAGTCAGTGTGACGCAGTTCACTCCTATTTACAAGGTATTCTAGAATACCCGATGCGTCAGAATCGGGCCACCATCTAGTCAATTTATATTTACCTTATTCTACCAACTTGCTCTTCTATCTTTGACATTGACGAACTACCCCCAAAGATTAGACCCTTTAGCATACATATCTTATTAGCCACAAAAATCCATCCAAATAGAAACAAATAGAACCAGCTCTTATGACAGAAATTATAGAAAAATTGCCTATGCATGACATATATGAATGTAATTATTAATTCAGAAATAATATATTCCAAAAATATTCTAATTTGTCTTTTGGGTACAAAAAAAAATTCCCACCAGGATGAAGCCTGTAGCAAACCATAATTAAAAGGTTAAATTATTGATGACATCCAAATATGGTTCAATTTTCATGGACTGACAGAATGGGAAAACTTTTTTTCTCCACCTCCCAAGAAAAATGTATCCCACCACTCTGATCAGAGTTTCATTAGCATAATCGGATCTTTATTCCCGGATGGAACCTTCCCTTATGGACATTCTGCATTGGAAAATACTTTCTGTCGCTGCATATTGTAATACCAGCAGTAACATGCACCTATCGAGCATTGTCAACCCGCATTTCATTCGATACAAATGCTGATTTATTTGTGTTCTTCATCTATTGCCATTTCAGGCTCAAGTGAAGATTTCCATCAGCCAGTTTATAACATTTGCCCATACAAGTGTGAATGAAGTCAGTGTAAAATACCAGCAGAATGAAAAGCATTATAACTACACAACGCCAAAGAGTTTCCTGGAGCTGATTAAACTATACTGGAATCTTCTGGGGAAGAAAAGAAATGAGCTTGTTCAGAAAATGGAAAGACTAGAAAATGGATTACAGAAGCTGCAAACAACCGCTTTTCAGGTGAGGAATAGTATGATGACTTGAAGGGGTTTTATGTTTTCCATCTGTTTCTGGCTGCAGTTTGTTTTAAAAGACAAACAAGCGGAGCTTTACTCACCTTCCCCGGGTTCAGCAAGGAGTCTCTGCCACTGTTCCCGTCACGTCAACCGTGTTGCAGCCAATGATCTCAGCAGCTCCGAGTGGCTCAATTCGTCTACTCGAGCAGAGCCACAGTAAATAATGATTGGCTGCAGCGCTGTTGACGTGACGTCAGTACTGTAGTCATTAACAGACACCAGGAGCTGTGGTGGAAACCCATCACTGGATCCGGTTAAAGTAAGAAAGCACAATTACTTTTTTAAAACAAATTGTGCCTCAGGACATGGGATTTCTGAAAATGGAAAACATTTTTAATGTGAACATTCGCTATGTGTTATAGCTGTTACATGTTTTGTTAATTTACTTATATCTAATTCCATGGTTTGGAGCTCAGTTTTTCTGATTGGAAGTTTTAAAACATTTGCTTAGACACAGAGATAAATTATAAAATTATAGCCGCATGAAGCAGCCACTAGGGGAAGCCTAGGAAGTTACTAAATACTAATAGGAAACTAGTATGTGACGGAAATATTAGCCAGTTGTGTATGCTGTGAAGAAAGCTTGTAAAATTATTTTTTTTATTTTGAGTGGTTGAGACAACAAATATAAAATGTATCAAAAGTGAAAAAAAAATCATAAATCTCCCTTAAGCGGCCGTCACACATGTCGACATCGTAGCGATATTGTAAGCGATCACGTGCACGCGCGATCGCTTACAATATCGCTCACATCGCTGGTGAGATGTCACACAGACAGACTCACCAGCGATGTGGACCAGCGAGATCGCTGGTAACTGTGGTACACATCAGGTTACTAGGCGCCACGCGTCGCTTAGTAACCTGACGTTTACCATAGTTACCATCTCCCAGCATAGGCTCTGCCGCTGGGAGATCGTTCATCGTGGTGTTATACACCACGATGAGGCAGATCGTAAAATCGTTCATCGCAAGATCTGAGCTCCGGAGCTCAGATCTCGATTTTGCGATTTTATCAATTCTCGCTCGTCGTATCTTGCCGTCACACGCACAGACATCGTTCAAGCGATGTTTAATCTGGCGCGTTCAAGCGATATCTTTCAAGATATCGTAGCGTGTGACGGCCGCTATATTAGGCAATAGTTCGCATTGCTAACTCCTTTACGACACCTGCTGTAAACGTACGGTGTTGCGGTAAGTGCCATACATGTACGGCACTCCGTTCGTACTAGCTCACAAGGAGAGCCGGCAAAATCATCAGTGAGTGTCCGCTTTATATCATAGCTGACACCGTGCTATAATGCCTACCGTAGGTACTATTTTTTTCAGAATCTGTAATGAATTTTATTATGAGACTTTTTAGTCTTAATGTCAACTTGGCATATCCAAAAATGCTATTTCACTTCAAATATAAGGTTAATCTGCTGGTAAATAGCGTTACAATCATGCCTGCTTACTTCATTACATCAGTGCCCACATGGAAATAAGGAATTTATATCCTCCCTATAGCCACTAGCTTCCAGTTATCAGGGGGTGCAGAAAGCAATTATTCACAAGTTACTGCTCACTACACAGGGAGTGTGGCTGTAACCACTTCCCGGGACTCTGATTGACAGGCTGCTCTGCAGTGTGTGTGCTAGGATATGATTACAGTGCTCACTGTGTAGTGACTGTTTCCAGTCATTGGGACTATGCATGGAGAAGCTGCAAACAACTACAATCTCATTTTCTCCCTGTAGCTGCTGCTCCAGTCAAGCATACAAACAATATGTTAACGCTATATCCAGTAAGCCATCTACACAGGATTTTAAAGCTCGTTATCTGCAAGGAGCGTGTCAACAGAGACGCGTTTCAATGGGTTAACCGTCTTAGGGTCCTTTCACATCAGCGTTTTTCGCTGATCGCGGCAGTTGCGGTGAAAAAAAACGCAACTGCCGCGATTACCGCATAACGGCCACAATCGCAGCACACTTGCGGCAAGCCCCATACAATGTCTATGGGGCTTGCTGTAAGTGTGTGGCAGGTGCGGCAAGTGCGGTTTCGGCACTTGCGGCAGGTGCGGCCGCGAAAAAAACGCGGTATGCCGCGGTTTTTTTCGCGGCCGCACCTGCTGCAAGTGCCGATACCGCACTTGCCGCACCTGCTGCAAGCCCCATAGACATTGTATGGGGCTTGCCGCAAGTGAACCGCAAGTGCGGCCGTTATGCGGTAATCACGGCAGTTGCGTTTTTTTCACTGCAACTGCCGCGATCAGCTTAAAACGCTGATGTGAAAGCAGCCTTAGACGGTTTAGCCATCGAAACACATCTCTGCTGACACGCTCCTTGTGCCTTTTGATCTACATACCAAACTTTATGCTGTATAAATAAAAGGATTCTGTTATGAAAACCTGACGTCTGATGACGGATTTCTGTGAACTCTTGTGATGGAACACTCGAGTACTATGAGTATGAAAAGGATGACATAGTGTTCCAGCAGGACAACGACCTAAAACACACGTTAAGATTGTTAAAGAAATGGTTCAATGACAATGAAGTAGAGGTGCTGGTTTGGCCCGCACTGTCATCAGACCGCAGCCCAATTGAACACTTGTGGATAGAATTGAAAAAAAGAAGCTTTATACATACCCAAGTGAGGCGATCAGTATGCACCAACATTGGGAACATGTAGATGAGACCTGGGATCAGATTTTGGTCAAGACATACTTGAATGTGATCAAGAGCTGCCCAGAAGGATTCAGGCAGTATTGGAAGCCAAAGGTGGATTTACAAAATACTAACAAATTAATAAAAATTGAAAGTTAGCTTTTTAGGAGCTAAACAGTAATGATGCAGTGAGATAACAAAAATCTGCATAACTGATCATATTCTACAAAGTTGCAAGTCAAATTTATATATGAGATAGCCAAGATGATTGTCTATAAAATGAAAGCAAACTTGTCACCTCATTCTACCCCCCTGACCTATCACTAGCTGTCCCTGCACCTTCCTAGCTGCTCCCTTACCATCCCTGTTTGCAGTAAATGTGCCCTATAAAGATGGTGAAAAATTAGTTATAACTTACAAGCAGTTGCTCAGTCAGGAGACTGGAAAGGCGGCTCTAGGCTCCATTTACCCCTCCTTGCTTCATCACCGCACGCCTTGCTGGGCGTCATCATTCATTCTTGATCTCCTCCTTCTGTTGGAAATTCCCGCCCTCTTCTGCTCCTATGATGCACCGGCCGGAACGTCATATCTGACCGGTGCATTGTGGGGGCTGGTCACGTGGTACAGGCCGGCTTCAATATGCGCACTGCGCATGCGCCAGGAGCCGGGGCCGTACCACGTGATCAGCCCCACAATGCATCGGGTCGGATATGACGTTCTGGCCGGTGCATCATGGGGCAGAAGAGGGCAGGAAATTCAAACAGGAGGAGGAGATCAAGAACGAATCATGACGCCCAGCAGGGCATGCAGTGATGAAGCGAGGAGGGGAGAATGGAGCCTGGAGCTGCCTTTCCAGTCTCCAACTGGAGACTGTTTGTAAGTTATAACTCATTTTTCACCATCTTTATAGGGTGCATTTACAGCAGACAGGGATGGTTAGGGAGCAGCTAGGAAGGTGCAGGGACAGCTAGTGATAAGTCAGGGGGTAGAATGAGGTGACAGATTCCCTTTAAGGTAGTCTCACGCTCAAAATTATAGTGGATGGTGAGATATGGAGTTTGAAAGTCAAAAGTTCAAAACATCATTACCTTTTTGCTCATCCGTGTAAACTGTGTCTGAGCAAGTGTCTGGAGATTAACTCCTATGATCTCTCCATTGTTACAACGAGACACAAGAGATTCCTGCTTTCCTATATATTTGGAGCACATGTGCAAAAGAAACAGCTGATTTGAAGACATTGTGCAGCAGTACTGAGCAGGGTACTTGTGAATCCAACCCAGCTTTGAGATCAAACACATTGTAGGAACATTAAAATACATTCTGGCAATGTCTGTATGTCTCACTGATTCTTGTTACCACCTTTCACCCCATAATGCAGGTGTTCTCAGCCCAAAACCTCCCATGATGCAGATGTCTTCATCCCTTCTCCATAGACTTCAAAAGGCAGCTGAATTTAATCCCACATTGAGCTGACAGTCCTTGTCTAGAGCAAGACAAATTTCCACTGTATTTTTCATTGAACATTAATTTGCATGAGAATAAGAAATGGTTCATTAGTTGAGAAAGAAGGATATTTCTTTAATAAGATACAGGTGCATCTCAATGAATTAGAATATCATCAAAAAGTTAACTTTTTGATGACATTCTAATTCATTGAGATGCACATGTATATTACAAAATGTCTTACATTCACTTGTACTTTTGATTATGCAAAGTTTGTTGAAAGTACAATGTCTATTTAGAACCAGAACTGGTCTGCCAGAGTGAGAGTCGCTGATAAATCATATGACCTGTTATGTCCGAAGTATCAACCAAGTGAGACTAATCACAATAATTGTATATCTTTCTGTGACCTTTTCTAACAAGTTTTAATATTCTTACTTGGGATTCTTTTGCTTTGAATTCAGTGTATAATTTCCCTTTTTGAAAACAATTATAATTTGCATACCGATATTATATATTGTCAGATATCCACTGCTGGAAAGTTAATAGATTTTTTAAAGGTATCATTACAATAAAGAGATATTACTGCATTTATGCACATAATTAACCAACAAGTTCATTTTTATTGCCTTCAAGCCAGTATTTTGATAAATAGAGAGACGTAATTACATAACCTCTAGAGACACAAAGTAATTATACACGTTCACAATGAAGCCCTCGGCAACATTTATTCTTTAAGCTAACTGATTTTAATATAATTGAAAATATTGTCTTAAAACTTAATTAACCAGGTCTCTGTCGAATTCCTGCAGGTGGAGGATTTGAAGTCTAAACTTGCTGTACAAGAGGTAGAACTTCACCAGAGGAACACGGATACAGAAGCCCTGATTGACAAGATTGGACATCAGACAGAAAAATTAAATCAAGAAAAATCTGTTGCAGACGATGAGGAACGAAAGGTAAAGTACTGACAGAACTTAATTTTGTGCTGTTCTCCAACAGTATGGGTGTTGTGAGGCAGCAGCTTACCTTAGCCAGAAAATGAGGCAGTGACCCAGGGATAAAGTTCAAACCACACATGTATATTTACAAAATCACACTGTAAACAGACTTGGTGTTATGCTGGCAGATGGTGAGCGTCTGGGAGTGGACCACTTGGTTATGACAACTTTGCCGACTGGAGGAGCTAACCTGGCTAAGTCACCCGGTACGGTCACTACCAAGCACAACTCCTGCCACGTCTGGATGGCGTGATAGCTGGCACCAGTGGTCGTCTCTTACGGACAGGGTTATGCAGTCTCTTGGTAGATACGGCTAGACAGTCCGCTGCAGGCAAAAGTGGACTGTAGTGGACGGGTACAGACTGTAGTAAGCTGTAGCATGCTGTAATGGGCAGGTGTAGGCTGTAGCAGGCTGTGGCAGGTAGGTGCAGGTCATAGCGTAAAGGTGCAAACAGGTGCAGGCTGGAGTGGGAAAATTATGAGACACATGCTAGTATTTGCGCAAAAACCTATATGGGGCAGTCAAAGGCACAAATGGGGTCTTATCCGAGGGATAACCTGTACAATATCGTTAGTGATTGTTACTGCTCACCTTGCTGGATTGTGCCACTCACAACTAGTATAAGCACCTACGCAACTGCTGCTGGATCCACACTTCCACGTGTATAATGGTGGAGGTACAACAATCAAATAGGACAGCGTGTCGTGATCCACGCTGCCACATCAAAAGGAAACCAAGAAATAATAAAAGGCGGTGTTTATTGCATATTCTAAGTGTTTCTGAGCCGTCCCTGCTCCTTCCTCAGGAATATTCACCATGTTTTACATGGAGTATATTCCTGAGGAAGGAGCAGGGACAGCTCAAAAGTACTTAGAATAAGCAATAAACACCACAAATTATTATTCCTTGGTTTCCTTTTGATGTGGCATGGCAGATCACGACACACCGTCCTATCTGATTGAGTATTTGAGCAAAGGCATATGGGTACAGGGTATGAGGTACAAGACAAGGGACTGGGTCACAGGTACAGAGTACAAGGACAAGGACTTGAGAAACTAGTAATGTCTCTAAGGAAGAACCACATTGCTCAGACACCTACCAATGGGGGAAAGTGCCTTAAGTACACAGTACTTCCCAGTCAAGGGTTGGGAAGCAGTTCCGGGTTTAGGATGTATTGACCTTTAAATATTATTAGTGTGCAGGTTATGGTGCCTAAGCGCGCTCCCAGAAGACCTGCGCATGGCATATAGGCCCCTGAAGCTGGAAGACACAGCTGTGGAGCGGGTGGATGGGTGGGACCGCATGGATGGTGAGTATGATGTGGATGCCCAGCGGAGAGACAAACTAGAAGAAAAGTAGAAAAGCGCACATAGGGTCTTATCCGGGTGTAACCGGGGTGTTGTATTGTGTGCTGTTGCACTAACCTTATGTTGTTGTGAGAGTCACAACAACTATTGAAGCATAAGCCGGCTTGCAGCACTCCCCCCAAGGAAAACAGGTTAAAGCATTAGATGAAAGGTGGTAATTCGTGCGCTGCCGTCTGTCCGTTGGTTCCAGGAAATCCAAGGAATCACAAGATGTTAAAAGTAATACCTTTAATGTATAATTCTTACGCGTTTCGTGGTACTTCAGACCACTTCATCAGAGATCCACAAGGTAACCACTAGCCCCCCGAAGCAGCCGACGCGAAACACGTGTCGGGGCTACTGGACCAGTGGACAGACGTGGCAGGGACCCTCACTAGGCTCATGGGTAAGCTGTTATTGTGCACTTTATTGTAATTTAGATCAGGGGTTTTGTTACTTCCAATAGGATAAACTACCTCTACCCTGATCTATGCACCTTGGCACTTTGCACTTTTACTACCCCTCTGAACCTTCCATATACAGCCCTTGCCTGTCTTGCCCACTTGTCACTTTGTCTCCCTCTTAATGTTTAAATGTCTTGTCAATTTTACCTTGGACACGTCTGTTATTGTATCCATTGCATTTAATAAAGTAAAACTTTGTGCAATATACACTGTGTGGACAGTACATACGTGTTTTAGCTACTTGGGCAATAGAACTCTCATTCTCTCTTTCTTTTCATTTTTTTGAATTACCACCTTTCATCTAATGCTTTAACAGCGGAGGGACAGGCAAACATCATAGAACCGCAGGTAGGGTCGGTGCACCATGGATACAGTTCTCCCTGCCGCGTTGAGACCGACAACGCGGGCACTAGGTTACACCTGGAAAATCCGGAACGCAGCCGGTATACTTCAGTAACTCCTCAATATATCAGTTAAAGGCAAATTGAATTTGGTCTGAAATTCTGTATCAAAATTAGATTCACCAGAATCGGATTTCACATTTTTAGTGATTTGATTTAGGTGAATCAAGCAAAATGGCTGTCACCACCCAGTCCTCTGCTGGTTCGCTTCCTGTCCACGGCTCCGATCTTCACTTTTATTTTTATCCTTCCGCATCTCCAATGCTGCCTAGGAATCGTGAAATGAAAAGGAATACTGAAGCCAGAAGGAAGAAGAGAGTCAGCAGAGGACTTGGTGTGGAGTTCAATGAGAGGAAATGGTGAGAATGGATGTGAATATAACATTTTAATTTTTTATAGAGACTTCAGCCGATAATAAATGTCTTTTATCAACAATTTAATTTGTGCTGAATACATTTGACCCCAAATTAATTGCCTGATTTGTCAAATTGCTATATTTTCGCAAAAACAAGATGATGTCTTATGGATCTATTCAAATGTGAACATCCACTTTTTAATTATTTACATAAAGGTACCGTTACACGCTTCAATGTCAATAAGATATCACCAATGATCTCACGGGAGCGAGGTCGTTAGGACATCTTTTTGACATCTTTGGTGAGATGTCACATGTCTAGATATCGTGAACGACGCTCCAACGATTTGGCAAGCAGCTATCGTTTGCACAACCCAGGAACGATACTTGTTCACTGTTGTGAATAGGTGAAGTCGTTAACGACATCGTTATCTCGGTGCCACACACAACGATGCAGCAGGTTGGCTGAACGATGATCATCTGATTTGAGAACATGTTCTCAAATCTGCGATCAGAGATTCAATGATTTATCATAGTCGTATCTTGGTGTAACACGCAACGATGTCCTAACGATGTCGTTTGAACAATTCCAAACCCGTGACATTTGAGCGATGTTGTTCGTGATCTCGTACCGTGTAACGGTACCTTTACTAATATACATTTGTTGTAAAAATTAAGTTGTCTACTAGTGGCTGATACTTCAACGTGAAAACTGACCATTATGAGGTGTCCTAGTAAATGTAAATATATGCAATCTGAAAAATGAAAAATGACCTAAGTTAAAACCATGGAACGTTAACTGGTTTAAAAAAACTACATTCCCTTTAAAACAACTACTGAAATAAAATGTATTATGATTTTTATTTATTATTAATATTATAAGAGCGTATTACCTTCATTGCTCAGATTATTCTCCGTCCACCTTTGCTATAAGGGATCGGTCACAGCACCATATAAATCAGATGAGCGCTATCCAATTTTTTGTCAGATAGCACTTGGACCAATGTTATTCCATAGGACTAGTTCTTTTCACTGACAGAATCTGTCTGTGCAAAACATTACAGCATGCTGCAATATCACTCTGAAATTGGATGAGACTCACCCATTCAAGTCTATGGGTGTGAGAGAAAAAATGGATGACACAGTATAGCATCCGCTTTTTTATAGGTACATTAGAATTCTGTAACATAGGAAACTATATATGGTCCTGTAAATGATTAATAACTAGTACTGTAAAAAAAACAGATTAGACACAGATGACAAGTGAAGAAAAAATCGTCCCACTTTTCTGGATGAAACTATATGGTGGCTCAGTGGTTAGCAGTGGAGTCTTGCAGCACTGAGGTCCTGGGTTCAAATCCCACCAAGGAAAACATTTGCAAGGAGTTTGTATGTTCTTCTTGAGATTGTGTAGGTCTCCTCAGGGTTTTCTCATGTTTTCTCCCACACTCCAAAGACATACTGATAGGGAATTTAGATTCTGATCTCCAATGGGGACAGTGTTGCTTATGCATTTAAAGAGCTGTGGAATTAATGGCACCATATAAGTAAACAAATATTATTATAAGTTTGGTTTATTTCTCTACACATTTCAACGCAATACTGACTCTACATCAGGATAAAACCATAGTGTAGAACATGCAGTCATACATTGCTGTATATAGGGCAATGTTTGACCACATGTTCTACACCAGGGGTGGGGGAAACTCCAGGCTTCGAGGACTGCCAGCAGTGCAGGATTTCCTTAGCATTGCACAGGGGTTGGAATCATCATCTGTGCAATGCTATGGAAATCCTGAAATCCTACACCATTGGCAGCCCACGAGGACTGGAACTCCTCACTCTTGTTCTACACTATGGTTTTGTCCTAATGAAGAGGCAGTATTGCCTTGAGATGCAAAGAGAAAAAAACATTCTTCAATTTTATAGTTGTTGGACCTATTTCATCTGTTTACTAAAGGCAGCGCTGAGGAACCGCATTTTGATCCTGACTTTATCTTCCTTCACAAAGTGCCATTAAAATTGTCAATTTTTAAGTAAAAGTTAGGAACTTCATTCAAGTCAAGAACATTAACTAAAACATGGAAAATCATGAGCGGTGTATTTGCAGGTAGAGATTTTAGTTTGAAATTTTAAAAGCCTTGAATTTTTAAACTCATTAAAAAGCAAAAGAGTGACGTAATCGCAGTGTGTAACATTCTGTCTTACAGTATTTTCATAGTGATGATTGATTCAGTAGAAAAAAGGAGCTGTATTATGAATTGACAGAATGAAGGAGGCCAGAAATGATCAACGTCATATTGTCAACTGTGACATTTGGCTCCAACAGATAAACATGTAGATATAAAGCAATGATCTAATGATAGATTTCCCGGAAAATCACATTACAAACAAGACTGCTCTTCAGGGACTCCTGCCTCTAGCACCTCAGGGCTTCAATTTAGCAGGATGCTTCACGTATGTCTAACTAAGCTTGTCTATTAAACCATATCTCCGGGGAATAAGCTGTTAGAGAAAACCAAGAAAAATATTATAAGTGCCTCAAGCTCATTTCAAAGCTGAATATTTCAATGTTTGGCTAAGCACTGCGAGGTCTTTGTGGTAATATATACACATGTAGAGGGACAGGGGTCCTTCAGGACTTGCACTAATACTTGCGGTGCCATCTTTATTTTCATGTAATATATAGCAACACATCTATAACAATAAGAAGTACACAAATATCAATCTAGTTACTCATCACAAACTTTACTTTTATTTTTAGCTATATACTGCTTAGTTACAATATGAAATCTACTTAAAGCACCTGGTGGGAAACAGATAGATTTTAGGGATGGGAAATCCAATTTTTTTTCGTAAATTTGATTCTCATCCTTGTGCTTATCTACTTGGAATCCTTGTTGTTTTATGATCAATTTGATTTTGATTTGTATGAAACTTTTTAATATTTTTTGGTTTATGTATAAATTAGGTAGCTGCTCTCCAGGCAGAGATAACAAAGCAGCAACAAGAAACAGCAGATGACTTGGCTAAGGCAGAACCAGCTCTCCAAGCGGCAAATGCAGCTCTAAATACACTGAACAGGGTAATAACCCAACACCAGATCTCTTGTATCTCAAATTTTTATTTCTTCACCATAAAGCAAATTTAACTCCTTTATTTCAATAGTTAAATCTCACAGAGCTCAGAACATTTCCAAATCCCCCAGCACCTGTAACCAATGTGGCTGCTGCCGTACTTGTACTCTTATCAACAAATGGAAAAATACCTAGAGATAGAAGCTGGAAAGCTGCAAAAGTGTTGATGAGCAAGGTAAGAATTATTAGTCCTTGTCTTTCATCTTGCATACACTTACAGCTTACAGCATATACATTACAGAGGAGATTGTACTCTGACTCTCTGATGGTACATAATAGCAGTGAAGGTCTTTAGACTTTCTATTGAGCCAGTCTTTTGTCACTGGGGGGGGGTGTTAGCAACAGAGGCGTAACAAGTCAACTGCGGGCGCCGGTGCAGCTTTTACATCAGGGCCCCCTTAGGTGAGGACGGAGGGGGTTTGGGGGGGTGCTGTCAGTCTTTCAGCTGCCTGCCAGCACAGTTGAGGAGCGTGGGTTGCTGTCAGGAATTTTCTATTTACTATTCTTGCAGAGCTGCCGACAGCAGGAGGAGAGGAGGGGCGGGCACAGCTACAGGAAGTCCCGCTTCACTTTCTCCCCATCCTCCCTCCTTGGCTCGGACACCCGCGGTCGTGGCGGGCGGCTGGAGGCACAGGTTCCCCCGACCACTGCGAGGCGGTAGGTACGCCACTGCTCAGCAACCTTCAGACACCACCACTGTTCACTGTGGATCAAAATCCTGGCGAAATCCGGCCAGGTAACACTCTGTGTGGTAAATTCAATGTTTACCAGGATTGCAAGACTTTTCTATTGCAGGGGAAGTGTAATATTAAATATCAGCAGTCCTTATGAAAGGCACAGTAGTGGCTCAGTAAGGTCATATTGATAGGCACAAGACGATTAAGAAATATGTAATGGGATTTTCCCATGTCAAAAATGTTTTTTCCCATTGAGTCAGTTGTTTGTAAAAAGAATGGTCTTTACTTACGCTCCCCAAGTCCAGCACTGTGTCTCTGCCACTGCATCGGTCTCTGTTTGGCTGTAGTGGTAGCATCACATAAAACGCACTGCAGCCAATCACTGAGCTTACCCTCATGTGCAGTCTATACAAGCTATGACTAAGTGAGAAAGAAAACCATGCAAAAAAGTGCATCCCAAATGTGAAATGAACATGTTTATTGACAATTTCTGGAAATATTCCTCAGTTAAAACCAGAAGATTAGATACACTATGTAAAAAGTGACATGCATGTTTTTCTCACTATCTGACATGAAATCAGAATAAATCTTTCCCGTTTTAGGTCAATTAGGATTAGCATTATTATTTATATTTGCCAAATGGCAGCATAATGAGAGAGAATGTTTTAAGGCATTTTTATTAATTTCTACAAAGTCCAAAGTTTACTTACACTAAGATTACTATGTCTCTAAACAAATTAGGACATAGCCATTACTCCACAAGAAGCATAAAAATAGCCAGATACATTTCATGCAAATACACACATGAACAAATAGCTACATTTTGGAGACATGTCCTGTGCTCTGACAAACCTAAAATTCAACTGTTTGGCCATAATGGCCATCATTACAGTTGGAAGAAAAAGGGAGAAGCTTTGGAGCCCTAAGAACACAATCCCAACAGTGAAACGAGGTGGCAGCATCATGTTGTGGGGTGTTTTGCTGCAGTAGGGACTGGTTCATTCACAAATAGATGGCATGATGAGTAAATAAGATTGTGTGGCAATACTGAAGCGATATCTCAAGACATCAGCCAGAAAGTTAAAGCTTTGGCGGAAATGGATCTTCCAAACTGGTTCCAAAGTCAATGTTTTGGAGTGGCCATCACAAAGCCCTGATCTCAATCCTATTGAAAATTTATGGGCAAGCTGAAAAGGCAGGTGCGAGTAAGGTGACCTACAAACATTATTATTAGTTGTTATTATAGCGCCATTAATTCCATGGCGATTTACATGTGGAAAAAGGGTAAGCATAGACAAGTACAATGCAATGGAAAATATACGGCACACGGGTACAGAAGGATAGAGAATGCTGTTCGCAAGGGCTTACAATCGATGAGGGGAAGGGAGGGAATACAGTAGGAGAGGGTAGAGTTAGTCATGCGGTGATTTGGTGGACCGAGGCTCACAGTAGGTTCTAGGCTTGTTGGAAGAGGTGAGTCTTCAGATTTCCTTTGAAGGTTTCCAGAGTAGGTGAGAGTTTGATATGTTTGGGCAGAGAGTTCCAGAGTATAGCGGATGCACGGGAGAAATCTTGTATGCGTTTGTGGGAGGAGGAGATAAGGGGGGAGTAGAGGAGGAGATAAAGAAAAAATTGGAGGTTGCGGGTGAATAGGTATCGAGGGACCCTGTCACAGATGTACGGAGGATACAGGTTGTGAACGGCTTTATAAGTTAAAGTTTGGATTTTAAACCAGGTCCTCTGAGAAATGGGGAGCCAGTGAAGGACTTGGCAGAGAGGAGAGGCTGGGGAATAGTGAGGAGTCAGGTGGATTAGTCAGGCGGCAGAGTTTAGGATAGATTGAAGAGGGGCAAGGGAGCAGGAGGGGAGGTCGGTGATCAGAAGGTTACAATAATCGAGACGGGAGATGATGAGGGCATGGACAAGTGTTTCGGCAGTGTCGGGTCGAGGAATTAACAGATCTGGGAATATTTTTGAGTTGGAGTCAGCAGGAGGTGGCAAGGGCTTGGATTTGCGGCTTGAAAGAGAGGGCAGAGTCGAGGATTACCCTGAGGCACTGAGCGTGGGGGACTGGGGAAAGTGGACAGCCGTTGACAATGATGGATAGGTCAGGTGGTGGGGGAGAGTGGGATGGGGGAAAGATGATGAATTTTGTTTTGTCCATGTTCAGTTTCAGAAAGCGGGCGGAAAATAAAGATGAGATAGCAGGCAGACATTGTGGAATTTTGTATAGCAAGGAGGTGATGTCTGGTCCAGAGAGATAGATCTGGGTTTCATCAGCGTAGAGGTGATACTGGAGACCGAGGGATTCAATGAGCTGTCCCAAACCGAGGGTGTAGATGGAGAAAAGTAGGGGTCCAAGAACCGAGCCTTGAGGTACACTGACAGATAGGGGGTAGGCTGAAGTGGTGGTGTGGGAGAGGGTGACGCTGAATGTCCTGTACGTTAGATATGAGGAGATCCAGGAGAGGGCCAAGTCAGTGATACCAAGAGATTCCAGAATCTGTGGTAGGAGGGTATGGTCAACCATGTCGAAGGCAGAATAGAGGTCGAGGAGGAAGAGGAGGACAGAGTAGTGTTGTTTGCTCTTGGCGGTTAAAAGGTCGTTGGTAGCTTTCACTGCTTCGGTGGAGTGATGTGGTCGGAAGCCCAATTGTAGGCGATCAAAGAGGGAGGCGGAGGAGAGGTGGGAGGATAGCTCAAGATGGACGTGGTGTTCCAGTAGTTTTGAGGCGAATGGGAAAAGTGATATTGCGCGATAGTTAGAGACAAATGATGGGTCAAGGGAGAGTTTTTTGAGGATGGGTGTGATCGAAGCATGTTTGAAGGATGAGGGGAAGACACCAGAAGTAAGTGATAAGTTGAAGAGGTGGGTTAGGATAAAGACTGAGGTGAGGCTGGGAATGAGGTGAGATGGGAGGGGGTCAAGAGTCTGGTGATGAAATGTGATTTTGAGAGAAGGGAGGAGAACTGATCTTCTGACTTAGTGGAGAAAGCAGTGTAGTTGTGAGGAGACGTTGAGGGGACCGTGGGTCAAAGCTGTCTCTGCTGTTATCGATCTTCTGTTTGAAAAAAGAGGCAAAGTCATCAGCTGAGATGGGAGGAGGTGCAGGGGATGGAGTAGAAAATTTAAAGTTTTAAAAAGCTATTTGGGATTGTGAGACAGGGAGATTATTAGAGATGCGAAGTAGCTTTTTTTGCGTCAGTGAGTGCAGACTTGAATTTGGTGAGGGACTGCTTGAATATAGCGAAGTGCTCAGAGGAATGAGATTTCTTCCATCTCCGTTCAGCAACCCTGGAAGCCCATTTCAGGTCTTTAGTCAGGGTGGTGTGCCAGGGTTGCCTCTTAGTGCGAGGTCTTTTGTATGTTGGGGTGCATCCAAATCAAGGGCAGTAGGTATTGTGGTGTTATATAGGGTGGTGGCAGCATCAGTGTCGCTACGGAAGCTATGTTGGCGAGAGGGAGGAGGGAGTCAGAGAATGAGTGCAAGTCTATATATTTTAGGTTTCAGCGAGGGTGGGTGAGTTAGCAGGGTGGGGTTAGTGTAGTAGCGGAGGATAGGGAGGAAAAGGTAAGTAGATTGTGGTCAGACGGGGGGAGGTGTGAATTTGACAGGTTATTGAGAGAACATAGGCGGGTGAAGATGAGGTCAAGCGTGTTGCCATCTTTGAGTGGCAGAGGAGGACCATATGGAGAGCCCAAAGGAGGTGGTCAGTGAAAGAAGTTTACAGGTGGCTGGGTGGGGAGTGTCAATGGGGATATTGAAGTCGCCCATTATGATAGTTGGGATGTCCACAGAAAGGAAGTGAAGTAGGCAGATATTGAAACGGTCAAGGAAAGAGGTGGTGGATCCCAGAGGGCAGTAAATGACAGCGAGCTGAAGCTTGCAGGGAGGAAGGATGCGTATGGAATGGACCGTTCAAAGAGGGGAGAGTAGCGAAGGGGGACAGTGAAATGTGGGGGTAAATCAGTAGTTAGTTGACAGGAGCAAGCTGAATCCTCCACCCTGTTTGTTGATGGGGCAGAGGGTGTGGGAAAGACTGAGTCCAGCATAGGGAAGTGCAGCAGGAGAGGTGGTGTCAGAGGGGGTGAGCCAGGTTTCAGTGATGCCAAAGAATGAGAGTTTGTTAGAGATAGCAGTGGATGAATGGCAGTTTGTTACAGACAGAGCAGGCGTTCCAAAGCGCTCCAGGTAGAGGGACTGGGGAAGCAGAGGATGGAGGAATGGGTCTAAGATTGTTGAGGTTGCGAAAGTTAGCAATGGGTCATGGATATGGGGTAGAGGTGACTGTGGGGATGTGATGGGGGGAACAGGGTTAGGGGATGTTGCACCAGCAAGTAGGAGGAGCAGGGAGAGGGTTAGAAGGTGGCAGCAGGAGAGTTTACGTGTCGGACGTGCATGTCTGGAGACAAGGGATTGTATATGACGGAACAGTTCGGTGGAGGGGGAGATATGGCAGGGTAGGATGGAAGGAGAGAGCACTACTTCTTTGGTGAAGGGATGGGTGGAAGTAGTAGGAGGTGAAGTAGGAAGGGAGTGAAGGTGAGAAAAAGTGGAAACATTGCATACAGTAATTATAGAGCAGCACATAAAGATGAGGTGGAGCAGGGGTTGAGAGGCAGTCAGGGGTCAGATGCAGCTGGAGGTGATAGTCATACTAAGTCAGACCAAGTACACAGCACATGGGGATGAGGTGCAGCAGGGGATGAGGTGCAGCCAGGGATCATGTGCAGCGAAAAGGTGTGCAATAGTGGTGAAGGTGCATCGAGACAAGACAAAAAGCACTACACGTTACAGTTAAGATGCAGCAGGGAATGGGAAGCAGCAAGAGACTGGATGCAGCCAGGAGTCAGATGCAGCGAGGGATACATGGTAATAATGAAGACGTACCAAGTCCAAGTTCAAGTGCACAACATGTAGGGATGAGATGCAGAAGGGGATCAGATGCAGCGAGGGGTTGGATGCAGTGGGGGATGAGCAATAATGAAGTCATACAAGACCAGACAAATGTACAGTATGTAGGGGTGAGATGCAGGAGTGGGAATGAGATGCAAGCAGGGATCAGATGCAGCAAGGGGTCAGTTGCAGCAGGGGGTGTGCATTAATGATGAAGTCATACCAGGTGAGGACAGATACACAGCACACAGGGAGGATGTGCAGGCGAGGGTCCGGTGCAGCCAGGGGTCAGAAGCAGCGAGAAGATGTGGCGTAGTGATGAGTTGTGCCAGGGTGCAGGCCGATGGCTTCAACAGCTGGTGGTGGCTGGTGGCAGGGGCCAATTCAGGCCCGCCAGCCTGATTTGGTTGGTGCTACACAGGGCCTGGGTCAGCAGTGTAGATCAGTCAGTAATCTAGGAGATAGGAGGGGTCCTGAAACCTCACGGTATCTAGGGGGACCAGCCGCCCACCGCAGGTACATCTGTGTGGTCCCACAGCATGGCTCAGTTACACGAGTTTTGTCAGGAGAAATGGGTCTAAATTCCTATTAACTATTGTGAGGAGCTTGTGGAAGGATATCCAAATATTTGACCCAAGTCATCCAGTTTAAGGGCAGTGGTTCCAAATACTAATGAAATGTATGTAAACTTGTGACTTTGCAGAAAGTATTAAAAATGCCTCTCTCTCATTGTTCTGGCATTTGGCAAATATAAATAATTATGGTAATCTTAATTGACCTACAACAAGAAAGGTTTATTCTGATTTCATGTCAATAGTGAGAAAAACATGGATATGTGTCTTTTTATATAGTGTATGTAAACTTCTGGTTTAAACTGATGTATATTTCCATACAATGTCAATAAACATGTTCATTTTATATAGTGTATGTAAACATCTGATTTCAACTGTATATAACACTAAAAAGGTTAAATATAAACAATTAAAAAAGCACAAATGTCCCAACCCAAAAGAGTGAACGGCGGGACCCATTCACAGGGCAATATAATAATTTTATATAAGAATGCAAAATACTCATTCTATATAGGCTTGTATCATGCTCAATAATACACATTGTTACTTAGAAAACCGTGAATAATAAAAGAAAATGCAGCATCATATCTAATATCAAAAGCCAAAATGAGGTGGGAAGAGTTATCAAAGAGGGATAAACGATCAAGCAAATACCAAAGACAGAGTATAAAGAAACAATTCCTGTGTCAGAAGAGATTGAAACAAGGGAAAAATGTTTCTTGGGAAGAAAAACCCTTTTGAGGGGCTTAGTGTCTAATTTGATAACTGTTGTTGCCATACTATCATGGTGTAGTGAGAATGTTGATAGGGAATGGCAGTTATGGTCAGGGTGACCAGGGAAGTCTAGTCTGACCCTACTCTAGGAACCCTGAATGGCCCTGATCCCGAAGGTATCTCTGAAGGTGAGAAGGTCCGGGCCTCAAGCCTCTCCCTAAAATTCCTCCACCGACCCTGTGCTATTCCCCCCTCGCCTCCCTCCACAGAACTGGGATACAGCAACTCCAAAGGAAAGGACTTCAGCAACACAAACACACAGGTTAGCACAGCACGGCTTCCAGGCATAGAGTGAAACTCTATCAGCAGCACACCTGGTGGAGAGGAGGCTACTTAATGGCTAGGGGGAGGGGAGCCCAGGTGAGTCACACATTAACCCCTCAACCAGCAGCCAAACCTCATAGTGAATGCAGTTCTGGAGCACAACACAGGAGGCCAGGACCTTCACAACTATCAACCATGCAGCTCTTAAAGACAAACACAGCAGCATCCAGCAAGGTCAGCACCAACTAAGCATGTGACACATACTTAAACAATGAACGTCTTTTTTTTTTTTTTTTTTGCTTTGGACCACTTAATGTAGAAGTCTTACCCAACTGACCAGAATATATGACTACAATACCAAATAAGATTTATAATGTAGGCATTTACTATCTCATTTGACAAAAAAAAGCTCATTTTGCAAGTATCATAAATTATCTCAATTTTGGGTTAACTACATTAATAAGTTGAGAGGAAAAATAAATTGGAGCAGAGCAATCTTCTCGGAGCTGCAGAGCTGTTTGTTACTTTAGAGAGGCCAGTACAGTAGACCATTATCCTGTACATTACTTTAGCCATTCTTAGGCTCCGGTGCTGACATTCATCACATTGCCAGTGGATAAGCATCAGATAATCAGCACAGTGTTCCCTGAAGCCATAATGGTGAAAGTACATGAGATAGAAATGCTTCTTCAACCCTCATCTAATGGCACAATTATCTCTATCCATGAGATGTGCAGTGTATTAGGTGATGAGTGCACCTGCAGTAAAGGTCAGGTCATTTCAGTTGTTATTTATCTATCATTTTTAAGGCCAATTTACTAAAACTGTTCTTGACAGTTTTCCCGCTTGCTCTACATGTTATGCTGCATGTCATTAAGGGTCAGATTTACTAAAGCATGTAAATGAGAAATGAGCCAAGAAAGGTGGAAATCAGCTCAGAGGAGTTATTTATAAACCCACATACACATATTAAGAAGACACTTTTAGAGAGTGAAAACCATAGTAATAAATAATAAAATTCCCAACCCCATTGCAAGTCGTAAGAATCCCCATGACCTCAGTCTTAGACCGTATCTAAATCCATGTCACACCCCAAAATAAATTGAAAGTGCTTGACTTAGATAACTGGTAGATTTGTTGTGGGATGTAATAATATTTGCTTAATACTTTTATGGATGAGGCTCATTTGAAAGTAATAAAGTATATTAGATAGACTTTCATGTCCTTACTAAGATAACTGGCCAAAGGGCATAAATCAAGTCCACATAGGGAAAAAAGCTTCTTAAAGAAAAATCTCATAGAAAAAGGACATAGAATATAATAAGATGGAAAAACTATTGTCTGTTGGACACTTTCACTCTACTAAAGAAGAAGTTATATTGGTCTCCTGCCAAAGCAAAAAACCTTACTCCCCACCTTACTCCATTAGTCCTATTAGTCCCTTCCTTCAGGCATTTTAGATTAAATATGTTTTGAAGATCCGAACAGGAACCGTAGCCAGAGATGAGACTAGTCCGCCACTGCTCTAGGCCAGCTGTTCCCAATGCCACCGCAGGTGATTAACAGGTGTCTTCCTCATGTGTACCTAAGGATAGACCTGTTAATGACTTCTAGCAGCGCTGGGAGGAGCCGGACAAATCTACTTTCTTTCTATATTTCTCGTACAGATCATCAAAGTATATTGACTCTGAAATGTTTGAGCATTTCAAATATTGATATTCATGGCTGTCTATATATAATTTATGTACAGCCAGGCAACAATTTATCCTGCTTGAGGTTTTGGCAGCATGAATTGCCTAAAAGGTTCCCATTAAAAAAATAAAAAGCCTTAAGTTACTGTCACACCTGGAGACTTCGCTGGCGATTTCACAGGTGACGCAGGGGCGTGGCCTATCGGCGGCAACATCGCCGGCGAGTCGCCCCGTGTAATGCTGTGATTTGGCTCCGGAAAATCGGCTGAGAGTGGTCGCCTGGTTTCACAGCGGGCAACCGCTCTCAGGCGATGTGTAAGCACCGCCCCATGTAACATCGCGATTGGCGATGCTACAGGTGATGGGAGCCATAGGCTCCCATGTTACAGGATCGCTGCTGGGGCTTGCAGACACCCCAACAGTGATGTCACCTGAAACATCGCCACAGCATCGCCGAGATATCGCCGCGTGTAAACACGGACAGCGACGTCGGCGGGGTGCTAAAAACGTGCGCGCTCCATTGCATCGCCTGCGAAATTGCCGGCGATGTCTCCAGGTGTGACGTATTCCATGTGGTTATTTGGTTTAGACATTGTCTAATATGTAGAGGAGGACATTGCGTACTAGCTGATTTTGAGAAATCCCTTCTGGACCAAAATAATTGTATGTTATTGCCAAAGGAAATCAATCAGTCTTGACAGCGCCCCCCCCCCAAAACCTCGAAAAGAAGTATCTGCGAAACATGTGTTGGGGTGGTATTCTGAAGTTAGTTATCTCTTGTAATGCTGTCTCTCCAGTGATGTAGGCTTGTCCAATTACTTTTTCACTCATCTGGTGAGGTCTTGTATGTACATACCTCTACTAATGTCTTTTGCATAAGTTAAGAGTTATTTCAAGTTTGTGGTGCCTACATGATAAGTCCTCAAGACCTGTAGACATACATTGTAATGCATATTGCCTTACTGGTATGCATATTATACCCAGGCCATTTAAAGGAGTTGTCCACTACTTTGACAACCTCTGAGAAAATAAGAAAAGCTTATGCACATCTACCGCAATGGGTCTGCTCCAATCAGTACCTCGTAGCCAGCTGCAGCCATTATTATTGATGAGCAGCAGTCAACAATGAACCGCTGATTGGGGTAACATAACAGTGTCATGCAAGTACCAAGAGAATCAGCAGGAGGTGAGTGTAGGCTTTTATTTTACTCAATGGACTCCGGCATTTAAGAAGATTCCAAGTTGTCCAAGTATTAGACATCACCTTCAACTGGTACAACAAAAATGGTGGTGACGATGCCCATATCGGAGTGTACACTTTCCATTTTTATTTGTGTCTTTTTTTATTGTTTGCTTTGTAAATATTTGTATGAATAAAGTAAATTATTTTCATAATTTATGGTGTGTTGTTTGCCCTTATTGTATAATATTTGCATGTTGCCAGTATTTCAAGAAAAAAAAAAAGTATTTCACAACTGGAAATCATAGTGATGTCTGTATAATTCATGGCCATGGACACAATTGTCTCCCAGAATGCTTTATTTTTATTTTTGCATGATCACCTTCCATTAAAAGTAAGAACCTTTTTCCTAGTTACATGAGTGTTACCGCCAACATTTCATTTCCTTACAGGTGGATGAATTTTTACAGAACCTGATTAATTTCGACAAAGAGCATATTCCAGATGCAGTCGTGAAGGCTATAAAAGATGACTATTTAAGAGATCCTGAGTTTAACCCTGAATTTGTGCGCACAAAATCTTCTGCCGCTGCAGGCCTATGTGCTTGGGTTATTAATATCATTAAATTTCATGAGGTAAGGTATGACCTTGCAGTACTTGAACACAAAAGTTATCTTCTCCTAGGGACAACCAAAGCGAACTGCTCAGAAGTTACTTTTTATTTGTGTAGCACACAGAGCTTAGGGTACTTAGAACATTGGGCATAGAGTTTGATCCAGTAGCATGTCAGCAATGGTAGTGTGCATACCCGGTGCCTGTTGCTCTGCCGGGAGACGCCGCTAAAGATCTTTGGGGGTTGACGCTGCAATACTGTCCCCTCTTTTAATGTTGTTGTGTGGCATTCCCCGTGATGTCGGTGTCGTGGGTGGTAACAGGAGAGCCAGGACACACTTGAATGGGTATACAGCCATGATGGTGATAACATGCTCAGTTGACACAGCTCTAAAAATTGGTAGATAGCAATGAATTTAGGAAAACAGTCACATTTGAGGCGTGATGACATTATGTGCAGACAGAGCCTATCCTGTTGTCCAAGCTGACACAATAGAGGTTGATTTATTCTATCCTACTGAGGAGACATCCTTTCAGCAGACCCCAAGTTTCAGTTACCATTAACCACCATGAGTAGTAGTTCCTTCTGTGTTCCCATTTCCATTATGGGAGACTCTTTCTAGGCCCATACTCCTCCTGCGTCCAACAGTATTAGTTTCGGGTAGGCTAAATTCACTGTGCTGACAGCGCATTCCATCTGCCTCACAGGGGGGCAAATTCACAGGGGTACTACAGGTACAGGTACAGGTACTACAAGTCCAATCTGTTCCTTACAGATCTCTGGCGTAGGGTTTGGGTTCCCTGACATGTTCCATATCACTAAACTCTGATTTGCAAAAATCACTGTGTAACTTTTGTGTACTAACACCCACCAAGCTGGTTCCTAGGCTACCACCTAGATGGGGAGTTTAATCTGTGTACCTGTGTCCGCCCTCACCCCTTTTACAAAACAGTGCAAAATTTCCTTCATTAAAGACATTTAAATAGACGAAACACACATTAATATAATCCCCTGTTCTGAGACCTTACATTTGCACCCATATATCATGGGCCTTGAAGCATATATTGTCCAAGATTGGTATAGCTTATATTGAAAAAGATCAGTCCAGTATAATGAAAACCAGGTACCAGTCAGATTAACACCTAAATTATACCAGCTAGGTACACCTCACAGCTGCTTTAAGGGACGTCCTCGGATTAGTGTTGCACGACCTCAGATCCACATGAGCATATTAAAATGGAAACAATAGAAATATAGTCGACACTCACTAATCTTTCATCTTGCAGGTTTTATTTATATGTGCGGGTTACATTGGTGCAAGGAGGGGGAGCAGATGCAACGGACAGTGGCTTCACCGTTTCACGCAGTGTGCACTTCAAAGGGTCCTTGTCACGTATTGACTGCCTTCAGCCAATAGGTGCTGCTGCTGTAGTTTAAATAAAGCCTTTTTTCCCTCAATCCTGTGACTCTGCAGGTTGAGGTTGCTGAATGTTTGGTGGAAGTGACTAATAGCTCAGGTGTTTTCCAGGGACAATGTGTCGTCGGTCCGCGCTGCCACAAATAACTGAATCAAAAGTTCACTCTATACATTTATTTGGATCCATCCAACGCGTTTCGGAGCCTGCTATGCTCCATCAGGGAGTGTATGAGTCATACACTCCCTGATGAAGGCGCATAGCAGGCTCCGAAACGCGTTGGATGGATCCAAATAAATGTATAGAGTGAACTTTTGATTCAGTTATTTGTGGCAGCGCGGACCGACGACACATCGTCCCTGGAAAATTCTGGAATTCGACCACATCGCACGTGGAGGTGTGGGTCCAGCAGCAGCCGCCATTACATGTTTTTCATACTGGTTGTGTGTCACACAACTAGACCAGGTGAGAAGTGTTCATTACGGCTCTTAAGCCGCTGATTGTTAAAAAGATAAGACCCTGTCTGCGCTTGCTTCCTTCTTTTAGTTTAATAGCTCAGGTGAGCTGAGGGGGTGTGTTTGAGCCTTCTGTTCTCCACCCCTCGGCCATAAATAATTCAGCTTCCTTCCACCAGAGGTCGCTGATTATGTCACGCTTATGGGGGAGAGTGAATCAGGAACTGGATGGTGAGGTGGACAAAGAGATTCAGGGAAGCTACTCTGACCCTGATACTGGGGGTCCCTAGCTCACCCTGTTCTCAGAGGTACCTCTAAAGGTGAGGCGGTCCGAGTTGCCACCCTTTCTCCTAAGCTCCTGAAAAGATCTAGGCTCAAGGACCCTACTTCCTCCTACGGACCAGGGAACCCAGCAGCTTCAAAAGAAGGGGATTTCAGCAGCTCCTGTAGAACGTCAGCATACAACAGGTCTCAGTTCATTCCTGGTCACTTCATTCAGCCCCAAATTTGCTGGAATTGTGTCTAGGATTTCATGACAGTGCTGGCAAATTTGGGATTGTTGGCAGCTGCGGTGCAGTAGTATGAAACTCTAAAGATAGCCAAACACGTGACATAACTACTGAGCGAGCACTGGGCCAATTGACCTCTATTTCTCTTGCCTTCACCGAACACATGTGCTGGAGACTTGCATGTTTATCGCAGTAGGGGAAATGGGAGTAAGAAACAAGCAGACATCTCGGATAGTAATTCTTCTCCTGAAAGAATAAATGATTGGGTATGCTGAACTTCAATATGCCCAATGTCTCATTCGCTTAACATTTCCTACTGAGGTCGAGTAAAGAGTTATGCAAAGTCTGTCCAGAAACAGCATGGATAGAACATTTTCATGATGCTTTTATTTAAATTTTCTGAGTTGGCAGTTTTTATAAAAAATATTTTAAAAATTGTCATATTTGCTGCTGTAGTAGTAGAGAATATAACTCGCTAATTCATCCCTTTTGTTCTTCCTCCCAAACACTGATAATCTCATCGGACAACAACGTCATGTCTTGCTCACTTCCCTCTGAGTTCTATTTGCAAGATATTTATTAAGTGAGACATTTTACAAATGTACAAAACAAAACTCTGCATACAAATGTCAGTATTGATACATTATCCTCACATTCTCCTTATACCACACGGCACTAAGTATAGTAATATTATTTAAAGGGGTTTTCCCACGAATGAAGTTAATTTTAATCAATAAATCTTGGAATAATAATAATTTCCACAATTGGATGTGTTTAAAAAAAATGTTCTTGTCATGACAATAAGATCCCTTCATGCTTCCTCTCGGTTGATGCCGAAAAGGCATTTGACCGCCTGGGCTGGGAATTTCGTTTTGCTTCTTTGAGGCAATTGGGCTTAGGGACGGTTATTATGGGGAAGATACAGGCACTCTACCATGGCCCCACTGCTCGGTTGAGGGTCAATGGGCTCCTTTCCTCGGCCTTTGAGGTCTCTAATGGGACGCGACAGGGGTGCCCTTTGTCGCCCCTGCTGTATGCCATCGCAATGGAGCACCTGGCGTGTGCACTAAGGGGATCTACGGATATTAGAGGCGTACAGATACATGAGGAACATTTCAAATTGGCCCTTTATGCAGACGACCTTCTGGTTTATATTACTAATCCCCTGGTCGCATTCCCGTGTGCTCATGCGGGAATTTAAGAGGTTTGGTGAGGTCTCTCATTTCAAAGTTAATTATTCCAAGACAGAAGTAATAAACCTGACACTTCCGGGCCCACTTGTCGCCCAGCTTCAGTCCTCCTTTTCTTTCCGTTGGGTGGACAGGGGCTTGAAATACTTGGGTATCTCTATTCCTGGAGACCCCAAAGACTTATTTGCTCTTAACTATACCCCACTCTTACATTCCACACTTCTTGAACTCAAAAGACTTCGCAGTACCCAGCTATCCTGGTTTGGCCGTATTAATGCCATAAAAATGGACATTCTGCCTAAATTCCTTTATTTGTTTCAGACAGTCCCTGCAGACGTCCCTCCCTCTTTCTTTCGCTGCCTGCACTCTGCATTACGCAAATTTATATGGAACTCGACGAGACCCCGGGTTCGCTTCTCGACCCTGACCGATTCGAAGCGGAGAGGTGGGGCGGGCTTGCCTAACTTTCAACGCTATTATCATTCCGTTCTATTATACCGAATATTAGATTGGAAGTATAATCAATGTCACAAGCAATGGGTGAAGGTCGAAAACCTCCTTTCACCCTTCCCGCTGCAGTGGCTACCATGGATCCGGAGGAGCTCCCGTCCTCTGATCTCGTTGTTTCCCCAACTAACACGTGTGGTGCTAAACTATTGGGATTTGTGGCGAGGGGGGAGATGTGATGGCGATCATCCATCCCTACTTGGGCCCTTGTTTAATAATCCTGACTTTCCCCCGACGTCTGGGAGACGGGTCTTTCTGGCTTGGTGTGCTAGCGACGATCCCTGTCTGGCTCAGGTGGCGGAGCAGCGCGGGTGGGATGAGGGGGGGAGAGGGTCATTGGGAGGGCAGGGGTCTTGGTTGGAGGTATCTCAGTTGGACACGTTTCTCCGGTCTCTGCGGGGGAAGTCACTCTCAGGCTTAGAAGCATTGTTTCTCTTGACTGAGCCCCCTGCTCACGTCATCTCCCTTTTATATGGCGTGCTCTCAGATGCGGGCCCATCTGCCATCCCCTCATTTGTAGGGACCTGGCAATCTGACCTGCGGGTGACATTCTCTGACTCTGACCGGACTAAGATCTTTACACTGACACATAAGTTGTCGGTATCCTGCAGCTTTCAGGAGACGAATTATAAGATCTTAACTAGGTGGTATAGGTGCCCAGCGCTCCTTCATAAAATGTTTCCCTCAGTGCCCGACCTGTGCTGGAGGTGTGGCGAAGGGCCGGGTTCCATGCTACATATTTGGTGGCAATGTGGCCCCATCCAAGCCTATTGGCTTTCAATATTCTCGATTTACGAATCTATCTCAGGAATACGCCATTCACCTTCTCCACAAATCGCGCTTCTGTCCCTTATCCCTGGCTCACTCAAATCGTGCAAACGTGGTCTGTTTCGTTTCTGCCTGATGGCGGCCAGGGTCTTGATTCCACGACACTGGAAATCAACAGTCGCCCCCTCCGTTGGAGAATGGGTAAAGGAAATGGACAGGATATGCCGCATCGAGGGACTTATGGCCCACGACCATGAGACCTGGGAAAAACATAAACAGCTTTGGTCTCCCTGGTGGTATTGCCGGGATGGCCCTCTACTTGAGTCTCTTCTGCGAAATGCGCAGACATGACCTGGACATCTTGAATACCGCTTCCCCGCTTATCCCTCCTTCTCTCCCTCCTTTGATTCCCTGTGCTCTTCTCTACCCCTCTTGGTCCTTTCTCTTTTCTGCATCTCAAACTAGTATTCTTCTGATTATTTTACCTGCCGGAATACTGGGAAGCTCACGGGACTACACCTCTAGTGGCCCCGGCATGCTCTGATGTCTACCCCTTCCTTAGCCTCAAAAGGACGGATCGCTTGCTGTTTATACCGTATACCGTATACCGTGTACCTTATACCGTGTACCTTCGTGTATTCTGGCTTTACTATTGTAAGATACTTTCATGTACTATTTTTATTTTCTTTCTACTTTATTATTTTCTTTCTACTTTACTATGTATTACCATTCTTTATTGCTTGATAATTGTTATGCTAAACTTTAATAAACAATATTTTCTGAAAAAAAAAAAATGTTCTTGTGCTTAGATAATCTTATATATGTGTCCCTGCTATGTACAGTTCAATTTTTGTTTCTGACCTGCACAGAACACAGTCTGATCATACCACATCTCCTGGGCAGGGGAGGAAATAAGAGTATTCAGACATTACAGCCAGGGATCACAGATGATTCTTTTTATAAGGTAAAACATTTCTCTGCCTGTTTCTAGAAAATGTTTTACATCAGAGAAACAATTGTTTGTGATCCTGTGCTGTAATGTCTGTATGCTGTATTTCGTCCTCTCCTGTCCAGGGTCAAACCAATGCTCCATGCACAGTCAGAAACAAAAAATGAAACTGTATGTTCCAAATTATTATGCAAATGTTCTTTTTCTCTGATTTTCCTAAATAGTCGGTGCAAATGACAGTCAGTGTAATAAAAGTCATCACCTGTTAGAGTATACATCGAATTTTATTGAAGAAACCTCCCAATGATAACAGTATAATCTTCAAAATTAACAAAAACTCTAAATGCACTGTTCCAAATTATTAGGCACCAGTAGAGTTTGTAAACATTTAATATGTTTGAAAGAACTGAAAAATGCTCATTTGTTGAATTTGCAGCATTAGGAGGTCACATTCACTGAAATAAAAAGCTTTTCAGCTCCAAAACATCCTAACAGGCCAAGTTACATGTTAACATAGGAACCCTTCTTTGGTGTCACCGTCACAATTCTTGCATCCATTGAACTTGAGTTTCTGGAGAGTTTCTGCTTGTATTTCTTTGCATAATGTCAGAATAGCCCCCCAGAGCTGCTGTTTTGATGTGAACTGCCTCCCACCCTCATAGATCTTTTTCTTGATTATACTCCAAAGGTTCTCTCTTGGGTTGAGGTTAGGGGAAGATGGTGGGCATAACATGAATTTATCTTCTTTTATGCCCATAGCATCCAATGACACAGAGGTATTCTTTGCAGCATGAGATGGTGCACTGTCATGACTGAAAATGATTTTTCTCCTGAAGGCACATTTTTGCTTTTTGTGCCATGGAAGAAAGTTCTCAGTCAGAAACTCTATATACTTTGCAGAGATAATTTTCACACCTTCAGGAACCTTAAAGGGGCCTACCAGCTGTTTCCCAATTATTCCGGCCCAAAACATGACTCCTCCGCCTCCTTGCTGACGTCGCAGCCTTGTTGGGACATAGTGGTGTAACGGAGTGGGTAGCCCTGACTGTATTATTATTGAAATGGACACTGAAGTGAACATTACACAGTCCGATACTGCCCCTTGTGGACAAGTGCTGAAACAAACGCAGGGAAGTGGGAAATTCCCTTTTCAGCAAATGTGTTTACGCATGAAGAGAGAGAGCAGGAAGTGCAGTGCAGATCCAGAGCTGAGCCAGGAGAGACCTGCTTGTGGATGTCTGTTGAAAGAGGGCTACTTTGCTACACCTTGCCGGAAAAATCACCCCGCAGAAGCCCCCGTGACTGATCCTGGGCCACTGGACTTTGGTGCTGTGAATCTGGCCGCTCTGCAAAACCTTGCCCGCCGAGCACCCGGAGTGCATGTGCAGGGGCCGTGACCGACATAAGGGAGCCATTTGTACTGCCTTGATCACCCTCCTGCTGCTCGGGGTGCCCCGAGACTGAGAGAGACTTCTGTGCTGCTGTGCGCCCCCTTCTGCTGCTCGGTGTGCCCTGAGACTGGGAGAGAATAACAAAGAAAGATTCCATTACCTGCGGAAGGAGACCAAAGAAGAAGACTGAGGAGTTTCCCCCGTCAGCGCTGCACCGGGACCCGTCCTCGTGAGATCCCCAGGCCTGCTGACGTGGGAGCGACATCTTCTTCTGTGATAGACTGGTACGTGATTTTAGGGAAAGTTAGGGAAAGATACCTTCATTGTTGTGTTTTTTTTTTCTTTTCTTGCTGCGTACCTGGAAGAAGTGAAGATCCAGAGACTCTAATATATAGAAGTGCTCATATAGTTCTGTTGACTGTGATATAAACATGTTTGCCAGTAAAGAAACGTTATTATCGGTTAAACCTGAGTATGGGGATTCTGTTGAGAAAGATCATACACACACACCCGCGGCCTTACCACCGGTCGCTACATCGGCATCCACCAACCATCCACTACTACATCCATCTGGACCATCCAGGGTTGCTCAGCGCTCATCAGTAAATAAGACTGTTTGAAAATTAGTCTTCATGTATATCTGGACCCACTGCAACCGTTTCTGCTTGTGAGCACTGTTTAGAGGTGGCCGAATAGTAGGTTTATGCACCACAGCAAGCCTTTGAAGGATCCTACACCTTGATGTTCGAGGGACTCCACAGGCACCAGCAGCTTCAAGTATCTGTTTGCTGGTTTGTAAGGCCTTTTTAGCAGCTGCTCTCTTAATCCAATGAACTTGCCTGGTAGAAACCTTCCTTATTCTGCCTTTATTTGCACAAACACATCTGTGCTCAGAATCCGATACAAATCTTTTCACAGTTCAATAATCACGCTTAATTTGTTGTGCAATATCTAATGTTTTCATCCCTTGTCCAAGGCATTGCACTATTTGTTGCTTTTCGGCAGCAGAGAGATCCTTTTTCTTTCCCATGTTACTTGAAAAATGTGGCCTGCTCAATATTGTGGAACATCCAGTTTTCCTTTTATTTGGCTCACCTGCCAAACTAATTATCACATATCTGAGATTGATTTCAGTGATTCAAAGAACCCTGAGACACAATACCATCAATGGGTTTCATTGAAAGAAAACAAACAAATAAAACCCTATGACACTTAAAACGAATTTGCATAATAATTTGGAACATGGTTTAGTAGGAGCACATTTATAATATTATCTCAGCACAGTAACATTTTTTTTAATCACATCTAATTGTGGAAAGTATTATTAATACAAGATCTATTGATTAAAATTAACTTTTAAATTAACTTTGTTCATGGGATAACCCCTTTAAGATGTGAAATTAATCATATGGCATAGTTAAAGGAAAATTATAGTAAATGTCAGATTACTGTGTTTATCAAATACTTGCTTTAATTTTGTAGGCAACATACAGCGATGTCAAAGAACAGGAACATTAACATATTAATGTGCTAAGTGCTCTGGAAGTGACAAAGCACCAAAGGCCGGCTTCACACCACGATTTCTTGGGTCTGGGTCTGTCCGGTGTGAATCGGACAGAACTGGATCTGATTTTGCCCCCCATGCACCCCTATGGTGCCGGATGGCTGTTATTTGCCATCCGGTTTTGTGTTTTTTTGGGAGGATCCCGGTTTTGTTTGTTTTTGTCCTGGACCCAAAATAGGAGTTTGCATAATTTTTTGTGTCCGATGGCGAAAACGAACAAAACCGGATCCTCCCGGATCTGGGGTGATCTGGGAGTCTAACGGCGCCGGATCGCCCTGGATCCGGCAAAAAATCGTACTGTTCCCGGACGCCTGGTGCTGACAGTGCGGCGGCTCTGGAATGCAGCCGCACTCGTTCAGGACCATGGAGAGCGCAGCATTTCAGAACCGCCACTGAAGTTCAGCACCTGGAGAGCTCCCTGTCTAAAATTTCAGCACTGCGGGCAGCTCCACTGTACCTACGCTGCTGAAATTTCAGCACTGGAGAGCAACAAAGACATGCACAAACGATTCCTGTTTAAAACAGGATCGGAGAGCATATTTGACCTCAGTTTGTGCATGTCCGGGACTGTCAGGCTGTGTCTTTTGCATCCTGCAAAACACCGGGCACAACCTGACAGCCGCAAATCGTGGTGTGAAGCCGGTCTAACAAGTCTTTGCCTTCCAAAGTGTTTCCTCAGCAGCGTCAGCAAAAGTCTGTTGGGTGGGAAAACAACCTGAGAAATCAGTGGCTTGTTAAGGGTGCTTTCACATCAGTGGTTTTTGCAAATCTGACAAAATTCTGGTATTTTTGCAGAAACCACATCCTGCAAAATTGCAGCAGGATTGCAGCAAGACTGTGTTCTGTCTAATACATTTCCTATTGCACTTGCATACATGTGCGACACTTGTGTTTTTGCCGCGATCCGGTAAATGCGGCTCTTGCAGCTAGTTTAAAATCACAGCTAGCTGCAGTTTTTGTCCGTTGCCTCAAGTGCCCGATTGCATGATCGCGGCAAAAACGCAAGTGCCGCATATGTCCACAAGTGCAATAGGAAATGCATTAGACAGCACGCAGTCTTGCTGCAATCCTGACGCAAGTGTACCGGCTTCAGGGTTTTTTTTGTAAAAAAAAAATGGCAGATCCGACAAACCTGAAGGTCAAAAGTTCAAGTTTGCCTGATCTGCCAGAATTGCAGAAAACGCTGATGTGAAAGTAGCCTAAGTGCTCTTTCATGCCCAGAGCAGTTAAATACTCATTTAGGCCCCTTTCACATCAGCATTTTTCGCTGATGTGCGGCTGATCCGGCAAGTGGAGCCGCATCTGCCGACTAACAGCCAACTCGTGGCCCGGATCCGGCAAGCCCCATGAATTGTCTATGGTGCTTGCGGTCCGGTGCGGCAAGTGTGGTTCTGCCAGATGCGGCAGATCCGGCACTTGCAACCGTGAAAAAAAAATGCTGCTTGCAAAACTAAACCCGGTTCTTAGTTTAACATTCTGAGGGTATGAAGCCTCAGCCACATAATAGTATTTATTCATTATTATAGTGCTATTGATTCCATAGCACTTTACATACATTTGTAACACTGTCCCCATTGGGGCTCACAATCTAAATATCCTATCAGTATGTCTTTAAAATGTGAGAGGAAACCAGAGTGCCCAGAGGAAACCCACAAAAACACAGGGAGAACATACAACCTCCTTGTAGATGTCATCCTTGGTTGGATATGAACCCAGGACCCCAGCACTGCAAGGCTGCAGTTCTAACCACTGAGCCACCATGACGGAAAACCTCTCAGTGGTTCCCTAATTCCTAACTTAAAATATGCGGCACCATGCAACCTTGACCTCTGTAGCGAAACTGCTGGTGCACTGTGGCCTCAGTAGTGGTTGTCACATGGTGCTGCACATTTTAGGTTAGGAATTAGGGAACCACTGAGACGTGGTAGTGGGCTTCATACAGTCTGATCAGAAAGTTAAAATAAGAACCTCATGTTTAGTTTTGCAAATTTAGTCTACCAGCATCAGATCGATGTATGATTTTTGGATGTGCAGTCTATGCCTTTTTCTAGAGTCAAAAACTCAATAATGGGTAAATCCTTTTTCACTAAATACAAGAAAAAAAGTACAGATCTACCTGTGGGCAATCATTTTTGTAGCCCTGATCACACCACAATGGATATATGAATATACTAGTATTGAAAGGTCTTTTCAAATCCTTAAGCAACAGAAGAGTCTAGGAATAAAAATTGATGATGACCTTTGACACATTTAGAGCAAGAATGATTTTGTCAAATGGATTTATGTCTTTTTACATCAATTAAAGAATCTTCAAATCTAGGACAGACCACCAATCAAAGGACAATAAAGCTATCCCACTTCTTATCTCTGAACTCTTATATTTACTGCCCCAGCTGTTTTTCCCCTTTCCCAACACTGACCACTATGTTCTTCTTCACGACACCTGCCTTATGTACTGCATTATCCAGTCCTCCATTTGGATATATGTGTGTCTTCAAAATGTGTGTCATTATTAGCCTGATGAAGAGACCTTAGAGTCTGGAAAGCTTGCTGTTTATTACCATGTTTTCAGTTAGGCATTAAAAGGTATCAACCACTTAGGATACAGATTTGAATATTTTTCTATTAACTGGGTAACACGGTACAACCATATTTTAGATCTTAACCATGAATTGAGAGTATAAGAAGCAGATTTCTCTGATGAGATATATTACAAAGTTGCTTAGTTTGAGTTTTATCATTGATTCCTGAAATACAAATTTAATATTAAAAAGCGACCTGCCCTATTGTGTCTGGATAGCATAACTAAAGTTGTCACTGCTGTGGAAACCTCGTTTCTGGGAAAGCTAATTTGGGGTGATATACAAGGGATCTCCAGATCTGCCAGTGTTGGTCCAATTAATAGTGATGTATCAGAGACAAGAACACACAGCCATTGTCTGTCAGTGTACAACCTTGTCTGGATTTCAGTGATCAGACCAAGTATTTATTACATTCACAAAACAATAGAGGAGGCTAAAGGCCCTGTCTCACATAACGATATTATTAGAGAGATCGTTGTCACTGTGATGTCACAACAATCTCTCCAGCGATGTCGTTCTATGTGACACTTTGCAGCGATCAGGCCCCTGCTGTGAGGTCGCTGATCGCTGCAAAGTGCTCTGAGTCATTTTTTGATCGTTGGTTTCCCTCTGGTCAGCACGCATCACTGCGTGTGACAGCGAGAAACCAGCGATCAGTAACCTCACTGGCTGGTAACCAAGGCAAACACCGGGTATCTAGGCAGTGCGCGTTGCCTATATACCCGGTGTTTACCATGGCTACCAGTGTCCTCCCTGCTTACAGGCAGTGCTAAGCAGGGAGAACACTGGTAACTATAATAAGCACCAGGTATCCAGGCAGCACGCCCTGTTTATTATAGTTACCAGCGTTCTCCCTGCTTAGCGCTGCCTGTAAGCTGACATCGCCTTCAGCGATGTGGGAGGTGGCTCCCATGGCCCTGATCGCTGGGGAGATCTGCCTGTTTGATAGCTCCCCAGCGATCAGGTAATGACGCTCCAGCGATCCCGGCAGGTCGTTATCGCTGATGGGATCGCTGGAGCAGTCGTTATGTGTGACTGGGCCTTTAGTGCGTTATCTAAAAGATGCAGGTTTGGACACACAGTCCATAAAACAAGATAAAAGGATAACAACTAGTTAGTACAAAGCCAAATAGACTGTGTAGACCTTTCTTAATAACACTTACAAATCTAATACAATGTTATCAAAGATATATAAATTACTTAAATAATATCAAAACAATGTATGAAATATTAACCATAACATCACTTTGTTGCTGTTTTAATAATGAGCTGTGAGGTAGCGCCCTAGGGGAACCCGCTTGGCACGGGGAAAATGACAGCAGAGACTACATTTCAACGTAACATAACCAGCGGATTTATTAATTTCTGTCATAAACCGCTTTCAACACACAAACCATAACACTGTATTTCCATTTTCACATATAATATGCATATCCTTACATTGCATTATATGACATTCCCATATGACATTACATTACAGGACATTCACATACGTTTTCCCCAGAACTTCAAGGCGTCATCCACCGACCCTTGCAGACCTCAGTCTGGTTCTAAAGACGGCTATCACCGTCTATCACCCTGACAGGGATCATTCCCCATCCTATTGCACACGAGTCATCACACATGGCACTTTTTCATGAACCATTATGACTCACGCATGACACAGCATTCATGGCATTTTTACATAAACCAATATGCTACCTGCTCAGGGCCCACAATAGTACCAGGAACCCTGTCACTCAGTACACACAAGACCACCACGGATCCACCGGGATCTGGGACACTAACATCTGGATCAACGGGACCATATCATGACTCACTCAGTCAGTCCCAAAGTCGGCTGTGACCCCCTGGCTCTTGAGCCGTACTCGGTCTCTCACACCGTACATCTGACCGCCTGGCCCTTGAGCCATCCTCGGTCCTCATCACACATATGACCGCCTGGCCCTTGAGCCGTCCTCGGTCCTGGACACTTGCTGGCATGCACGCATCTTTGTGCCACCGGCATGGAGCTGGCAGGCTCCCATCACTTCCCCCACCGGGGACGGATCACTTCCAGCACCTACTCACATGGCAGTGGTCTGGACTTCTGACTCCCATCGTCCTCTCCTCACTCAGACACCTGGCAGGTTCTTATCCAGGCTGCTCACTCACAGCTGCAACACAGTGAGTCAATCAGCACATCTTCACTCACACACAGACCTGAGATGTGATTAACCCCCTGTGCACCATTCAGGTTTAGCCCAGCAAAGCACTCATACACAGGTTCAGACACTGCCGCTCATTAGGCTCATGAATCTCGCAGATCTTCAGCACTCACACTCAGCTATTCACTCAGCGCATGAAAACCCTTCAGCTGTTAACCCCCTGTACATCGGACAGGTTTCACACAGCACACACAATCAGGAAAACCGGCCCATGTGAACAGAGACCTGCATTGATAACCCGTGTGATGCACCCGGCCAGGGGCCACATCACCACAGAGCATAAACCAAATCAATCAGATGTTCAGAGAATTTGATGAAATTGAAGTGCAGCTGCCATGACACAAGTATGTGCTAGAGGCAGCTAAAGTAATCGTCTGTCTCTAACCAAGTTCTATGCACATGACATTTCCTATGAAGAATGATGGAACTTTAAGCCCAGGGAAAATTAGTCATTCTTACAATGGTCAGTGACATCAGACAGTTCGGTAATACTGACCCGTACAGCACCGGTCCAGGGCAGAATTGGTACGATGCTGTCGGTCTATTATAAACCATTCTTTTCCATCATGCCTTATACTGATCGTGCTGTTTTCCTTTGACTTTCTCTTTTTGTTTGATGTATGTGGGAAAGCAAAATTGGGAGTAATACAGTGTGTATGATTAAAGGCTTTCCTCCACTCTCATATGTCAATCTATTAATGTTCTGTTAGTTCAGATGTTAGTGTGATGCATTTTGTCAGTGCCAGGGCATTCATCACAGGTAGATGTAAAACTTAGGCAAAAGTGTATGTTCCCATTAATTGTGAGAGGTGCTATCCATCTTACCGGAGCGTAATTAATGCAGCTTGGAATCTTTAATTTTTCACTATTTGTCATGATGAATATTTCCTTTTGCCCATGTTATTTATCAATCTGCTCTCATACCTCCCGGATGCTTCAACAAGATGTATGTAAGTAGAGTATTGTGTGCTGGAAACAATGGCATGAAGTGTGAGATTTTATTTGTCTTTGATGTATTTTTCTATGCAGAAATGTTACATTTACACATTGAATTGTGAAGTGATGGATGTGATTTTTCTACCAGAAACTGATGACTGATTTAGCTGGTTGAGCGATACATGTAGTTAGTCGTTTTCATTCAGGTTCAGTTATGACTTGTCACGTTGACGGCTCACGTACTGATTGATACTCATCCTAAATTGTTATGTGACATGAGATGATGTAGGCATTTGGGGATACGTGATATGTAAATGTATCATGTTTGCTCCCTCCTTATTGTTCTGATACTTCAAAAACATTTTTAGGATCAATGGTCAACGTGCATTAAGAAACCGTATCCTCTCTTTTTGTTTCACCAGTATACACCACATCTTAAATATGGTATTCGTAAGATACTCTTATGACACTTAATTAGACAGTATGATTTAACAAATAAAATGCCCTCCAAAGTGCTAGAAGAAGGAAAAAATGAGCGACTTGACATATGCAAATTAATATGTGGTAACCTATCTCCCAGTTGTCACCTTTGTTGACCAATAAGCAGTGCAATGAAGGAACCATTTGGCACTGCTGACTTGCATTTTTTTGGTTCCGCAGCGGTTGCGTCCGTGGAAACATTTATGCAAAATAGAACATAGTCTCTGTAGTTCCTCCTATAGGTCAAGTCTATGTCCACCACTTTAAAGAGAATTATCCTAATCAATAACATTTCTGTTTGTGTCCAGGAATGTTATTCTTCACCCTGCTATCATATTGAGCAATCCAATTCTACATGAGCTCTCTTTGTAAAAAGTTAGCAACATTATTTCCCAGAGTTAACCAAATAAAATAAATATTTAGTAATAACAAATTTTTAATTTCTTAATTTCCAGATCATGTGAAGCATCATTCACATTTCAATAGTGATGAGCGGGCATTACCATGTTCGGGTGCTCGGTACTCTGAACGAGCAGTTGGATACTCAGATGGGCGCAAATCAAGTACTATGTATGTACTAAGTATTATGGTCAATGGGAAACTCAAACAATTTTCAGGAATATCTTCTGTAAAAATGCTCAAGATTACCATTGATTTCCATTGCACCCCACCTTGGTAGTGCAACACTCATCACTACATTTTAATTTTGTGACATGATCCATTTACTAAGCGGGGCATAGAAAACAAGTCGCCTTCATTAATGATCTATTCCTATAAAATATGGTGAAATAATTGGTGATCAGTTTCTGTTGCTGTTTCTTTCTTTTGTTTTGCAATGTCTTACTTTATTGGGGACTGTATTCATTTCCAATAACATTCCTGTAGGTTTATTGTGAAGTGGATTTCAAGCGTCAGTCTCTAGCACAAGCCAACACAGATTTGGTCTACGCCGCAGAAAAACTGGAAATGATTCAGAGGAAGCTCGAGGTATGCAACCTATTAATCTCATTATTTAGGGTTACTTTGAAGCCATAATATATGCATATTCTGTAGGTTCCTTTTGCATTCACAGGTATCTGATATTTGATTTGGAGTATCTGATAAGCTCAAGTGATAAAAATGAAGCCAAACTAGAGGGGCCATTTACATTAGCTCCTCGTAGGTGGATCTTGCAAGTTGTGATGTATCAAATTGCTGAATGTGAATATTTGTTGCGCCAGATTTGTTTGGCATCCACTTTTTCTCTAAGGTCACATTATGCAGAGCTGTTTTGTTGATACAATCTGTTTCCTTACTAAAAGACTAAATGAGTAAAGCAAGCCATTAGGAATCACATGGCCAATTTCAAGATAACAATGCAATAAATGAAGATGGAGAATAGTCAACCTATGCATGTAATGTTCAATAGTATTACTTAAATAAATCAACAATTATCAAAACAGATCTCCAGTCTGTGGCCAACTATTATATGTGACACAGGGGTGGAAATACCACCGGTGCCCCCTGGTAGGCCAAGAGGTAAAGGGCTCCACCTCCAAAGTAGGTGGAATTGTGTATTATGATTAGATATTTGACTGCAAAGGGCCCATATATTGTTCTTGGCCAGGTGCCATCTTCTGTCTTGTCTAGAAAACTCTCCCCTTGTTGTTATTCCTAAAGGGATTTTCCAGGATTTATAAAAAGGGCCTGATGATCTATACTTGGAATACTTTATTAAGAACAGATTAGTGGGCGTCCAATACCTGGCATCCCCACTGAGTTTGCAAGTCCCATAGTCAGATGTATACGGTGCAGATGTCCCGCCGGAGTGAGGAACCACTTGGCTTGTGGCACAAGCAGAGGGGTAAAACAGGGAAGATGTAAAGGAAGGCCCTGACAATAGGGAGACGGGAGAGGAGTCAGAACCTATATTCACCTGTGGCTGATCCCTGTGCTCCATAACATCTCTAAATGGGTTCTTCCCTAATGCGTGACTTTGTGGCTAGGCTATGGCTGACCCTAGACTAGCCCTGTCTAGTGCACAAGCTAGGAAGACACTAGTCTAATTTTACTACTAATAGACAAAATAAGGAAGGGGGTCAGACAAGGAAAACATTCAACATAGACTCCATTTCTTCTCCACTGAAAGACTCCACTGAATCAACTGGAAAGTTTACCACTGCTTTCTCCAAAGACAGCTCCTTCTCAAATCAGCATAGATTGAACTATAACCGGCCTAGGGAGGAGTAAGGAGTAGGCTTATATAGCAGAAGGAAGTGGGAACATCTGAGATAACATCTACATGCTTCTCACAGCAGGCTAAAAGGAACTTTAACCCCTTTAGCACTAAATGGAATTAATTTAGCTTCTAATCAGGATAAGCAACGAGCGGGCACTAAAGAGGATTTACGATCAGCTAAACATTGTGACCTTCACAATCCGGATGCCTCCAAGGTTACATCAGCCAGTGACACACTTTTGACAGTACAGAACCACAACAGCACAGCTCCATACATTGTGTAGTGCCCATTCTCAGATACTGCAGCTCAGCTGCAAATGAAGTGATTATGGTCAGAGCTGCTTTAGCTAAGAAAACCCATTACACAATGTATGGAGATATGCGGTTGTGGTTCTGGCTGATATGCTGTGTTGTTCTGGATCTTCACATTGTGCAAATCAAGCTGTGTGGAACCTGCATACAGCTAATAGTTGGGTTACTAGGCCGGATGTCGGGTATTGATGAGTCATCAATATTTAAGTCCTAGAAACCCCTCAAAACCTATGCTTTGGGATTGCAGTATTACCTATAACTAATCTGCACTGTCAAAACCAATATGATATTCCAAATATCACAACTATGAAGAATCTGAGCATCTACATGAGAAGTTCTCTCTATATTGGATAGCACCGCTTGGTAGTCATGCATCAGAGTCAAAAGTGGCGAATAAGCGAGTACCACAAGAGAATTGGAGTCATTTGGAGGATTACATATTACCTATTAGTGTAGCGATATTTATTGGAACGCACACAACCCCTTTAATAGACTGATATAAAAGCGCTATGAAATTAATAGTGCTATATAAATGAAAATTATGATGTATGTTGTAGGTCTGGTTCTGTTTATCGGTTATTATTGTCGGTTATGACTACAATCACCGATATCCAGAATCTTCCCTTCCTTACCACTTTCTGTTCCTATGCTGATTAACTATATATATATATACCGACTACTTAATGAAAACAAGTCTGCTCTAATAAATGAATATTTATTAAACACACCCAAAAAGTCTACAACAATAATATATAGATTTCTAGATAGCACGATAACTAATACACAATCAATTACTGTTACAATGATGTAAAACCCCCAGAGTTACTAATACCCACGTTACCTAAATATACACACAGGCACACTATATTAATTAATTACATTCATTCACCTGCCCCTAACTATCCCTGATTATTAGAGAGAGAAATAGACATAGAGATAGATATAGGATGATACTTAGGCTTAGGCCAGATGAGGATGTCCTATTGCATGGTGGTTCCAAGTAGAAATGAGAGAGAGGGTCTTGAATTCACCTCCTTTTATAGTAAAGATTTCACATCCACACCCACATGCAACCCACAATTCTGCCGTTCTCAGGTATCTTCTGTGGCAACTATTTCCAATCACCTCCTGTAATATGCAGTAATAATTCCCTGCCTGCGGATGGCGTACTTGTATCAGGGAAGAAAGTCTTGTGTTAAATAAGTTTTAACACTCTTTGATAGACATCCTGGAGCCAATCTGAAGAAACAATGGTTTATCAGTCAAACATCACCAGTATTGTCTTGGCAATATACATCTCCATTGGTTGGAGACGGAATGTCTGCCTGAGTAGCAATGGTCAATACTCCAAACCCACAAAGGTTGTATACATATGTAAATGACATTGGATTTAGCAAACAACTTCTGCATTCAAGCTAGGAGGCTGCAGGGCCAATATCCATTTAGCATGTAGATTTACTCCTAAAACCAAAAAGACATCACACAGAAGAACAATGCTGTACATGGTTGAAATATTCAGCTCTCATTAAATCCAATATGGAGTTCAGTGATTCATAATAATTATGCCATCACTTCCCCCTCAACAATGTATCACTACAGCAAAGTATTAGAAATCTCAATCTAAGGCTGCATGCACACGATCAGTAAAAACTGTGTTTTGGACGCAGCTTATTAGAGCTGTTTCCAAAATGCTGCGTTGTACAATACAAGCACTGTGAATAATATTTCTAGAAATCCCATGCCTGTTATGCTTCTCTCCTCCGCAGCGCTATTTCACCTGCGGAGCAGGTTGCTGGACTTCTGCATCTCCGCAGCATGTTTTATTTTAATGCTGCAGAGTCAGAAGCAATCTCCAGCAGGTGAATGCAGGGAAAGGCTTTCCTGCACCCAACGCAGATCATGGGCACCCACGGCTTACCGCAAGTCCGGAGGCACTGCATCCAACACATGGTGCCTCCGTATTGCAATCCCTTACCCTTGTATATTCTTTACTTAGGTTTCAGGCTCTAAATATGGTAAAAAAATATATATCGTAATCGAGAAATGTAAAATTTTAAAACTAGACCCCGACATACATTTTTTTTGTATCAGATCAAAAATTTGGAAAGACTTAGAAACATTTTAGCACATTTCCCAATTTACTGCTTATTTAAACATTACATTTCTGCTTTGCATGAAGTACAAAATAAGTTTTGAAAGGAAGCTGATGATGAAGAAGAAATGCAGCGGGCATTTAATAACGAGAACAACGGCGAGATAATTAACGGGCATGCATAAAGATTCATGCTTTATACCAAAATTTTAATTTTGCACATAAATGTGCCTGATGTAGGCAGCATTTAATCACCTAGCTGACAGGAGTAACTACTTTCATTTAACCTTGACTGAAGATCATGAATTCTAACAGGTTTAATTGGGTACATCATTTAACAGAATGAACAGAGCAAATTTTTCTCAATTCATAGCGTCTGATTGACATGCACCAGCAATGCTACGCCGCGCAATTAACGTTGTTCTGTATTCCAGGTATGGACAGCAATTGCAATAGTGATGTGACATTGTTTGATCATAGTGGCTAAAAAAAAGCGCGTTGTCTTACTCCTTGTTTAGAAAAGGGCAAAGTTTAAAATTACGGATAAAAATGAGACATTTTTGATTAGTTCCCTAACTGTTTATTAAAATTTAGTCACATTGATATGACAAAGGTGGAAAGGACACATTGTAGAAGACAGTGAAAGTTGGTCCATAGCTGCTTCATAGGGTGGGCTAAAACCAGAAGGAACAAGCAAATTCTGATCTGAATTAATTAAAAAATTAGGTTTTCTATACAGTCCGTAATACCGACTATAATATTTTATCTGACTAAGGTATGGAATTATTTGTGTGACATGCAATTAAAAAAATACAATTTTTTTCTTAGAAATATCTCATATCTATGTATTGTCTATATATCTATCTATATGTCATATCAAATTCAGATTCAAAGAAGCTTTATTGGCAGGACCAAATACACATTAGTTTTGCCAAAGCAAGTATACAAAATGGAATAGGGATAGGGACCGTGTGGATGATGGGTAGGAACTTTAGGAATGGTGGATGGGGGCAGATCCAGGATGAGGACTTTAGGAACAATAGATAGGAGTACATCCAGGGTGGAAGCTATGGAAGTCCATGGCATATGATAGTTTAATTTCTCGGAGTCTATTGCATGCGCTCACATACCGCGCAGCTATCTCCACTGCTCTTTCTACTTCCTCCAGTAGGATGTATGTTTTCTCTTCCTCCTTCATGTAGCTGAAATCTGGGAAGAGATTAGATAGTCTGTTGAAGTGAGTTTTCCTCACTGCTGAATATTTGGTGGCAGTGCAGCAGGAAGTGGATTTCACCCTACAGAGCTTCCAGGTCACAGCGTTGGCACAGTCTGTCCTCCTTGGACTTGCAGCTCTGCGTGTGTCGACCAGATTCGATGGGCAGACTATGGGCACTGAGTCTATATCGGCTCAGGATCTTGCAGTCTCTGAGGTCTGGAAGTTTCACCAGATATGGGGTTAGTTTGTAGTCTCTCTGTACACTCCAGTACTTGGTCAGTTTCTATGAGGTGTTCATATTGTTCCTCCAATCACTGACGTACCTCTCCTGGCCCTCACCTACCATCTTCCTGATTCTGGCTATTGTCAGGCTGCTGTAATTGATGATTTGGTCCAGTTGGGTTTGCGTGAGCTGTTCCATGTGTCCTGGCTCATTTGGACCACCTACATGTAGCAAAGCTTTATAGTGATAGAAGGTTGGATTGCTATTGAGTAGGTGAGCCCAAAATGACAGTGCCCTGTTCAGAACTGATAGTGAAGGAAATAATTATTTGATCCATTGCTGATTTTGTAAGTTTGCCCACTGGCAAAGATATGAACAGTCTATAATTTTAAATGTAGGTTAATGTTGACAGTGAGAGACAGAATATCAATTCAAAAATAAAACCCAGAAAATCACATTGTCAACATTTTATAAATGTATTTTCATTTTGAAGAGATAAATAAGTATTTGATCCCCCACCAACCATTAGGACTTCTGGCTCCTACAGACCAGTTAGACGCTTCAAATCAACCCGTTACCTGCATTAAAGATAGCTGTCTTAAATTGTCACTCGTATAAAGACACTTGTCCACACATTAAAATAATTATCAGTCAGACTCTAACTTCTACAACATGGACAAGACCAAAGAAAGAACCTCCATGCACCCATTGCCTCCCCATGCTATGATTGTTGGGTGCTGATGTGTTGCCATATCTGCTAAAGGCTCACATGTCTGCTCTGTTGCTACTCCTGTGAAGCCCAGCCACAGGCTAAGCCAGTGACGCTGTGTTCATAGTCCCTGAAGGTCGTACTCTGAGGAGCAAATCGTCCAGGTATGGAAGAATGACCACATCCCTGGAATGCAGGATAGTCATGACGGCTGCCATAAACTTTGTGACCACTGTGGGAGCTGTAGCTAGTCCGAACGGGAACGCCACAAACTGGTAGTGTTCTTTGCCGAATGCAAATTTGAAAAAACGTCTGATAAGTGGCTGCAATTGGAATATGTATATAGGTGTCTTGTACATCTATGGACGCAAGGTTTTCTCCTTGTTCCATGGAAACTATTATGAAGCGAAGAGATTCCATGCGGAGATGTCTTACCCGGACATGTTGTTCAGTTGTTTCAGGTCTAGCACAGAATGTACTGTACCTTCTTGTTTGGGGACCACAAAGAGGTTGGAATAGAACCTCTAAAAACGCTCCGCGTGTGGCACAGACACAATGACTTCTGAATTGTGGGGCCTTTGACGTGATCTTGGAGGGATTCTGTGATCGCTCCATGCGTGGTGATCGATTTTGTGTCGGTCTAGACGTTGACCAGCCAAATGAGTTCCAAAAGGATCAGAATTTGGTTTGCTGACGGCGATTGAGGAACCTTCAGGGATTGCGAACTCAGCGTCTCAATCATGGTGGAAGAGGTTCTCCTCGTCATGAGTCGCTGTCTCCGGAAGACACCCCACCCGTAGGCGGCCGACTTTTACGCTTTCGTCAAGTCTGGCTGCCTATTACAGAAGACAGGTGGGTCAAGGAGATAGTGTCTTCCGGATACAAGATAGAGTTTACTTCCAACCCCCCAAGCCGATTTTTTCTCTCTGTTCCCCCAAAACCGCCAGCCAAGGCTCGCGCCTTCTTTCAAGCGGTCTCCTCACTTCTTCAGGCAGGAGTCATTGTGTCGGTCCCCACGGCCGAACGCTTCCACGGTTTCTACTCCAATCTATTTGTAGTCCCCAAAAAAGGAGGCAGTGTAAGGCCCATATTGGACCTCAAACAACTAACCAATTATGTACGGGTGCGTGACTTCCGAATGGAGTCCCAATCAATGTCGCAGTCCATAGATAGGCTGACCTCCACATTGCTTCAGGTCTTGCAGAGTCACCCCTCATCCGTGGCCGCTGCTCAATAAACGGAGAGCTCGGACCAGGGACGCGATGACCAGGGCTCATCCACTTCTAGAACAGGATGCAAGCAGACCCATGGGTCACGCTCGTCAGCGTCATCACATAGCTCGCGGTCACCATTTTCCAGGGAGAGACGCCGTAGCTCTGAAACATTAAGAAGGTCACCTAACAGGGACAGACACCATAGTTCTAGATCCCCACGGCCATCCCCGCCAGAGAGAGCCATCGTCCCAGCTCCCCTAACAGACCATGATTTTCTCAATATACCAAGTTCTTTAAGGGGAATACAAAAGAAAATATATTTGGTATAGACGTGTCTGTAAAGGACCAATCTATCAACATATAAAATTATTTACCTCATACAGAAAGCTCCACAAAGCAGAGAAAATCAAACCGGTTTTTCATAATTTCTCCACATTTTACATTTTGCTCTGTTTTCCTAGTACATTGTATGGTGATTGGTTTGGCTACACATCCAGTGAGCTGTCCGTTATCAGTCAAGCAGTGAAAAGTGGGAAGTAGAGGTGGAGAGGCAGGGACTTTGGAAGTGCTTTAACATTCCCAGAGCACTTATGCAAATAAGGCTTATTAGAAAAATGGTGAATGTTTCAGTAAGGGATTAACAGAGTCGTATGAATTACATTATCTTTCCATGAGCAACATGACAATATAAATAGTGTGTGGGGATGGAGGGGGTGAATCATTCTCATAGATTTAAGCTGTAAAGCGATCTGCAGTGCTTCAATTACCTAACTTTTGTTCACAATGAACAGCAGGGAGTGCCCAAGGCTGCTTTCATATCTGTGATCATTTGTAATTTGCGACAGATCCGGCAGATGTCGCCGGATCTGCCACGTAACGGCTGACTTGCAGCTCTGATGCAGCAAGCCCCCATTCATTCTCTATGGGGCTTTAAGTCAGGTGCGGCAAGTGCGATATTGCCAAATCCTGCAGATGTGGCTGCGCAAAAAAATGCTGCTAGCAGCGTTTGTTTGCAGTGCCACAAGTGCTGGATTTGGCAATACTACACTTGCCGCACCTGACCACAAGCCCCCTAGAAAATGAATGGGGTTTCCCGGATCGGTGCCGCAAATTAGCCATTACACTGCAGATGCGGCAACATCTGCCTGTCTACTGGGAATTACTATAATTGCAGATCTGAAAGGGGCCTTCAATCACTGCTTCAACATCTTTATTCCTCCAGTCATATGGGGTCCAGAAGTTAGACTATTACCATAAAGTATTGACATACTCTAGCATTATGCCATCATTATGTTAGAGAGGAATAACCCTTTTAAAGTTGCTGTCTCATCCCAACACTGTAAAATGAAGATGAACTGGTGATCAACAGAATGCCATGGGTACTGCGGCCCTTGACATGAATGATGCTATTTCCAGAAGGATCCACCTTTGTGGAGATATATGAGACCTTTATAGACTCAGTATATCTGCTGATAATGAGAGGAAGGTGGGATAATAATAAATCATCTGTGTTGCATCTTACAAATAATGTTGCTGATAAAATTATACCATTGTCACAGGTTCCATGGATGGTTTTCATTGAGTACTTTTGACTGTCGATCAAGCTGAATGTACATGTTAATTGGAGGAAGAAAAAGACATCCAGCTCAAAACACCCTATTCCTTCATTTATTGGGATAATGTGCAGATAGTTACATAGGATTCATGATTAGGGGTTTTCATATCCGAAACACGTTGATAATGCTGGTTTTGTGAATCCTGTATAACTCTACCTGCATCTATTCTGAGTTGGACGTCTTTTTCTTTGCTTTCATTATTATGGTAGCGGCAAGGCTGATGCTGTGCTCCATTTTGGGGATCATTGGTTACTGGTGAGCTGGACTCTATATGTATGTTAATTAGAGGTTTGTAGATTTGTATATGATCAGCTTTAAAGAAGCCAATATAATATTTTATAGTATTTAAAGGGAATGTGTGAACCCAATTTTTCATATTAGCCTGGAGGTGCATTGGGGGCGTGCTGATGCACTCAGTATATGGACACAGCCCCAGTGCACTTCCAGACTCATTTACATGTGGGTTCAATGCTCAGTAATGGCACATATGATTACTACAAGACATGTATCATTTAAATTGCTGTTCTACAACCTTTATTACTATAACATTAGTTTAATAAATAAAAATCATCATAACAAGTCCCCTTTAAAAGATATTATTAATAACCTAACAAAGAAAATCAGAATACCGGTAACTTATTTTTGGAGAAATATGACGTGTGGCTTCTCTTTATGCAAAGCAAGAATTTTCTTGCTCTCTGTTCACGTCTGTTGAATAACATAGTAATGTCGTAAAGCACATTTGTAATAGTTAATAATCTACTTTTTCCTTTCAATATTTTATAAAGTTTTTGAAATTGAGAATTTTTTTTCTTTCTTTCATCATTTAAAGGAACTAGACACCAACTTGGCCGCCTTAACAGCTGCCTTCGAAAGAGCCACGGCAGAGAAAATCCGCTGTCAGGAGGAAGTGAATAGAACTAACAAGACCATTGAGCTGGCCAACAGATTAGTGAAAGGTCTGGAGGTGAGGTCCTACAGGGCAGGCTAATGAAGCAACCTACAGAAAGTACTTCTTTGTTATACACTACTGATCTGGCAATAACAGAGGCACTTAGCTGGGAAACTGATGAGCTGAAAGGAATTATATCATTATCATGCATTTATTTTCATGGGAGAAACGTATTTCTGACCTTTCTATATTTTCAGCACTTCTTTGTTGAGCTTCAGCGGGAACATGAAACGACAAACCTAAACCAGAAGCCATAAATTTTGGAATACTAAGTATTATGTATCTGCCATAAATGTGATTAATTAAAATGCAAGGAGCAATAATATCAATAAAACAACTTTAATGGCGCTTTTAAGGACCGGTTTGTCTGTGAAGATGTCATATGGCCAGTTGTATAACACTTTATGTGCCAATCGGCTTCCAAACACATCACTGTGAAATCCATCATCAATTGCTTTTGCATTGATGATGGTTATGAATTTATGTAGCGGATTTTTGATAATTTTGCTACTTTTAGCTAGATGGATCTACATGGAAAGGATGATCAACCAGTCATATTCCAGACATTAATCCTAATCTAATCCGTTCCAGAAACGTTCATTTAAAGATTAATTTGGTGAATGTTTCCTCTATGCCTGACTGCTGCTCACGGTGTTATTCCATAGTAACACAATGTGATTAAAGGTAAATTGAATAACCAAATAAAAAGGAACAAAAAGATAGGAGAACCCAGTGCCAAACCATATATCTGCCTTTTTTTATTGCTTTAGGTTTGGTTAGAGAAAATTCCCAGAAGAGCAATTGTAAGGTACAGCATTGGAAAATTGTAATGGGTAATATTTTTAAACTAGAGTTGAGCAAAAAGATTTGCAAGATCCTGGTTCGCTTGTCACATCATTGCTCCATGGCCACTGAACCGCCTCGCATCTTCTGGGGATTTCAGAAGGTTGGAGGAAGTTCATAGGGATCTGGTCCGGTAGACACAAACTACTTACATGACTGCTGGACCAGGGTCCAGTGAATCATTTTGCTCAACTCTATTAAAAACTCATAAATATTCTATATTTTCTATAAAAATTTTACTTGTTGGTGATTAAATATTCATAAGTATCTCCTGGGTCTGATTAAAGATGAGTTGATCTATAGTGGAAATTGTTGTAATATCAATATATTAAAGCATGGCTACAGCTGTTTTTTCTTAATTTTACCACTGGAGTGGTGCTAGTAATTTAAGTTTTCTGCCCCTACTCTCATACTTACCAGTTGCTGTCTTCACCTTCTATCACCACCACTGGTCCTATAAGTCTCCGGCTATTTATGACCTGACAGCAGCTCATAGCGCGCACCGGAGGTCACTCCTCAATATACAGTGCCTTGTGAAAGTATTTTGCGCCCTTGAACTTTTCAACCTTTTGCCACATTTCAAGCTTCAAACATAAAGATACAGTCATGGCCAAAAGTATTGACACCCCTGCAATTCTGTCAGATAATACTCAGTTTCTTCCTAAAAATAATTGCAATCACAAATTCTTTGGTATTATTATCTTCATTTAATTTGTCTTCAATGAAAAAAACACAATAAGCTTTGTCCTAAAGCCAAAATGGATATAATTCCACACCAAACATAAAAAAGGGGGTGGACAAAAGTATTGACACCCTTAAATAATCGTGTGATGCTTCTCTAATTTGTGTAATTAACAGCACCTGTAACTTACCTGTGGCACCTAACAGGTTTGTCAATAACTAAATCACACTTGCAGCCAGTTCACATGGATTAAAGTTGACTCAACCTCTGTCCTGTGTCCTTGTGTGTACCACATTGAGCATGGAGAAAAGAAAGAAGACCAAAGAACTGTCTGAGGACTTGAGAAACCAAATTGTGAGGATGCATGAGCAATCTCAAGGCTACAAGTCCATCTCCAAAGACCTGAATGTTCCTGTGTCTACCGTGCGCAGTGTCATCAAGAAGTTTAAAGCCCATGGCACTGTGGCTAACTTTCCTAGATGTGGACGGAAAAGAAAATTAACGAGAGATTTCAACACAAGATTGTGCGGATGGTGGATAAAAAACCTCGAATAACATCCAAACAAGTTCAAGCTGCCCTGCAGTCCGAGGGTACAGCAGTGTCAACCCGTACTATCCGTCGGTGTCTGAATGAAAAGGGACTGTATAGTAGGAGACCCAGGAAGACCCCACTTCTTACCCCAAGACATAAAAAAGCCAGGCTGGAGTTTGCCAAAACTTACCTGAGAAAGCCTAAAACGTTTTGGAAGAATGTTCTCTCTTTTTGGGCAAAGGCATCAACATAGAATTTACAGGAGAAAAAAAGAGGCATTCAAAGAAAAGAACACGGTCCCTACAGTCAAACATGGCGGAAGTTCCATGATGTTTTGGGGTTGTTTTGCTGCCTCTGGCACTGGACTGCTTGACACTGGACGTGTGCATGGCATTATGAAGTCTGAAGACTACCAACAAATTTTGCAGCATAATGTAGGGCCCAGTGTGAGAAAGCTGGGTCTCCCTCAGAGGTCATGGGTCTTCCAGCAGGACAATGACCCAAAACACACTTCAAAAAGCACTAGAAAATGGTTTGAGAGAAAGCACTGGAGACTTCTAAGGTGGCCAGCAATGAGTCCCAGACCTGAATCCCATAGAACACCTGTGGAGAGATCTAAAAATCGCAGTTTGGAGAAGGCACCCTTCAAATATCAGGGACCTGGAGCAGTTTTCCAAAAAATAATGGTCTAAAATTCCAGCAGAGCATTGTAAGAAACTCATTAATGGTTACCGGAAGCGGTTGATCGCAGTTATTTTGGCTAAAGGTTGTGCAACCAAGTATTAGGCTGAGGGTGCCAATACTTTTGTCCGGCCCATTTTTGGAGTTTTGTGTGAAATGATCAATGTTTTGCTTTTTGCTTCATTCTCTTTTGTGTTTTTTCATTGAAGACCAATTAAATGAAGATACCGTATATACTCGTGTATAAGCCGACCCGTGTATAAGCCGACCCCCCTACTTTTGCCCCCAAAACCTGGGAAAACCTATTGACTCGTGTATAAGCCGAGGGTGGACCCCAGCACAGGTATACAGACCTCAGCAGTGTGGTATACAGCAGCCCCAGAGGTATATACAGCAGCCCCAGTGGTAGTATACAGCAGCAGCCCCAGTGGTATATACAGCAGCAGCCCCAGTAGTTAGTATACAGCAGCCCCAGAGGTATATACAGCAGCCCCAGTGGTAGTATACAGCAGCAGCGCCAGTGGTATATACAGCAGCAGCCCCAGTAGTTAGTATACAGCAGCCCCAGTGGTAGTATACAGCAGCCCCAGTGGTAGTATACAGCGGCCCCAGAGGTAGTATACAGCAGCCCCAGAGGTATATACAGCCCCAGTGGTAGTATACAGCAGCCCCAGAGGTATATACAGCCCCAGTGGTAGTATACAGCAGCCCCACAGGTATATACAGCCCCAGTGGTAGTATCTAGCAGCCCCACAGGTATATACAACCCCAGTGGTAGTATCTAGCAGCCCCACAGGTATATACAGCCCCAGTGGTAGTATCTAGCAGCCCCACAGGTATATACAGCCCCAGTGGTAGTATACAGCAGCCCCACAGGTATATACAGCCCCAGTGGTAGTATACAGCAGCCCCAGTGGTAGTATACAGATGCGCCAGAGGTCCCCCCATCTATATACAGCCCCCCCCCGCCGCAATCCTGTAAGGGAAGAGATTAGTATACTTATCCCTCCGCTGCTGCTGTCCCACCGCCATCACTATCCTCCGTCTTCTTCCAGCGTCTTCCGTCTTCTTCCGGCTTCCTCCTCGGTCGCGCAGGCAATGACGTCATTGCCTGCAACCATCGGAGGAAGCCGGAAGAAGACGGAAGACGCTGGAAGAAGACGGAGGATCGTGATGGCGGCGGGACAGCGGCAGCGGAGGGATAAGTATACTAATCTCTTCCTTTACAGGATTGCGGCAGGGGGGGCCTGTATATAGATGGGGGGCACTGTATACTGTATACATTGTATACAGTGACTCATGTATAAGCCAAGGGGGGGACTTTTCAGCCCAATTTTTGGGCTGAAAAACTCGGCTTATACGCGAGTATATACGGTAATAATACCAAAGAATTTGTGATTGCAATCATTTTCAAGAAGAAACTGAGTATTATCTGACAGAATTGCAGGGGTGTCAATACTTTTGGCCAACACTGTATAAATTCTATTTTTTTTTTGTGAAGAATCAACAAGTGGTACACAATTGTTAAGTGGAACGAAATTTAGTGGATAGTTTAAACTTTTTTAACACATAAAAAACTGAGGATCTCTGAATGATCCAATGTTGTCCTAAATGACTGGTAATGATAAATAGAATCCACCTGTGTGTAATCAAGTCTCTGTATAAATGCACCTGCTCTGTGATAGTCTCAGGGTTCTGTTTCAAGTGCAGAGAGCAGCATGAAGACCAAGGAACACACCAGGCAGGTCCGAGATACTGTTGTGGCGAAGTTTAAAGCCGGATTTGTATACAAAAAGATTTCCCAAGTTTTAAACATCTCAATGAGCACTGTGCAAGCGATCATATTGAAATGGAAGGAGTATCAGACCACTGGAAATCTACCAAGACCTGGCCGTCCCTCCAAACTTTCATCTCGAACAAAGAGAAGACTGATCAGAGATGCAGCCAAAAGGCCTATGATCACTCTGGATGAACTGCAGAGATCTACAGCTGAGGTGGGAGAGTCTCTCCATAGGACAACAATCAGTCGTACACTGCATAAATCTGGCCTTTCTGGATGAGTGGCAAGAAGAAAGCCATTTCCCAAAGATATCCATAAAAAGTCTCGTTTGAAGTTTGCCACAAGCCACCTGGGAGACACCAAACATGTGGAATAAGGTGCTTTGGTCAGATGAAACCAAAATCGAGCTTTTAGGCCAGAATGCAAAATGATATGTTTGGCATAAAAGCAACACAGGTCATCACTCTCAAAACACCATCCTCACTGTCATCATGGTTTGGGCCTGATTTTCTTCAGCAGGGACAGGGAAGATGGATAAAATGGATGAGAAGATGGATGGAGACAAATACAGGACCATTCTGGAAGTAAACCTGTTGGAGTCTGCAAAAGACCTAAGATTGGGACAGAGATTTATATTCCAACAAGACAATGATCCCAAACATAAAGCAAAATCTACTATGGAATGGTTCAAAAATAAACGTATCCAGATGTTAGAATGGCCAAGTCACAGTCCAGACCTGAATCCAATCGAGAATCTGTGGAATCAGCTGAAAACTGCTGTTCACAAACGCTCTCCATCCAACCTCACTGAGCTCCAGCTGTTTTGCAAGGAAGAATAGGCAAGAATTTCAGTCTCTCGATATGCAAAACTGATAGAGACATACCCCAAGAGACTGCAGCTGTAATCGCAGCAAAAGGTGGCGCTACAAAGTATTAACTCAAGGGGGCTGAATAATATTGCACGCCCACTTTTCAGTTTTTTATTTGTTAAAAAAGTTTAAAATCTCCAATTAATTCCATTCCACTTCACGATTGTGTCCCACTTGTTGATTCTTCACAAAAAAATTAGAATTTATATCTTTATGTTTGAAGCCTGAAATGTGGCAAAAGGTTGAAAAGTTCAAAAGGGCCAAATATTTTCACGCATACACTGTTATTACAAGTGTTTTTGATACTAAATATGTACATAGAAAGTATTATTTTAATGCTACATTCAGTTTGCATGCTTTCTTAAGAATCTATTGAAGGTGATATTTATTGTACCTTTTGACAGTTCTGTTGAATAAGCTCCATTATAAAATATACCAAGATCAGCTTTTATATATGACTGGGAACAATGGATAGTATTAAAAATAAACTGCTAGTAAATAATGGGATTTCAAATTATAGTATCAAAGACAGTATTGTTATTGGTAATAATAATAATAATAATAATATAATAATAATGCTATATTGTTGTGAAATTGATTTACGCCTTCATTATTTAATTTCATTTTGCTTGATCAAACATTGTTTTTTATTGAACCCATCAGTCATAGAAAACACCAATGACTGATTATAATCAGTAATGTATAGGCTTAGCTTAAAGGGATTTTCCACTTTATGTTTTGGTTTAACCAAATGTTTTCGGGTGTTGTAGTTTTAGGGTAGTGATGGAAAAACTGGACTACTAGCCAGCAAATGCCGTATGCCAGACACAATTTGCGCTGACCATCAGGCTGAGGCACTGTGTTAAGGGCTTGGGGTACTTTTCACCCGCCTTCCAGTTCTGGTGCAAATAGCAGTGTGGCTGGTGGCTGGGCACACGGGCTACATCCTAATCAAACACACCAGTACAAACAGGAAAATCAGTGCAGATCCTAGCTATGTATAAGGAGAGGCTAGGGCAAAGCAAAGACAAAACCAGAGTATGAGAGCAAACCAGAAAAAACACACTAAAAGTACTAACCTTTCAACTCAAGCAAAACTGAAAATAATCAGCACTGAACAGAGGATATGACAGGTTTAAATATCCCTCTCAAAGGATCAGCCGATACCACTGAGGGAACACCCAATTTCTGCCCTCAAACCAGAGAGGCAGAGGTGGGGGTGAGGAGGGTGCAGTGGAAGGAATCTAGAACCACATGGCTGAGCTAGGAAACACAGCGTCCCATATCTCCAGGCAACAGCTGACAGCAGGGGACCCAGCATCCTGGGATCATTGAATAGCATCATCACTGGGATCAAGAGCGTCATGCCTCTCAGCAACACCAAAAAAAGCACAATACACAGGTGAAGCAAGATCCTGCACTAGCCCCACCTTCTGAAAGCAACTCCCAATCCCTGATGGCCAGTGGGGGCCGACGGGTGACCTGATGGAGAGCTGGAGAATGCCCGGAGGTGCGAGGGACTTACTTGAATGCAGCATGAGAAGGATTAACACCCCTGACCACCAGATGTCTGCCCCAACACCTACCAACTTCCAAACCATAAGGCCTGACAGATGTTGGGAGTCTCACAGAAGTCTCAGACTATCAATGTCAAATCATAGAAACATCTTTTAATAGTAGTTGTCCGATGGGGAGAAATATTTTAGAAAAGGATCCGAATGGGTAAAAAGTAAAAATAAATTAATAAAAGAAGCAATACTCACTGCTGCAACAAGGAGGTAGTTTAGACCAAGGCTACATTCGCACTGTGCATTTTTGGTCTGTTTTTGTTCATCAGATTTTGTAGCCAAAAGCAGGAGTGGAACAATCAGAGGAAACTTATAATAGAAACAAGGGCACCACTTCTACATTTATCAGCCACTCCTGGTTTTTGGCTACAAAAACTGATGAGCAAAAACAGACCAAAAATGCACAGTGTGAATGTAGCCTAAGACTGCAGGGGAGCAACAAAGTGAAGAGCTTTTGCAAAAATACTATTTTAGATTATTATGTACAAGACAAATATCTAACAGAGAGAGTTACTATACATAAACTACAATCTTGTTTTGAATTTTAAGGAAAGTACATTTTTAACTACACTTATTACACTCATCTATAAAATATGAAATTATAAAAACAGCACATATGCCCCAATTCCATTTGCAAGTTTTAAACAAAGGATTTACCATGACATTAAATTGTTTAGAAACCGATTGTCTGACTTATAACTCCCCCTCTAGTGCTACACTGCACTGCATCGCTCACAGCAAAGCTGCTCCTTCAAGGTGCTCGGTGTCAGGCCATACATCATAGTAATCTGGTAATTGATGCGTCAGGTAGGAAACATTGTTACATTCTACTAGTTATTTGTTGGCTCATTGCTCCCTTGTTATGTGAAGCTGTAGCACTATACTGATATGTTCTCTTCGGAAAATAATAAACTTCATAGAAGCTTGGCATCCGGGTAATTAGTAATGATTATATCCCATGTGACATAGCAATCGCTGAGCGTGTTGGGGTACACTCACTTGGCAGTGATATTCAGGCACACAGCAGTGATTTTCCATATAATTAGTCTAATTCGGTCTATATACAACTAATAACCACTTCAGACACAGGATCCAGCATTCAGACCATTAGCAATCTTCAAACAGTCCTTATCCTAAGCAGGTAATAACACCAGAGTCCGCATAAAGCACAGTCCATTACATTTGTTGGGTCTGGTCACTTTACTGTTGCGATTTAGCTCTGCTCTGTCAGAGCTGTATCTTTTGGGCTCTGCCTATTTGTTACTTGGAACTTTTGAGGGGTCATATTAGCTACTCTTCACAATGTACCTCCAATAAGCTGACTACATGCAAACACACAGAGTCCTCACTTACAGGACTTGTATGTCTAACACACAGAGCACATGTGATACACAGGAAGAATTGTTCACTTCTACGACCTGGCTGACATCACAGACATGTGACCAGGGAGTAGTCACATGATATCAGCAGGATCACATCCAGGGAGGAGGAGGAAGCGGTATGTAGATGGTCAGTCCCCCCCATCACTTCTGACCATCCCTAAATCCAGCCCTAAACAAATATACATGTTTGTGAAACGACAAGTCCCTACAGACCATCCTGGATTTAGATCACAGCAGACCACTGTCTGTGTGATACATACCTCCCTCTTTCAATATAACCAGTTGATACATCACACCCCATATACCCAAAAAAAAGATAAATACCTTATAAGAACTACCACCACCATTACCAGAAGAACCAAAAAACAGTACAAGTCTAAAAGTAAACTCTAATATAAAAATACTCTAACATACGATACATAGGGATAAGCAAACTGCTTGTATTTACCCAGGTTCGTGACCAGTGTTGCCCTGTTAAAGCAAGTAAAGAGTTAATGCACCTGATATACATACCAGGTCCGCGTTCTCTCTTCCTGGAGTAATGTGTGCTGCATCACTTCCGGGCCGCCCCTTATCTTCTGGGCATATGTGATTGGCTATTGGAGCCAGTCTCATGACTATTCCCCAGAAGCCCTGAGGTGACGCTGCGCTGCTGCACAGCTGGACTGAATAACGCAGACCCGGTAAGTATAATGAGGACTCTTTACTTGCTTTAACAGAGCAACCCAGGTCACAAACCCAAACAGTTTGCTCATCCCTAACCATATACTGTACTATGTCTTTTTTTCTTATTGGAATACCCTTTTTTAATGATAGACTATGTATGATACCCTGCAAATCTATAGGTAAGGTCAAAATCTATGCTCTTGCCTTGCAAAACCCTCAGAAGTCTGAAACTGCAGTGAGGTCTGAAGATGTAGTCACTAGTGATGAGTGAGTAGTAAGATGTTCAGGTTCGGATACCTCTAACCAAACACTTTGAACTGTGTCAGTATTAGGATCCGAGTGAGTTCCCCATTGCATTGCATTGGATTCGTTACTCGTTACTTGTTCAAAGTATTCAATTAGAGCTATCCGAACCCGAATATCTTACTACTCGCTCATCACTAGTAATCACACATTACAAGAGTCACTAGATGATTATATTTTTAAATTCTGGCATATGCTGATATTTTTGCCACACATTTTGCTGAACTGGTGTGCAAAGAACAGTAAAAGACTCAGCATCACCATAAACGTTTAGGCTGAATTCACATGTCCAGTAATCAACCGTTGAAATGGATTCAGCAGCAATCCATTGGCAAACAAGTTGTGCAAACATAACTTTTTGAAAAATCAGTTTTGAAAAAATTCATTTTTGCAGGATACAATTGGTTAACATGAGAGTCAATGGAAACCAGATATGGTAACTGATTGCTATTTAACCTCCATTTTTTTTCCTTTATAAAGGATCTGTTTTTTTCTTACTGGATCTGTCACAAATGGAGGATAAATAGCGATCAGTTATTGGATCCATTCTCCATTAGACTCCAATGTTAAAAAAAAATGAACCCTGTAAAAAATAATTTTTTCAAAACGGACACAAAAGTTGTGTTTGCAGAACTGTTTGCCATTGGATTGCCACTGTTCATTTTAACAGATGATTACTGGACATGTGAACTTAAGTTCTCACTGTCTTAGGGTATGTGCAAACATCGTCTTTTCCAGGTGGATTTCACGTGAAACCCCACCTGAAAAGTGCCCCATAACCAGTATAAACAATAATATAATAAACAGCAATGTCAGCACAACATTGCTGTCCACATGTTCTGTCTTTTTTTTTTAAAACACCAAATTTATTTTATTCATTTTTTGTTTTAATCCAATACACGGCACATTTTAAAATGAAGTATGACCTAGTCTTATGAAAAACAGAAAATAGAAAATATCTGAACAACAAGAACCAAAGGAAAGGAAGGTGGGGAATGGGGTGAGGGGAAGGAGGGGGCATACATTGGTCAATAAAAGCATTAGCTGATATAAGTCATGCATTAACAAATTCAAGTACAAGTGCAACAATAGGTCACCGATCCGAGGATGGGCTTCAGACGAGCATGTTTATGGAAGCAAACATAGTCTCTAAGTCTCCAATAAAGTATTAAATCCTAAGAACTATTGGTTAAGTGTGGGAGGGAAATCTGCCTTTAGTTCCTTGTTTTAACCACTTCAGGTTTTGGAAACCATGGAGTGGTTAAAAAAAATAGGGTTCAATCTTCAGGTGGCTTCCTAGCCGCCTGCCGCTATAATGGAAAGCACAGAGAAAAACACCAACGGCTGAGCTGATGCAAAAAATGACAGCATGGAAGCGACTTTAGGACATAAACACTGGCATTTTCCTCCAGCAGATTCACCTAGGAAACTTGGTGGATTCACCACTGGAAAAATAAGGGTGTGTTCACATACCGGGTACAGTATGTGCACACTGAGTTATTAAGGAGGTATTTTTTTAGCAGTAACTGAGCAGAAACTCTCAAAATCTTCCTCAAAAACATCTGCTCAGTTTCTGCTCGAAAAGCTCTGTGTGCATATATCCTTACTTTTTACAAGTGGTCCAGAGAACCAAGACCATCATTGTAATCTTTGTGCAGCCAGACCAGCCTAAACATATAGGGTTTGTTTTGTTTGTTTTGCAAATGTTTACACTTTTTATAACTAGCTTTTGAAAATGTGTCTGCTTTTTAAAAGGTGCCATTCTGGCCCACAGGATGTGTCTGGTATTGCGGCACAATTTGATTGGAATTTGGCTGAGTTGTATGTTGCATGTTTTAGTCTAACTCAGGAACATCCCCTTTAAGTCAGGACACCAACAATAGGATTTTATTTTGCAGTCCGAAAACGTCCGATGGGCTCAGTCTGTTGCTTTATACCGTAAACAAGAGCAAACACTGTGCGGAGATGTCCTGCTCACAGCTGCCTTCATCTCTTATGCTGGATCATTTTCTAAGAAGTATCGTCATGAACTTGTAGAGTATTTGTGGATGCCATACTTACGAACTCAGAAGGTGAGACTTGAGTTTCTTTAGGAACTATTTCCCAAATTCCTTAATGAAACAGAGAAGAGGGAAAGTCAGACAAAAGCTACACACTGACATTTAGGTTGCAGTGTCACATTGTGACATGACGTCTAATGATTTGGGGTCACATTATGTCCTGCAACCTGTCGTGACATAGTCGTAAATATTTTCAAATGTGTTGGATTTTGTGCTGCTCGTTACAATTGGTACGCAACATAATTCATAAGCTATAGACTCTAATGTAGGTTGCATGGGACTGCGGTTTTCATGCTGCTTGTCAACAATTTACCTATTTTCTTTACAGCAAAATGACAGCTATAAAAATGTTGAGACAGTAAGTTGCAGACAAGTAGCACAAATCTGTTTGGTCATGTGACATATCAGAATTGCTTTTGTGCAAAATATGTTATTGTGTAGCTCCCAATTTGCATGAATGAAAACTTTAAAACTGCTAAAGCTAAGGCTAAGTTCACACACGGCTTTTTTACCGCGTAGCCTTGGCGCGCAAAAATTCGTTACTGAATGCTGACGCCGTGCTTTTCTTGGCGCGCTTTCCCCAAGGCCATATTAACATGTAGCCTATGGGGAAAGCGCGTTTAAAAAAGCACCAAGAATTGCCATGTCAATTCTTTTTGCGCATGTGTAAAAAGCAGGAATACACGGTTATTACGCCGCGTCTGAACGTAGCCTTAAAGTCTTCTTTATGGGTCACTGCAATATTGAACAATAAATTAAAGACATGTAGGAATACGGCTCACCAATCCTCATATTCCCTGTACTGCACAGAGAGGAGATGCCTGGAGCTGCCAGGTTAAATTAAAAACAAAATGCCACCAAACAACATACGGTACACTGCAATGCCAAAACCTTCATGTTTCGGTGTTTAAGTGCCTTAATCATGGTACAGAGCCTCTATACCATGATTAAAGCACTTTAATGCTGAAATGCGTTGGCCATTGCACTGCATTGTATGTTATTTGGTGTCATTTTGTTCTTAATGAGCTTCAAATAAATTGGATGTTTAACTAGAAGTTTAAGCGCTGGAGCATTTTTTTCATTGTTTCATTATATTGCCAATGTGGATGTGACTTTAGAGCCTTACTATGTTCACAATAGTGATGTATACTACAGTTGTCTGCACAGATGATTGATAAATAATGATTAATTGAGCTTCCAACTAATAGTTAATAGCATAAAAAGAAAAAAAATAGCGGCACTCACCGGCGTTTTTTCAAAAGGTGCTTTATTGGGTACCCTTCATGTCAGGGTCCACTCGGAGGAGGGGTGCAGAGCAGCAGAGATGATGGATCTCCGTTTCGTTTGGGGCTCCACCCTTCCACGGACACTCAATGTCTGGCAATGAGTCACTTCCGCCCTTATATAAGGGCCGGTCAAATGACATCATCGCCGCACCGTGTAATACAAAGTGCTTAATAAGTGACACATGATAAAAACAGGTATTAATTTACAACAATGACAATGTGTGCGCTAGATCATTATAAAACTATATACATTGAGCATAAATGTGTTTCATTTCAGTTAGCATATATTATGTGCAGGTCAGTGCACTACCTTACTTGGTTTCCTCATGCTATCCATGCAGTTACCGTATTACTTCTAAATGATGCTCCTATACCAACATGTCTATAGTAAAAAGTCCTCTTTCACTTGTCTGGGAAAACTGCTTGAATAGCAATTACTAATCCCGCAACTAATAGTTAATCATATGGATTCCTAGCTGTACACCCACCTCATAATCCTATTGTTGATTGAGCACAAAACAATAAAATGATTCACCAACCAAAGAATTTTTAAAATCAACCGGTGCTGACCCGTGTGAAACCTTAGCAGGGAGGAGGGACACTGAGGAGGTGTACCTCAGCCTAAGATATTTGATTGATACACTACCGTTCAAAAGTTTGGGGTCACCCAATTTTGTATTTTCCATGAAAACTCATACTTTTATTTATCAAATGAGTTGCAAAATGAATAGGAAATATAGTCCAGACATTGACAAGGTTATAAATAATGATTTTTATTTTAAATAATAATTTCTCCTTCAATCTTTGCTTTCGTCAAAGAATGCTCCCTTTGCAGCAATTCGCATTGCAGACCTTTGGCGGGTACTATTTAATGAAGCTGCCAGATGAGAAGCTGCGAGGCATCGATTTCTCAAACTAGAGACTCTAATGTACTTGTCTTGTTGCACAGTTGTGCAGCGGGACCCACTTCTCTTTCTACTCTGGTTAGAGCCTGTTTGTGCTCTCCTCTGAAGTGAGTTCTCTTTTTCTGGACATTTTGAGAGTTTCATAGAACAAACAAATGTAATGCTCCATATTCTCAACTACTGTAGCTTAAAGGAGGTCCATTTTATAGCTTCTCTAATCAGCCAAACTGTTTTCAGCTGTGCTAACATACTTATGCAAGGGTTTTCTAAACATCCATTAGCCTTCTTACACAGTTAGCAAACACAATGTACATTAAAACACTGGAGTGGTGGTTGTTGGAAATGGACCTCTATACACCTACGTAGATATTGCATTAAAAACCAAGACGTTTACAGCTAGAATAGTCATTTACCACATTAACAATGTATAAATGTATTTCTGATTCGATTTAATGTTAGCTTCATTACAAAAAAAATGTGCTTTTCTTTCAAAAATAAGGAAATTTCTAAATGACCCCAAACTTTGAACGGTAGTGTATATTTTTATTGATTTAGTTAATAATTTAGTAATGTTTTCAGCTCATATTATAAAATTTGGTCACGGGTATGCTTTAAGATCAGGAGCAAGAGCTATTATATATTTTTTGCTTTTATATTTTTATTATCATACAGCATTGAAAATAAAAAAAACAAGCCTGAGTACCCTTGGAGGCCCTCTATTCTATAGCAGATAAGATTTTAAATATTAGGCTCAAAATTAATTTAGTAGTGCTGGATTCTTTTTGGTTACAATGGTGCTTTTAATTCATAAGGTTTTTTATAGCAATTTATGTTTCACTGTCTTTCACCAGTTTTGCTCAATAAGTGTATTGTCTGTTTTAGGTTGCTATTCCAATGACAGAAGGACTTGATCCTATTTGTATGTTGAGTGATGATGCAACTACTGCAAAATGGAACAACGAGGGACTGCCCAGTGATAGAATGTCTATTCAGAATGGTACCATATTGTCAAACTGTGAACGATGGCCGCTAATGATCGACCCCCAACTTCAAGGCATCAAGTGGATTAAGAGCAGATATGGGTCCAGGTTGAAAGTCATTCATCTAGGCCAGAAAGGGTAATAATGATTCTTTTTTTTTTATAAAAAAAAAGTACAGTGCACCATATACCGTGTTTCCCCGATAGTAAGGCCCCCCGATTGTAAGGCCGCCTAGGGGTAAAGGGGGGGCCTGCTAATGTAAGGCCTCCCCCGATTATAAGGCCTTACAACCGGGGGGGCCAATGTAAGGCCCCTAGCAGAGGGGGGGGGAGCGGGAGCGGGTCGCACGTCACGTGCGCCCGCTCATTACATATGCACTGCATCCCCCTGTCAATCAGCGACAGGGGGAGCAGTGCATTATACTGTATATATGGGCCCCCTATTGCTGGCACACTACCCCCCTGTTCTGAGGCCCCCACCGCTGCTGCAGAGATCTTACCCTCCAGGGTCTTCTTGCAGCAGCCAGCGCGTCCGTCCTCTGTCCTCGGCTGTCTTCCGGATCATGTGACCGGCCGGTCGCAGTCGCGATGACGTCATGCGCTGCGACGGGTCACATGATCCGGAAGACAGCCGAGGACAGAGGACGGACGCGCTGGCTGCTGCAAGAAGACCCTGGAGGGTAAGATCTCTGCAGCAGCAGCAGCGGTGGGGGCCTCAGAACAGGGGGGTAGTGTGCCAGCAATAGGGGGCCCATATATACAGTATAATGCACTGCTCCCCCTGTCACTGATTGACAGGGGGATGCAGTGCATATGTAATGAGCGGGCGCACGTGACATGCGACCCGCTCCCTCAGTGTCCCAGCAGTAGGGGGCCTGTAGGCCACACTGCTGGGGCACCCAATGTAAGGCCCCCCCGAAAGTAAGACCGGGGGCCACTTTTGGCCCCCAAAAAAATGTAAGACAGGGTCTTACTTTCGGGGAAACACGGTAGTATAATGTGACCCACATTTACTAAAAATTACATAATCTGCTTCAAATCTTTAGTGTACTTACTTCAGCTTTGCCACTCCATATATATGAAATATTCAGTTTAATGATAACTTTACCACAATTTACACCAGCCCAACTTTATAAGCATGTTTATTACTCTTTCTAATGTTAGAAATGAGAGACTTTTATTTTCTACATTCCACAATATTAGAACATAACTGGAGACCATTGTGTTAAATTTATTTTTTTGCATGTTAAAAATGAAGGTTGCAGTAAGTACCGGTAAATATATTTGCGCCACACCTTTTTTAAGACGGCTATGACCTGTCTAGAATATGCCCCTTTTTTATGACTGCTACGGTATTTTAAAATGCATTAATAAATGTTGTACTTCACACTAATATGTTAAACACACATACTTTTTTCTGTATTTTTAAATTTTGCAAAAAGTATTACAAAATTAGTATTTAATGATGTAAAATATTCACAAGATGTTGCAAATTACACAAAATATTGAGCACAAAAATGAATGATTGAGATTGTTCAATGAAAACACAATAACCTTATATTTATAAAGGCTATGTACATCTTTGCTCAGATTTTTTGTTCATTTGCTTCCATATATGTAAAGTTAATGAACGTTCAAAATTGACTTTGTTAAATATTTTCTATCATTTTTCTGCAGGCGAATATCTGCAAATCTTTTATCTAGCTGAGTGATCTGCAAAAATGTTACAAATCTGTCAGAGCTCCTGCTCATGGTTCTGATAGCTTAGTTCTCTCTGCTCTACCTTTCCCTTCTTTCATTTTTTTATGGCAGTAGAGAGGAGGGAGAGAGATTTGTACATAGGTCTCAAGAGACAAGAGCAGAAAAAAAAATCTATAGTCTCAAATAGAGCAGATAAAATAAGAAAGAAGTTATGTAAAAAAAAATCTACAGTCTCCATAAGAGCAGAAGAAAAACAAGAGAGAAGAGGGGGAAAACCATCTACAGCAATGTTTCTTGACTCCAGTCCTTAAGGCCACCAGCAGGTCATGTTTTCAGGATTGATTTAGTATTGCACAAGTTCCATCACATGTCCAATGAGAGTGGAAATCCTGAAAACATGATCTGTTGGTTGATCTTGAGGACTAGAGCTGAAAAACACTGATCTATATATAGTCACAAGGAGAGCAGAGAAAAGAAGAGAAGAGGTGGAAATGCAAATAGTGTCTCAAAGAGAGCAAGGTAAACAAATGATAAGAAGTGGAAAATCATCTAGAGTCTCAAGGACAGCAGAGAAAACAAGAGAGAAGAGGGAAAAAAGCATCAACAGAGAGACCAGAGAAAACATGAGATTTGGTGGAAAACCAAATGCAGTCTCAAAGAGAACTGGGAAAATTAGATAAGAGAGAGAGAACCATCTAAAGTCCCAAGAGAGCAGAGAAAGTAAGAGAGAAGAGGGAGAAAACCATCAACAGTGTCAAGAAAAGCAGAGAAAATAAGAAAGAGGGAGAAAACCATCTACAGTCTTAAAGAGAGCAGAGAAAACAAGAGAGGAGAGAAAAACATCTGCAATCTCAAGGAGAACAGAGAAAATAAGAGAAGAGGTGGAAAACTGTATACAGTCTCAAGGAGAGTGAAAACAAGAGAGAAGAGGGAGAAAACCATCTACAGAGAGCAGAGAAAACATGAGAGTGGTGGAAAACAAAACGCAGTCTCGAGAATAGAGAGAAAACCAAGGAGAGCAGAGAAAATGAGAGAAAGGTGAGAAGAAAACCATCAACAGTCTCAGGGAGAGCAGAGAAAAAAAGAAAGAGGGAGAAAACCATCTACAGTCTTAAAGAGAGCAGAGAAAACAAGAGAGAAAAGGGAGAGAAAACCATTTATAGTCTTAGGCTGCTTTCACACTGCGTTTTTGTGCTGTCCGAGGGGATCAGACTTTTTGCAGGACCCCTCGGACAGCAACTGATCCAAACTGATGACTGCAATCGGATGCCAAATAGGCATCCGATCCCGATGTTTTGCAGCATCAGTTTGGATCCTCTCCCTGCTCCTCCTGTCACCTCGTCACCCTCCTGTCACCTTTCTCCCCTCTGTCTGCCCTCTGTCTCCCCTCTTTGTCCCCTCTGTCTCCCCTCTTTGTCCTCCTCTTTGTCCTCCTCTTTGTTCCCCTCTTTGCACTCCTTCTTTGCAGACCTTAAAAAATAAAAAAATCTTCATTCTCACCTCTCCACGACACCCGTGCTGCTTCCAGCTTCTCTTCTTCTGATGCACAGGACCTGGCGTGATGTCACAGTCACATGACAGCCACGGATCACAGAAAAACGCAGTGTGAAAGCACCCTTAAAAGAAAACTTTCAGGTCAAAAATCAATATGAACGTATTCCTGTGATTAGTTGATAGAGCACGTAGGAAGGGAGGGGGTTGGGAAAATTAATTTTGGAGTCTTTTGTTAACAGATATAATTATTCTTGTTTTATTTCTTAATATCTGTTATTCTGATAAAATTCAATAAACATGTTTTGGGAAAAATCCATATGTAACTGCTACCATTTTCTAATTCCTTCTCTAAGCTTCCTCTATTGATGTATTTCTTTTATTTGTATTCCCCTCCTATCTTCTGTAAACTTCAAATAAAGAGATTCACTCTATCTGTCAATCACAGTGAATGATCCACTTAGTTCTCTTCTGTCCCCTCCCCATAGGATGATTATGCATATTATGCACATCACAGCACAGGAGATAGTGCGGGGGGAGGGGGGCTGTATTCTACTCTCTGCTCTCTGTGTCTGCAGCCAGGAAAGAGGTCAAATACAACACAGAAACTGTCACAGCAGGGATACCTGCTTACAGAAACAAATGGAGTCTAGATAAGATAAGGCAGACCTGCAGTCGCTCTCTCCCTGTGTTCTCAACAGAGTAGACCTCCTAAAAGTGAAACCACAGTGCCCGGAGAGCAGAGGGAGGAGAGAGCTACTGAGAGGAAGTGCATAATTACATCACAGTTTAACACAGCCAGGACTAATAGTCTCTGCTTATAATGGACAGGACTAATGCAGTAGCTCTCTGCAATGTCTAAAAATGCTGATAACATGGAAACTACAAAGGGTAGAATAATGATTTTACATGTTTTTAAAAGGTCTGCCCAGGCCCTATTCAAGGTAATAATAGCATCATACTGAAAAATTACCTACCTTAAAGAGAGCAGCGAAAGCAAATGAGAGAAACGTATCTACAGTCTTAAGGAGAGCAGTTGTAGGAAAGCACTTGGTTCATAAATAAGAGAAGGGCAGAAGCTATACAGATGAAGACAGCAGCACCCTGCAACACACAGACCAAACATCCAACCTATATTACTGTGAGAGACACTCCCACAAGAGAAGAATCTGAAACTTGGGTCAGGATGTAAATTACATATCAGAAACATTGCAGTGCACTTGAATAACATCCAAGTGCAGCGCGATATATGCCAATACAGACAATGGAGGAGATGGAGAGATTAATCTTTCCCTCCTCTCCGCACCGGATCACAGGATCAGATTAGAATTGCATGACACTCGGCCCACGTTAGCAGTATAATCTGAGCTGAGTGTCATTAGCATATCAGATCCGATTCTCATACATCAAATGCCATATGCTAGTGGTGCCCTGGCCTTATTCTAATTTTATTAACTAATAGAAACCACTAAACAGATGTAAATATATTTTTTCCATTCCAAAGTTGTTCATAGCCTTTAAATAAATATTAACTTCTCTGCCGGTGCTGTAAACTGGTGCCTCAATTTTCCTGAAGCCAAATTAAACTAAAACATGTCAGGTCCACTTAGCATTGATGAGATGAAAGTTTTGATAAAAGTAGTATTGGACAAAGTTCTATCCCATTGAATTTCTCCTATCGGTGCCAGGTGGTCCTGCTATATTTGTGTTTTTTCTGACTTTAGAATAATAAACTAATCTTCATAAGTCAATTATGAAACTTTATAACAATTCACATTTCAACCCACTAAAATTTGTGTTATGTTCACAGCCACCCAGTTTCTCCAGTATGTGGTGTCACATTAACACTGTCCCTTCGTAGTGTCGTCTTACCAGAGAAACATCAAAAACCAAAACTTGAACGGTTTCCTAATACTGATTGGAAAATGTATAGTGGGGACCTGACTACGTAATTAGTAGCTTAGAATTATTTTCTTTCTTTCTTCTACAGATATGTAGATGTCATAGAACAAGCAGTTGTGGCTGGTGACCCAGTTCTGATAGAAAATTTGGAAGAATCTATTGACCCCGTGCTTGACCCATTACTTGGGCGACATACACTTAAAAGGGGAAGGTAATCATATTTTTCCTACAAACCAACATTTAATTTAATGCCTCTAGTGTTGTGTCTACATAAATTCCTAAGGGGATAAATTGTTTCACACCGATGTGAAGTTTGTAGATGAAAGGGGAAGCTGTTTACACACAGTATGAACTACAGATAAACTGCAACTGCCTCATTAACGTGGTGTCCCCTGACAGTGTCAGGGTAGTTAGCAAATGCAATTATACGTATAATGGGATTAATATAACTAATACATCATCGATGGAGAATGATATATGTTGTTTAACATACTGATCTAGGCTAGTTCCTTTTGATTAATATTTCAGTTTTGTCTGACCTTGAGTAGGTCACAGGATTTTTAAGAGTTTAAAATGACATAAGTATCACAGTAAGCACTAACTGAACATGTGCCTTTTCATGTTGATGATCTCTAATTTTTCCCATTCGCTGTATTTTTTAACATGGTCTTACTTATCTGCTCACCGATTATGATAAATATGTAATATGTTTTGCTAGTAAAGTGCATACAGTAGTGTTCAAAATTATAGCAGTCCAATATGACTAACCAGATTATTCACTGTTTTTGCTATAAATTATATTACCGCATGTCACACAATTTACCAGTTAGTGTAAAGGCCGCTTTACACGCTAGGATATAGGTGAACGAGATCGTTACCTATGTCATGTGACTGCGATCCTTCCGACATCGTTGGTGCGTTGTCACACACAAGGATATCGGTAACGATCCTAAATTTGGCAACACGCCAGCGATGCAGAGAAGAATGTATGAACCATGTTAAATAGCGGCAGGAATAGAATTATGAACAACATCGCTCCATAAGGTGTCACACTGAACGATGTTGCTGCTTCACAGATCCTTAATTGGACAACAAACGATAGATTTGAGGTCCGGATCTCAAATTTTGGATGAACGTTCCAATGATTTTTCCTTCCTACAACATTTGTTTACACGCAACGACGCACTAACGATATCGTTTGAACGATCACAAAACCGTGATGCTTCAACGATATCGTGTGAAGCTGCCTTAATAGGTTCTTAAAAAAACAACAAAATCAGCATTCATGATCTGCATGTTTTTGAGTCTGTGTATTTGAATATTTAATTGAAAGGGGGTGTGTTTTAAATAATAGCCGTGTGGAGTTTAATTGGCGAGGTCAATCATTCTGTGAAGAAATAGGTGTGAATCGGGTGATTCTTATTTACTGGTGAAGCGAGCACATGTTGTACATGCATTTCTCCTTGAAAGCTTGAGAAATATGGGTCATATGAGACATTGTTCAGAAGAACAGTGTACTTTGTTTAAAACCTTGATTGGAGAGGGTAAACTTATAAAAAAAAGTGCAGACAATGATAGGCTGTTCAGCTAAAATGATCTTCAATGCTTTAAAATGGAAAGCAAAACCAGAGAGACGTGAAGAAAACAGAAGACTACCATTCGAATGGATGGAAGAATAGTCAAAATGGCAAAGGCTCAGCCAATGAACAGCTGCAGGATGATCAAAGACAGTCTCAATTTACCTGTGAGGACTGTGACCGTTAGAAGACGCCTGTGTGAAACTAATCTACTAGCAAGAAGTCCCTGCAAAGTCCCACTGTTAAAAAAAGACTTGTACTGAAGAAAGGAAACTTCAACTGGCCTTAAGAGAAATGGAGAAACATTTTGTGGACTGATGAAAGCAAAATTGTTTTTTTTTTTGGTCCAAAGGCCACAGACAATTTATCAGACGACACCCAAACTCTAAATTCAAACTAAAGTACACTCTGAAGACAGTGAAGCATGGTGGTGAAGCATCATGATATGGACATGTTTCTCTTAAGCCCCCGTCACACATAGCGAGATCGCTAGTGAGATTGCTGTTGCATCACAGGTTTTGTGATGCAACAGTGACCTCCCCAGCGATCTCGCTATGTTTGACACATAGCAGCGACCGGGCCCCCGCTGTGACATCGCCGATCATGTCGGAATGGCCTGGACCATTTTTTGATCGTCAGGTTCCCGCTGGGCAGCATGCATCGGTGTGTTTGACGCCTTAACAACGACCTCGTTGGTGACTCAGAACTCAGCCACGTAGGTCTGAGTCATCGGACTAGCTGCTCTATGACAGGGTCACAACAACCGCCGAGGTTGTTATACGTTGCTGCATCGTTCAGTAGATCTGTTTGACAGCTCACCAGCGACCACGCAGCGATCCTTACCAGGTCGTATCATTGTCGGGATCACTGGAACATCACCAAGTGTGACGGGACCCTTAGGTCCCTTTTACACTAATGTTATTTTCAAATTGTGACAGATCCGGCAGATTTACCGCATCTGCCACCTAACGGCCGCACTTGCGCTCACTTGCGGCAAGCCCCATGCCGCACAGCAGCATTTTATTTCGCTACCGCAACTGCCGAAACCGCAGCTATACTGCACTTACCACACCTGCCGCAATCCCCATAGACAATGCATGGAGCTTGCTGCAAGCGTTCTGCAAGTGCGGTTGTTAGGCGGCAGATGCGGTAAATCTGCCGTATCTGCCGCAATTTGAAAAAAACACTGGTGTGAAAGGCGCCATAATATATATAAAAATACTTGAGGAGGTCATGTTGCCTTATACTAAAGAGGAAATGCCCTTGAAATGGGTGTTTCAACAAGACAGCTGTGGCATCCATTATTTTTTCTCACACCCATAGGAGTAAATGGGTGAGCCTCATACAATGTCAGAGTCAAAAACAGGATGCTGCGATATTTTTCACAGATTCTGTGAGTGAAAAAACACGATCATCTGCACTGTCTCATTGAGTAATATGGGTCAGTGTGTTATATGATAAAAAATTGGATAGCACACATCCGAATGACAATAATGAATTTCATGAAATAATTTAAAAAAAAATTGATGTGGGGAATCTCCATATTTTTGTGTCCAGTCAGGCACAACTAGGCAGGTGGGGTTGGAATCCACTGCACAGGGAGGCCCAAGCTTTCTGGGCCCCTCCCCCCACTGCAAATTGCAGTCCGCAGCCGCCTGAGAAAATGGCACATTCATAGAAGCGCCATCTTCTGGCACTGTACCCAACTCATCCAGGGCCCTGGTGCGGTGGCTCACTGGGTAATAAAGGGGTTAGGGCCAGCTTTGTATTGTCAACTGGCCCTAAACCCGAAATTCATGGGGGTCACACCAATATTAGACATGACCGCCATGAATTTCTAGTAAAGTGTTAAAAAAAAAAAAAAAACAAACACAGAGACAAAATATTTTATTAGAAATAAAACAAAAACCACTTAGAGACTCCATCTTTATTCAAAAACCAGTCTTCAGTCCGACGTAGTCTAAACAAGAAGCAATGTCAGCTCTGCATCGCTCTGCATAGACGATACACATCTATGCAGAGCAACAGCAGGCTGAAACTGACTGTGACTGTGAACCCTGTAGTCACAGCCCAAACATTGCCGAGCGCTGGCCGGAAAAATCAGAGCGCAGGCAGTGCAGTGAATAATTCTGGAAGTTAATGAGCGGCCCCGGAAGTAGAAGCGGCTGCGATAGGAGACAGGAGGACGTGTCGTTGGAAAGGTAAGTATAATTATGTTTTTTATTTTATTGTTTTACAGCCCCTGGCCTCGAACTGGCCCAAACTGTAACACGGGTTTCCCAGGAAAACCCGTGTTCGGGACCTTGGCACTGAATAGTATGTACTCAGTAATGGTCCAGAACTTTACAGTTCGGGTTCGCCCATCCCTATTCCAGAGATATTATCTTATAAAGTGACACTGTTCAGAATTGCAAAATAAGGCTCGGTCCTTAAGGGGTGTGGAATTAGTGGCAAATAAATATAAGCGAATTATTATTATTATTATTATTATTATTATTATTATTAATTTATTTATATATATTATTTATTATGATATTATTTTTTATCAATTAGCATTTTTTCTCCATTAATAATCTTGCCCGTTTATTGTGTAAAAAAGGGCAAATTATTATTAGTATCAGGTTCAAACTTATTTTCGTAATTATGTAGAAAATAAACCATAAAAGGGGTTATTGAGAGTCAATTTTTAGCAAAGAAAAATAAACTTTTAAAAAAAAAATTCTCCTGAATTATTATTATTATTATTATTATTATTATTATTATTATTATTATATATATATATATATATATATTTTTTTTTAACAAGAAAAAAATGTTTTGGTTTGATAGTAGCTGGATCAGTAAGAAAGTATGAAGCATATTACAAACATTTTATTCCATGCATAGTTAAACTCTTTTAAGTCATTTTTTGGAATCAATGTAATTATTTTATATACAGCATGCTCTTTCTGTTGGGCTTATTCTATGCATTTTTCCATAGGATCCTATTTAGGTCTTCAAAAATGCATACCGTACATGAAACGTGTAAAAAAAAAAATGGTTAAAAACAAGTCCATATAAATATTGAATAACATTTATGATTGTTCTTAACCTAAGAAAAAATTATTTTGCAAGTGTCTGTAGAAGGCGCCAATACGTGATTACATGGAAACATGAACATTCCGTCAGATAAACTTTGTATTATCTTCTTTCATAATGTCCATCCAGTTCTATTAATAATAAAATAATCTGAAGAATGCTCAAATCCTCTTAAATATTATTTCAATATTCCCACACATACATGGACTGTTCTTTTAAAGGTTGTCCTATATTTTTACTTTTACATTTCCAACTCCTTATCCTGGATCTGCAACCTTTCCAATCAATGTAAATGTATTTTTTTTATAATTATAAAATACAAGATTCCTTCAGATTCCTATAAATAGGTGGTGTTTTTATTTCACACAATCAGCATTTCATCACTGATTAGGGTCACTTCATTATTCCTAATGTCTAATTATGCCTATCAATTACAGTCATTTATTTTGATAGCACATTGCAGGTAACCCTGGCAGTCTTCTCCTTAATAACCAGTGTATGTTGTATCTTTGTGTGTGTGTATGTGACAGCGGCTGTACGAGCGTCATATTTTTTTTTTCTGTACTTTGCAAAATATTTGGCTTCCTTGCACAAATGCCCTATCAGACACCCCCAGATCATAACTGTAGCAGAGTCCTCTACATGCTGAGTATTGATCCAGCTGAACGCACTTGCACAGTTCAACACTACTCTGAAAGGTATGTTTAATTTCTCACTCTCTTGGGGGTATTTGATTCAAGGAGTGATTTCGTGGAGCGTTGTGACTCAGAAAATGACTACTACTTATAACATTTGGATTGTCATTCTGAATTTCAATGACTGTTGACTTCAAAACAAACACCTTTTTCAGACAGAGGTGACATGAAAACTTACAAAATCTGCAGTGTATACAGAATCAATAGGAATAATCAGAAAGTAATTCTCAAGAATAAATAAAGCTCAAGAATGGATCAAATGTTAATAATACATATAGATTTAGTGCTATCAAATAATGTTATTACATTATAGGAATTATTCTTTTCAGCACTGCAACAATGACATGAATTTTAAGGTATCGTCACACGGGGAGATGTTGCCTGCAACATCGCTGAAAAGTGCTGGGTTCAGCAATGTTGCTGCCACATCGCAGGTGCATCGTGCTGTGTGACAGCACAATGCAACTGCGATAAATCGCTGGGTCGCAGTTGACAGGTTTACCAAGATGTTGGTAAACCTGGCGATGTTGCACCAGCGATTTGGTAACATCGCTCCATGTGACACGGCGATAGCGATGTTGCTAGCGATACCACCTATTCACAACATTGATGCTTATCGCTTGCTGGGTTGTGCACAACCCAGCGAGCGATAGCGGCTGCAACTTTGTGGCAGCGTCGCTGACAACATCGCTGTGTGTGACAGCTAAGGCACTGATGTCGGGAGCAAACGCGCACACCGCGGAATCGCTACCGACATCGCTGCAACGTTGTACCAAGTAACGGTACCTTAAGACTTTCCTCCTGCAAACTAGTGCTCAGACATAAAACATTAATGTATTCTGGACACTGTTAACTATATGCAATCCTAAAACTATCAATTCTGATCATAAACTATATGATGAAACTGTTATTTATCAAATTGCAAAATAGAAAATATGCCTAAAAATTACAATTATGTGAAATGGTAAAATAACATGAAATGTATTCTATTGAGTGTAAGGCTGCGTTCACACGCTGCGTATTTGGCGCGTTTTTTTTACGCGCGTATTTGCTCCAAAAATGCATGTGCATCTGCATTTCCCTGCAAAGTGAATGGACATTCACTTTGTGCCATTCAGACGTCGCGTAATTTTACGCAGCATTTTGGAGCAAAAAACGCGTGCGTAAAAAGAATGAACATGTCAATTCTTTCCAGTTTTTTATGCGCGTTACTTCCATAGGCCCCATTAAAGCACTGGAAGAAACGCGAGTAAAAAAGCGCAATTGAAGTTGTTCTGTCGCGGTTTTTTTTTTTTACGCACGTTTTTCCCCTTAAAAACGCACGTAAAAAAACGCGACAAATACGCAGCGTGTGAACGCAGCCTAACTATATGAATGAATAAACTAAAGAAGGAAAGAGCTGGATGCAAAAAAATCTATAAAAATATGTACATTTTATTAAATCTCATAAAAAATATAATTGACAGAGTAAAAGGATACCAAAATACAAAGACCAAAAAGAAAATAGATGGTTTGTGAGTCAGGAGGATACCTACATGAATGTTTTTTTCACATACATCAAAAATAACAGTATAGACAAAAAAGTATAAAGAGGACAAGTGACATCGGATCCATTAAACACCAGACAGAAAAAGTTAATAGAAAAGGCCTTGTGGACAGAATCAGGAATTCCCTGGTAGTGTAAGGATTCCAAGCAGTGCTCAGAAGAGCAGAATATAATGCACAGGTTCATCCACTACTCACCCTCCATCACCCCTACACACGTTTCACAACAGCTTTGTCTGAATGGATAATCATTATAATGTAGACACAATTCACTCTGAAATTAGGGTACATTGCTAAGCAGTACATAAATTATTGACAAGCAGCTACATAGGTTCATAGCTGATTTTTATCCAATCACTAGCTGTAGAGCCCGAGTTGCATGGCATAGTAACTAACTGTGCTTACTTATAACCAAATAAAATGAATAGAACATATGATTACCCAAGTAATGTATAGTATTTTATTTGCAACTCATTCAAGAGTCTTTTGATAAACGACATTCTTGGTTTTTCCTTCCGGTGCAAAGATAAACAGATTTTTGGCAGTTTCAATTCTTGAACAGGCCACGTGGATGGGGCGGAGCAATACATACATACATGCATACATCCAAAAGGGGGCAGTGCTATAGCTCTGAAGGGGGTGGGGCTATGTGGGTGATGGGATTATAAAGGAGGCAGTGCTATGAAGAAGTGAGGACATGAAGGGGTAGGGCTTATAAGGGAGGCAGATTTATGAATGGGGTGGGATTACATGGAGGGGTGGAACTATGCAGAGGTACGGGGCTACCTGGAGGGGGCAGATCTATAATTCATACATACACGCATACATACATACATACACTGAGCTTTACATATTAGATTGTAAAGCTATGTTCACACATTGCATTCCCTAGGAAAGTGACTGATAATTCTGAAATCTTGTGCACATGTTGCTTATTTTCTCTTTGCACATTTGAACCAGTTTTGAACCAGGATTTTGTGTTTTTTTTCACCCAGTTTTATTGAATTGGGAAAAAAATTACAAAATGCATCAAAAATGAACACAAACACAGGACGAAAACAAGCATACAGCATTTTTCCTGCCAACTCATCAGTATTTGTAGCAGTTTTTTTAAGTTGCAGCAGACTAATCATGTGATAGCTGGGTGTAGGGAAAGAGAAGGAGCTATGCAGCCTGGGGCTCAATGTTACCTATATCTAGGGATAATAAACCAACCCTAGTTACAGGGGAAATCAGCAATAACTAAAATGTGTTCAAATGCCCTCCCCAAATTTTTGAGGTCTACACAGTGTTTAAAATAAATGAAAAAATAAATACAAAAGCAAGCAAGAAAATAAGAAAATAAGGAAAACTAGAAGAAAAAGTAGAATATATAGTTATATACGCTACCATTCAAAAGTTTGGGGTCACCCAGACAATTTTGTGCTTTCCATGAAAACGCATATTTTATTTATCAAATGAGTTGCGAATAGAATAGTTGAATAGAAAATATAGTCCAGACATTTACAAGGTTAGAAATAATAATTTTTGTTTGAAATAATTTTTCTCCTTCAAACTTTGCATTGCAGACCTTTGGCGGGTACTAATTAATGAAGCTGCCAGTTGACCAGCTGTAAGACGACGATTTCTCAAACTAGAGACTCTAATGTACTTGTCTTGTTGCTCAGTTGTGCAGCAGATCCTCCCACTTCTCTTTTTACTCTGGTTAGAGCCTGTTTGTGCTCTCCTCTGATGGAGTAGTACACACTGTTGTATGAAATGTTCAGTTTATTAGCAATTTCTTGCATGGAATAGCCTTCATTTCTAAGAACAAGAATAGACTTATCTAGTTTCACATGAAAATTCTCTTTTTCTGGCCATTTTGAGAGATTTATGAACAAACAAATGTAATGCTCCAGATTCTCAACTACTGTAGCTCAAAGGAAGGTCAATTTTATAGCTTCTCTAATCAGCCAAACCGTTTTCAGCTGTGCTAACATACTTGTACAAGGGTTTTCTAAACATCCATTAGCCTTCTTACACAATAAGCAAACACAATGTACCATTAAAACACTGGAGTGGTGGTTGTTAGAAATGGGCCTCTATACACCTATGTGCTGTAGATATTGCATTAAAAAACAGACATCTGAAGCTTAAATAGTCATTTACCATATTAACAATGTATAGAGTGTATTTCGGATTCATTCAATGTTATCTTCATAAAAAAAAAATGTGCTTTTCTTTCAAAAGTAAGGAAATTTCTAAATGACCCCAAACTTTTGACAGGTAGTGTATATAAATATATATTTCTATGTATACCGTGTATATGCTATATACAAGTTCTGAACTGGTTAATATTTTGTATTTTGCATTTATGTGGGACCAAAATGTTTCGCTAATTCACTTTTTTATATAATAATAATATATTAGTATTATATAAAAGATTGGATAAATAATTTATCATATTTATATTTTTCTTTAAGAAAGACCAAAAATCCTTTATTTCCTCAACACAGCTTTTAAAGTTTAATGCTGGCTTACGAGGCTAACCGGTATTGTTAATGGAAATGTATGACCGGTTATATCTGGTGAGTACAGTGTTGGACTGAGCTGCCAAGGGCCCAACAGTAACACTGATTGTGGGCCCACTGTTTAGCTACATGCAAATATGACATTAGGCTCAGTCATACATTTATCTGTACTCCTATGTACTAATGCACTGGGTAGTTTGTTGAGTGAATGATGAGATTTTCTTTTTTCTGTACATGGGGTGGCCAAATACCACTCATATTAGGGGGTAAGTGTCTCACTCCAGCAATAGGGGGCCAACTGGGGATTCACCTGTTGCCCTGTGGGCCAGTACGAATCAGGATTTGCCTCAGGGGACAGTAAAAATAAAATAATTGTTTAGTAGGACATATCCTTTTTCATAAACCTATACATCAGAGTACAGCACCTTACTTCATTCTGTTGATTATTCTGCAGTTACATAATTTTATGTTTATTATTTTCAGATACATCCGAATTGGGGATAAAGAATGTAAATTCCATCCAAAATTTAGACTTATTCTTCATACAAAGCTTGCAAATCCCCATTACAAACCAGAAATTCAGGCCCAGACAACACTAATCAACTTCACTGTAACAAGAGATGGCTTGGAAGACCAGCTTCTGGCCGATGTGGTGAATCTGGAAAGACCAGACTTGGAACATTTCAAAGTAACAGCTTTTACAAATTGATAATGATTCATTTCTTCCTAATAATATTTTACTATTTTTTTTTATTGGGATATATTACAATTTAACTAGAAATACTTTTTGCTAACACTAGTATTGTGTACATTGTATTTATCAACATGGTCCAGTATTTTAAATCTATTCCTGTAGTCATATACTAAGGATTTCTCAGATAGATAGAGCTCACCATTCTCCCGCTCTCCTGCTGCTTGCTTGCTGCTCATTAACTGCTTGAATATTCACTGCACTGAACTGCAACGTCCAATCACAGACGCTAAATGTCTGTGAGAGCGCCTGCAATTGGCTGCTGCTCTCAGACTGTGCCCACATAATCTGTACCTGTGTCTGGCCTTGGTTGCAATGTACATTAGTGTATGGCAACCAACCTGCCATCATAGTGTATAGAATAAATAAAAAAATGGGGAAAAAATGCATAGTGGTTCCCTGTATTTTTCATTCTCAGCACAGATAAAGTAGACAACTGCGAGCTGCCACCCCAGCTGCCTAGTTTTACCTTGCTGGCTGCTATAAAAAATAAAAGAGAGCCCATTATCTTTTAATTATTATGTAAATAAATAATAAGAAAAAATGTGTGTGCTTTGCCCTATTTTTGGTTGCCAGTCAAGGTAAAACTATGCAGCTCAAGGCTGGTGTTCTCCGCATGGTGAGGCCCATAGTAATTGGGCCCCCCATGCTATAGAATAGTAGCCCACAGTCGCCCCAGAAATTTGCGCGTTCATAATAAGCCTAAATTGGTAATCGTCAGGCATCTATGATACCTGACCGTTACCAATCCAGTAAGTGAATAGTTGTTAAACACACACACGCAAACACCTTTATTAGAAATAAAACACACTGACAACCCTCATTATCCCCTTTATTAAGATCACACATACCCTCCGACCATAATCCACGAGGTCCACGAAGCACACTCATTTCTGCTGCATCAGAGGTTGCGCTGAAGGAGGAAGCATCCTATCAGCGCAAGCTCTGAGGACACAATGATGGCATCGAGAGCTGTGGTCATGTCTATGGACAGCTGACGTTATTACCATGTCAGCTAATATGGATACAATGATGACCTCACACTGCACCACTAACACAGGCGCACCTCTCAGGCTGTCATTTTGCCTCAGAGCTCACACTGATAGGATGCTACCTCCTTCAATGTGACTTCTGATGCAGCAGAGATAAGTATGCTTCATGTGACCTCGTGGATTATTGTCAGAGGGTATGTGTGTTGCTAATAAAGGAATTTTCTGTGTGTGTGTTTATGAACTATTCACTTACCAGATTGGTAATGTGCGGTTATCATAAACGCTTGACTATTACCAATTTGAATCACAAAAAACAATCAGAAAAACGTGCAAAAATACTCTGTTAAAAAAGATAAAAACAGTAAAAAGCAAGTGCTGCATAAAAAAGTGAAAAAAAACAGGGTATTTAGTTGATACGTTTTTTGCAAAAAATGTATACGAAGCTGCTCTACCGAACGTCAAGGTAACCCGTATCAGAGCAGTCCCTATCTGTGTGTTCAAAAAACCTGACCATGTGAATAGTTACTTACATGAGCCGGGTCCAGACAGGTCCAGTGTCTGACACGGACTGACTGCGGAAGACCGCTTTCATGTGCAGGACCCAAAGGGAGTGGTGGGCGGCTCCCTTATCTTGCAGAAACAGAAACAAACTAGAAAGACACTAATGAGCCATGCACACAGTGAACAGATTTTTGCAAAAAACGTATCAACTAAATACCCTGTTTTTTATCACTTTTTTATGCAGCACTTGCTTTTTACTGTTTTTATCTTTTTTAACAGAGTATTTTTGCACGTTTTTTCTGATTGTTTTTTGTGATTCAGTCTTTTGGGGGTGTGAACAGTGTCCTACAGATCTGTTCACTGTGTGCATGGCTCATTAGTGTCTTTCTAGTTTGTTTCTTGTTTCTGCAAGATAAGGGAGCCGCCCACCACTCCCTTTGGGTCCTGCACATGAAAGCTGTCTTCCGCAGTCAGTCCGTGTCAGACACTGGACCTGTCTGGACCCGGCTCATGTAAGTAACTATTCACATGGTCAGGTTTTTTGAACACACAGATAGGGACTGCTCTGATACGGGTTACCTTGACGTTCGGTAGAGCAGCTTCGTATACATTTTTTGCAAAAAACGTATCAACTAAATACCCTGTTTTTTATCACTTTTTTATGCAGCACTTGCTTTTTACTGTTTTTATCTTTTTTAACAGAGTATTTTTGCACGTTTTTCTGATTGTTTTTTGTGATTCAGTCTTTTGGTGGTGTGAACAGTGTCCTACAGATCTGTTCACTGTGTGCATGGCTCATTAGTGTCTTTCTATTACCAATTTGAGCTTAATGACAAGCTGTCAATACTCAGCTGTCATTAACCCCTTCTATCACCCTGATGTAACCACATCAGGGCATTGGGAAGAGCCTGGCAAAGCGCCGGGAATTGGAGCTTCTAATGAATGCGCCAATTTCAAGAGCCGCTGCGGGCTGCAATTCTATAGAGTGGGGGGCCCAATAAGTATGGGCCCCACCACACTAAGAATAATAGCCTCCAGTTGCCTAATTTTACCTTGGCTGGCAATTAATTATAGGGCAGCTCACACACGTTTTTTAAAAATTACTTAAATTTAAAAAAATAATAATGGACTCCACTGTATTTTTGATTGCCAGCCAAGGTAAAACTAGGCAGCTGGGCATGGCAGCCCACAGCGATCTACTTTTTCTGTGCTGAGAATGAAAAATACGGGGGATCCCTATGTATTTTTTTCCCATTATTTATTTATTTTACACACTATGACGGCAGATTGGTTGCCTACACTAATGTTTATGACAGCCAAGTGCAAACACTGGTACAGATTGTGGAGGAGCACTCTGAGTGCAACAGCCTATCACAGTCTCTCTCACAGAGAGTGAACGTCTGTGATTAGCCGCTGCAGAGTTAAGTGCAGTGAACATTCATGAAGCTTAATAAGCGGCCTCAGAAGCAAGTAGCGGAAGACTGATAATTATAATCTCTGTCTGTATCTATCTGTCTTCTTTTGGAGGATGCTCAAATGGATCCGGAAAAAATGGACAATAAACCTGACGCAGCTGGAGATCAACGCACCAGTATTATACCAGATCCGGCTGACAGATTACAATTAAAAATGGATGCAGTTGAAGGCGGTTTTCGCCAGATCGCCACTGGATGCAGAAAACCACATATGTGAAACCAGCTTTAGCTGTTCATACCATCTGATCAGATCATCTGACATGTGCAGGGAATGATGCGAGCTCAGAGTGTGTCCTCGCATCAAAGGGACGGACACAACCAAGGACATACCTATAAAGGCCACGTCACACGCATCAATGTAATGAACGATTTTGTTAGCGATCACATGCACACGCGACTCACACAGGCAGACTCACCAGCGATCAGTGAACCACCGATGTCGTGGAAATGATTTAAATATCGTTTCCACGATGTCTTGCTCCCTAGATACCCGAAGTATACATTGGTTACCAGCCTTCTCCGCTCACCGGAGCGGCTGGTATCCAAGGTTCACAGCGGGTAACTAGGGACCCTGTGTACCTTGGATACCAGCCCGTTAGTGGAGAAGACTGGTAACCAAGGTATACTTCGGGTATCTAGGCAGAGCGCGCTGCCAAATACCCACTGTTTACCTTGGAGATCAGCTCCCAGCGCTTGCTGAGAGGCGCTGGGAGATGGCTTATCAGTCGTCTCCCGATGTCACATGCAGTGATGCTACGTGTCCACCGGGCGACCAACAATAGATTTGAGGTCCTGTCCTCAAATCAAACAATGAACGATCAGCCGACTGGTCGTTCATCGTTTCTAGTGTCACACACAACGATGTTGATTCAACATCGTTCAAGCGTCACAAAACACGTGACTTTTGAACGATATCTGCAACGATATCGTTATGAGTGACGGTACCTTTAGTCCTTGGTTGTGAAGGAGTTACAATATATGCTTTTTATGCTGACAGAAACATGTTCTACAATGTTAATAGGACAGGTCCTGTGAGCATAAGGAAGCTCTGTTATCTCGCTATATGTTTTAGGAGATACTCCTAGTCGCTATTCTCGTCTAATACTGGAGATACAAGGTAATGCTGAGGTAAGAATAGGCTGTTCACACTGCTATCAACCCTGTCTATCTGATCTAATACTGGAGATACCAGAGGTGCTAAGGTTAAAAGAGGCTGCTCACACTGCTGTCCACACTGCCTTTCTATTCTAATACTGGTGATACCAGTGGTGCTGAGATTAGAAGAGGCTGCATGTATTGCTGTCCACCATGCCTTTCTGTTCTACTACTTGAGATACCAGGAGTAATGAGGTTAAAAGAGTCTGCTCACACTGCTGTTCACTCTGTGTATCTGATATAATACTGGAGATACCAGGGGTGCTGTGGTAAGAGCTGCTCACACTGCTGTTCACTCTGTGTATTGATATAACTGGAGATACCAGGGGTGCTGTGTAAGGAGCTGCTCACACTGCTGTTCCACCATGTATATCTTGTATAACACTGGAGAAGCCAAGAAAACTAAAGTAAAAAGAAATTCCTTACACTGCTGTCCAATGTCTTTCTGATTTCTGTTTGCATACTGCGCCCTGGAGATGATCTGACAGCATGTAGTATAAATTATCTCCATATCCCAGCTGAGCTTCCTACTACACATGATCATGGGGATACCTGTCCTATTGCTATTGTAGGAAACGATTCTGTTAGTGTAACAAGATGGCAACCATTTTAATAGTGATTAGAGCAATATGCTGCTTCAAACATTGTAATCTACATAGTGTTCGACTTTAGGTATGTGAATGGATTGCAGATTGCTTATATTGTAACATTTAGATATTTAATAGAATATTTCAAATAAAATATTTTATACATTGAATATCTACATTGTAAAGAATATACAACTCTAAATGCTACTTAAAAACAAAGAAAGTCCAATAACAAAAGACCATTTTAAGTTAGTAATTTGTGAGTAAATGGAATGAATAAGGAATAAAATGGTCATTTGAATGTACCTGATAAAGCCCCAAATTATACTCCTTTTTTCTTTCTGGATATTAGTCCTGACCTTAAATGCTTTAGAACTATTGTAAAATGTTGAATAATCAGGAAAATTAAAAGGTAGCAAAGTGTATTCCCATTGTTCACATCGGTACAATTACAGGTCTAAAACTTACCATTTTCTTTTCAGTCTGAGCTCACAAAGCAACAAAATTATTTCAAAATTGAGTTGAAAATGCTTGAGGATGAATTACTGACACGCCTATCAGCAGCAGAAAGTAATTTCCTGGGGGACACCCTCCTGGTGGAAAAACTGGAAACAACAAAACACACGGCAGCCGAGATCGAAATGAAGGTAACCGAAGCTTTATCACAATCTAAGGGGCTGCCGGAAAATGTACATGAGACAGTCGTCAAAGAAAGTGAGATGATAAGGAAAAAGTAAATTGCTGGGCATCCTTGACTTTCTTTTGCATGCTGTCTTTGACTGTATAACAAACTATTTTAGCTTAAATGGGTGGTATAAAGCCATACCATTGTACATCAACAAGGTTCCTGTACAATGACTTTTCAGTAAGTCAGAATTCATCGACAAGTAACTGCATATTTTTTTTCTATTTTTCACTTTTTCCTCAATAGTAACTTGGCTGATGGTTGATTTTGCCAGAAAAGTTGCTGTCAACTGCCTTGTATGAAGTTTGTGTGTTAGTCAAATGCTACAAAACCAGTTCTGGTTCTAATTATTATTATTTTTTTTTTACTTATTTTATCTTTCAAGCAGTTCCAAAAATACCCTTTATGGCAAGTCTCAAACCAATGTACTACAGCCTACTTCCCAATAATTTATTCTGTCATAAAGTTGACTATCGACAAGCGAGCATTGTAAAAATTCTCATTGTGCCCAATAAAAATAATCGGCAGCACATCCTGCTGTGTAAACAGGGTATGTGCTGCCAATAATATAATTCTGCATAGGGAAAAAAAACATCATTTGTACTAGTTACTGTTTCAATCAGTAGTTGTAGTCCTGTGTAAATAGACCAGTACATGAGCCCCAGTTGGATTGCATACAGTAGATCCACAATCGTTAACGAGTGAATATTTGTCACTCTAAATGGATCCTTAGGTAATGATTTAGGTTTTTTCACAACTGCATTGAGGCTTTTGTTTGTATTGCAATGCAAGGACTAGATCGGCAGTGCAAAGAACAATAGTCACCCGATGGGCCTTATTGACTAATCATGGGGTATCTCAGATTTCATCAAGTTGTCCTTTGTTTTAATAAGAAAATGGGTCCTGCATGAAGTGGAAATGCTTTCTGTCCAAAACATCAGATTCTTAAATAGTCTACATAGTCTTAAGGCCTGTTTACACGCTGAGACTTTCCAGCGATCCCACCAGCGATCCGACATAGCCGGGATCGCTGGAAAGTCTCTATACGGTCGCTGGTGAGCTGTCAAACAGGCAGACTCACCAGCGACCAGTCAGCAGCGATATCGCGGGTAACCAAGGTAAATATGGGGTAGCTAAGCAGCGGCTCTGCTTAGTTACCTGGTGTTTACCCTGGTTACCAGCGTCCTCCCGCTTACAGGCTGGGCTAAGCGGGAGAACACTGGTAACCAGGGTAAACACCGGGTAACTAAGTAGAGGGGCTGCTTAGCTACCCGATATTTTCCCTGGTTACAAGTGCCCAGCATCTAATGTGCAGTGCTGGGCATTGGCTGGGAGGTCGCTTATCGTTGGTCTCTCGCTGTCACACGCAGCGATGCGTGCTGACCAACGGGAGACCAAGGACCAAAAAATGGTCCTGAACGATTTGTAGCGATCAGCGACCTCACAGCAGGGGCCAGGTCGCTGATGCGTGTCACACACTACAACATCGCTGGAGAGGTCGCTGTTACGTCACAAAACAATTGCATTGTTGCATGTGTGAAGTACCCTTAAGAAGAAAGAGAAAACCTGAGTGTAGACCTTCTTCCTCTTACTGCCTACTTTACATATAATGACAAAAGCAGCAAGGACCAACAAAAGTACCATATTTTTCACACTATAAGATGCACCTCCCCCAAAAAACATTTGGAGGAAAGTGGAGGTGTGTCTTATAGTCCGGACATACTTGGTTGTGGTGGTGGAGGAGGGTGGAGTCAGCGCTAAAGCTAACATGACAATGTGCTCGCTGTTAAAGAAAGTTAATATTCACTGCTCCCCACACCCATAATCCTGCCCACCTCTCGACACTGAAGCCGGCAGCAAGAGGTGGTCAGGATTATGGTTCATGGGGAGCACTGAATATTTATTCTCTTTAATAGTGCGCACACATGTTCATGTCGGTGTGTAACTGGGTGCACATAGCATTGGCGTAATGCACTACACCGCTTAGACACTGGAGTCAGTTGCTCGCATCAGAAGAGGACTTCCCGCAGAGAGGAGAGTAGAATAGTTATATGTGTTGTATGTGTAATAGTTTTTATGTGTGTGGCATGATGGGAGGCATGTGCAACAGGATGGGTCCACGATAAGGATCATATATACCAGAATGGCCCCAATATGGGGATCATATATTCCAGGATGAGAGCCATATATACCAAGATGGGACTAGGATGGGGATCAGATATACCAGGATGGAGGACATATACACCAGGATAAGGGGACATATGTACATGGAAGGGGCCCAGGATGAGGGACATTAGTACAGAATTGGAGGACATTACCCCATAACAGAGTCAGCAGCAGATCTCCCCCCCCATTACAATACATCGTCGTCGTGACCACATTTTTTACATCAATTTTTGTTTCCTATTTTCTTCCTCTAAAACCTAGGTGCAATTTATGTTTAGTGTGTCTCATAGTCTGAAAAAGTGCGGTATATAGTAGTGGCCAACTGCTTACATTGAAAATCAGGGAATCGGTTATGCAAAATAGTCACATTCACAATATTTGTGCAAAACGCCTTTATCCTTATAGTAACCTTTAGTTTTGTTTGTCATGTTTGCTTTCATAAACTTTTGAAAATCAGGCTTATAACATGTGCCAATAGGAATCATCACATTTACTTTAACATTTGAAGCATAGCAGGTATATGATATATGTTTTTTATAATGATGCATACCTAGAATCTTACAGTTAAATTAGTGTTATTTTTGGACCTCGAATAGGACTAATTTTAATGCATGAGCCTAATTATATTCACGGGTTAATTAGAATAATCTTGGAATGAGGAAAAAGTAACACGTAACTTGAAAGAAATGTATTATCAAAAATTAGGAGGCATAGAAACATACACAATCATCACTGATTAAAATCACACATCGGGGTCCCCTTAGTTATGATGTTAAATCACCACAAACCTTGTTGACAATTTTGAGTTACAATAATTATGTTGATTTAACCTACCAATATGTTTTCTATGTATACAACCGTAGAAATGAGTCTTTTACCTACCTTATGGAACTGCTCTTAAGAAACATTCTATATCCCCTATAGAAAGAGGATCTGTAGAATGCAAATTTGTAAAAGTGTACTGATATTCATGATGTTTGCTCTTTGCTTTTAATTTTTGTCCTGATAGGTCAGTACTTGAATTTACATAGTAAGCTTAGATGAAAATATATTGCATATAGTGCGTTAATGCCATACATGCCAAGATATATTGTTAATATATATTATTAAACTAATCTATTAGCACACATTCTTACAATTGCCTTTTTAAGCGCTGTTGACATGTCCAGTAATTGTTATTTTTTTAATTTTTTTTTTATATATTTTGAGATAAAACAAAAATTGAAATTAAACATTCCAATACATGATCCGTTCATTTGAATGGGAACAGATGTGTCATAAAATGTCTTCTATTTACCTCCGATGAGTCTATCTATTTTTTCTGCAGGACAAAATGTCTACACAACTTTCTTGTCCTCACAAATAAAAAAAACCATAGCAAATTATCTATATATTTATTATTTAAGTCTATGGCAAATGGATAATGATGGATAGTCATCTGTTTTGTAATAGGTTAACGGATTTGTTTTTAGCTTTGTGCATGCAAAGAAAACTCTATTAAAAATGTATTTATTCCCAACAGAACAAAAATGGATGCAAAATAAAAAGTAAAGAGTCTTTTTTTTTTTTTTTTTTGGTTAAAGATGGATCTGTAACAAAAATGGTTTCCATCTTTCAATCATTTATGCTTTGTTTGTAAAAATTAAACATTATATTCTGGATCCGTTGCAATTGGATGACAAATGGACATATCAACAGAACCTTAATTAACATCAAGGCAACCACAAAGGTGATAACTAGTGATAAGTGAGTACTGCCATGCTCAAGTGTTCAGTACTCGTAACAAGCAGTTTGGCTCGAGTACCAAGTGTAATGGAAGTCAATGGGTAACTCAAGCCTTCTTCTCAAAGAACTTCCGAAAAAAAAAAGCTCAAGTTCCTCATTGACCTCCATTATACTTGGTACTCGAGTCAAACCTGTCCAAGCATCCAACTGCTAGTTACGAGTACCGATCACCTGAGCATGGTAGTGCCATTTATACTTAGTTTGTATAAATCAAACAAAAATTTGTTCATATTCCAGATCCATTACAATTGGATGACAAATGAACATATTAACAGAACCTTAATTGAGATCAAGGCAACCACAGTGAAGAGCTAGCAGTACCATGCTCGAGTACTCAGTACTCGTAACAAGCAGATTGACTCCAGTACCGAGTATAAATAAAGCCAATGTGGAACTTGAGCATTTTTCTGAAAGGTCTTCTGGAAAAATCCTCAAGTTCCCCATCGACTTCCATTATACCCGGTATACGAGTCGCACCGTGCAAACGTCCTGCTACTGGTTACGAGTGCTGAGCCCCTGAGGATCGTAGTGCTTGCTCATCACTATTGTTTACCAAAGCATATTTTTCAAGTTTACAATACATGTTTGAAATAGAGTTTTGATGTCTTCAAATATTGAGATGGAGGCAAGATAATATATCAGATACAGTCACAGTGTACAATAATATATAAGACACAGAAAAAAGTACTTTCTTCCATTATGCCAGCCGTTGGATGTCTGTTAAGTTTAGGTTCCACCTGCCCTTCATGGGTTTAGTCTGTGTCTAAAAAAAAATTTGGATGTTGCACTTTCCTAACCAGGGTGTTTACGCTTCAGTTTCAGGTGGACAGGTCAGCAGGTAGAAAGTTTTGGTCACTGGCAAAGATGTGTTTTTATATGGAGGACTGATGTTCCATTGTTGCTGGACAGGAGACCCACAAACTTCCTCGTTATGCCGTTAACCCTGACTTCTTCTCTGATTTGTCGGAGTTCATCACACCACAAAGATAACATTGTGTCTGGCCTACAAATCAGAAAAGGCACCCAGGATTCCGGCAAGTAGGAGGTCGAGGCCACAGATAGAAGACGTGACCGCTGAACCAGGGTCCTGCACATTGAATCACTCATCTCTACTCAACAGAGAGTTTCCAACATTTCTTAAAAACCTAAGCGTTGTTTATTTTCTACTTGCAGAAATGGCACAAATTACATATTACAGCTCATTGAACATATTCTCTACCTAGTATATAATATGATGAACAAATATAAAATGTTTATGTGAATAAATGAAGCATAAAGCACCTGAGTGGTGGAGAAAAATCTATATTAGTAATAGAGATTTAGTTCCAAAATGTATTTTTAAATATGAAAACTTAAAATATTAATCAGTAAGCCATTGATTCTTTATCTAAGTACTTATTATACTTGATATCACATGGAAATCTCCTAAACCATAAAAGGTCTCACCCTTAAATTGAATTCCTTGCAATTAATGGCGCATAAAGGATATGGAAGCTGCTCAATGTTATTTCAGTTATAATCAACATTTGACAAAGCAAAAATTACTTCTGTGCTACAAATAGAAAGTTACGTAAAATGTTATAGGTTCACTTTTCTAGTAAAAAAATTACCGTATATATATATACGGTAAATGTTTGAAAGAGGTATCATGCTTCTCTTGCCCCCTCTTTCTTCTCAAATTCTACAGTATATGGGTTTCTCAAGATTACACAGACCCTACATGATCTCAGACAGTCACAGAGAATTGTTTAAGCTGCTCTGTGATAGCTGAGGATGTGATAGCTGTCAAAATAGTCTACAGTTAGAGACTGAAAAGGTAGTTAATCAGTTAGGGCCCTTTCACATCAGCGTTTTTCGTAATTCGCGGCAGATGCGGTGAAAAAAACGCATCTGCCGCGTTTGCCGCATAACCGTTCCACTTGCGGCACGGTGGCGGTTTTTCCCATAGGAAGTATAGGGGGACTTGCGGCAGATGTGGCAAGTGCGGTTTTGCACTTGCGGCAGGTGCGGCAGCGAAAAAAACCGCGGCTGACCGCGGTTTTTTTTCGCTGCCGCAAGTGCAAAACCGCACTTGCCGCATCTGCCGCAAGTCCCCCTATACTTCCTATGGGAAAAACCGCAACCGTGCCGCAAGTGGAACGGTTATGCGGCAAACGCGGCAGATGCGGTTTTTTCACCGCATCTGCCGCGAATTACGAAAAACGCTGATGTGAAAGGGCCCTTAGACAGGTAGGTAGCCCCCTAACACCCAATACGTCTGACCACCAGGCTGTTATGTTTAAGTAGGTTTTCCACTACTAACATGATCCCCTTTTTTTGTCCTAACTCTTTCTAACTAGCACTTTCCCAATATACTTCTGCTACCTATCCTGCTCCTGTAAAGTTACCAAATCTCTCTGAGGTGCGTAAATACCTTTATTGTTGTTTTAGCTTTGATCCTTGAGGTCGGGAGACTGGAATCGAACCAACCAAGCACGGCATGTCACAGGTGTGGGCAGGGCTGCCTCTCTGTGAGTGACAGCAGTCTGGACACGCATGCACAGATCACACTTCACTCTCCTCTCAGCCCCCACCAGTGATCTATCCTGCTCTGTTTGTCCGATGCTGGTCTCCAGACTGGAAGGATAAAATCTACAATTTCAATAAAGGTATTTACGAGCCTTAGGCTAGGGTCACACATAGCAATCTGTTTTTGGAAGTTTTTTGGAAGTGTTTTCCATGACCAATCTGTTTCTTTTTGAGTGCTTTTTGAGCCTCCTGTGCTCCTGAATGTTTTTGGACTTAGTCATTTTTTGCCAAAAAATGCTAGAAAAAACAGATCCGTTTTTTAAGGCACCAAAAAAAGGATCAGTTTTTCCATAGGGCCCCATGTTAAAAACATTGATCCGTTTTAAAACGGCCCTCAAAAACGTTGGGAGCAACATTTTTGGGTAAAAAACATTCCTAGCAATGTTTTTAGGTGCAGAAAAAAACGGAGAGGGTGTTTATTACATATAATCCGTTTTTCTATCAGTTTTTGGACTTAGAAAAAAAAATGCTAAAAATGATGCCAAAAACAGACCAAGGGCTTATGTGTGACCCTAGCCTTAGAGAAATAAGCTTACAGGACAGGGAAGGTAGTAGAAGTATATTAGGAAAGTGTTAGTTAGCAAGGGTTAAGACAAAAGAAAGGGGATTACATTAGTAGTAGAAAACGTCTTTAATTGAGTCACTGCCCTAAGCCTTAATAAATGTTATCATGAAACTGTTCAAAATCTACCAGGGATGTTAAAAAATTAATTTACACCTATCAGTGATTTTATCATTTGTAACCTCACAGTTCCAGTCCATTAGTAATCACCTTGACATTGACATAACCTACTAGTGATGTTATCTTTTATTCTTCTTTTATCCCTCCACTACTGCCAGCCCACCAGGGATATTATTTTTCATTCTTTCACTGCTGTTGACCACCATGTTGAACCTACCATTGATGTAATATTTTATCCCTTCACTACTCCAGCCCACCACAGTTGTTTTTACATTTCTTCACTGATGTAGACCACCAGAAATGGTTTCATTAATCACTTGTGATTTCATCATTTATTCCTATACTGCTGTAGCCTATTAGAAATGTTATTTTTCCATTTCTTCACTGCTGTAGCTCACCAGGAATTTTATCATTAATCACTTCATAACTGATCATTGATTTTGTTATCCCTCCACTGCTCTAGCCTATCATGGGTGTTATTTTTCATTCATTTCTTTAGGCTACCAGGACTGTTATCCTTAATCACTTTCCTGCTGGGAGCCACCATTGTTGTTATCCTTATTTCTTCACTGATCTAGCCAGTGGCGTATCTTGAAGCTCATGGGCCCCGATGCGAAGGCTCTAATGGTAACCCCTAATTATTTCAAATCTATAGTGGTATTAGTCTTTTTCTATAGGCCAAAGGGACTTTTGGGGTCCCCTAGGCTCCACGACCCCTGTGCGATTGCAACCCCTAAACCTGTTATAGTTAGGCCCCCAGCTCTAGCTCACCATGGACATTATTTTTCATTCTATCACTTTTTTTGAAGGGATGAGTGTTCCCAAGGACTCATGAAATGAGAACTATCTGTCCGGAGAGAGATAGCAGCTAAATTTTTTTTTTAGTGATATATTTTTAATGTGAGAACATATAAGTTATTGGTACAATAGAAAGAGGAGGACGAAGGGTACATAGCCTATTATCGGAGATAAAATTTATAGCCAAATGTGGCTTAACTCACCTCGTTTGGTTGTGTGAGTCACAACCAAACTTAGAAGATATGCATGTCTGCTGCAGATACCCGTGTGGTGAATCACTGCAGTTCAGGTAAAAGCAGGTAGAAGAAAACGGGTTCACTACGCGCCACCAAATATAGGATAAATCCGGATGCTTTTCTTAGAACTTTAATAAAGCCGGTGCGTTTCGTAGTGCTCTGCTACTTCCTACGAAACGTGTCAGCTCCAATTAAGAATATGAATGGCTCTGAGGAAGTAGCCGATCGCTACGAAACGCGTCAGCTCCAATAAAGTTTTAAGAAAAGCATCCAAATTTACCCTTTACTTGGTGAGGTGTGGAGTGAACTAATTTTCTTCTACCTGAACTGCAGTTATTGGTACAATGGCAGAAACCTACACGTTGGGTTTTTGCATAAGGGCCCCAAACCAATTTGTGCAAAGTTTGCAGCCCTTTCTTGAAAATTAAAAAAAAAAACATCTATTTGTACACTATTGACTGATGTCAAGTGACTCTCTATAAATAGTATAGAAATGTTAGTGAGTCGACCTTTAGTTAATTTTCGTTTTAACATTTAGTAGAAAAGAAAGTTACCTGCTGTTTATTATGCAGAGAGTCACTGTTTTCTGCTTGACCTTCACTTCCATAGACTGTTAATAGTCGCAGTACATTTATTTGCAGAGGTTGCCGAGCGATGAACGAGGTAAATTAACACCATTTATACTGTTTCAGAATATTTTTGGAGTCAATTATGCACATTCCTATAGACTTATGAGCGTGAAATATGGTTTCTAATATTCATAACATTGCAATGAATATTTTTATCTGGCTTTGTGAACACAAGTTAGCATTTTGTACAGAATGGAACTAAATTCTAATACGTGCTCATCAAAGAAAATGATTATAGCTTGCCTCAAACACACCCATTTCCAATTGAGGTGAGGAGCGATTAATTTTTTTTTATTACTATTATTATTATTTTAACTCTTTTTAGGCTACTATTCTGTTCCAAAAATAAAAATAAATAAATAAAATGAATGCATATTTTTATAGTGGTTATTCATATTGGTCACCATGTAACCAGTGTGCTGCCAAATCAAATTGATTATAAAAAATAAGTTTCAATTGACTCCATATTCTCAAGAAGGATATCCGGGATATGAAAAAAAAAAAAGTAATTGTGCCTAAGTACTTACCTGCCAGTTGTGCCCAACACTGTTTACATCCAACTAGAGCGGTCTTAGACCGTTCCTGTCAGTGATTTTTTTGGCTTCTGCCGACATCATGACTTCAGAGGGGAGGAACTCTCCCCTCTGTTGACGAGCGTCAGAGCCAATGTCACAATGATTGACAGGTGGCTCCCCCACTCAGGAGAGGGGAGTCGGCTGTCAATCAGTGTGACGTCAGCTGTCCCACCGACTTTCACAGATCAGAGCGGAAAAGTGTGTGTTTAGTGTTTACGCCGCCATGCAGTCCCTGGCAGGAGCGGTCTGTGACCGATCTGTGTCAGGGGTGAACAGCGGGGACTGGTGCCGGCCACAACAGGTAGGTGCAGCTACCTGCCTGTTGGTGCTTAGGCACATTTTTTATATAAATATATTCCCGATATCTCCTTTAATGGCCATGCAGTTGTGCAAAAAAACATACAATTAATGGATATTTTACACTCACATTCATGGTGTATGGCGACCAATAAGTGTGACCACTTATACACTCAGATCAGTAATAACACTCTGTATAGATGAAGCAAACATAATTGATTATCCTACCACATTCACCTGTAAAGACATAGGATATGTTAGGCAGCAAGTGAACAGTTAGTTTTTTAAGTTGATGCATTTGAAGCAAGAAAAATTAGCAAACGTAAGAATCTGAGTGACTTTAACGAGAGATGATCTGAGATGGCAGGATGCCTGAGGTAGAGAAGCTCCAAAACAGCATGCTTCTGGGATGTTCAAGGTGTGCAGTGTTTAGTGCCTACCAAAAAAAGGTTTAAATATGATAACCAGTGTGTTGGGTTGCCGGCACCAGAGGTCCTCGGTAGTTGAATGCGCAGTCCATCCTTGGCCTGGCTGAGCCTGCCCCAGCTGGCTTCCCAGTGCAGTAGTATAATTCTGAAGCGCCCTTGGTGAGAGCCAAATTATTTACAGAGTCAATTAGAGTCTTTAGAGCAAGTTTACTAGAACAATCTCGTGAAACACAGGTACAATAATTGAACGATGCATGAGAAGGGCTATTCACAACTGCATAATTAGTATCAGGATGACCCCTTGGCCCAATACCTCCTGGCTTCTGTGTAAGGTTTTCAGGTTTTACATGGACCTTGTTTTGTCTTCTTGCCCTCATCCAAAATAAGTCTGATGTCTCGTCCTGCCCTTGAATTTCCTGTCTGTCCTGCTTATAAGTCCCGGTTCAGGAATTATTACTTGCCTGGGTATTAGGGTGGTAATTGGTTCCTGAATATCTTCTGGCCTGATTCTACATGTCCTGCTGCCTTTTAGCTTTGTTTCTGCCTCATTACTTTGTAGTTGTCTGCAGTCTGGTGCATTACCTTGATCCAGGCTGTGGTTTCTCTTTTCAAGGCTGCTAGGAGATGAGCTCAATTATCGCTGGATTTCCTTGGTCTGTAAGAACAAGAACTTTTATTTCTGTTGCCAGTGTACTCATTCTGGGACTAAATCAGTATGGACTGTGTGCGGGACTTTGTCAACCCTAAAAGTACACTGGTAACCATCTGTTTGCTGTACTCTTCTCCTGCATAATATTCCTGGATATTGTCGTGTAGTGCAGAAAGGACTCCTGCATATAATTCCTGAACATTCATGTAATTGTTTTGGTAGCGCTCGTGCATATTATTCCTGAACATTCTTATACAGTGCTGGAAGCACTCCTGCATATTATTCTTGAACATTCTCATTTAGTGCTGATTGTACTTCTGCTTATTGTTTCTGGACATTTTCATATAGTGCTGTTAACACTCATGCATATCATTTCTGGACAATTATATTTTAGTGCTGGTTGCACTTGCATTTAATTTTGATATTGTCTTCTGTTGTGTTCTGTTTATTATACTTTACTATTTTTGCTGTACAGTTTATTAATCCAAGTTTTGTCTCAGTCTCATTAAATCCTGTTATTAGGTTTCAGGGTATCTTTGATACATCCTGGTTTGCGACATCAGCGATCCACAGTGGCGACCAATTTGTCCTAGTCTCTGGGAGCCTGCCAAACTGACACTAGAGGGAATAACCACATTCCAAATACCTGCAGAGGCAGAAGACAAATTCCAGCACTGGAACGGCCCACTCCTTTGCTTTCTGTACACAGTCTGGATCCTAGACATGGAATTCTGGGGTGCCACACAGGGTACAGTCTGATTAAAAGGCGGTGTTCCGGTTCCTGCAAATATTCCTCTACTTCAGACACTCCTGTCTGCAAGCTGCATAGCAATCCCTTTAATAGGCCAAGCCCCTGCCCCCAAGGAATATGATAAGCTCTTTCCAGTAACTATTGTAATCTATTGGTAAGCAGGGAACAGCCTTGACATTGATCACTGGATGGCCACACATACACAATTCAACACATTAAACATATGCAAGGGCACATGAAACACCCCCCACCACTGTCATTACAACCTTCTATAAGTCTTTTTCAAGCATTCTCAAGTATGGTTGAAAAGACCTATAGGCAGGTTGAAACATCACACAATAAAAGAAATTTTTGTTTCTTCATTTATGCTGGGACGCCGTTCTTTTTTCTATCTATATGACTGCTTCCAAGTGGACTACTTGGACTTGACTTGCATCTGGGCGGATTGCTCTTCTTATAGGTCATAAGGAGTGCTCCAAGCCTTTTTTCTTCATTGTACGTCCAACCTAATTAGCTCATGGCTTCTATGCTATATTTGTCATCACATCACATATTTTCTAAACAAAAAAATGTATAATGTTTATTAGGAGACAAGCACCTATGCAGCTATATTGCTACTTCCATATCTGAGATCACGTTGTCAGGTTCACTTTGATTTCTCTTACGGTTCTACTGCATTAAAATTGAACACTTCCTTCTTGGTTCAACCACAGATTACAGCGAAATACTTGGGATCGCGGCAATGGGACACATTGTGATCAGTTTATCAAGACAGTATTGTTCTAAAAAAATTCCACAATCTGTAAGGCAGACAATTCATTTTACTGTAATATAATTGTAGAATGCAATCCAACCAGATCATACTTTAAGCTCTTCTCTATGAAAATGACCAACAAAACTTATTATACAATTTAATATTTCTCCATGATCAAATTATCAATAATTTTACATTATTTGTTATTAATAAAAACTAGAGAGAAGGACAAGGATGAGTGGAAGGCACTAAACTGACATAGCGGGAAGGATAGACAAAGAGTTGAAGACCTCCATGTATACCATTACCAGATCACCCGACACAGCATAAAATCACGAGTTACTATATCCATAGACCCCATGCTCCAGTAATTCACTTTAGGAATATGTTTGCTTTGTGCCTACAGGTATTAGAAGCCAAAGTCAATGAGGTAAAGATCAATGAAGCTCGGGAGCACTATCGTCTTGTGGCATCTAGAGCCTCCCTCCTGTACTTCATCATGAATGATCTGAAGAAAATCAGCCCAATGTATCAGTTCTCTCTTAAGGTAATAGCCAATAAATGTAAGGTGAATATATTTTTTTAATTCTCTTCTTCCAAGGGTGGGTGGACTTGCAGCCGAGAAACCCACCTGTAAGGGTAAATCCAATTTGAAAATTATTTGTGTTCCAGGATTCTGTGCACAAATCAGAGCATTTCTTGTGTGCACTTATATTTACCATTAAAGGCTGTTAAAGGGTTTGTCAGTTAAAACAAGTTATCACCAAACTACTTGGACCTGCATCAATTTGGCAGAACAGGATATTATCGCAGATAAAATGGAGCAGCAGTGATATGTCCGACCTGCCCTCCATTAATTTCCTATGAGTTTGTTAAGAGCTGCACTAGGTTTTTCCTAGCAGTCCTATGGGAAATAATTGGAGCAGTAGTTGGACATCTGACCTTTGTTGCCATCTTGTAAAGATAGTCTGATAAAAGTTCTACTGATCGGTGTGCATCATGGCAATGAGACAACCGTTGATCAGCAAGTTATTATCTGTCCTTGGGATAGGTGATAACTTGCTTTAACTGGACATCTATTTTATGGTTGCTGTTGTTTTCATTTAGGCTCTTAACTGGAATTATAAGTACAGAACACAAATAGGAAAGTTCAGGAAAGATGCCCGTGTGCAATTACTGAACGTATTTTTACTGGTATCTGAAGTGATAATGAGTGAGTGTAGAAAATATATTGCCTATGGTTTCTCTCCATGGTAGCATCATGATATAATTTACTATAAGGTGAGATATGAGTTGTACAGGGTCAGTACAGCAAACTATTGCATTTTTCTTTGGCAAAATACATGATGCCTTTGTTCCTCTGGTCACAAGGTTATTCGGATGAAGCCACGTGCCGAGCTCCTTCCTCAGGGAATAACGTGGCTCCGAAACGCATTGGAAATAAGGAAATAAATCTATATCACCAATACCTAGACGTCCAGTGTCATTGGTATACCGGTCTGACAGCAGCGCGGACATAAAGGTACTTCGTCCGAATAACCTTGTATTTGAGCACCGCATCCTGTGGAAGTACGGTCCCTGCAGCAGATGTTTTTCTGAGCGATTACGCTGGTTGTGTGCTACACAACCACATCAGGTGAGCAATACTAATATTAGAATCACACATCTGTGTATGAAAGATAAGACCCTATTTGCGCATTCTCAACCCTTTAGATATATTTGTTCCTCTGGTGGCATTGAAAGAGTGTCAACAGTTTTTTTTTTACCTAATTCTAACCCATAAAAGAGTAGGAGTATTATAATAGAGCCTTTTTTGCAAATACTAAGGTGTAGGAGTAGTCTAGGGAATAAAGCATACTTGCCAAATAAGTCAGACTCTCTGGTAGGTTCCCCGAAAAAGCATACTTCCAGACTCCTGGAAAAGGCAGTAAACTCCCTGGCACAGTTGAACCTGCCAGAAACTTTCTAGAAACTAACAATTCCATGAGATTTCTCAATTTATGGAAACCGGGATCTTGACATGGAAAGATGGGTAAGAGGTGGATGTGAAGGATGTGGCGTCATAAAAAGGGACACGACTACAGCCTAAACCTGGTGCACAGAAAATGGATATGCCACCTGGATGATTGCCTTCAAAAGTTGCCAAGCAAAGAATACAAATACAATAAAAAATGTGTATGCAGTAAAATATCAGCACCAATAAATATTGAAGTGAGCAAAGGTCTGTCTCTAGAGCATATTCTGGTCTCTAAAAACCTTCTGCATTTGACAAGAAATTACTCATATCCAGCATTGTATACCTGCACTGACTGTTGAAGATGACACAACAGGAATGCTCTAGTCATGCAAAATAGACTAATATACATATTTTGCAAGAACTACTAATGGTTCTCTATTTTGCCAACAATATTTGATAAAATATGACAACAACTTACCTAAAATGCAAATATTTTTAATAATTGATATTATGAAATTATTTTAGGTTTGACAGTCTCCTAATTTGACAAATTTGGTTTTAGTTTGCGGGTTCCATTGTTCATCAGCGGAGTCTTGTGTTGTCACTGGAGAGTTAATTGTAGAGCCATTTAGAGTTGCCTTGCTCCGATCTTCACTGTTAATTGACATAATCTGAATTAATTTCTCATGTGCAGGCTTTTAATATCGTGTTTCACAAGGCTGTGCAGCAAGCAGAACCATCTGATGATGTCCGATTGAGAGTGAATAACCTCATTGACTGTGTGACATACTCCACATTTATATACATCAGCAGAGGACTGTTTGAAAGAGATAAAATAACCTTCACGGCCCAGTTAGCTTTCCAGGTATGGTGTGTGGGACTTTTAATTCTACTTGATGTGTCTTCCAGCACTGAGATTTAAGAGGCTCATTTTGGGCAAGGACTATTGGTAAAATTGAAAATTAAGGACGCAAATAACATTACTGCTAGTAGTTATCCATGCTTTATACTGTAGGTATTTATTATTATATACCGAACCAAGACTATACCAAATAAGTTCTGCATGGTGCACACATGTTTAAAAGTTAAAACAGACTTTAGTTGTTTAGTTTTTTTCCTTGCATTATACCTGGGTCCCACTTGTGAGAGACATGCAAAAGACTCGCGCAAGTCTCACATCACATCACCCAGCCCGACCACCGGCTCTCCAGACAGAAACGTGCAGCTGCATGTATTTCTGTGCGGCTGCACGCTCCTGTCCCGAGAGCGGGTGGCCATGTCGGGTGATACGATGCCAGACTTGCGCAAGTCTCTCGCATGTCTCTCAAAAAGTGGGACCCCAGCCTTAGATGTCAAGTTTTATTCTATATTAACTTTTTTTTGGGGGGGGGGGAGTATTAAGGAAACTGCAAAAAAAAGCTGGCTTTTCACTTATTTATTTTCATGGAAAGACAAGAGATTTCCAGAGGAAGCTTCACGTAATCTAGAGTCTGTTTCTTAAATATAAATCCTTTATTTCTTCAAGTGAAATAGGTCCACATAATATAGTATTGACAGTGACAGTAAGCTTTTTCAAGCAAGACAACACATTTTTTTGCAGAAGCCATCTTCATCATAGTAGGCCATGATGAAGGCGTCTTCCGCTGAAATGCGCTGTCTTTTTTGAGATTGCTTACTGTCACTGTCAATACTATATTATGTGGACCTATTTCACTTGAAAAAATAAAGGATTTATATTTAAGAAACAGACTCTGGATTACCTGAAGCTTCTACTGGAAATCTCTTGTCTTTCCATTAAGTGTGGTGTACTCCCACCCTGATCCTTTCGTCTTCTCCAGGTATCATGACTTCTATTCAGGAACACATATAAGTGTGAGCTGGCTTTGTTAATTTATTTTTATTTTCATAGCGTAAAGTGGCACTACAGTATATGACCCTTAGGGTTCACTCACACCAGTGTATAACACGGCTGAGTGCTGTCTGTTTTGTTGGATAGTAGTCATTCCAATGTTGTAGTTATGGGGCTCACCAGCACTGTACTTCTCATACTGATTCAGCATGAGAAAAAAAATGCTGCATGCTACAAATAACAGCTAAATATCAAATGTTGAGCACCCATACAAGTCTATGGGTGTGTGTGTGAAACATTGAATTACACTCAGATGTTATCTGAGTGCAATCCGATATATGCCAAAAGAAACAATGGAGAACGATGAAGAAACTAAGTTCTCCATTTCTCCTACTTAGTTCTCCAGCTTCTCCTCAGCTGTACGTAGATTCTCACACACAAAAGAATTGGATCATAGCAAATCAAATGGCACTCAACTCAAACTTTCATCAGAGTTTGAGCTGAGTCATTTACATAATGGGCCTGATTCTCTCATATGAGAGAATTTACGGCCGTGTGAGTGAGCCCTTACAGAACAGTCTCTCTGACCTTGATTAAACACAGGAATGCTTGGTTTGGCAGAGGGCTCCTGTTTCTGTATGAAGGAAATGCTGCCAGCAACATCTGGCAGAGGCTTATATACCTGCCAAAACACAAGCAATTGGATTGCAACTCAATTTTTCCAAATTAAAGGGGTTACCTGGGACTTATATATATATAAACTAGCTGTACTAGCCGGCTACGCCCGGGTTAATAAATAACTGATGTTAGCTATAACAAAATAGATTTTGAATATGTCATGTTAATAACCTGTAAGAAAATAGAAGCTGAGCTGTGATTGGTTGCTATAGGCAGCCTAATAAATCTCCAGCCAACAGTAAACCTCCCCCCGGCCGGGCAGTATATGTTACCTCACACATACACATAATAGACAGCTCATGTGACTGACATCTGCCTTAATTCCCTATATGACACATTGTTGCACATTGGCTGTTTTTAATCAGATGTTTATGTTTGGAAATTAAAAATAGCACACGTATGAGGCGAGTTGTGTGAGGTGATTTGTGCACATCTGTGTCTGTCTGTGTGGTGTGTGTGTCCCTGGGGGTGTGTGTTGTGGGTGTCCTGTGGGTGAGTGCATGTGTCCCTGTGGGGTGAGTGCATGTGTCCCTATAGGTGTGTATGATGTGTCCCTGTGGGGGGGGTCTGTGTGGGGTGTGTGTGTGTCTCTGTGTTGTGTGTGTTTCTTTGTGGTGTGTGTGTCTCTGTGGGGTGAGTGCATATGTCCCTATAGGTGGTTGTTGTGTCCTTATGGGGTGTCTGTGTGGTGTTGGTGTCTCTGTGTGTGTGTGTCTTTGTGTTGTGTGTCCCTGTGGGGTGAGTGCATGTGTCCCTATAGGGTGTGTATGTGTGTGTGTCCCTGGGTGTGTGGTGTCCCTGTGGGGTGGTGCATGTGTCCTATAGGTGTGTATTGTGTGTGTCCTGGGGTCTGTGTGGTGTGTGTGTATCTGTGTTGTGTGTGTGTCTCTTTGTGGGTGTGTGTGTCCTCTGGGTGAGTGCATGTGTCGCTATAGGGTGTGTCTCCGTGCGGGTGTGTCTCTGTGTTGTGTCTCTTTGTGGTGTGTGTGTTTGTTCGGGAGCGTGGTGAGTATCCAATATTGGGGCTGCACCTTAGCGACTATACACTTGCTGTTACTCTTGTGTGCGTGTGGTGTGTATACATGTCCCCGTGCGTGGTGAATATCTAATGTTGGGGCCCCACCTTAGTGACTATATGCTGGTATGTGCTGTTAGTCTTTGGCGCTATCATTAAGCCCTCTCATTCACAACTGTCAACTGGTAACTGTCACTTTTTCCCCATTATGTAGATAGGGGCAAAATTGTTTGTGAATTGGAATGCGCGGGGTTAAAATTTCCCTCACAACATAGCCTATGACGCTCCCGGGGTCCAGACGTGTGATTGTGCAAAATTTTGTGGCTATAGCTGACAGCTGTCGATTTTCCTCCAACACTTTTCCATTCACTTTTTCCCCATTATGTAGATGGGGCAAAATTGTTTGGTGAACTGGAACGCGCAGAGTTAAAATTTCGCCTCACAACATAGCCTATGACGCTCTCGGGGTCCAGACGTGTGACTGTGCAAAATTTTGTGGCTGTAGTTGCGACGGTGTAGATGCCAATCCTGGACAGCATACATATACATACATACACAATACATACACACACACATTCAGCTTTATATATTAGATGTGCATAAGCACGAACAAACAGGTAGCTGCCACCTATCTGCCTGTTGTGCCCACCACTGGTCACCGCTGACACGGAGCGGTCTGAGACTGTTTCTGTCAGCGATTTTGCTGCTTAGCCTGACTTCACATCAACAGAGGGGTGGCTTATCCCCTCTGTCGACAGACGTCAGAGCTGACACATGCTGATTGACATCTGGCTCCCCCAATCAGGTAGCGGGGAGCTTGCTGTCAATCAATAGGAGAAAGGCGGTCCTGCCCCTTTAACAGAGCAGAGCAGAAATGCCGCCTCTGCTCTGTTTACCCGCCATGCTGCCCCTGGCAGGAGTGGTTTGTGCCCGCTCTGGCGGGGATGAATGGCGTGAATGGTGCTGGACACAACAAGCAGGTAGGTGGCAGTTACCTGCCTTTTAGTGCTTGGGCAATTTTTTAAAAATAAATCCTGGATAACCATAATCGACAATTATCTAATGTGTATGCGGCCTAAACAGAATAACACAATGCAGGAATAATAAATGTAATCATCATATTACACCAACATTTTCTATTGTAAGGTATAGGTACTGGTGCCTACATCACAGGAATGCAGAATGCATTATTTCAGATCGGGTTTATTCTAGGAATACATGGCTTAACAAATGGTGCACTTGTGTTCAATATGATACATTGGAGTAAATAGGACAAGCTATACAGTATAGTACAAAATCTATTCCTCCTTTTAGAGATCAGTGATTTAATTCTGCTGATCTGTAAACTCTATTATCCAATGTCTAGTTGTGACATGGAGAATCGGTGCTTTCTCCAAACTGTAGGCATTACATCCTTCCATTTCATCATTGCTGACAGCTCCTCAGCTCAGACATTGTGAACTCTTTGCTTGCCCTTCAGCTGATGCATTAGCTGATCCAATAAAATAGGAAAGAGGTTGGCTTTAATGTCCACAAGCGCGTCATTTCTGACATGAACTTGTGACAGTCTTTACGCTTTGCATTCTAGTTATTGAACTGGGTTTTTTCTTTCTTTTTTTTTTACCTTTTTTTCAGCTTTTGATAATGAATAAAGAAATTTCTATTCAAGAACTTGACTTCTTACTTCGCTTTAACATTGACCATATCTATAATAGTCCATTGGACTTTCTTTCAAATTCAGCATGGAGCGCTATTAAGGTAAGTTTTCTTAAATTGGGAGCAGTACATGTATCCATAGTTCAACAAATCTAAGCTTCCTTTATAAGATCGTTTCAATGAGAAAAAGTTATGACAATATTGCAGAGTTTAAATGTTGGCATACTTTTATAAAACTACCTTTTAGTAATGTGAAATTACATCAATACCTTTCTATAATAAAGAGAGGTCTGGATAATAAGAAGGGCAAAAAGATGCATGTGCCTGGGGGGTATCCACCACTGTGGGCTCCTAGAGAACCTTCACCAAGGACCAGGTGTTCTGATACCTTTACTAAAATCACCACGGAGTTGGAGGACCAGTTTTCCATCGGGTGCAAGGTTTGTGTAGCACCCCAGGGTCTGGTTCTCACGGTGGCATTGCCTCCCTCACAGGGGGTGATGTCACGCCCGGAAGCAAAAAGGGGGTCCCCTAGTCAGGTGGCACAGCATCTAACCTTTTCCTATCTCCAGACCAGAAGGGGGAGCTCTAGAACCCCCGGCTTAAGGGGAGCTTCCCTACAAAACTTCTGGCCTGGAGGTGGCGTTAGGCAGAACAGCCAGGAAGAACAATATAACAGTCATGGAGTGAGTCTGAGGAAGAAGGAGAGGAGAGCCTGGGGAGCAGAGCAGCACAGCTTCATGCAGCGAGGTCCAAATCACACAGTGCAGAAGGGAGGCCTCCAACCCACCTATCTAGGTGGATGTCCCGATTGCTTCCAAGCTGCCTGGGTCCACAGTAACATCTAAACTGGTGCCCCGAATTGTATCTGCAATGAATAAGTAAAGGTAAAGAAAATGTTCATTGCTGTGCCCTCCAGTTATTCCCGCACTCTTTCCTGCACCTCAACATCCACCATCCCTTTCATAAACTGTTATAACTGCCCTGGGGACCCTGCTCCACCCGTGGGAGCCACACCAGCCTAGCTGCCCGTCCATCGTCCCCAGAAGTTCTGCAGCAGCGATGGCTACCCATAGCCACACACCACGTGTATCGTCACGTTTATTCCTAAAAACCGCCCAGAGCCACGGAGCTGGGTCTCAACCCCTGTGACTTCCCCAGCAGAACTGCTGCCTGGGTTCAGAGTACCCCACGGCCCTGGTGGGTGAGTCATTTGTATAATATTTTAATATATACCGGTCACCTAGGAGTGATGCATGTAAGTGACTCTTTCCAATGGAATCTAATGCACTTGTTGGCTCATCTGTCTTTGCAAATCCCATACACTTCATTGTAAAGGAACAGGCACAAGCATGCACCTTTCCAGGAGCGGACACAGAAAGGAGAAGATCCCTTTGCACGAACAATATATGATCCAATAATTCCTCATAAATAGGGATGGACTTTAAAGTTCAGAGTTCATACTGAATACAGACTTTTAAAAAAGTTTCAGTTTTCACATTCGGAGTTCGGATGCTTTACGTACCCCACTCACTGGAGCGAGCATCGCTGTGCTGCATTACTCGGTGACCGGCCCTGTGTGAGCCGCCTGCAGTTTTTAATATCTCACACTGGGGGTAAAATTAGTATTATCAGATGTAGTGTGTACAAAAAAAAAAGAGTATGACAAAACCCTGCCCTTCCTTACTCGGAAGTGCTTTGCTTATGGCTGGCTGTTTGTGGTGGGAGAGGAGAATTGACCAAACAGTGACTTCCAATAAAGGTCGGGTCAACTTTGGGTCCAGAACAAAACTTTAAAAAAAGTCCAACTGAACCTCCAGAACCAAACAGCTTTGGAGGTAGAGCTAGGTCCCTTACCGCTTGAAACCGTGTGCACATTCCACCAATAGTGTGTCAGTCCCTGCACACTCTACTTGGTTTCAGTAGGATGTCAGGAGGGCCAGGAATATGGATGAGGGTCCCCCTTAATGTATTATCTATGGTTAATCAAGACAATAATATTGCCACACTCATATAGCCATCTTCACGATAAATGGACAAACAATACCTCCCCCTACCACTTTTATTTAGTTCTAATCTTTATGGCCTTTATCATAGAGATGTGGTTCATTGGATTTGCTATGATGTAGTCATCGGCTGCTCTGCATAATCACATGGGATCAAGGACCTCTTTTTAAAGACCAGGAAAATAGGCACTACACAAAGAATTACCGTATATGTTGAACTGCAAAAAAAACAGAATATTTAATGGAGCAGCAGGAAAAAAACAAGGGCAAACACTGGCCACTTTTGACCTAGTGACTGGACCTCTCTAAGGGGTACTTCACACACTACAACATCGCTAGCAATGTCACTGAAACTTCACAGGTTTTGTGACGTAACAGCGACCTCGCCAGCGATGTCACAGTGTGTGACATGCATCAGCGACTGGCCCTGCTGTGAGTCGCTGATCGCTACACATCATTCAGGACCATTTTTCGGTCCTTGGTCTCCTGCTGGTCAGCATGCATCGCGTGTGTGACAGTGAGAGACCAACGATCAGCGACCTCCCCAGGCTGCCTAGATATCCGATGTATACCCTGGTTACCAGCCTTCTCCGCTTTCAGGCTGGTATCCAAGGTACACAGCGGGTAACTAGGGACAGCGATGTGCTTAGATACCCGCTGTGTACCTTGGATACCAGCCTGGAAGCGGAGACAGGCTGGTAACCAGGGTATACATCGGGTAACTAGGCAGCACGCGCTGCCTAGATACCCGCTGTTTATCATGGTTACCAGCCTGCTCCCGCTTACCACAGCCTGTCAGAAGACAGGAGCGGGAACTTAACATCGTGGAAAGAATAGTTTATATTCTTTTCACGATGTCACTGGTCCACTGGTCACTGGTGAGTCTGTCTGTTTGACAGCTCACCAGCGACTGCATAGAGACTTTCCAGTGATCTCGGCCAGGTCGGATCGCTGGAAAGTCTCGGCGTGTAACGGGGCCTTAAGATTTTTCCAGTCCTCAGTTGCAGTGTTCAGTGATATGTAGTATAACAAAAGCATCTAAGTTCTGCAAATTGCCTCCTGTGAGAAGCGGCCCAGATACATGTCTGCAAAATGTCTGCTGGTTGAGAGGTTGAAGCTGGCTGTGAACATAACTTGCAGTCTAATAGTCTTCTGAATAGTTGTTCAAAGATCTTAAACAACTATTTAAATTATTTTGTTTTTAAATGGAACCTGTCAGGACCCTATGCCTTCCAACTCAATCTGTTCCTCCGATCATGCACAGTGCGCTTCTCTGAAGTGGTGCAGTGACACTGCCAAAATAGCCGCGAGCATGCGCGATATTTCCAGGAGCTGGTGTTTACGCTAGGTCAAAGAGAGCCGATTAATCTGGGGAAACTAATACCCTATTGACTTTTCAAACCCTGATTAGCATAGGGAAACCAGAGGATCTAAATATTTTTTAAAACATTGAGTTAAGTGAATAATATTATACAGGGCTGGTTAGGCAGGGAATTTAGTCATAGAGACATGAATGCTGCTTGGGTTGGAGGGCAGAATCAGATGACAGTATAAAAAAAAACAAACAAGCTATATGATTCATGCAATAGATGCATGAACCAGCTAAAGGGGTTCCCTAGCTAATCAGATTGTTTTTACAATGTTAGCAATGAGTGAAAAAAAATATTTAGTAAAAATTAATATAGCGCTTATAACTTTTTGCCCCAGTATTGTAATTGTTCTGTTTTGACACAAAGACCTCTTCAGCCCTAGCCCCCGCAGCAAGTTCGGCTTCTAGCACAGCCTACCAAGTTCTTATCCCCACCACCAATACTCATGACATTAGAAAGGCAATCCACAACACATTATACCAGTACTGACCTTTCTGTTGCTTTACGCAAACACATGACCACAGCATTCCAGACACATACTATAGATGAGAACCTATTCTGTCTCAATACAGGCAGTCAGGGCTGTCCCTTTAGGCTATGTGCACATGATCCATAGGCACCGTGTCCTGGACGCAATGTTTCTCTCAGGGAAGATGGTGATCTTCGTGGGTGAACGCAGCTACCAGTGTCTAGGGTCAGTCTTTGGGGTAGCGCGGCAGCTTTTTCCTGCAATCATTTGCTGAGATTGCCTCCAACTCTGTAGCATTTATTGACATTCTTGTGGCTGGGAAGCCGCCCCTATGTATGTTTATGCTGTGGAGAAAACAAGCACGTGTGAAAGGGATTTCTATGTATCTATCCTCTGTGCTTGTACTGTACAACGCAGCAGTTTGGACGCAGCAATGAGACGCTGCATCCAAACATGGATTGTGTGAACATGCCCTTATATGCACCCCTACTGAGGGGCATAAAGAGATGCAAAATGTTGGCAAATAAACGTCGCCATCCTGCTGGCTGAAAATGGTAAGACAGAGAAAAGCTGAGATGTGAATAAACAGGAAGGAACTCGGTATATGTTTCTTGGGGGAAGAATTTAGAAGATACACCAGGTGATACCTGTGATGCAGTTATTAAATATAAAAGGCCAGGCCAGAAGAAAACAGTTGGCAACAAAACCTCCATCAGTAAGAACAGGTGTCTGGAAGTGGCCTTATAGCCCTATCAGCGCAGAAGGGCATGAAAGCAACCAAATCACCTAGGAGGCTTGAGCACAGAGGAAGATCAGAGACCTAAGCAGAAAGAAAAATGTGTGATCCTATCTTAGAGGAAGATCAGTGACCCATTCCAGATGATGCCCTAATTGTACACCAGTAGAAGCTGAAACCCGCACCTGGAGCAGGGCTGTAATTGACACCAGTAGAAGAACCATAAGTGACACTAGTAGAAGTACTTGAGAGCCACTACTTTGTCGTCAAGCCACAGATTACACCCGTCAAGATTCACAGTCGGACCATTACTTCCTGCACAGTGATTCGGTATTCAGTAGGAATTAGGCTGCGCTTCAGAACACAGAGGTGGCCACCCTGCAAAGTGTATGAGGAACCCCCCCAATTGGATTTGCAGCCTAGAAGCAGCGTCTCTGACCCTGCTAGGGCCTGTGTACTGTATAATAGTATTGGGATGCCTATATTATAGTAACAAATAAATTAACACTAACATTTCCCATGATAAAAGGACCTAGAGTACGATAACACCTACTGTGACTGTTAGCTATTTAGGATAAGAGCAATACCGTGTAAATAATACTGTGATTGTATTTCGCCAATTTGTTTTACTGCTTTATCCACTACAAAATTATTTGATTTTCTTCTGTCATTTTTCTAAAACCAATACCTCATAGTTATATTGCTAACCCTTGATTTATACACAATTAATAAACCGCTGTTTGTTTAATCACCACTGCCTCCCCATTTATTGCATATTTACCTGATGAAGGTCATTTTCTGCTTAAACACGTTGTTTGTATTTGCATATATTAATAAATTCTTGTTTGGATAATACCCACACTCTCAGAAGATCTATCAATATCTTGAATCTGCAGAAGCACCATATAGAGGTAAATCATGGTTATATTGCGTCCCCGCTGACTGCGTCGTTGCATAAGATCACCTACTTTACAAGTACAACAACAAAAGGTTGGGCTTTGAAAGGATGCCAATCCCCTTTGGTTCAAGAGGAGAATTGTGTCTTCAACTCTGCCACGAAACGCATTGGCCTTATTAAAAACTTGAAACCCATCTGGAACCGTCTGCTCCATCGCACACAGAGTTGAAGATCCGAATCTCCTCTTGATCTTTTATTCACCATGCGGGTGTCTGCAGCAGCCATTGTGCGTCTTTAAGTTGCTTGTGACTCTCACAACCATACAAGGTGAGCCTAACCGATTATATTGCTCTTTAACCGTCCATCGGATAAAACCCTATGTGTGCTTCCTCCTATTTTTTTTAAACCCATATGCTCACAACCTCCATTGACAGCCAGAAGAACTACAGAATTTTCAGTTCTGTAGCTGAGGCAAAAATCTAATTAACGAAGAAAATTTACAGAAATCTTCTTTGACATATTTTAACCTTTTAAAAACTATTTTTTAAAAACTTATCTTAACGTGCATCAACCATATATCAGGACATTCTGTGATTGACTTCAGAGAGATCTAAATTTCATAATAAATCTGGAAGATTAATTTCTGGCTATCCACAGCTACGATTAGGGTGCTTTCACACTGGCGTTTTTGAAAAAATGCGTCAAATCTGGTCAAAAAAACGCATCTGCCGCATTTTCCGCCTAACGGCTGCACTTACGGGCCACTTGCGGCAAGCCCCATGCATTGTCTATGGGGCTTAGGTAAGTGTGCAGCAGATGCAGTAAGTGCGGTTTCGACAGTTGCGGCAGATGGGATTGCGAAAAAAAACACCACTGACCGCGTTTTTTTTTGCGTTGCATCTGCCAAAACCGCACTTGCCACGTCTGACGCACACTTACCGCAAGCCCCATATACAATGCATGGGCCTTACCGCAACTGTGCCGCAAGTGCATCCGTTAGGCGGAAAATGCGGCAGATGCGTTTTTTTGACCGGATCTGACGCATTTTTTCAAAAACCCAGTGTGAAAGGGGCCTTAGAGCGAGAATGTGTTTATTAAAAAAAAAATATGGGCAACTCAACTCAATAAAAAAACACAATACAATCAACACTTGAGCCATTCTCAGTAATGGTTACAGATGACCAGTATTGCATCAGTTATCCCTGTTGTTTTGCCAGGGTTTGGAGCTCCAATTTTTATAAGGATGTATAGAAGGGGTGTTCCCATCTGTTGTACGTTATAATGTATGATGCATGCAGTATTACCTCTGGGACCGAATTCCATTTCAAGAACACGGCCCCAGCACAAGTTGTGAGGAATGGAGATTCTTTATAAATATCTATGGGAGTGCCGAAAATTGTGCAAAGAATGAGCACCATGGATGTCCCATATGGAAAGACCTCTTTAAGAAATAAATAAGAAAATTTGCTGCAGTCACTTTTATTTTGGCAGAAAAAAGGCTGCATAAAATACACACATTTTGTGCACTTTTTGCATGCATTTTTTCCCCCATTCATTTGAATGGTGAAAAACACTACAAAAACCATTAAAGAATTGACATGCTGCAGAGTTATAACTGCGTCTAATCTGCCAGGAAAAAATAAGCAGATGAGATTTTCGAAATATCATTCACTTTGCTACTAGAGTAAAAGGCTGTGTTTTTTCACTGAAAAAGCCTACAACAGATACTTTATGACTGTTTTCCCTATAACAATAATCAACAACATAGATGGGGGGGGGGATACAGAAACCGCTAACCCATGTTCATACCGTTCTGTACAGACGATGAGCTTCATGGATGAATTTCGGGGACTGGACAGAGACATTGAAGGATCTCCGAAACGGTGGAAAAGAGTGATTGAATCTGAGTGCCCAGAAAGAGAACGTCTACCTCAAGAATGGAAAAACAAGAGCTCCCTCCAGAAAATGATAGTGATGCGAGCGCTAAGACCTGACCGGATGACTTATGCTGTCAGGTATAATAACAAAATCATACTTGGACTCTTGTCATGTATAATGAGGATTATTCTACATTTTCATCTGTTCAGATTTTTTTTATCTAAAATGTTTCTGCCATGGGTAAAGTTCAACTTTTATTAAGAGATAAAAAGTATTTTGAGAAAACATAGATGAGAGTTAATGGCTTCAAATGGGTAAGAAAGTTGTGAGAAGCCACCTTTCTCTAAAAATCAGTGTGAACCTGTCTGGACCCTCAGGGTGTTTTCTAGCCATAGAATTGTGTTCTTTGTACACATTTCCTTAATATTCCTATTTGTCTATGTTATGTTCTTTGATATGTTATCTACATGTTTTACATATTATTGGTATTCCTTCAAAAAATGTAATAGGCCATTGGAGATGAGGAAAAGGGGGGGAATTAGTGCAGAAGTAAAGTATAGTGATGGTCAAACACGGACTTCCCTGGGGCATCTAGACTGTATGGGCTGATTCCAAATTACTCCAACAGCCAATCACAGACACTCATTCTGTGTGACTGCGACTGTGATTGGCTGTGGAAAGTTAATAAGCGGCCCCGGTAGCAGACGTGCGGATGGCAGGACGCGCTAAGTATAATGCCATTTCATAACAATATGCTTTATTTTACAGTCCCCACCCCAATCTCACAACTTTAAAGTTCGAGTGCGGGCTTTGGACTCAAGTTCGAGTCACGTTCGGCATGGACTTTAAAAAAAAAAACCTGGGCGAGTCTGCCAAACCCGAACACTGGCAGGTTCACCCATCCCTATTAAAGTGCTGTTTGACTCTGTGTTTATTAGGAGACAAATTAAAAAGGTCCAATGTCCCTAGGAAACAAATTACCAAAAATTACATATTCTTAAACCAAGAGAAAGGAAAAAAGGGTCCTATTGCGCTGCTGGAATGATAAAAGGATTCATCATTTGTAGATCATTGTAGGTTTGACTCGTTCAAAGCAAACTGATTCTTCCTCAGGACAAATATGTTTGTCGTTCTGGCAGAGCAATAGGACCCTTTTCCCTTTTTCCTGGTTTAAGAATATACCTACTTGTGGGTGTGCAGCAGCCTCATACATACTCCTAGTTGTGTCACACACAACCCCGCAAGGTGAGCATATTGACTTTTAATCCTACCTGGTTTTGTTGGGTAAGACCCTATCTGTGCCTTTTTTCCTCCAGACTTTCTCTCTCTCTACTGGAGCAGATCGATAATTTTCATTCCCAAAACTTACATATGACGCTAACATGGTATCCTTTGCTCTGACACAGTAATAAGCCCCACAACATATTTGACAACCAATCACTTCCCACTATCCCCCATTTTTTAGGAGTTGATTAGTAAACACTCTTCTGTAGCAGGACCAGGTCACTGTAGTCTAACAACTGGGCAACTCCAGCCAGTCAGTACTAAGTCAATAATAGAAAGCTGCTGCCACACCAATGTAGTTATGGCCATTCCCATCTCATATTCACTCTTATGATTTAAGGCCAAGACTTATTGATGTTTTAAGGCTTCTTCTCCGAGTAATCAGGAAACCGAACAACTACCGTAATACAATATATAATACATTTTTTACAATTTAGAAACTTTGTTGAAGAGAAGCTTGGATCCATGTATGTGGAACGACGTAAAACAGACTTTGCAAAATCCTTCCAGGAGAGTGGGCCATCTACTGCTATAGTCTTCATCTTGTCTCCAGGAGTCGATCCACTGAAAGACGTAGAGACACTAGGTAGGACGAAACAATGCGTTATTATAATAGGCAAAGCTATTGTTTCATATAGCACAAGTAATATATGTCTTTCTGGTAATAATTCATAGAGGACATTATTAGGAAGGCAAAATAAATAGAATGCTGTACTTTGCTCTTTCCAGCAAAAAGTATTTGAAACAAACAATGGCTTACTATTTCCCAAATCACCCACGTGAACCGCTAATCATTATTAGTAGAAATATGTGGCTAGTTTGTCTCCACAATCCATTTTACAAAAGGTAATGAAGTAGAAATATAGATACTGTTCTTAACATGTACGTTTTTGGCTCTCAAAATGTCTTTTGTGACAATTTTTATTTTATTATACAAGAAAATAATTGACACTACATAATGACAAACGTCAATGTATAAACTTGAAGACAACACACCAATATATGCACAAATGTTTATTACACCTAAGAAGCAATATTATATTACAATAACAATTGAAAATTCATATTAAAATTCAATTAAATTTACAATTGTTTTTAGGAGTGATTAACATTTATATATTGCTACAAGTTGATGTATTAACATTTAATAAAGACAGTTAACACTACATAATTTGTGCTTTTTATCTTCTTTTAATAATGCTGATCAAAACTAACAAAAGTGTAATATATGTTCATTATCAAAAAAGGTTATTATTTTGGCCACAATTAGTGTTCATTCCTTGCAACTTGATGTCCACTGCCTGTTGTCAAGTCTGATCTATCCATAGTTACAGACAAGTGGGACATATCACACCTAGGAGTCTTACATGTATTTAGTTTACCCACTATTACACAGATACTATTATAGGACCTCCTGCTGTACACAGCCCCAAAATATCACACAGTAGGAAAGGTACTGGATGTTTGTCATGCCTGGATCTGTTTATGACTTTTATCAGTCATTTTACTTGACTTCAAGTGCTGGCTCATTTTTATAGTAGACTAACTGTGCAATACTAAACTCCTTTCCCCCTGGCTTGTTTGTCATGTCTTTAGTTTACCTCTTCACCTTTTTCAAGTTGTCTCCTTGCTTTTCTTTACATCTTTTTATGCCGTGAGAAAATAGAATCACAGCTAAACTCACTCTGAGAAATCCACCGTAATCTGGCTTTCTCATTGATTTTCATTAAAGTTGTCACATATATGGTATTTTCATGGATGATAAGTTGTATTTTTTTATTATATTCATACACATAGGAAAGTGTGCATAGATAGATATTGGAAAGGCGGCCGTCACACACTACGATTTTGTGTGGGAACTCAATAACGATCTCAGGGGTGCACGCTTGTGGACAACATCGTTAATGAGGTGTCACATGTATAGATAACGATCAGGACGCAGCAAAGATGTTACATGCACGTATCGTTTGCATAACCAGCGATTGAGGCTTGTCAATGATGTGAATAGGCGAAATCGGTAAGGAGATCGGTTATGGTGGTGTCACAATGAACGATGCAAAAGATTGCATGATCGACATCGTGTGATATGGGGTCCGGTTCTCATATCTGTGATTTACAATCTGACCAGCTTATCGCTAGTAAGATTGACATGTACACGCAACGACGTCGGTGCAGATGAATCGACTGAAGAATCTTCAGATATCGTAGCGTGTGAGGCCGCCATAGATGGATAGATAATTATTAGATAGATTTAAATAGATATAGGCAAAAATTAGAGGCAGTACTCCAAAATTCAAAACTATAAAAAAAAGGGCTTTATTCAGCCCATATGGAGTGACAATGGTGGTAACCCACCTTTATGAAGCCTATTAGATAGGGCGTCACACGCTACGATATATGTAAACATATTGCTGGAAAGTGCCTGATTTGGCATCGCTCCTATGACGTCGTTGCGTGTGACAGCATAATGTGATTAGCGATAAGTGGTCAGATCGTTAATCACAGATATGAGAACCGGACCCCATATCACACGATGTCGGACATGCAATCTGCTGCATTGTTCTGTGTGACACCGCGATAACCGATCTCTTACCGATTTCGCCTATTCACAACATTGACCAGCATCGGTCACTGATTGTGTGAACAATACCTGCACACAACATCGCTGCTGCGTCCTGAACGTTATCTATACATGTGACACTTCATTAACAATGTTGTCCATGAGAGCGCACTACTGAAATCGTTATTGAGTTCGCTCACAAAATTGTAGTGTGTGACGGCCCCCATAGAGAGATATTGAATGGATGGATAGTAGATAGATAGATACATACATACATACATACATACATACATACTGTAGATAGACAGATAGATACTGTAGATAGATAGATATTGGATAGATACAGAGATATTGGATAGATAGACGGAAAGACAGCAGACAGACAGACACAGTTTGATTGCATGTCAATCTATAAACTGCACAAAATGCCAATTTAGGATGAACCCTTTCTTCTCGTCACTTTAGAGATAACATTCTGCTACTTGCAGACACCACTAGAGGGAGCTCAGGAGCTCACTGAATACAGCATTATCTTTGAGCTCAATGTATAAGGTTTACAGTAAGCTCCTTCTAGTTGTGGGTGCACGCAGACAACACAATGTCTTTTAATTATAGCTATGCAGGAGATTTGGAGCGCTGTATAATTAAAACGAAGTTCCAACCACTTTTAAAAATATTGAGAAAATACTGAATGTTGGACTTTAAGGAAGCATGATATTAAAAGGTGGATATTCCCCTCTTTAATTATAGGTCTTTGTATTACAATTGATTTTGTTTCACATTCTGTGATCAATAATTCTGTGTTTTTCCCAATCTTGTTTGTGATCTGGCGTGGCGGACATTATTGCCTGCTCTGTATAGGTGGCAGACTTGGATTTACCATTGACGCAGGAAAACTTCACAATATCTCACTGGGTCAAGGGCAGGAAGTTATAGCAGAAATAGCAATGGAAAAGGCATCAAAAGAAGGCCATTGGGTTATACTTCAAGTAAGCCGATTCAGTGTGTTATAGAAGTGCTTCATTGCCAAGCTATGAAACTGCACTTTTACAAAAAATAATCTGTGCCTCTATGAGATGCTTTTGTGGAGTGAAATTGGGTGTATGTCCAAATATGTTTGCCTGAATGACATTGTCTGGTTATTTCGTTGTGATTGAAAGGATGGATTCTTTTTGCTAGTAAGAATGGCCCCAGATTGTGCCCTGATGTTGCTTTTAGACTGAGAATTTTTAAAAGTAAAGATCAATTTAGGTTAAGAACAATTATGTCTTTTAGTAGCTACTGCAATATCAAATTTCAATTAACATCGTGTATACATTGAAACAAATACATCGAAGACATATCACAACAGCATAATAGGGAATGCATTACTGATGTCTACCTAATTGTTTAATCCTAAAATTATATTGTTTTTTTATTGTGATTATTTGGTTATTGTCGCCATCATGTCGGAGCTGTAAAAAGCAGTTGATAAAATGTGATCAAATAAAAAATAAGAACCTATACTTACCCAACGCCCCAATAATGCCCCGAGTGCTTCCTGCTGGTTGTTGCTTATTTGGTTGCAGCTAATCTTTGATTTTAGCATTTATGGCACAAGACCGGTGAAGCCAGTAAGTGGCTGCAGCATTCACATATGTATACATTCATGGTATCACTGCAGCCAAGTAAACAGAGATCGGTGGGGACAACTGGTATTGGCAGTGCTGGAACGGTGGAGGATATAACAGGTGAGTATTCTTTTATTTTGTTACGTTGAATTCCATCAAAAATATATATATATATATATATACATACATATGTACAGTAGTCACACTACACAACAGGGGAGTCACCTTACATTAAAAGAGGCATATCCCATCATGCAGACCTATGAACACTAGAAGATGTGTGCAGTTCAGTCTTGAAATATTACGTGTCGTAAATATACAGTATATCTCATTAAAAAAGCTGACGCATTTCCCAACATGCAAGTATGAACAGGTGCGTACTGAACATAACATATGCTATAAAAAAAGGTCCATTTTATGTGCGCCCATAGCCAAACATCAAGATGAATCTCTTTGCTGGGTTCCTACCTAAGTAAACCTCTTATATATAGGCAGATAGGGACCGGCTAATGGAGAATTAAAATCTAATTAAAATTAGCAGTCTCTGTCTGACCGTATATAGCAGGGGTGAGGAACTGCAGGCATCAATAGGCGTCAACAGGTCATGATTTCAGGATTACCTTAACATTGCACAGTAGTTGGAATCATCACCAGTGCAGGTGATTATATTATCTTCAGTGCAATACTAAGGAAATCCCAAAATCATGACCTGTTAGCAGCTCTTGGGGCCTGCAGTTCCCCACCCCTGGTGTATAGGAAGTGTTTAAAACCCCGAGAGAGGCATTTACTTATGTAGGGACCCAGTAAAGTGATTTGCCTTGATGTTTGGCTATGGGAATCAAATAAATCTGGCATTTTTTATATGCTAAGTCAATTTTTTGTGTTTTTTCTTAGCAGTATAGCTTGTCCATATTCCTATATTTATTGGTTGCATCACTTAACATTTCAGAGTGCATCTGTCTCTTTATGATAAATGTATATCTCGGCAGTATAAACCTGAAAGAATTTATCCATGAAGGCAAAAATCCAATAATCAAATAATCTTGTCTCTTGGTCACAGAATATTCACTAGTAGCCAAATGGCTAAGCACTTTAGAAAAACTGTTAGAAAAGTACAGCAATGAAAGTCACCCTGACTATCGTGTGTTTATGAGTGCCGAGCCGGCCCCAACACTTAAGGAACACATCATCCCTCAAGGGATCCTGGAAAATGCTATCAAAATTACCAATGAACCTCCAACCGGGATGCTGGCAAATCTGCACGCTGCTCTGGATAACTTTGATCAGGTCAGCAAAACTTCACATAATGTAGACAGGTCTTATAGATTAGCTTCCCTGTATAAGTATGAATATTGTGTAACCAAATTAAAAAGAAAGTCATAGTTTGTTTGCAAAAAGAATCAGAAATCAATTGAAAAAATTAGATCATCAAAAAAAAAATTTTTTTTTTAGGTATACAAGTTTGCATTTGTCTCTCCAAGATGGCTATTACTCTACTATCCTAGTCTGTTATCAGAATCTGAGGACAATAGTAAGGGACACTAACCAATAGATCTGTAACAACTCAATTATATAAAGTCTTTTGAGAGAAGGACAAAAATGAAAATGCAATCGAACAAAAATGAATTTTTTAGGGGTTTGGGGGAAAAAATAGAGTAAACATGGCATTGTACATCATCAAAAATATACTATAAAGCTTGTGAATCATGGCGGTGGTATTAGATCATAGTGCTGACCATGGGCATAACTAGCAATGGGGCCTTGTAAGTGTTGTTATAGGGCCCGACAGCCAAGGTGGCCCCCACCTCAACTCTGTAGTATACTTCATTGTGGATGGTTGAAGTGAAGAATGTAAAGGAAAAGTATTAAGAGACCATGGAAATTAGAAAAAGACGTGTATGAGACATTAGTATACTCGCCCCTGCGGACCCAATATATCCGTTCCCCCACAAGGTAATAATCCACAACCGGCTTCCACAGGTAAATAGTTTAAATATAGTGAGAAAAAAGAGCTGATGGATTTTCTTAAAAAAAAAAAAAAAAGTATGAATCATGAATCTGAATCTTAAGGATTCACAAGTTTTTATAAGAAAGTTGATGATCGGGTCTGATGGGTATCACTGAAACTGTCCCCCCAATTGTTAGCCCTCTTGTCTTGATTGATATGGCTAAATAAAGTCTAAACCTAAGATGGAACCAAAATATATACCCTGCTGTCCAAAAAATAGGTAAAAAAAAACAATACATGTAAACACACTGGTTTTTGACCAATAAAAGGTAAAGCGATCCTACCATGGTAAAGTGTACCTCAATCGAGATGGTCCCTAATCTTCCAATATTAAAACCTCACCTTTTGTCAAAAACAACAATGTAAATGAGGACACAGATGGACCAAGACTCAACCACACTGACACCCTGCCAGGGAGGCTACATAAATTAAATATCCAGCTCAATGAGCCGCTGATTGTATATAGCACAAAAAACAAGGCAAAACCAAATTCATGAGTTGAAGTATAAGTTGGTATACATGCACTGCATGGACGCATGTTCAGACTGTGAATACTTTCACAGACTAAACCTAGATAGAATCAAAATAAATAAACCCTGCTGTAAAAAAAAAAGCAAAGTAATAGTACATATAAATAACACAGGGTACTGTTTTTGATTAAAAAAAAAGCATCAAGCCATCCCACTGTGACAAGGTGTACACCAATCAGCACAGTCCTATCATTTAATATTAAAACCACCTTGTGTTAAACTGCATCAATGTAGATGGGGGTTGAGATGGACCATGGGTTGGTGGGTTGGCTGCACAGACACCCCCCCCATGGGAAGCTACATAACTTAAATAAGCAGCCCAATGATAGGAAAGGGTCGACACTCCTGTTTGTAGATGACAGGGTGTCCGTGCAGTTGAGCAGCGGTACTTCTCTGCCCCATCTACATCCATAGTCTGTTGCGCCTGTGCAGCTTTTGTTACCCACTGTGCAGGTACAAGTTTTGAACAGACTGTGAATGATCTCAAAGACGTCAATCAAGACAGGAGTTGACAATTACAATGACAGATGAGGCACCAAGCACAGATCAGAGACAACCATCAGACTGGAATGCGCCGATACAACATGGGTGATTATAAAAGGGATTTCTTTGTTATGCAGGAGAGATGGGTTGCCTTGCACAGCTAGAGAGCTGTGCAAGGCAACGTAAAGGTTGGGGATTTAGTTTATATATGAAAACCTGGTTACATGTCCCCTATATGTGTCCAATTAGAGTCCATATGTCAAAATCTCTGACAATCTACAGCGAGACATACAATGGTGTAAAAAAGTATTTTCCCCTTTCTTCATTTTTTCTTTTTATTAATTTATTATTATTATTTGGCATGCTTGTCATGTTTAATTTTTTTCGATAATCAATAAACTTAAATATTAGGCAAAGATGACAAAGTATACCCAAAATGCAGTTTTTAAATGAAGGTATTTATTATTAAGGGAAAAACATCTAGATGATCCCCAAGATCTTTGGGAGAATACTCCATGAATGACGAGACAAAAGTTAAACTTTTTGGAAGGTGAAAGTCCCACATCTGCCATAGAAGTAACACAGCATTTTTGAAAAGGAACATCATACCAACAGTAAAATATGGTGGTGGTAGTGTGATGGTCTGGACTGTTTTGTTGCTTCAGGACCTGGAAGACACTGTGGTAGATGGAAACATGAATTGTACTGTCTACCAAAAAATCCTGAAGGAGAATGTCCTGACATCTGTTCATGACCTCAGCAGAGCATTTGTGTTATGCATCAGGACAATGATCCAAAACATACCAGAAAGTCCACCTCTGAATGGCTTAGAAATAAAAAGAGACTTTGGAGTGGCCTAGTCAAAGTCCTGACCTTAATCCATTTGAGGTGCTTTTGCCAGACCTTAAGAAGGTGCTTCATGCTGGAAAACCTCCAATGTGGTTGAATTATAACAATTCTACAAAGATGAGTGGCCAAAATTCCTCCATAGTGTTGTAAAAAAACTCACTGCCAGTTATCGCAAACTCTTGATTGCAGTTATTGCTGATAAGGGTAACCCAACCAGTTTTATGTTTAGAGGGCAATCACTTTTTCACACAGGGCATTTTTAGGTTTGGATTTCTTTTTCGCCTTAATAATAAAGACCTTCATTTATAAACTGCATTTTGTGTTTACTTGTGTTATCTTTGCCTAATATTCACATTTGTTTGGTGATCTGAAATATTTAAGTGTGACAAACATGCAAAAGAATAAGAAATCGGAAGGGGAAAACACTTTTTCACTCTATTGTATGTATACTGCTCAAAAAATAAAGGAAACACTTCACCATTACATGGTGTTAAATGTTCCCTTTATTTTGTTGAGCAGCATAGTATCAGTCATGCAACAAGTTTTCAGAAAATGAAGAAAAAAGCAATGTTCACATATTGAGCTCGCATATTCATCTACATTCAATATAGCAGATAAGGATTTCTTTTACCTTACTTTTTAACATTTTAGGGGGGTCACTGCAAAAATGAATCCTTATCTAAGGCTATATAAATATCCAGAGGGTAAATATTTGTATAGAGACAGTCAACAAAATATATTGAAGTTTGGTAAAGAAAAAATTAGGTATATTAGTTTTTATTAGTTTTGATTCTCATTTACTCAGTAACTAGCTAATCCAGTACTTACTTTGGGTAGATAGAATAGATAGATAGATAGATAGATAGATAGATAGAATATTCTAAAGCTGCAAGTTAAATGCTATTAAAATTTGAATTTGCATGTATTATCCTATAATGAAGAATCATCAAAATTAATATCTATGATTGTAGCTGACAATTGATTTTTACTTGGTAACACAGCAGAAGCACACAGATTATTGATTTACCTACTTGAGAGAACAATATGACCACTTAGAAAAATTATACAGCCATTAAACGTATAATGACGTTATCTAAAAATGTCCACGGTATTATAGTGCAGGGGGGACATTGATATTTCATTGACAGGTTAGTTAAGAAATCAACACTGTCTGATCTCTTACAGAACATCCTTGACCAGTGCACCCGCGAACAAGAGTTTAAGAGCATTTTCTTTTCATTGTGCTATTTTCATGCTTGTGTTGCCGAGCGGCGTAAATTTGGCCCCCAGGGGTGGAATAGAAAGTATCCGTTTAACATTGGAGACCTCACAATATCAGTGAATGTTCTCTACAACTATCTGGAAGCAAACTCACAGGTATGGTGCCTCATATAGATGAAATCTTTTGTGTACAGTAGGTCTTTTATTCTGTAATATAAAGCTCATGGAACCTTTATGCATTTACTATATAGTACTTATTCTTTTTACTGTAGGGATACATAGACAGACAGACAGACAGACATAGATTAGATAGATGATAATGATAACGATAGATAAGGTAGGTAGATAGATGATAATAGATAGATGGATATATATATAGATAGGTAGATCATTTATTAGTTGATAGATGGATGATGGATGGATATGATAGATAGATAGATAGATAATAGATAGATAGATAGATAATGGATGGATATATAGATAGGTAGATCATTTATTAGGTTGCTTAATAAATATAATAGTATGGATATAGATAGATAGATATGGATGGATAGATAGATAGATATGGATAGATAGATATGGATAGATAGATATGGATAGATAGATGGAAGATAGATATAGATAGATAGATATATATGGATAGATATAGACAGATGATAACAGATTTATAATAGATAGGTAGATCATTTATTGGGTTGATTAATAGTGAAATAGCATGGATATGATGATATATAAATAGACATAGATAGATACATAGATACATAGATACATAGATGAATAGGATAGATCATTTATTAGGTTGATTAATAAGTGTAATTTATAAACTGAAGTATAGATGTGATGATAGATAATAGATAGATAGATAGATAGATAGATAGATAGATAGATAGATAGATAGATAGATAGTGTGATACATAGTTAGACAGTGTATTAGGTTGATTAATAAGTGTACTATTTAAATTAATGTGCAAATATGATGATAGATATAGATCAATCGATAGATAAATATATAGATTATAAGATATCATTTACGTGCTCCATTATAAGGATAATCTTTTGCATTTCTTTACAAAGCGGCAGCAGAGCTGTGTTTGCAATGTGACACAATTCAGTGCTGTATTATATGGTCTTTGAGGTTTGATGATGAACAGAAGACGCTGCCACCTAAGAGTTAAATGACGTATCCAGCTGTTCTACATCTGTGTATATCATAAAAACAACGTGTTCAAGATATAGCAGTGATAGAAATCTTCCACGTTTCCAGATTCGAGGGTTTTAACTCTCCCCAGCTGATAAATAACTGTTCGGGGAAGATTTAATATGATTCTTCCATGTGTTTTGATCGTCACGTCCGCCTGATGTTCTGATAAATTGTATATATATGTATGCGGCTCATTGATCTGTAATATGGGAAGCTCCACTGACGATGTGCTCACATAGAATCCTGGAGTCTGTAAGAAACAAACAGCTCTAATAAATGTTGTGTTTTAATATCAGGTTCCATGGGAAGATCTGCGATACCTGTTTGGAGAGATTATGTACGGCGGTCACATCACTGACGACTGGGACAGAAGACTGTGCCGAACATACTTGGAGGAGTACATGCAGCCCAATCAGGTAACCGCGAGTCCCATTAAAGTACAGAGTCAGAGCTCCCTCTTCTGGGATCTGGATCACTCAGGTTGATGTTTTTCTCATTTAGAAGGCACTGTTATTACACACGTTCTTTTTGCTCTATTTAGATTCATACTGCTGATTTTTGAGTAAATTAAAAACCTAACATGATGAGTTGCATCTCTGATCTTCGTTTATTTTATTGGTTTATTTAGTCCGAAAGCAAAATCAGACAAAAAGCTGCCACTGAGTCTTATTGACTGATGAGAGATTTTCCAAAATTTTTATTATCCATGAAAAGGCCCTTTGCATTATTATAAAACGGCACATTGACACTATGTTCACATCTTTGTCGGCGCCTCTAGAGCAGATTCCGTCATGAGAAAAAGTATAGTAGATTGCTGTATTATTTTTCCTGTAAAATGATGACCCCCGATTACAGTCAGTGGGGTCAGTTAGTTGATGTTGGAGCCAGTGCTGCCATCTATTTAGTTGTTCTTCTTCTATGACGGGGTAGAAGAACAAGCAGTGTCCGCAGCCGTCATCCCCGGGATCTCCAGAGAGGGAAAGAATTTAATATATTGTGTATTGTAAATTCACACCATATCTTACACTTACAAATAAATGTTTTTCAATCTTTCTTGATAAATTCCTCAAGGATTTCCAGATCTGTTTCATTCAATTCATTGCTTATTTCGTGTAAATAAAAATCTGTCTTTATTGCTAACTTGCTAAATGGAATATGCATCTGGTATAGTGCCGTATTCAACGTTACATATCTGGTATAGTGCCGTATTCATACTTTACATATCTGGTATAGTGCCGTATTCACACTTTACATATCTGGTATAGTGCCGTATTCATACTTTACATATCTGGTATAGTGCCGTATTCACACTTTACATATCTGGTATTGTGCCGTATTCATACTTTACATATCTGGTATAGTGCCGTATTCACACTTTACATATCTGGTATAGTGCCGTATTCACACTTTACATATCTGGTATAGTACCGTATTCACACGTTACATATCTGGTATAGTGCCGTATTCACACTTTACATATCTGGTATAGTGCCGTATTCACACTTTACATATCTGGTATAGTGCCGTATTCACACTTTACATATCTGGTATAGTGCCGTATTCACACTTTACATATCTGGTATAGTGCCGTATTCACACTTTACATATCTGGTATAGTGCCGTATTCACACGTTACATATCTGGTATAGTGCGTATTCACACTTTACATATCTGGTATAGTGCCGTATTTCACACGTTACATATCTGGTATAGTGCCGTATTCACACTTTAAATATCTGGTATAGTGCCGTATTCACACGTTACATATCTGGTATAGTGCCGTATTCACACTTTACATATCTGGTATAGTGCCGTATTCACACTTTACATATCTGGTATAGTGCCGTATTCACACTTTACATATCTGGTATAGTGCAGTATTCACACGTTACATATCTGGTATAGTGCCGTATTCACACGTTACATATCTGGTATAGTGCCGTATTCACACGTTACATATCTGGTATAGTGCCGTATTCACACTTTACATATCTGGTATAGTGCCGTATTCACACTTTACATATCTGGTATAGTGCCGTATTCACACTTTACATATCTGGTATAGTGCCGTATTCACACTTTACATATCTGGTATAGTGCCGTATTCACACTTTACATATCTGGTATAGTGCCGTATTCACACGTTTACATATCTGGTATAGTGCCGTATTCACACTTTACATATCTGGTATAGTGCCGTATTCACACGTTACATATCTGGTATAGTGCCGTATTCACGCTTTACATATCTGGTATAGTGCCGTATTCACGCTTTACATATCTGGTATAGTGCCGTATTCACGCTTTACATATCTGGTATAGTGCCGTATTCACGCTTTACATATCTGGTATAGTGCCGTATTCACGCTTTACATATCTGGTATAGTGCCGTATTCACGCTTTACATATCTGGTATAGTGCCGTATTCACGCTTTACATATCTGGTATAGTGCCGTATTCACGCTTTACATATCTGGTATAGTACCGTATTCACACGTTACATATCTGGTATAGTGCCGTATTCACGCTTTACATATCTGGTATAGTGCCGTATTCACACTTTACATATCTGGCATAGTGCCGTATTCACACTTTACATATCTGGTATAGTGCCGTATTCACACTTTACATATCTGGTATAGTGCCGTATTCACACTTTACATATCTGGCTATAGTGCCGTATTCACACTTTACATATCTGGCATAGTGCCGATATTCACACTTTACATATTGTCTTACTGTAATGTAACGCTATAATCTGTGCTCATGTCTAATGCCCTACAGACTTCAGAGTTTAAACACCATATGATTGATGGCAATAAGAACTTCACTAAGAAAACTTGTAATAAGTTGGAGACCAGTATTGTATCGAGCCGAGCGCCTGTGTGACCATTACATGACTGGGAAGGATTTGTATTCCCCCTGGGATACAGAAGGAAAGTTACTATTAATTGACAGTAATGGTGAGCGAATAGTTACTCTGGTTCGGAGAGCTCTAACCGAATCGTTTGATTGAGTAACGAGTAACGAATCCAATGTAAATCAATGGGGAGCTCACTCGGATCCGAATACTGAAACAGTTCAAAGTGTTCAGTTAGAGTTATCTGAACCCGAATATCTTATTACTCGCTCAGCACTACATGACAGCAAGGAAAGCACCTTAAAAACATGGAAAAATGTATAAAAATAGCATATGTCATAATAACACTGTAAGACTAAATGACTTTATATGATGAACTGCAATCTTAGAGAGTATTTATGAGCCAGGGGTCTAGAAAGTATACAATGGGTAAAAAGTGTAACACAAATTAATACAAATGTAGTGTGCCAGTACTGAGTACAATGTCTTTGTTTTTATATATATAATTCTGGTAAACCTGTATGGTCATAAAACAGTGGGATTAAAGGAAAAACTGTGTGTGCTTGTGTGTATATGTATTTATTATATTTATATATTAAACTAACCGCTCAATTGTAAAGTGATTCAGAATATGTCGGTGCCATATAAATAAGATGTGTTATTATTATATTGTATGTACCTGTGTGTGTATGTTTATTTATGTATGTGTATATATTGTGTATATGTATGCGTTTATATACCTGCATTTTATATATCTGTCATATATATGTGTATATGTGTGTTGTGTGTGTGTGTGTGTGGTGAATATACGCACAAACACACACATTTACATATATATATATATATATATATATATATATATAAATATATATATACACCTATATATACATACATATGTGCATCTCAATGAATTAGAATATCATCAAAAAGTTCATTTTTTTCTGTAATTCAATACATATAGTGAACTATATTATATAGAGTCATTACACTCAGAGTGGTGATCGATTTCAAGTGTTTATCTCTGTTAATGTTGATGATTAATGCTTACAGCCTATGAAAACTCAAAGGTCATTATCTCAGAAAATTAAAGCAGGGAGGATGAAGGGTTAAAAACTGCGCTGCCATGTTCCACAAGACATCAATGGGTGAATATAATATTGATTTGTTAGTCAACGCGTTTCAGGACTCCTGAAATGCCCTGAAACATGGCAATATGATATTGATTTGTCCTGAGGAAGGGGTCAGGGAGCCCTGAAACGTGTTAACTAATAAGTCAATATTGTCAATATTATATTCACTCTTTGATGACTTGTGGAATACGGCAGTGTGTTTTTAACCCTTCATCCTCCCTAATCTATATGCACCACGCTGGGGACTGCAGCAGCCGTGATCTGCTTTTATAGTGGTTGTGACTCTCACAACCACACAAGGTGAAGTCTCTGATACTTATTTAGGTCATATTTTATCTCTCAGACCCTTCATCCTTCCCTACTTTAATTTTCTGAGATAATGACCTTTGGGTTGTCATTGGCTGTAAGCCATAATCATCAACATTTACAGAAATAAACACTTGAAATAGATCACTCTGTGTGTAATGACTAATATATTAGTTTCACTTTTTGTGTTCAATTACTGAAATTAACTTTTTGATGATATTCTAATTAATTGAGATGCACTTGTATTTATATAAGTAAAATGTATATACAGTATATATGTGTACCGTATGTAGTATATATCAACTTTATTAGAATATAGAATATATTAGCAAATTGGTACTCAGAATTCTAATATCTTGCACGTTAAACTTTAGTAAGTTGCTGGATTCATGTCCTGCACATGTAATGTAGATATAAAATACAGGGACATTGACAGCACGTATGGTAATGGCATACAACCAATTTTCCTCTGTACTATGCATGTACGGTAATTAGAGATGTTTTTATTCAATGGAATTAACTGTGATGATGTTAATTACAAGAATTTACAAGTGTTACGGTGACTTTTAAATTTGTTTTTATGTTAACATTAGAAATATATATAAGGAAAAATGTGAAATATAGATGTTGTTTAAAGCATTGACGTGCCTACTAATGCAGACACTTCATACAGTGGATCTTGACAAAACTTCACATAAAAATTGTAGACACTATTAAACAGATCTCTTAGACCTTGTGATGCTGTGTTAATACTCTGAAAATCCATGTCAAAACTTTTATGAAATAATCCTGTAGGCGTGCTTGGAATGTGGTTTTTGTCGCACCGCATCTGCGGCGATTGGTGGGTGATACTAAGTTCCGATTGGCTGGCCGTGTCCTGAAGCGCCTTATTTGATGACCCATGCATTCACATAAGGCTGACCAATGGGAATGCAGTTCCGACCACCAATTGTAGTGATAGGGGCGCAGTTGAAACACACTCTAGCACACTTTATCAAGACAGTATGCCCACATTGCTGCTACGATTGTCATGTGTGACCAGACGATGTGTGAAGGGAAGATCGCTTCCTGTCTTCTGCAGGCGATTTCCAGAACACAGGATCGCCGAAGATCGCACGCAGATCACTGTTTGTGACAGCTCCACAGCGATCTGAAAAAAGTGCCCGAAACGTGCGCCCTTACGTCAAATCGCCAGCGATATGGAAGCCATATCGCGACGTGTGATGGTACCTTTAAAGATCGATGTAGCAACATTAAATGTGGTGACCAATCCACTTTAAAGCTTCTGGGTCTTCATGACAATGTGTCCAGGTTGCGGCTCTATTACTATTACACTAAAGGAAAAGAAGAAATAAGTCATACCAGATGCATTCAAAGCGGTTCTATATTTACATTGTGAGAACGGAGCAGAATTTTGGGAAGATCACCGATGTGCTCTCTTTAGTGACCATGAGGAATGCAGGGAAGACACCAATTATTTCCTGTTCCCTAATCCCCAATAGAGCAAAAATAATAAATACATATAGTTAATTGAAAAAATGAATAAATAATAACAATGATAATAGTAAGAAAAACAGAGGTAAAAAATGTCACACCTCTACTTACTCATATGAGGCCGAAAGGTCTCCAGTGAACCCATGATTAAGACTTGTTGAGTCGAAATGCATGGGATTCCTCTCCTTCCCACTGGGGTACCCACCACCTGCATCACGATGTATTAATCATTGAAATAAAGAATACTGATTTTATGCTTAGCTGCCTTGCCTGAGTTCGCTTGAGACCTTTTGGCTTCATTGTGGACTTCTGCCCGCCAGGACCAGGGCAGTGCTGTGTGACGGTGTGGATCATGTCACCGCCTGGAGGTGAGCTGAACTTTCTTTTCTCTACTTACTCATAAGTGCAGACAAATTCACTTTTTTGTCATTAACATGTCCACATCAAAAGAAGTTTACATCACCCAACCAAAACATTCTAATATCAACCACAAATGTTTATCTGCTTTACACTTGCTCGATTCACCGTATAAACTTTTAGTAATAATGTTTGCGCCTTGATCACTATCTCTCATATACAGATGATGAATATAGAACTACAGAATACTAAATGGTGGATTTTCCTCTGAACATCCAGGCCCAAACCCAGTCATCTAAGGGTTAAGATTGTTTACAAAGATCAGTGCGACTTACATCTTGATATAATACCAGCACAACTACATTGGCTCATACATAACAACTGCACCCGTTTTTCATTAAATACATATGTGCCCATTTGCAAATTAAATTATTTTTTATGAAAATTCTCCCTAACGTTTACCAAATGTTCTAGTATTTCCATATAAAAAAAAAAGAAAAAATGCACAAGAAAACAACAAATAAAAAAAATCGTTTTATTGTGACTGGTATGATGTTGGAAAGCTGAACGGTGTAAATAACTATTTCAGTGGAGATCTTGCAGTCCTGCATGTAAAGCAATTAAAGTAAATGACAATCATATTGCTGGGACAATCAAAGCTCTATGTGGCATGTTTAATTGTAAGGGCAAACATATCCATGATGGGACAGAAACGCCGCGTCGTGTTAACCTTCCTCATTATCGCCACTTCCTGCTCCATTTTGTGTCAGCGCTAGAACACAGGGATAATCACACTGTACATGCAGTCATTGTGGAAGAGGAGATTTTCATTGGAATAATGGTTATGAGAGATATGTACCAGATGCAACAAGATCTTGGTGTATTATGTATTAGGATAAGATGAATAAAAGAGCAATAATACATCAAGGCAGTAATTAGAGGCGTTATCCCATCAGCAACATTCATCACTTATCCACAGGAGATGGTGAGAAATGTATAATCCAGGGGATTTGACCACTGTGACCCCCCAACGTGATCCCATGTGCATAGATCAATAGTGCCCATAAATGAATCTGACTGCATTCACTGTGATCACTCAAGCACACTACCGCTCCCATAGAAGTGATTGGGGCAGTGGTCACACATGTGCACTACTTACTGCTCTATTTACACAGGAAATACGTGGCCTCCTTTCTTGTGATCGGTTCAGGATCCAAATGATCAGAACTCCATTGATCATACATGTATGAACAGTAAAGATAACTAGAGATGAGAGAACCAGTGGAAGGTTTGGTTCTGCAGGTTCACCTGGACTGTAGATAAAGTTCTGTTCTGGACCCACAACTTGACCCAAACCTCATTGGGAGTCACTGGTTGGGCAGTTCGGCTCTCTGCCCACATACAGCCAGGAATAAATACAGCACTTCCAGGGAAGGTAGGGCGGGTTTGTTTTTTTTTGTTCACATTACATATGATAACACTGGTTTTACCCCCAATCAAACACTGCAAATGGCTCACACTGGGTTGAGCACTGAGTGCACCCGGCACAACAATGCTGACTCTAGTGGTTGCATATGTAAAACACTCGAACTCTGAACTCGAACACTGTTTTTTGTTTTTTTTTTGTAAAGTCCGTGTTCGGCACAAACTCCAAACTTTAAAGTCTCTAGTGATAACTGTTGATGGGGAGTAAAGGCGCATTTACACTGCGCGATTGTAATAAATGAGAATTCCTTTGAATGTTCACTTCTTAATAGTCATGCAGCCTAAACAGGCTACCGATCACCTGAAGAACAAGCAAAATGCTCCTCTCATTTATTGGGTAAAATGATCATTTGGTTTGCCCAAACCATCATCATTCTCATTAGTATATCGCCCATTTTTGGAAGGACAATGGCACCCTATGATCCATCACTGATTCTTCAGTGCACAACTGAAGCGTGGTTTGACTGTATAAACAGACTATTAAATGACTGCCAACCGGCAAAAATGTTGCCAGTCAGTGGCAGTTTACATTGCTACTTAACCCCTTTATTAATCATAATAGCAAACCCGTGAATGATCCTACAACTTACACTGAATGCGCCACTTATTTCCAGCAGTGTTTGGTAGGGTTGAGATCACAGACTGTCCTAGAAAATCTTTCCATGCTCTAGCAGTCGCTAGAACCAAAGGGCCATCAAACTTTATAGTTTGTACTATGCCGTCTGGCAGGAGGTGTTCTACTTCTATCCAACAATCTCTGATTTTCCCCTCAGACTGCCAGATGGTGCAGAGTATTGAAACATTTCTACGAGTCCATTATTAGTGAGTATTACATAACCTGCCGTACTGGGTATGAAGAACTCAGGCTCATGTGTTTTTCAGTCTTGGAAACCTAATCAGTGGAGCTTCTTCTTCCATGGACATTGTAAAACTCACTAATACATTTTGAAAACAAGGTTGGATAATTTTTTGTTTAATTCTCAAAGGTAAAAGTTACAGTTAGCTTCGACAGATCTAGCAAGGCCTAAATTCAGTGAGCAGATATTTTTGGGGGTTGGGCCTTTGTTATTAGTATAAATCCCACTAGTTAAATACACATTAAATACACATATTTAAGGGGTTGTCCACTACTAGGACAACCCCTTCTGATTCCACTTGTTTCCAACAGTTAAAATAAAAGAGCCTGTAATAGGACTCCTGGGGCTCACGTTACATTGTGATGTCACGCGAGCCTTGCATTCAATCCCCACCAGCTTCTCTTGTCCTGCCTATGGGCAAATGAGTTAATCAACAGAAAGTGACGCTGCGGCTGCCACTCACGTCCTGTTGATTGCTCATTGGACCCGAAAGAGGGAAAAGGTATTATTTGTCGGGGATTGGATGCAGGGATTTCATGATGTTAAAATGTCAACTGAGCCCCGAACTACAATTACCAACAATGCTGGATTGGCGCCAGCACTGAAGGTGAGTATAGGCTCTTTTATGTTAATTGGGGGAAACAGGTAGAATCAGAAGGGGTTGTCCTAGTAGTCAACAACCCCTTTAATATTTCAGGATAAAGGCAGGTTTAGATGGGCATATGAATAAACATCCACAAATCTTGTTCTCATCTCCATAGCAGTGGGTGCAAGAGTTGCCTGCATGTACATATACTAGTCTGGTCCTTAAAATGTAATATAGTATTAGATTAGTACATTCTGAAAGTTTTTGGGGAACATCAGTCCATGTGAACATTAGATAGACCAAAAACCTGCTTATCTGCATGAACCCTAAGAGACTTTCTATGATGCCCATCAACATTTATAAGGAATAGTTAATTAATTTACAATTATTTTCCATTGTTTCATATATGTAGTATTAGGGTTAATTTAAAAAAATGGCAAAAATGTTATTGTAATGCATAAATTCAACCCAATCCAAGACATTGCCATGCCATGGTCATGGTCATGTCCTGTATAACCAGAAACTTGTATGTCCTAGGTGTTATTTTGTGTCACCCATGGAGATATCACTTTGTAATTTCCAGTTCTCAGACCATGGGAACATAGGAGATAGATCTAAACCATAATTGTTACTGCAGACAAAATTATTCCAACACGAACACCTAATATGTGTCATATTAGATATATTAGATAGACATTGGTGACAACAATAAAGTAATGTACGGTAAGCTCTATATTGGGAAGGCTTTCACATAGGCCTGGGAGCCACCAGAGAAAAGAAGCTGAATCTTGGGTATTTTATGCACTACACTCTCATGTGTTTTCCTTTTTGGTTCATTTCATCTACACTTGTGTCTTTCCAAAATAGTCTTATTTTAAGGATCTGGGAAAAAAAAAGTGTAAGCAATCAGACACCCCCTCCCCCTGCCAATTCCAAGCCATCATGCCGGAGACTGAAGATCATCCTACAGAACTATTTTCTCCTTTGATGAGATTTACAGCACCGCATACACTGTAGCTTTTTGTTCCATCATATGTTTCCAGCCTCATATTTTAAAGCCTTAAAATACTTGACCCTTAATATTATTCATGCTGTAAGTTAGTCAAACTTGCTGCACAGAGCAATAGAAGCAGCATGCACCAAGCCAGACGTTCTCTTGATCTCTTGTAACAATGACTGAAAAGAATTGCAGGGACAAGAGAATTAAGGACAGAGATCCCGCTGGTCAAAGCACAGGAAACTTGGATCTGTAGCTACCCTGCTAGGAAGGATTATTTCTGTTTTCTGTCATATTCAATGAAACTCTGTTATAGCGCAAATCTAAGGGTCTCCAGTGGTCTGAAGAAGAAGAATAAAAACAAACATGGAAAACAAAAACTCTATAGACACGATGGCAGCCCATGATATCGGCCAACACAGTCTGGACACTTTTCTTGAAATAATGTCAGTGATGGTAATTTTCTCCGAGTCTCTACCAATATCCCCGGGAGGTTTAGTGTGAAGTATTTTTTGTTATGATGATTACATCCAATGTTCTCTTTTTTCTCCAGTTTGATAGGAAACTCGCCTTAGCGCCTGGATTTGTGATACCCTCTAACCTTGACTATCAAGGCTACCATAGATACATTGATGAGATGTTGCCACCTGAGAGCCCCGTCCATTATGGCCTCCACCCTAACGCAGAAATTGAATTCTTAACTGTGACTTCAGACAATCTCTTCCGTACATTGTTAGAATTACAGTCACGAGATTCTGTAAACGGGGAAGGAGCACCTCAGACCGAGGAGGAGAAGGTTAGTGTCATTATTCTGAGCATGTACTGGAAAAGACTAAGACTTTGTATGTGATCTTCACATGGAATGCTAGCTTATGTTTCTGGTTGTTATTTCGGAAGGAATCTTATTAATGTTTTTAATGCAACACGTTGTATAGACAGGTGTATACAAAAGTCCTTGTACAAGGACTGAAGTACATGTGTCTGATTACAAAAACATAAAGATTGAAAACAAAGTCTGTCAGCTCCCAATCAATGCACACAATGTGTTTTTAAAGCTTTCTTTTAATCACACATATATAAAATGTAAAAACATCCGTGATTAATCACCAGATCCAGTATCATGGATTTTGATGCATTTTTACTGCTGTGAATATGCGGTTTGGTAAATTTTTTGGCAGCCCTTTCTTCTCTGGAGACATACTATCACAATCCTGTATAAGAGGGGTGGGGAACCTCAGGCCCCAGGGCCGCATGCAGCCCGCAATGACCTTTTCTGCGGCCCTCGGGCAGATTCCTGGGGACCACAGTACTTGGGTTGGCAGACACGTTTTGCTGACTGCCTGCCTATTAAATCCAGTTCCCCAGTTATCTCTATGCCCCAGTCTCAGCCTACCTAGTGATGTATATATGCCCCAGCCTCTCCTGTGATGACTATAGCCCTTGCAAACCTGGAAAAACAGTTGTAAATCAACATGACCAATATCACCTAACATCACAGCTGCATCAAAGAGAAGCCACCCCAGCCACCACAGTAGAGATGAGTTGATAGTTTAAATAAATACAGCAGATTAGTTTTCAAGTTGAATTTGTGCGCCCCCCCCCGAAGGATGGTAGACATTTCCAAATGGCCCCCGGCAGAAAAAGGTTCCCCACACCTGCTATAGAAAGTCACAGCGACATCTTCTTTTTTGTGCGGAAATGCATGTGAAATGCATTAAAAATTCAACATTTGCACAATAGTTTTTGATGCCGAAAATAAACTCTCCATTGGAGTCAATACAGAAAAAAACACACATCAAAGTATAGAAACAATTTATGGCAGCTTTTCCTCCTCATCGTTCTTGTCAGGGTAAAATAAAACATTCCGGTAATACCGTCCCCAGATTTAGCGCTAGTTCTCTGCTACTACACATCTTTTTGTGGACAGTGCTGACATTACAACTGCAAAGCATGTGACTGCTGCAGCCAATCACTCGGCTTCATGACTTTGCCAATATAGCCCTTTTATAGGTAATGTGTCACCAGGTTTTTTCCACCTAATCTAAGAACAGCATAATGTTGAGAGAGAGATCCTGATTTCAATAATGTGTTGCTTATTGGGCTGTTTTTTTGTACTTTTGATAAAATCATTCATTTATCAGCACGTGATTATCCTTATAGTCTGGTCTTACATATTCATTAGATCTGTATAACCCTGCCCCCACCATAGATTGACATCTTGCTGCATATGCATAGTGTAAACTGAAAGCAGCCAATCAGTGATGTGGGCGTTATTATACACAGCTCAGCATTCAGAGAACTGGGAGATCTTTAGTAGATAAAACAGTGATTTATCAAAACTGCAGTAAGGAGCCCAGTAAGTGACACATCACTGGAATCGGGGTCTCTCACACTGTATTATGCTGGTCTCAGAAGGGGTAGCAAAAATCTGCAGACCGATTCCCTTTAATATTATCTCATCTAAACTCACCTGGTCTTGCTAATGGTGACATCATAAATAGGGATGAGCAAGTAGTCAAATAATCGGACTCGCTATACTCGTGCCGAGTAGATCGTAATCCTTGGGTATTCGGTGTGAGTAGCGAGTCCAATGTTAGTCAATGGGAAATGTGAGTAATTGTCTGCTGGACCCAAAAAAGCTGTCTGGGGGCTGAGGAAAAGGCTGAAATGGGTGCCTGATTGCCGTAAGAACGAGTTATGGTGGACGAAATCTTCTGACAGCTCAGTGTGTAAGTGGTTTTAAAGAGCAATCTGCCCTAGGGGCTGTGTGATGGTCAACGCAGGAAGAAACCACCCATCATCATCATCATCACAAGGGCTTCACAATTATAAAGCTTGGACTACTGGAATTGTTGTTCCACTGCCACTGCACAATGTGCAGGCATAGTGTCTCCAAAAATTCGCTCAAGGGGCTGTATCATGGTTGATGAAGGAAGCAGGCCTCAAGGGCCCAACAATTATGAAGCTAGGACTACTAGCAAAGTACAGTCCCTGATAAAAGTTATGTCGCTTATCCATGTTATGTAAATAAAAGCTTATAACCTAAAGTTAAATTCATCCATTGATTTTATAATTACTCTTTTGAAAGCTGAAACCCTCCCAAATGTGGGTTAGGTTAAGAAAATAAATTGGCATCAATGCTGAAATATTGATCATTTAATGAACACAGAATGGTCAGATTTTGGCAAGACAAAAGTTTTGTCGCCTGGTCATATAATGCACCCAATCCTAGTTTACATCCTCACCTGTGCTCTGTAAATGATCGGTTAATTAGTGGGTGTGTATAGAAAGAAACCCAGCATCTCAGACCTTCACTTGAACTGCAACTTGAGCTCTGACAACATGCCAAGAATCCATCCTGCAACCAAAGCCTTGATTATCAAGAGGCTGAAGACCAGATCCACTGCAGAGGTGGCTGGCACCATTTAATGTGTCTCACCGTCAAGTACAAAGAATTAAAAGAAGATTTGAAGAGACTGGAGATGTTTGACAAGCCCAGGTCTGGCAGACCCCGCAACACAACTGATCAGGAGGAACATTTGTTGGTTAGAAAATCCAAAGCAAGCCCCTCTTCCACTGCAGCTGAGCTCCAACAGGCCTGGTTACCTCTAGTCCGTGTGTCAACTAAAACAGTTTGTAGGATTCTGTCTCGAAATGGCCTCCATGGTCGAATCAGTGCCCAGACACCAGCACTAAACAAAAGGCAAATAAAAAAATGTGTGGCATTTGCAAAGTCCCACAGCCTGCTAAACAGATGGACGCTGAAAAAAGTGGCAGAAGGTGGATTTCTCTGATGAATCTTCAGTAGAATTACACCACAGCCACCGCAAATACCTCAGGAGACCTACTGGAGCCTATATGGATCCAAATTTGGTGGTGGAAAGATCATGGTCTGGGGTTATATTCAGTATGGGGGTGTGTGAAACATTTGCAAGGTGGAAGGCAATATCAATAGGCTAAAATATCAAGAAGTATTAGCTACCTCTTACATTCCAAATCATAAAAGGGGTCAAATTCTGCAGCAGGATGGTGCTCCCATCTCATACATCCATCTCTACAGCAAAGTTCCTCCAAGCAAAAAAGATCAAGTTGCTCAAGGACTGGAAAACCCAGTCACCAGACATGAACATCATTGAGTATGTTTGGGGTAGGATGAAACCAAAGAATCTAGATGAAGTGCCCTCTGCTGCTCACTTATCCTTGATCCTTGATTTGATATGTTGAGATTCCACTGTGTTGGCAGGTCGCAAATGAGTCGGTGGTTTGGTAAATTAAAAAGCTTTTGAAGCGCTGTAAGACCGGCAACAGTGGTTGAGGAATGGCAGAAATGGGCGCTGATACGGCGCACCTTCTCAAGTAGGTACAGCAAGTCAGGGTGTGTTTTTATAAATTTCTGCACCACTAGGTTCAGCATGTGAGACATGTATGGCACATGTACCAGCTTACCGAGTTTTAAAGCCGCCACCAGGTTACTCCAGTATCGCAGACAACCAGACCAGGTTGGTAATGCAGTGGAGATCGGTCTGTTGTTTTATTCCTTGCCACAGCTCTGCTGCAGTGTGTGGTGTTTCACCTAAGCAGATGAGCTTCAGCAGAGCTTGTTGCCGCTTTGCCAATGCGTTGCTGCACAGCTCCCAACTTAGGAGTGATGTGGAGGGTAAGTCGGCATAGGATGATGAGGCAGTGGAGGAGGAGTAGGAAGAGGAGAGACAGGAGGTATATGATGAGACGAAAACCCTGATTGAGGTTGTGCCCGCTATTCGTGGCATGGTGAGGATATGTGATGGTCCATTTTGAGACTTTGTCTCACCCTCCACCAGGTTGAGCCAGTATGCTGTGACCGAGATGTATCGTCCCTGTCCACAAGTACTTGTCCAATTGTCTGTTGTAAGGTGGACCTTCCCGGTTACGGCGTTGGTGAGAGGGCGCTTTAGACTGTTTAAGACATGCTGGTGTAACTCGGGGACGGCACACCGGGAAAAATAGTGCCGGCTGAGAACCAAGTATCGTGGGGCAGCCACAGACAACAGATCATGGAAAGACTGTGTCCCCATAAACCTAAACGGCAACATCTCCACGGCTAGCAACTTGGCAATGTGCGCATTCAGTTTTTGTGCTTGTGGGTGCGTGGCTTGGTATTTACGCTTTCTTTCAAATGTCTGGGGCACGGACAACTGGACGCTTGGCTGAGACAAACAAGTGGATGAGCTTGTTGTGTCCTGCATCTGTGCAACTGCAGCTTGTCAGCAAGAGGTATGATCACCTGCTTCCTGCCTAGCCGATTGGGAAGGACGGATCACAGGTGACAGTGGTTTGACCCACAGACACCAATTTGGTACCCTGTTGTTCCGCCCACTGACTAGGGTGCTTGGTTGCCATGTGTTTCCGCATATTGGTGATGCTTTGGTTGCCTTTGCCCTGGCCGCTGCTCAGCTTCGTATGGCAGATTCTACAGATGACAACATTTGGTTCACAAGGACTATCTGACAACAGTTGACACACTTCACACTCTGCTCAAACCAGTAGCCCTTGGTGCCTTTGTTGGTGCTATGTATCCACCTTCTTCCGCTGTGCTGCTGTGCTGGCTATGCGTGCCAACGATCCAGGTCAGATCAGTGGTCTCATCATTGACCACCTCGTCGTCCATGTCATCCTCCTTCCGTGTTGATATTGTATGCAGGTCAGATGGCAACTGTGTGTCATCACCATCAGCTTCCACCTCTTCACCCGGTATATCACGTGGATGAAAGTGGCTTTCTTCTGGTCGTGAGTTTTCAAATATTTGGCCATGAACAGATGATACCTACTCATGTTTCTCTTCAGTGTCACGCGGTGAGAGGCCAGAGGCAATGAAAGGATATGGACCAAACTGATCCTGGGAGTGGCCAAGGTTGGGGTCAAATGTTTCCTGTGACTCCTGATGGGTGATGAACTAGGAACAGGTTGAGAATAGGGTGACCCAGCGTTCTCTGTATGGACAGGAGACTGTGTGGTTGTGGACGATTGGGTGCTGCTAGAAAATTTTGTGGAGGCCTTATCAGCCATCCAAGACAGTATCTGCTCTTGCTCTTCTGGCTTCCAGACCCATTTACGTTCCAGACCGGGAAATTTCGCCAGGAACATAGATGCATCAACCTTCTTCTGCCTCCCAGACTCTGTGCCATGTCGGGCACCACTGACAACCCCATGCCCACGTCCGTGTCCCTGTCCCTTCACAACAGCCTTTTTGGGACTTATTTTTGTTTTTTTTCTAGATGTTCAGATGCAGATATTGGGGAACAAGGAGCAGTTAGTGCTTTGTGGAAGGTAGCACTTAAGCCTAGTACTGCTTTGTGTTTTACACACAGCACCGAACCAGCATCAAAAAAATTGCCTTGAGGTTTAAGGTGATATTATTACGCGCACCAGTCACCACACAAGACAGCGGTGCTGACTGCGTGTCAGTTGTGCAGGTCTGTGCGCGCTATTCGGTGTGATCACAGCACTACAACAGCACAAAAAATTGCCCTGACGTTTAAAGTGATATTATTACGCGCGCCAATCACCACACAAGACAGCAGTGCTGGCTGCGTGTCAGTTGTGCAGTTCCGTGCGTGCTATTTGGTGTGAACACAGCACCGCAATGGCACAAAAATTGGCCTGCAGGGTAAATGTGACCCCAAAAATAGCTGGGAAAACTTTTACTACTCCCTGACCTTATTGCTTTCAGCTCTGAGAAGAGCTGAAATATTGGAAACTGTACTATGTGGTACTGTAACGCTCATGTCTGTCTCCCTGCACTACAGTCACCTAGTACTACAATACTGGTAGCTCTCACAAGAGCTTTTGGGTTTTGCAGAGGATTCCTGGATGATTTGCACAAGCACAACTCTCCCTAGAAGCTGCTCACACTCTCCTTACACTAGCTGTATTCTGCATGCAATGTGCAGAGAATGGCGGCGGCAGGGCTTATATAGAGCCTATGAGTCATAGGCTATGACTCATGTATGACACTGGGCGGCCAGCCAATCATAGTAATGCCACAACCAAGAAGGCTGCGGCATTGCTGTGATTGGCTAATGCTGGGCAGGAGATCCGAATATTGCGAGGCGACTAGAGAAATACTGGCTATGTTTCGAGTACCACATTACTCGCCGACTACAGAATACTTGTGATTATACTCGCTCATCCCTAATCATAAAATGTATTGAAAATATTTTCTGAAACATTTGAATATAAATTAATTTTAATTTTTTTTAGAACTTTATGAAACAAACAGTTTGGATATCTATAATTAATAGGATAACGGCCTTTCAAAAAAATCCAGGGTGCATTACTGGCTGCAAAAATCAACAAATATTATCAGAGTAAAGATCGTGAAATAAAGAAACTTCCCAAATTGTATTTTTTGCATGTGTTCATAGTACATTATATCTTATAATTGTTGTAGTTGCTCATTAAAGTCATTTGAAGACGTGGGATTCAAGTGCAGGTATCGCCTTTTAGTTAAAATCCCAAAGGATAAATAAAAATCTCAGACCTTTTTTTCCGTGGTGAAGAAAACTCATTAAAAGTGGAGAGTTTAATGAAGAGCATCATTGTGATCTAAGGATGATCCCGGGCAGGAGCCTGTGTTATACAAGAACTCATTAACGTGTTTAGATGATGCGCTATTTATTTTGCCTGTTTTGTATGTAAATTTTCCAGTTCAATAACTGATTGACCATACCGGTATTAGCATTAACCATAACAGGAATCCAGTAACCTACTCCTAATAAGTATATTATTGGACTACAGTTTATAGAACTATGAGCTGTGCATATCCCAGTAGTGCAGATTTTATGGATCACCCTGGGGAATTTATATGTTCGTAGGAATAAACTAATAGACATTACTTCCCCTGAATTCCCTGGAGCGTCAACCTTTCCTGTTCTACCAGATGACCTCCGCGCTGGTAGCACTCTCATTAGAAGTGTGACTATAAATAATATATATTCCTAAAACATACGCCGTACCAAGTGTAAATATCATAGAGGCAAACAAGAGCAAGAGTGTGCGGCTTAGTGAACCATTACCAGTTTATCCATATATAGGATCCTTTATCTATATGTGCACACCGGCCAAGTGCATATGTATGCAGCTTTGTGTATCCTTTACATATATGCAGAAACTGGTCTGAGCATTTAAAATATTATTAACCCCAAATGTATCAATGTCGACTTCTGTATAGAACCTCGTTTAGAATGTACAAGTATTACAAGTGACATTATTATGATTTATTTCCCCCCCAGGTTAAAGCTTTTCTGGATGACATCCTAGATAAACTCCCTGAAGGATATAACATGGCAGATATAACCTCAAAGACAGCGGACCGGTCTCCATACATCCTTGTGTGCTTTCAGGAATGTGAGAGAATGAATCTCCTTCTTCATGAAATCAGACGATCTCTAAAGGAGCTGGATCTTGGGCTTAAGGTATAAGATATATATATATATATATATATATATATATATATATATATATATATATATATATATATATAAATTTTAGCTGTAGAACCCAGTGTTGCCCGGGTGTAATGCCTATATATGGTTGTAATGCTCATATAGAGCAATATCGCCCATATATGGTAATATATATGTGTGTATGTAACATGGCCACGCCCCATCTTGGTAGCCCTGTCTCTTCATAGCTCTGCCCCTACACATAGCCCCACGCTTCTTGGTAGCCACACCCCCTTCACAGATCCACCCTACATATAGCCCTGCCCCTTCATAGCTCCACTCCTACATAGTCCCGGGGTGAGGCTATGTGGAGGGGTGGGTTTATGAATGTGCATGACTATGAATGGGTGTGGTAATGAGTGGGCGGAGCTATGCCACACATACAAACATTCACTCAGCTATATATATTAGATATAGAGATACAAATACTAGCTGTGGCACCTGGTGTTACCCGGGATAGTAATTAACAGTTCTTAGCTATAACAAACTAGATTTAGCAAAAAATTATTTATCACATAAAGTCACAAAGTAAATAGGCCCCCTGCTGTATAGTGGGGTTGTGTGCGGCCCCCTGCTGTATAGTGGGGTTGTGTGCGGCCCCCTGCTGTATAGTGGGGTTGTGTGCGGCCCCCTGCTGTATAGTGGGGTTGTGTGCGGCCTCCTGCTGTATACTATGGGCTGTGTGTGGCCTCCTGCTGTATAGTGGGGGTTGTCTGTGGCCTCCTGCTGTATACTGAGGGCTGTGTGCAGCCTTCTGATAATACAGGGGGCTGTGTGCAGGCTCCTGCTGTATATTTGGGACATACAGTGGGGCAAAAAAAGTATTTAGTTAGCCACCAATTGTGCAAGTTCTTCCACTTAAAAAGCTGAGGTCGGCCTGTAATTGGCATCGTAGGTGACCTCAACTATGAGAGACAAAATGAAAAAAAAAATCCTGAAAGTCACATTGTCTGATTTGGAAAGAAATGTTTTTCAAACTTTGGTGGAAAATAAGTATTTAATAAATAATAAAAGCTCATCTTAATACTTTGTTATATATCCTTTGTTGACAATGACAGAGATCAGACATTTTCTGTAAGTCTTCACAAGGTTGGCACACACTGTTGCTGGTATGTTGGCCCATTCCTCCATACAGATCTCCTCTAGAGCAGTGATGTTTTGGGGCTGTCACTGGGCAACACGGACTTTCAACTTCCTCCAAAGGTTTTCTATAGGGTTGAGATCTGGAGACTGGCTAGGCCACTCCCGGACCTTGAAATGCTTGTAACAAAGCCACTCATTCATTGCTCTGGTGGTGTGCTTGGGATCATTGTCATGCTGAAAGACCCAGCCAAGCTTCATCTTCAATGCCCTTGTTGATGGAAGGAGGTTTGCACTCAAAATATCACAATACATGGCCCCATTTATTCTTTCATGTGCATGGATTAGTCATCCTGGTTCCTTGGCAGAGAAAAAGCTCCAAAGCTTGATGTTGCCACCCCCAAGCTTCACAGTAGGTATGGTGTTCTTTGGATGCAACTCAGCATTCTTTCTCCACCAAACACGACAAGTTGTGTTTCTACCAAACAGTTCTACTTTGGGTTTATCTGACCATATGACATTCTCAAAAAATACTCTTCTGGATCATCTAAATGCTCTCTAGCAAACTTCAGATGGGTCCAGACATGTAATGACTTACCGTATATACTCGTGTATAAGCCGAGTTTTTCAGCCCAAAAATTGGGCTGAAAAGTCCCCCCCCTCGGCTTATACACGGGTCATACGGTATGCTGTGGGGGGGGGCTGTGACCGGGGGCTGGAGGAGGCAGGAGGGGGCCGCGGGGACCGCAGGCGGTCACGTGGGGCTGCCTCATTAGTGCAATGAATATGCACGGCATCCCCCCGTCCATCAGCGGCGGGGGGATGCCGTGCATATTGCACTACACAGCCCCCCTCCTTAATATGCGTCCCCCAGTAGTAATAAACAGCCCCCCCCCTCCTTATCACGTCCCCCCCAGGCTGCGGCAGCTGTGAAAATAACAAACAGTTTATACATCACCTTCCGTCGCAGCTCTCCGCTCCTCCGGTCCTCTGCCCTCCGCTCGCCGGCTTCTTCTTCCTTGTTGTGCCGGTCACAGAAGTCGGCACAACAAGGAAGAAGAAGCCAGCGAGCGGAGGGCAGAGGACCGGAGGAGCGGAGAGCTGCGACGGAAGGTGATGTATAAACTGTTTGTTATTTTCACAGCTGCCGCAGCCTGGGGGGGACGTGATAAGGAGGGGGGGGCTGTTTATTACTACTGGGGCTGCTGGATACTACACAGGGGCTGTATACTACCACTGGGGCTGCAATACCACTGGGGCTGCTGTATATAGGGGCTGCAATACCACTGGGGCTGCAATACCACTGGGGCTGCTGTATACACCACTGGGGCTGCAATACCACTGGGGCTGCTGTATATAGGGGCTGCAATACCACTGGGGCTGCAATACTACTGGGGCTGCTGTATATAGGGGCTGCTGTATACACCACTGGGGCTTCAATACCACTGGGGCTGCTGTATACACCACTGGGGCTGCAATACCACTGGGGCTGCTGTATATAGGGGCTGCTGTATACACCACTGGGGCTGCAATACCACTGGGGCTGCAATACCACTGGGGCTGCTGTATACACCACTGGGGCTGCAATACCACTGGGGCTGCTGTATACAGGGGCTGCAATACCACTGGGGCTGCAATACCACTGGGACTGCTGTATATAGGGGCTGCTGTATACACCACTGGGGCTGCAATACCACTGGGGCTGCTGTATACAGGGGCTGCAATACCACTGGGGCTGCTGTATATAGGGGCTGCTGTATACACCACTGGGGCTGCAATACCACTGGGGCTGCTGTATATAGGGGCTACAATACCACTGGGGCTGCAATACCACTGGGGCTGCTGTATATAGGGGCTGCAATACCACTGGGGCTGCTGTATATAGGGGCTGCAATACCACTGGGGCTGCAATACCACTGGGGCTGCTGTATATAGGGGCTGCAATACCACTGGGGCTGCTGTATATACCACTGGGGGCTGCTGTATATCATACTGCTGGGGCCTGTATACCACTGCTGGGGGCTGTATACCTGTGCTGGGGTCCACCCTCGGCTTATACGCGAGTCAATAGATTTTCCCAGGTTTTGGGGGGCAAAAGTAGGGGGGTCGGCTTATACACGGGTCGGCTTATACACGAGTATATACGGTAAGTAGGGGGACACATCTAGCACTACTGGATCTGAGTCCCTGGTGGCGTAGTGTATTACTGATGGTAGCCTGGGTAACATTGGTCCCAACTCTCTGCAGGTCATTCACTAGGTCCCCCCGTGTGGTTATGGGATTTTTGCCTTCCGTTCTTGAGATCATTGTGACCCCACGGGGTGGAAATCTTGTGTGGAACCACAAATTGAGGGAGATTATCATTGGTCTTGCATGTCTTCCATTTTCTAATTATTGCTCCCACAGTTGATTTATTCACGCCAAGCTGCTTGCCTATTGCAGATTCAGTCTTCCCAGCCTGCTGCAGGGCCACAATTTTGTTTCTGGTGTCCTCTGACAGCTCTTTGGTCTTCACCATAGTGGAGTTTGGAGTGTGACTGTTTGAGGTTGCAGACAGGTGTCTTTTATACTGATAACAAGTTCAAACAGGTGCCAGTACTGCAGGTAATGAGTGGAGGACAGAGGAGCCTCTTATAGAAGAAGTTACAGGTCTGTGAGAGCCAGAAATCTTGCTTGTTTGTAGATGACCAAATACTTATTTTTCACCAAAACTGAAAAAAAATCTTTCCAAATCAGACAATGTGATTTTCAGGATTTGTTTTCTCATTTTGTCCCTCATAGTTGAGGTCACCTATGATGTTAATTACAGGCCTCTCTCATCTTTTCAAGTAAGAGAACTTGCACAATAGATGACTGGCTAAATACTTTTTTCCTCACTGTATATAGGTTAGGCTAAGTTAAGTGTGCATCAACCTTAATATTTCATAATAAAGAATAATTAAATATCACCTACCTGTAGGAATATTGATAATATATTGCGTGTATTTTATCATTAATGTAATCGGGATTTTATGCATTTGTCCATAAACCTGTAAGATGACATTGTCCTACAATTAATGGAGTTTTCTAGTGAATTAAATCTATATAGCTAAAGGATCTTTACAAAGTCATTTAAATAACATATTAAAGTAGTCACATTATCCCTAGATGCCCCCACTCTCTGCTAACTACTGTATTCCTTGTCATGGACATCTATTTTTGAAGTGAACCTGTCAGCAGTTTTTTCGCATATAAGCTGGAACAACTAGCTGTAAGGCCTTATATACAGGATTCTAGAATGTATTTAAGTCCGCAGGCCGATCTGTATAGAATCCTATGTCACCTTGACAGTCTAGTACGTTGCTCTCCTGCGCATGTGCAGTTCTCTCTACCCTGCTGAGGGCAGAGCAAAGTACTATAATGTGCAGCCGAGGGGAAAGGTCAAAGAATGTCCGCACATGAGCACTAAGGCATGTCGCCCCCATGAAGCAAAGAAGAGCACGGCATTCATAGGAAGAAAGGAGGCACCGGACGTGAGGAGCGTCCATGAGTTTAGTTGCGCCATGCAGCTAAAACCGGAGCTACAGTTCTTGACTTTGTGGTGTTTACAGGTAAAACATATTGAAAAATATAATCAAGATACTTTGTAATTGGCATAGCAATAATGTAATATTAGTGAAATCATCACATTATAGTGAGATCTTCTTTATTAAATGTGTGTTTCTGAATTAAAAAAATTGCCTTTGCAACTTCCAAATATTCCTTCAGGAGGTATGTAAAGTCTCACTCCACTGGTAGTTTTACTTTAAGTCCCCTGCCCTCTGTCTGATACTCACCTTGACCTTTTTCCAGTGTTGCTCTGGTCCGTCTGCAGGGATTTAGGACCTGCCAACAGCTCTAGTGTATCATGGAGCGTGCCAGAGGTAAAACAATACTATAAGTCATTCGATCTAAGGAGCCTCAAATTTATCAGATATCGTTTTGGCTCTGTAGAGAGTTTGCGTTGTGAAAAGGTTATAAATGCGACGTACAGTCATTGAGCACGATGCGTGAGTAGACTGACTAATAACCCCTCCCACTCCCCCCACCCCCCGCTGGAGGTGTGCTTTAACAGTTTAGTACAATTACATTTAGACTTTAACATACCACATTTTTTTCTAAACAACTTGTCTTGCTCACTTATGGCTGTTTACCAGGTGCCATAATGCAGTTCATCAGGGTAATCTGAGTTTACAGCTGAAGCGCTCAGCTCTGAACTCTGTAGATATGAGATAATGCGCAATAGGGTCTTATCTCAAAAATAAAGAGATGAGATGGATGATAAGTGTGAACTGCTCACCTGGTGCGGTTGTGTTACCCACAACCGGTTTTGATTGCCTGTAAGACAGCTGCTGCAGGGCTGCACTTTCACGGTTAACCGTGGAGAGAAGATCACTTCTGTTGGACAAAATGCCGCAATGCCCGCGCTGCCGTCAAGAATCACCAGAACAATGGATCATCTGGGTGCAAAGGTCTTTAATCTTCCAATGTGTTTCAGAGCTATAACCCAGCTCCTTCCTCAAGGAACCCTGAGGAAGGAGCTGGGTTATAGCTCTGAAACGCGTTGAAAGATTAAAGACCTTTGCACCCAGATGATCCATTGTTCTAGTGTTTCTAACGGCAGCGTGGGCATTGCGGCATTTTGTCCAACAGCTCTGAACTCTGATGTCTCCAACCAGAACGCTTGGGTCTTACCATGATGAGAATCCCAGCCGTCTGGCTTTTACCTTGACTGGCAATCAAAAATAGGGCGAAACCCACACATTTTTTTTTAATTACTTATTTAAATAATTTTAAAAAAATGGGCTTCCCTGTATTTTGAGTCCCAGCAAAGATACAGTCAGGCAGCTGGGGGTAGCAGCCTGGAGGTGTCCGCTTTATCTGTGCTGAGAATCAAAAATACATGGAAGCACTACATCATTTTTTTAATTTATTTATTTTTACAGTACTATGATGTCTTGTAAATTAAGCAAGGGAATTAATCAGTTATAATTAAGCAAACTTTAAACCTTTTATTAGTAATTCACTAAAAAATGAGTAAAGGCCCAGTCACACATAATGACGCACCAGTGATCCCGATAACGATGTGCAGAGATCACTGGTGCGTCGTTTTTTACATCGCTGGTAAGATGTCAAACAGGTATCTCACCAGCAATGTGAAAAATGATGCACTAGCGATCCAGAATTATACAGAGGTTGTTGGGAATTGTCACTCCATAGCGTAGCATTGAGATCGTTGGTCATTGTCCCTATCAAACATAACGATGTAGCGCTGCCAGCGAGAGCGCAACGACGTAGAAATGATCCAGAGCAGTGTGTAACGATCAACGATCTCACAGCAGGGACCAGATCGATGGTGCGTGTCACACAGAACGACATCGCTAACGGGATTGCTGTTGCGTCACAAAATCTGTGACTTTACAGCTATCTCGTTAGTGATCTCGTTATGTGTGACAGGGCCTTTAAGGAACTTGTCAGACAGACCAACAATAGACAAATACAAACAGATAAGGCAATTCAATTGTCCGATCACCAGTACAGGAACACTGGTATTATTGTACAGAGCAAAGAATGGCCTAGAGTACAAATATCTGTAAACCCATGATCAACCATACCATGGTAAATATTGCACTATGTCCAGATAAAGCAACCAATCATATAAAAAGGATTGATTTCACCCAAAGGTCCAGGAGTCAGTCAGGCCTTGTAGTAATGCAGCGCACGGGTGATTGTCCCAGGAACACAAACCCTACATCAAGCCCTGCATCAAAATAACAAATACACTGACCCTCATAAGTTGACTCCCACCCTTACAAGGGCAGTCTACATCTGCTCCCTAACCATGCACCCTATTCATGTCCCTACAGTCCTAATTCCGATGCGTTTCGTTATAGGACTCTTCAGGGGATCATCATTATAGACTAGAACAGATAGAGCTGCATTCTTATGTCAGCATAGGTTAGAAGTGACTGCCCACCTGTCAGCGCTGGCTTCAGTGCCAAATAGTAGACCTGGGAAGCAGCTAATCAATATTCCTTTATTTTAAATTATGGACACACGTGGTTGCCCCTGACGGATTCCTGCAGTGACTGGGGAGATCATGTGTCCGCTGGGCTGGGGGGCAGGAGCAGGGACCACAGCAGTCATGCCTGGCCTGGAGGGAGTGTCACTGCAGTGACAGGGTCAGGCACGGCATACCTGACAGCACAGCGTGGAAGAATCTCTCTTACAGGACCTGCAGTGATGTAAGAAAAAGGCAGGGCTGGATTAGCACATCACAGCACAAAGTCCTTACATCACTGCAGATCATGTGTAAGAGAGAATCTTACTTGTTTTTAGTGCAGTGGCTGCAGGTCCTGCGGTGATGTAATAAAGAGGGAGGGCTCTGTGCTGTCATGTGCTGCTCCAGTCCAACCTCTTCAGTAAGTCACTTCAGGTCCTGATACTGATGAGTGAATTCAGATAGAACATGCGGTTCTATAGTAGAGCGCAGGGATAATATGGGATACTTTAATCTTAATCTCCGTAACTTTATTCATAAAAAGCTCCAAACCACAACGCGTTTCGACGTACAGACGTATCCCGTATTATCCCTGCGCTCTACTATAGAACCGCATGTTCTATCTGAATTCTATCATACAAATTCCCTTGGGGAAAGCGGTGACAGAGCTGCAGGTGGGATAGGGTTAATGGATCAACCTGGAATTCCTAACCCAATCCTGGAGTGAGAACCTGGACTACACGAGACCAGGAGCAGAGGTGATTGAGGATACAGGAGCACTACAGATCCAAGGCTGGCAGCCTGAGCCACAAACTACGCTCACAATCTGGTTGTGCAGATCTGGCACAACCTTTAAAGGTTAGTTTATTCTTAATACGACCGCTTTTAAGGCAGGAGAGATCCACAGGTGGCGCAACACAATTTTTTTCTTTTTATCTGATACTGATGACCAGACAAAACATTTAATGTGAGTACACCATATAAAGGTTAAGAATAGATTGTTAATAAAGTTCTCTATAATAGAAGCACTCTACCACTCCTGTGATGAACTATAACTCCCAGTATGCCATTGGATCTGCAGGACATGCTGGGATTTATAGTTCTCCCATGGGATTTTAAAGCAGCACTCCGGTGTTTTTTTTCAGTGCTGGAGTGGTTGCTTTAAATATAAGCCCCATGCCCCCATTATGCTCACCCACCAGTGTCTGCATATCGTGCTTTAGCAATAACACTCTGATCCCACAGCACCATCTTCTGCCCATAGCTTCCAACTACCGTATATACTCGTGTATAAGCCGACTTTTTCAGCCCAAAAATTGGGCTGAAAAGTCCCCCCTCGGCTTATACACGAGTATATACTTTTGTGCGAGGTGGGGGCTGTGTCCGGGAGCAGGAGGAGGTGGGGGGAAGGCTGCAATATGAGCGGCTCGTGACGTGGAGCCGCTCATAACTTATTCATGATATGCACTGCATCCCCCGCCCATCCGCGGGGGGAGCAGTGCATATCTCCTTACAGCCCCCCAGCACGGGGTATACAGCCCCCATCATCCCTCACAGTATGGCACCCCCCCCTCCATGCTGCCGCTGCTTAGTGTACAATAAATACATTGTTATTATCTCTCACCGGCCCGGTCTCAGTGCATTCTCCCTCCTCCCTGCGAGGCTGCGTGTCATGTGACCGGGGCTCACAGCGATGACGTCACCGGCCGGTCACATGACACGCAGCCTCGCAGGGAGGAGGGAGAATGCACTGAGACCGGGCCGGTGAGAGATAATAATGTATTTATTGTACACTAAGCAGCGGCAGCATGGAGGGGGGGGGCGCCATACTGTGAGGGATGGGGGAAGGCTGTATACCCGGGTGATCCTGGGGGCCTGGATACCCCGTGCCGGGCCTGGATACCCGTGCCTGGGGGCCTGGATACCCCGTGCCTGGGGGCCTGGATACCCCGTGCCTGGGGGCCTGGATACCCCGTGCCTGGGGGCCTGGATACCCCGTGCCTGGGGGCCTGGATACCCGAGCCTGGGGGCCTGGATACCCCGTAGCCTGGGGCCTGGATACCCCGTGCCTGGGGGCCTGGATACCCCGTGCCTGGGGGCCTGGATACCCCGTGCCTGGGGGCCTGGATACCCGTGCCTGGGGGCCTGGATACCCCGTGCCTGGGGGCCTGGATACCCCGTGCCTGGGGGCCTGGGGGCCTGGATACCCCGGCCTGGGGGCCTGGATACCCCGAGCCTGGGGGCCTGGATACCCCGTGCCTGGGGGCCTGGATACCCGTGCCTGGGGGCCTGGATACCCCGTGCCTGGGGGCCTGGATACCCCGTGCCTGGGGGCCTGGATACCCCGTGCCTGGGGGCCTGGATACCCCGTGCCTGGGGGCCTGGATACCCGTGCCTGGGGCCTGGATACCCTGCTGGGGCCTGGATACCCCGCCTGGCTGGATACCGCTGGGGCTATAGGCTGGTCCGGTTCCTGTGCTGGGGTGCAAACGTGTGGGGGCTGGCTATACCCAGTGCTGGGTCGGCTATACCCCGTGCCTCATAGGAATAAAATACTAATTATATAACTAACTATAATAGTATGTTTTTATGTTATTAACTCTTACCACATTTTGCTTCAATATTTTTTTTATATTTTTCCCCCTATTTTCCACCTCAATAAAACTATGGTCTTGTGCGTCTTATAGTCTGAAAAATACAGTACATAGAAAGGGCGGAGGGGCGGGACTCTGCCTCTAGCTCCTCCCTCTGTCTCTAGCTTCTCCCTCCTCCCTTCCTTATAGAATCTCATCAGTATCACCTGCCATCTCCTATCTCAGTGATGGGAAAGTCTTCACGGAATAAAGATTTTAGCTCAGAATTGAGAATTTTGATAATGACTGATGAATTCTGAAAAAGAAATAGATTTGTCCAATAAGATATATTACAAAGTTGTTGTTTTTTTCATGTGTACTATTGATTTATGAAATAAAAATTAGATCGATGACAACAATGCTTTAAATTCAACTATTTTCATCTCTGAACCAATTTGTAGAACAGTGTAATCAATAACACCGTATGTTTATGCCATTTACTATTCACTATAAATAATCAGATTGATGTGCTGTGTGGGTTATTTGACTACAAGGACGCCAAATATGTCTGTTATTTTCTGATTTATGTTTATTTTATTTTTTTTTAAAGTGCATTAAAATATCATTATTATAATTGTTATTTTATTATATGTTAGTAATTTTTTAGGAAGAAAAAAAAGTCTTTTAGTCTCCCTCTAGAATACAGGTACATAGAAGTACACTGCTAAATACAATGTATATCTATGCACCTTCTGCTTAGAAGTCAGAGCCTGCAATTCAACATAAAATATACAAGATTCTCCCAGTGAGTTCAACTCCTGCAAACAATGTTGTAGGTTTTTTGTTTGAGTCCCCAGTGGGGGAATACAAAAAATATGAAATTTTTGTAATTGTTTCTCATGATTTTTATCAGTTTTATAGGAACAAAACATTGGAGTTTTTCTTCACATCTAGAATACAGGTACATAGAGATACTCTGCTGTGTACAGATGTATCTCCATGTACCTGCATATTCTGCTTCTGGGCTCCCTGCCTGCAATACAGCTCAAGTAAACCAAACTATCCTATCTTCTTTTGTGTGCTTTGTAGCTCATTGTTAGAGCTGCTGCCTGCAAACTATGATTTTGAGTCCCAGGGACACCAAAAAAAAGAGGATAATTGTTTAACTTATGATAATAAGGAGAAATGCTGTCCGTGCCTCCCAAGGAGGAGGAGTTAGGAGGAGATCAGAAGAAGTCAGGAAAAAGCCCTCACTGCCAGGACAGTGTGAAAGAGCCCATAAATCAGGGCAGTACCGCTGCATCAGGGATGGTTAGGAGCTATGGCAGTCTTAATACCCGGCAGAGACCAGTGACATCACAAATGGTGGTGGCACTAGTCTCCTACATGCTGGGTATTTAATCCTCTCTTTTGCCGGCAGACTATTACTGATCTGAGCCAACAAAAGAGTGGCACTGATGGCACTTTATTTAAGGTAGAGGGCAGGGACTGTGACAGTGATCAGAGCCTCTGCCCTTGCTCTGATGGTGCTTTGTTTGAATATCCTGGCATGGATTCAGATTCTCAAACAAATGTATAGTCAGAAATAGAAAAATGAAGGCAGTTAGCTCAGTACAAAATTATTTGTACTTTTTGACCATTTAATGCTAAAACCCTCTTACATTTTCAGATTTTGTAGGTCTTTCATAGCATCCAAGGTTGAAACGTTTTTACAGAAACTCACGCTGCTAAATGTTTATTGTATCAATACTATAAATTATTTATTTAATATGGAATTTTCCTTTAAGCAACTTTGTTATGTCATCACATACACATTTACATGACTCAGATTCCTGCATATTAAAATATTAGATAATTGTGAAGTGAAAGGGATCCATCTACCGCATAATGTCTATGTGAATCCTATTTTGGCCTAACTCTACAGAAGGAAAATGCTTACGATGATTGTACAGCTGGAGAAAGCTAAATGAGTCCCATAGAGACTAGACTTGCTACTCTGCTCTGGATGTGGTCCTTGCAAGATCAGTGTCTTTTTTTGGCATATTGATAGACAAGTGTTAAGACTTACACTTCAAGCTGTGACTGTGCTGTTTGCAAATGGAGAGCTAGTGTTTTCCAAGAATATACAGCAAGAATAGTTTAGAAAGGAGAAACCAGAGCATCTGTATGCATCCTTTCTAAATATTGTGTTCCTGAAATATTTAATTGAGAGACGCAATTAAGTTAGAAAAACATCATAAATATATGTGTGGAATAAAAATAAAACTGATATGTAAGTAATGTAAGGAATCATGTTTTTTTTTCTCACCAAGTACACTTTATCACTGAAATATTGAACCTCTGGTGTTCACTGGAATCGGGGTCTCGAGTCTCCTGTTCCTCTTTATGTACATAAACATACTGAGGTTATTTTCAGTGGAGTGGCCGATAATGAGCAAGGGGCTGTCTCATGACCGATATAGGTGGCATATCCACAGGCTTTGCCATAAATATCTAATGCGTGCTGGACCCATGTATTATCTCCAGAATAGCAGTCACACACTAACACTCTGATGTTTTCGGAAATGAATGGAGAGATCAGGTGCAATTACAATCACTGAGCACCAGTCGGAACAGGGAAACAGAGGAACTCTGAACTTAGAGGTAGGACCAGAGGAGGACAAAACTGTACTGTAGTCCAATAGGTAAGAGGGCCATTTCCATTTCCAAAGTATGTAGAATTGTTCATTATGATGAGCTATTGGACCTCAATGGACCTACATACTGTTCTTACACAGGGGCTCTCTTCTCTCTTGGGTAGTACCTGTATCTTGTTAGGTATTTCTGAGACATAGCCTATGGAAATGCTGTGGTTGTCTGTCATAAGATAACCCCTTTAATGTCTACAGAAGTGAAAAAAACAACTGAGGACAGTATGAGGAGGCAGAGAACTTGTAGATACCTCTGTAATCTCACAGACATAGTCGAGTTATGGGCCAAGAAATATGGATACAATCAGTATATTCATCATAACAATTGTTATAAATCCTAACTTTACTCATAGACATTGAGGGCAAATCACTAAGAGAAGGAGAATAAGTAAAGGTGGATAGCTTATCATTGTATGGTTTTTTTTATCCATGAGTCTTGGACATACATTTTACAGAAGGTTGTTGCAATAGAGTGGGGCTTGAGTCCATGTTTTTCTCCCATAGTTCCATTACACTAATGCCCCGTTGGTGCTTGGTTGGTTATGATTGGTCCAATAAAATCTGGATTGCTGAATGATCATGATGACCCTTCATTACAATATTCTATTAAATTAACTTTCATCAGTTGTTTTTTTCCCGTATAAGTGAGATTTTCTAAACTTGAGGAAGCAAAAGAATTATTCAGAAAAACATGTTTAATTTATCCGCTTTTGCAGCACATTGCAGACACATAACCTGAAATACTTAAGTTATTGTTACTACTTAATATTCTTTTTAGTAAATGAGTAATGCGTCTAGTGAAAGCTGAGGCTTCTGCATTGTTCAGGCGTCAACTTGCTGCACCTTGTGTATTTCGGTGAGAGGCAAAAGCGGGCTCTTTACCATTTATCATGTCATCTTTTCACAGCCGCTATCTGAAAAGCAAATAGCTCACTAATGTTTTCTTTTGTTAGGGTGAGTTGGCAATCTCTTCCGAAATGGAGCAACTGCAGTCAGCCCTATTTTTTGATAATGTACCTGACACTTGGATGAAGCTGGCTTATCCATCAACGTACAACCTGGCTCAGTGGTAAGGCTGCTTCTTCATTTTCTGGGAAAATCCATTCGCTTCCTGTAGCTTTACCTGATTGATACCATGCAACATAGTTTTTAACTGTATTAACAGAAAGCTCATTGTTGATTCCTCTGTTGAGAGTCAAGCTGACACCTATCTCTACGAGGTCTGTATACAAAAATCTTCCACTGTGGACCGTGTTGGTGAGCACCGTAAGTGCTGAGCTTTCTAAGCGGGGACCAAATGAGTTAGTATGACTGCCCAAAACAGGCCTGGCCCCCAGTGGGGACCATGCTGGATCTCCTTGCTCTTGTACATACCAGATCAGCCATGCTACTTATAAAAATGGAAATCACAAAAAATGATCTACTGTTTCGAAGTTAAAGAACCCTCTTATTATCCAAAGTAGTAAGCCACGGACAAAAAGCATCTCTCCCTCAAAAGTATGTGGTCAACCATTCATAAACATGATATGCAGGTTAGGGGCTCGTATACATGACCATATTTTCAGCCGACGCAATGTCATTGAATCGAGCAGTGTAGATTATCAAATTTGCATGTGAAAAAAATGCAACATGCTCTAGTTTCTTCCACAAAATGGATGAAACTTGGCCATTCAAGTTTGTGGGGGGGGGGGGGGTGATTGTATCTGTTTTTAAAGGAGAACCTGTCAGCTCAATGTTATAATTTAAAGTAAGGACATGGCTGTAATGGCACTGTAATAGCGCCATAATACTGACTAGGGTGCTCTCACATTGGTGTTTGAAAAATCAATCTGTTGTTGCACTTGAAAACGTCTCTGGGTGAGATGTGAGTGATATGCGTGTGTAATTCCGTATGTCATGGGAGTACTATGCTAGAGCCATTTTTATGTGTGATGTCCATGTGCCGTCTATGTGACATGCGTTTTTAATCCTATCTATGACATGGTACATTACTCTATGTACATTTTTTACTAACAAGAAGAAAGCAAGCATATATAGATATGAATAAATGCTAGATAGATAGATACACAGATACAATCCAAAGAATTTCACTGCAGCACTCCTCTCTGGTGTGTTCTCAGTAGTCTTTATTCAGGCATCTGATGGACAGGAAATGGCCATGTATCGGGCACACTCGCCCTTTGTCAAGCCTGACAAAAGGCGTGTGTGCCCGATACGTGGCCATTTCCTGTCCATCAGATGCCTGAATAAAGACTACTGAGAACACACCAGAGAGGAGTGCTGCAGTGAAATTCTTTGGATTGTATGTATTGAAAGGCTGTGAAGGAAGCCGAACTGTCCTGCACCCAGAATGCATTGCTGCTCAAAAGGTTTCTTTATTAGATACACAGATAGATAGATGTCAAACAGCTATATAATGTCCCTCCTATATAGTCTAAGCTTGCACTCTTTTGGTGCCTTTCATGTGACTCTAAAGGGTGTTTAACGTTGCATTAAGGCAAAAATAGATAATAATTAAAAAAAAAAAACACATGGGGGTCCCCCCTATTTTTGATCACCAGCTATGGCAAAGTAGACAGCTGCACCCTGCAGACCACAGCTGAATGCTTTACCATGGCAGGTAATCCAAAAAAGATGTCACCCCACGCTATATTTTCAAATTATATATTTAAAATTAAATAATTTGAGAAAAAAATGGCATAGCCCCCCCCCCCTCATTTTGTATCACCAGCCAAGGTAAAGCAGACAGCTGGGGTCTGTAGGGTGCAGCTATCTGCTTTACCCTAGCTGGTGATAAAAAATATGAGTGACCCCATGTCATTTTTTTTAAAATGAATTATTTATATTTTGCCTAAATACCAGGCTAAAGACCGTTTAGTGCCACATGAAAGGCACTAAAGGGTGCAAACTTAGTTAGACATAATATATGTTTGACATCAAATTTATTATCTATCTCTCATATCTATCCTATTTATTAATCTCTCTATTCTAGCTTTTTAGAGCATGTAAAAGACCATGTTGCATTGAGTGTGCTGTTTGTGTGGCATTCATTTTTTTTCTCACAGACTTGCATTGTCGAGTCAAGTCCACGACACTAGTGCAATCACAGCATACTGTGATTTTTTACTCAGTCCAATTTGAGCTAAGGAAAAACTTGCGCATATGAAAGGACTCATGTACTAACATCGGTCTGGGTGCAGTGTGATTTTTTTCATCACTCTGCTCTGATCAGTTTGAAAAGCCAGTGTGAGAGCGCACTTAGGTTGATACTTTTGATGAAGATATCTGCTTTGTGGTTCTTCTTTAGTCACCATTTGAAGTGTTCTGCTAATTAGGTTTCGGTGCATCGGGGCTGGACTGTTATTCTCGATTCTTGTTCTTCAGGGTGTACTTCTGCCTGTCTGTGATTCCCCAGCACCTCTGCCCACCTCCAGTTTGTGACTGATAGGTCATTGCTAAGATTACAAACAGAGGAGGCAGGTGGAGGGGAATCACAGACAGGGAGAAGACCAGTGTACAGTCTGGCCCCGGTGCACCGAAATCTAATTAGCAGAAAACTTCAAATGGTGATTAAAGAAGAACCACAAAGCAAATTTTTTCCCGAAGGTGTCAATTTATTCATTATTACAATGGCACTACAGCAATGTCTTTACTTTAAATTCCCAAATTATACCGACAGGTACTATTTAAGGATATGTTACAATTTTTGAACATAGGAAACTGTAAATGGTCATATAAATTATTAATTATTATGGTAGCTTCTGCTGTAAGAAAAAGAAACAGATTGTACACAAATGACAAGCGAGAAAAAAAAATCTGCATTTTCTGGATGAAAAAGTGACACAAGTTGTGTGACTTTGTCCTAAGACTGTGTTCACATGGAGTTCTTGAAAATAATGAGTTTTTTAAGTGAACACTACTTCAGGAGATGTGCCTTTTTGGTATAGTTATTGGGGAACGTTTTTTTTCCTGAGTGATTTTGAAAAGTTTTTAAAGTTATTTTTTCTTTGAAGCATTTTTTTTGCAGCCTTGTAACATGTCTTCAGAAAAAAGAACACTACATAAAATTCCTATTAAGAACAGCAATGGGTTCCCATAGTAATTAATAGGAAGAGTTTTTCAAGAATTTTGAGCACCATTTTGGTGTAGATCCACTCCAAAAAGTTCCTCAATGAACTCCGTGTAACAACTAACCTAATACTGCATTTGACCCGCAGCAGCCAAATTGTATGGATAGTTAAAACATCTCAAAAATAGTTAATTTTCTGATAAAAGGAACCTATCACTATGAAAATGAAGTTTATTCTCCAAGCACCATGTTGTAGGGGGAGCTAAGTAGATTGATATATCACAAACTGTGATTTAATCCTTAATACCTTGTCTCTTACTGGAAATTTTGGTCCAGTGGGCGGTCCTATCAGCAATTGACCGCTATCTGAATATTCACGCTTATACAGAGAAAGCTATTAATCATTGCTAGGACCGCCCAATGGACCGAAAATCCCAGAAAGAGCAGAGGATTAAATTATTAAAGCACGGGTTGTACTGAGACCTTTCTCCCAAAACTATATATCAAACTCCTCCACTCTTCCTACTCTATAACATGGGGCCTGCAGATAAGACTGTATTTTCATGGTGACAAGTTCCCTTTAAAGCAGGAGTGGGGAACTCCAGTCCCCAAGGGCCGCAAACAGTGCATGTTTTCAGGATTTCCTTAATATTGCACGTGATATCATCACCTGCACTGATGATGATTCCAACCCCTATGCAATCCCCTAAGGAAATCCTGAATACCTGCACTGTTTGCGGCCCTTGGGGACTGGAGTTCCCCACCACTGCTTTGAAGGGATGAGTTAAGGTGCCGTCACACAGCACAACCTGGCCAGCGATGTCGGAAGCGATGCGCGGGTGCCCGCTTGGTTCCGACATCGCTGGCCAGCTGTCACACAGCACGGCTGCGGCCGGCGATGCCGCAGCGATGCGGGCGGTGACATCGCTCGCTGGGCTGGGCTCAGCCCAGCGAGCGATCCGCAGCAACGCTGCGGTATAGGCTGGATCGCCGCTGACATTGCTCTGGCGATGTCAAACGGCGCGATCCAGCCTAATCGCAGGTCGCAGGTTGTCAGGTTTACAGTTCTTCCCGTAAACCTGACAACCTGCGACTAGCGATAAAACGCGGTCGCGTCGCGCTGTCACACAGCGCGATGTAGCTAGCGACATCGCTGGTACGTCACTTTTCCGGCGATGTTGCTAGCAACGTCGCCTGGTGTGACAGCACCTTTACAGAAGCCTGCATACAAATACAATCATTTTTTTTTTTATCTTAAATTAACCCCTATAAAGAGGTAAAAGAAGGGAGGCAGGTGCGGCGCCTAAGAGTGGCTATTTACAGTCACCAAAATAACAATCAAATGCATGCACTCACTTAAAGTGAGTGTATATTTGCATATAACACAGAGATCTCCGTGGAATATTACTTCTTCATAGTTGGTCTGCAGCACACCCAGGACACTGCTGTAACTCCACATGAAGCTTCAGCACCGAAGGAGATGAAGGAATGAATACCAGGCTGGAATTGGTGGCGCTCCCAGGACACTCTGGTATAATAGATGAAATGTTATTGTATTAAAAAGATAAATACGAACAATGTGTTTCAGCTAAATCTATATTGTAGCCTTCCAGATACAGGAAGAAGGCTACAATATAGAGGTAGCCGAAATGTGTTGTATGTATTTATATTTTAATATAATAAAATTTCATCTATATTCATCAGAAGAAGAAAAGAGTAGCGCTCACCGGGATGCTGGCAATATTCTTTATTTCAGCTAGTTGCACACATGAAAACGGAGACAGGGAACAGGAGGGAGGATGGGGACTACGGTCGTTTCACGCTGATCTAGTGCTTCAATGGGTTCAGAATCTGAACCCACCAGCAACCCAGTGAGTGCTACTCTTTTCTTCTTCTGATGTTTATAATTGTGGACTATGTTCTGTGAGTATGCACCCAGGAGCATAAGTACTTCTGGAAGCTAATAACAGCGGAGTCTGTGGATCCCGATGTAAGTGCTGACCTAGGGTGGTGCCCGACCTTTTCTATTATTGGGATAAAATGTCATCTATTATACCAGAGACTCCTGAGAGTGCCACCGATTCCAGCCTGGGATTCATTCCTTCATGGGTTTTTTTTTGTACAACTATGTAGATGATCTCATTTTGTCTTTCACAATCTGAGACCTAAGCAATTCACAACTCTCATCAGAATTGGTGAATAGTGCGGGCTCTCCAGTATAATAACCTCTATCCTCTAATAGCAAAAATATTGATATCTATGGATTTGCTTTTAGAACTGAACAAGACTAATACAGGAAATGTTACATTTTTATGTAGTCATAACAAAGTGATGTTATTAACGCAGAAGTGGCATCTAAGGACCCTAAGAGGTTTCGTGCCATGGAAATCTGGATCATTTTTCTCCATTCTTGACTAGTGGGATAGTATCACACAGAAGCCGGGTTGAATGAGTATATATTTTTTTCTTTTTGCAATGTCGGAGGAAAGAAAAAAGCCTCATCGACAATTTGTTTGCTGGCTTTTCCTTCTTTTCATCCACTTAGAGTTCAGTCCTTAATGTTTTATTGAAATTGATTTTAAATGAGCCCTATTTTTATTGCACATAATGACTTTAGAATTTATCTTGCTTTCCCATTGTCTGCACTCTGGTTTTAGACAATATTTTCAAAAGCGATTCATTGAATTCCATATCTTAAAATGGATCCATCTAAAATGCACTAAAGATTATCTGTACTGTAATTGTGTGGAAAATTATACTGATTTAAAACAAATTCTTGTGGAAATGAAAATGTAACTACAGACCAAAAAATGTAAAAGTGCCAATTTGTTGTTCTAACTCACTGGGAAGGCTTTATGCGCTCACAAATTACATGTTTTTATATACTGTATAGTTGTTCGGTATGGTTCTCCTCCGTAATAAAATCAACATAAATCCATTTACATAGCGGGTTAACTAACATGAACAGGTACCTGTCACATCATCCTTCAAGGGGGAAGACAAAAAAAAAATCAAACCAACGGAGACAGGAAAACTAAATACTAATTCAAGATAAATTCATATAATGAGATTGTCACATTTTACACACTGATTCCGGTATAGGATTAATAATGACTAAACATGGAGATACAAGATCCTTATGAAGCATTTGATTCTAACCAGGCTGTGAAACTAATGTGATTACATTGTCTGTCCTTCTCTTTACTGAATTGTGCTTCAATGGAAATATATCTACATATGTGTATGTGTGTATATACAGGTGCATCTCAATGAATTAGAATATAATCAAACTGTTAATTTTTGTCAGGAATTCAATAAAAGTAAATGCATATATTATATAGAGTCATTACACACAAGTGATGTATTTCAAGTGTTTATTTCTGTTAATGTTGATATTTGGTTTCCGCCCCTACATTCCACAGAAACTGCTCTCACCAAAGTGACCAACGACCTTCCGACAGCAAAATGTAATGGTGACCACTCTCTGCTTATCCTTCTTGATCTCTCTGCAGCCTTTGACACTGTTAACCACCATCTCCTACTCTCCATGCTGCACTCCATCGGCATCAATGACACGGCTCTCTCCTGATTCTCTTCCATCTTTCTGATCGCTCTGTCAGTGTTCATTCTCTGGCTCCACTTCCTCCCCTCTTCCTCTCACTATTGGGCCCCTCAGGGTTCAGTCCTTGGACCGCTTCTCTTCTCTCTCTACACGTCCCGATTGGACAGACCATCAGCAGATTTGGCTTTCAGTACCATCTTTATACTGATGACATACAACATACACTTCTTCCCCTGACCTTACTACCGCTCTAATAAAGAACACCAATGACTGTCTAACCGCAGTTTCCAATATGATGTCCACTCTGTACCTGAAATCAATTTTTCCAAAACTGAAATATGACATCTCTCTCTGTGTGCGGCGCCACGATAACACCTAGACAGCAGGCTCGCTGTCTGGGGTTATGTTTGCCTCTCTTGACTCTGATCCTTTCCTTCACCCCACATATACAGTCTCTGCCCGCTCTTGCCGCTTGCACCTGAAGAACATCTCTACAATTCGCCCCTTTCTCACCTTGGAAACAACAAAAACCCTCACCGTGGTCCTGATTCACTCCCGCCTTGACTATTGTAATTCTGTTTTAGTTGGCCTACCCCGCACTAGACTCTCCCCTCTCCAGTCCATCCTTAATGCAGCAGCCAGGATCACCTATCTAGTTAACCGTTACTCAGACACTTCTGCTCTATGCCAGTCATTGCACTGGCTGCCCATACACTATAGGATCCATTTCAAACTGCTTGTTCTCACCCACAAAGCTCTTTACAGTGCAGCACCTCCCATACATCTCCTCCCTCATCTCTGTCTATTACCCCACCCGTTCTCTTCACTCTGGAAGTGACTTTAGACTCATTTCTGCATTAATCTGAACCTCCCACTCTCGGCACCAAGACTTCTCCCAAGCTGCACCAATTCTCTGGAATGCTCTACCTGAAGAAATTAGGTGTATCCACCACTTAGATAGTTTCAGGCGATCCCTAAAAACACATCTTTTTAGGGCGGCCTATCATGATCCCTAGTCAAAGTCATCTAGACATAGCCTATACGCACCACCAGTCTAAAGTGGATCACAAATAATGGGTGGTGGCCACTTATACTGCTCCTATCTGTTCCCATCTCCTCAAGTTAACTATACCATCATTGTAAATAGGCGCCTGTACTTTGTCAACCCCCACCTCATTGCTAGACTATACCATCATTGTAAATAAGCACCTGTACTTTGTCACCCCCACTTCATTGTTAGATTGTAAGCTCTTTTGAGCAGGGCTGCAATTTTTATTTGCTCTAATTATTGTATTATATTATGCTTTGTATTGTATTGTATTGTTTTTGGTATTGTATTTTCTAATTGTTTCTTATGATTTATTTAAACGTGAACTTTGTATTGTGAAGAGCTGCGGAATATGTTGATGCTATATAAATAAAAATTATTATTATGATTATGGCTACAGCCAATGAAAACCCAAAGGTCATTATATCAGAAAATTAAAGTAGGGAGGATGAAGGGTTAAAAACCACGCTGCTGTATTCCACGAGACATAAAGGGTGAATATAATATTGATTTATTAGTCAACACGTTTCAGTCTTCCCTGAAACGCCCTAAACATGGCAATATGATATTGATTGGTCCAGAGGAAGGGGCCAGGGAGTCCTGAAATGTGCTAATAAATATTATATTCACCCTTTGATGTCTTGAGGAGTACGCCAGCGCGGTTTTTAACCCTTCATCCTCTCTACTCCATATGCACCAACGCTGGGGAGTGCAGCAGCCGTGATCTGCTTTTTATAGTGGTTGTAAATCTCACAACCACACAAGGGAAGACTTTGATACTTATATAGGTAATATTTTATCTCTCAGACCCTTCATCCTCCCTACTTTAATTTTCTGAGATAATGACCTTTGGGATTTATTCAAAACAAAAGAAACAGGAGAAGCGTTCCCTAGGGAGAACCTGACATGCTCATTTGGGGACACAGTCTGTTGATGTGTGCAGTGGACCCTCACCTGCTCGGGTTGTGCCGCCTCTGCACAACCCCAGTTTCAGCTTGTTTGCAGGCTCCACGCTGCTGCACAGACTCCTATCTCAATCTCCTCCACACCAGGCTCCTTGCAGCGTCCTCCCGGTCACGTGGTACAGGCAGATCACGTGGTAGAGTTCTAGCAAATCAGCACTAGCCACATCACCACAGGTCCTAGACCAGCACTGGGCTTTCTCTCCCTCTATTGCAGATGTGCTCCGCAGCCCCTGTAACCCACACCATAGGTGGGAATTGTATACTGATAAAAATTGGTTACTTAATATAGGGCGCAGGAGCACAAATATATCAATTTAAGGGTTAAATTCCTCCTTTATTGGCAACCACAACGCGATTCCACAACGATACGTAGTCTTCCTCAGGTGGATTTCAACCCTTCATCCTCCCTACTCTATATGCACCACGCTGGGGACTGCAGCAGCCATGATCTTTTTATAGTGGTTGTGACTCTCACAACCACACAGGGTGAAGCCTCTGATATCTATTTAGGTCATATTTTATCTCTCAGACACTTCATCCTCCCTACTTTAATTTTCTGAGATAATGACCTTTGGGTTTTCATTGGCTGTAAGTCATAATCATCAACATTAACATAAATAAACACTTGAAATAGATCACTGTGATTGTAATGACTCTATATAATATATACATTGCACTTAATGTATTGAATTACTGAAATCAATTAACTCTTTGATATTCTAATTTATTGAGATGCAGCTGTATCTAGTAGTACAATAGACCTCCTTTTGCCTTAAGAACTGTAGTAATTTGGAGTTGTATATATTCTACTAGGTATTTAAATTCTTCAGCAGGAAAATGTGGCAGATGCGGACCAGGTAGCTTTTGATCCTCGAGATGCTCTATACCATGGGTGGGGATATTTGTTCCTGCCACGAGCCATTTAGAAACTTCTACCATCATTCGGGGGACGCACAAACCTATCACCTTGAAAATTACTCTGCTATATTTGGTCATTCAATTAATTACCTCACCCCTAATGTGATGGCTGGAGCTTCTTCTCTTTGGTACAGGTGTGATGTTAGGTGTTATTGATCTTGTTGCATCTCACAACTGCTTTTCAAGGCTTGTGTTGGTCTGGAGCGCAGTCAACTCTTTGTGATAATTTTTGGAAATCATACACATCACATAGGAGACGGTGGAACTGCTGTATATACATCACATAGGAGACAGTGGGACTGCTGTATATACATCACATAGAAAAACAAAAACAAAACAGCACAACTGTTATTTGACGGGTGCAAATCCCCCCTACCATACAGCAGATGTAAATCCAAGCAAAAAAATGGAGGCAGCACTTCCTTCAGTTCAGTTATATGGGCTTTATTCCCAGGACAGCAACGTTTCGACTCAGTGGTCTTTCTCAAGCAGTGGACACTGCTTGAGAAAGACCACTGAGTCGAAACGTTGCTGTCCTGGGAATAAAGCCCATATAACTGAACTGAAGGAAGTGCTGCCTCCATTTTTTTGCTTGGATATACATCACATAGGAGATGCTGGGACTGCTGTATATACATCACATAGGAGATACTGGGGCTTATACATAACTGAGGAGGCACTGACAATATTGGGGGGGTCAAATATAGCACTGGAGGACATATAGCACTGGGGTGTATATACATAATTGGGGGCACACTGGGGAATACATGCATCACTGGGGGCACAGACATCATTGGGAGGAATATACAGGACTTGGAGTGCACATACAGCACTGAGGGGCATATAGATCACAGGGGACACATACAGTACTGGGATATATAAAGCACTGGGGAGACACAGACATCACTAGTGGGGTACATACATCAATGGGGGCTCATACAGCACTGGGGGGCACATTGAGCACTAGGGGGGGCATATACAGTACTGGGATAGTATACACCACTGGGGAGCCCATGGGGACCTGGGGATATATACAGTATCTGGGGGTGTAAAAAGCCCTGGGGGGTATTATTTGGAGCACATACATCACTGGAGAGGACAAACATCATTGGGGCATATACATCACTGGAGCTACTTGGGGGCACATACAGCACTGGGGGGGTATATACATCACTGGGGGGCATATACGGCACTGTGGGGAATATACATCACTGGAAGCACATACAGCGCTGGGGTACAAAGCTTTTAGTAGACTGCCTGTGGAAGCCAGAGAAGAATCACAGGCTTTGGGGTCTACCAGGAGATCGTAGGGTAAGGGAGACTCCACATGTGCTCTGCTTCTTGTGGTAGCTTGTCCCAGACTGGGGATTTCCCAACTTTGCCTTATCTAGACTAGGTGGAAACTAGAATAGCTAGAATAACTCCTCCTATTGAAACCTCAGTTCTTATGTAAAATCTTTACATTGTATAATAGTATAAATCATGCATTTCACCAGCAAATGGTGCTGGAACACAACAAATGAGAAAATACTTAGAAAAATACTGTACATGGATCCAAATGAAAGCACATATCTGATAACAGTGAAGGGGTAGCTAGAATGTGAGCTGCAGTGTAAAGGATTACTCACGGTCCACGGGTACTTAAAGGGACAGACATAATCTGGACTGGGTCACTACATATCCTTATACTGCCACTGTCCAGTATGAGGATGTAATCCGTGTATGCGCATACAGCATTCAATAGGTAATGCTGCTGACCCGCCCAGGGGTCTTTGGGAACTCGGTACCCGGGCGTTAAAGCTGGGGAGTGGTGTCTCGGTGACCGGTGCCCAGCCCCGTAACCCTAGGGGTCACTGGGTATAAAGGGAAAAATAAAAGGAATAAAGTTTTGTGACGCCACTGTGGAATCTGGTGACGGCGCCAGTGCTGCTGCAGACCTCTGGGGATGATGGATGGGCAGCTTGAGTAGTACAGCTCCTCACAGGCGGAGCGGGGTCCCCGGGCAGTGATGAGGTGATGGGGATTTGCACAGGGAGACTGTTAGACGGCTGGTCCGTTGTTACAGTCTCTAGACCAGACAGGTTCAGGGATGGACAAACGGACACACACTGGGAATCGTTTCTGTACCTTTACTGGTGTTACGGCAGGCACGGTCCAGGGTACACTCCAGATGATCGGGAAGGCACTTCTGGATTTCCACAGTGAGTGTTGGATAAGGCCTCCTTGTCTCTTTTCCCTTGGTGAAGTCCCCTAACCAGTGTAAAACTAGGCCTGACCACCTCTGTGTCTCTCTCTCACCCGTATCGTAGTGTCAAGAACCTTTGTGTGGGCTACTGTTATAACTTATCCTGCAGTCCCTGGCTCCTCTGTTGGTTGCATTACAGGTGTTCGAGAGACTGGAGTCTCCTCGGTGAACCAGGGTTTTCTGCTGGGCTTGATGCTCTCCTGCAGACTCGGACTCCGGTGTCCAGGTTGCTTCCTGGGGTGAACCGGTATGACTCCTCTGCCCCCAGTCTGCTCCTTTACTCTGTCTTTCTTACGCCTTGCCTTCGACCTCACTCTCAGGTCCTCACTCTGGCTTGGTTAGTCTACTGGCTCGGGTCTAGCATGGCTCAACACACCAGGACGTCTTCACAGTCCTCTCTGGAACTGCACTGACTAACTCTTCACAGTCCTTCCTGGAACTGCACTGACTAACTCCACCCCAGCCCGATATTTATAGGGAATCTCGCTTAAAGGCAGCAAGTGGAGCTCCCCCTAGAGGGCTGGGGTGGAAGGTGTTGTGTGTATGCGGGTACCTACTGTGGAAATCCTTCCATGCTTTAGGTGGTTCTATGGCTACCTGTAATTGCAGGGCACCACACTGCATGCACTAGGGGGTTTAAAGAGCTGGCAGCAGTGACACGCAGCTGCCCCCCAAAGCTCTGCGGCCCTTTGGAATCTGCCCGGGACTGCAGAAAAAGTAATTGAATCTGGTAATATGATGAATGATTTAATTCAGAAACATAAAAACAATGCAATTTAGAATTGGTTCAGGAGTTGTACCAACTCTGAAACACGTTTTTATGTCTCTGGAATAAATCATTTATCATACTACCTGATTCATTAATCCTCACTGGTGGTGCCTGGACATCACTGCCTGCAAAATCTTCATTCAGGACCTTGGACAGTAAAGTATGTGCTCACGTTTAGGATTTGGTGCAGAAATTTCTGCATCTCTTGGCAGAAAAAACACAGGGGCAAAAAGGGGCATGTTTGGTGAAGATTTTTCCAATTTATTAGAATGGGTGAACTCTGTAGGAAAAACACTGCCAGAACTGATAAGATACAGATTTATTTTTGCACCGATTTTGCAAGGAAAAAATATTCAACATGTACATTACAGTATTCACATTGACTTTGCTATCATCAGGAATCCCTTCAGGTTTTCTTGACAAATTGGCACTCAAAAATGCATTTAAAAAAATGTGATAAAAATGCAACATGTGCACACAGCCTAATGACACTCAAATTGGTCACCTGCAGTTTTAGCCTAAGGAATGACTAGTTGTGCTTTTGGCCATGTTTGATAGGGACCAAACATTGTACGGGACTGCCAATTGTTTACCTGTGAACCGCGATGCCTGACATCCTCTTCTGATTGCCATTGAGTTATCGATCATACCATTCTTGGTATACTCCAAACACCTTTGCAGTAAAAAATCTCACTAGGTTGGTGGTCTTGAAATATTGGCCTTGGCTAGTTTAGTATCAATGACCACTGCTTTGTTTGAAGTCACTTACATCTCTTATTTTTCAAATTCTATTGTGGATTCACACTGAACCTGATCACAAGGATAATGTGCTCACTTGAGTTTATGCTCCACTCGGGGGTCATGTGTCTAATATTGACAGTGTAGGTGTCTCTGATAAAGTGGTCTTCCATTGCACATGAATGTATGTAGAATTATTAGAGAATTGTCTGAAACGCAGCAGAAATGTTTTACCTAGTTACATATTCAGCACATTTGAGAAATCAAAATACATGCACATGATCTTATCACTAACTTGGAAAACTTTGTACCCTTATGACCTGTTCTTAACACCAACCGGAACAATAAGTCTTTGATTTCTAAAGCTTTGAAGTTTATGTGCAGTAATAGAGCTACATTGTCTTACAGAATCAACTCAGCTTGTAAATGCCTCTGCCAGATTTGCTTTATGAGAGGTTATTTGCACATTTATATGTGATTGACTAGTATTCTAGATATGAAACATACAGAGATATGAGTTTTATGTGAAAGTCAACAAAGGCAGGGTGCGACAGCTATCAATGCTGCAATATCAGTTTTCCCACCATAGCAATATGCCAACATGGTGTAATAACATGGGGTCTGATTGTTGGGACCCAACTCAACCTCAGAATAAAGGGGCTACAGGTGGAGCTAAGCTTTAGTTCCATGCACATTTGAATTAATTAGCTGCACCGCCTTATACCCGAGGTGGTACAGCTGTTGAAGTCTAATGCTAACCAGGCCTAAGGGCCATTTTACACACACCAACTTATCTGTCCAACTTCTGAACAACTTACTGGTTGCAGTGAAATCACGGACGGATTGCTCCATTTTGTACACAGCCACAAAATGGAGCAAAGTGTCCATGATTTCACTGCAACCAGTAAGTTGTTCAGAAGTTGGACAGATAAGTTGGTGTGTGTAAAGTGGCCATCAGTCTCTTGGTTCTCAGGATCAGTAGGGTCCACCCGAACACAATGTTGTGGCATATCCTAACTATATTAAATAACACTATAAGGTGTGAATACCTCTTTTTGCTAAGTTCATTTTGACTTTTTGGAGCTGGAAAAATATAACAAGTTTTTCAAGAAAGATACTGTACATATTTTTTTGCCTTTTTTTGTGATGCTGAAGAGATTTTAAACAGGTTTTTGTAACATACAGTACAGACTAAAAGTTTGGACACACCTTCTCATTCAAAGATTTTTCTGTATTTTCATGACTATGAAAAATGTAGATTCACACTGAAGGCATCAAAACTATGAATTAACACATGTGGAATTATTTACTTAACAAGAAGTGTGAAACAACTGAAAATATGTCTTATATTGTAGGTTCTTCAAAGTAGCCACCTTTTGCTATGATTGAATGAGAAGGTGTGTCCAAACTTTTGGTCTGTAGTGTATACTTCCACTCTTTGTTTTGCAGCCTTTTGACTTGATAAGTGTCATGATTGAAAAGGATTTTAATAGTGAATAGGTTAAAAAAAGGTGAAGGCTTTTATTTTTCTACATTGAGGTTTTTCAATCTTAATTAGTAAAAGAAGCAAAAAAATAAATTGTCATTAGAACAGCAAAATGGATGACCCAAAGAAATAAATCAAGCTTTCCCAAGAGGTATGGTATGTGCACACCTAGCTTTTTGTTACCTTTTTTTAAGCATTTTTCCTTGCAGTTTTTAATCAATACTGCAAGTAAAAAGGCATCCTAGTAAAGTCTATGGATCTTTAGAAGTGCTGTGCCAACTATCAGGTTGTGGGACCTGCAGAAAAACAAAGCAGCATGTGTTTTCCCTCCCAAAAACTATTACCGTATATACTCGTGTATAAGCCGACCCGTGTATAAGCCGACCCCCCTACTTTTGCCCCCAAAATCTGGGAAAAAACTATTGACTCGTGTATAAGCCGAGGGTGGACCCCAGCACAGGTATACAGCCCCCAGCAGTGTGGTATACAGGCCCCCCCGATGGTATACAGGCCTCCCCAGTGGTAGTATACAGCCCCCAACAGTGTGGTATACAGCAGCCTCCCCAGTGGTATATACAGGCCCCAGCAGTGTTACAGCAGCCTTCCCAGGGTTATATACAGCAGCAGCAGCCCCAGGGGTATATACAGCAGCAGCAGCCCATGGTATATACAGCAGCAGCCCCAGGGTATATACAGCAGCAGCCCCATGGTATATACAGCAACAGCCCCATGGTATATACAGCAGCAGCCCCATGGTATATACAGCAGCAGCCCCATGGTATATACAGCAGCAGCCCGAGGTATACAGGCCCCCCCAGGCTATATACAGCAGCAGCCTGAGGTATACAGGCCCCCCCAGGCTATATACAGCAGCAGCCCGAGGTATACAGGCCCCCCCAGGCTATATACAGCAGCAGCCCGAGGTATACAGGCCCCCCCAGGCTATATACAGCAGCAGCCCGAGGTATACAGGCCCCCCCCAGGCTATATACAGCAGCAGCCCGAGGTATACAGGCCCCCCCAGGCTATATACAGCAGCAGCCCGAGGTATACAGGCCCCCCCAGGCTATATACAGCAGCAGCCCGAGGTATACAGGCCCCCCTCATGCTATATACAGCAGCCCGAGGTATACAGGCCCCCCCAGGCTATATACAGCAGCAGCCCGAGGTATACAGGCCCCCCAGGCTATATACAGCAGCAGCCCGAGGTATACAGGCCCCCCCAGGCTATATACAGCAGCAGCCCGAGGTATACAGGCCCCCCCAGGCTATATACAGCAGCAGCCCGAGGTATACAGGCCCCCCCAGGGTATATACAGCAGCAGCCCGATGTATACAGGCCCCCCCCAGGCTCGGGAAACCTGTAAAGGAAGATGATTATACTTATCGCTGTCCCGCTGCCGTCCCCGCTCTGCATCGCGCTCCTCCATCTACATCGCGCTCCTCCATCTTCCGGCTTCCGACTTCCTGTGTTCTGCGCCGACAATGACGTCATTCTCGGCGCCGACAGGAACCCGGAAGATGGAGGAGCGCGATGCAGATGGAGGAGCGCGATGCAGAGCGGGGACGGCAGCCGGACAGCGATAAGTATAATCATCTTCCTTTACAGGTTTCCCGAGCCTGGGGGGGGGGCCTGTATACTGATGGGGGGGCCTGTATACCTCTGGGGGGGGGCGCCCGTATAGTGACTCGCGTATAAGCCGAGGGGGTAACTTTTCAGCCCAATTTGTGGGCTGAAAAACTCGGCTTATACGCGAGTATATACGGTAAATGATTATTGAAAGAAAGAGACTCAAAAAAATGATTTTTTTTTTTAAATCTTCTCTGGGAAAAGAGATATAAAACGCATTAAAAAAATTAACCTAAAATGAAAAAAAAAGGAAGTGTTTTTTTTCTGCAGCATTTTGCCTGACAGCAGATGCATTTTTTTAGTGCAGAAAAAAAAATGCTAGGTGGGCACATAAAATGAAAATGCACAAAAAACAGAGTCAGAGCGGACACTAGTGAACATGCCTGTAAGAGCATGTTCACACTGACCACCAGACAACTAAACCTTAAGGAAAAAAGTATATACACAAAACGTGTGAAAATACTATGCAATAAATAAGTAAACAGCAAGTGCTATAAAAACAGAGTACTTAGTACATACACTACCATTCAAAAATTTGGGGTCACCCAGACAATTTTGTGTTTTCCATGAAAACTCATACTTTTATTTATCAAATGTGTTGTAAAATTAATAGAAAATATCGTCCAGACATTGACAAGGTTAGAAATAATGATTTTTATTTGAAATAATAATTTTCTCCTTCAAACTTTGCTTTCGTCAAAGAATGCTCCCTGTGCAGTAATTACAGCATGGCACGGCGTTGCAAAATGGAGTGATAGCCTTCCTTATTCATAACTCCTTTTACCTTGTACAAATCTCCCACTTTATGAGCACCAAAGCAACCCCAGACCATCACATTACACCACCATGCTTCACAGATGGGGTCAGGCCTCTTCCAGCACCTTTTCAGTTGTTCTGCATCTCACAGATGTTCTTATGTACAGAATAGTAGAAATCAAATTTAGTCTGCGCTGACCCAGGAGGGTCAGTTAAGCCCTACTAGTTAAGCCCTGATGAAGAGGCCCACTGACTACGAAACGCGTCGGCATGTTCGTTGTTCTATGGTGTGGTGGTGAATAAAAGATTGAAAATCCTTCTGCCTCCTGGGTCAGCGTGGACTAAATTCCGATTTCTACTAATCTGTGCAATCCTCCCTGTCCACGGGATCTGCAGCGACCAGGCTCTCATAGCGGGTTGTGGCTTATCACAACCCTTAAATGTGAGTGGACCCTTGTGTTAAATCCCCCGGGTGTCCCTCGGATACTACACTATTGTGTGCTCCCCCTCCCCTCCCTTGTATTTCAGATGTTCTTTTGTGTGATACAAACACCTCAAACTTTGATTCGTCTGTCCATAAAACTTTTTCCAATCTTCCTCTGTCCAATGTCTGTGTTCTTTTGCCCATATTAATCGTTTCCTTTTATTAGCCAGTCTCAGATATGGCTTTTTATTTGCCACTCTGCCCTGAAGGCCAGCATCCTGCAGTCGCCTCTTCACTGTAGATGTTGACACTGGCAGTTTGCAGGCTTCAATATGCGCATTTCTCATGCGCCGGAGCCAGTCTGATCACGTGATTAGGCCCACAATGCATTGGGCCAATCACGTGATTAGGACCACAATGCACCAGGCCGGATGTGAGTTTCCAGCCCAGGTATTACAGCTGCAGAGAGGGCAGGAGATTCCAAAAGGAGGCAGCAAAGCACCAGAAGGGATGACGCCCAGCGAGGCATGCTAGGACACAGCGAGGAGGGGATCATGGAGCCTGGAGCCCACCTTTCCAGTCTCCTATATAGAGACCATATGTAAGTTCAAATTCATTTTTCAAAATCATTATAGGGCCTCTTTAGGTCAGAGAGGGATGGTTAGGGAACAGCTAGGAAGATTCCGGGACAGCTAGTGATAGGAGAGAGGGGTAGATTGAGGTGACAGGTTCCCTTTAAGGAAGCTGCCAGCTGAAGAGCTGTGAGGCATTAATTTCTCAAACTAGAGACTCTAATGTACTCGTCTTGTTGCTCAGTTGTGCAGCGGGGCCTCCCACTTCTCTTTCTACTCTGGTTAGAGCCTCTCCTCTGAAAGGAGTAGTACACACCGTTGTAGGAAATCTTCAGTTTCTTGGCAAAATCTCGCATAAAATAGCCTTCATTTCTAAGAACAAAAATAGACTGTCGAGTTTCACATGAAACTTCTCTTTTTCTGGCCATTTTGAGAGTTTCATAGAACAAACAAATGTAATGCTCCAGATTCTCAACTAGCTCAAATGAAGGTCAATTTTATAGCTTCTCTAATCAGCCAAACAGTTTTTAGCTCTCCTGACATACTTGTACAAGGGTTTTCTAGGGTCTTCTAAACATCCATTATCCTTCTTACACAGTTCGCAAACACAATGTACAATTAAAACACTGGAGTGTTGGTTGTTGGAAATGGACCTCTATACACCTATGTACAGTGCTGTGCAAATTAGATGGGACAAAGCATTTTTTTAAGTAAAATCATAAGTTGGTTACCAGTCAGTGATTTAAACCACTTTTAACTGCTTTGAACAGGTGTGTGTACAACCTTGAATAACCAAATGTGGTTTCACTGGTTTTGATTCAGAAAATAACAGCTATCTGCCCCCTCAGCTTCAGTTGAGAGCTTGTTTCTGTGAGGAGTGGTTTAGTTACTTTTTCTAGATTTTGCATTAAAAACCAGACATTTACAGCTAGAAGAGTCATTTACTACATTAACAATGTATAGAGTGTATTTCTGATTCATTTAATGTTAGCTTCATTGAAAAAAATGTGCTTTTCTTTCTAAAATAAGGAAATCTCTAACAGACCCCTAACTTTTGAACGGAAGTGTATATTTTTGCAAGAAGGTACAAAGCCAACCCACCACGTCAAGATGTACTCATTTCGGGACAGTCCCTACTCTAACTATTTTAATACCTACCCACATGTCTACTGACTTATAAAAATAGGATGCAGAGTGTGACCGGGGTCTCAAATGGACACACAGCAATGGGAGGCGATATAAATGCTCAACTCAGTAAAAAGAGGGGTGGAGCTCTCCCAAACTTGTAATGAAACAAGGGGCTAAATTGAACATACACAAAAAACTGAGTCAGAGCAGACACTAGTGAACATGCCTGTAAGAGCATGTTCACACTGACCACCAGACAGACTAAACCTTAAGATGGGTATAACACACTGAAAGGAAAATGGGTACATCTGTTTTTGTGTGGTGTTTTCTGAGGAAGAGGTTTAACCCCGAAACACGTAAATAAACCACCATCTGAATTCTCAACAACCTGAATCCTATGGATTTCTTGGCGCGGGAGGGCGGTCTTTAATCACTTTTCTTCTATACATGCTCATTTAAACCTTGAGGAAAAAAAGAATAGCACAAAATGTGTGAAAATACCCTGCAATAAATAAATAAAAAGCAAATACTATAGAAACACAGGGTACTTAGTAAATACGCTTTTACTAAAAGGTACAAAGCCATCCCACCATGTTAGTAGACACAAGGGCAGGTTTTAAAATAGTTATAGTAGGTACCGTCCTGAAGTGGGTACACCTTGATGTGGTGGGATGGCTTTGTACCTTTTTACAAAAAGTACCTTGTGTGTTTATAGCACTTGCTTTTTATTTATTTATTGCATGGTATTTGCACTGGTTTTGTGTATGTACTTTTTCCCTTAAGGTTTAGGTAGGCACACAGCCTTAATGAAGTAGTTTTTGAGGATTTGTTACGATAAAAAAAAACTCTTTAAAAATTCAGTGTGCACATACCCCAAAGTTGATTTTCAAATGAATTGTAGAGATAAAAAAGCATTCAATGAGTAACTGAAGCAGATCTGCTGCAAAATTCAACATAAAAGAAAAACTGAACCTAGGCAAAGGGTGATGGATGGAGGAGAGCTGGTCTTGTCCATGTTTCACTTTAGTAATCTTTATAAATATCACATTGTTGTCAGATCCACCTGATTCCCTAATTAGATATCTATCCTCATTTTCTTATCTCTCCATAGTCTTCCCAGTGAAGAACACAACATTCAGCCTCCGCCAGCCTGACATGGCTGCATCTTAGTGTAGGTCACATTCACACACAGTATTGTGCTTTACTACATGTTGCTTTAAATTAGGGGTTTAAAACACCAACTTTTCATACATCTTAGAAACCATTGTAAGATCATGCCATATTCTTGTCAACTTGCTGACTGACACCATTTCTTCCAGCATCATCTCTATTTCTTGGAACTCTTTAAAGTCTTTCTTACCGTACACAACATTGTGACATTTATATTCCATTAACAAGTGCTCTCCTCCTGACATTGCTGCAGAGGTCATCAGCAGGCGATGTATAACGAGTCATTGATTTTCAAAGATAAGATGATATTTTTCTTTTTATCAAGAAAAGTCAACTTCTCCTAACATAAGAAATCTACAGCATTCTGACTGGCTATTTATTTGTCATTGGCGGTGAAGTAATTAGGTTGTATTTCTTCATAGATACAATTTTGGCAAAACCTATGTAGCTATTGTTCTGTTATTAAAAGGTACATATCATTTCAAACAAATTTTTATATATATATCATGTTGTCTGCTATGTGCAGCCAATAAGTGGGGTTCCAGGTCCTGAGACTTCCAAACATTTGGTCAAAATGCCGCTCTCATGTGCATGATCTGTGTGCCCAGAGCTATGTATGGGTTCAATACTAAATAGAAGACAGGTCTGTAAGCAGGGACATAACTAGGAGCTCATGGGCCTAATGCAAAAGCTTCAGTGGGGCCACCAATTATTGCAAATCTTCAATAGCAATAGTCTTTTTCTATAAGCAAAATAAACTTTTGGGGGCTCCTAGGCTCCAGGGCCCAGGTGTGATTGCAACCCCTGCACCTATTGTAGTTATGCCCCTGTCCGTAAGCCACTTTGACAGAGCCGTGGACAAAACCATATATTTACTACTGAGCCTATCTACCGCGCTTCACGTGCAGCTCTGAGTGGTGTTTTGACTAATTGGATCCCCACTGATGGGCGGCACATAACAGTCTATACACTTACTTTGGGAAACTAAATTGAAAAGATGCACAGCCCAATGGGGAATGACCCATTCCAAATGTACAAAGAACTAACCTAAAACCAAAAATATGGGCTAGCACACCTGTTAGTATAAGTGCAATATGTAGGTGCACATTCACACGTCGGCCATTAACAGACAAAACCTAGTATAAAAGCAATGACCAGACCCTGCTATAAGTAAATAAATTACTATTTTTATTATCTATTATATAATCACGAATGGGTTTTTTGCCCTTTTGAGACGCTCTCGCTGCGAGTCAGCGTGGTCATGTGGATACGAACGAAGCATTGGCCGCGCAGCGGCCATTGCGAGCAGCTCTAAGGCGACTCGCTATGCCCCGCAGCGGGCATGGCGAGTCGCCTTAGCAGCGCGAAGCATTGGCCGCGAAGCGGCCATTGCGAGTCAGAGACTCGCTCTGCTAGAATCCGATGCATTGTGCATCGGGCACCCATCTAGTTTATTTATAAATAGCAGTAATTCATGTAAAAATGGTTTTTAATCTTTTTTGATCAAATATTCCAGCCAAGTACTCTGTTTTTTGCAGGTATTAATATGAATTTACTTTTTTATTTTATTTTAACTGCCTTTAGCTCATTCTCAAGCCATGGCAACTTGATACATGAATGCTCTGTTGAAAGATAAATCTTGTGCAGCCTAGATAGGTCTACCAGGGTCTTCTTCAAGCCTAGATAGGTCCACCGGGATTTTCTCCAAGCCTAGATAGGTCCACCAGGGTCTTCTCCGAACCTAGATAGGTCCACCAGGGTCTTCTCCAAACCTAGATAGGTCCACCAGGGTCTTCTGACATTATCTTGATAGTATCGGGTCATTCCATGTCAAGTGAACCAATGATTATTACCTCTATATTTTTAATTCTTTTGAGATTTTGTTATTTGATAATAGCATGTCAGACAATGCAAAATGTGAAGAGAAAATTTAAAAAAAAATTTTTTTTTTTTTTAAATGATTTTCAAAGTTCGGAAAAAGTGTGAATTTCGCTGTTGCCTGCCTTTACGTTTCTCCTCATAACTCAGGCTAGGAATAAGATAGAGAGACAAAATAAACACCAATCTACTCAGAACTATACAGGCTTTCATCAGATATGTCACAAGAGGATCTTTGTTAATATTTTACCCATGTGATCGCAAGCGCAAAACTTTAAAACGTATTTCCGAAAAATCGGCGCGCTTTAAATATTTCAAAAATTGCCCATGTGTCTGCTATGCTCTTAGCCACATATGTACCAAATTTCAAGTTGGGATCGCAATGGGATCATATTTTAACATATTTTACTAGTAATAGCGTCAATGGGTCATTCCATATCAAGTGATCTAAATATGAATTTTTTTTTTTACCTGACGTCTTTAGATTTTTTTTTTTTTTTTCCTTTATGAAGTACTACTTTAGTTAATTACAAATTAAAAGTTTGGAATTTTTTTCTTCATCAGTTAATTTTTTACAGATTTTTAAAGTTTAAAAAATGGGTGAATTTTGGCCTGGTATGACTTTACATTTTTTATCTCGGGCTAGAAATAAGATAGAGAAACAAAATAAACACCATTCTACTCAGAACTGTCCAGGCTTTTACCAGATATGTCACAAGAGTATATTTGTTCATTTTAATTTTTTACCCATGCGAATGCAAACGAAACATTTTGAAACGCATTTCCGAAAAAACGTTTTAATAAAAATTTTCCAAAACTGCCCATGTGTCTTTTATGCTCTTAGCCACATCTGTACCAAATTTCAAGTTGGGATCGTGATGGGATCATATTTTAAAATATTTAACTATGGTTAATCTCATTTTTATTAAATTTTGAAAAAACATATGAAAGACATACATTCAATCTTTTAACAAAATCTTGAGACATAAAATATACAAAAAGAGAATTCACAAAGTTATTAGTAACTTTAAGATAAGCTGCAAATTTACTTTTGCGCTTATCTCTGGTGCAATATATACTACAATCTAAATATAATTCCAAACACTCAAGTATACAACCTTTCTCAGGGTTTTGAGATGTTCTGATGTCAAGGGGACAAGCAGCCCCAGCAGAATGATTTTTATCACTTGGCCCCTTCTAACAGGTTGACCACGTAAGTTGGTCATTACCCGTTGAGGCCTAGTTGGAATAGTCTATCGACTGGTGTACCGGAAAGGAAGGCCGAAATATTAATGATCTACTCACAGCTCAGAGTTTCCGATACCTGTCTAATGTTCACTAGAATTCTGAAGGTATAGGTGTAGAAAGGAAATACCTAGACTGAATGTATCAGATGGGAAGAAAAGAGAGATAGAAAAGAAGAGAGAGAGAAGAGAAACAAAAACCATTAGAAAAAGTTATACTGGGAAAGAAAAGCCACGTAAGAAAAAAAGGAGGGGGGGGGACGGGTGAGGTATGGGAAGGAGAAAGGGTACTCATCCCACTGGCTCCCCATCAGCCAGAGGTCGAGCCATATTATCTGTGCTGGAAAAGATACTCCTACATTCTGCAGAGTCGTGAAAAAGAATCCATTCAACCCAAATCCCTAAGAATTTGTTCCGAGATCCCGACACATCAGCTGCGAGCTCCTTCATTCGATATATGTCCATCAATTCTTTGAACCAATCAAGTAGAGATGGAGCCCGGCTTGATTTCCAGAACCTCGGATCACAGCACGAGCAGCCGAGATGCAAAAGCGGAGAATATCCCTCTTCTGTAGCCCAATAGGACCTGGAAAAATGGATAACATTGCCGATTCTGGGCAGCATTCGGCTTGTTTACCTGTTATCCGGGCGTATGCATTGAAAACCTCAGACCAGAACCGCCGGATTTCCCCACAACTCCACCAAATGTGTATCATTGTACCCTTCTCTTCCCCACAGCGCCAGCAGGTATCAGGGGTTCCAGGGAACATGTTCCAGAGTGTCGTCGGGCACAAGTACCATCTAGTGAGCAGCTTATAGCTTCTTTCTTGTGCAGAACAAGCGCTAGCTAGTGAGTGAGTAAATATAAAGCATTTCTGCCAATTAGCTTCTGAAATGCTACACCCCAATTCCCTCTCCCAAGCACGTTGGAAGTAAAGGGTGCCCTGCTCTCTCATGGACCCTAAGGCCTGGTATAGAACTGATATTTTGCGCCTCGGTGGAGCCTCCAGTTGGAATAACCTCTCCAATACGTTGGGCGTCAATCTTACCCTGCAAGAGTGGTCAGCTGAATATAAGTATGCTCTGTATTGGAGAAATTCGAATCACTTAAGAGGTCTCGTAGGTTCTTTGAGTTGTAGCTCTGCCATCGGGGGCAAACCACCACTGGACAGAGTCTGTCCTACTCGGGTGTCATCCACAATCCGCCAACATAAAAATCTCTGCCTGTCAAATCTGGGTGGGAAAGATGGGTTGGAAAAAAGGGGAGTCAAAGGGCTAAGTCTGTCGTTTAAGCGGAGGGTTTTCGGTCACTAGGTGCCATACCTTCAAGGTGTTTCTGGTCATGTCTGTCACAGGTACTAGGTCTGTGGAGTCTTTAGGGGAAATCCAAAGCAGGTGTTTCAGCGGAATCCCCAAACCCTCTTGCTCCACCCCTACCCATTTCTTGGAGGACGCATGATAATGCCAATCTAGAGCTCTAACAAGAGAGGAAGCCACAAAGTACGCTCGTATGTTGGGTAGTCCAACCCCTCCTCTGGTCTTGGGCAAGGATAGGATATTCATTCGCAATCTGGACCTCTTGCCCCCCAGACAAATCTAAGGATCATAGATTGCATTTTGGAGAGGAAGCCTCTATCCAATAGAACAGGAACTGTCTGAAAAGTATATAAGAGTCGGGGCAAGACATCCATCTTGACTACGTTTATTCTCCCGAACCAGGATAGCTTTAATTGTCTATAGGAGGTAAATGCCGATTCCGCGTTAGTCAAAAGGGGTTGATAATTTAAATTGAATATTTGTTTAAGATCTTTTGGTATAAGGACTCCCAAGTACTTAATGGCTTCTACTTTCCATTTAAATGGGAACTGTTTACATAGATGAGAAACCAATTCTCCAGGCAAAGAAATATTGAGTGCTTCGGTTTTGGAGCAATTCACTTTAAAGTTGCTCAATTGTCCGAACCGTTCAAACTCCATTAAGACCGAAGGGATGGAGACCAGGGGCTGGGAGATGTAAAGTAGCAGGTCATCTGCAAATAAGGCTAATTTGTGATGACTCTGTCCCAGCTTGACCCCATGGACGCATTCATTGGACCTAAGTGCAAAATATTTAACTATTATAGTGTCAATTCAAAAATCACCAAGAACACAATCAGTCATTTTTTCACAATTGCCCGTTAATAGTTTGAATTTGATATAAAGAAACATAGTCTTGTAACATCTCAAATGAAAGCTGTTACCGTTCTCAGTAAAATGATGCCTCTCCCACTTCATTATCTTATTTCTAGCCTGAGATAAAAAAAATGTAAAGTCATACCAGGCCAAAATTCACCCTTTTTTTAAACTTTAAAAATCTGTAAAAAATTAACTGATGAAGAAAAAAATTCTAAACTTTTAATTTGTAATTAACTAAAGTTGTACTTCATAAAGAAAAAGAATAAAAAAAATCTAAAGACGTCAGGTAAAAAAAAATATTCATATTTAGATCACTTGATATGGAATGACCCATTGACGCTATTACTAGTAAAATATGTTAAAATATGATCCCATTGCGATCCCAACTTGAAATTTGGTACAGATGTGGCTAAGAGCATAGCAGACACATGGGCAGTTTTTGAAATATTTAAAGCGCGCCGATTTTTCGGAAATGCGTTTTAAAGTTTTGCGCTTGCGATCACATGGGTAAAATATTAACAAAGATCCTCTTGTGACATATCTGATGAAAGCCTGGACAGTTCTGAGTAGATTGGTGTTTATTTTGTTTCTCTATCTTATTTCTAGCCCGAGATATGATAGAAAATGTAAAGCCATACCAGGCCAAAATTCGCACTTTTTTAAAACTTTAAAAATCTGTAAAAAATTAACTGATAAAGAAAAAAATTCAAAACTTTTTTTTTGTAATTAACTAAAGTTGTTCTTCATATAGAAAAAAATGTAAAAAAATCTGAGGACGTCAGGGAAAAAAAATATTCATTTTTGGATCACTTGACATGGAATGACCCTATCAATCCATTGGGTTGTTGATCTTCTTCTTCACTTTGTTCCTTCTATTCTTCCTACCATGATATCCTTCTCCAGTAATTGCTCTCTTCGTATGATGTGTCCATAGTATGCAAGTTGTAACTTAGCGATCCTTGCTTCAAGTGACATGTTGTTCTTCTTGCAACTCATGGTATCGATAACATTCTTCTCCACATTTTGAAGGCATCGCTTCTTCTTTTGTCTTATCGCTTTATCGTCCAGTCTCGCATCCATGTTACTACAGAAAAGACCAGACTGTGTGAGCCATGTATTCATCCTTAGTGAAATGTTCCCTGATTTGAAGACCTTTTCCAGTGACTTCATTTTTGATTTGCCCATAGCTATTCTCTTACTGACTACCAGTGTCATTGCTGCATCTTAAGTGATCATTGTAGATTGAAATCCTTTGCAACTTCCATTTCATCGCCATCCATCTCAAATATGTCCTAGTCGTACCTGGCAGTAGTCAATAACCTTGTTTTTTTAGTGTTAAATAGGAGTTTCATGTTCGAGCTTTCCATCTTGACACTCCAAGTCCTTCATTCCATCTACGCTTGTTCCTATCAATATTGTGTCATATACATGTACATACTGCAGGATATCTATTCATTGTTTTTAGTCTAGGCCAGGGGTCCCCAACTCCAGGCCTCGAGGGCCGCCAACAGTGCATGTTTTCTGGATCTCCTTAGTATTGCATAGGGGTTGGAATCATTACCTGTGCATTTGATCACATTAACACCTGTGCAATACTAAGGAAATCCTGAACTGTTGGCAGCCCTCGAGGCCTGGAGTTGGGGACCTCTGGTCTAGGCCTTGATGCCAGTATAGTTTGTGTGCATTGCTACTTATGTATTTTCTCATAGACACTTATAATATTGTTGTACTATACATAAAAAAATATCTAGCATGTGGAAGTCACCCTGATGGGATTCCCAACAATCATTGTGTTGATAACAAAAAAGGTCAACGCAGGTTGAGCAAGTATGCTGCAACTCTGTTATAGAGGTGGGATCCCAACATATTAAGCCCCTATGCTGCATCCTATATCAAAAAAAGCTTATGAAAAGAATGTTCCTGTAAGTTGATTTTGGTTGAAAATGCCTACTCTGCCACTCAATGACCAGCCAGGCAACTAGGCAACTGCCTTATTGCTCAGTATTTTGAAGATGAGACTAGGGAAGATCTAAATGGGACAAAAGAGCACAGATTGGCAGTACCATAAGGAACAAAATGAGAGTGAGGGTGATGGTACGGCCCCCCTGTAGGAGTTGTGTAAGGATGCAACACCAGGAGAAGCCTGAGGTGCCATGGCTATAGGAGAGTATTGCCCAGATAGCAGTTTGGTAAAGCGAAGGTTATCACGATATGTGCTGTACTCCCAGAAAGGATGGGATCCAGAAAGTCAAACAAGGTTTTTTTATTCACACCAACACGTTTCGGCAACAAACTGACAATTTTCTCAAGGTGAAATACCAAAGAGGATGAGACCAGGAAATGCAGACCAGCGGAACCACGTATACAATGAAACGAGAGCTGCAGGGAGATCACTAAGGGCAAGTATTACTGTCTTTTGATTTTTAAGCAGCTGGACGCATTTAAAAACATACCGTAATCTGTACTCCATAGAAAATCCCTTCAAAGGAAAAGTTGATTTTTTTAGTGGCTCTTCTCTAACATCAGTTGTGTACACGAGTACATGGCGTTACTCATAATGTATTTAATTTAGTTTTCAATGATCTAAGAGATACATTTACAATACAAAGATTTGCTCTATAACCCACAGGATTCCAGCTGTTACTGAACTGTCGCTGGGTTGAGGGTCTCTTCTGCTTGCTCTCTAGGTACAGTGATCTGCTCCTTCGCTGCCGGGAGCTTGATGCCTGGACTCAAGATCTTTGTCTCCCAAGTGTCGTCTGGATATCAGGCTTTTTCAACCCCCAGTCCTTCCTCACAGGTAGGGAGCACATCACAACTCATTAGTAATTTACTGCTACAGTAATTTTTATAATTACTGCCAGGAGGCCTCATTAAATTTGATCTAATGAATAAATATTGTATTTTTCAACATGATTACCAGAACAGCTTAAACTGTGTGCCATAAACAATTAGTTCTCTCCACGCTTTATACTAGCTGAATGCATGTTTGCCATCTCAGAAAATATTTCTTAAATGATGTATACATATTTTATTGTGATGGAGACTATTAGGTGATGCACAGGAATAAAAATAGAAATATTTAACACCCATTGTGATCTTTACAAACGTGTGTCTTTAAACCAAAAACTTTTATAACCTCATGACCTTTCCTATTTCACTGATGGGAAGGGAAAACCCATTTTTTAAGGGTACCTGTCACCTGATTAATGCTGCCCAACCCATGGGAAACATGAATCACGCACTGGCTGCATTACTGCAGAGAAAACATACTTATACTAGTGTTTGGTGTTTTTTTAATGTTTTTTTTTTTACACAATTTTTTCTTTTATATCTCTTGTATATGTGTTTGCATGTTTGTTGTAATGATCGTCATAGTGGATAGAGTTTAAGGGTTTCCATATGTTTTTGGCTAATTAACCATTTGCTAACTTTTTGGAAAGCTGCAAAATTTGTTGCAAATGTACCCCAATCCTCCCCCTAGAATGATTTTATATATGCCACAAATTTTGGGTCCAAATTTTGAGACATTTTGCAAAATGCTCAATTTCTTGCTCTAGAACGTCATAAAAAAAGGCTAAAATGACAAAAATAAAGATGATTTCTAACTTTGTGCACAATGCATAAGACTTGAGGGCTAATTTGAAGAACTTGATCTTGATAAGCAGAATATTGTATTCTTGGACTATAAGGGTGCATGCACACTATCAGTAAACACAGCGTTTGAAAACTCTGCATTGTACAGTACAAGCATAGTGGATGGGATTTGTAGAAATCCCATGACCACTATGCATCACCCAAAAGAAGTGTGTTTTCAGCTGCGGTGCAGCCTGCCAGCAATCCACACCTCTGCAGCATGTTCATTTCATGCTGCAAAGTCGGAAGCGGCCACCATCAGGTGCACGCAGCGAAAAGCCACCACGTGCCTACCACAGATCGTGAGTACAAGGCAGCTGCGGTCTCCCTGTGTGCACCTGCGGGTTCCTTGTGATCCGGAGGCAGTGCATCCAAGATGCAGTACCTGTAGACCATAATCACATACCCTAAGACACACTGGATAATAAGACACACCTAGATTTTAAAAGAGGAAAATAGGGAAAAAAATCGAAGCAAACAATGAAATGCGGTCATGACGTACTGTTATGGGGGGGTTTTGCTGCTGACAGTTATGGGGGTAATATCCACCAATAGTAACCATCCCGAGATCCTTCCAGGTATATATCTTCCCCATCTTGGTGTAACTGTCCTCCATCCTTGTATGTATGTCCCCATTCGGGACCCATCCTGTTATATATATGGCCCTCATCCAGGTACTGCATATATGGTAAATAAGAATGCTTGCCGCTGCTTAAAGGAGTCCAGTTCATTCTCTTGGCATTTTTTTTTATAAATTCATGTAAATCCCAATAAAGTAACATTTCTGAATTATCTTAGAATTCTGCATTGGGGGAGATTGCTGTTATTCCTCCTGTAATTGTATGAATAAATCAACAATTTAGGCTTACCATATTCGTTGTCAAAAGTGTATGCCCCTACAAGCGTCTCATTAATTACACTGATGGGATATAACCAGTGATTGCTTTCTAAGGCTGCTTTCACATCAGCAGTAAAATGTAATTCGCGACAGATGTCGCCACACCTGCCAGATCTGCCGTGTAACGGCCGACTTGAAGCACTGATCCGGAAAGCCCCATTCATTCTCTATGGGGCTTGTGGTCAGGTGCGGCAAGTGCGGTTTTGCCGACAGCTCCGGCACTTGTGGCCACACAGAAAAAAACGCTGCTATCAAAACCGCAACACTGGCAAAACCTCACTTGCCTCACCTGACTGCAAGCCCCATAGAGAATGAATAGGGCTTGCCGGATCGGTGCCGCAAGTCGGCCGTTACGTGGCAGATCTGGGAGGTGTGGTGACATCTGCCGGATCTGCCACAAATTACATTTTACTGCTGATGTGAAAGCAGCCTAACTCTTGCAGCCATTGGCCTCACAGTGGACATAGTGTTGCAGCCGCCATAGTACATAGTCTCACCCTTAGGCCGGGGTTTCACTAGCGTATGGCATGTGATGTGAGATCATCAGATGCGATCTGCTAATGACCCTTGGTCCAGGCTCTGCTGCAAGTGTGACTGGTCAGTTGAAGTGCCAGACAGGCACGTAACGGGCCGTTGTCCATCATTCTCCACTCCCCTCCCTGCCTCCTTTGTAATTTTTAAGCCCGTAAAACTCCTGTTTTCTCCTTTCATACAACCTGTCCATAAGTTGTGGACACTGGACCATGACACTACAATCCTTCTGCTATCTTTGGTAATCCTGGTAACTCCACTGATTGTTATACCCTTGCAATATTATTATACCTCCTTTGCAACACATCATAATGAAGTTGCAAAACCTTCTAACCTGATTATGGTGCCGAGATGCCCTTAGTAGGTTTACACAGACTATTGACTTGACCATTGGACTAGGATTCTAAAAATGTTTTTTACTCAATTGTAGAATGGAGCCAAAATACCAGATAATTAGATAAGGCAAAATTGAAAAGTTCATGACCCAAGAGTCACTTTACAAAGTAGTAAGCAAATGTAAGGGGGAAAGGCAGAGGGTAGTATTGCTCACCAAATTAAACGTCGGGATTCCTGGACGTCCGGTAAGGTGACTGGGAATCATTTGTAACAAAGGATGAGGAAACCGGATCATCCTGATGGGCGCAGAATTTTTTGTTTTTTAATATTTTGTATGGAGATTCAATAAAGGTCGTTTTTATGGAAAATTTGGACAATCCGGTTTCATCATCCTTTGATTTTTAAAAAGTAATGGTTATGTAAAGTGAGAACAAACTACCGTAAATCATGCAGGTATTATTTACAAACTCTTCAATGAGGATTACCCATTGGCCTGTATTATAATAAAAATTACCACTGGTTCCTACTGTCTCACAGTCATGAATGCATCATGGTTGTATAATGATCTGTGAAATATGCATGCCTGCTGGAAAATAAGCTCTTTTGCCGCTATGCTGCTCATTTCACTGGTACTATTTATCTAACTACGTAACATACATTTCTAAGAATATCCCATCTTGGAAACCAGTGTTTAGCTCTGCAGTTGCAGATGCTACATAATAATATATAAAAAAAAAAAAAATGGAAGACCTAATTTGAGAATATTATTCAACTCAAATTATTCTTACAGCTGTCATGCAAAGTTTAGCACGGAAAAATGAATGGCCCTTGGATAAGATGCATCTTACAATCGATGTCATGAAGAAATACAAAGAAGAATTTTCACAGCCGGCAAGGGAAGGTGCATACATCTATGGGCTGCACCTGGAAGGTAGGTGTGCGTGGACTAATTGTAGGTATTTTATCTCTCAACAGGCATACAGTAACACATAACATACAGTAAAAAAAAAAGTTTTGCCTCATCCTGCTCGGGTCTCTTGCCAAACAACGGATAGGCATCTAATCTAAAGCAGGGGTGAGGAACCTTTTTTCTGCCAAAGGCCATTTGGAAATTTCTACCATCATTCGGGGGAAGCACAAAATTATCACCTTCAAAATTACCCAGCTATATTTGATCAAACAATTAACTCACCTCTACTGTAGTGGCTGGGGCATCTTCTGTTTGATTTGACTGCTGTATATACATCACATAGGAGATGCTGGGACTGCTTATATATATATCACATAGGAGACACTGGCACTACTACACTCCCTGACAGAAGTTATGTTGCTTATCTATGTTATGTAAATAAAAGCTTATAACCTGACATTAAATTCGTCCATTGGTTGTATGAATTACTCTTTTGAAAGCTGAAACCCTCCAAATTTGGTTTTGGTTAAGAAAATAAATTGGCATCAATGCTGTAATATTGATAATTTAATGATTACAGAATGGTCAGATTTTAGCAAGACAAAAGTTTTGTCGCCTGGTCATATAATGCACCCAATCTTAGTTTACATCCTGACCTGTGCTCAATAAATGATTGGATTTTCTAAAAAGAAACCCGGCACCCCAGACCTTCACTTGAACTGCAACTTGAGCTCTGACAACATGCCAAAAATTCACCCTGCAACCAAAGCCTTGATTATCAAGAGGCTGAAGACCAGATCCACTGCAGAGGTGGCTGGCACCTTTAATGTGACTCAGCGTCAAGTACAAAGAATTAAAAAAAGATTTGAAGAGACTGGAGATGAGTTTGACAAGCCCAGATCCGGCAGACCCCGCAAGACAACTGCTCAGGAGGAATGTTTGTTGGTTAGAAAATCCCTAAGCAAGCCCCTCTTCCACTCCAACAGGCCTGGTCATCTCAAGTCCCTGTGTCAACTAGAACAGTTTGTAGGATTGTCTCTCAAAATGGCCTCCATTGTTGAATCAGTGCCCAGAAGCCAGCACTAAACAAAAGGCAAATAAAAAAAGTGTGGCATTTGCAAAGTCCTACAGCCTGCTAAACAGATGGACGCTGGAAAAGTGGCAGAAGGTGGATTTCTCAGATGAATCTTCATGTAGAATTACACCACAGCCACCGCAAATATTGCAGGAGACCTACTGGAGCCCATATGGATCCAAAATACACCCAGAAAACAGTTACATTTGGTGGTGGAAAGATCATGGCCTGGGGTTACATTCGGTATGGGGGTGTGCAAAACATTTGCAAGGTGGAAGGTAAAATAAAATGGCCTAAAATATCAAGAAGTATTAACTACCTCTTATATTCCAAATCATAAAAGGGATCAAATTCTGCAGCAGGATGGTGCTCCATCTCATACATCCATCTCTACAACAAAGTTCCTCCAGGCAAAAAAGATCAAGGTGCTCAAGGACTGGCCAGCCCAGTCACCAGACATGAACAACATTGAGCATGTTGAGGTAGGAAGAAAAAGGGAAACTTGGAAGACAAAACCAAAGAATCTAGATGAACTCTGGGAGGCATGTAAGACTGCATTCTTTGCTATTCCTGATGACTTCATTAATAAATTGTATGAATCATTGTTGAACCGCATGGCTGCAGTCCTTCAAGCTCATGGAAGTCACAAAATATTAAATATGAGTCTAATAGCACCACAACTTCATTGATCAATATTATGCAACATATATTTGATTTAAAGTTAAAGGGATCCTGTCACCAGGTTTTGCAACCTAATCTGAGAAGAGCATAATATAGGACCCGAGATCCTGATTCCAGCGATGTGTCACTTACTGGGCTGCTCAGTGTAGTTTTGATAAAAATCAGTTTAATCAGCTGGAGATTATCATTAGCAGTCTACTTGGCCAAGTAGTCTGGCATATTCACAGACTGCTAAATCTGCAACAGAGAAAACACTAATTTTATCAAAATGACAGCAAACAGCTCAGTAAATGACACATCGCCGGAATCAGGGTCTCAATTTCTACATTATGCTGCTCTCAGATGGGATGGCAAAAACTTGGTGACAGTTCTTAGTTATTTGTTAACCCATTATTTCTTGCGAAAACTTTGTTTGCAAAATCTGACTGTCATTGTTCATTTAATGATCAATTTATGCATGATGCCAATTATTTTTAACTAACACATTTGGAGGGTTTCAACTTCCAAGAGTAATTATACAACAATGGATGATTACAAGGTTATAGCTTTATTTACACACATGATAAGCAACTTCTGTCAGGTATTTGTATAATATATATATATATAATATAATATAATATATATATTATAAATATAAGTAGTATAGAGAGAGATATATCTCAGGATTGGGTTTGCAGTATATGCAATCTAGAGACACTGGGGACTTTACAACCGCTGGGCTGGGGCATAGACTGACTGGGATCACTTGGGGCACATAGACATCACTTGGGCACAGACGGATGAGGATGCGGGCAGCTGTTGTTTGTAGCAGGATGCATGCACACTGCCATTGAGAGGACATAATTGTCAGTCATGCAACAATGCTCAGTAGTTATGGCTCAGATGTAGGTTTAAAGTAGCAAGACCGCTGTCACCAATGCACTGGAGTACCCAGGAATCTGGAAAGGTCATTTGGGCGACATGCAATGAGCCGGGCTTCCACACGATTACTATCTCGTAAACCATGCTTTCATGACACATATTTAAGTGGATACTAGGAGTAGTGCCTAAAGTAGCTCCAGTTTTGCCTGTGTCATGCGGAGACAGGGTGGAGTCATATGCTGCTGATTTTCAAAGGTTCTCGCATTTTCAGGATCTAAGCAGAGGTCCTCAACAGGTCCTCAACATACAGGTTTAAGATTTTCCTTTGCAATACTAAGGATATCCTGAAAACACACAGTTGGCAGTCCTTGAGGCTTGGAGTTTGGGACCCCTTGATCTAGAGCATCTGACAAGTAGCATACGCCACAGCAATCTTACTCCAGTCCCCAGAGTTAGATTTCCATTTTGGTGGAGCTTGGATAAACTAGCATGACAACGCCAAAAGTCACAATATTTTGGACATGGTCAGAGTTGCAGCAAAGATTTGCAACTTTTCAAAGTATACCACTTTTGGGCATAAGTGCTTTTGTTATGGTTAATATTTCATAATAATATTAACAAGTTGCCTGCTCCTGACCAAATAAATATAGACCAAGTACCGGTGTGAAAAGTAAGTCACCAGACGCAAGAGTCAGATGTACACTCTTCCTTGGTCGGCCCCAAGCGTGGTCCAAGTGTTTTATTTTAAGATGCATGAGGTTTTTCCTCAGTAAGGGGCTCGGCCAGCCCTGCTCAGATGTATTCATTGGTCAGTGGGTTAGTCCATGGGCGGATCCATGAGGTCATCAGTGGGTGTGGTCTTGATCGAGGGTCTCCGGTGATGTGGCATTCTGTGATTTCTGTGATTGGTCGGTCTTCCTCTGGACTCCAGCTTCTTCCAGGAACAGGATGTAGTCATAGGTCCAGGCTCCATCTTGCACAGCATGGCATGGTGTGATGAAACAGGAAATGGCAGCCATGTTTCAACTCACAATTAAGATTATGCAATGTAAAATATTACACTCTATGGATCGTTTCTCCCATGCCTTCATGTCTTAAGGTTAAGTATTTGATCCTATGGCTCTCCTCAACACTTTGATGAATTAAGGCCATATTTACCTATACGTCCATTCCAGACAATAAGGAGCACAGATGTGTTGTCATTGTATGTTCACCCTTTATTTTCCTGATTGTATAGAGCAGGGGTCTATGTCTTAGGAGCAACTTGTGGTTCACTGGCAGGGGTTGCAATCGCATCTGGGCCCTGGAGCCTACAGGGGCCCCAAGAATCCCTTTGGCCTATAGAAAAAGACCACCGCTATTAAAGATTTGAAATAATTGGGGCCTATGAGCTTCAAATTACACCACTGTATACATCTCTTCCATCTTGGAGCAGGTCTAGTAATCAGCTATGAAGAGTAGGGCTCCAGCTTGTGACTTTTGTTAGCTGCTCCACACCAAAAAGCAGTCCTGAATGGGGGTAATGCACGAATCCCTTGATCTTGGTATACTGCCTCGCTGTGATTTCTGTTGAAAAGCTTTGTCTGTCACTATACCAGTAATGGTATTAGTGTGAAGTGAGCAGGACCTGGATGTGGCTTTCAACCCTTTCTGAGCTGGATGTGGCTCGTAAGGACAGAAAGGTTGGGGACCTCCGCTATAACCCATGACATACTGATTATAAAAGAGGCCTGCGCCACCCTTCAGATTATAAACTTAAATTGGGTTTTCAATATGAGCCATTCAGTACCATGCAGTCCCCCACCGACTGTGCTTTACAAATATTCTTTTGGTGCCAGGGCTCATAACTTGATCAGAGTGGAAAATCCTCACTGATCTCATATTGATAAACTGGCTTTGTAGAATATCTTCTCCCTGGCATTGTCTAGTCAGATGATCTTATACTTAGAAAATAAGCAGCTGTAAAAAAAATATCCACAGCGTATTCTGACAAAGGTTTCAAATCTGATGTCTGCATTTGTAATTTCACAGCAAAAACACAAGGACACACATGCTGAAGCTGGAGACCTTCACACGAGACAAGATGGTTGTGTACCACATCACATTGCCCGACAGAGCTCTCCTGACCCGAGCATAATAGCTTCATGTATTTCTATGCAGCAGTCACACTCAGGTCAAGCGGGCCGCAGCCAGTCCAGGCAGTGATAGAGGATCCTTTTATGAGTCTTACAGCAGTGACTCCTCTGCCTTAAATTATCGTGTTAAAATTGGAAAAGAACTGTACAGCGTTACAAATTTGCCATTTACGTGTGATTGTTTCTTGACTCAGTTTTAAAGGGAACCAACCACCCCAAATGACCCCCCCGGACTATTAATATGGGTCCCTAGACCCAGCAGACACATTTGCTGCAAGGTTTTTTGTTAAAAAAACCGTTTTGAAGAAGTGAAGAAAGAGCTTTGTGAAGTTTAAAAGATGAGGACGAGTGGGTGTTACTTATCTGCATCTAAAGCCGAGATTCAGCTGCCAGTCTTGTTCCTGTCCTCGTAGCTGGAGTAAAGCCCGACCCTTTTTCCCACCTCCCAGGCTGGTGCACGGGATGTCATGCCCGTGCACACGTCATCAGCTACAGCCGGGTCGCGAGCACATGCTCTGACTTCCACAGCTGAGCGCAGGAAGTCAGAGCGCGCGCTCGCGACCCGGCTGTAGCTGATGACGTGTGCACGGGCATGACATCCCGTGCACCAGCCTGGGACACTGAAAAACGGGCTGGCCGTTACTGCTGTGACCAGGACAGGATGATGACTGGCAGCAGAATCTCGGCTTTCGAACCAGCTAAGTAACGCCCACCCGTCCTTTCGTTATAAACTTTCTAAAGCTATATCTTAACTTATAAAAAACAGTTTTTTTTAGCAAAAAAGCTTGCAGCACATGTATGTGCTGGGTGTAGGGAACCATATTAATAGTCCGGGGGGGTCATTTGGGGTGGTTGGTTCCCTTTAACATTTCAACATCTGCGTCAGGCATAGAAATCACAACTATCTTTGTTTACTGCTAAGTGTTTTCAGATAACAAACGCTGACTTTGCATTGCAAAACATACACTACAGACTCTGCAGGAAAGAGCTTGTAAGCAAGCACTGTCCTAAGGCTTAATGCCATCCACCTGCAGATCTAGTGATGAGTAGTTTGGCATTAGGCTGCACACTCACGGTCAGTAGACGCGTTTCAGACAGCGTCTTGCCACTGCATCGTACAGTATCAGCATAGTGGATGGGATTTCAAGAAATCCCATCCTCCCTATGCTTAACCCAACCGCAGCATGCTTTTAGCTGCAGTGCAGGTTGCCAGCGTTCCACTCCTCCACAGCATGTTATGCTGCGGAGTCGGAAGTGGCTCCCATCAGGTGACTGCAGGGAGAAGCGGCCCCGCACCCACCACAGATGGTGAGTACAGGGTGGATGCGGTCTCCCTGCGGGTTCACTCAGATCCAGAGGAGTTGTGTCCAACATGCAGCTCCTCTGGACCATGAGCATATACCCCTTATGATTCAGATTGTTATAACCAAATACTTTACTGTTTAGGCATTTGTCCTGAATTCTGAACATGATGCAAGCCAAAGGGAACTCTAAATATTTGTCTGGGGACTCTTCCAGACAAATATTCAAAATTCACCATTTACTGGCATTATGTTCAGTAATCATAACAAATAGCCAAATAGTAAAAGTATTTGGTTAGAACAATCCAAATCCTAATACCAAACTATTCACTTATCACAATTAAGATCCCTTTCCCGAGCCAGAACACTCACGGTAAAGGTCTAATAGTGCAACTATTGCTGTAAGGCCCGTCAGGGAGGTTTGCCAGTACAGAAGGGCTCGGAGGATCGCCCTGAGTTCTAGGATATTTATGGGCAGGGAGGCTTCCTGGGAGTTCCACATGCCCTGTGCTGTGTGGCCGAGGAAGGTCGTGCCCCAACCAGAGAGACTGGCATCGGTGGAAATGATTGTCCATCTGAGCAGGAGAAACGATTTGTCGCGAGAGAAAAGGGGGGACTTGATCCACCAGAGGAGTGACTGTCTCGCTGATCTGGAGAGGAGGACTGGGCCATCGAGACTGCTGAGGGAGCGGTCCCAAATTGCTAGCAGAAAATGCTAGAGGGGCCTGGTGTGAAATTGGGCGAATGAAACAGCTTCGATTGAGGCCACCATTCTGCCCAGAATCCTCATGGAGAATAGGAGTGACAGAGGAGAGGGCTGCCTGAGACTGTGAATTCAAGACAGCAGGGCGGCCCGCTTCTCTGGGGAAAGGAAAATGCGGGACTGGGCTGTGTCGAATATCATTCCCAGAAAGTTGATCCGCTGAGTCGTAACAAGGCAAGACTTCTTCACATTGATGATCCAGCCCAGGAGACGGAGAGAATCCAGAGATATTTGCAGGATTTCGAGACACCCTGAGCGAGAGGGGGCTTTTATCGGGATGTTGTCCAAGTAGGGTATTGCTAAAATTCCCTTGGACCGAAGGCTGGCCACCACCGTTGCCATGATTTTTGTAAAGACCCGGGAGCTGTGGCAAGGCGGAATGGTAGGGCGGTAAACTGGTAATGTTGGGACTCGTTGGTGAGACGCAAGGATGGGAACGTGGAGGTAGGAATCCTGGTTGTCTATGGAGGCCATAAATTCTCCTGGCTCCATAGACGCTATTACTGAAAGAAGGGACTCCATCCTGAAGTGTCTCAATCGGAGCTTGGTGTTGAGAAGCTTCAAGTCCAAAATCGGGCCTTTTTGGGACCACAAAGAGATTGGAGTAAAATCCCAAAAAGTGTTGATGCTTTGGAATAGGGATGATAATGCATGCTTCCTTGAGGGAAGAAATGGCTTGGTGAAAGCCAGAAATGAGTTTGGGGTCTTTCGGTGGCCGGGATAGAAAAAAACAGTCTTGGGAAAAGGAAGCAAATTCGATCTTGTACCCCACCGAGACGACATCTCGGACCCAGGCATCGTCGATTACTGATAGCCAGACTGACTGGAAGGCTCTGAGGCGGCCCCCGAGGTTGGGGTTGGCGTCATTAGTGATTGGCTCGGGAACCAGAGGGTCGAAAGGAACGAAATTGGAAATGTCTCTTCTTAGGGATTGCTGTAATGGGACAAAATGCCGGAATGCCCGCGCTGCCACCAAGAATCACCAGGAAACAGAGTTAACTGGGCAGATTTTTCTTTTATTCTATCCAGGATTATTCTAGGATAGAATAAAAGAAAAATCTGCCCAGTTAACTCGTTGTTTCCTGGTGATTCTTGGTGGCAGCGCGGGCATTCCGGCATTTTGTCCCATTACAGCATTCCTATTTCCACGATTATTGTGAAGGTGCGGCCCTGCAGCAGCCATTCTACAAGCCATCTTACAGGCGATTATACCGGTTGTGGGTGACACAACCGAACCAGGTGAGCAGTTCCTGATATACACCGCTATAACCCTTTGTAAAAAGGATAAGACCCTATGCGCATTTATCTCACGTTTACAGGTTGATCTTCTTAGGGATTGCCCGTTTGCGCTTTGCCTGCGGAAGGGAGGTACTTTTCCCGCCGGTGGCGTCCGATATGATTTTATCTAGCTTATCGCCGAATAGGCGACAACCCTCAAAAGAGAGATTGGCGAGTGATTTTTTAGAGGCTGAGTCGCCATTCCAGGCCTTCAGCCAAAGGGCGAATGGAGATCATGTTGCCAGAGGCCTGGGCACTGCAGAATGCGGCATCGAGGCAAGCTGTGGCGATGCATTTTCCCGCCTGAGCGATCTGGTGAGCCAGGCCTGCTAATTCCGCGGGAGGACCTTGGGACAGAATACCCCTACGGAGGTTTTTGGCCCAGGAGGCCACGGCCAGGGAGACCCAGGTGGCTGCGAATGAAGGGCAAAGAGAAGCGCCCGAGGCTTTGAAAGCTGATTTTGCCATGGCCTCAATGTGTCTGTCCTTAAGGGAAGCGTCGTCTAGGCTGGTGTTGGTAGCTAGACGTGAAACTGGGGGATCCACTGCTGGTGAGGTGGTCCATTTTTGGTGAACGTCCTTAGATAAGGGATAAAAAGCCTCTAGCCACTTTCTGGATTGAAAGCGCTTCTCTGGGTGTAGCCATTCCTTGGTAAAGATGTCGTCAAAGTCTTCTAGGTAAGAGAAGACCCGAGGAGCTGGCTTAGTACGCTTAACCGACACTTTACATGTGGGCGGCTTGTCATCCGAGTCGACCTTAAGGTTGTCATTCACTGCTAGAATCAGGGAGTCTACAGTGTCCCTGAGTCCCGAAATTTGGTCGGAGTCTATATCCGGGTCAGAGTCCGATAAGGAATCTGAATCTGATGGTGCCTCGAGTGGAGGTCTCTGGGGGGAGGGGGACCAGGACGAGGAGGATGGGTGAATCTGCTTCCTCTGTGAGCGGTCTGGTCCCTCTGATTCCGAAGCTGGTTTGGTCTGGTAGCCCAGGGGCAACGTTTCCTGGTGGGCTAGGGTTGGTCTGCTCTGATGGGTTAGGCCTAATTGCGGAAGCAATCTGCGTGGGCAGGTGCTTTAAGCCCGCCATCAGGGTTTCTGAGAATTTAACTAGAGTAGTGGCAGACTGAGATAAGGAAAGCACCACTTCAGGTGGGGCAGAGACCACGGACGGGTCAGTGGTAGGCTCCTGAACTGCCTGCATGGTCTGTGGGCTACAAACGAGGCACAGTGGAGAGTTCTGAGCCGAGGGTAGCTTCTTATTGCACCCTGAGCAGGTGTAGTACACAGTGGTGGCTGTATGGGAGCTCCTTGAGTGAGGCATCTATTGGAGAAAGTAGCAAGGGTGCCAGCAGTGTAGGAAACTGGGATGCTTTGCTTACCAGGGCCCAGGCTTGCGGTGTCCCCCGTGGTGGGATCTGTTCAGTAGAGGTGCGCAGAGGCAGCTGCAGTGTTCAGTGTGCCTGCCTGTAATGACTCCCTGTAAAAACGCGGGCTTCTGCAGGGAGATGGATGGTGGGGCTAAAAAAAAGTGGGCAGAGAGCCCACACGCGATCCCTATTGTCCAGGGGAGAGGAGCAGGGCTGCCTCACTGAGAAAACACCGCCTGAGTATGACGGGGGCGTGGCTAGTGTGGCCAAAACCGCCGGCCCCTTCTATGTGCCTTGACTGTGGGTGGGGCCTATGTGGAGCTCAGAGATGCCCGGGGCGGTGCCTTTCAGAAGAGCCCGCCCGTGATTAGTCTGGAGGCGGGCGAGCTCCGGAGACCACAACAGAGGCCTGGGGCTAAATTTATTGCGGCGGCCCGGAATGGGAGGCCCGCGGCGCAGAGCCTCAGATTCGGGGCTGTACTGGCACAGGTGTGGCTGCTATCAGCAGCCTCTCGGTCAGAGGCGACTGCAATGGGTCTGGCTTCCCTCATGGGTCGGTGCAGCTGCAGTGATATGGTAGGGGGGGGGGGGGTTCCCAGACCCTGAAACAGAGTCAGGAGCTCCTGAAACAATAAAACATCCTCCTTTTGGGCCCCAATCACTCTCAAGCCCTGCTGCAGCCATAGGTGATGAGATCCATGGACCTGTGCACTCAGGAGCAAAGTGCCCTCACTGCGGTTGCAGCTCCAGAGCAATTCCCCCTCATTGGAGTAGCTTGGGGGGAAAGCTGAGGAGCTACCAGGAGGGTGGGGGGTAAGGGGTGGTGTAAGATGGTAAATGGCCCCCGGCCCAGAGTCTGCTTGCTGCCATCAGGGTGCAGATCCCTACCTTGTCTTGAGAGCTCCAGATGCAGAAACCTTTCTTGGCTCCCTGTGCCCCAGGGATCCAGGCGTCTGACGACCCTACCTTCCACCTCTGGAGGGCAAGTGGGTAGGGGAGAGAGTGGGCCAGGGCAGGCACCGGCGTCCAGCCTCAGGGTTCTCCAGGATCTGCTTCTAGGATGCGATAAGGGCCCTGGCCCACAGAGGGAGTATTAACAGTACAACCACCGTACACTAGTCCCTCACTCTCTATGCAGGGTGATGGAGAGGCTCATACGCGTTGTATTCCCTGATGGATCTTCATAGAAGAGATTAAAAAAACTAACTAATCTAATAAAAAAAAGGTCTGGTAGATACAGGCTCAGAGAGACCCCTGTCTGCCTCCTATGACGCCAAGCTAAAACAGAGTTGCATTTGTGCCAGTAGGTGGGTGTATACTGCTGGGGAGTAGTTGCTTTTCTGTTATTTTTCATGGTGTCAGCCTCCTGATGGCAGCAAGCATAGACCAAGGTCTTCCTGTGTCCCCACAATGAAGCAATAAAGAAATAAATTATGCTGATAAGGTTGTGTTCTGAAATGTGTAGATGATGGTTTTATAAAGTCCAATGAGTGAAGGGTTAATGACCCTATAGGGGGCATTTCAAACAACATCAGTCCTGTTTATGATCTTCTGAATGTACCTGAAAACTGTTTCACACAGACATGTAGGCTAAACTTTGTTAGAGTAGAAAGAAACAGCACTCACCATTTGAAGAAGGTTCCATTTATTTAATCGTAACTGCAGGATGATCAGTGTGGGGAGAGGAAGGACAGTTTGCCCTTACTGCGTCAACAGGTCCTATTCACCATTTCTCAGGTGAATAGGGCCCTTTGAAGCGATAACACCACAAAATGGCAAGCTGGCATCTGCCCACTCCCTCCACTGATCATCCTGCAGTTATGCTTGCAGAATAATGGACCAAATGGAATCTTCTTCAAATGATAAATGCCGCTTCTTTCTACTCTGAAAAAACATGATGTTTTTAATGTGGTTTTATGAATGCTGAATAAAGTTCCTTTTTACAGAATAGTGCTGGATTTTTATCTATTTGCACCTAAAATACAACATGGAATACACTCTAAGGCAGAAGTCTCAAACACGCAGCCCCGGGCCATCGTGCAGGGAGCCGCCGCGGTACCCACTTTATTGTGACTTCTGGGTACCGCTGAAACAAGTGCCTTTGCACCTGTATGCAAGCAGGCGGCCGGCAGTCCCATCAGAAGCCCCCTGTGACAGGAGGCTTCTGATTAGGCCGCCAGCTTGCATAAATGTACAGGTGCGATGGCACTTGTTTCAGCGATACCCGGAAGTCACAATAAAGCTGGTACCGCAGCGGCTCCATGGCATCATTAAGGTGTGAGAGTGTGTGTGTGTGAGTGTGAGTGAGTGTGTGTGTGTATTCCTGCTGCACATTTGATGGGGGTTTGAGAGGGAAGGGGGAACGTGACCGCTGAAAGTGCCCAGGGCAGCAGGAACTCCAAATATGGCCCTATGTAAGTGTGTCAATGTGTGAGTGCGTATGTGTGAATATGTCTGAGGATGTATGTGTGAGTGTGTGAGTGTGCGGGTGTGTATATGTGTGAGCAAGAGAACAAAAGAACAGAGACCAGGTTGTGGGGACATCTCTACAAAAAGGTATTGGGGTGGGGGACATTACTATAAGATGACAAGGGAGGGGACATTACTACAAAATGAGGACCAGGATGGGAGACATTAATATAGGATGAGGACCAGGATGGGAACATTACAACATGATGGGGACTAGGATGGGGCATTACTACACATAGGAACCAGTGCGGAACATTACTTCAAGAAGGGGACCAGGATGGGGACCAGGATGGGGACATTACTACATAAAGGAGATGAGTGGGGATATTCCTACAAGAAGATCAGGATTTGTACTTTACTAGATTTTAGCAATACCAGAATTTTTTTCTCAATGTCACTAAAGGTACTGTCACACGTGGCGATTTCACCCGCGACATCGCCGAAAAGTGATGTCGCGGGCGATATTGCAAGTGCGTCGCACTGTGTGACAGCGCGACGCAACTGCAAATTATCGCTGGTTGCAGGTTGACAGGTTTATGAACATGTTCATAAACCTGTCAACCTGTGACCAGCGATTAGGCTGGATCACGCCGTCTGACACTGTTGGCGGCGCGATCCAGCCTATATCGCAATGTTGGTGAGGATCACTCACTGGGCTGAGCCCAGCGAGCGACGGCTCCGCCCACATCGCCACCGCGTCACCAGCAACGTCGTGCCGTGTGACAGCTGGCCTGCGATGACGGAAGCGAGCGGGCACCCGCGCATCGCTTCTGACATCGCAGGCCAGAATAGCCATGTGTGACCCCACCTTAAGGGTACTGTTACTAATCGTAACATTGCATGCAGTTTCACAGGCAATTTGTTGGTTGCAGTGAAATCATGGACACATTGTTCTATTTTGTTGCTGTGTACAAATGGAAAAATGTGTCCATGATTTCATTGCAACCAGCAAATTGCCAGTGAAATTGCATGCGATGTGTAACGGCCCCCCAATATCAATTTTTTTCGGCCCACCAACCCAGCCGCGTTTGAGACCCTTTCTCTAAGGCATCATTCAGCCATTGTTCATGACTGTCCAATTACTAGATGCAGGTTTCTTGACCCACACTTGATCGGCCTCATAAGCCTCAGGCAGTCACATTCAGCAATGAGAACCCACAGCCAGTCCATAATAAATGACCAAGTCAACATGGTAAAACTTAACATTTTCCAGTGACCAAAACACAAAGTGTCACACAGAACAGCAATTTGCTTTCAGTGGAAGCTTTGTACTATACCATTGCTTATTGCAGGAAATTACCATACCATACATAATTTTCCTTGACCTACATGTGTTGTGTTTTATGCAGGTGCACAGTGGGACATACAAGGAGGACACATTGCTGAAGCACGCTTAAAGGCTCCCAATCCAATGATGCCCGTTATATTTGTAAAAGCCATCCCTAATGATCGGCAAGACACAAGGAACATGTACGAGTGCCCAGTTTACAAGACAAAAATAAGAGGATCAACCTACGTTTGGTCATTTCACTTGAAGACCAAAGAGAGACCTTCAAAATGGATCCTTGCTGGTGTGGCTTTATTGTTAAGTGTGTAATATAAAACCAATGCAATAAAGATTAGCTGTGTGAGAACAGAGCAAGCAATTGGAAAATAAAAATATGTTTGAGATTGTAGTGTGTGCCTTTGCATGGGTGATGAGAACTTTTGAATGGAGAGACTTCAGCATGGAGGCATACAATTGTCAGTCTCCACATATAATACACTGTATGCAGCTGTTGAAGAGAAAAAAACATTACTATAAAAATTTAAATCACAGACATAAACAACCACAGCGACATCTCAGTCACTGCAGGATCTGTGATTATATCTAAACAACTTGAATATTATATGCCTTTTATATATCATCCTGCATCAAAATCATAGCCAGCTGTCTCCATTTTAATTATGTATTCTGAAAATAGATTACGAACAAAACCCTTACAGAACAGTGTGCATGGAGCTTCTACCCAGAGCTCCCGGAAGGGAGGACTGCACACTCAAAACGCTTTATTCCATTGTGGTAAACAAAAAGTCCTATTTTGTGTGGACTAATGTGCAATGTGGCACACATGAATGGATACACACATAGAAAACGAGTTTTATTTAAACATGAACTGGTAGAAAACTAAGAACCATAATACAGTGATATGACTCAAACAAAAGACAAACCTGAAGATAAAAAAAAGTCAGTATAAAATTTCTCTAACATACTAATTTGCTTTATATGGCCTATTTCAAGTATAGAAATAACACTTAAATCAATCTGCTGGATAATTACAGAATATATAAAAATGGCATGTCTGCCCTCCCGATATGAAATGGCATCTGAAGTTTTTTTTTTTCTGTATTAGTCACATGGTGTGCATTTATTCTTCTTGTACATGTGAAAGCAGGATCATTATATTTCTGACATTCACCGTCCAAGTTATGGTCTCCTAACCTGAATTTAAAGGTTTTGTCCCACAAACAATGATACGTTTTAATTAATAGATCTTCCAGCTCCTTTATATGATCTGCAGGAGGTGCATTGTGCACGCTTCTGGAGGCAGCTTCCAGACCAGAAGTGCCTAGCACACTGCAACCTCAAGCAGGTAAGATCACTTCTGATGCAACCGAGAAGTGGATCCATGCCATCAGACACCAGCCGACAGAGGGACACACATCCTCCCTCAGCCCAGACATCTAAGGCAGGAGTGGCTGGCAGAGACTGGCAGTGGAAACTGGCACCCTTGCTCCAGGGCCTCCCCTGACACCGATCACAGGCACATGCCGCTGAACCCAGTCCCAATCACCACCGCAGGCCTCCGTCCATCTTCCTCACTCACTGGACTGACATCAGAGGGAATTCACAGCACTTGCTACAGGTATCTGCTCCCACAGGAACAGGAAACCACACTGAGTAGTGAGAGGAGGTGCCACCGCGCACTCCCCCACCCACCCCTCCCTTTATTTTTGCTGTAGGTTTCCTGTTCCTTGGGGGCAGGTACCATCTCACGCTACAGGGAAAGGAAAAAAATAAGTTCCACAATGTGTTTAAGAAAAAAAATTCTGTCCTGAGATATTCTTATAAATTTGCCTCTGTGTAATGGAGGTGTCCATCCATGCAGTAGCAGGTTGGATATAAGACAGTTCCTAGACAGGAGAGAAAGTAAAATAGTATATATAGACATTACAGCTGGGGATCACAGCTGATTCTTTGTGTGACGTAAAACAAGTTTTTAACAGTCAATGAATTGTTTTACATCACAGACAGAATCAGCAGTGATCCCCAGGATGTAAAGTCTATAAACTTTTTTTCCCTCCCCTACCCAGGAGCTGTGGTATATCAAATCTGTTACTGCATGGTCAGACATCCATTACACAGGGGCAAATTTATAAGTATCTCAGGGCAGGAATTATTTTCTTATAATAAATTCCACAATTGGATGTTATAAGATCTATTAATTAAAATGTAAATTTTTTTTTGTGGCACAGCCCCTTTGAAAGCCTATGTATTACATATGCCTATGAAGCTGTTCAGGTCAGGAGAGTCTGAGTTGGTCCAGACATATGGGTGTTCTCAGCCCGGCCTAAATTGACAACTGAACGATACCCACACAACATACTATGCTGACAGCATGCGTAAATGCTTACAAGAGCAATAACTCAAAAAAGGTGACTATCTTCCTACATTCCTAGAAGGATGCTACAATGCATATTGCAGTTCTCCAAATCTTAGAGTGAAATGAAAGCATTTACCAAGAGACATATCAGAAGAGCAGACATTAAAACACTGGGTGCATTTCGTTAAAAGCAGGGCGCAAGTAATGCAAGGAAGTAAAACTAAATTTACAAATCAATGTAGGTGATACCTTGAATTAAAGGGGTCGTCCCATCTTTTACTAAAAGTCTGTAGTTCCCATATGACTGCAGACTGACTACTTACAGCACACACCACCAGAATTCTCCAGTACTGATATGAGGTTATGTGCCAACTAGACATGCTCAACCTCGATCATTTCACTTATTGAGCAGGTGTAATCTGAATGTGACCGCAGTATGCAAATTGTATTCTTCCGATCACAGGACCACCTAGTCTCCACTACAATACAGGAGAATACTGACTGTGCATGATGTGAAGAGTTAAAACACAGTAATGACAGTGACTGAAGACTTCTCACAAGACAGGACAAGACCTTTAAATCTAATGATGCATTTTGAGTTACATATTACTAAAGTGCACCAGAACGTAGCAGTCAGGTACTTCACCACCAGTGTTTATTCTATTAATTTTGTTTCCACCCCACTCACATATCATTGTAATTCTTTAACTCGTTATCCACCAGGCGACCCATCTAGTAGGGCCACATTATTCCAGGGAACATAAATCTCACAGATCAGATAGTAATACAGTGAATTGTCATCTAGGATAGGAGGGTTTTCTTTATGGCAAAAAAAAATATATTGGTTGCTTATGTATGAAAGCAAACCTTCATTTAGACTATGTACAGTTATAAAACACTTTATACAATACACAATGGGCCTTATTAAAAGGGCACAGAAAAACAGACATTGTTCATAACAATCAGAAATATAAGCTGTGGTCAGTAGATTGCTATGGAGTATAAGGCTAGTTTTTCAGTTATTCAGTTTTGAGCAAGGATTCCTCACCCCCCCACCCCCCTATGCTTTAGCCTGAACAGTAAAAAAAAAAAAAAACCCTGATCACTTTTTGCTACAATGCCATAAAACTATTCAGCATCAGCTATAAAAGGACAAAAAAAAACTATTGCGTGCACAGCCCTACTAATTTACAATTCTGATTTACACCCCAACTACTAAAAAGCATTTGCAACAGTAAGTAGCTAAAATGCAATATGTCAGTCATGTTAACAATCAGCCCCCTTTTTTTGCCTTAAGCAGTAATGAATAAGATCCTCTCAGTCTTCCATCTCCAATTCACGCTTCAAGCTGCATGAAGGGAAAAAAAAACAAAAAAAACATTTGTTAATTTGTGCCCAACAACTGTTGTGAAATGTTAATGCAAGAGAGAAACAGTACCTGCTCAGATAGGCATGGACATTATCATATCCGTGGTACTTGGCCAGGTAAACCAGAACCCCTGTGGCACACCGGCCTTTACGCTGCCTGCAGAAACTACAGTTACAGATTCCTCTGCACGGTGGGCATGTCCATTCCTGAAAGGAGAATGTAAAAAGAAGAAGTTGTGTAAAAGTTACAAAAAAAGGTTAGAAGCAATATTTATTCATTTATATAGCACTATTAATTCCATATGCACTTTATGAGAAGATGCATAAATAACAAAAGTGCCAACTTACTGGATCCAATAAAGCAGTCTTCACTTCCTCTCCGTAGCGATTCCTTAGGCAGGGGCCACAGAACTGCCCTCGAACACCAAAACATTCAGGATTTCTGCAGTTTGTCTTTGTATCTATTGTCTTCTGGCGACACTGGTGACAGGTTGAACCCTAAGTAAAAACAAGTTGCATCCAACTTAAAAAAAGGAGAAGTATTCTCAAGAAGTCCTCATAAGAACTAAAAAGCTCAGCACAAGTTCTGCTGTATCACATTCAGCCATCAGTGGTTTGTTCAAAAGTCTACACTGCTATCATTTTATTTACAAAGAGAGAAGGGCAATTAAACAAATACGGTTCCAGACAGTGAGGAACATTTTTAGGAGACCTGTTCATGGAGTAGCAAATGCTGCAAACTGGTGATTTGCAAGATTTATAGTAGCAGCTTATCATAAGCCAAGAAGAAAGCAAGTAGCTAACTGATGTGCATAAAATGGGTTAGTGTGGTTTCACATTTTCGTTTGTGAACGCAGCGTTCCAGACGCATGCGCACCGAGTTCCTATGTTTAACATGGGAATGCATGGTACCTGCGTTTAGCTGCACATAATTTCAGCACCCTCCGAATGCGGTTTGTTGCATTTTTTGTGCATTCACGGGCGCTTGTTTTATCAACAAGCGTCCGCAAGCGCACAAAAAAAAAAATGCATGGATCTGCAGTGTCCTCCACATGACAGCGCAGGAGAACGCTATGGATCACATTGCAATCTCTCCCGGGAGATCAGCGGCGGCCACTGGGAGATCAGCGGGAGCAGCCGCTAATCTCCGGGTGGTGTTGGCGCAGGAGATTTGAAGAAACAGCTGATCCGACAGCTATTAAAATCTGTGGTGCAGACATCACCTCTTCGGTGTTGGCGCAGGAGATTTAAACAACTGTCAGATCAGCGGTTTCTTCAAATCTCCCACACAGACACCGGGAGATCAGCGACGGCCGCCGGGAGGAGGAGATTTCTGCTGCTGATCTCCGCCTCCCGGCCACCGATTGGCTGGCTAGGCACCATAGTGATGTGAACGCATGCAGAGAATCTCCACTGCGGTCACATCAGTATGGCAGCGTCTGCATGCCCTCCACATGCAGACAAACGCAAATGTGAAACCAGCCTTGGAGAGTTAACTGGGCTAAAAGTTAACCCCTCTATGGCACACTCTGCCAGGGTCTGGTCAGGCACTAGTGGCCAAACTATTGAAAATCAGCTGTACACTATGTAAAGTAAAAGCTCTCAATGCAAGAGAATGACACCAGAAAAAAAAAAGTCTATGGCAAACTTGTTTATTTTCACACTACCTAATTAAAGCAATTTAATAAGTCATTTGCTTCAAGTATTAAGCTATCAGCACATTACACAAACTGCAAAGTGTTACAATGAAGATGAGCAAAATGTCTTTTAAAAGAACTTATACAATCCTGTGCAAAACCCCAACCATACAAGTAGTTTTTATGACTTAGATTATCTGTGCGTCTCAATATGAAAATGTAGCAATAGTGAATGTTTCATAAAAAGGACCCCCCCCACCCCTTTAAAGAAGTGTTGACTCCAATGCCCATATTATGTCATCACAAAACAATCCCTATCTCGGGTGCAGACTGTACTTTTGCAAATTATACTCACTGTAACTCTGTTGTAGATTTTTTCTCGTCCATTGATACAGATGGCGTCCAGTTCCTCTTCAGTGATGTCTTCAACTGGTCGGATTACATGGGGAATAGTCAAGGAACTCTGCCGACGATATCTAGGCACATAGTTGTCTTCCTGTAAAGGAATTAAACATTAAGATCGATCTATATCAAAAAGCAACAAAATGCTGTTTCTAGACGAGATGAATGATAACACGTTGCAATACGTGAGGGATACAATTCAGAAAGTTAAATAAAAAGCCAAGGAGATAAAATGTGGACAAGCAGCTATTTCCTACAAAATAGCCTTCGCATGACATAGAAAAGTGACTAGATAATGATCATGGAGGCTTGTAAAGTACAACCGCACTGCATGGCATCAATCAGAACAAGGAAAAGTTAGGTGAACTTACATCCGACTCCTCGTCCAGCTTTCTTTTTCTAATCAAATAGTAGCGGTCATCTTCATCCTCATCATCATCTGGGGTGGGGCTGGGAGGACCGTCAATAAGAGATCTGGATCTGGTATGGGGGCGAGAGCTTCTTTCTGGATTCCTCCTTCTATTGCCAGGAGTGCACGGTGTTCTGGGAGTACGTTTTGCTTTCTAACAGAAAAAGAAAGTTAAATTTATGGTAAAAATATTTATCACATTAAATGATCTGTATTTTATGCTTGGAACATTCTTACAACCGTAATGCCAAGGAGAAGAAAGAAATCAAATCAGTCTGCAACTTACCATGGAGGGAGAGAATGGACTTGGGATTGACAGGATGCCAGGCATGCTTTTAAGTTCTGCCATCAACTTTGCAAGCTGAAAAATAGGATAATGTCACTTTTTAACAGTAGATCACACAAATGATACAAAACTGCTCTAAGCCTAACTGATCATAAGCCCTACTGCTGAAATTCACATCCACAAGAGGCAACACCAAACATACGCGTTCTTATTTTCAAATTTAACCAAATTGCAAACTACTGTATTTTTCGGATTATATGATGCACTTTTGTTCGCACACATTTTGGGGGACAGTTGGGGTGCATCTACTATCTACAATGTGCTATAGGGGGATAGGGGAGGAAGCAGCGGCTCTGGAGCAGTGTCTGGGGGCTGATGCAGGCTACAGCTGCTGGCCATGGTCACATGGGCCAGCTCATTAGACTCATGTAATATTCACTGCATCTCCCAGTCCATCACCAGCAGGGGGTGCGGTGCATATGACATGAGCCTAATGAACGGGGGGGCACAGCTCAGCAGTTGCAACTGCAGACCCGTGCAATCCTGTGAGAATAGTCAACGCTTTATATTCATCTTTCATTGGGCAAGGTGTGCCAATGGGGGAAAAGGGGGGGGTAACTAGGTGTGCAAGAGGGGACATACATACCAGGTTTGAGGGAGGGATTTTATGTATCAGGATGGGGGACACATGCTGATTGTTGAGATGGACACTGGCATAGGACGGACCCCTTTTAACATTACTTTTTTTTCCTTTACACGTGAGGGTGCATCTTATAATGTGAAAAATATGGTATGTTCTCACTGTGTTTACATGGGTTTCCACTGGGTTTTTCCTCCCACACAAAGACACTAATAAGGGATTTACATTGTGAGCCCCAATGGGGACAATTATGATCATGTCTGTAAAGCCTGTGGAACTATTAGCACTGTATAAGTGGGTAAAATACAGCTTTGAATGAGCAACAGACATAAGAATCACACATTTAATATGTATCACAATCTTAAATGAATTTGCCAGCAGGTTTTTGCATCTAGCCCAGTAAGTGACATCACTGGAATCAAGGCATCTTCCCTATATAATGCTGCTCTCCGATTACATAGCAAAATCACTGCTGATTGGTAATGAGCGAGCTTGCGAGCTTGCTGGCCATGGTTCATTTATCAAGCATCAGGGTTTTTGGGCTTGACTCGAGCACTGAGTATAATGGAAGTTAATGGGAAATTTGAACATTTTTAAACACATGCTTGATTGAGTAACAAGCCGTGGCGAGCTTGCCCCCATCACTACTACTGACCGATTCCCTTTATAGGCCCAGTTCCACAGATAATTGTGCAGAGATTGTTCGCAGATCTCTGGTTGCAGTGAAATCATGGACACATTGTTACATTTGTACACAGCCACAAAATGGAACAATATGTCCATGATTCACTGCAACCAGAGATCTAGGAAGAAGGTCTGCACAATTATCTGTGTGTGTAACTGGGCCTTAAACCTATTTGGAAATGACCCTGCACAGCTTGAACTGTGCTGTCCAACAAGACAACTGAGCTGCAATGGGGCCCATCGGATGTTGCCCATATTCACTCTTACTTTCCCATTGTATACAACAATTTCTGAAGCAAATTTCAAACACAAGTGAACACCAAAGCAGTCATCACACAGCTTTTGTGTTCTTAAGAATATTAAACTAGATAAGCACAAAATACAGGCAAATTGTTAACTCAACAGACTGAGCTGGGGGGCGGGAAAGGGGGTGGAATAGAAAAATGCCCAAAAGAATTAAGGCTGTAGCAGTCATGCTTAAAAGTTATACTTTTGGCGACCCATTGTTAATATACCTATGCAGATGAAACTGCAGGTCAGAACAAATGAGGTTATTTATCACACATGGTAACACTTCACATACCATCTCTTTGTTTTGTTTGATGTTCATGGCACGTTTCTCTAAAAAGTTGGAGCCGCCCTCATTGTCAGAGTCATCGGACTCGTCCTTTTCTTTTTTCTTTTCTGCCTTTTCTTCCTTCTTTGGTGGACTTGTTCTCAGATTCTTCTTTGGGGAAACTTGAGCGCCACTTTCAGCGGGGTATTCTTTTTGGCTTGAGCTCTCATGGACCTTCTAAGCACCGTAGGTCTCTCTTCAGAATCGGATTCAATTTTCTTTACAAAAAATAAAAATATGCATGATATTTATATACTACACCAGCTGACATATTGCAGTAAGAAACCCCCCCCCCCAATTTGGGTCCACATACGTTTTAGGAATTCTAGATTTATTAAGTTGCAGAGCCCCAATAGTGATGTCGCCTGTGTAGTGGATATTAATCGTGCCCCCCCCCCCCCCCGGAAAATAACTTAAAGTACGAGGCAGGACTTAGCGCTGGAAAAATCCACACCCTGCTGGACTAGTCCGGGGCTGTTTAGAACGTGTTGGGAAGCCGACAGGTTCCCATAGAAAGCTACATTACAATTGGGTGCTTCAAAGGGAATCTGTTAAAAGGATCTTGCTATGTAATCTCAGATCATTTAGAAGTTTTAATAGAATTAGTTCTCTCTACTTCTGACCTAGCAGAGCTCTCTGAATGACTAGCTCTGTATAACCTTGCCAATCCTGGGCTTTGGAGGGGTTATATAAGGCAGCAGGACTAGATAGTATGAGACACCTAGTCCTGCAGTGATTCTCTCATGCTGATAAAATCATTTTATTGAAACAAAGCCTAGTAAGTGACATCACTGGAGTCAGGGTCTAAGCCATTGTACCATGCTGCTCTTAAGGGGCCATCACACACATCAATATCGCTGCTGCACACGGCGTTGCAACGATATTGACGCGTGTGACATGGTGAATCAACCAGCGATAAATCGCTGGTTGATGGTCGCCAGGTTTTCAGACAGGTCCGTAAACCTGGCGATGGTCGCCCAGTGGACATGCAGCATCGCTGCATGTGACACCAGGAGACGCGCGATCAGCCAGCTCCCAGTGCATCTCAGCAAGCACTGGGAGCTGGTATCCATGTAAACAAGCGGGTAACTAATCGCCGCGCAGCGCTTAGTTACCCGCTTGTATACATAGATACCAGCGTTCTCGCTGGTACTGATCGCTGGTGAGCCTGCCTGTGAGACAGCTCACCAGCGATCAGCCGTCAATGTCGCCAGTGATCAGATCGCTGGCGACATTGAAGTGTGTGACAGGGCCTTTAAACTAGATAGCAAAATAATGCATATTTTTTAAATATATTTGAAAAATATAAAAAAAAAAAAAACATTTTAAAAAAAATATATATATAGTAATATCAAAAAACATTTACACCTACTACTCACCATGTCATTTTCTGTAAATCCACTGAACGATTCGGAATCTGAATCCTGAGAGAATATTTTGGCCAGCTCCTGACTTGTGCCTTTTCTAAACTTGTTTTTCTGAGAGTAAGGGAGAGAAAAAAATTAAATAGAAAGAAAAAAAAAAAATGTATATATACACTTTAAGCTTAGTAATTTTCCATAAAATGCTCAGAGTGAAAATCACATTTACAAGTGCACTATGAAAGAATAGCTTTTGTTACTAAGAAAATGGCCGAGGTTTAATAACCATTTCAGAGCAGTTATGGCAATCATCAAGCATCTTAGGTCAGGTGACATTTCAAAGGGGAGAATAAGTAGATAATCTACTCCCAACAATTACTACCTAGACCCGCTAGCAAAAAGTAAAATGAAATTACAGGAGATGGTGTATATTCATAAGCGCTCTATAGAAATGTTAGCAGAAGCATGCAGGTTCTAATCAAGCACAACACATTACTTGCATTTCCAGCATGGAGCGCTCCGTTCAGAGCGCGCTTCTACCACACTTACTGTGTTTGCAAAATTATCAGAGCCAAAGCTGTCACAACTGTCATCGGAGGATGAGGAGGTCTCCATGGAGATTAAATTCACATGACGAAATTTCTGGAAATTCTTAGATTTTGAAAGTTCAGTACTCTGCAAAGGAAAAAGCAGTGACATTTCAAACCATGGATTATACATCATAAAATAAAAATGTGATGCATGTTCACCACTAAAGTCCACTCTAATATCAAACTGATGGGATTCCTGGGTGTCGGACCCCACCAATCAACTACGTAGCCATATGTGTAGTGGCCGCCACCGAGAAATAATGAAGATCAGCTGCTGCTTTCTCCAAAAAGCTGGTTTATATATTTGCCCTGGAATCTGCAGCAGAAATTCAAGCTACAATCTCAGGTTTTTGATGAATTGCAGTTTAAATTGTCACAGGTCTGCACGAGGATTAATCCTCTCAAATGACGCTCGTCACTAACCACCGGGCTTCTCAAAGCATGAATCCAATTAGAAACAATCATAGTTTTCTGCAGAAAAGTCTGAGTTAACACCCTGTGTCAACATTCCCCATGACTTTTTTTTTAATAAGATATATTTTATTAATGAAAAAGCACAAATAACAAATTAGTCATACAAAACATACATTTTCTATATATATCAGGTCCCGGTCCCAAACTCTCCCCACTGGCCCCCCTCCCTCCCTTTTTTGGAATCAGAAAAATATTCATACGTAAGGAAATTAATAACATACAACTGTAAAACTGCAGTTGTCCATTTTTGATAATATAAAGAATTCCCTTTCCCTCACCACCCACCCCCCTTTACAGACAGCAACATTTCTTATTTCTGAACGATATATGTAAGATATGATCAATAATTACCCTAAACATTTTATGACCCTTTACACACCATTAGACATGTCTCTGCCAGAACATCCTTTCCAATCTCAGCCCTCACCTTCCACGCTGCCCACAAGTTATCACAATTTAGCATTTTTTTACATTTATGGTAGATTTTTTTCCTCCATCAGCACCACAGTCTACTTGACGTATATATTCCTGTTTAGTAGGAGGCTCCATTCGTACCCAATATCTAGCTATGACTTTTCTAGCAGCATACAAGAGTCTGGCAACTGCCAGTTTTGCAATATCAGTGCCCACCACCTCTTCCACATATCCCAACAGGCAGACCACTGGATCTCTAGGGACTACACAATGATAGCCATTCCCAATGAGGGCAGCCAACTCAGACCAGATTCCCCATGACTCCTTACATGAGTTATTGGGATCCGCAAGGCTAATCATACCCCTAGTGCAGTGTTCCTCACTCCAGTCCCCAGGAGCAACTATCAGGTCATGTCTTCAGGACTTCCTTAGCATTGCACAGGGGTTCAAATAATCACCTATGCAGTTGATTTAATTATCAACTTTGCAATACTAAGGAAATACTGAACACTGCATAGTTGGTGGCTTTTAAAGAGTGAAGTTGAGGAACACTGTTCTAGAGCTAAATGTATTGTATTTTACAGATTAAAAGATGCGCCCCAAATTTAGAGAAGGAAAATGGGGGGATTGGGGAGGCAAAGGTAAAGATTTTTGAAGGTTAAAATGGCGGTTCTCAGGAGTGTCTTATATTCAGAGGTTAGTTAAATGGGGGAGGGGGGTGCACAGTGGAGCAAGGTTACAGGAGGCAGGGTCACAAACAGGAATATGGCGACATCACAAGTAGAGCGATGATGCTGGTCTGGGGCTCAGGATGAGGTGTTGCGGTGGCACCAACGAGCGATGCTGCGGGCCCTTTGCCCAGAGGATGGGGTGCCACAGAGGCACCAGCAGGTGATGCAGCATCACCCCACTGGTGCCACCGGAGGAGGTGGTGTTACAGCAGCACCATACATATATGATAGTGGACTTTAGCAAAAATGGCCACAGAGGCAGTACATGCAAAGTTCGAGATCTTGGCTCTCCTAGGACTGACCAGACCCACCTCATCGAATCCCTCGCCACACAGAGCATAACACACCAAATATATTTTCAAAACCTTACTGAGAGGTATCTGTATTAACATAACACCTTGCTCATACTATTTTTTTTGTCATTAGCTTCTTTTGTGGATACATTTTAATGGCAGCAGCTTAAAAGGGAACCTGTCAGGTGGTTTATGCCCTCCAGCTATCACTGTCTGTACTTGTAGCTGTATAATACTATTCTAATCATCCCTGTCTGAGCTCATAGTGTAATGTGAAAAGTGAAAAAAAAGCATTTATACACTTACATTTCATTCTACACCTTGGAGGAGGGGGACTGTCTGGCAGGATAATAGTTAACTCACTATTAATTTACATCACAGTTCCTTTAGCCATGCAATGATCATGTGACTAAAGTAGGTGGAGCTAAGCGAGCAAACTCAGGTTACAGGGACTTCACTCCGCCTATTGTAGTCACATGATTGACATCACATCAGGTCTCCCAACATGTTCTAACATAAGGCTGAAATGTTAACTATTAACCTGCCAAACAGACCCTGTCCTCCAAGCTGGGGACTGACTGCCTCATTACATAAGGAAAAGTGTATAAATGCTTTTTTTTCCACCTTTAACATTACACTGAGCTCAGACAGGGATGATTAGAATAGTATTATAAAGATGCAGCTAGTGTGATAGCTGGAGAGGCATAAATTAGCTGACACGTTCACTTTAATGTAGGCACAAATCTGCCTGATCACATGAGTGCAGGAGCACTCTGCTAGTGGTTGCCCAGTGTAGGATTGCTCACAAATTACTCTCTTCAAACTTACAAACTTTAATATCAAACAGGGAGGAGTCTGGGAACTTCACCCCGGGTAAGCTGACTGGTAGAGATGCAAGATGGCCGAAACCCCACCCTTATAAACCAAAGGAGGGTAGCTGAATCGAGAGAAAAAAAAAGACTGCACAGGATAGGATAAACCAAATATGTGAGTCACTAACGCAGGGGGAATGCTTTAACCCCTAAGGCAGGGGTGGGGAACTCCAGTCCTCAAGGGCCGCCAACAGGTCATGTTTTCTGGATTTCCTTAGCATTGCACAGGGGTTTGAATAATCACCAGTGCAGGTGATTATATTATCACCTGTGCAATACTAAGGAAATCCTGAAAACATGACCTGTTGGCGGCCCTTGAGGACTGGAGTTCCCCACCACTGCCCTAAGGGCTGGTCAGTCAACTGGCAGCAGCTGCAGTGCCCCGCACTCGCAATCTGCGCATCCAACCTGCTCCACCGATGCCACCCCCCTACCCGCAAGAAAGCTATATCCGGATTGTAAGACATGCCCACATGCCCCCCCAATTGAGGGGAAAAGTGTCTTATCCAGAAGATTCAGTGTTAATTCCAGGCTCCATTCCACGCGTCATGTATGCTAAATTACCGTAGTTTGATTATTGAGCGGATAAAGCAGTGCTGCCTACTGAAACATTTGGGCACTGACAATGGACCTCGCTAGTCAGAAATGCGATGGATTTAGTTTCTATTCCGCACGTTCTGTACCTGCAATGCCTTTCCCTTTTAATCGCTGGAATATTTTAAATGAAGATTCAATAAATTGTTTTAACCAAAAAAATGCCCAAATAACTTGTGTTGGGTCTTTTTCAGTATATTTCATTCTACCTCGGAGCCATTTGACTAAGCATCACATCGGTGAGCCGACTAGCTTCTCCATCAATCATAGACCTATAAATAAAATTGCTGTCTCACTGATTTTAAAAACGGCAGCCCATAAGATGAAGAATGTTAAGTTGCGGCTTCGTTTTTAGTTCAGTTTCAATGTTACATTGACAATTGGTGCTACTTTTTTCACTCTTCAATGATCGCCTTAAGTTTTACATGCTTAAAATAAACACTAATACAATACAGGATAACGGCAGCTGGAGATAACAGTAATCTCCCGTACCGGAAGCAGGTGTTAACACAACTTACTGCTGAAATAACAGTATTCAAGGGCAGCTCACCGCACGGCTGCACTTCCCAGAATCTCGTTTTTGTCTTCATAGTCTAACACAGTTTTTGGTTTCCTTACTATATTTTGTAATCAAGCTGCCTTGAAATTTTAAAGCAAGTTTCTGTTTGCCGCACAAAACGTGTACAGCAATTTACATCAGGTGCATATAGTTTATATTTCAGACTGATACAGGTATATATTGAGTGGGGAGACTATTCCCCGCCTTTCAAAAAAAAGGAGGTGGAGCACAGGGAACATAGTGCCTCCAGGCTCCAGCAGGGAGGATCACACACAATGGAATTAGCTGGCATGATGCACAGAAGGATTAAAAACAAGTCCTGACTGCAAGAAACATTTGTTTCTATTAGTCCAAAAGGCAGGAAACCTCCTCAATGTAAATGTGTAACATTCATGTCTATGTACATTAGATACAAAAAATGAGAGCAGGGGCCCATTTTTCAGAAAGGAGGAGATCCGAATGCAAAACTTTACTTTCTGCTCAAATTAATTATTATTTATATAGCGCCATTATATTCCAAGGCGCTTTACATGCTAAAAAGGGCAGACTAGGACAAGTAACATAGTAACAATACAAGTAACAATAAATGTTGACAATTCGGTCATACAGATACAAGAGGGAGAAATCCTGTCCACAAAGGCTCACAGTCTACGAGGGGCGGGTGGGGATACAGTGGGAGGGGATTTAAAAAACTAAACAGAAGCCATAATCCATGAGCCCATTTGGCTTCTGTATCTGACTTCTTGACATGAGGGCAGCACTGAATTACACAGCTCAATACTTGCCAGGTTTCTGCCCATCATATAAAAGTATCTATGAAAAGCAATGAGATTGGACAGGAGACCATGCCTGTACCAGCCCCATTAGTCACCTACGGACTGTCAGTCAGCAAACTTATTGTGTTTTGCCTTTTGACAATTTTTATATTAAAGTTTTTGAAACAGAAAATTCAGAAATCACCCCCTCTGGCATTTTATAAACATGAATCCTCTTTTGCTTAACACTTTATGTTTGACCATTGGAGGTTTAGAAGATAGTCATTCTGAAGACTGGTTGGGTTACTTATCCCGCTGAGAACCACATTTACTGCTAAATCTTAAGAGAAAGCAGTAATTTTATAAAAATGACAGCAAGCAGCTCAGTAAGCGACACATCGCTGGAATCCGGGTCAGTAGCTCTACAATATGCTGCTGTCAGATGGGATGGCAAACATCTGATGAGTTTCCCTTTAAATGGAATCCCAGCTTCCCACTTTTACTTGCTTTCATGACCTGATGTGTTTTTTCCCTTAAAAAATGATTGTGAAAAGAGTGAGCAGTCAAGTATGGGTTCGTCGCATTCCAAACCTGCTTTAAACAATGGAAAAGGAAAACAAAAAAAAAAAACAAAAAAAAAAGCAGTCAAAATGGATCAAAAACAGATAATGCGTTTCTGAAGTGTGTTTTGAAAAGCTGATCCAGCTGAAAAATAGTAGTAGCTGTGTTTGGATGTGCATCATTTGTGCACTGTCTGAACGCAGCCTGTTGCATTTTTTGTGCATTGACGGGTGCTTATTTTATCAGCAAGCGCCTGCAAGTGCACATAGAAAGCATGGATCTCAATGAATCCACAGTGTACTCCGCATGACAGCACAGGAGAACGCTGTGGATCTCATTGAAATCACTCCCGGTAGCCAATCAGCGATCTCGGCGGTGGCTAGAAGGAGATCTCTGCCGCCGATCTGCGCCTTCCGGCCAGCGCCGAGACAGCGGATTGGCTGTCCAGGCACTATACTGATGTGCCCGCATGTGTAGAATCTCCGCTGCGTTCACATCAGTATGGCAGCGTTTGTGTCTTCATGCCTTCTGCATGCAGACACAAACGCAAATGTGAACGTAGTGTGAACATAGCCTAAGACTAATGCCAGCCTCTAGGGTAGTGTCCCACAGCTCCAGTCCTCAGGAGCCACCTGCAGTGCAGTTTCCTCAGTATTGCACAGTGGTTGGAATCCCCAGTGCAGGTGATAACACCTGTGCAATACTAGTGAACCCTGAGAACATGACCTGCTGGTGGCTCCTGGGGACCGGATTTGGGGACCACTGCTGTGGAGGAGACCCCATAACTAGTGGACCATTACAGAGCACCAGGAGTCTATATACAAGGTTTTTGTCGCTGGTTTACAGTCGGGTGAGTGGCGATGGGGACAGAAGGTGAGTACACCTGGGCCTTCCACAACACAGTATGTGATCTGTGGAGTGACGACTATTAACCCACAATAGAAATTGTACAGTTACTGATATTCACCAACAGTGTCACATTTGTGATATTTGGCCTTTTGGAAGATGTTGGTCTCAGCATGCTGAGACTTGTAGTCCCCTCCACACACACACACACCGCTGATACATGTAGACCCCTACAGCTGGAGAGCACACTGGGCCTTGTAGTCCCCCCACACAGCTGGGCCTTGTAGTTCTCTCCCCCCCCACACACACACACACACAGCTGGGTCTTGTAGTTCTCCCCACCCACACACACACAGCTGGCCTTGTAGTCTCCCCCACCACACACAGCTGGGCTTGTAGTTCTCCCCCCCACCCACACACAGCTGGGCCTTGTAGTTCTCCCCCCCACCCACACACAGCTGGGCCTTGTAGTTCTCCCCCCCCACCCACACACAGCTGGGCCTTGTAGTTCTCCCCCCCACACACACACAGCTGGGCCTTGTAGTTCTCCCCCACACACACACACAGCTGGGCCTTGTAGTTCTCCCCCCACACACACACACAGCTGGGCCTTGTAGTTCTCCCCCACACACACACACAGCTGGGCCTTGTAGTTCTCCCCCACACACACACACAGCTGGGCCTTGTAGTTCTCCCCACACACACACACACAGCTGGGCCTTGTAGTTCTCCCCACACACACACACAGCTGGGCCTTGTAGTTCTCCCCACACACACACACAGCTGGGCCTTGTAGTTCTCCCCACACACACACACACAGCTGGCCTTGTAGTTCTCCCCACACACACACACACAGCTGGGCCTTGTAGTTCTCCCCCACACACACACACAGCTGGGCCTTGTAGTTCTCCCCCCACACACACAGCTGGGCCTTGTAGTTCTCCCACACACACACACACAGCTGGGCCTTGTAGTTCTCCCACACACACACACACACAGCTGGGCCTTGTAGTTCTCCCCCACACACACACACAGCTGGGCCTTGTAGTTCTCCCCCACACACACACACACACAGCTGGGCCTTGTAGTTCTCCCCCCACACACACACACAGCTGGGCCTTGTAGTTCTCCCCACACACACACAGCTGGGCCTTGTAGTTCTCCCCCACACACACACAGCTGGGCCTTGTAGTTCTCCCCCCACACACACACACAGCTGGGCCTTGTAGTTCTCCCCCACACACACACAGCTGGGCCTTGTAGTTCTCCCCACACACACACAGCTGGGCCTTGTAGTTCTCCCCCACACACACACACAGCTGGGCCTTGTAGTTCCCCCCACAACACACACAGCTGGCCTTGTAGTTCTCCCCCCACACACACACACAGCTGGGCCTTGTAGTTCTCCCCCCACACACACACACAGCTGGGCCTTGTAGTTCTCCCCACACACACACCACACAGCTGGGCCTTGTAGTTCTCCCACACACACACACACAGCTGGGCCTTGTAGTTCTCCACACACACACAGCTGGGCCTTGTAGTTCTCCCACACACACACAGCTGGGCCTTGTAGTTCTCCACCACACACACAGCTGGGCCTTGTAGTTCTCCCCCACACACACAGCTGGGCCTTGTAGTTCTCCCCACACACACACAGCTGGGCCTTGTAGTTCTCCCCACACACACACACAGCTGGGCCTTGTAGTTCTCCCCACACACACACACAGCTGGGCCTTGTAGTTCTCCCCACACACACACACAGCTGGGCCTTGTAGTTCTCCCCCACACACACACAGCTGGGCCTTGTAGTTCTCCCCACACACACACACAGCTGGGCCTTGTAGTTCTCCCCACACACACACACAGCTGGGCCTTGTAGTTCTCCCCACACACACACACAGCTGGGCCTTGTAGTTCTCCCACACACACACACAGCTGGGCCTTGTAGTTCTCCCACACACACACACAGCTGGGCCTTGTAGTTCTCCCCACACACACACAGCTGGGCCTTGTAGTTCTCCCCACACACACACACACAGCTGGGCCTTGTAGTTCTCCCCACACACACACACACAGCTGGGCCTTGTAGTTCTCCCCACACACACACACACACAGCTGGGCCTTGTAGTTCTCCCCCACACACACACACAACAGCTGGGCCTTGTAGTTCTCCCACACACACACACACAGCTGGGCCTTGTAGTTCTCCCACACACACACACACACAGCTGGGCCTTGTAGTTCTCCCCACACACACACACAGCTGGGCCTTGTAGTTCTCCCCACACACACACAGCTGGGCCTTGTAGTTCTCCCCACACACACACACACAGCTGGGCCTTGTAGTTCTCCCCACACACACACACACACAGCTGGGCCTTGTAGTTCTCCCCACAATCACCACACACACACACAGCTGGGCCTTGTAGTTCTCCCCACACACACACACACAGCTGGGCCTTGTAGTTCTCCACACACACACACACAGCTGGGCCTTGTAGTTCTCCCACACACACACACAGCTGGGCCTTGTAGTTCTCCCCACACACACACAGCTGGGCCTTGTAGTTCTCCCCCCACACACACACACAGCTGGGCCTTGTAGTTCTCCCCCCACACACACAGCTGGGCCTTGTAGTTCTCCCCCCACACACACACAGCTGGGCCTTGTAGTTCTCCCCCACACACACACAGCTGGGCCTTGTAGTTCCCCCACACACACAGCTGGGCCTTGTAGTTCTCCCCACACACACAGCTGGGCCTTGTAGTTCTCCCCACACACACAGCTGGGCCTTGTAGTTCTCCCCACACACAGCGCCTGTTTCCCACACACACAGCTGGGCCTTGTAGTTCTCCACACACACACACACACACACACAGCTGGGCCTTGTAGTTCTCCACACACACACACACACACACAGCTGGGTCTTGTAGTTCTCCCCCCCTCACACACAGCTGGGTCTTGTAGTTCTCCCCCCCTCACACACAGCTGGGTCTTGTAGTTTCTCCCCCCTCACACACAGCTTGGTCTTGTAGTTCTCCCCCCACACACACAGCTGGGCCTTGTAGTTCTCCCCACACACACACACAGCTGGGCCTTGTAGTTCTCCCCACACACACACACACGCTGGGCCTTGTAGTTCTCCCACACCACACACAGCTGGGCCTTGTAGTTCTCCCCACACACACACACAGCTGGGCCTTGTAGTTCTCCCCACACACACACAGCTGGGTCTTGTAGTCCCCCGTGAAGTCTCGGTAGCTCAGCACATTTCCCGCGCTCTCCGCTGTATCACGTGACACACCCTTTCCCCGCCGGGAGGCAGCACGTGTTCCGGTGCCCGCACTGCCCTCACAGCCGGTGTCTCCGGCCCCGTACCTCCGTCATCTCCACCCTCGGTACAGACGGATAAAAAGTAGAAACACAAAAACGACCATGCAACCGACAGAAACCAGGACCGGCCGCGCAACAGCAGCGAGGACACCGGTCGCCACGTGTTCTGCCCCGAGGTGACTGACACTACAATCGCTCACCTGGAGCTTGAAGGGATCCATGATGATAACGGAGGTGAGGCGCCACTCACTGCACAGCTGGACGAGGATTGCGCGCCAAAGTTTCCCCGCGAAAAAGTTAAGAGTTCGGGGTGTGGTCAATAAGGGGCGTGGTTATCACCTCAAAGCCAATACGCTGAGAAGGGGCGTGGTTATCACCTCAAAGCCAATACACTGAGAAGGGGCGTGGTTGTTTGGTGATGTACAGAGAAGGGGCGTGGTTGTTGTAGGGGCGCCCCGCCCTCTGCGTCCGGATCACAGAGCAGTCAGTCAGCGCTGGCGGGAAATAAAGAAATGTGGAGGAAGGAGGGAGAGGCTACAACACTGAGGGCAGATAGACACACGTGTCACACTGTGCCCGGACACTGAGGGCAGATAGACACACGTGTCACACTGTGCCCGGACACTGAGGGCAGATAGACTCACGTGTCACACTGTGCCCGGACACTGAGGGCAGATAGACACACGTGTCACACTGTGCCCGGACACTGAGGGCAGATAGACACACGTGTCACACTGTGCCCGGACACTGAGGGCAGATAGACACACGTGTCACACTGTGCCCGGACACTGAGGGCAGATAGACACACGTGTCACACTGTGCCCGGACACTGAGGGCAGATAGACACACGTGTCACACTGTGCCCGGACACTGAGGGCAGATAGACACACGTGTCACACTGTGCCCGGACACTGAGGGCAGATAGACACACGTGTCACACTGTGCCCGGACACAGAGGGCAGATAGACACACGTGTCACACTGTGCCCGGACACTGAGGGCAGATAGACACACGTGTCACACTGTGCCCGGACACTGAGGGCAGATAGACACACGTGTCACACTGTGCCCGGACACTGAGGGCAGATAGACACACGTGTCACACTGTGCCCGGACACACTGAGGGCAGATAGACACACGTGTCACACTGTGCCCGGACACACTGAGGGCAGATAGACACACGTGTCACACTGTGCCCGGACACTGAGGGCAGATAGACACACGTGTCACACTGTGCCCGGACACTGAGGGCAGATAGACACACGTGTCACACTGTGCCCGGACACACTGAGGGCAGATAGACACACGTGTCACACTGTGCCCGGACACACTGAGGGCAGAGGCTTCTACACACGTGTCACACTGTGCCCGGACACTGAGGGCAGATAGACACACGTGTCACACTGTGCCCGGACACACACTGAGGGCAGATAGACACACATGTCACACTGTGCCCGGACACTGAGGGCAGATAGACACACGTGTCACACTGTGCCCGGACACACACTGAGGGCAGATAGACACACGTGTCACACTGTGCCCGGACACTGAGGGCAGATAGACACACGTGTCACACTGTGCCCGGACACTGAGGGCAGATAGACACACGTGTCACACTGTGCCCGGACACTGAGGGCAGATAGACACACGTGTCACACTGTGCCCGGACACTGAGGGCAGATAGACACACGTGTCACACTGTGCCCGGACACACTGAGGGCAGATAGACACACGTGTCACACTGTGCCCGGACACACTGAGGGCAGATAGACACACGTGTCACACTGTGCCCGGACACACTGAGGGCAGAGGCTTCTACACACGTGTCACACTGTGCCCGGACACTGAGGGCAGATAGACACACGTGTCACACTGTGCCCGGACACACACTGAGGGCAGATAGACACACATGTCACACTGTGCCCGGACACTGAGGGCAGATAGACACACGTGTCACACTGTGCCCGGACACACACTGAGGGCAGATAGACACACGTGTCACACTGTGCCCGGACACTGAGGGCAGATAGACACACGTGTCACACTGTGCCCGGACACTGAGGGCAGATAGACACACGTGTCACACTGTGCCCGGACACTGAGGCTCGTCAATTGCACACAAACGTGTCACACTGTGCCCGGACACTGAGGGCAGATAGACACACGTGTCACACTGTGCCCAGACACTGAGGGCAGATAGACACACGTGTCACACTGTGCCCGGACACTGAGGGCAGATAGACACACGTGTCACACTGTGCCCGGACACTGAGGGCAGATAGACACACGTGTCACACTGTGCCCGGACACGAGGGCAGATAGACACACGTGTCACACTGTGCCCGGACACTGAGGGCAGATAGACACACGTGTCACACTGTGCCCGGACACTGAGGGCAGATAGACACACGTGTCACACTGTGCCCGGACACTGAGGGCAGATAGACACACGTGTCACACTGTGCCCGGACACTGAGGGCAGATAACACACGTGTCACACTGTGCCCGGACACTGAGGGCAGATAGACACACGTGTCACACTGTGCCCGGACACTGAGGGCAGATAGACACACGTGTCACACTGTGCCCGGACACACTGAGGGCAGATAGACACACGTGTCACACTGTGCCCGGACACTGAGGGCAGATAGACACACGTTCACACTGTGCCCGGACACACTGAGGGCAGATACACACGTGTCACACTGTGCCCGGACACTGAGGGCAGATAGACACACTGTCACACTGTGCCGGACACATGAGGCAGATAGACACACTGTCACACGTGCCCGGACACTGAGGGCAGATAGACACACGTGTCACACTGTGCCCGGACACTGAGGCAGATAGACACACGTGTCACACTGTGCCCGGACACTGAGGGCAGATAGACACACGTGTCACACTGTGCCCGGACACTGAGGGCAGATAGACACACGTGTCACACTGTGCCCGGACACTGAGGCAGATAGACACACGTGTCACACTGTGCCCGACACTGAGGGCAGATAGACACACGTGTCACACTGTGCCCGGACACTGAGGGCAGATAGACACACGTGTCACACTGTGCCCGGACACTGAGGCAGATACACACGTGTCACACTGTGCCCGGACACTGAGGCAGATAGACACACGTGTCACACTGTGCCCGGACACAGAGGGCAGATGACACACTGTCACACTGTGCCGGACACTGAGGCAGATAGACACACGTGTCACACTGTGCCCGGACACTGAGGGCAGATAGACACACGTGTCACACTGTGCCCGGACACTGAGGCAGATAGACACACGTGTCACACTGTGCCCGGACACTGAGGGCAGATAGACACACGTGTCACACTGTGCCCGGACACTGAGGGCAGATAACACACGTGTCACACTGTGCCCGACACTGAGGCAGATAGACACACGTGTCACACTGTGCCCGGACACTGAGGCAGATAGACACACGTGTCACACTGTGCCCGGACACTGAGGGCAGATAGACACACGTGTCACACTGTGCCCGGACACTGAGGCAGATAGACACACGTGTCACACTGTGCCCGGACACGAGGGCAGATAGACACACGTGTCACACTGTGCCCGACACTGAGGGCAGATAGACACACGTGTCACACTGTGCCCGGACACTGAGGGCAGATAGACACACGTGTCACACTGTGCCCGGACACTGAGGGCAGATAGACACACGTGTCACACTGTGCCCGGACACTGAGGGCAGATAGACACACGTGTCACACTGTGCCCGGACACTGAGGGCAGATAGACACACGTGTCACACTGTGCCCGGACACTGAGGGCAGATAGACACACGTGTCACACTGTGCCCGGACACACTGAGGGCAGATAGACACACGTGTCACACTGTGCCCGGACACACTGAGGGCAGATAGACACACGTGTCACACTGTGCCCGGACACTGAGGGCAGAGGACACACGTGTCACACTGTGCCCGGACACTGAGGGCAGATAGACACACGTGTCACACTGTGCCCGGACACACTGAGGGCAGATAGACACACGTGTCACACTGTGCCCGGACACCTGAGGGCAGATAGACACACGTGTCACACTGTGCCCGGACACTGAGGGCAGATAGACACACGTGTCACACTGTGCCCGGACACTGAGGGCAGATAGACACACGTGTCACACTGTGCCCGGACACTGAGGGCAGATAGACACACGTGTCACACTGTGCCCGGACACTGAGGGCAGATAGACACACGTGTCACACTGTGCCCGGACACTGAGGGCAGATAGACACACGTGTCACACTGTGCCCGGACACTGAGGGCAGATAGACACACGTGTCACACTGTGCCCGGACACACTGAGGGCAGATAGACACACGTGTCACACTGTGCCCGGACACTGAGGGCAGATAGACACACGTGTCACACTGTGCCCGGACACTGAGGGCAGATAGACACACGTGTCACACTGTGCCCGGACACTGAGGGCAGATAGACACACGTGTCACACTGTGCCCGGACACTGAGGGCAGATAGACACACGTGTCACACTGTGCCCGGACACTGAGGGCAGATAGACACACGTGTCACACTGTGCCCGGACACTGAGGGCAGATAGACACACGTGTCACACTGTGCCCGGACACTGAGGGCAGATAGACACACGTGTCACACTGTGCCCGGACACACTGAGGGCAGATAGACACACGTGTCACACTGTGCCCGGACACACTGAGGGCAGAGTTACACACGTGTCACACTGTGCCCGGACACTGAGGGCAGATAGACACACGTTTTCACACTGTGCCCGGAACCCCTGAGGGCAGATAGACACACGTGTCACACTGTGCCCGGACACTGAGGGCAGATAGACACACGTGTCACACTGTGCCCGGACAACACTGAGGGCAGAATAGACACACGTGTCACACTGTGCCCGGACACTGAGGGCAGATAGACACACGTGTCACACTGTGCCCGGACACTGAGGGCAGATAGACACACGTGTCACACTGTGCCCGGACACTGAGGGCAGATAGACACACGTGTCACACTGTGCCCGGACACTGAGGGCAGATAGACACACGTGTCACACTGTGCCCGGACACTGAGGGCAGATAGACACACGTGTCACACTGTGCCCGGACACTGAGGGCAGATAGACACACGTGTCACACTGTGCCCGGACACTGAGGGCAGATAGACACACGTGTCACACTGTGCCCGGACACTGAGGGCAGATAGACACACGTGTCACACTGTGCCCGGACACTGAGGGCAGATAGACACACGTGTCACACTGTGCCCGGCACACTGAGGGCAGGATACACACGTGTCACACTGTGCCCGGACACTGAGGGCAGATAGACACACGTGTCACACTGTGCCCGGACACACTGAGGGCAGATAGACACACGTGTCACACTGTGCCCGACACTGAGGGCAGATAGACACACGTGTCACACTGTGCCCGGACACTGAGGGCAGATAGACACACGTGTCACACTGTGCCCGGACACACTGAGGGCAGATAGACACACGTGTCACACTGTGCCCGGACACACTGAGGGCAGATAGACACACGTGTCACACTGTGCCCGGACACTGAGGGCAGATAGACACACGTGTCACACTGTGCCCGGACACTGAGGGCAGATAGACACACGTGTCACACTGTGCCCGGACACTGAGGGCAGATAGACACACGTGTCACACTGTGCCCGGACACTGAGGGCAGATAGACACACGTGTCACACTGTGCCCGGACACTGAGGGCAGATAGACACACGTGTCACACTGTGCCCGGACACTGAGGGCAGATAGACACACGTGTCACACTGTGCCCGGACACTGAGGGCAGATAGACCACACGTGTCACACTGTGCCCGGACACTGAGGGCAGATAGACACACGTGTCACACTGTGCCCGGACACTGAGGGCAGATAGACACACGTGTCACACTGTGCCCGGACACTGAGGGCAGATAGACACACGTGTCACACTGTGCCCGGACACTGAGGGCAGATAGACACACGTGTCACACTGTGCCCGGACACTGAGGGCAGATAGACACACGTGTCACACTGTGCCCGGAAACACTGAGGGCAGATAGACACACGTGTCACACTGTGCCCGGAACACTGAGGGCAGATAGACACACGTGTCACACTGTGCCCGGACACTGAGGGCAGATAGACACACGTGTCACACTGTGCCCGGACACTGAGGGCAGATAGACACACGTGTCACACTGTGCCCGGACACTGAGGGCAGATAGACACACGTGTCACACTGTGCCCGGACACACTGAGGGCAGATAGACACACGTGTCACACTGTGCCCGGACACTGAGGGCAGATAGACACACGTGTCACACTGTGCCCGGACACTGAGGGCAGATAGACACACGTGTCACACTGTGCCCGGACACTGAGGGCAGATAGACACACGTGTCACACTGTGCCCGGACACTGAGGGCAGATAGACACACGTGTCACACTGTGCCCGGACACTGAGGGCAGATAGACACACGTGTCACACTGTGCCCGGACACTGAGGGCAGATAGACACACGTGTCACACTGTGCCCGGACACTGAGGGCAGATAGACACACGTGTCACACTGTGCCCGGACACTGAGGGCAGATAGACACACGTGTCACACTGTGCCCGGACACTGAGGGCAGATAGACACACGTGTCACACTGTGCCCGGACACTGAGGGCAGATAGACACACGTGTCACACTGTGCCCGGACACTGAGGGCAGATAGACACACGTGTCACACTGTGCCCGGACACACTGAGGGCAGATAGACACACGTGTCACACTGTGCCCGGACACACTGAGGGCAGATAGACACACGTGTCACACTGTGCCCGGACACTGAGGGCAGATAGACACACGTGTCACACTGTGCCCGGACACACTGAGGGCAGATAGACACACGTGTCACACTGTGCCCGGACACTGAGGGCAGATAGACACACGTGTCACACTGTGCCCGGACACTGAGGGCAGATAGACACACGTGTCACACTGTGCCCGGACACTGAGGGCAGATAGACACACGTGTCACACTGTGCCCGGACACTGAGGGCAGATAGACACACGTGTCACACTGTGCCCGGACACACTGAGGGCAGATAGACACACGTGTCACACTGTGCCCGGACACACTGAGGGCAGATAGACACACGTGTCACACTGTGCCCGGACACACTGAGGGCAGATAACACACGTGTCACACTGTGCCCGGACACTGAGGGCAGATAGACACACGTGTCACACTGTGCCCGCGGACACACTGAGGGCAGATAGACACACGTGTCACACTGTGCCCGGACACTGAGGGCAGATAGACACACGTGTCACACTGTGCCCGGACACACTGAGGGCAGATAGACACACGTGTCACACTGTGCCCGGACACTGAGGGCAGATAGACACACGTGTCACACTGTGCCCGGACACTGAGGGCAGATAGACACACGTGTCACACTGTGCCCGGACACTGAGGGCAGATAGACACACGTGTCACACTGTGCCCGGACACTGAGGGCAGATAGACACACGTGTCACACTGTGCCCGGACACTGAGGGCAGATAGACACACGTGTCACACTGTGCCCGGACACTGAGGGCAGATAGACACACGTGTCACACTGTGCCCGGACACTGAGGGCAGATAGACACACGTGTCACACTGTGCCCGGACACTGAGGGCAGATAGACACACGTGTCACACTGTGCCCGGACACTGAGGGCAGATAGACACACGTGTCACACTGTGCCCGGACACTGAGGGCAGATAGACACACGTGTCACACTGTGCCCGGACACTGAGGGCAGATAGACACACGTGTCACACTGTGCCCGGACACTGAGGGCAGATAGACACACGTGTCACACTGTGCCCGGACACTGAGGGCAGATAGACACACGTGTCACACTGTGCCCGGACACTGAGGGCAGATAGACACACGTGTCACACTGTGCCCGGACACTGAGGGCAGATAGACACACGTGTCACACTGTGCCCGGACACTGAGGGCAGATAGACACACGTGTCACACTGTGCCCGGACACTGAGGGCAGATAGACACACGTGTCACACTGTGCCCGGACACTGAGGGCAGATAGACACACGTGTCACACTGTGCCCGGACACTGAGGGCAGATAGACACACGTGTCACACTGTGCCCGGACCAAACTGAGGGCAGATAGACACACGTGTCACACTGTGCCCGGACACACTGAGGGCAGATAGACACACGTGTCACACTGTGCCCGGACACACTGAGGGCAGAGGCAGATAGACACACGTGTCACACTGTGCCCGGACACTGAGGGCAGATAGACACACGTGTCACACTGTGCCCGGACACACTGAGGGCAGATAGACACACGTGTCACACTGTGCCCGGACACACTGAGGCAGATAGACACACGTGTCACACTGTGCCCGGACACACTGAGGGCAGATAGACACACGTGTCACACTGTGCCCGGACACTGAGGGCAGATAGACACACGTGTCACACTGTGCCCGGACACTGAGGGCAGATAGACACACGTGTCACACTGTGCCCGGACACTGAGGGCAGATAGACACACGTGTCACACTGTGCCCGGACACTGAGGGCAGATAGACACACGTGTCACACTGTGCCCGGACACTGAGGGCAGATAGACACACGTGTCACACTGTGCCCGGACACACTGAGGGCAGATAGACACACGTGTCACACTGTGCCCGGACACTGAGGGCAGATAGACACACGTGTCACACTGTGCCCGGACACTGAGGGCAGATAGACACACGTGTCACACTGTGCCCGGACACTGAGGGCAGATAGACACACGTGTCACACTGTGCCCGGACACTGAGGGCAGATAGACACACGTGTCACACTGTGCCCGGACACTGAGGGCAGATAGACACACGTGTCACACTGTGCCCGGACACTGAGGGCAGATAGACACGTGTCACACTGTGCCGACACTGGGGCATAGACACACGTGTCACACTGTGCACGGACACTGAGGGCAGATAGACACACGTGTCACACTGTGCCCGGACACACTGAGGGCAGATAGACACACGTGTCACACTGTGCCCGGACACACTGAGGGCAGATGGCTTCTACACACGTGTCACACTGTGCCCGGACACTGAGGGCAGATAGACACACGTGTTACACTGTGCCCGGACACCACTGAGGGCAGATAGACACACATGTCACACTTGCCCGGACACTGAGGGCAGATAGACACACGTGTCACACTGTGCCCGGACACACACTGAGGGCAGATAGACACACGTGTCACACTGTGCCCGGACACTGAGGGCAGATAGACACACGTGTCACACTGTGCCCGGACACTGAGGGCAGATAGACACACGTGTCACACTGTGCCCGGACACTGAGGGCAGATAGACACACGTGTCACACTGTGCCCGGACACTGAGGGCAGATAGACACACGTGTCACACTGTGCCCGGACACTGAGGGCAGATAGACACACGTGTCACACTGTGCCCGGACACACTGAGGGCAGATAGACACACGTGTCACACTGTGCCCGGACACTGAGGGCAGATAGACACACGTGTCACACTGTGCCCGGACACTGAGGGCAGATAGACACAAGTGTCACACTGGGCCCGGACACTGAGGGCAGATAGACACACGTGTCACACTGTGCCCGGACACTGAGGGCAGAGGCTCCTACACACGTGTCACACTGTGCCCGGACACACTGAGGGCAGAGGCTCCTTCCTACACACGTGTCACACTGTGCCCGGACACACACAGAGGGCAGAGGCCTCTACACACACACGGCTCTGTGCCCAGATACACACATGTCACACACGGCTCTGTGCCCGGATACACACATGTCACACGCGTCTCTGTGCCCAGATACACACGTGTCACACATGTCTCTGTGCCTGGATACACACATGTCACACATGTCTCTGTGCCCAGATACACACGTGTCACACACGGCTCTGTGTCCAGATACACACGCGTCACACACGGCTCTGTGCCCAGATGCACACGTCACACACGGCTCTGTGCCCAGATACACACGTGTCACACACGGCTCTGTGCCCAGATACACACGTGTCACACAGCGCTCTGTGCCCAGATACACACGTGTCACACATGGCTCTGTGCCCAGATACACACGTGTCACACATGGCTCTGTGCCCGGATACACACGTGTCACACACCGCTCTGTGCCCAGATACACACGTGTCACACATGGCTCTGTGCCCAGATACACACGTGTCACACACGGCTCTGTGCCCGGATACACACGTGTCACACACAGCTCTGTGCCCAGATATTCAAATGTCACACACGGCTCTGTGCCCGGATACACACGTCACACACAGCTCTGTGCCTGGATACACACATGTCACACATGGCTCTGTGCCCAGATACACACATCACACACAGCTCTGTGCCCGGATACACATGTGTCACACACAGTTCTGTGACCGGATACATGTCACACACAGCTCTGTGCCCAGGTACACACATGTAACCAGGGCCGGTTTGAGGCAAAGTGGGGCCCTAGGCAAAAGGTTAAAGTGGGGCCTAAACGCTCAGGCCACTTTCACATCTAACGCTTTGCTGCATTTTGCTCAATTTGCATTTCCATGCGTTTTTACCGCAAAACGCATCAAAACGCATGCGTTTTTGTTCCCATTGATTTTAATGGAAACACATGCAAAAACGCATGTAAAAACGCATGTGCGTTTTCAAAAACAGAAAACGCATGCGTTTTTGCCAACGCTGCCCAAAACATCGGGGAAGACGTTTTGTGCTGCGTTCGCAAAAATGCATGCGTTTTGCGTTTTTGAAAACGCACATGCGTTTTGCATGCGTTTTTACATGCGTTCCCATTGAAATCAATGGGGGAAAAAACGCTAGCGTTTTTAATGCGTTTTTAGCATTAAAAACGGCTAGAAAGGCAAATTTAGCAAAACGCACACCAACCTTAGATGTGGAACAGGCCGTAGTTATATGGTAAGAGTGACTTCATAAGTTGATTATCTAGGTCAGAATAAAAACATACTGAACGTCATTATTTCAATCATAAAAAATAAAAACAGAAATTTGTAAAAAAAAAAAAATATTTTTTTTTTATTTTCCGAGACCCATGATGTTTTAATTTTTGAAGATACAGGGCTATGTGAGGGCTTACTTTATGTGCCCTGAGCTGACATTTTTACTGATACCATTTTGAGTCAGATACAACATTTTGATCGCCTTTTATTGCATTTTATTGTAACAACGTGGTAGCCTAAAATACATAATTCTGGCGTTTTTATTTTTTTCCCATTACGCCATTTACCAATTGGATTAATTTACTTCATATATTGATAGCTTAGATTCTTACGAACGCAGCGATACCAAATATGTGTATTTTTACATTTTTTTCAATGTTTTATTGCTATTTTCAGTTCAGCTCCTTTGGGGGCCCCTAAGAGAGTTGGGGCCCTAGGCAACTGCCCAGTCTGCCCCCCCCCTAACGCCGGCCCTGCATGTAACACACAGCTCCTTGCTTGGACACCAGGGCCGGCCCACCAACCCAACCGAGTTTGAGACCCCTGGTCTATAGTATACGGGGTCCAAGGATCCATTCACCAGCACTGAAACAATACGGTTGAGTTCTAGCCATCCATTTTTGAAGTTGCATAAGATATGAGGCGTTGACCTGATGATTTGGGAGTGTAAGGGCGAGTAACAGAGCGGTGGCATGAGGGATGAGGGGCCCCTGCCTGCTAGGCCTATACATGTTACTGACCCATCTGAATCATTCTTTCGGCAGTAGTCCATGAAGCTAATACTTGCGCCATCTGAGTGTGGTGGAACGAAAAATGTATTGGAGCGGTTTGCATGAGGGATGAGGGCTCACTGCCCACTAAGCCTATATATGTTACTGACCCACCTGACTAATTATTTCGGTAGTAGTCCTTGAAGCTAATACTTGTGCCACCTGAGTGCAGCAGAGCATAAAACTAATTGGAGTGGTTTCATGAGGTATGAGATCCCCCAGCCCAACAGTCCTACAATTTTTAGCCTTAGTAAATTGATGCCACTTTCATAGTGTCTGGCCTAATCTTTTTCTAATGCGGAGACTCTTCTTGTGGTGTCTTTGTTGTGAATTTTGTGAATTCATCAGGGCTCTCTGAGCACTATGCCTACACCTGTCACTCATATCACTGTTCCTGATCAATGCTTGAAATACTGGGCTAGGCCTTGTCCTATGCATCCATTATGCACAATGATGAATATTTTAACTGTGAGAAATATCACTTTTCCTGATGTCTGTCCCCAATTTGAGCTGTTTTTGCAACTTTTGGGCCACTTTGAGGGAGTTTTTGATTTTGCCTTCCATTGATTTTAATGGGATTTGGAAGTTCTATGAACAGTTTGTTAAACAATTCGGTGATCATATGCTCATTCAGAGAACCGAACCTGAACTTCAAAAGATTCGCTCATCTCTAGTTATCATACCTTGCATGCGCAACTTTGCATAGCGTTGGCAAATACACTGGCTTTCCTAAAGCATGTTATTATGCCCACAGGTGTGTGATAACCTGCTAATTGGGCCGACTAGTCGGGGAACGAATGCACCCTTGACTAGTCAAAGTCCAAATTTGAATCTCATGAGTGGTCTTTAGAAATACTTTTTCTATAGATCTGGTTATGTGTGTTCCTACATAGAGGGACTGTTAGGCAGGGATTATAGTATGTGCACAGAACTACTTACAGATCTCGGGGAACAGAGGATCTGACAGGTTCCCTTTAATTCTGCTTAAAGTGACCCTAAACCCGGAAGCCAACCCCACATCCCCTTCATACCTATACATGCAGCTTGTGAACCTGCTGCCATCGATCCCTGTATCTTGCAAAACCGCTGGGGCATTCTTCATAATTCATACTTTTATAATCTCATTTCTGGGCGTTTCACTGAAATTTTAAAGCCGCAGCAGGCGGGCCTGTGTGCCGCTCTCCCCCTCCTTGTCCGTAATTCTGCACGCCCATGGCTGCGTGCATAAACAAGAGAGGCGGCTCGCCTCATAGTATGGGCGGTGAAGCCGATATGACGTAATACGCGTCATACCGGCTTCACCGCCCATACTATGAGGCGAGCCGCCTCTCTGTTGTTTAGCACGCCCATCGCTGCGTGCAGAATTACGGACAAGGAGGGGGAGAGCGGCACACAGGCCCGCCTGCTGCGGCTTTAAAATTTCAGTGAAACGCCCAGAAATGAGATTATAAAAGTATGAATTATGAAGAATGCCCCAGCGGTTTTGCAAGATACAGGGATCGATGGCAGCAGGTTCACAAGCTGCATGTATAGGTATGAAGGGGATGTGGGGTTGGCTTCCGGGTTTAGGGTCACTTTAATATTTAGTGATATAATTAATATAAAATCATCACTGGACACAGTTTTGAGATTTGCCCCCTTCAGATTTATTCGGTTCTGTCTATTGTACATTCATGAGGGTTGATGAGGAAGTTCAGGGCTTGAGATCTGACTTTATTAGGGGAAACATCTCCATCAGTTAGGCAGGGAATATAGATATGTGCATAGGACTACTCATGGTTCAATGGAAACAGAAAACCTGACAGGTTCCCTTTAATTCTGCTCAATATTAAGTGATACAGTTACTATAAAATCATCACTGGACACAGAGATTTGAGTTTTGCCCCCTCAGATTTTTTCGGTTCATTCATGAGGGTTGATGAGAAAGTACAATACTTGAGACGTGACTTCATTAACATCATGAAACAATCACTGATCTCAGGGAGACCAGTCAAGGAAACACTGCGGGCATCCGGCTAAAGCGCTCAAACACAGTGAAATCCGTGTTTGAGACGCCTAAACGAGGCTCCACGAACTCTATTTACATATATGTATTTCCCAGGGGACAATCCCCCTGGGAAATACAAATATGCAGATAGAGTCTGTAGAGCCTCATTTAGGAGTCTCAAACATGGGACCAACCAACACCAAAACCAGGTATCAATCCACAGACAGCTGGAATACCAAAATCAGGTATTCAGCTCGGTAGCTGTTTCGGGGTTTTGCCCCTCATCAGTGTGGAGTATGATTCTGGCTAGGTGGGACTTAGCCTTGGGGTGCTTTTTTTTTTTTTTTCTTCTTTTCTTTTTTTCTCAATATTCACATATTTACTGTGGGGGCTTCTTTTTTTTTTTTCTTTTTTCTTTTTTTCTCAATATTCACATATTCACTGTGGGGGCTTTTTTTTTTTCTTTTTCCTTTTTTTTCTCAATATTCACATATTCACTGTGGGGGCTTTTTTTTTTTTTCCTTTTCTTTTTTCTCAATATTCACTGTGGGGAGACCTCTCTTCATGCCGTCCGTTGTTCATCTCTATTGTCTGACGTGGCAGCGTCTGCGTCTATGAACTGCAATGAGAAAACATGAGTTAATATTCTGCCAACAAACTATACATAGAGATGCTAGATGTGGCATATATATTTGCCTGTTCTACGGGCACGGCATTTTTGGGGGCTCCTCCAGGTTCTGCGTCGTCTCCTGGGTCCGCTATGTTCTTCCCTCATTCTTGAAGGCACAGTTGTTTCTTTTCTTGACAGACCAGGAGACAGATGATGAATGATGGCTGCTGAACTCTGGAGGGAGTTTTATAGCCACAGACTGTTGTGATCTCATAAAGCAATGACAGAGCAAGCGGGTGTGGCTGGATGACCTAAGTGATCTGTAAACTTTTCATGAAGCCGTGATGTCATCGCACTTCTGAACATTCTATTTGGAATCCTGCATTCATCAGCCTCATTCAGCTCCGGCTCCTAAGAAAAACAACATTACAATATCAACATGGCGTCTAGAAGGAGTTATAGAAGCGCGACTGAGGATCAGGAGGAGGGGTCACCGTCGTCACCACGTGGCCCATAGAATAGGTAAAGAAATAAAACGACACAAAATAGGAGGAAAAATGTTTAGACAGAATGGATCTGAGGGATAACCAATATGGCTGCTGATAAACACCGATCCTCTCCATTCCACTCAGCTGCTAACTTGGGAGACTTTGGGGAAGGCTAGAAGTGAGCTCTTTATCTAGAAAGGCAGTCCTGTTGATGGTTATCTTATTTTTGGCTAAAACCACTGTGGAACATCCATATTAGGATAGTATATGATCCTATTGGGTGGAGTATGACACTAGCATTACCGTTTAGGTGTTCATTGGCTGCTTCTCTCATGGCTCCACCCCCTCGGAGCCTCATTTGTCAAAACAACAAACTTGTTGCCCACATCAACCAATGCAGTAGTCCAAACAAAGCCAGGGGTTTATTGCCAAATGAAAAATAAGCAATATTTTAAAGCCAACAATCTTGATGGTTAAGGACTAACCCCCAAAACACACTTTGGGTTTGCTCCATCTGTCCTGACAAAAGGTGACTGTTAGTAAATAGGCTAAGGAGGGTGGAGGAGGACACAGGGATTCTCTTTTTGGCTATCTTTGACATGATCATGCCATACCTCATTGTCAGATTTAGCAGCAGAACTGGTCTTGTTGCCCATAGCAACCATCAACAATGTAACATTCCGAGCTGCATTAGGAGCAAAACCCGAGCTGTGATTGGTTGCTACAGGCAACAAAGTTATCCTAAATCAGCCCGGTGACTGACTGTGTCCTCTGCGGTGCGCTCCTTTCAGGGAACAACAGAATATTTATCATTTTGGGATATTTCTAGATTTTGAGTAGGAATGATCTAGAGGCAGAATCTGACGTATTTTTCTGTTTGCCGTTCACAGACGCAGGAATCGCCGGCTGAGAAGTGAGAAGGGGACGTCTCCCGCCAGCGATGGCTCCGAACAAATCATCCACCTGTGATCAATGTATCAGAATAAAAATAATCATTAATCATCGTTAAGTGGCCGGAGATAATAAATGACAAATGCAGCAGAACTTGGTTCCCGTGATTTCATGACGCAGCGTTTTCGAACTTCTATTCAGGCTGAATTCCCCCAACAGATATGCTGGGACTTGTAGTGTCTATACACATCTATACTATGTTACAAGTCCAGTAACAGAGTAATATGTTATATCATAATATATACATATACAGTATCTCACAAAAGTGAGTACACCCCTCACATTTTTGTAAATAATTTATTCTATCTTTTCTGAAGATCTGACCCTTTGATACAATGTACAGTAGTCAGTGTGAAGCTTGTGGTGTCGCCTACATAACTCAACACAGCCATTAATGTCTAAACCACTGGAAATAAAAACGAGTACACCCCTAAGGGTACCTTTACATACCGCCACAGCGGCTAGCAACAGGTATCCACCGCACGTGCGCGTTTTTAACGGTGGATACCGATCGCCGATGCCGCATATACACGCCGCCACAACTTGCTCCACTGAAGGCATCTTTGTTCCCCGGAAATGCCGACGGGTGCCGCGGCTTATTCCCTGTAGAATACCTCCGCTACTTCACACGCCGCTACCACAAAGGAATATGGGCGTACATATTTCGCGCCGTAAGTACATAGGCGTAACAGAGTTGTGTATTCCGTGATGCACAAGCATTGATTGGACAATGCAATAGTGTCATGATTGGCCAGCCTGCGCAGGAAGGCTGCCTAATACATGACGCCATTGCAATTGTGGACTGTGAATGGATAGCTCTTTAAATATGGCGTCCTGTGAAGGGACAGCCAATCGTAACGCAGGAGCCTCCACCAATGATCGCTGATGGGGCGCGGTATCCATGACGCCGTGGCACGCCCCTGGGAATTCGCTAGGCCACGCAAATACCTTGCCTGTGCCCCGATTACACGCCACCACCATAGGTATTGTGCCTTCCTGTTTTTGAGCACGGCTCAGACACAGGTATTCAAAGGAACTGTAGGACACCGGGAGGAATTTCCCTATTTACATGCCGCCATTTCGTAGTAATTTCATGGCAACAGGCACAATTGTCCCCAGTGCCTGGCAGTTTCTGCCTTCCTGTGGCGGTGTGTAAAGGTACCCTAAGGGAAAAAGGCCAAATTTTGCTAAAATATTTTGTGTGGCCACCATTATTTACCAGCACGACCTTAACTCTCTTGGACCTGGAGGTCACTAGATCTTCACAGGATTCGCTGGATCCTCTTCATCCTTCATAATGACGAAGATGGTGGATGTACTGTAGAGACCTCGCGCTCTTCCACCTTCTTTTTGAGAAGGCAGCATAGATGCTCCATAGGGTTCAGGTCTGAAGATGCTCGGCCAGTCCAGCACCTTCACCCTCAGTGTCTTTCGCAGTGACCTCCACCATTAACCCCCTCCATCCTGCGCTGACCACCGAGCCTCCATGCTGCGCTGACCACCTCATTCCCGGTTCAAGCTTCCATCAACGATGGGCGAGACCGGGGGAGACCGGAAGGTGGTGTGTAGGTGTGTGTCTTTGTGTGTAGATCTGTGTGTGTAGGTGTGTGTGTGTCCAATTAGCTGCCCCCCCGCATCCCACATCCCGCCGCCGCACCGATCCTCACCCTCTGATGTGATAGCATCAGGCACTCATCTAGTATATATATATCCTCCTTGAGGCTGTCTTGGGCTAATTATGTTATACGAGGTGTGAGGTAGCAACCGGGGAACCCGCTTGCATAACGACAAAAACACGTGTTTTTAAGTTTAACCAATGTCTACCCGTTTATTTTTCACATATTAACAACATAACCCGGGTAGCATGTTTGACACATAGCACATTGATTAAAAACACCATACATAAACACATCATACATTTACATATAACATTACATAATACATATATTGCACATAACGTTTTATAGTAACCCGGGACCTGTAACCATCTCTGTCCCCATTGGAGCTCTACTAACAGCTCCCATGGTGGCTACGGCCTCCGGCCTACTTACACTATACATAAGTTACAGTACGATGATGACCCTTCCGGGTTCATAACAGGGATTGGCAAACCCTAGGAACCCGTGGGGCTGCGGCCTCCGGCCTAACCACGCGTTACCCAGTACGGGAGCCCTTCTAACCCCTGCTTCTGACCTTCGTTACATACGCCTCAACGGGCCCTGTGGGTCCCAATGGCGGTACCTGCCGCCTGGCTTTAGTCACCCCAGCATGATGATATACATTCACCCGTAGTCAGGAATCCTGCCTGACCGGGACCTTACACACTGTATGTGATCCATCATTCAAACGTCCATGGATCACACACCTGCTCACAGCCCACATCCATGGACTGTGGCCCCTCCATGGCCCATTACAGGGATTGTCAAACCATAGTACACGGGAACCTCATCCGATACCTACTAGGAGCCCTATTACCCCTGTCTCTGGCACCACAGGCACACCCACACCATTAGAGGTCAGGGTTGAGGGATCAGGTACCCTCTGCAAGCAGCAGGGCAAGCCTCCCTCTCGTCCCAAGGACGGAACGCCTCCAACATAATCCATACTAGCTGGGTCACTCTCTCCCCACATCTTTATACATGGGTCTTACATATAGGCCATCATCTCTCATTCAGGGCCATTACCTAAGCCCTCATACACATAGTTAAACACATTGTTTCATCAGGTCCTTTAACTGAGTACTCCGACTCGGACCCAAAGGCGGTCTATGCCCGCCTGGCATTACTCACACACGGCTCACTCCGTTACACGGGAACCGCTGTCTTACCGGGCACGGATCCGGGTCTCGCTACCTGTATAACGGGTCCACCAAGCGTCCCCCAAGGCTCCTTTCCCGGACGTGGTTCCCTCCACGCCCGGACCAGTCTCCACCGGGTTCAGCCACGGCTTCCCCACCAGGTGCTCACACCCTCGGACCTCGGCACCGGCATGGAGCTAGCATGCTCCCTTTACCGTCTCAAAATGGCGGCATGGACTTGCATTCCCAGTCCCTCACACAGACTGGCTCTGCTCAGCTCTCCGGCTGGTAATCAGCCCACATCCTCTCAGGCTGATGTCTGGCTGAAAATGGGTCTAATCTGTAATCACTCAGCTGGCAGCCTCTTATCGTGCCAGCCACTCCCACATGGACACACCCCCGTAGCTGCTGTTAATCAGCCTTTCACACAGCTCAGGTTAACTCCCTGTGTCTGGGTTGTCAGCACTCACTCATTACATCCTATTCCTCATGGATCTCATCCCACTCTCACTGCCGCTCATTAGGCTCATGAAACCCTGTGTTCACAAGTTGGTTCACACAGTATTATCACAGTCAAACCGGCCAGTGTGCACAGGATCATACCTTGATCCTGCATGTGACGCGCCCCGGCCATGTGGACCATGCCGGCGGTGCCTCACAGAGGCTATGCTGTAAACAGCACCCCCATAAACAGCACAGTACCCCCATATACAGAACAGCACCCCCATAAACTGCACAGTACTCCCATATACAGCACAGAAGCCCAATATACAGTACAGCAGCCCGATATACAGCAGAGCCCCCCCACATACAGCACCCCAGCCCAATATTCAGCACCCCCACATACAGCAGACCCCCACCAGTTACAGCAGAGCTCCCCATATACAGCAGAGCCCTATATATAGCAGAGTTCCCCTATATACAGCACTGCAGCTCCATGTACAGCAGACCCCCCCATATACAGTACCCCAGCCCTACATACAGCAGAGTCCCCCACATACAGCAGAGCTTTCCTTAGTACTGACTGTGTCTCAATAAACTTCTCACTTTGAAGCAAAAGAAACCCTTATACGTGTGCTTTGATTCTATCGTCTATAGCAGGGATCTCAAACACGCGGCCCCCGGGCCGCAAGTGGCCCGCCACGCTCCTTACTGCGGCCCGGGGCACCATGAAAGAAAAATGCATGCCCCGGGCCATTATATATGCAGCCGCCGTGGTACCGCTTTACTGTGACAGGTACCGCCGGCTCAGCTCACACAAGCGCCTTCGCGCCTGTACATTCACAGAAGCAGGCGGCCGGCGGACCAAGCCGCCTGTGACGTCACAGGAGGCTTCTGATTGGTCCGCCGGCCGCCTGCTTCCGTGAATGTACAGGCGCAAAGGCGCTTGTGTGAGCTGAGCCGGCGGTACCTGTCACAGTAGTCACAGTAAAGCGGTACCGCGGTGGCTGCATATATAATGGCCCGGGGCATCAGGTGTGTATGAGTGAGTGTTAGAGAGAGAGTGTGAGTATGTGTGAGTGTATATGTGAGTGAGTGTGTATGTGTATAATAGTGAGTGTATTTTTGTGTATAATAGTGTGTATGTGTATAATAGTGAGTGTATTTGTGCGTATATGTGAGTGAGTGTATAATAGTGAGTGTATTTGTGTGTATATGTGAGTGAGTGTGTATGTGTATATGTGTGAGTGTATTTGTGTGTATATGTGTGAGTATTTGTGTGTATATGTGAGTGAGTGTGTATGTGTATAATAGTGAGTGTATTTGTGTGTATAATAGTGTGTATGTGTATAATAATGAGTGTATTTGTGTGTATAATAGTGTGTATGTGTATAATAGTGAGTGTATTTGTGTGTATATATGAGTGAGTGTATAATAGTGAGTGTATTTGTGTGTATATGTGTGAGTATTTGTGTGTATATGTGAGTGAGTGTGTATGTGTATAATAGTGAGTGTATTTGTGTGTATGATAGTGTGTATGTGTATAATAGTGAGTGTATTTGTGTGTATAATAGTGTGTATGTGTATAATAGTGAGTGTATTTGTGTGTGTATAATAGTGTGTATGTGTATAATAGTGAGTGTATTTGTGTGTATAATAGTGTGTATGTGTATAATAGTGAGTGTATTTGTGTGTATAATAGTGTGTATGTGTATAATAGTGAGTGTATTTGTGTGTATAATAGTGTGTATGTGTATAATAGTGAGTGTATTTGTGTGTATAATAGTGTGTATGTGTATAATAGTGAGTGTATTTGTGTGTATATGTGAGTGTGTATCTGTATAATAGTGAGTGTATTTGTGTGTATATGTGAGTGTGTATGTGTATAATAGTGAGTGTATTTGTGTGTATATGTGAGTGTGTATGTGTATAATAGTGAGTGTATTTGTGTGTATATGTGAGTGTGTATGTGTATAATAGTGAGTGTATTTGTGTGTATATGTGAGTGTTGTGATGTATATGTGTGAGTGTATTTGTGTGTATATGTGTGAGTATTTGTGTGTATATGTGATGTGAGTGTGTATGTGTGAGTGTGTATATGTGTGTGCGTGTATATTTGTATGTGAGTGTGTATATGTGTGTGAGTGTATGTATATGTGTGAGTGTATTCCTGCGCAGCCTGAGCGGCACATCGCCGGCGGCTGGTGCCGGGTGCAGGCTGGTGCCATGTGCTGGCTGGTGCCGGCTGCCGGGTGCAGGCTGGTGCCAAGTGCTGGCTGGTGCCGGCTGCCGGGTGCAGGCTGGTGCAACGTGCTGGCTGGTGCCGGTTGCCGGGTGCAGGATGGTGCCGGCTGCTGCCAGCAAGCGGAAGACTGGGAGCCACAGAGGAAGAAGCTGCCGGAATGAGAAGAGTGGAGTCAGGTAAGGTACTGTTACAGCCGAAGATAGCAGCCTGGGGGGGGGAGGGGAACGTGACCGCTGAAAGTGCCTAGGGCAGCAGGAACTCCAGATATGGCCCTATGTAAGTGTGTCAATGTGTGAGTGTGTATGTGTTTGTGTGAATATGTCTGAGGATGTATGTGTGGATGTATGTGAGTGTGTGTGAGTGTGCGGGTGTGTATATATGGGCTTGTCCACACACCTGTGCTCTCAGTATTTAGCGCTTCTGCGCTAAATACTTAGGCTTTGACAGAGAAGCAGAGGTGCGTGTATGCGGCCGCTTTCAGCAGACGCTGTCCCTGGTTACCCGATGTGTATCATGGTAACCAGTTTATACAGCAGGCTGCATAGTGTGCGCTTATCCTGGGCGCACAGGGAAACGCTGCTTGCAGTGCTATCAATATATGAAGTAAATTAATGCAATTGGTAAATGGCGTAATGGGAAAAAAATAAAAACGCCAGAATTATGTTTTTTAGGCCACCACGTTGTTATAATGAAATGCAATAAAAGGCGATCAAAATGTTGTATCTGACTCAAAATGGTATCAGTAAAAATGTCAGCTCAGGGCACATAAAGTAAGCCCTCACATAGCCCTGTATCTTCAAAAATTAAAATATCATGGGTCTCGGAAAATAAAAAAAAAATATTTTTTTTTTTTACAAATTTCAGTTTGTTTTTTTTATGATTGAAATAAAAATGACGTTCAGTATGTTCTTATTCTGACCTAGATAATCAACTTATGAAGTCACTCTTACCATATAACTACGGCCTGTTCCACATCTAAGGTTGGTGTGCGTTTTGCTAAATTTGCCTTTCTAGCCGTTTTTACCGCTAAAAACGCATTAAAAACGCTAGCGTTTTTTCCCCCATTGATTTCAATGGGAACGCATGCATTTTTGCGAACGCAGCACAAAACGTCTTCCCCGATGTTTTGGGCAGCGTTTTTGCATGTGTTTCCATTAAAATCAATGGGAACAAAAACGCATGCGTTTTGATGCGTTTTTGCGGTAAAAACGCATGGAAATGCAAATTGAGCAAAATGCAGCAAAGCGTTAGATGTGAAAGGGGCCTGAGCATTTAGGGCCCACTTTAACCTTTTGTCTAGGGCCCCACTTTGCCCAAAACCGGCCCTGTTGGACACACACATGTCACACACGGCTCTGTACCCGGACACACACGTCACACAACAGCCAACAACAGCTTCAGCGATAGAAATAATCACATTTGTGATTTAATAATAACTTTATCTGAGATCTGACCAAAGTTATATCCACCTACTGGTACCGTCACACGCCGTGATATCGCGTAGGATATCGCATAGAAGTCATGGGAGCGCGCTCGCATGGAGATTTGTATCCTGATCAGAGTATAGATGTGTGACGTTGAGATATTGTCTACAACATTGTGGCGATTCCGGAGTAAGATCATGACTAGCGGTCGTGAAGATTCCTTGTTTTCACAGCGCTGAATGGGAGAAATCGTGGAACACTTCGTTATCGCGGTGTCACACCGCACGATGCAGCAGATGACATTATCGCAGATCGCCTGATTGAAGAACATTTTCTCAAATCTGCGATGTGCGATCTCGCACTGATATCGTGGTGTCACTCGCTACGACGCACTTATGACATCGTTCCGATGTCGCAGCCACGCCTCCAAACACGTGACTTCTATGCGATATGCTACACGATATAGTGACGTGTGACGGTACCATATGACAGACTTCATAGCTGGGAAAGTTATTATGAGACTTTATTAAAGTCAGTTTCCTTACAGTTGCATCACAGTTATTTATGCCAGATTTATCAAACGGTCACAGTGAGATGCAGTAGACCCTTGTGGAAATTAAATAACTGCGTATTTTTTCCCTGACTCAGCAGGATACACCGTCACAGAGTCTGGGCCCCCGAAACTGAGCTGCATGGTCTGTGCACAGTTTATGTATGCAATATTCTCAAAAATTAGTGGAAAGATGAAAAAATAGATATCTCTATTGCAGGGGTGGGGAACTCCAGTCCTCGAGGGCTGCAAACAGTTCAGGTTTTCACGATTTCCTTAGTATTGCACAGGGATTGGAATCATCACCAGAGCAAGTGATTATGTTATCACCTGTGCAATACTAAGGAAATCCTGAAAACCTGCACTGTTTGCGGCCCTCGAGGACTGGAGTTCCCCACCCAGGGGCGTAACTACCGGCATAGCAGACGTAGCAGTCGCTTTGGGGCCCGGCCCTTGTGGGGGGCCCGGACCCAGCGCCGCTACGCTGCTATCCGGTCAGCTACAGGCCCCCCCCAGTAGGTATATACAGGCCCCCCACTCCTCACCTGTAAAGGAATACATCATACTTACTTATCTCTGCCGGCTGCAGCCGCCGCTCTGCACCGCGCTCCGTCTTCATCCAGCTTCTTCCTGGTTGTGACGTCATTGCCTGCACCCGGCGGTCACAACCAGGAAGAAGCTGGATGAAGACGGAGCGCGGTGCAGAGCGGCGACAGCGGCAGCCGGCAGAGATAAGTAAGTATGATGTATTCCTTTACAGGTGACGTGTGCAGCAGAGGAGGAGTGGGGGGGGGGGCCTGTATATACCTACTGGGGCCTGTATATACACACTGGGGGCCTGTATATTCCCACTGGGGCCTGTATATACACACTGGGGGCCTGTATATTCCCACTGGGGGCCTGTATATACCTACTGGGGCCTGTATATACACACTGGGGGCCTGTATATTCCCACTAGGGGCCTGTATATTCTCACTGGGGCCTGTATATTCCCACTGGGGGCTTGTATATTCCCACTGGGGGCTGTATATACCCACTGGGGCCTGTATATACCCACTGGGGCCTGTATATACCCACTGGGGGCCTGTATATACCCACTGGGGGCCTGTATATACCCACTGGGGGCCTGTATATACTCACTGGGGCCCTGTATATACCCACTGGGGCCCTGACTGTATATACCCACTGGGGGCCTGTATATACCCACTGGGGGCCTGTATATTCCCACTGGGGCCTGTATATACCCACTGGGGGCCTGTATATACCCACTGGGGGCCTGTATATACTCACTGGGGCCCTGTATATACCCACTGGGGAGGCTGCTGTATACCACTGGGGCTGCTGTATATACTGCTGGGGCCTGTATATACCACTGGGGAGGTTGCTGTATACCACTGGGGCTGCTGTATATACCACTGGGGAGGTTGCTGTATACCACTGGGGCTGCTGTATATACCACTGGGGAGGCTGCTGTATACCACTGGGGCTGCTGTATATACCACTGGGGAGGCTGCTGTATACCACTGGGGCTACTGTATATACTGCTGGGGCCTGTATATACCACTGGGGAGGCTGCTGTATACCACTGGGGCTACTGTATATACTGCTGGGGCCTGTATATACCACTGGGGAGGCTGCTGTATACTACCACTGGAGAGGCTGCTGTATACCACTTTGCTGGGGGCTGTATACCTATGCTGGGGTCCACCCTCGGCTTATACACGAGTCAATAGGTTTTCCCAGGTTTTGGGGGCAAAAGTAGGGGGGTCGGCTTATACACGAGTATATACGGTAAACTGGGTGGCGTCAGCCTGTTAACACTGATTCGGTAATGGGGTGTGTCTTGAAGGGGGCGTGTCTTGGAGGGGGCCCCGTTCAAAAGTTTGCTATGGGGCCCTGCCAGTTCTAGTTACGCCCCTGTCCCCACCCCTGCTCTATTGTTTCATTGGGGCGGCTCGGAGACCATCGGTGGATGCTGCTGACCAGTGGTGTAAGGCCCCTTTCAGACTGGCGTTTTTGTCCAGGTCCGGACAAAAAAACGCATCTGCTGAGGATCCTGTGAGACTGTGACCGGGGTTATCTATGATGGCCGGTACGTCTCACCCAGGTTGTGCTCCCTCCATGTGTAGGAATAGTTCCACTCCGGGGTTTTGAAGTGGTTTTACCTCCAGGAATGGAAAGTGTTAAAAGGGAAACAGGAAGCCTGGGTGTGGTCCTTAGTGAGGGAGTGAGCACAACTCCCTAGGCCCAGACAGAGCCTTGTGGCTTGCTCCTGGAAATTCATGAGCATAGTGAGTGGCCGGGAAGTAAGAGGAACAGGCAACTCCGGCTGCGTCCCGTAACCCGAGGTCTGTGATATATTGGACTTGTGTTGCAATAAACTGTTTTGTGTGAACCCTGGTGCCTGGATCCCGTGCCTGCATCCGTGCAACCGGCTACGCTACCTCACAGTCCCACTAACGGCACACTTACGGCGAGACCCGTGCATTGTCTATGGGGCTTGCGGTAAGAGTGTTGCAGTTGCGGCAGGTGCAGCCGCAAAAAAAATGCAGTCAGCAGCGGGGTTTTATTGCAACTGCCAGAACTGCACCTGCAACGCTCTTACCGCAAGCCCCATAGACAATGCATGGCGCTTGCCATAAGTGCGGCCGTTAGGCGGCAGATGCAGTAAATCTGCCGCATCTGTTGCTTTTTGGTGAAAACGCCAATGTGAGAGGGCTGTAACTAAAGCCTAAAGGCCACTTTACACACACAGATATCTGTGACCAACTTGTGAACAGATCTCTGGTTGCAGTGAAATCATAGACACATTATTCCATTTGTACACAGCCACAAAATGGAACAATGTGTCCGTGATTTCACTGCAACCACAGATCTGTTCACAAGTTGGACACAGATATCTGTGTGTAAAGTGGTCTTAAGGGGCCTGGGTGCAACATTTGGACCTAGCCCCCCACCACCTGCATGTAGGGCAGATGTATGGGCCCTTGTAGCATTGTAAAACCTATCAAGACATATATGTTGCCGTCCTGTACTAATGCTCCTCTTCCAAGTACATACCGGTGCATCTCGGTGAATTAGAATATCAAAAATTTATTTTTTCAGTAATTCAATACAAAAAGTGAAACACATACGGTATATTATATAGTCATTACAAATACAGTGATCAATTTCAAGTGTTTATTTATGTTAATGTTGATGATTATGGCTTACAGCAAATGAAAACCCAAAGGTCATTATGTCAGAAAATTAAATTGACTTAGCAGATTTTAACTATGCACTGGAGGTCAGTTTACACTGAGTACAAAAGGGCGGGAGATTGCTATAAATCCATCGACTTTGCTGGAAGTGCGAAGTCTGAGAACATATTCTGTTGAGTTTGTGTCATAAGACCCATGGCCAGTCTTTACATTACAGTCCTCCCTGAGACCATAAATGCCGCATGTATGAAACCGGCCTTAAATTTCCCATAATCTTTTGTAGAAATAAACTCCCAAGAAAAAAAAAAAAATTCACCCTTTTCCCTGACAACTTTTTTTTTTTTTTTTAAATAATTTTTCCCTAAAAAACATCATCTCTAAACATTATATCCCAAAAGGGTACTGTGAACATTTAGCACCCAAACAACTCTATACATTAACTACCAATGGAAAAACATTTGGGCTTGTAAAATAAATGACGGGGGAGGGGGAGCTGCTGCACCATTTAGTACCAAACTAGACTTTGACATTTGTGTGTTAATTGCACTCCTCTGTTTTTGTTTTTTTTATTTTACTGACTTGTTAAATATATGGTAATGACTGTTTGTTTTCCTACTTTCTGCATACGCTAATAGACCATCCATACCCCAATTTGTTTTGTTCTGCTGTGTCCAGCAGTCTGGTTATACATGTTCTATTTTGTATTTTCTTTCTTATTTAGATGTGTTCATTTCATAGTAATGTATGGTAGAATCCTAATCCTATTCCAACCCAACCTGACAATTTAACAGGGGAATTGGTATGCAGATTGCTTCCTCACATAGAGATTAGTAGGAACCCCACAGGTAGCATTACTAGGCAGCAACAATACCCAATCTGTGTATATGGGACATTTGGTGTGATTATTTTTCAATGGGGAGTTTATTTGCGAAAGTAGTGTTGATAAAGTTCTATTGATATTACTACTTGTCGACTAAAAATTGTAAAATGTAAATCTATATTTATATTCATAAAAAAAAAAACTTCTCGTTATTTGCATTTTAAATAATCATACAATGGTGTCTCATTTTGACAATGTAAGGCTGGCTTCACACCACATTTATTCGCTGACAGGTTCTGTCCAGTGTTTTGCAGGAATCAGCGGACAGAATCTGACTTCCCCGGAAAAACTGAAAATATACCCTCCGATCCTGTTTTCTGCCGGAATCAGCAGCTGCCTCTATCCAGTGCTGAAATTTCAGCATAGTGTCTGGAGGGGAGCTCTCCGGGTGCTGAAATTTAAGCTGTGCTGTCTAGGTGCTGAACGAGCGCGACTTGAATGTCAGAGCCGCCGCTCATTCAGCACCCAGCGTCCGGGAACCGGAACAATTTTCTGTCATATCCAGCAGCCATAGAATCCCATGTTATGGGCGCCGGATCTGAGAGGATCCGATTTTGTCTGATTTTTGCCCCGGACACACAAAATGCTGCAAGCTCCGATTTTGTGTCTGGGGCAAAAAAACTAAATCTGCCAGATCCTCCCAGACAGCACAAAACCGGACGGCCCCACAGGGATACAATAGGGGCAGAATCTGATCCAGGTCTGTCCGGTTCACACCGGACAGCCTCGGATCTCAAAAATCGTGGTGTGAAGCCGGCCTTAGCATGCATGTATGAATGTTCAGAGTAAGGGCTTATTCACACATCGGTTTTTCAAATACAAGTATCTGTGTTTCTCATTGAAAGCACTCCTACCTGTCTATCGGGCTGTACACATGTATGTGATTTTTTGCTGAACAAGTATTCGGTGCTATATCTGATATTCATCTGAGCGTCTGCTCAAACTCAACATTGAAAGTCTAAGGGCGGCTTCAGACTGCGGCAGCGTCCGGTCCGGGGCTGTAAGGAGTGACAGCCTGGAGCGGAGTTTTTCTGCATAGAATCCTGTCGGGCTGCACGGAGCTGGATCGCGGCGGGTGGTAATTAGCTGCTATCCGGCTGCCAGCTCGCCGGATGTATCCTGCAGAAGTGGGGAATTGTCTGCCGATTCCAAAACCGGTGCATGCAACGTTTTTGGAATCGGCAGACAAATCCCCACTTCTGCAGGATTCATCCGGCGAGCTGGCAGCCGGATAGCAGCTAATTACCACCCGCCGCGATCCAGCTCCGTGCAGCCCGACAGGATTCTATGCAGAAAAACTCCGCTCCAGGCTGTCACTCCTGACAGCCCCGGACCGGACGCTGCCGCAGTCTGAAGCCGCCCTAAGGCTATGTTCAATATAAGGGAGTTATCTGCTGCGACACTAAACACTATGTGCACTTTTAATGAGTGCCAGCAGTAGCTGTGACCAGCTGAGGCCTCCATTTTGTCTGAGTCCAACACATATTTTTCTTGTTTTTAATCAGAATAGAGGCATATAAACCCAGCATCTCTCATACCACCATTAGTCATAGCGTTAGGACCCGGAAAAACGGAAGCACCTTGGCGTTGGTTTCCGGGCACTCCGCAGTAGCTACTGTTGAAGCTAAGTCTTCCATTTTGCATTGTATCTAGAGCAGTGATTGCTATACCCCTATTCACATTGTGTCTGTATTAGCTGTGCAGTTTAGCTACTGCTGGCACTCATTAAAAGTGCACATAGTGTTTAGTGTCGCAGCCGATAACTCCCTTATATTTAATGTATTTTTTCTGCTTGCACCTACACTTAGAGGTTGATGCCAGTCATTCATATTATTTAGTTACATAAGGCTATGTTCAGACACAGCATATTTTTTACATTTACACAGCGCTATTAAGAGCTGCGTAAATGCATTAACGCAGCTTTGTTCACATGTTCCGTCTTTTTGCAGATGCGCTTTGCGCTGCAAAGGGCCTCTGTAAAAAGAATGAACAAGTGAATTTTTGCGCCTTTTTAGACGCGCTTTTTACTCATCTAGCCCCGTTCCCCCGGAGCTCCTTCACACTGGCGCCGTAGGACCTGCAACAGGACTTAAGCAGCACCATGTGATCGGGCAATGTCACCGGTCACATGGTGCAGCAGGGTCCTAGAGCCGCCGCTTACTGCAGGCCCGGCAGGGAGGAGAAGGGACCCGGATGTCTGCGGGGGAGTGCGGCGAGGTAAGTAAGAGCACACCGAAAAAGCGCAGGTCCTTTCACACATAGAACACTGCGTTCTGTGAGGATGTGCTCTTCGTGCAGTTTTACATGAAAAACGCATCCTCACAAATACGCTGTGTGTGAATGCAAATTAAGTCTGTGAAAAAAAAACGCACAGAACTCAGTGCCATCCATGTCCTGTGTGTTTTCACTGAATGATAGGAAAAACGGGAGAAAGTGATAAAAACTGATGAAATTCTGACCAAACTCAGAAGAAAATCTGGTGAAAAAAATGACATAAAACTTGGTCCGCTATTCTTGTACGTCAAGAAAACTGACATCTGAGTGAGGCCTTGGGTTGTTCTTGCACTGACCTATTATCGTGAACGAGTGTTCCTATGAACTCGTTTGCCAATAATAGGTCAATATAAATAGGCTACTATTAAACAAAAAAAGAAGTATCTCCTTCCTTTTTTGTAGACTTTTTTGTCTTCAATAAGTTTTTATTAGAATATAAAGAGTATTAAAGATACAGTACAATGATAAAGCCACCCAATATAAAAGAATCGACTGTGACATGACTCGAGTTAAAACTGGATCGCCGATAATCTCCCCGAGGGGGGGTAAGCGAATCATGGACCGTGTCCAAGTGTTATAAAGCTTGACTGGGAGTTCCGTAGCTATATTATCCAGATACTCGAGTTGCCGTAAAATATGGGTGGGGAAAGACTGGAAAACACAGGAATAAAAAGGGGGGAGGGGAGAGAGGACGGGATTCGGGGTCCTCCGGGATTGTCAGGGGTTAAACGAAGAGGGGGGGAGGGGGGCGGAACCAGAAAAAAGTAGACTTTTTATATTTTCTTCTCCATCAGTATCTCTTGTCATCTCCTATCTCAGCAATGGGAAAGTCTTCACTGAATACAGATTTTACCTTAGAATTGAGAATTTTGATGGCAAATCAATTCTGGCAGGGAAAGAGCAAATTTGTCTTTTAAGATATATTACAAAATTGCTTATTTTATGTGTACTATTGATCTGTGAAATAAAAATTAAAATGACGATTACACTTTTTAAATAAAGCATAATCACATAGTGGGGAAATAGTCGACGGAAAGTCATTTTACTGTCTTTTTGAATAACTAGCCCTACATTTTTAAAGTGGGACACTGTAGGTAAGGGAGATAATGTTCCCAGGGGGTCAACTAAATTGTGGGAGAGGGGCATTAGCGCTGATTTATTCCAATTTATAGAGAGACTGGAGTGTCTGCTAAATGTATCAATGGTGGAAATAACGAGGGGAAAAGTGTCTTTAGCTTGATTCACGAAGATTACCATGTCATACTGAAGAGTCCAATAGTATCTGTCCGGTCTGCAATAATGATGCTTCTGATGAGTGCTGAGGAACGTATCCTTATTGCTAAGGGCTCATTGGCCAGAGCAAGCAAAGCCAGAGATAGGGGACAGCCCTGGCGAGTCCCTCTCCCTAGAAAACAAAAGTGTGCACGGAATATTATTATCATACTTTAGCTATGCCACATATAGCTGATGGTCCATTACAAATCTTGGCCCAATGCAATTTCTAGGTAGGCGAAGAAGGCCATTTAATATCAAGGCCAAGCATCTAATGAGGCATGTATTAATGACTCTATTGACAATAAATTGGGTCCTTGATGTTGACAAGGATTTTACCTGTAAATCATTTGTCTGATGATGAAGCCAAGAATACATATTAGTATCGCAATATTTAGTGAAATTTTATAATTGATATTTGCTAACAAATAGGCCGATATAATCCATAATGTAAAGGATCCCTCCCTTCTTTTTTTCAGAACAATAATATTGGCATCATAAAAGGACATCGGACAAAGTTTCTCTGGGACGTTTGTGGAAAAAAAACCTCCAGGAGGTGAGGCGCCAGAACAAAACTTCAAGTTTACCCAAAGCCATATCACTAATGGAGTACTCATTTTCTCCAAGGTAATGTCAGCATCTAAAAGGCACTGTCGAGAGGGACTCAAATTAGAATTTTTTTTGTCAGACAGGTAAGAAAGGCATTCCAATACATTAAAATGACATATTGAGCTATACATCGACTTAACATATCTATAGAGACGGGAGGATATCCTCTGCAGGTGTAACAATGGGGTCATCAAACGTTCAGATTTTTAGTATGATATTGAAGGTGTTGTGTTCCTGAACCATGTGAGTAGGTAATTTGCTAGATTGATTCCCAATTCAAAATAAGACTGATGAGTAAAAAATAGATTTATATTGTGTATAAAGTCGTTGGGAGTGTAGCCATTCTAACCTGTTTTTGTTTGTGTGGTTGGAGATGTAACTCAATTTGGCTTCTCTTAACCTGGATTCAATGTCAGCATCTTCTCGAGAGATTATTATTTTTATATAATAGATTGTCGGGGAAAGGCAACTCCTCTGAGGCATACTTTAAGCATATCACAGAATAGGTTATTGTCCTGGGGAATTGAGTGTGCTATCATGAAGCATTCTGTTTGGTCAGGGTATCATTAGGTACAATCAGTTTCGGCCAAAACGGATTAAACTTCCAAAAAGATCTATATGTCTCTTGGTCATACCTAAGTGTGAGTATCACCAAGCTGTAGTCTGAAATTCCCTTGTTCCCAGGATCCACATTTTCCACTTATATCGCAACATTACTAGAACCAAATATATAATATAGTCGTGACAAAGCATGCCTAGTCAAGGAATGGCAAGTATATTCCTGATTATCTGGATGGCATGGTCTCCACAAATCTAGCCAGCCATTACCCTCATATATGTTGACATGATGGTGGAGGGATTTACAGACAGAGCATTACTATCCAACTGAAGTCTGTAAAGGTTGCTATCCATAACTAAATTGAAGTCACCCATACATAAAATATGAGCATCTGGGTAATTCAGAACGAAGATACTGCTCATTTAATTGCTAGGTTACCGGGAGGAGGACTATATATGAATATTAAAACAAATTATTTAGAGTTTATCATAGCATACACAAAGACAAACTGCCCCTCCGGATCTCTACCATGTACCATAGCTTTTCATGTTATAGATTTATGTACAGTATTAGGAGATATACCAATCAAGAATAGCTTGTGTGGAAAGAATGTAATAATCATTGTACTCATGGCTTGTTAAACCATTTTGCCGAATCCATAGTAAAATGGGTCTCTACCAAAGGTAGAATATGGGGATGATTGTGTTCAACCTGCAAAAATACCTTAACACTTTTGTTCAGGAATTTCAAGCCCCTTACATTCCAGTTCATGCATATTCATTGAAAAGTCAGAAGGCTGTAAGGAAAATAAAAGAAGCTATCACAGATTTATAACCTACATCCCATGGTATTCATTGTAACATGTAGCCAGTAGGCCCCCATATCTAATAGTACCATGCAACTCTTTAAAGTGAACCTGTCACCAGGTTTTTCCCATATAAACTGTGTCTACCACCAGTAAGCTTCCTATATACAGCATTCTAGCTCGAATGCTACATTTTAGTCCCCAAGCCGATCAGTATAACATAAAAAAAAACCTTTGATTATACTCACCTATGGGGTTGTCCGGTCCAATGGGCGTTGCTGATCTTGATCTGATGCCTCCTCACTGTTTGCAGTCGCCGTCCTCCTTTTTGCTTCATGTTGATGACGCGTCCTAAGTCATCCACAGAGTGTTCTCTATTGCACACTTCTCGAAGTCATGCTGAGGGCAGAGCAAAGTACTTTAATGTGCAGGCACAAGCAAAGGTCAAAACGCACATGCGCACTAAGATACCTTCCTCTGCCCTTTTCTCTTCTTTGTCCTGGATGAAATTGATGAAAATCTCATGTACGATCTAAAGGTAAGCAGGATAAACCATTGAGTAGATAATGTTTCTTTTTATAAGTTTCCTACGTGACATCCATAAACTGAGCTTGTTGTTTTTGCAGGTCCACAGAAAAAATCTGGGAACACTTAGATTGTGGAATTGTTATATTTGAAAGGGTCCTTTGGTCTAGCCAAACAAAGGGCAGTGACTTTGAATATACAATTCAGTAGCCTTCCCAGAGAAGGCTGAAAATGTTCATGTCATTGTCCCTCTGAGCACTCGGGTAGACCAAAAACATGGAAATTAGTTAGACACATCCAATTTTCCAGGTCATCTGCTTTCTGGCACCATGCGTTCATTGATCCAGCCACTTAAGATATCCCTCATGGCTGCAAAGCTAATTAATCTTCCAAATATGCAGGTATCACACCCTTGATTCAACCTTAGAGGTACAACCTCTCAAGGCCTGGTGTAGAAGTCCCACATTAGCGTGTACCGTCTCAAACTTCCCAGTTAAGGAGGTTTTCAACATGGATATGACCTGTAATAACTGTTATGAAACTTGTCACAAGTTAGATCTTCTTGCAAAAACCCAGCCGCAGTGCGTGTCACTCAATACAGCTCTGGTGGCTTATAATAATGCCACCGATTATGATGATGAAGATTGCAGGTTAGTTGAAGATGTGAGTAATAAACCCCAAGAATCCTGCTCCTAACTCCTCACTCCTTTGTGCCCTGCCTGGATGTTAAATTGCTTCCATCCTTCCCAGGGCCTCTTAGCAACTAGGGAGACCGTGGGGCCCGCCTGACTGTAGCTGTCTCCACAGCCGCTTCCCTGAAGACCAACGAGGACCCAGGGGCGTAACTACCGCAGGTGCAGGGATTGCGATCGCACCCGGGCCCTGCAGCCTAGGGGGCCCCAAAAGTCCCTTTGGCTTATAGAAAAAGACTAAAACTATTAAAGATTTGCAATAATTGGGGACCCCGTTGGAGCTTTCGCATCGGGACCCCTGGGTTTGAAGTTATGCTACTGCGAGGACCCGGATGTCCTAGGAGAGTTTCCCGGACAAGGGGTTTCTCCGGTGTTGCTCCACAGAAACGCCATCAACAAGGTGCTCAAGAAGGCTGCTACATCCTCAAATGTCCTCCTCCAACAGGAGATTTGCATGACCTGCCAGACTGGAGCCTACACTGCAGCAGCCCCTCTGGAGCCCAATGAGTACCACTCTCCCGTAGGTGTGTTGCAGGGCAAAAGAAAGCCTCAGAGTAGAAGCTTTATGCAGGATAATATGCCGGATGGCAGGAGCTCATCTCAAGCTTGACTGCTCAGCTCCATGGCCCCCAGATTCAACATCACTTTGATTCGTTTCCAATCAATTTGCTTATCTCATTTCCTTTGAATTGCTTAGAACACCAGAATTCTTCACTGTCTGGTCAAGGAAGAGGCAAGAATTGGGTGTAAAGACATCCACCATTCTCAGAATAAAAGAGCCAAAGCGCTAGTTCAATGTTGTGGGCTGTCTCACAGCTTTTACCTGCACAGTAACTCTCCTCACTACTTGCTGGTCAAGGACCACAATATAGTCCCATTAACTTCAGAGGAGTTATATTATAGTTCCCTGCACAGTGGGTGGCCCAGAGTTACACAGTACATTGGAAACGCTAAAGGGACTCCGGTGCCTTGTTTCTTAAGATCTGCAGGGGGCACAACCATCTTATTAGTGCATATTCTGGAGACAAGCCGTAACGATCAGTAAATGGGAGAATCCCCTTAAGATTTTTGTTTGTGACACAATATTTTAGTTTATATGTTTTCCAGTGTTCATAACAGGTGACATGAACAACTGTGCAGCTATCTTTGTTTTAAAGAACGCAGCACGGATATAATAAGAAATGAATATCTGCAGAGAGGGCACCATTTTATCATTTAGTGGTTACTGTCACACAATTGAAGAATACTTAATTTCCATCGCATGTATAAGTAATCCCAAAGAACCTTTTTAGGTTTCTATTTAGAGACAATAAAATTGTGATCAAATTGTATTCTGCTTTAATGAAGAAATAGCTAGGCTCTCCTTATTAGACAACCTCATGCAGCAGGGATAATACGCAAGATGTTTCTTCTAAATACAAGCTGCCAGCTGTTTATTTGTGCACAATTTGATGTAATTGTGGATCTATACAACAGTGCACAAGAAAGTGTTATTAAGTTGCACACACTGGCACTAAATTTGTATTTCATTATCCTCTTTACAAAATGCTCAACAGAAAAGTTTATGAAAAATATGAGGCATTCATGACGGCTTAAACATTTAGTAAACTATTTCTGAAAGTGCAGTACGAACCAGGAAACTTATTTGTGGCATTGCAGATGCTTTCTCAAGATTCTCTCAAGACAAGTGAAAACTCCACTGACGACGTGGCCCCGATTCATCGAAGTGATTGCTCCAGAATTCTGGACTTGTAGTAAATTGCTTGGAAAAGTTTCAAAATTTTGGAGCAAGACTGAATGGCACTAAAAGTTCCAATATCAAGTAGGAGCCGCACACAGGATTCTTTTTGCAGCCTTTATTTTTTCTTCTTGTGGGGTCTTACAAAGTGGAGGGTGCAGGAGGGAGGACGGGGGAGCAGCCTATACTATGGCCGTTTCACACCGTCAGTCGTGCTTCTACGGGGAGTTGCTGGCTTCTTCAACAAACTGTGAATGGCACAAAAAGGTTGCAAGTTTTTGGTTTTATCACCAGGGCTGTGGAGTCGGGAAGCCGAACATCTGACTCTGGACTCCTAAATTTCCCTGAATCCAACTCTGACTCCACCTCCACCAAAATGAACATCGACTCCATGACTCCGACTCAACAACCATGGCTGTATAGTCAGTAAGCCAAACATCTGACTCCTCAATTTTTCCCTGAATCCGACTCCACCAAAATGGACACAGACTCCAACTCCACAGCCCTGGATATCACACTAGTATCTCTTGGCTTCACTAAAATGGGCGGTGCTGGTCTAATTCCCAACGAGCTGTCTGACTGAAGTAAGATTTGTGGCAAGGTGCACACCACATGTCAGATGCTCCTGATTCATTAAGATACAACTGCCTCTTAATGATTCATAAGTGGCTGATTCCAATACGCCCTCTCATCAACATCAACGGGGCCTATGTCTTTATTTTATATTAATTTTAACCCCTTCATGACCCAGCCTATTTTGGCATTACTGACCTTGTCATCTTTTGCAATTCTGACCAGTGTCCCTTTATAAGGTAATAACTTTGGAACGCTTCAACGGATCCTAGCGATTCTGAGATTGTTTTTTCGTGACATATTGGGCTTCATGTTAGTAGTAAATTTAGGACGATAATTTTTGCGTTTATTTGTGAAAAAATCAAAAATTTGGCAAAACGTTTGAAAACTTCAGTTTTCAAATGTTGAATTTTTACTCTGTTAAACCAGAGAGTTATGTGACACAAAATAGTTAATAAATAAAATTTCTCACATGCCTACTTTACATCAGCACAATTTTGGAAAAAAAAATTTTTGGGGTAGGAAGTTATAAGGCTGTGTGCCCACATACCGGCTTTGTGCCGGTGGGCGGATGGGCGGACCCGCCAGGAAGCTCTTCCGGCGTCCGGTGGCTTCCTGGCGGGTATGTGAGGCGGGTGCGGGTGGGTGCTGCGGGCGGGTGCACAGCGGGATAGCGCCGGCGGTTCTGCAGCGGCTGGAAGCAGCACATGATTCTGCTTGCAGCCGCTGCAGAACCGGACGGTTTATAGGACATGCTCATTCTTTGCTAACCCGCTGGGAACCCAGCGGGTTAGCAACAGATGAGCATGTGTAAACCGCCGCTGTGTGCACAGCGGGTGTCGGTTTACATAGGTTTTAATGTTAATCCAAACGCCGGTTTGGATTAACATAAATTTACATAAAACTTATGTAAACCGACCGGCGGTTTACACATCTAAACCGGCCCTAACCCGGCATGTGGGCACACACCCTAAGGGTTCAAAGTTCATCAGTAATTTCTCATTTTTCCAGCAAAATTTACAAAACCATTTTTTTTAGTGACCACATCACATTTGAAGTCCCTTTGAGGGGTGTACATGACAGAAAACACCCAAAAGTGACACCATTCCAAAAACTGCATCCCTCAAGCTACTCAAAAACTTCATTCAAGAAGATTATTAACCCTTCAGGTGCTTCACAGGAACTAAAGCAATGTGGAAGGAACAAATTGACATTTTAATTTTTCCAACAAAAATGTTCTTTTAGCCTCAATTTTTTCATTTTCACATGGGCAACAGGATAGAATGCATCCTAAAATTTGTTGGGCAATTTCTCCTGAGTACACCGATACCTCATATGTGGTCACAAACCACTGTTTGGGCACATGGCAGGGCTCAGAAGGGAAGGAGCACAATTTCACTTTTGGAGCTAATTTTCCATTCAAAAAGTGAAATGGCGCTCCTTCACTTTTGAGCCCTGCCATGTGCCCAAACAGTGGTTTATGACCACATATGAGGTATCGGTGTACTCAGGAGAAATTGACCAACAAATTTTAGGATGCATTTTATCCTGTCGCCCATGTGAAAATGAAAACAATTGAGGCTAAAAGAAAATGTTTGTGAAAAAAAAAAAAAAGTACTTCCATTTTTACGGATTAATTTGTGAAGCACCTGGGGCTTCAAAGTGCTCACTATTCATCTAGATAAGTTCCTTTGGAGGCCTAGTTTCCAAAATGTGTCACTTGTGGGGGAGCTTCAATGTTTAGGCACACAGTGGCTCTCCAAACGCGACATGGTGTCCGCTAACAATTTGAGCTAATTTTCCATGTGGTGTTTGGAGAGCCCCTGTAAGCAGGAGGAGACAGCGGAGAGAAGCAGGAGGACTGTAAAATTGCAGTAATTGTCAGTTTTATTTTCAACCGCCAATTATCACGACTGTAGCCACTGGAGGGCAAAGCCACCCCACCTGGGGTAAGCTACACGTCCCCATCTACCTGCAGGTCGGGAAGCATTACACCGATCACGGCCTCCCGACCTGCAGGAGTGCGATTCCCCCATGTCACAGACGCTGTGGCATGGGTCGGGAACGCACCAGTTTTCATGTCGCAGACACTGTGACACAAGTCAGAATACAGAGTGTTGGACATATAATTAAAGGTGCATTGAACAATATATTTAATTTTGACATGGGCTTCCACCACAGTTGTTAAGGCTCAACCATCATCAGGGTCTTTATAGTGAGATCAATAAATGACTTTGGTATGTCTGATAAGGGTCCAGTTGAAAAAGTTTGAGAAACCCTGAGGTAATACATTCATTCCAATCCATGTCTCAATTACTGGTTGGCACACCATTGAGTGATTTTCTTGAGAACCATGCATGTGGTAAGCTGGCCATCCCTGACATAACCACATACAGTGGTGCTTGATAAAAAAGAGTCTAAAAAGAGAAATGACCAGGATTCTATCAGATTATAGTCCTTTTCCCTAGGAGCGCCAGTGTTTTTTCTTGCTTCTCAGTGGTGCTTGAATGAGTGTGAATCCATCAGAATTTTCCATATTTCTTAATAAATATGACCTTCAATTACATCAGATTTTTATACATCTTAAAAGTAGACAAAACAAACCAAATTATGTTAAATTGTATATTACATCACTGTTAAAGTCAAGTCTATGTGGACCTTTAGGATTAGCCTTTCAAGGTGAAATTAGATTCTGGTGTTTGCAATTAATGGGATGATCTGTTTTATTTAAAGATCAGGGATCTATCAAAGTCTGATCATTACATGTTTGTGAAAGTGTATCTTCTTAACCTAAAGAGTTTTGATTCCATAAACTCCTAGTCAAATAAATTGTGCACAACCAACAAATATCACACCAAGATCTATACGTATAATAATCTGAGAGCGGTAATAAACCCAAAATAATCTCTAAACAGCTAACAACCTTTCACATTAGATGATTTTAATGTTCATGAGTCTGCCATAAGGAGGACATTGAACAACAATGCTGTGCATGGCAGGATTCCAGAGAGAAAGTCACTATACTCCAAGATCATTGCTGCACATCTACAGTTCACAACATTGTTTTGTAGATGAATGAGACCAATATAGAGCTTTTTGCTTTAAATGAGGTGTTCTATTTGGTGAGAAATAAAACACTGAAATACAGTGCATATACCTCATACCATCTTGGATAAGGAAAATCCCGGTGGCACACTCCTTGATGACTGTGCTCAGTAATGCGATAGTAGACTAAGCATTCAATATAGGAAATAATGGCACACGTTAAGTTGTTTACTTCTTTAGTTTTTTTTTTTAGTGCATAATCTTACAGGTCAACATACCGTAAGACGCGTTTTGGCTATTAGTTTAACCTTCTTCAAATATCATTTGACCTATAAGCCTATGCACTAAAAGATAAACTAAAGATGCAAACAATTCAACTTGTGCCAGTATTTCCTATATCTCATGCCATCTGTGAAGTGCGGTGGTGGTAGTATCATGGTTTAGTCCTTGTTCATTGCATCTGGACCAACACAGCTGCCATCAACGATGGTACAATAAATTCTAAGTGAAAATAGGAGAACAGCATCTGTCCATGAGCTGAATCTTAAGAGAACATGGGTCATGCAGCAAGACAACGACTCAAAGCACATCATTTTAAAGAAATGTTGTGGAAGGACCTCAAGTGAACTGTTGCCAGGAGAAAGACCCACCAACATAAGTGTTCATTCTTTTTTTTTTTTATATACAGTGCCTACAAGTAGTATTCAACCCCCTGCAGATTTAGGTGGTTTGATAAGATGTGAATAAGTTAGAGCCTTCAAACTGCAAACGAGAGTAGGATTTATTAACAGAAGCATAAATCTTACAAACCAAAAAGTTATGTTGCTCAGTTGAATTTTAATAAATTTTAAACATAAAAGTGTGGGTCAATTATTATTCAACCCCTAGGTTTAATATTTTGTGGAATAACCCTTGTTTGCAATTACAGCTAATAATCGTCTTTTATAAGACCTGATCAGGCCGGCACAGGTCTCTGGAGTTATCTTGGCCCACTCCTCCATGCAGATCTTCTCCAAGTTATCTAGGTTCTTTGGATGTCTCATGTGGACTTTAATCTTGAGCTCCTTCCACAAGTTTTCAATTGGGTTAAGGTCAGGAGACTGACTAGGCCACTCCATCACCTTGATTTTTTCCCTCTTGAACCAGGCCTTGGTTTTCTTGGCTGTGTGCTTTGGGTCGTTGTCTTGTTGGAAGATGAAATTACGACCCATCTAAAGATCCTTGATGGAGGAGCGGATGTTCTTGGCCAAAATCTCCAGGTAGGCCGTGCTATCCATCTTCCCATGGATGCGGACCAGATGGCCAGGCCCCTTGGCTGAAAAACAGCCCCACAGCATGATGCTGCCACCACCATGCTTGACTTTAGGGATGGTATTCTTGGGGTCGTATGCAGTGCCATCCAGTCTCCAAACGTCACGTGTGTGGTTGGCACCAAAGATCTCGATCTTGGTCTCATCAGACCATAGGACCTTGAACCAGTCTGTCTCAGAGTCCTCCAAGTGATCATGAGCAAACTGCAGACGAGCCTTGACATGACGCTTTGAAAGTAAAGGTACCTTACAGGCTCGTCTGGAATGGAGACCATTGTGGTGGAGTACGTTACTTATGGTATTGACTGAAACCAATGTCCCCACTGCCATGAGATCTTCCCGGAGCTCCTTCCTTGTTGTCCTTGGGTTAGCCTTGACTCTTCGGACAAGCCTGGCCTCGGCACGGGAGGAAACTTTCAAAGGCTGTCCAGGCCGTGGAAGGCTAACAGTAGTTCTATAAGCCTTACACTTCCGGATGATGCTCCCAACAGTGGAGACAGGTAGGCCCAACTCCTTGGAAAGGGTTTTGAACCCCTTGCCAGCCTTGTAACCCTCCACGATCTTGTCTCTGATGGCCTTGGAATGCTCCTTTGTCTTTCCCATGTTGACCATGTATGAGTGCTCTTCACAAGTTTGGGGAGGGTCTTAAATAGTCAGAAAAGGCTGGCAAAAGAGATAATTAATCCACACATGTGAAGCTCATTGTTCTTTGTGCCTGAACTACTTCTTAATACTTTAGGGGGACCAAACAGAATGCTGGTGGTTTGAGGGGTTGAATAATAATTGACCCACACTTTTATGTTTAAAATTTATTAAAATTCAACTGAGCAGCATAACTTTTTGGTTTGTAAGATTTATGCTTCTGTTAATAAATCCTACTCTCGTTTGCAGTTTGAAGGCTCTAACTTATTTGCATCTTATCAAACCACCTAAATCTGCAGGGGGTTGAATACTACTTGTAGGCACTGTAGTAGAAATGGGCTAAAATTCCCTCAAACGTATGTGCAGGGCTAATCAACATTTACTAGAAATGTTTATATGCATATTGTTGTGCAAGAGAGCCACACCAGATAATAAAAGCAAAGGTTCACATACTTTTGTCATGCACAGATGTGATGTTGGATCTTTTTTTTTTTATTTAAGAGTGATTAAAGTCCACTACAAGGACAACTCCTCATTCCCAATGTTTACCCCTGTAAAAATAAAAAAGCCTATGCTAAGCTCTACTGCCGATGCTGTTCAAGCGATGTTGGCACTTGCTTTCCCAGGACACCTGTTAAGTTGTTATGTCGTGATCCCCGTGCCCAGTCACAGTTAGCTTTACTGTCCTTGCCTTCAGACGTATAAGTAATCAAGAGGTAGTGAGAGCTGCGGCTAGCCGCTCACTTTCTGTTGACTACGTATATGTACCAAGGAGGGCACAGTAAAGCTGACAGTGATTATGTGCGGGGCTCACGTGACATGACAACCTCACAGGTGCCCTGGGAGAGTGAGTGCCAAAACCACTGGAAGAGTAGCAGAGAGGAGTATAGGCTTTTTTTACTTTAACTGGGGCAAACATGGTGAATGAGAAGGTGATGTCCTAGTAGTAGACAACCCCTTTAAGTCTAAAATTGATAACTAATTTGTTCCCTTTTATCTATCTCATGTAGTTGTTTTTTTTTTTTTTTTTTTAGATCAAATTTATGCAGAAATATATTAGTACTTACCTACTTAGGTACTGGCTGTTTAAACCTTTAACCAGCACTTTATAAAGGATGACTTATTGCTTGTTAATCTCCACTTCCTTTACATTATAAATGGATTAATTTCTCAAATCCTTGTTTGCCAATAATTGTGACTTTGTGACACTTAACCGCTCTTCCCCAGCTCTTAGTCGTCTCCGTCATCAGATTGCCATGGTATCGAGCGCATTTTATTGACGTCAGTTCCACAGCTTATTTTATAGAATAATCCAGCCTTACATCTCGGCCTCTGAATCAATGTGCTTCTATGAGCCAATAACGCTGATAACGAGCCTATTCTTAATTTGGATTTGTCAACTGGTGCTCATGTCCGATCTCCGTTGGTTGACTTTTAGGCTATGTTCCTTATTTATTTTGACCTCCATCTCAGGCATATTGCATCCTGACTGCTTTCCTAGTGATGACCTCTGATCCTTTCCACCATCAACATGACTACTCTGTGGACAACAACTTGAGTATCTAACCACAAAAGTCCATATATCATTGCTGGGGTTTAGGGTGAAGAATAAGGAGATTTCTTACACAGAACAAAAATATAAATGCAACAATTTTATTTTTACTCAAATTTTTCATGAACTGAACTCTAAGATCTAGGACTTTTTCTATATACACAAAATGCCTTTTCTCAAATATTGTTCACAAAGTTCTCAAAATCTGTCTTAAGGGCCTGTCACACGCATCAATATCGCCTGCACGATATCGGCTGCACGTGACGTTGCAGCGATATTGATGCGTGTGACATAGTGAATCAACCAGCGATAAATCGCTGGTTGATGATCGCCAGGTTTTAGAATCTGTCCTAAAACCTGGCGATTGTCGCCCGGTGGACACGCAGCATCGCTGCGTGTGACACCGGGAGTAGCGATATTCCAGCTCCCAGCGCCTCTCACAAGCGCTGGGAGCTGGTATCCAAGGTAAACTGCGGGTATCTAGGCAGCGCGCGCTGCCTAGATACCCGACGTGTACCTTAGTTACCAGCCTCCTCCGCTCACCGGCTGGTATCTAAGGTACACAGCGGGTAACTAGGGACCCTAGTTACCCGCTGTGTACCTTAGATACCAGCCGGTGAGCGGAGGAGGCTGGTAACTAAGGTACACGTCGGGTATCTAGGCAGCGCGCGCTGCCTAGATACCCGCAGTTTACCTTGGAGACCAGCCTGCTCCCGCTTCCAGCAGGCTGGCAGCGGGAGCAAGACATCGTGGAAACGATATTTAAATCGTTTCCACGATGTTTCTGGTCAATTGATTGCTGGTGAGTCTGTCTGTGTGACAGCTCACCAGCGATCAGCCGTCAATGTCGTCAGGGATCAGATCGCTGACGACATTGACACGTGTGACAGGCCCTTTAGTTGCACTCCTCCTTTGCCAAGATAATCCATCCCTCTGACAAGTGTGGTATATCAAGATGCTGATTAGACAACATGAGTATTGTACAGGTGGCCACAATGAAAGGCCACTCTAAAAAGTGCAGTTTTATCACACAGCACAATGCCACAGATGTCGCTAGAGCGTACAATTGGCATTGTGACTGCAGGAATATCCAGCAAATCTGTTGCCCATGAATCAAATTGTAATTTCTCTAGCATAAGTAGTCTCCAAAGGTGTTTCAGGAAATCTGGCAGTACATCCAACCGTCCTCGCAACCGCAGACTGTGTAACCACACCAGCCCAGGACTACCACATCCAACATCTTCAGCTCCAAGATCCTCTGACACCAGCCACCCAGACAGCTGCTGCAACAATCTGTTTGCCTAAGGGCCCTTTCACATCAGCGTTTTTTGAAATTCGCGGCAGATGCGGTGAAAAAACCGCATCTGCCGTGATTACCGCAAACCGGCTGCACTTGCGGCGCGGTTGCGGTAAACGCCATGCAAAGTATAGGCGTACTTGCGGCAGGTGCGGCAAGTGCGGCTTTGCACTTGCGGCAGGTGCGGCCGCGAAAAAAAACGCGGTTGACTGCGTTTTTTTTCGCGGCCGCACCTGCCGCAAGTGCAAAGCCGCACTTGCCGCACCTGCCGCAAGTACGCCTATACTTTGCATGGCGTTTACCGCAACCGCGCCGCAAGTGCAGCCGGTATGCGGTAATCGCGGCAGATGCGGTTTTTTCACCGCATCTGCCGCGAATTTCAAGAAAACGCTGATGTGAAAGGGCCCTTACCAAAGATTTTCTGCACAAACTGTCAGATACTGTCTCAGGGAAGCTCATCGGCTGCTTGTCATCCTCATTAGTCTCCACCTGACGGCAGTTTGTTGTCGTTAACTGACTTGAGTGGGCAAATGCTCACATTCAATGGTGTCTGGCATGTTGAAGAGGTGTTCTCTTCACGTATGAATCCCAATTTTCATTGTACAGTGCAGATGGCAGACTGCGTGTATGGCGTTGTATGCGTGTACAGTTAGCTGATGTCAACGTTGTGAATGGAGTGACCTATGGGTGGCGGTGGGCTGAAGGTGTGGGTAGGTTTATGTTAAGGACAATAAATACAGGTGCATTTTATTAAAGCCATTTTTAATTCACATAGATATGGTGATGACATTCTGAAACCTATTGCTGTGCAATACATCCCGGACTATCACCTCATGTTGCAGCATGATAATGCATGACCCCATGTTGTAATTATCTGTACACAATTTCTGGAAGCTGAAAACTTCCCAGTTCTTACATGGCCAACATGTCAGCATCAGACATGTCATCCATGCAGCATGTTTGAGATGCGCTGCCAATATCCAGCAACTTTGCGCAGCCACTGAAGAGGGGTGGACCAACATTTCACAGGCCACAATCATCAACCTCATAAACTTGTGCAAGGAGTGTGTTGTATTGCGTGAGGCAAATGGTGGTCACACCAGATACTGACTGGTTTTTGACCACCCTAGACCCTTCCAATACTGTAAAATTACACATTTTAGTGTGCTCTTTTATTGTGGCCAGCGTAAGGCACACCTGTGCAATAATCAGGCTGTCTAATCAACATCTTGAAATGCCATACCTGTGAGCTGGATCTCAGCAAAGAAGTGCTCACTAACACAGATTTAGGCAAATGTGTGAACAATATTTGAGTAAAAAGGCCTTTTGTGTACATAGATAGTCTTAAATCTTTGAGTTCAGCTCATGAAAAATAGCAGCTAAAACAAAAGTGTTGGGTTTATCATTTGGTTTAGTGTAAATTCTACACCTGAGTTTAGCTAATGACAAACTAATTTCAGCTTAAGGGTCCTGTGATGCTGCAGACTAGAGCGTCCAGAAACAGTGCGTGACAGTGGCACACAGACCATCGGTGTCTGACATACTACACACAACAACAGACTGGAGAAACACCAGGGGGGACAAATACAATGGAGGGCTCTAATCGTAGCAAATAGGGGAAAGGAGACCTTCTGCACTGACTTGTGGCTCTGCCCTGATCTACCTACCATCCCTATGCAGGTTCTTTCACCCCTTTGCGGAGCAGGATACCTAGTCCCTCACTAGCCCTGATGTTAACCCTAAATAGGGAGATGGCCATTGGGAGCCCTTGTCCCAACCGCTGCACTAATAACAACAAGTGGGAAATGGGAGAGAGACAGGGAAATGACAAAATCAACTTCACAACTGCTGCCACTCTCCTAGGCAGCAGACGGCTTGCCAACAGTCAGCTTGTCCAGAAGAGTACCTTCACCGCAGTTAGCTAGGCCAGGAATGAAGTTCAATCACCCTGCAAGGAATGCTGGATCATGTGACCATATAAAGGAGATGAGTGACCACAAAGTAGCCACACCTGGAAAGAGATCTAAGGAGCTTTCTAGCCACAGAAACTGACTTTAATTCTTATACTGCCAAAGGAAAGAAACACATTTAAAATGAAGTTTCAATACAGGAATGAGACACAGGTCCCAAACCTGTCACAAGTCTCCAAAGTAAAAGAGACAAGTCCATGTAAAAACAGAACCTTTATGGAGATGATGCAGCCAAACTGGTTTGGACCCTCTTCATTCTGGGACCTTATGGTTTGTCTTTATGGTGCATAGACCCTTGAATAACAAGTAACGCAATCTGCATAACAAGAGTTAAGAATTCCATCGCTAACTTCTGAGGTGGGTGAATATTTCCATAGAAGTATATTAGCAACCATGAGCAACTTCTGAATGATAAGCGAGTTATTCTCTCATTTCAGATAACTATGCTGTATCATTTTTTTTTAAGCTCCATTTTCGATGCCTATTTTGCGTGACACATTGCTAACCAGTGCACAGTGTACCTTTTGCTTAAATATTCAATTTAATTACCACATTATACAATCTGTGGGGAAAAAAAATAATTATCAAATCACTTACTATTGTTTATGTTGTGTCTCTTAGCTGAAGAGCATAAAATATCATGCAGAAGGAATTATTTATTGTATGCAAGGAATGCACAAGGCTATTTCCATTTGAAGTCTTGTAATGAATGTACTTGTTACATTTAATGTGTTTCATATCTTTCACTGGAATATATTATAGCCAAGCTCATATATTTTGCAAATTTTGCATGCAAAAACTTCACGCTTTCTTCAGTTTTCACATTTAAAAAAAAAAAGTTGTAGGAGAATAAGTCTTGGAGAAAGCCCACAATGAAACTTGTGGAATTTAGATGCAAAAAAATTGCTAAAAAAGTATGGATTTTTTGATGCGGATTTTTCTTAACAATCATATTGGAGTAAAAAAACTAAATATGTGAGTATTCTCTAAAATGTTACCCATGGCCACAGATAAGTTTATTTCCCTCCAGAAGGATATTTTAAGTTGTGTGTTCACGATCTGGAACACTGCATTGTTGGACACAGTGCCTCGGACCTGTGGGAAACGTACTGGGTGACCTGCAGGGAGACCATAGCTGCCCTGTGCTACGATCTGCGGTGGGTGCAGGGCGGCTTCTCCCTGTGTGGTCGCTTCCGATTCTGCAGCATATAATAACATGTGTGGTGATGTGGAAGTCCGAAACCCACACCGCAGCTCAAGACATGCTGCGGTCGGGAAAAGCACAGTGGGCATGGATTTTCTTGAAATCCCATCCACTATACTTGTACTGTACCACGCAGCGTTTTGGATGCAGCGGCAATACACTGCATCCAAAACGCTGCAATACCTGACCGTAAGCACACATGCTAAGTGACAGGTCTTTTATATGTGCACACTCATCAATGCAGGTTTTATTACACGTGTTCCAAATTATTATGCAAATATTCTTTTTCTCTGATTTTCCTAAATGGTCGGTGCAAATAACAGTCAGTGTAATAAGTCATCACCTGTTAGAGTATACATCGAATTTTATTAAAGAAACCTCCCAATGATAACTGTTTAATCTTCAAAATTAAAAAAAATCAAAACGCACTGTTCCAAATTATTACACAGTAAAGTTTCTAAACATTTTGATATGTTTGAAAGAAGTGAAAATGCTCATTTGTTGAATTTGCAGTATTAGGAGGTCAAATTCACTGAAATAAAGTTATTGAACTCCAAAACATCCTAACAGGCCAAGTTACATGTTAACATAGGAAGCCCTACTTTGATATCACCTTCACATTTCTTGCACCCATTGAACTTGTGAGTTTCTGGAGAGTTTCTGCTTGTATTTCTTTGCATGATGTCAGAATAGCCTCCCAGAGTTGCTGTTTTTATGTGAACTGCCTCCCACCCTCATAGATCTTTTGCTTGCTTATACTCCAAAGGTTCTCTATAGGGTTGAGGTCAGGGGAAGATGGTGACCACACCATGAGTTTCTCTCCTTTTATGCCCATAGCAGCCAATGACATAGGTATTCTTTGCAGCATGAGAAGGTGCATTGTCATGCATGAAGATGATTTTGCCCCTGAAGGACGTTTCTGCTTTTTGTACCATGGAACAAAGTTCAGTCAGAAACACTATATACTTTGCAGAGGTCATTTTCATACCTTCAGGAAACTTAAAGGGGCCTACCAGCTCTTTCCCAGTGATTCCAGCCCAAAACATGACTCCTCCACCGCCTTGCTGACGTCGCAGCCTTGTTGGGACATGGTGGCCATCCACCAACCATCCACTACTACATCCATCTGGACCATCCTGGGTTGCTCAGCACTCATCAGCGAACAAGACTGTTTGAAAATTAGTCTTCATGTATGTCTTGGCACACTGCAACCGTTTCTGCTTGTGAGCACTGTTTAGGGGTGGCCGAATAGTAGGTTTATACACCACAGCAAGCCTTTGAAGGATCCTACACCTTGAGGTTCGAGGGACTCCAGAGGCACCAGCAGCTTCAAATATCGTTGCTGGTTTGTAAAGAACTGGATGCACCCGCAAATTCCTGCGGCCCCATTGAAGGCCAGTGGGATGCGAGCGCATCTAGTTTCAGGTGGATTCACACGGATACAAAAAAAGGTAGTGTGAAACCAGCTAAGTAATACAAATGAATAACATACAAAGGCCAATCTTGTTTTATCCACGTGCTGTCTGTTTTTTTTACTGTTTAATAGAACAAAGCTTGATTTAGTTTTTTTTGTTTTTTTTGCACTTATGTGAGAAACTGATGGAACACTATGGTAGAAACTGACCAAACACTGATAAGAATATGATCCCGCTCACTGATGGAAATCTGTCCTTTTCATAACATAGGAGAAACTAAATTAGGGGCTGAAACAACGCAAATTATCATGCATGAATAAATTCTGCCGGGAAATTCTCTTTATACAAACTTTACACCTTCTTAAAGACTATTCTCACATGGAAAGTCCAATTTCCAAGTTCTTCATTTATAGCACCATAAATATTTTGATCATATGCAGCATTTTGTGGCTTACCCTGCACCCTTCCAATGGTAAGTGAAGTGCTTATAAGATTGTGTAACTTAAGAAATCCACTGCAAGTATATCAGTAAAGCGGTTGTCAAGGCTACATGTTCTCAGCAGCTTCTTATAATGGTTTCAGTTAATCTGTTTGGAAGGTGTCACAGTTTTCAAAGATTACAAGCATCCTCCTCTGTTTGGAAGAAAAGCTGCGCTTCTGCAAACTGCTAGACTTTGAAGGTCAAGCCATCCCTGACTCGGAAAGCTAGTAACGATTTCCTTCCACACTTAAGTGTTTTTCGCTGTTCCCAGGTGTATGCATTAAATATAATTCAGGTGCCAGGTTTTTGCTTATGGATATATTACACAGGCTTATATAGTTCAACTGTACACATGTAAATTCAATATCTGCACTAGCAAATTGGTGGATCTTTTTGATTTTTATGCTGTGTTTTGTAGCAATAGAACTCCGTTCTCTGGTCTTTTATCATGTGTTTGAGTTGCTGATCATGTGAGTCCATGATGTTTCCCTATATTGTTGTCTTATATTTTTCCATGAAGGGCTGCTGCTCAAAGTCTCCTCTTAACAGTTGTTGTAGAGATGTGTCTGCTGCTAGAACTCTGTGGCATTGACCTGGTCTCTAATCTGAGCTGCTGTTCACCTGCGATTTCTGAGGCTGGTGACTCGGATGAACTTATCCTCTGCAGCAGAGGTGACTCTTGGTCCTTTCCTGGGGCGGTCCTCATGTGAGCCAGTTTCTTTGTAGCGCTTGATGGTTTTTGAAACTGCACTTGGGGACACTTTCAAAGTTTTCCCAATTTTTCGGATTGACTGACCATCATTTCTTAAAGTAATGATGGCCAATCGTTTTTCTTTACTTAGCTGCTTTTTTTCTTGCCATAATACAAATTCTAACAGTCTATTCAGTAGGATATCAGCTGTGTATCCACCAGACTTCTGCACAACACAACTGATGGTCCCAACCCCATTTATAAGGCAAGAAATCCCACTTATTAAACCTGACAGGGCACACCTGTGAAGTGAAAACCATTTCCGGTGACTACCTCTTGAAGCTCGTCAAGAGAATGCCAAAGTGCTAAAGCAGTAATCAAAGCAAAAGGTGGCTACTTTGAAGAACCTAGAATATAAGACATATTTTCAGTTGTATCACACTTTTTTGTTAAGTATATATTCCACGTGTTAATTCATAGTTTTGATGCATTCAATGTGAATCTACAATTTTTATAGTCATGAAAATACAGAAAACTCTTTGAATGAGAAGGGGGTGTCCAAACGTTTGGTCTGTACTTGCCTGTCAACCTACTTGAATCTTTTAAGTTTTATTGCTGTTCGCACCCTCAGCTCTGTTGTATCAAGGAACCCGACAACCTACATTATATCAGAAAAATCACTACACCTCTCACATTTTTACAAATAATATATATATATATTTACTGGGACAACACTGAAGATTTGACACTTTGGTACAATATAGTAGTGTACAGCTTATATCAGTAAATTTGGTGCCCTCTAAATAACTCAACTCCAGCCATTAATGTTTAAAGGGAACTTGTCACCACCCCCCCCCCAGGGCATTTTGAACTGTGCCCACCAGGTTACACATCATGTAAATGGGGTTCTAGTAACCCCTGTATGTGCCCAGACTGACCCCTATACCTGTGATATGAACTTATATTCTGTACAGAGCTGGCCTCCTATTGAGTCACGGAGGCTGGATATTAGGTCATGGTGGGTAAACGTCTCGCCGCCCCTCTGTGCTACAAATCCCTCCCTGTATGGTTTAAATTTCCTGCCCCTCCTCTGGCTGGTGCTTGAGTGACAGCGGCACTCGCGCCGGCGCAGTGGAGCGTGTGTCGGTGGTCCATAGAACAGTGCTGAAGTCTCGAGCAGGACCCGTGATGAGCGGGTTCTAACTCCATAGAACATGCTGAAGTCTCGCGACTTACGCACTAGTCACCGACACCCACTCCACTGCACAGGTGTGGGTGCTGCTGTCCGTGCCAAAGTCTCGTGAGACTTCAGCACTGTTCTATGGACTGCAGACACCTGCTCTACTGCACTGGCGCGGGTGCCGCTGTCACTCAAGCCTCGGCTAGAGAGGGGGGGAAATTTGAACCATGCTGGGCGTGATTTGCAGCACGATCACTAGGAGGCCAGCTCTGGACAGAATATAAGTTCACACCACAGGTATTAGGGGTCAGTCTGGGCACATACAGGGGTTACTAGAACCCCATTTACATGATGTGTAACCTGGTGGTGCACAGTATAAACAACCTTGGGAGGGGGGGGTGACAGGTTCCCTTTAAACCATTGGCAACAAATCTGATTATACCTCTAAGTGAAAATTCCAAATTGTGCCCAAAGTGTCCAATGTTTTGTGTGGCCAGCATTATTTTCAAGCACTGCCATGACTCTCTTGGGCATGGAGTTTACTAGAGCTTTACAGGAGCCACTGGATTCTCTTCTCTCCTCCCTTATGATATCACGTTGCTGGTGGATGTTGGAGACCTTTCACTCCTCCACCTGCTGTTTGATGACCCACAAATGCTCAATTTAGGTTTGAAGGCATACAGTCGAGCACCTTTACCCTCAGTTTATTGCAAGGCAGTGATCGTCTTGGAGGTGTTTGGGGTCGTTATCACGTTGGAATACTTCAATGCGGCCCAGTTTCTCAATGGATGGGATCAAGCTCTGCATCAGTATGTCACAGCACATGTTGGCATTCATGGTTCACTAATGAACTGTAGCTCCCCACAGTTGGCAGCACTCATGAAACCCAAAACCATGACACTCCCACCACCATGCTTGACTGTAGGCAGGACACACTTGTCTTAGTACTCCTCCTCACCTGGTTGCCACCACACATGCTTAACAATATCTCAACCAACTCAGCACTCGTATGTCTATTTTGAAAAGACAACCTTGATCCCAAGCACTCAGCTTCTTTGGTCATGACCGTTCTGAGTCTTTCTAACCCACTGAATGGTTTTGGCCAGCTCAGTTTCAGGGTGTTGGCAATCTTCTTTTAGTCTAGTCCATATCTTTACATACAGCAACAATTATTTTTTTTAGATCCTCAAATAATTCTTTACCATGAGGAGCTATGTTGAACTTCCAGTGATCAGTATGAGAGGGTATGTGAGTGATTAACACTATATTTAACACACCTGATCCCCATTCACACCTGAGATCTTGTCACTCCAATGAATCACGTAACACTATGGAGGGAAAAAGACTAATTGGACACAATTTGGCATTTTCACTTAGGGGTGTTCTCACTCTTGTTATATAGACATTAATGCATGTTGGCGAGTGTGTTATTTAGAGTCACCAAATTTACCCTGGTATTAAAGCTGTACAATGACTACTTTACATTGTATCAAAGTGTCATATCTTCAGTATTGTCCCATGAAAAAATATAAAATATTTACAAAGATGTGAGGGGTGTTCACTTTTGAGATATACTGTTCTCATCTCTGTTATTCCTGCTAACTCACACAGGATGCAAAGAGATGACTAATTGTCTACTAAACTCAGCTGTTCTTGTGTGCTGTCTACGTATTTGGCTGTGCTCCCTCTTGTACTTCCAGCTTTGCTGATCCTACTGCCAGCCTTCATATTCAGGTCTATTGGTCCTTGCTGTTTCATGTGCCATTCTGTTATCCTGGTCCACTGCATCATTGCCTCTGGTCCAGGCTTCTCACCCTGACCTATAGCTTTGCAAATCTGCCTTACCAGGTGAGCCCATAAAAGGCAAATTCAATTGCCCAAACATACAAAGAGAATATCAATATATATGTAATATGTGAGAATAGCAATATATATGTAATATTTTTTATGCCATCAGGTTTACCAATGCCTATTCATAGGCAAAGTAATGAAATACATCTGCACTTTCATCCTATATTTTGGAAAGTATACAAATTCAGTAGGCAAATATTAAAGTTGTTCTTGCGATACTGAGGAAGATCTCTTTATTTAGCTCTATCCTCTTCTAGCAGAAACACAGAAACCCTTTTTTTTGGATACTCAATACCCATGTATAGCTAATGTTATACCTTACCATTAGAAAGATGTCTAGCTACTGCTTGGCAGCCACACTTAATCTTGTATTTGTTTTCAGTATGGACCCGATTACCATAGATCTGTTGAATAGGCCATTGGGGGTAATTACCAGGCATACAGCAATACCTGATATTGGATCCAACAACTGAGAGGATCCATCTCCAAGCTGGAGAGAGTGTTGAGTATAATTGGGGAAAGTAGTAGCTGAAAACCCATTCAAATATTTTCTATAGAGCCCCTTATTTATGTATGACACATTGTTGTGTTCATTACTCTTCTACTACAGTATCACTTTCTTCGTTTGTCGGCGATGGTGTCTGGATGTAACTGCTCTGTTGGAACAGCATGAATATTCTGTAAGGTTCCAAGGCACGATAATTATGTGATGTTGGAGAATTTAGAATTTCTGCACTTATTACGTTAAAGTTATTAGGTCATGACCCACCCCAGGGCCGTGGGGTACCCGCTCCTTGGCTGTAGTTTCACGGGGGATGTCACGGGTGGCCTGTGCCCAGGCCCGTGGCCCTGGGTGTTCTGAAAAAGGGGTTAAATAAAAATAAAATAAAAAGAGTTTGTGTCGCCACCTACAGTATCCAGTAATGATATCGGTGCTGCTTGCAGACCTCCGGAATGATGATGAGGCAGCTTTGTTGGTAACGCTTTCCGTAGGTGGAGCGGGGTCCCCGAGGCAGCTGTGGATGAATAAGGATGTTCGCAGGGAGGCGGCTCATTAGGTGTAGATACTGGCAGACAGTCTGTTATGGGGGAGCAAGAGTATGGCTCCTCCAGCGCAGGCCAATAAAACACAACACACAGTCTTTGACTCTGAACCAGTCTTTACACAGTCAACGGGTATTGCTGGCCTGGGTCACCAGAGATCTAGGACGTCTCACTGGGGACCCTTGATGGTGTGCCTGCCTGGTCCTTTCATCTGTCCTTACTGCGCTCTCCCTCTGTTCCTTCATCAGCGCTCCCATGCACAGAGCCCTCTGCCGGTCACCATGGATCCTTATGGACGGTTCCTGTCTTGAGGCCTCCGGATCCTATACGGGGGCTTAGGGGATTATGCTGGGTGTTGGCGGCGACTTCTGAAGAAGCCCGTGCCCTCCGGTTCAGCGGCTCAGGGATAAACGCCTGCACCGCTCTTGGACCCGATCCTCCGGGTTTCGACTGGATCCTTCCGGCCGGGAGTCGTACCGGTCCGGATTTAGGTGAACCTCAACACCCTAGGATCCCCTTCTTCCTCCGGGCCACCTGTACTGAGGTGCCCTCCACTGCACTTCCCGCAGAATTCACTTCCAGACTCCTACTCCTCTCACTAACTTTCCCACTCTCCACTACCCACCTAACCTCCTCCCACCAGGACCGCTTCCCTAGCAATGATTAACCCCATGGTCCCTCTGACCTTAGGTGTGTGGATGCGTGTATTGAGCGTCCCCTATTGACATCCCAGTCCCCTGGTCACAGGGATACTACACTCTCTCTTGTGGGTGCAGTACCCCTACGTGGCGTCCCAACCAGTGGGGCGCCACAATCACTTGTGTTTTTTTTACATGCATTTGTTTTTTGTTTTTTTTCATTGTGTTTTTGACGCTGCTTGTCTCCTTTTGGTGTGTCATGTTTAAGCAAAGCTGCTTTGTTTTTGATACTTCCTGATACTTTGCTTTGAAGATCACTTTTTTTATACACTTTTGTGTTGATTACATGCGTTTTGTATGCATTTCCATAGCGGAAACCTACTATAAACTTATGTACATTATGTACCTTCAGGATTTTCCACAAGTCTTTGGGGAAAATCTGCATAGAAAACTCAGCGTGCCATCAAGACAAATTGACGTGTTGTGAATCTGAAACACGCACTGTAGGTCAGTTTTTGCTGAGTAAGGGCTCGAACACACTCATCAGAGTTTGACTGAAGACTCTGAAAGAGCTGAAGCAGTGACCCTGAACGGCGTCTCCCTATCTGGACGGGGCTGTCAGCTGATTGTGTTTTTGTACAGTTCCAGACTCCCCGTCCAGATAGGGAGAGGCCGTTCAGGGTCACTGCTCCAGCCCTCTGAGTCTCCTCAGTGGAACTCGGATGTAACTAGGAAAGTGTGTCCAAGCCCTAAGAAGCATAGTGGGCAAGAGATTTCTATAAATCCCATGCACTTTGCTGGAACTGTAAGGCTGCTTTCACACTACAGTTTGTTCACTGTTCAGGTTTCATCCGGTTTGTGTGCCAAAACCAGGAGTGTCTCCAAAACTCAGAACAGGTGTCAATCTTTCAATTATAGGTTTTCTCTGCACGTTCCTCTCCTGGTTTTGGCACATAAACCTGATCAGGAAAACAACTGCAGTGTGAAACCAGCCTCTGACGTGTTTTTGACACAGCAAACATACATAGCATCAAAAACTCAATAAAAGCCTATTGGCCTGGGGCTACATTTACTGGGCTCCTACTAGGTTCTATTTTCAGGCTTTGTCTGGACAACCCAAAAATGACCAGTTAGCCAATCACTGTCTGAGACAGGTCAATGATGCAGTCAATGATCGGTTGGGAGGTGTTTCTGTTGTGTTGAGTCCGAGGCCTGGAAGACGTGAACAGCAGGGACAGAACAGACATTTTGGGGCGTTGATAGGTGAATAAAGCTTATTTCATTTTACATACCAGTATGAGGCCTTTAAAAATATTTTTATCCACTAGACCAGTGTTTCCCAACTCCAGTCCTCAAGGCACACCAACAGTCATGTTTTCAGGATTTCCTTATCATTACACAGATGATGGAATTATCCCCTGTGCAAGTGATTAAATTATCACCTATGCAATCCTAAGGAAATCCTGAAAACATGACCTGCTGGTGTGCCTTGAGGACTGGAGTTGGGAAACACTGCGCTAGACAACCCCTTTAATTTTCATACTCATGCTGGAGTTTCCCTTTAAATTGCTGCTTAGTGTCTGAAATTAAATCCAGCAGTCAAGTATTTCTTGTTAATATTTTGAAATATTGTTTGTATATGGCTACATCTATCCGCTAAATGTATAACTTGATATCTTTTGTTGCTTAGTAGCAATATTGTTAAAAAACTTAGTGGAATACGACAGCTCGCTGCCAGTTCACCCGTAATCGTGCGCGGAAATCTTAAGATTATTTTAGAAAACATTTAGGCAGTAAATAATTGTCCACTTATTCATGTTTTGATTCCCAAGTTGATAGTGGCAATTACTGTACTGTCATTATACCATTCAGCGAGCTCAGGTACTAATCAAGGCATGTACAAACAATTCCTTTTGTGAATCTTTTGAGTTTGTCACTCTTAAAAGGCCTTTCCTTATCCGCTCTGAAAAGAGCCGCGTCGCTCTCCTGCCTCTTCTTACTGTAACAGCTATCGCATTGATTGCTACCAATCAACATCAAAATAAATCATAGTGTTTCCTGCTTAGACCAGCAACTGATTTGATTACTTACAACCATCTCTGCTTGTATTATTACAATTAGAATGAGCATAAAAGCCGAAAATCACAGATATGGATGTTCCCATGGATGAATACTCAGCAAGAGCTGCATTGTTTAAAAGTGACTGTGAAACGGCATATCTATATTTGAAATATAATGAGTAAGGTTGCCACCTGTCTGGTTCTAGTTGGTAAAATGCCAGTGTATTCTAGCTCCATTAAAGTGTATTGTAAAGGGCCCGGATCGCAGAAGTTCCTGCCTATTATCTCCCCCAATCTCCAGCTGCTGACTGCATTGCTGCAGCCGGGATGTGATTTTGTATATAAAAAAAACCTCACAGATTTTCAATTCCTCACACTCAGGGAGCAAAGAATTAATCTAGGCAGAATGGTTAATAGATTAAAATGATGATTGTTCTCCAGCAGTATTTGTGTGAAGAGCATTGCATGGCACTGGCATTGTTCAGGATATCAACTGCCTATTGTGTATCGGCATCAAGCTCATACAAACACCAAGGAGATGAAAGTCAGGTGGGGACGGCAGCAATGTGGTCCTGTGAACCAAATGCCTTCAGGATTACTTCCAACATGGTCAATAAGAAAGAAAAGGGACACGTGGTTCTTGCTGGTGCCAGTCTCCCCTTCACATTGCTGATCAGACATTGGGCCCCCAGTAATAATAGATTGGTGACTTATTAAAGAAAAATATTAATGTAGAAATAATTATTTGAGAGGTTTATCTTGTCTTCCGCCTTCAGGAGCTTCCTGCTGGCCAAGAGGCGGTGCGCTGCTGATGGCTAACAGTTCTGACCAGCGGAATGGCCGAGCGGGCATACTTAGACAAGTACACTATACATGAACAATATAAGGCATTCAAAGGTACAAGAGGAGAGAGGACCCTACCCATGAGGGCTCACGGTCTACAAGGGATGAGTGAGGATACAGTAGGTGATAAGAGAAAATTCTACTCATGAGGGCTCAGTCTATAAGGGATGGGTGAGGATACAGTAGGTGAGGAGAGAGGACACTGCCCGCGAGGGCTCACAGTCTACAAGGTCTGAACTATATGCTCTCCTAGGCAGCAAACAGGCAGCATTGTCTCTGCAGCATCAGAGGAGCACAAGGGCACTTAATTTGCTGTGATTCAGTGATCCAGCCAGCTTCAGAGAAGCACTTGCAGCAGGGCTGGGGAGTCGGTAAACCCAACCTTCGACTCCTTAATTTCCAGGAATCCAACTCAATGACTTCTCTTCCTCCATACATGGCACATGTTTAAGTGATAAATTTATTGAAGTAAGGGTACTTTCACATCAGCGATTTTTTTGAAATTGCGGCAGATGCGTTGAAAAAAAACGCATCTGCCGCGATTACCGCATAACCGCTGCACTTACGGCACAGTTGCGGCAAGCCCCATAGAATGTCTATGCGGGCTTGCGGCAAGTGCGGCCGCAAAAAAAACGCGGCTGACCGCGGTTTTTTTCACGGTCGCACCTGCTGCAAGTGCCGAAACTGCACTTGCCGCACCTGCCGCACACTTACCGCAAGCCCCATAGACACTGCATGGGGCTTGCCGCAAGTGTGCCGCAAGTGCAGCGGTAATCACTGCAGATGTGTTTTTTTTCACCGCATCTGCCGCAATTTAAAAAAAAACGCTGATATGAAAGCACCCTAACATGGTAACATCAGGTTTTTAATCATTATGATACAATAATCAAGCTTTTTAGATAGAACATAAGAACAATTCTTAATAATATTTAGCACATACTGTTTTGAACTACTGTACCCAATTTATTATATATTTTAGGAGTTGGTCCATTTTATACTAACTCCGACTCCACCAAAATGGTCAACCAACTCCACAGCCCTTACTTGTACACTCTACTGCAAATAGCTTGTAAGCACTGCACTCCTTACCTAGCAGATTGGCCAACTCTGATAGACTAAAAAGGTTGCCAGTAATCTAGGCATTGAGCACCACACAATGAAATTAAATATCCTCATGTTTTTAGACTGGAGATTTTTACTAAGAGGCAAGCTGTTAGTTTTTACAAGCACCTTCCAGTACCCATTTAAGATGAGGAAAACCCATTAAACCATTTTTATATGCCGCTTTAATAAGTTGACTCGGTACCATCACAAGATGACATAAGCAGTGTATAAAAAGGTGTATTCCAGGAAATATTGATATTTTTAGATTACTCCAAAAATCTACAGTAATGACATTTTTCACATATCTTTTACAACCTCTAAAACCCCACTGTTTTATGCAGCTTAATTCACCAGTCTAGACCATATCTTGCAGTTTATTGCACAGTTTAGTTATATGGATTGTGAAGCAAAAGTGGCTGGATGTTCATCTTTTAGGTAGATATTTAAATAGTTATTTCCAAAATAGCAAGCTATCCCCTTTAAACAGGAAAATTATAACTTGCAGATTTGGGGTTTGACCACTGAGACCCCCAGGGAACCTGAGAACTGGTCACTGGAACCCAGGGACTGGCCACTATAGACCTCCACCATCAATGGAGAGGAAGGGTGCATGCTCGAACTCTGGTCCAATAATGGTCTGGGTCAGTACCAGAAATAGCAGAGTACTATATTTAACTTTCCCCAGCAGACTTTTAGCCAATAAATGAAGCAGAGGTGAAGTATGATCATATCTAAGCCATTCAAGACAGAGCTACACAGAGCCTCATTCTCAGGATCGTTACGGGTCTCAGAGGTCAGATCCCAGTGGTCAGTAAGAACATAATCCTTATCCCAGAGTTATGAGTCAGAACCTCCATAAACTATGGTCAATATGCATTTTTTAATACTGTGTGATATCAATTTAAGTAATTAATAAAACTGTCTGTAAGGGTACTTTTACACGCCGCAACCGCGGCGAGGAATCTGGCCGGTGACATGTCTCCCTGGCACCATTGCCGTCAAATTGCCTCCCAGTTGCAGTGTGTATATTGGGAATTTGGCGGTGATAAAAAACCTGTCGCCTGGTTCCGATTTCAGAGCACTGCTCAAAAATCAGAGGCAATCATGAAGGCGAGATTCCCGGCTTTTGGCGTGTGAACGGGCGATAGTGATGTAATCTGTGTCGCCTAATGATTTTCCATAGGTGTGCCACAGCATGCTGGAGTCCGCCCCCCGTCAGCGATGTTTGGTGGTGGTTATTGTGTTTCCATTGGCTGTTACTTCACAGGGCGCCATATTTGAAGAGCTGTCCATTCACCACCACACAATGGCAAAGCGTCATGTATTTGCCAGCCTTCCAGCGCAGGCTGACCAATAATAACGCTATTGCGTTGTCTAATCAGCGTGCTTGGGGCACGGTGTACACCAGTCTGCCATGTCTATGTTCTCGCCACACTGAACATGTATGCCCACATTCCTTTGGGGATTGCTGCGAGGGGAGTCTACCGGATGTTTCCCGCTGTTGGTGTGGCGATTTCCGGGGCGACACATTGCCTTAGGTTGAGGGCGAAATTGCGGCATGTAAAAGCGCCATCGGCGATCTGAGGCGACCATGAAAAACGTGCACGTGCACATTAGATTGCCTCCTATCACCGCCAAAAATTGTGGCGTGTAAAGGTACCCTTATGCATGCTGAAGTGAACGTGGGGACATTGCCACACTAGACCAGAGAGGGAACTGTGGCAGTTGACCCCAAAGGCGGGGACGCAGGGACTGACTGACAGTCTCTGGTGTAGGCAAGTGCAGACAGGGTGGCTGAAGCAGACAGGATGGTTGATGCAGACTGGACCAAAGAGCAAAGCAGGTACAGACAGGAATGGGAAGGCAGGAACATGTGGAGGTAAAGGACTCGGGGAAATAGGACCTGATAATTTACTAAGCAGCAAACCACTCACTAACCATGCTGCTAAGGCACCTCCCGTAGTGGGAGGATGCCTTAAATACTTAGGGCCTCTCAGCAGTAGGCCTCTCAGCCATAGGCTTTAAGAGATGGAAAGGAGCATGGGTGTGCGCCTCATTGCACTCCCAGTAGACCTGTGTGGCGTGCCATTAACCAGAAGTAGGAGGCAGCACAGCAGCCTGTTGGCGGCTGGGAAGGGGAAAAGAAGCACTTGGTCTGGTCGCAGAGGTGAGTATGTCGGTAGGGATGTCAGCGATACACTATCTGCATGTGAATTCAGAGGTTAGTAAAGGAGAAAGTGACCAAAAATCAGCCATGTCAAATATCCATTGCACCTAGCAGGAGGCTGCCAGCTCCACTGAGAGGTAACACAGGTAAGACACTTGTGTTACCTCTCAGTGGAGCTGGCAGCCTCCTGCTAGGTGCAATGGATATTTGACATGGCTGATTTTTGGTCACTTTCTCATGTCAAATATCCATTGCACCTAGCAGGAGGCTGCCAGCTCCACTGAGAGGTAACACAGGTAAGACACTTGTGTTACCTCTCAGTGGAGCTGGCAGCCTCCCGCTAGGTGCAATAGATATGACATGGCTGATTTTTGGTGAGTTTTTTTTCTGAATTTTATGTCTACAATCTCTGTGTTATATACCATGTTCGGGAAAGAACGTAATGTTGCTGACCCATACCAACCCAAGTTTAAAATCAAATGGGAGAGGGACCTCCAGATCCCGATATCTCAAGCGGATTGGGAAAAAATTTATCTATTCACAAGGAAGTCGACCTCATCGGCGACTACCCAGGAGAGGAACTACAGAGTGATGGCCAGGTGTTACCGATGCCCAGCAGAACTTCATACGATATTCCCATCAGTATCTGATAGGTGCTGGCGATGCGAGGAGGCTTCTGGCACATAACTACACATTTGGTGGGAATGCCGGCTTGTTTGACCGTTCTGGACACGGGTGGCGGAACTGATCAAGATGTTATCCACCTTTGACTTGGTCATGACGGCACCTGTGGCTCTTTTGAGCATGTTAGAGATACCCATATCAAAGTACAAGGCTGGTCTGTCCAGATATGTCTTATATGCTGCCAGGACGGTTATAGCTAGAAAATGGAAAGATGTGACCAGCCAATCTAAATCGGAACCGGTAGCCGAATTGAACCAGATTTGCAGGTTAGAAGAATTGGCTAGTCAGAGCTCGCCAGACGCTGATAGCGAAGAAAGAAATTGCTGCCTATGGCAATCATGGATTTTTTTATAGAGACTCGGAATCCCTGAAGATGTGGCTGACCTGTGATGCCGATGAAAATACCTCCTAGACATTTCCACAGGACTGTGTGGGTGCCCCCCCCCCCCTGTTGCTGTGTAGTCATAACATCCTCTCACATATACTTGCCATGAGAAATAACACAGCGTGTTGTTCCAGTCCACCCACCTCCAATCCCTCTCCCCCTTCCTATTAAGGGAGTGGCCGTCTAAGCCCATTCCCTCCCCCCACAACCCCCCCTTACCTTCTTTGTCTATTCCACTATTCTATTCCCCGCTATACTTACCCTTTTCTGTCTATTCATCTCTTAATCTTTTTAGACTATGATTTATCAGGTCTCCACTGTGTGACAGCGCGACGCCATTGCAAATTATCGCTGGTCGCAGGTTGACAGGTCTATGAACATGTTCATAAACCTGTCAACCTGTGACCAGCGATTAGGCTGGATCGCGCCGTCTGACACTGGCGCGCGATCCAGCCTATATCGCAGCGTTGCTGAGGATCGCTCGCTGGGCTGAGCCTAGCCCAGCGAGCGATGCTCCGCCCACATAGCCGCCGCGTCACCGGCAACATCGTGCCGTGTGACAGCTGGCCTGCGATGTCGGAAGCGAGCGTGCACCTGCACATCGCTTCCGACATCGCCGGCCAGAATCGCCACGTGAGACCCCACCTTTACTTATACTGTTTATTTTTGTTTCTTAGACCTATTGTGCCTTTTTGAGAATAGGCCAATTACTCTTTGAGGTCAATTTTAAGTTGGCTAAATGACCAAACTGTATATTCCATTGTAACCCCAGTTGTGAAATCTTTAATGCCAAACATTGTTATACTTTTTACATTAATAAAATCTGATTTAACAAAAATATCCACTAACACCTCACATCTTCATCTTAGTGTTTATTGCACCTTTTTATCTCTTGCAGTTTGTGGCTGAGCTCTCTGGGGGGCATCTGTCATTTATGATGCAGGTATAGGGTACGGAGCAGCCCGCCTGATCTAAAAGCATGGGCATCACCAATAGGCTGCAGTCTGACACTATGCATCATATATACCAATGTGACTGACGCCCAATGGTAACCTTGTGTCTACATATACCACTAATCACCTCCCTATAAGCATGGATGGTCGCAGGTGCTATAACTGCCCCCATTGCTTAGGTTGCAGGAGATTAAGCACCGGTGTTCAGACACTTGTGTTACCTCTCAGTGGAGCTGGCAGCCTCCTGTTAGGTGCAATGGATATTTGACATGACTGATTTTTGGTGAGTTTTTTTCTGAATTTTATGTCCTATTCGGTGATTTTTTTTTTTTTTTTTTTAAAGGAGAAAGTGCTAAATGGATGCTCTTGGTTAAGGCACAGTTACACGCACAGATAATTGTACAGAGATTGTTCGTAGATCTCTGGTTGCAGTTAAATCATGGACACATTGTTACATTTGTACACGGCCACAAAATGGAACAATGTGTCCATGATTTCACTGAAACCAGAGATCTATGACCAATCTCTGTACAATTATCTGTGTGTGTAACTGGGCCTTTAGGGAGACTTGAATGCCAATTTTGTATTAAAAACTTATTTAAAATAAACAAATGTAGAAAGATTAAGAACCCCATACATTTATTTCCAGATTTCAATATACATAGAAATAGAGAAACCGTGCCAAGTATATGTAAAAATATAAATAGGTAAAATATATATCCAATAAATTTTATTGATGTTTAACACCCAATTAAATTAGATAAAACTCTTTAAAAATAAATAGTTGGTCTTAGTTGATACTATTGACGGCTACTACGGCTAGATTGTCTGGGTCTCTCTTTTTTTGACTTGCTTGTTGGTTGCGGTTTATGACCTTTCTTGGAATAGTCTACCTTTATCCACCCTCCATCACTGTTAACTTTGCTTTCTTCTCCATTAGCAGCATCGGAGGACGGCACTGGCATCCCTGGTATATGTCTACTTTGGTTTTGGGCAGTTCTATGTGGTTTATAATCATGAGTCCTTGAATTATTTTGTGCTGTTGCGTAAGACTTATATTTTCCACTACTTGTTTGAGGGCTCCTCCTATCCATTCTTTTTTGCGTTGATGCATTATGAACATTTTGGTGGAAATATGAGTTGTTTGCCCTTTTTCTTGCCCTTTCTCTCTCAGATGGGCTATCAGAAGCTGTACTTGATGCACTGCTGCCTTTAGAGCTTTGGATAGACAGGGAAGACAGATTTCTGGTGATACTGAGTTGTGTTGGTGAGGAGCTACGGGAAATATTGATAGGTGTGACTTGTAATGTAGATGTGACTCGGGCTCGTCTGACAGCAGCAGCGTAGGATTCTTGGTTCTGAAGATATGGAAACACTTGGGAAAGATTTGTAAGGCTGGAAGACTGAGAATGAGGTAAACCAGCGGAATGAGGAGAAGACACATGCATGGCCATCTGACGCATCCTCAAAGTGTAAATCCATTGAAGGTCAACATCTGTGGGAATTCAAATTACAATCAGTGAACGTAATCCAGAAATAGAAAGAAAAAAACTAGAAGAAAAAACATAACTATAGTACATTAGGAGTAATTAAAATCACTGGATGTAGCTCGTCATGGCCATTAAAAAGAACCTGTCAGGTCCTCCAAGTCACCAAAAGCACCAGTAGTTATGGGCACATATCAAAATATATTTCTAAAGTCCGTTTGATATCCAAAGTACCAAAGTAATCTTTTGACTAATCAAGGGGGCATTAGTTTTCCCGGCTAGTCAGCCCACTTATGCTGGGTTCAGATTTGCTGCAAATACCCATATGCAGTGCCAAATACAAACACTGTCATGTGAACACAGTGGAGATTTTCCGCATGCATTCACATGAAATGGCACTGTGAGTGTGCCCGGCCACCCAATCAGCTGCGGTGGCTGGGAGGCGGAGATCATCGGTGGAGATCTCCTCCTCCCGGCAGCCACCGCTGATCTTTTCCTCCCTGCCGCTGGTTTAAAATAGCCGGCGGGAAAGCCAGCGGTGAAAATACTTGACCGCCGGGCTTTCCTGCCCCGCTAATTCAAATGATCAGCACAGCTCATCATTTGAATTAGCAGGGCGGGAAAGTGGGCGGTGAAGTGTTTTCACCGCCGGCTATTTTACACCAGCAGCAGCTGTGGCGGCAGGGAGGAAGAAAGCAGAAGAAAGAAGAGGAAAGAAGAAGAAAACGACAAGAAAGGATGCACCTGCAGATGACCTCAGAGGAGGTCATCTTCCAATGCATCTGTGCGCTTGCCAGCAGATGGCAATGCGCAAAGATGCACTTTCATTCATTTTTTTGTACGTGGCTGTCTGCTTGCGCATAAAGCAAGCACACAGCTATGCACAAAAAATGCAGCATTTTGCGTTCGGCATGCGCATTAAATTATGAGCGCAGGTACACACAGGCACCATGGGTTCCTATGTTAAACATAGGAGCACATAGTGCTTGCGTCTTGCTGCGCTCAGGTACGCTGCATTCACAGCGCACATCATGCGCAAATGTGAACCCAGCCTTAGCCTGTTATCACACTCCTGTTAGCGGATGACTTCCCTCAGAGCATTGAGATTCTGAAGCCGGGCGCATGTGTTCTGGCTTCAGAGAGATGCAGTGCGTATGCCCGGAAGTTGTCCGCACTTCCGATAATGCGCAGTGAGCATAACACATGTACACCCAGCTTCAGAAGCTCAATGCTGATTGAGAAACAAAGCCGTGTGTATGCGCCTTGTATAGCGCTGTCAATAAAGCCAGATTTTGTAAACCACATTATCACTCACACAAGGGTGGAATAATATGCTAAGTGGGCTGACTAGTCTGTGACCCCCTCGACTAGTCAAAGCCCTTTTTAGCATTTCATAAATAGACTTTAGGAATACTTTTTGTAAACATCTTTGTGTGCAAATAAATGAAGGGACTGTTAGGCAGGAAATTTTGATATGTACACAGAACTGCTCGTGCTTCTGGGGGCACAGATGACCCGATAACTTCAGAATACCCCTTTAAATGGAAGCTATTATATTGCTGCAATTACTTAGACAGCATAAAAGTAATCAAGTTTGCACTTAACATCCTTTTTCTGCTTTCATTCTCCTACAATGAGAGCCTTTATCTTGCATAGTGTACAGCTGGTTTCCTTTCAACCACTATTCCCTTTCTCTATGGGAACTTTCAAGTGTTGCCTTCAGATTTCTTTTGTAGGCCCATAAAAATATGAATGGAGCATACGCACTGCTGCTCCATTCTCACATAGGAAAAGGTGTCCCATTCTTGCAATCGGTTGGAGTACCAAGGGTTGGTTAAACCCTGGTCTATTAGTTATCTTGTTATCGCCTATTCTACTTTAAGGCTGCGTTCACACATTGCGTATTTTGCTGCGCTTTTTTACGCGCGCTTTTCAAAATACCCAATGTGCCTTTTGTCTGCCTGCAAAGTGAATGTGAAATTCACTTTGCAGTGCAGACATTGCGTAAAAATACGCACTGCGTTTTCCGGGAGAAAGCGCAGCTCCGTAAACAATTGATATGTCAATTGTTTACGTAGCTACTTCTGCGTATTCTCCCAGAGGGGAGGAAGAATCCTGCTTCCTCCTCCCCTCTTTGACAGCTGTGGCCGCCCATTAGATTTCACAGTGTATTAATATACACTGTGAAATCTAAATTAAACAGAGGCAAATGTATGTAAAATAAAAAAGAATCAATACTTCACCTGTCCGACGCCTTCTGCCGCTATCTGGTCTCCGATTCCAAGTGAGAGATGTACTGACAGGACCTGTGGTGATGTCAGAGGGGCGTTCCCGGGCACTCGCGGTCATGTGATACATATCACATGACCGCGAACAGCCAATCAGCGCTGGGAACGCCCCCTATCTGACATCACCACAGGTCTTCTCAGTACACCTCTCACTTGGAACCGGAGAGCGGCAGAAGGCACCAGACAGCGGGAGAAGGCACCGGACAGGTGAAGTATTCATTCTTTTTTATTTTCCATACATTTGCCTCTGTTTAATTTAGATTTCACAGTGTATATTAATACACTGTGAAATCTAATGGGGCTGTCACAGAGGGGAGAAGGAAGCATGATTCTTCCTCCCCTCTGTGACATCACTGCGCTTTCTGGAGTAAAGAATGCTTAGTGTGTGAAAGCACCTGCGTATTTTGTTGCGCTTTTTTGCGCGGCCGAAAAAACGCAGCAAAAAGCGCAGCAAAACACGCAAATGTGTGAACGCAGCCTTAGGGCTTTTTCACCACATCCCAGCATTCACTTTTTATGTGTACATACCGTATTTGCAGTTTTTAAACTGACATTAGGCTTCCAAATCTCTGCACAAGCAGATCTCTTACAAGCATGTGACTTTCAAATTAATAACACTGAAATGTAGAAATCTTACATTCTTTTTACATCTAAAATTGCAGCAAAATGTGGCAAAAAAAAGGTGCTACTTGTAATTAACTTTATTAAAATGTAATTACCAAATAGGAAAAAAAATGATATCACGATTTGCTCTCAATAGCCGCACATTATTCTAACTCTGAGGGATAACACTGCCCCTTGGTGGTAACTCAAAGAGAGCTTTCAGATCGGTTCATTATAGTCTCTCTGGTCTACAAAAATAATTCTAAAATAACTACGATTCTGGAAATAACTTATTTTTTTTTTTAACTATGTACATACCATATGCTTTTTCTTAAACTTTTATTATTTATTCTCATGCTGCAGTCTTAATGATGATTATGATGGTATATTTTCTAAGAACATCAAGATGTGTTTCTACCGGACGTTCTCCGATCTCCACTATTTGTGATCGTTACATCCTCCTTTTATTTTACCTAAGCTACAGGTTTTTTTTTATAGAGATTTGCTTACAGTATTTTACCCCACACTTATCTCTGGGAATAGGTTGAACTCGATGGACCTATGTCTGTCTATCTTCAATCTTAATAACAATGTAAATAGCGTGCACGATTCATGAATTTGGTGCAAAAGTAAAAAATGTTCAGTTTTGCAACTTTTTGGAACAAAAAGTTAGACACTCCTTTAAAATGTCACATTTTAGTCTTGTAATGCGCCAAAATAAAAATCTGACCACAACTTTATTCCAGTGAGGCCAGGACTCAGATGCACAAAAAAAAAGGGACATTTTAAAAAGTTGCATTTCATGAATCTGTCTAAACAGGGGTGGGGAAAGTGAGGTCTGCGGGCCACATCTGACCCTCTGGCTGCTTCAGCCCGGCCCGTGGACTGAGACAGCCAAAGAGCAGAAACTAGTGGCCCACGGGCAGCACCGTGTCATCTGCCGCATGCGTCCGAATATTGCTGCAATCTGCATGCTGAAGATGAAGATAGCGGTGAATACATTGATGGAGGATGGAGCAGTTAGCTCAGTCTTCCACCAATGAGCGTGAGTTACTGAGACAGCAGACACAATGACATAGGCTGGCTTCACACTTGCAGATGGATCTGCAGCGTTTTGCAGATGCATCTGCAAGTGTGAGCATGCTGACCGCGGCCCCTATGTTTATAATAGGGCGCACCGGGTCTGAACGCTCTCATTCATTCCTATATGTGTACTGTCAGCAGGCGTATGCCTGCTTACAGATCACACTCTCCCGCCCGCACTGTGGACGCGAGATGTAGCGTCCATGCTGCGGGCGGGAGTGTGTGATCTGTCAGCAGGCATACGCCTGCTGACAGTACACATATAGGAATGAATGAGAGCGTTCAGACCCGGTGCGCCCTATTATAAACATAGGGGCCGCGGTCAGCATGCTCACACTTGCAGATGCATCTGCAAAACGCTGCAGATCCATCTGCAAGTGTGAAGGCAGCCTTAATCACTGGAGCGCATCGCTGGTGGAATGGGAGCGAGGGGAGTATGTGGTGTTTTGTTTTTCTATTTGAGATGTGTGGCTGTATATATAAAGGCTCATACTGTATATTGAAGGCTATGTGAGGGCCCATACTGTTTATAAGGATGCTCAATCTGTGGATAAGAGGCTATTTGGGGACTCATGCTGTGTATAAGGAAGCTATGTGCAGTCTCATACTATATATATACATGGCTATGTGGGGGCACATACTATATATACAGCTTATGTAGGGGCTCATAATGTATTTAGGAGGCTATATGGAGGTTCATACTATATCCTCTCTCATCCCTTGTAGACTGTGAGCCCTTGCAGGCAGGGTCCTCTCTCCTCACCTACTGTATCCTCACCCATCCCTATAAGTTATCAAAAGGTCTTAAATAAAAAAAATTGAATACTTACGTCTCCAGTGGCTGTTACCGGGAGCCAAGACATCCATGTCTACTGTGCTGCTGGGACCCTCTAGCTCTGTGATTGGCCGATAGTGATTATGTGAGATGTGACATGCATACCACATGACCGCTACTGGCCAATCACAGCTGGAAGGTCCTGCCAGCACAGTACACGTGGATGTCTCGGCTCCCGGTAACCGGGAACAGCCGCCGGAGAGGTGCAAGTATTACATTTTTATATTTTTAAGACCTTTTGATAACTTATATTCAGCTTTCGCAGTGTATATTAATACACTGCAAAAGCCAAAAGGCCTGTCACACAGGGGAGGAACACAGGATTCTTCCTCCCCCGTGTGACATCACATCCTGCGGCACCTGCCATTATACGCGCTGGAATTGCGCACTGTCTGAATGTAATTCCAGCGGTTATAATGGTCCCTATGGGAGAAAGCGCGCGCAAAAAAGCGTCAACAATTGACATGTTAATTCTTTTACGCGCACACTTTCTCCCATAAAAGTGCGGGATATATTTACGCAGTGTCTGCACGGCAAAAGTGAATTTCTATTCACTTTGCCAGCAGATGCAGGTGCACTTTTGCAGAAAAAGCGCGCGCAAGAAAAGTGCACTGTGTGAATGTAGCCTAAGACATGCTTTTGGTATTCTACCCATAGCCTTCTCTTCCCAAAATTGTGAAGTACAGTACACTTTCCAGTACAGGAAACACATTGTGCAGGGCAAGTTAATTTATTTTCAGTATCACTGAGTGTCTGAGCCACCAGGACTTTGGCATGCTGAAAATGCCTTCTACTGGATAAACATTTTTTTACCCTTTATAATAGACATTATTACCAACCCTTTACAGGACATCATATTACCAGACTATGTTCCCATGAGACTACTTTATAATGTTATATTACTTTCACTGGATTGCAAAATAGACAAACTCCTTACCAACATTACAAGATTATACACTGCGTGCAGAATTATTAGGCAAATTCGTATTTTGATCACATGATACTTTTTATACATGTTGTCCTATTCCAAGCTGTATAGGCTTGAGAGCCAACTACCAATTAAGTAAATCAGGTGATGTGCATCTCTGTAATGAGGAGGGGTGTGGTGTAATGACATCAACATCCTATGTAAGGTGTGCTTACTTATTAGGCAAATGCCTTTCCTTAGGCAAAATAGGTCAGAAGAGAGATTTGACGGGCTCTCAAAAGTCCTAAATTGTGAGATGTCTTGCAGAGGGATGCAGCAGTCTGGAAATTGCCAAACTTTTGAAGCGTGATCACCAGACAATCAAGCGTTTCATGGTAAATAGCTAACAGGATCGCAAGAAGCGTGTTGGGCAAAAAAGGCGCAAAATAACTGCCCATGAATTGAGGAAAATCAACCGTGAAGCTGCCAAGATGCCATTTGCCACCAGTTTTACCATATTTCTGACTTGCAATGTTACTGGAGTATCAAAAAGAAAAAGGTGTGCCATACTCAGGGACATGGCCAAGTAAGGCCAAGAAAAATAAGATAAAACATAAAGACTGGGCCAAGAAACATCTTAAGACTGATTTTTCAAAGGTTTTATGGACTGATGAAATGAGTGACTCTGGATGGGCCAGAGGCTGGATCAGTAAAGGGCAGAGAGCTCCACTCCAACTCAGACGCCAGCAAGGTGGAGGTGGGGTACTGGCATGGGCTGGTATCATCAAAGATGAACTTGTGGGACCTTTTCGGGTTGAGGATGGAGTGAAGCTCAATCCTGGACCTACTGCCAGTTTCTGGAAGACAACTTCTTCAAGCAGTGGTACAGGAAGAAGTCGCATTGTTCAAGAAAAACATGATTTTCATGCAGGACAATGCTCCATCACATGCATCCAACTACTCCTCAGCGTGGCTGGCCAGTAAAGGTCTAAAAGAAAAAAAAATAATTACATGGTCCCCTTGTTCACCTGATCTGGACCCCATAGAGAACCTGTGGTCCCTCCTAAAATGTGAGATCCACAGGGAGGGAAAACAGTACACCTCTCGGAACAGTGTCTGGGAGGCTGTGGTGGCTGATCAAGCAACTGACAGAATCTATGGATGGAAGGCTGTTGAGTGTCATCATAAAGAAAGGTGGCTATATTGGTCACTAATATTTTTGGGGTTTTGTTTTTGCATGTCAGAGTGTTTTTTTCTAAATTTTGTGCAGTTATATTCGTTTACCTGGTGAAAATAAACAAGTGAGATGGGAATAGATTTGGTTTTTATAAGTTGCCTAATTATTCTGCACAGCAATGGTACCTTTACACGCCGCTACCGAGAGGTAGAAACCGGCAGGTGTCGGAGACAATTGTACCTTTTACCTTCAAAACACCGCGAAGTGGCGGCGTGTAATTCAGGTTGTACCTTCCTGTCTCTTTGGATACCTGTCTTTCAGCCGTGCTGAAAAACAAGCAAGTATAACCCCTATGGTGGCGGCGTGTAATCGGGGCACAGGCACGGTACTTGTTACCTGGGGCGTGCTAGAGCGTCATGTATACCACGCCCCATCAGCTATCATTGGTGGGGACTACTGTGTACCCATTGGCTGTCCCTGCACAGGGCGGCATATTTAACGAGCTGACCAGTCACAATACACATTTGCTATAGCGTCATGTATTAGCCAGCCTGGCCAATCATGATGTTATTGCATTGTCAATCACCGTATGAGCGTCGCGTAATATACTACTCTGTCACGCCTATGTAGTTCCGGCGCACAATATGTACACCCAGATTCCCTTGTTGTAGCGGCGTGTAAATCAGGGAAGGTGCTCCACAGAAGGTATTCCTGCGGCACCCGCCGGCACTTCCGGGGAACGAAAATACCTTCTGTGGAGCACCTTGTGGCGGCGTGTATTTGCGGCATCAGGTACCGTAGCAACCGTTGAAATCGTGCACGTGCGGTGCCTACCTGTTGCTACATTCAGTAGCGGCGTGTAAAGGTAACATAATAGTTACCTGGACAAACAGATATCCTCCTAAGATAGCCAAATCTAAAAAAAAAAAACACTCCAACTTCCAAAAATATTAAGCTTTGATATTTGAGTATTTTGGGTTGATTGAGAACAGTTGTTGATCAATAATAAAAATAATCCTCTAAAATACAACGTGCCTAATAATTCTGCACACAGTGTACATATGTACAAAAGATAATTCTGAAATAATTTCTCAGCAGTAGTGATGGGCAAACTCAAAATATAAAGTTCAGGGTCCACACCGGACACCTAGTATCCATGCATGGATGCTAAACATGGACGTCCCAGAGGGAAGTCTGTGTTACTGTTCAGGTTTGGCCTCACTGATAAAGGGCTAGGAACCTTCAAAAGGAAGGAAAATGGGGATTAAGGCCGGAAAATTATACATACCGTGTTGCACTTTGCTGTCACACTCTCGGGTCCGCTTATTAAACCTTATGAATATTCCAATGCTTCTCCTGCCCACCCTCTGTGAAAGCATTTGTGATTGGCGGAAGTCAGACTGCACCCCCACCTTCTGTTCTGGTGTCTGTGATTGGCTGGGTCCCCCGAAGTGGAGAGTAAAAATAAATATAAAAAAAAAATGGTGTAGGGTCTCCTGTATTTTGATACCCAGTGCAGACAAAGCCAACAGTTGGAGGCTGCAGCCCCCAGTTGTTTGCTTATCTTAGCTGGGTATCGAAATACAGGGGGGCACCATGCATTTCTATTTAATTATTAAATCATTTAAAGAAAGTCATGGGGCCCCCTAAATTTTGATACCCAGCCAAAATAAAGACACTGGTGTTGGCATTCTCAATTTGGGAGGTCCATGGTTATTGGGTCTTCCCCAGGCTAAATATAGCAGCCCACAGCCACCCCAGTATTGATTGCCCTGGTGCGGTGACAATTGGGGTGATATCAGGGGTTAATGAAAGCTGAGATTTAAAAAAAATCACAGCTGACATGAAGCCCTGGAACACTAATGGGTAACCACATTACGAATCGTATAAGTAAAAAGAAATAAACACCCTCTTTCTCCAATTTTTTTAACCCTCAAAACACCACTGCAAGTCAGACATAATCCACATGAGTCCTGACATCCATTGAAGATCCCCGACTCTGCTACATCCTGAGGCCTCAATGCACTGTCCCAAGAACATAACTGATCACTGCGACCTCAGGAACACACTTACTGAACCGCAGCTGTGAGAGTGGTGACATCAGTGAGTTCACTGTTTTGTTTTTGTTTGGTTTTAAAAAAAAAGGATTTTTCTCTGTTTTGTGCTTCTTTTTAATTGCACGATTACTAATGGGGTTCTCAAGACCTTATCCATTGCTAATCCAGGGCTTTGTGGCAGCTGTGATTCTTTAACTAATCACAGGTGTCATTAAACTCTTACATTACCCTGATTGCCACCACACAAGGACAATCAGGATGAGCCGAGTGAATCGGCAGAACTGGTACATTTAATGGATGTGCCAATTCTGAGTCATTGTGGGCAGCTATATTTAGCCTCGGGAAGGCCCAAAAACCGTGGGCCTCCCCAGGTTGAGAATACCAAACTCAAGCTGTTTACTTTATTTTGGCCAGGTACTTAAACTTGGGGAGGAACCCACGCCATTTTTAAAAATTATTTAAATTATTAAAAAAAAAAAATGGGTGGTGAGGGGCCAATGACCCCAGCTTTCTCTTGCTTGGGTATCAAAATTAGGGGGACCCCCACACCTTTTTTTGTTTAGTTAAAAAATAAAAAACTTTGATTCCCCTGTATTGTGATTTTAGCCAAGATAAAGAACACAGATGGGCACTGCAGTCTCCAGCTGTCGGCGTTATCTGCGCTGGGTATCAAAACATGGAGAACCCACACCATTTTTTTCAATCATTCATTTATTTTTACATTCCATTTTGAGGACCCAGCAACATGCTGGCACATAGGGTGCAGACACAGTCTGACTGCAACCAATCACGGATGCTGTCACAGAGGGTGGGCGGGTAAGCAGGTGAATATTCAGAAGGCTTAATGATCAGACCCGGAAGCAGTGAGACAGCAGCGTGGAGACTTGGGATTTGTCCTGCTTTAATCCCCATTTTGCTTCGTTTTACAGCTCCCCAGCATTTTATAACACTAAAGTTCGGTTCACCATAAGCTTTTATGGGGTTCAGGGTTCGGGCTTAAGTTTGGGTCAAGTCCAGTACCGAACTGGACTTTTTTTTTTTTAATTTTTGTATTTAAGTCTGTCCGGACATGGCAAATCCAAATATCTGTGGGTCCGCCCATCTCTACTCAGCAGAAATGATCATATTATCACCTACATTTATGTAGATAACACTGGATCACACTATTCACAATAGGCGATGGTCACCGCTCACCTCCTCCTACTCTCGCCAAAATGACTTCTGCACAGGTCACAGAGCATGACTAGAAAAACCCACCATAGAAGTCAAGGAGCTAGATCCTGCCTATTGCTGCCTATGGTCTATACTGCTGCTGTAAAGCATATTAGGCTGTTAATAGGAAAGAGGGACATCTCAGTCAGATACAGAAAATAGAATTAAAAAAAAAATACCATCAGAAAAAAAGTGAGAAAAAAAGAAAGAATATCATTATCTGGTTTAAATTAGAAAAATAAATATAAGCGACACATCCCCTTTAATCTAATAAAAGCATTTCATATTGTAATTTTGTAATTTGAGGCTCTTACTGGAACTGTTGTTAGGTTTGGTCTCAGAATTTAGCAACGAAGTCTTAATGGCGAGTTGGATCGGCTTCACTGCATCTTGGTTTTTCATCTTGTTCCAGTGAATTTTATGAATGTGTTTGGTTAATTTAGGAGTCCTGACATCACTCTTTTGGAAGACAAAAAAAAAACGAAAAACAGCTTTATAAACATACTGCATTGAAACTAACCCAAACAACAGAAGAACAAAACAGATATATACATATAATAAATGGGATTTTATTAGGGAGCACTGAGCCAACTGGCTGCAGGCCTCCATCACTCCCAGCCACTCTGGCTATCATTTCAGGCTTCCAGATTGTCTATTAGCAGCCTGGCAGAGGGCTCCTATTGTCTTACATTATATAAATATGCACACAAGCTTAAAGGAGGACTCCAAGCAGACCAAACCTTCAAAACTATATTTCTTCATACTAGTAAAGTTTATTTTTATTTGCGATTCCTCTAAATAAACATATACTTCCGACTGTGTTTAACTTACCTCGTATGTCACAATGCATTCAACAGACTCATTTTCTGAGATTCCCACAATCCATTTCTCCATTACAAATGGTGGCTGAGGAATAGAAGAAAAAATATTCAACATATTGTATAATTACATTATAGCATTTATCGGTATGCCTATAAATATTCTACCTCCCTACCCTCTCTTCTCATTTACACTTTTAAAATTGCAAAAAGGAAAATGGGTCAGAGGAAAGGTTTTGTGCACCCTTTGAGATTTGTGTGCTCAGATAACTTTGACCAAGTTTTCATACCTTAATTAGCCTCTAAAGGCCCCGTTACACCTGGCCACATCGCCGCCTATTACATAGGCGATGTAGGGGCGTGGCCTATCGGTGGCAACATTGCCCCTGCGTCGCCTAATGTAAAGGGGCGATGTCGGCGGCTCTGACAGCTCGCCTGGCTTCACATCAGTGATGTGAAACCAGGCGGCCGATCTGGGGCAATGTGTCCACGTTGCCCCATGTAAACGACCGCCGGCGAGCCAACAGGCGATGGGAGCCATAGGCTCCCATTGTCCTGCATCGCCGCTGGGGTTTTGAGACAGCCCGGCGGCGATGCCGCCTTTCAGCTCGCCATGGCGCCACCTGGGGTGTCGCCCCATGTAAATGGGGGACAGCGACGCTGGCGGGGCACCAAAAATGTGCGCGCTCCCGCCAGTCGCCGCCGACACCTCCGGCGGCATCGGCAGGTGTAACGGGGCCTTTAGGGTTATGTATTGTTCACTATTTTTGTTAGGAAAGGTCAGGTGATGCAAAATTCACATCCTTATAAATAACCAACCTTCTCTAACCTGTGATAAAAAACAGCAGCCATGGGTTCTTCTAAGCAGCTGCCTAGCACTCTGAAAATGAAAATGGTGAAGACTCACAAAGCAGGAAAAGGCTAGAAAAACATAGCATAGAGTTTTCAAGTTGTTCTTTCCTCAGTTCGAAATGTAATTCAGAGATAGCAGTTAATAGGAACTGTGGAGGTCAAGATAAGGTCTGGAAAAACGAACACAATTTCTGGGAGAGCTGCTGGTAGGATTACTAGAGAGGTAAATCAGAATCCCCGCTTGACTGCAAAAGACCTTAAGGAAGATTTAGCAGACTCTAGAGTTGTGGTACATTGTTTTACTGTTCAGAGATACCTCCACAAATATGGCCTTCATAGAAGTTATCAGATGAAAACTTCTCCAGTGTAGTGATGGGCAAACCCGAACTGTAAAGTTCGGGGTCCGTACCGAACACCTAGAGTCCGTGCACAGATCCCAAATACGGATTTCCCTAGGAAATCTGTTGCTGCTCGGGTCTTGGGCAGTAAAAGAAAGCACATGTTTAATAAACATTATCATTATACTTATCGGGTCCCACGACCCATGTCCTACACGTCTACTTCCAGGCCGCTCATTATTTTCCAGATATGCACTGCAGAGGGTAGAACAGTCAATCACAGATGCTGTCCCAAATAATGGGCGTCTGTGATTGGCTGTTCAAGTAATCTGCAATAGGCCCATACATTCTAGTGTGGTAAAATGTATGGGCTGGTTTCAGTTTGTTTGTCTGATGGTAAACATGTAGCAGAGGTGAAGCTAAAAAGACCTGGTTTACGCCGGAAGGAAGTTTTTTTTTTTTTTTTTTGTAATAAAGATGGCGTCCCTAAATGTGTTTTGAGTTTTATGTCTAATAAAAAATGTTTTCTCTGTGTTGTTTTTTTTTTAATGTTTACTAGAAATTTATGATGGCTGGGTCTAATCTGACCTGACATCATGAATTTCGGGCATAGTACCACCATCTGACAACCAAAATCTGGTATTAACCCCATACCAAGCATGCCACGCCCCACCAGGGCCATTGGAAGAACCAGGTAAAGCGCCTGGAAATGCTACTTTAAATGCGCCATTTCCAGGGGCATCGATGGTTTTTAGCATGGGTGGCCCAGAACGCTTGGGCCATACCATGCTGAAAAATCAATCCCCAGCTGCTTAGTTTTACCTTGGCTGACAATCAAAATATGGCGGGAGCCCATGCATTTTTTAAAATTATTTATATAATTTAAAAAAATGGGCTTCCCTGTATTTTGATTGTCAACCAAGGTAAAGCCAGGCATCTGGGGATAGAAGCCCGTAGCTGCCTGCTGTATTTTTGATTATCAGCACAGATAAAGCGAAGTGCTACATCATGTTTTGTAAGTTATTTACTTCTTTTTACACTAGTAATATATGTGAGGGACCCAACAGCCTATTACAGATGCTGTCACATAGAATGGGCGTCTGTGATCGGTTGTTCGAGTAATCTGCAATCAGCAGATTTTCAGCGCAGAATAAGTGGACAGCTACGGGCTGCCACCACTAGCTGCCTGGCTTTACCTTGGCTGACAATCAAAATACAGGGACGCTTGTAGCTGTCCTCTTAATCTGCGCTGAAAATTAAAAATACCGCAGAGCGCTATGTCATTTTTTTTAATTATTTTTTTTTACACTACCATTCTGTGTGATAGCTTCTGTGAACACACCTCGCGCATGTGCAATGCGCGTCGTGAGGGCTGAGTGTACTGAGGTCAGTATAGCCGGATATGACGCGTTTAGCGTCATAGCGGCTATACTGCTTATGTAATATGACACGCGGCGGCTCTCGGCTGATTAGCACGCCCATAGTGGTGTGAATAATTAGGCTGCAGGAGGCGGGGCGAAGGACCAGGCAACACGTTTTGCCGCTTCTCAAAATCTGAGAAGTCGCCGTGGGTGCAGGTAATAGTCACTTTTATGAACTTTGCAAATACACTCTTTTAGCACAAAGGGATGGCTAGAAATGTCTAAGAATGGTGCAGGGACAGGTCTTAAGAGACAGGGGGCTAATTTTTAGGGGTCAGGTTCCCTTTAACTTGCTTTTTAGAGATCACGTCATCTTCAACTTGCTTAACTGTTCACAACGACAGTAATTTTGACCAGTGGTGCCCAAATGTTCACGTGCTACTGTATATCTGATATGGATCAGCATGCTGGCCCAGCACCAATAGAAGCCCATTTAAGCTATGTTCCCATGATATTTGGTGAGTTTCTGATGATGCCAATTTTCTGCACTTATTATGTAAATTAAGTTATTTGCTTTTTTCATTTTGTTTTTAAGTACATTTTTTAAAGTGTGTTTTGGCACTGCATTTGTTGTGCCCAATCACAGTGGGCAGGAGATTTCTATACATCCTATCCACGTTGCTGAACTGTAAAGGCCCCGTTACACGGGGAAACTACTCCAGCAACATCGCCGGCAACTCTGGGGCGTGACCAAGTTGAAGCAACATCGCTAGTGAGTTGCTCCGTGTAACAGGGTGATTTCAACGGCGATAGTTACTTCAGCAACATCACCTGGTTTCCCAACAATGTTGAGAAACCAGGCGATGTTGCTCAGGTGATCTGCCAGAATCGCTAGTCTGACACCGCAACAGCGATGTTGAAAGCAACTTCCCCATTCACCGCAATGTTAATGATCGCTGCCTGCGTTGAGTTAAACCCTGGCAGCGAAAGTTGCTTTCAACATCGCTGCTGCGTTACCGGCGATGTCTCCTTGTGTAACATCTCCACAGTGATCTTGGCAAAGTTCTCAATACATGCGCGCTCCCGTGAGTTGCCGGAGATGTCTCCCTGTGTAACGGAACCTTAAGACACTGCTTTTTTTGTGGCTTCAAAAATAGGCAGCATCAAAAAGTCATCATGGGAAATTAAGATAAAGGGTTATTCCCATCTTCATTGATGGATATACCATAATTGGAGAGTGCTTGTGAAAAAAAAAACATTTCTAACATCTAAATTATAAAAATTAATTCTACCATCTCTGATAATTACAGTTATTGTTTTTATTGTTTATTGCTTGGTTTTCTCTCACCGCCTAGGTGTAGCAGTGGTGTCTTTACATGCACAGTGTTTACAAGCTCTTTGGAATAGAATTTACCAGTGCAGCCCTGAAGCTGGCAGGGTTCACTGCACCGCACTGTTAGCTTCCAATTCAACCATCTCTACTGCCATTGTGCTCTGCTAATGATGTAGAGATCATGTCACATATAGCAGCATAGGAAAGCAAATTTCAGGCCAGAGGTGGAAACGCTGGTCCAAACGGTCAATCAAGTAGTAGCAGCCAGGAGGCTGAAGATAACTGAACTATCCCTAATCTAATAGGGTAGAGCTATTTACTTTCTAGTGTTGTGTTTAGGTTCCAAGTTTAACTTTATTTTCTTTAGAATTTTCTATCGGGCTTTATCAGTTGAGATCTCTGGACAGTTAATAAAAGTTTCTACACTGCAGATTTATTCAGTTTTCTCTATTGTGAGATCTCAGTTGGCATGAGGTGTTGCATTCTTACGCATAGCACGAGTAGCAATCTTGGTTTATGGTGAATCAGGTAGGCATTCATATAAGCATAAAGAAAAAAAATCTCTTTAGTAATATGTGATCTGTTTGCTTTTTCACAGTAATCACCTTATCAAATAGGAAATTCCAGTTAAAGACATTTATAATCTATCTATTGGATATATGAAAAAAAAATGTAGGCATCACTCCATATAACTTACAACAATTTGTTTGTTAATGCGCATAGTGTCAGCTATTAAAAAGCCAAAATGTTGCCATTATCCACAGGGACAAAAATCTGTATATCTTTTTGCATTTGAATTGTCTGGAATGTTGCCTATATTAGTTTGGGTTGCAACCAGTGGGCGAACCCCAACTGCTATACGGACATTGGTGCAGCTTGTCTTCTCTTTTTATGTTGGATTTATCAGATACACTGAAACGCGAAGATCTTGCTGTCTAGACTTCTATGGAGACTGCCATGCAAATGAAGGGGACTGACTACTTTCAGTGTTGCCTGGATTCAAATGAGTAAGGGTATGTGCACACACATGCCGGGTTTGTGACGGCGGCGGCTGGGCGGACCCGACAGGAAGCTCTGCAGCCGTCCACCGGCTTTCTGGCGGGTATGTGCGGCGGGTGTAGGGCGGGTGCACGGCGGGTTAGTGGCGGCGGTGTTGTGGCGGCTGGAAGCTACATGATTCTGCGCTTGCAGCCGCTGCATAACTGGCTGGTTTATTGTACATGCACATTCGTTGCTAACCAACAGATGAGCATGTGTAAACCGCCGGTGTGTGCACAGCTTCCATAGGTTTTAATGTTAATCCAAACGCCGGTTTGGATTAACATAAATTTACATAAAACTTATGGAAACCGACCGGCGGTTTACACAGCTAAACCGATGCTAACCCGGCATGTGTGCACATACCCTAATTGTGCTCCTCAAAAGCTTCCGCTGGTGGATCTCCAGTGGTCACATCTTATGGATATCCCATAAATGTCTACCCTGCAATAGCATACTTGCCATTTGTCTTGGAATATCTGGGAGGCTCCCAAAAACAACAAGACTGCCTATACTTCCAGAAGAGTTGGGACATTTTCCGGGCACAGGGATGCTTAGTCATTAGACTAAACGGCGTCAAGATGCATATTCAGGGGGTGGGAATAGGAGTGAAAATATCATTGGTGCAGCCACACAGGGGCCGAAGAGGTAGGGGGGCCAAATTCAATCTCCAAAACAGATGGAATTGTACATTTTGATGAGCTCTTGGGCAGGCAAAGGGCCTATATGCTGTTCTTCAACAGGGGGGGCCCTTTTATGTCTGTGTCAGCCAGTGGGTGGAATGAGGGGTGGAGGGGTGTGACTTCAAAAGGTTGTACTGCAGTGATTAAAAAATTCATGGCACGTTCTGAACGACACTTTACATTAACTCCCACAAAAGCATATGAAAAGTTGTCAATTATGTGCAATGGAATCATAAGCATGATTTTAACTAAGAACTCAGCATATTCTTCAATAGGAACCGAGGAATTGGTTGCCTGTTAGTAAATGTTTTTCATGGACATAGAAAGATCTATAGATACATACAATGTGCCAAACAGTGGTCGTGATAACAGGCTTTTAACACCACCTACTTTAGTCATCCGTAGAACCTCGGCCTCTGGGTCACTTCTAGTAAATGTCACATCCTTTATGTAGGTTATAGCAATTTCATCTCCATCAAGTTCCATGTACATTTTCCATTTACAATCCTAAAATAAAGATAAATTATTTTAATTTGGACATGGGAAGATGACTTCTACTCTACACCATAGAGATGACATAATCTATGACATATTGACTATAATGGACTGGAAAATTCTAAGGACAGACTTAAATCTGTTTTTGGTATATTTTTTAATTATCAACCTTATTTGTAATGCGATAATCAATAAAGCAATTTAATAATAAAATACGGTATGTAAAATGTGGGTCTGACCACTGGAGATCGGACTATTTAAAGAAAGATGTTTCTAAAACTACTATTCACATTTGTGTGGTTTAAATGGAAACATTGGACATTCGACTAACCCGTTAATGCCCAGTGCACCCAATATGATGCCAAAATGGGTATTCTAGCAAAAACTAATTATGATCTGTATAAAAAAGAGATACAGAATTTACAGAAACAGGGAGTTATTTCTGACACTCTAAGCAACAACACGTGTAACAACAACAGCACTTGTGAAAAACACTAGGATACATTATTAGATCACAGACTGCACATAGTCAACAGTGTGATGCAGCAGCAAAAAAGGAAAACTCAATTCTGGTATGTATTAACAGAAGCATAGAGTCTAGATCATGTGAAGTTATCCCCTTCTACTCCTCTGGAATACTGTGCCCACTTCTGGCACCACATTTTAAAAAAGATATAAACAAACGAACAAATTCAGAGATGAGCGACCAGAATGGTGACCGGTCAGCAAACCATTTCCTATGAGGATGGTTACAGGATTTGGGAATGTTTAGTTACAAAAAAGAAGGCTGACAGGAGACTTATTATAATTATCTTAAGGGCTGTCACACTGTGGAGGGATCAGCTTTATTCTCATTTGCATAAGGAAAGGCTAGAAGTAGTGGGATGAAACTAAATGGGAGGAGACACAGATTAGATATTAGAAAAAACTTTTTGACAGTGAGGGTGATCAACAAGTGGAGCAGGCGGCCACGAGAGGTGTCGAGTTGCCCTTCAATGGAAGTCTTCACAGAGAGGCTGGACAGACGTGTCTGGGATGATATAGTGAATCCTGCTTTGAGCAGGGGGTTGGACCAGATGACCCAGGAGGTCCTTTCCAACTCCACAATTCTATGATTCTATGGTGTGTTCACACTGTTTCTTTACCACGGTTTTAAAGTGGAAACTGTGCAGAAATTCCAAGTTTGTGAGTAATTTTGAGCTTCTGAAGTAGATTTTGGAGAGTTTCTACTCAGTTTTTGATAAAAAAAAAAGCTCAGTGTGACAACAACCTAAGGCTATATTCACACTGAGTTTCACTTTAGAGGTTAAAAAACACTAGTTATTCAAGTAGAAACCCCATCAGGAAACTCTCCCTTTTCGGGGAGGTTTTGGAAATGTTTTCACTTTTGTAAATCATTTCCTGAAGCCGTTTATATTTTTGAAGTATGTACACACAGCATTGTTTTAGAGCGTATCAACATTGTTTTTGAAGCAGGAGATGCTTCAGGAAAACATCGGCAGTATTTTTTCTGAAGCATCTTCTTTTTCATCACTTTTGTTGAAGCTGCCTGAAGAATGGATCGGTCACCTCTTTTAGCTGCTTCACGGCTTTCAATATTAAAAACAGGCATACATACAAAAATGTGGCGCCCCTACAGAGTGGAGGCCACAGCAGAGCATAGCAGTAGGGATTGGTAAATCGGTCACTTCACGCCAACACCCGACACACCTCCGATCCCAAAGCTAAGTTACTTCAAGTCTAGCAACGGGATGACGGGAGGAGATAAGTGGAGGGTGGGACGGGGACAGAACCCTTGAAGGGGGTGGAGGAACTGGAGTAAAACCCAGGAACACCAAGTTAGGACAATGACACAAAAGGACAACAAAGAAAACAGAGGAGTGGAGAAAAGGACACCTAAGCAGAGACACTCAGTAGCCTAGTCAACTGTGCTAGAGACCAGACGGAGAACACCAGGACCCGGCGGCCTAAGCCACCGATGGCTAGACCGGGTCTCAGGCTGAGACTGCGGGAAGACTAAAGGAGTCAAGTGAACCTGACTGATCGGGGACACTGGTAGACTGGGCCAAGACCTGGAGTGCCGGCTCTGCAGTTGTGGCCGGGAAGCTTTAAGCCCCAACCACAGGTATCGACTGGGTGCAGGGTCTTTGTCCCAAAACCCAACCTCTGGTGCAGTGAAGGAAAAGCCGTTGAACTAGAGCTAGAAACCCAAGGGGGTAATACACTGAGAGCCTGTGAAAGCCAGACCGTAACTCGCACACGGAATGGATGAAGAGTAGGCCCGAGAGGTACACAGAAAGGGAGTATTGCAGACAAGCCACCCCAGCTGCTGAACGAGCCCGAAGCCGCTGTGAGCTGACAGTAAATTGAACTGTTAGAGCTGAAGTAAAGACCCGGTAAAGCCCTGCACTGTGTGGACTCTGATTGTGTGCCTAAGGAGAGGTGACCATGACTGTAAAGAAACAGTGGAATGCTGCCTGAAGGTACTGGAGACTTTACACTTACACTTCATTCACGGTAGCCCTGGGGACCAGCCCTATCCATAGAGGGCTCATCACCTTGCTGCGTTTATCATCATTCGCAGTGGTCCAAACTGCAGCGGTGGCCTCATATAACCACACACTATGGGTGCCGTCAGGATTTATTCCATTAAAACTGTTAACCCTTTTTATTGACCACCCGGGACCACGGAGGCGGGTCATCACCGTGACTACCAAGCGGGCCCAGATGACGAGAGAGGACTGAGGGCCCGGTTCCGAGTACCCAATGGCCCCAGTGGGCGACTCAAAAACACCTAGATATAAAGGTTTGAACAGTTCAAAAAATGTATATGACACAGAGGCTATGGGAGGGACTCGCAACCCTAAACTATTCGCTACCTGTCTGTGAATGTTGGCACCCTAATCAATTATAATTTGGCGCTACATTCAATGATGGCTCTCGCTCTGTAGCCCTAGAAGATAGCCTTGGTGCTGCTTTGTGTGAATCCGCAAATAAGATCCTGTCCCGTAAATACTACAGGGTGGGCCATCTATATTGATATACCTAAATATAATGGGAATGGTTGGTGATATCTACTTCCTGTTTGCGGCACATTAGTATATAGGAGGGGGAAAACTTTTCCAGATGGGTGGTGACCATTATATTATTATTTATTTACAGAGCACCATTCATTTCTGGTGCTGTACATGAGAAAGGGTTACTTACAGACAAGTTAAAAATACAATGCACAAAGTGACAGACTGATACAGAGGGGAGAGAGGACCCTGCCCTTGTGGCTTACATTCTACAGGGCAATGGGAAGGGAGACAGTAGGTTGGGTCTGCTCGGGTGGTGCTGGAGTGCCAGGTCCCATGGTGGTGGAGCACCAGGTCCTGTGGTGTTGAGGCAGACTTTGGTCATTGCAGGTTGTAGGCTGTTCTGAAAAGATGGGTTTTCAGGTTCCACTTGAAGGGTCTGACCATGGCAGCCATTTTGAAGTTGGCCATTTTGGATCCAAGGCAGGGTCATGTGGACACATCAAACTTATTCAGAATTTCATAAGAAAAACAATGGTGTGCTTGGTTTTAACATAACTTTATTCTTTCATGAGTTATTTCAAGATGGTATCAACCTTTAATTCACATGTTATTTAGGTGTATCTATATAGATGGCCAACCCTGTAGTGCATCTAAATGAATTAGAATATCATCAAAGAGTCAATTAATTTCAGTAATTCAATATATAGAGTGAAGCACATGTATTATATAGAGTCATTGCATATACAGAGTGATCGATTTCAAGTAGTTTTTTTATGTTAATGTTGATGATTATGGCTTACAGGCAATGAAAACCCAAAGTCATTATTTAGAAAATTAAGGTAGGGAGGCTGAAGGGTTAAAAACCGCTCTGCAGTATTCACGAGACATCAAAGGGCTGAATATACGTAATATTGATTTATTAGTCAACACGTTTCAGGGCTCCCGGAAACGCCCTGAAACAAGGCAATATACATTGATTTTTGATGATATTCTAATTCATTGATGTGCACTAGTACATACACACAAATTCGACACTCCAGAATAAGTAAAATAGTTTGTTATAAAGAGCAAACCAGAATGGTAATAAACGTTTTCGGTTACCAAACATAGACCTTCGTCGGACACAGATTGCAATGCTGAGACTGCAGGGAGCTGGGCCCCTGTAGCCTTAAGGATTATTATCTCATGTGTCAAAGATATACTCAAGGACAGAAAACGAGGTCAGTCCACACAACATAGGTAAGTATATGACCGAAAACATGTATAGCTAACGTCTCCAACTGTTCATGTAAAATAGTACATAAAGACAGTAAATCAAGCTCACATAATCTATATATCCTAACAAATAACACGTGAGGTAGATGTAGAATACACTTCTTGTCCTTGTGTTGTCATTAAGATCTCATCTTAATAATAATAAAGTGAACCCATGCAAAAAATACTCAATGTGCCTTACTGGCCTATATTATACTTAGCTTAGTTGCATTAAAGCCAAAGAGGCATTGCATAGGAAAGAAGATTGGTTTGTGGTTATTAAAAACGTCTTTTAAGACCAATTTTTTCCATCCGTGATGTACAAAATTGATGTAAAATTTCTTGGTCTGCCAAAATGTTACCCCCTGGCAGTTAAGATATCTGCCATCTTACTTTTAGGATCGTTTACCCATACAGGGCTAAGCCCCATACAGTAAGAATGGTGCATACCCTTTGACTATCTTTTTGGGGCCTGTGAAATTCGACATATTTTAGTGCCAGTCCCATACATTTGCAGTAGGATCCTGATTGGTGGACCCCTGAATATAGAAGCCCCTGTGTTGCCATGATGGCAGCTCTGCTCTCATTCCTACGGTGCCAGTATATGGAAAGGTTTCTCTGTATGTAGCCAACTAGCTCTACTAATAGGTGATGAGCAGTCATTAGCCCACACCTAACAGGAGATATACAGTTAGTGAAGCTTGTAATGACCATGAACATGTCACAGGATCACTAGCTCTAATGACTTCATTACATTTAAAAAAAATCAATTTATCTACACATACAAACCGGGCACGAAAATAAAACACACGGAAAATAACAGAACACTTAAACAAGACAAACCGAATCCACTACACGTCATGGGTCAGGAAATTTCCTTATTTGCCCGTGAGGCTTGTAATGCATTGATCAACAATTAATTTCAAGCACATGGACTACAGAAGCCTAAACATTTGATGGATTAATTTAGCATAAAATGTGCAATGTGCTATGAATAATGATGTTTCATGCGATGCAGACTCAATCCCTCACAGAATAAAAATGCATCCAAAAGTAAAAAAAAATTACTTAAAAATGGAAAAGAAAAAATGTCATAATAACATTTCGTTTGCACAAGCTTTACAAGGTTTACTTATGAAGGCATTTCTGGTGAATATAATAATGTACAAACTTCCATTATAATAAGTATTGTTAATACAAGACCAGTTAGCGGCTTCCTATTAGCAAAACCTTAAAGCACCACTCCAGTGGTTTGTTTTTTTTATTGCACTTCTTCAGTGATGCATTAAATCTACGTCCCCTGGCCCTTGTCTGATACTCACCTTCCAGCGGCTTCACTGCCTATCGCCATCGTTCTATCGAGCTCCGGAAAAAAGGTGAGTTGCCAGAGTGCTCCAATGTCTTATGAAGTGAATTAGAAGTCACAACTCAATACAATTCTATGAAAACCTTGTTCTGGCTCCTCATAGAGATGCATTGAGTGCCTGTGACATAATTTCTGGTTTGCGGCCAGTCAGACGTACAAGATGGCACCGCAGGACTGGAGCAGTGTAGGTAAAAGTTGAAACCACCTGAATGTGAATATATGACCGGGACAGGAGACTTACATTTAAAGCACCACTCCAGTGCTAAAAAAAACAAAACAAAATCTCTCAAGTGGTGCTTCAACTTTGAAGGAAACCAGCACTGCACTTGCTGTCTGTGTCAGACCCATGAACTTTGATTGGAGCGCAAATCAGTGGCGGGGCAAGAAGGGGGGGGGGCACTTGTGTGAGGGGTGGTGCACGGGCGTGACAGGCTGCAGCAGCAGCAATAAAATACCTCTCTCCTCTCCCTCTGTGTGTGAAGCGGCTGCGGAGCCTAGGCGCAGACAGCCTGAGCCGCGCCACTGCAGGACGGGACCTGCTGTCCTCCTGTCTAGACCGCCGTCGCTGACTGTGTGGTGGTGGTGTCTGTGATCATGATGACTCACTCACTGATCATCTGATAGGACCTGTGCGGTGCCGGTGACATCAGTGCCGGCAATTCACATCCGGCGGCCATTCTGGTGGATACTGAAGGCCGCAGCCGGCACAGAGGATCTTCATTGAATTTAACGCCAGCCAGGGCCAGGCCAGGCCAGTTCCTTCCTGTCCCTAAGGTACTAAAGTACACTAAAATATACACTATAGGCCAGCAGTCCCTCCCTGTCCCTAACAGGTACACAATATACTATAGGCCAGCAGCACACCCCACATACATGACACACAGAGCATCCCCATATGGGGATGCTCTGTGTCATCTATGTGGGGCATGCTGCTAGCCTGTATATACTATATTGAGGGTGCTGACCATCATGTAGATAGATGAAGGCTGTATACAGCATTCATCTACAAGATGGTCAGCAGTACCCGCCTCCAATGGTAATAAAGAATGACTTTTATGTTATGGAGTTGATATATAACAATGACCTAATAAAACAAAGGAGTAATTGCAATTTAAGTCCATTGATGACATTTTAAGCTGATAATCGAGGGTGTAGCATCAGATTTCCATCATAGCTGCGAAGAGCTATTCTTAACACTATTTCAGCGGTTTCTTTATTGCAACGCTGCAGTGGTGCTTTAAATCTAAGACCTCTGCCCCCTGTCTTATACTCACCCCCTAGTGACTTTTTCTTCTATAGGCACTGCTCCTATGGTCTCCTGAGATTTGTGACCTGCCGGAAGCTCCAGTGTTTCATGAAGCACACTGGAGATCACAAATCATTTCAACTCTGAGAGCCTTGTTCTGGCTCTCATGGAGATAAATTCAGTGCCGGTGACTCAACTACTGACTCGTTAGTCACAAGATGGTACCATGGGACACCGAAAAGCATGAAAACACCAAAGGGTAAGTATATTACTGAGGGACAGGTGACTTGGATTTAAAGAACTATGCCAGGGTGAAAATACCTAGTTGTGCTATAAATGTTTATTCCCAGAATAACTAGGTACCTTATGGATGAATAGGTGATAACTAGCTGATTCCTAGGAGTTTGACGACTTGGGCTCACAGTGATGCTAAGAATGGGGCTCTGCTGCTTTGTCATGAAAGGAGCAGAGTGCGCATGCTCAACCTCCACTCTAGTTATTGTCTATGGGAGTACTGGAAAAACAACCAAGCTCTTTGCTCTGCTTTATCTGCTAGTTCTATAGAGAATGGAGCTGAAATTGAGCATGTAGGCCTAAACGCCATACAAATCAGCGATAAGTGTCCAGTTTCTTGATTCCAGAGTCCCAGAGTTGTGATCTTTGGGGGTCTTAGTGGTCATCAAGTTATTTCCTATCACTAAATAGGGAAAACTTATTATTTTGGAAACATGCATTAAGGTCCCGTGCAAACATTGAGTATTTGAGTTTTTTACCTTAGTATTTGCCAAAACCAGGAGTGGAACAATCAGAGGAAAAGTATAATAGAAACACGTCACCACTTCTGTATTTATCACCCACTCCTGATTTTGGGTTATAAATACTGAGGTAAAAAACTCATCAAATAGCGTGTGCACATGGCCTTACAGGGAATCAATCAGGGAAAATTTCCAGTCAGAAGTGTGGTCATTTCCACATGGGGTAGCGGTCATGATCTCTACATTGCCTGTGTTTGTTCTAGGTTTGTGGAGACAGTCAGGCTGGGTAGCTCTGTGCCTCAATCACCTGAATTCAGCTCAATTAATTAGGCCTCTATTTAATCAAGCTTGCAGCTATGCTCTGTGTCAATTGTACACTTGCTTCTGGCCTGTGTAGGACCATGCCTGACTTTGCTATCTTGTCTGGATTTGACTCTCTGCTTGTGACCTGACTCCTCTCTCCGTTTGTACCTTTGTATTCTGTTTTTGTCTCTCAGGTTTCTTGACTTTGGCTTGAATTGGATTTTGCTTCTGACCACCCCTTGTTGTGCTGCGCCATTTCCTGGACCTGACCTTGGATTGTTTTGACCTCTCTTTACTACCAGTAATTAGTATTATTGTCATTTACTTTACATTTATTTCTGTTTGTCTTCTGCTTCTCAGAGACTAGTTATTACTTCTGACCAGAGTCACAGTAGCTTTCCCTCTGAAGCTTACATGTAGATCCAAAATCCAGGGGATACTTTCAAGAAAATGGACTTTGAAGTACTTTGCAAATAAGGATGTCGGTGCACCATAGGTAGCTTGAAGAGTGCCCCCTTCAGCTTAAGTGATTGACAGTGAACTTGAGCCATCGTTATCCATGAAATAGGGGGGAGGAGTGGGGCGGCCAAATTACCTCAGGGATGATGCTGCAGGTCCTGATTTTTGCATTACTGGAATGATCATTTTACATAGTAACATAGTAACATAGTTTTTAAGGTTGAAGGAAGACTTTAAGTCCATCTAGTTCAACCCATAGACTAACATGTTGATCCAGAGGAAGGCAAAAAAAAACCCCATGTGGCAACACTAATCTCCACATTGGGGAAAAAATTCCTTCCTGACTCCAGATACGGCAATCAGACTAATTCCCTGGATCAACGCCCTATCAAAGAATCTAGTATATATAACTGGTAATATTATAGTTTTCAAGAAAGGCATCCAGGCCCTTCTTAAATGTTAGTAGTGACTCACTCATTACAACAGCATGTGGCAGAGAGTTCCATAGTCTCACTGCTCTTACAGTAAAGAATCCGCGTCTGTGATTATGATTAAACCTTCTTTCCTCCAGACGTAGAGGATGCCCCCTTGTCCCCGTCTCAGGCCTAAGAGTAAAGAGATCATTAGAAAGGTCTCTGTACTGTCCCCTCATATATTTATACATTCTTATAAGATCACCCCTAAGCCTTCGTTTTTCCAAGCTAAATAACCCCAAGTTTAAAACCTGTCTTGGTATTGCAGACCCCTTAGTCCTCTAACTTTTGTCGCTCTTCTCTGGACCCGCTCTAGTTCAGCTATGTCTTTCTTATACACCGGAGACCAGAATTGTACACAGTATTCTAAGTGTGGTCGCACTAGTGACTTGTATAGAGGTAAAATTATGTTCTCCTCATGAGCATCTATACCTCTTTTAATACATCCCATTATTTTATTTGCCTTTGCAGCAGCTGCCTGACACTGGCCACTAAATGTGAGTTTGTCATCTACCCATACACCCAGGTCTTTTTCAGTGACAGTTTTGCCCAGTGTTTTACAATTAAGCACATAATTATACCTTTTGTTTCCTCTGCCCAAGTGCATGACTTTACATTTATTCCCATTAAAGCGCATTTGCCATTTAGCAGCCCAAGCTTCTAGTTTACATAAATCCTCCTGTAATATAAAATTGTCCTCCTCTGTATTGATTACCCTGCAGAGTTTAGTGTCATCTGCAAATATTGAGATTCTACTCTGTATGCCCCCTACAAGGTCATTAATAAATATATTAAATAGAAGCGGGCCCAACACTGACCCCTGTGGTACCCCACTGTTAACTGTGACCCATTTTGAGTGTGTTCCATTAATAACCACCCTTTGTTTCCTATCACTAAGCCAGTTCTTAACCCACTTACACATATTTTCCCCTATCCCCATTGCCCTCATTTTATGTATCAACCTTTTGTGTGGCACCGTATCAAAAGCTTTTGAAAGGTCCATATACACCACATCCACTGCATTTCCTTGGTCCAGTCCAGAACTTACTTCTTCATAGAAGCTTATTAGATTAGTTTGACAGGAACGGTCCCTCGTAAAACCATGTTGATAATGGGTCATGAGGTTATTTTTCTTCAGATACTCCAGTATAGCATCTCTTAGAAAACCCTCTAGGATTTTACCCACAGTAGAGGTTAAGCTTACTGGCCTATAATTTCCAAGTTCAGTTTTTGTCCCCTTTTTGAATATTGGCACCACATTTGCTATACGCCAGTCCTGTGGTACAGACCCTGTTATTATGGAATCTTTAAATATTAAAAATAATGGTCTATCTATGACAGTACTTAATTCCTGCAGCACTCTGGGGTGTATCCCATCTGGGCCCGGGGATTTGTCAATTTTAGTGATTTTTAGACGATGCCGTACTTCCTCTTGGGTTAAGCAGGTGACGTTTAATTGAGAATTTTTGTTATCACTGATCATATTGTCTGTCATGGGATTTTCTTGTGTAAATACTGTTGAAAAAAAGTCATTTAGCATATTTGCTTTTTCCTCATCCTCATCCACCATTTCACCCAGACTATTTTTAAAGGGGCCAACACCATCATTTTTTAGTTTCTTACTATTTAGTTAAAAAATATTTTGGGATTCTTTTTACTTTCTCTGGCAATGAGTCTCTCTGTCTCAATCTTTGCTGCCTTGATTTGCTTTTTACAAATGTTATTTAATTTTCTGTATTTATTTAATGCTTCATCACTACCTACTTGCTTTAATTCCCTAAATGCTTTCTTTTTGTCACATATTGCACTTCTTACCGCTTTATTTAGCCATAGTGGTTTCCTCCTATTTCTAGCATGCTTATTCCCATAGGGTATATATTGTGCACAGGTCCTATTCAGGATGCTAATAAACATCTCCCATTTGTGTTGTGTACTTTTATGTCTCAGGACATCGTCCCAGTTTATTGCACTAAGATCATCTCTCAATTTTCTTGAAGTGAAGCTTGCGGATCTGGTATCTTCTAAGGGAAAGGTGTCCTACAAACTACATAACATCATTTTATACTAAAGGCCGCTTTACATGTCGCAATATCGTTCCGATATTGCATACGATTTCACGGGAGCGTGCACGTTTTTGGCATTTGTTCAAGATCGCATAGGAGATGTTAAACAGGGAGATATCGCCAGGCAACGCAACTACAATGTCGTACGCCCCTTTTTCACACTGTGTCTGAGCAACTCAGGGAATGAGCAATTAACATTGGAGTCAATAGGGGAAGTTGCGCTCCAAATCGTAGTTGCGCTGTCACACAGCACAATCATGCCAGATCGTGAAGCAAATATTGCATGGTTGAACAGCATGCACAATTCATAAACGACATCGTTTTTGCATTGTTCTTGTCGCACTGCTCATTTACACGACACAACACACGAACTATATCAACTGCAACTCCCGTACCACGTGACCTTTTATCGTAGTTGCGTTGCGATATTGTGACGTGTAAAGCGGCCTTAAGACTCCCTTAAAATTTGCTTAAGATTGACAACTGTCATTTATTTGATTCTCCAGTGGCCAAACTTTGCTTAACTTAACCATTTAGTAATTAAAATGATTTGTTTAAACTAGTCCCCTTGTAGAGAGTGAGTATTAAAATACCATTATCCAAATGACATTACTGTACAATCCTCCATACATCAGTAGGAATAAAAGGTGCAACAAATAGTAAAATCTCAGAAGCCCAACTTTACCAATGAGGTGAAAGGGATTGAAACAAAGAAACAAACTGCAGCACAAAGAAGTAAAATGCCTGTAAATGTCTAAATCCCATGAAGGAGCAGACTGGAACCTGACTGCAGCTAGAAAAATGGGCATCTGCTCTTATGCAAGCAAACACACAGGATCTCACCATTCCGCAAAGTCAAGGAGGGCAGCTAATTACCCCCCAGCAGCGTACACTATGCCATGTTTAAGTGCAGACACATGCCCTCTAGACATTTGCAGGCGGTACACTTTTAACCTCTTACACTACGCAGAACCCATCCCAGCTCACAGGCGGCAGGAAACTTTACACTTCTCCATCCTGTGCAGCCAAATCTACATTCCCCCCCCCCCCCCCCCCCCCCACACTACGGTCCCTGTGATCCCGATAGATGTTCTCTAAGATGGAAAATAAAAAACAATTGTCCCCGCTGTTATTAAAAGTAGTAACATGTTGACGACGTGAGCTCCCGTCAGCTCCCGGTAAATTCTTTGCTATTATCTAGCTCAGCTGCTGTGACCTGCTGTTTCCAAGTCATAACAGTTGAACATTCATCTATGGCACCTGGGTTATTTTTCATTATGTTAAAACCGACTCACTTTATTCTTTTCGGATTTAGGATGGGGGGGGGGGGACGGACCAAAAAAACCCTAGATAATAGAAGTGAGAATAATTTGCTCCTCTCCTTTTATATCCCGCGTGTCGTGACCTTCCAAGGCTTTGTCCCAGGAGATGGTCTTAAAAAACACCGGGTAGGGATCTCTCCCAAAATTCCATTAATGGTCCTCTCTTAGCAAATGTAGGTTCCAGGGTCTGAGACTAAAGGATGTTTTAATCTCTTCAGGAAAACAATGTCTCGTAATGATGTAAAGGACTATTGCCGTACTGATGTAGAATCATAAATTATTCAGCACCTTTCACTTGGCATCACTGTGATATCCTCATTAGTAGTGGCTCACAGTTACTGTCAGATGGTGTCCGTACAAATGCAGGCATTATATTGTCTTTGAGATGTGCAGCTGGTTTCGTGACACTGCCAGTATATGAAAACATGACGCCAGTTTGTTTTATTTAGTGCTAAACCTTCCAGTTTGTAAAAACAAGGCTGACACAGAGCCTGACATGAGGCAGAGAAAATAATTAGCTCCCATTTTCTCAGCCTCCCATTTCCTTCTCCCCGCTGTGATTCCTTTCCACTAAACCACCACATGTCAGTCGAAATGGGAGGCAATTAGTGGGCTCATTTCAGTCCCCACAACTGTGCTGAAAAGAAAGTATTTATGATGGCACAATGAACAGCTGAAAGATTAAATAACATTTGCCTTTTGAAAAGAAAATGACTTCAAGCTAAATGGCCAATTTTTGATTATTCTCAAACAAGCTTAGAGTAGTTGGTTTTTAAAAAAAATAAAATAAAAAATAAAATATAAAAAAAAAAATACAAGAAAGGAAAATGAGTCATTTTTAGGTGGAAGAATCAAATAAAATCTTGACACAGTAATGCAAATGACTGATGTTTTATTGCAAAATATGTAAATGTATTATACCCTTAACAATGGCGCGTGTCTAAGGTCAGCCGGGATTGCTACTAACTAGACACTGCGCAGACAAGGTTACTATAAGATTGCATTTTTCTTTTTTTTTTCCCTCCTACGTTTCAAACGAGGCCTTTGGGGTATTCTTAAAGATTACATTGAAGCGAACCAAATGAAGCATACTTTTAATGGCACATAACGCAGTTCAGGATATGAAATCGCTTTGAAAACCTCATCATGCCTGACATGTTTATAAAGGTCCTGACATGTTTTCGTGACTGCTTGACGTGTAGCCGAAATGAAGAAAGGCAGAACAATGCTCTCTTCTACAGGGTACTTTTAATTAGGACGGGTGTTGTGGTGGGAAGCCTGATCGGAGATTGTGTGCTCCCCTGATTTTATTTTTTTTTTTTCTTCTTGTAAACTCGTCTGGCGTTTTGTTTGACACAGTTCTGACTAATAAAACAGTCATTGAAAAGGTAGAAAACCCTGCGCAATGGACTCCGAAACTGCAGGCTATGTCATTACTGCCATCAATGATTCAGCTGCATCTCAATGAATTAGAATATCATCAAAAGTTAATTTATTTCAGTAATTAAATACAAAAAGTGAAACCCATATATTATATGGCATATATTATATAGTGATCTATTTCAAGTGTTTATTTCTGTTAATGTTGATGATTTATGAAAACACAAAAGTCATTATTCCAGAAAATTAAAGTAGGGAGGATGAAGGGTTACCTGCTGTGTACCTTGGATACCAGCCTGTGAGTGGAGAAGGCTGGTAACCAAGGTATACATCGGGTATCTAGGTAGCGCGCACTGCCTAGTTACCCACAGTTTACCATGGATACAAGCCTGCAGACATCGTGGAAACTATATTTAAATCATTTCCACGATGTCGCTGGTCCACTGATTGCTGGTGAGTCTGCCTGTGTTACAGCTCACCAGCGATCAGCAGTCAGTCGCCAGTGATCAGATCGCTGACAACATTGTCTTAAGCCAGCGTCAGACACGTCAATCTGTAGATCCATGTATCTGATCTTATCATGTGTGATGCAGTCTGCTGTGTATCTAATCCTATCATGTGTGATATTGACTATTAACCTGTGTATTTACTGAAATCTGAGCAATGATACGACTGCTCTGCTCAGATTTCTGAAAAGACCAATGAGCAGTGCAGGCAACAATCAGTGCTGCTAACAATCCTCAGTGACACTGTCTACATTACGGTATCACATTGAAGATACCAACAAAATGTCTCTGCCCTGTGATCCTAGTCTCGATTCTCCCTTGTCCTTCTGCAAACACCTAGAGGAGGAGGAGTGACTACAGGCCTCACCCACTTTTGCTATAGTTGTAGTGTGAGTTAGCATGACTTAGTTTTCATGGTAAGTTTCTGTAGCTTCTCCCCTTAGTGATTAAAAGTTGAATATCTCAAAACCTTTAAAATAATTTTCATATTACATACCATAAAAATAACTAAAACATTAATACTTGACTTTTTTTAATTGTTGAAAAACTTTTTTCATGACACATTTCAGTCACGATATTTTTATATCTGCATATGTGGCGCCCTGAGGGTCCAATAGCCACAGAGGTACTGCACCTTAGCCACAGGTGTGATACCCCTACCCCAGGTAAGGAGGGGGCACTACCCGGTACCCGCATAGCTGCACCCAACACTAGCCACTCCAGCCCAGGAAGATGGAGGGAGCGTCGTACTTCATCCCTGGCTGGAGACGGGCTGAGATGGGAGTTGGGTGGACCAGTAGCAAAAAGGGAGTTTTTGAAAGAACCAATCAGAGAGAAGGCGGGAATAAAGTGGAATAGTGACAGTATAAAAGGATGAGTAGAAACATCTAGAAGAGTTCAGTCAGAGAGTCTCTCTGCCAGTCATTCAGCTAGTCAGTCAGGCAGGCAGGCAGAAGAAGATTGAGAGGGCAGACAGTCAGCGAGTTAGACCAGGGGACTGGAGCTGGAGGAGCTTGTCCCAGGAAGGAGAGAGCTGTGCAGGAGCTCCAGAGACAAGCAGGGGTCCCAGGGACATTGGAAATAATAATTCCACCCATGGGGCCGCATCCATTGCTGGTTACAGGCAAGTGGAGGGACCAGGGCTGCAGAGGATACCGGGCCCAGACTAGTTCAGGGACTACAGGACTCGCTAATAATCCGGAGGTGACTATGACTTCAGGTGCAGCTACCAAAATCCACACTTAATTGCTGAGAAGGTGGCCGCATAGCGCCATGGGGTTCAAAGGAGCTTCCCCATGAGGGTCCGAGGCCGCTGGATCGGGACACTGAGTGTGAGGTGCCGAGCAGGAGGGAGCGAGCCAGCACAGGGATGACAACCCAGTGAGATACATAAAAAGGGGGTACCGGTCAAGTGCCATCAATCTACGAGAGTAGCTGGATCCCTAGCACGGAGGACACAGCACCCTGTGTCATGGTTGTTTACAAAGACCAAAGAACTGGTGAGGGAAAAAACTGTAGGAAATTTAGCAACAAGCTGTCGAATGTACTGTGTGTGTTACCCACTGACGAATTACTTCTAATATACGCGTCACCTGCCCTTCACTAGATTTATAACATCTGCTAATTGACTTTGTAACTGCCCTGGGGCCGCACTCTACCCATGGAGGGCAATAACAACTCTGCTACACACCACCAACCGCCCCAGAGGATCTGTACTGCAGCGTCGGCCATCAATCTAATTGCCGAAAACCATGGATGGCGTCATGATTCAATTCCCATATAAACTTTTTCTCCCATTTTGTTTGGCACCGCCGGGGCCACGGAGTCGGGTGAGCCACTGTGACATCCCCCAGGAGAACTAAAGGCCTAGTTCTGAGTGTCCCACTGCCCTGGCGGGTGTTTCATTTTTTTGGCGTCATGAATAGGATGTAACGACCTGGTAAATCGGGTCTTGTGCACCTAAAAACTATGCTTTAGAACTGTGTAATGGCGCCTGGCTAAAAGAACAAGCGCCATGGCCTACGTTGGGGTTTTTATTAAACTGGTCCCCCATATTGCACCTGGGACAGCGCGATGGACACCCAGTTAGGGATCGCATTGAATCCTTTGGAGTTACTTGAAAAATGTACATTTATAGTATTTAAAATTGTTGTTTTTTTATTTTTAGTATTTTTGTGTGTAATATTTATAGACAACGTTCAAGTGAGAACCTCCCTTGAAGGGAAGAAAGTTACCTGGCTATTGTTTTACCGGTTTGTTATAACATGTCATACAAAAATAGCAAATTTTCACACCTGTTATTGCTTTGTTCCTGCCCAAGGACATGCTGTATTTCACGAGGGGACTAAGTGGCGCTCCTGAAGGTCCAGTAGCCAATACCACCACCTTAGCCACAAGTGTAGTACCCCCACCCCAGGTAAGGAGAGGGGCACTACCCGTACCCACAGACCCAACACTAGCCACTCCAGCCCAGGAAGATGGAGGGAGCTGTCGTACCTCATCCCTGGCTGGAGACAGGAGCTGAGATAGGGAGTTGGGTGGACAAGTAGGAAAGAGGAAACTTTTTTAGGAACCAATCAAAGAGAAGCGCGGGAATAGAGTGGGACAGCAACAGTATAAAAGGATGAGTAGAAACATCTAGAAGAGTTCAGTCAGAGAGTCTCTGAGGCGACAGAAGGAGTTCTGTCAGGCAACTAGTCAGTCAGGTAGTCAAGAAGGCAGTCAGAGGAAGATTGAGGGGGCAGATGGTCAGCGAGTTAGACCAGGGACTGGAGCTGAAGAAGCTTGTCCCAGGAAGGAGAGCGCTATGCAGGAGCTCCAGGGACACGAGAAGTGAGAAATCCACCCGTGGGGCCCGCATCCATTGCCAGTCGCAGGCAAATTGAGGGACCAGGGCCGCAGAGGGTATCAGGCTAAGACTAGTTGAGGGACTACAGGTCTCAGCTAATAATCCGGATACGACTGTGACTTCAGGTGCAGCTGCTAAAATCCACACTTAATCAATGAGAAGGTGGCCGCATAGAGCCAAGGGACTCAAAGTAGCTTGCCCGTTAGGGTCCAAGGCCACTAGATCGGGACACTGAGTGTGAGGTGCCGGGCAGGAAGGGAGCAAGCCAGCATGGGAAGACGACCCACTGTGGTTCATAAAAAGGGGGTATCAGTCAAGTGCCACCAAATCTACCAGGGAGTGGCTGTAACCCTGGCTCAGAGGACACAGCACCCAGCTGGTTGTTGAAACCAAGAACTGTGAGTAAACTGTGGAAATTGCACCTGCTGTGTCCTTAAATAATTTTTTGCGTCACCTGCCCTGCACTAGATGATAACCTCTGCTAATTGACTTTATAACTGCCCTGGGGCCGCACTCTACCCGTGGAGGGCAATAACAACTCTGCTATGCCACCAACCGCCCAGTAGATATGTACTGCAGCGTCCGCCATCCATCTAATTGCCAAAAACCACAGGTGGCATCACAATTCAATTCCTCATATAAACTTTTTCCCCCATTTTGATTGGCACCTGTGATATCCCTCAAGAGAACTAAAGGCCCAGTTCCGAGTGTCCCACTGCCCTGGTGGGTGTTTCACATACAAGGACACTTTTAATTATTGTTTTTTAAAGAGAGTGGCTTAAATGTAGTAGGTGGGGTTTAAATGTGATGGGTGGGCCTTGGAAATTACAAGACCATATTTATCAGAATACAAAGTATTCACTGATCTCAGGGAGACCAGTCCAAAAACATTGTGGGCAGCAGGCTAAAGCGCTCAACACAGTGAATTCCTAGGTGCATTGCCCCCTGGGAATTTTGAACATGCAAATATAGTCTGTGGAGCCTTGTTTAGGAGTCTCTACACAGGACTAGCCAGATATCCCTCCAGGGAAGTACCTAGCCATGGGGTGGCTCTTTGAGGGGAATTTCAAAGAGCCACCCCATTGGCTAGGTCCTTCCCTGGAGGGATATCTGGCTAGTCCTGTTTTGAGACTCCTAAACAAGGCTCCACAGACTATATTGGCATATTTATCAGAATAGACAGAGAATAAGGACAAGTGCAAAGTGTTGACAAAAGTGTAGAATGTAGAGGATGACACATGGGGTCTTTTCAGACACATTTATTCACATTGAGATGTATGTTTTGTGTATATGTCGACATTCTGTATGTGTTAGTTAAATGTACTCCAAAGCAATGTTCATGTGGAAAGAACAAGGTGTATAATTAGGTATTTCTGGGGCACGTGTTTGGCGGCACTCTTCATGGACGTAAGGCCCCACTGTGATGTGAAATGACCCTTTCAAATATCACTCAAATTAACTGAGTCTTTCCATAGCACCAGGGCTTGTCCCTGTGATATTATTGATAAATCTGCCCCATGATTTTCAGGGGATTATATAACATTGCTCAGGAATTATAAATGTTTTATTATCACATCCCATGTTAGTAGAAATGATAAAGGAAAATTGATTTGATTGTTTCAGTGCTTTATTATTCTTCCCCTTTCATCAGTTGGAAGAATTAATAGATTTTTTTCATCATTCACATGGGAAAATGGGCAGGAAACTCATTTACTCGATAGTATTTGAATTAGAACACCAGGGTGCTGGTTTGACAGATGGAGCTCTCCAGTCACATAGCACCAAATACCTCTGTAATACAATCAACTGTCCTTACTAGAAAGGTGGAGAAGAAAAAATGGAGCGGGACTGATGAGTGCTGAGCTGTTCCACATGGGGTGCAAATCTGCATGCAGAACGCAGGAGATTGAAGGTAACCTGACAGCAGTCTAAAAATTGGGACAGATTTATAATAACAGGAGAAGAAATAGCAGAATATAAAATAACAGCCAGAAACCAGAAATCTAAAGGCTCCAACCATGAAGTGAAACTATAAATCTATACTGTGCTGATCATCTGTCCCTTTGTGTGTTCCGTCCGTCTGTTCCATTCTAGCCCAAAACAGAGTTGTTTGCTAACTGATGCAAATGGAATCACAGGGGCTGCATTCAGGGTCATAACTGTTAACAGATGCAGGGGTTGCAATTGGACCTGGGCCCTGGAGCCTAAGGGGCTGCAAAAGTCCCTTTGGCCTATAGAGCTTCAAGTTACGCCAATGACTGCATTGATTAGTCTAGTTTCCATTTATTGTGAAATATTTAGAAGATGCAGTGTTTTCAGAGAAAACAGATTTAGAAAATCTGTCCAAAGACCATGGATGGATGGATGGATCTTGGATGACTACTCTGAGTAAAGTACCTCTCTACTTCAATCCCCTTGACTAATAGAATAGGAGGTTGGTGTGCGCTGCCCCACAAAGATCGATAAGATCCCAGGCATTATCCAAGTATCCTTTATTAGACCTCGACGCGTTTGGTGAGAACCCTCACTTCTTCAGGAGATACAGGAATTCCTGTATCTCCTGAAGTGAGGGTTCCACCAAACACGTCGAGGTCTAATAAAGGATACTTGGATAATGCCTGGGATCTTATCGATCTTAGTGGGGCAGCGCACGCCAAACTCCTATTCCTATTTTTCTTCTATTTGGCCTGCCAGGAGGTGTAGCAGCCGTATACACGCAATCAAGGTGTTGTGACTTGGCTCAACCAGCAAAGGTGAGTGCAACACACACCTATTTAACCCCTTTACTACACAGATAAGACCCTATTTGCGCTATTTCTTCCCCTTTAGTGTACATTGTAAGAGATCCTCTTGACTGACAGGTTTCTTCTCTATGCACACACTTAGGGAGGGATCTGTTTGTCAAAAAAATCCAGGACAGGGAGAGGCTGCTGAGGACATGTCTTGGACTAGTCATCTCATAGTCCCTGGTTGAAAGTGGAGTGTGGATCCTGCAACAGCTGTACCATATGCATATACTGGTTGTGGGTCATACAAACAGCTCAGGTGAGCAGTGTGACAAGTCATTTATAAACAGGACTTAAAGGATAAGACCCTATTGTGCTTTTGTTTCCTTATTTTTATTATTAATTAATATTCAAAATATGGCTCTGTATGTATGTACAGCTTAAAATCTGACATACATGTTGGAGAATACATTGTAAGGCTCGTCTCGTATAATGTGCATATTCTACTGTTCAAAGTTTGAGATCATTTAGAAATGTCCTTATTTTTGAAGGAAAAGCACATTTTTTTGTCAATGAAGCTAACATTAAATGAATCAGAAATTCACTCTATACATTGTTAATGTGGTAAATGGCTATTCTAGCTGTAAACGTCTGGTTTTTAATGCAATATCTACATAGGTGTATAGAGGCCCATTTCCAACTTTCACCACTCCAGTGTTTTAATGGTACGTTGTGTTTGCTAACTGTGTAAGAAGGCTAATGGATGTGTAGGAAACCCTAGAAAACCCTTGCACAACTATGTTAACACAGCTAAAAATGGTTTGACTGATTAGAGAAGCTATAAAATTGACCTTCGTTGAGCTAGTTGAGAATCTGGAGCATTACATTTGTTTGTTCTATGAATCTCCCAAAATGGCCATAGAAAGAAAACTTGCTATTCCATGCAAGAAATTGCCAAGAAACTGAAGATTTCCTACAACGGTGTGTAGTACTCCCTTCAGAGGAGAGCACAAACAGGCTCTAACCAGAGTAGAAAGAGAAGTGGGAGGCCCCGCTGCACAACTGAGCAACAAGACAAGTACATTAGAGTCTCTAGTTTGAGAAATCGACGCCTCACAGATCCTCATCTGGCAGCTTCATTAAATAGTACTCACAAAACGCCAGTGTCAATGTCTACAGTAAAGAGGCACTCTGGGATGCTGGCCTTCAGGGCAGAGTGGCAAACAAAAAGTCATATATGAGGCTGGCTAATAAAAGGAAAAGATTGACATGGGCAAAAGAACACAGACATTGGACTGAAGAAGATTAGAAAAAAGTTTTATGGACAGACAAATCAAAGTTTGAGGTGTTTGGATGACACAGAAGAACATTTGTGAGACGCAGAACAACTGAAAAGATGCTGGAAGAGGCCTGACGCCATCTGTCAAGCATGGTGGAGGTTATGTGATGGTCTGGGGTTGCTTTGGTGCTGGTAAAGTGGGAGATTTGTACAAGGTAAAAGGGATTTTGAATAAGGAAGGCTATCACTCCATTTTGCAATGCCAGGCCATACCCTGTGGACACCGCTTGATTGGAGCCAATTTCATTCTACAACAGGACAATGACCCAAAGCAAAGCACACCTCCAAATTATGCATGAACTATTTAGGGAAGAAGCAGGCAGCTGGTATTCTGTCTGTAATGGAGTGGGCAGCGCAGTCACCAGATCACAACCCCATTGAGCTGTTGTGGGAGCAGCTTGACCGTATGGTACGTAAAACGTGCCCATCAAGCCAATCCAACTTGTGGGAGGTCTTCAGGAAGCATGGGGGGAAATTTCTCAAGATTACCTCAGCAAATTGACAGAATGCCAAAGGTCTGCAATGCTGGAATTGCTGCACAGGGAGCATTCTGTGACGAAAGCAAAATTTGAAGCAGAAAATTATTTCAAATAAAAATCATTATTTCTAACCTTGTCAATGTCTGGATGATATTTTCTATTCATATTGCAACTCATTTGATAAATAAAAGTGTGAGTTTTCAAGGAAAACACAAAATTGTCTGGGTGACCCCAAACTTTGGAACGATAGTGTAAGAAATCAGATGAATGGTCTAGTGTAATAACTTACCCGAGCTTTAGACTATATCACCAGATATAACTTAGGAGCTTACTTATTAATTCTATATGTAAAATGGTGATCAATGAGGAAGACTCTTCAGCTCACTTTACTTCACTAATAAATGACATTGCATAAATAATTTAAAAAAAAAACATTTTCTATTTACATGCTCTAAAAATGATCCAATTAATAATAATGATATTTACTTATGTATTTATCATCATGCAGTGTGAAGCAATCCACCCCAAATCCACCTTAAAAGGGTAGTCTACATCCTGATCCATTTGCAACACACCCAAAATATCCAGAAATACTAATCCAGCCAATCACGGGCTGCAACAGTTGCCTTATCCAACCAGTGATTGGCCATGCAGGAATTTCTAGCCATTTCTATTGTCAAGACAGGATCAGAAAGTGCACACAAGTGAGGTCTGGGTAAAATCCAGAACAGATGCTACAAGCGATGGCAGATCAGTGAGGGTGAAAATTATATATTTTTTAAAATAATTTTAATCCTCTTGAAAACCCCTTTATTGTCCTGAGAGGACATGCAGGCTCAAGTCACTCTCTTCTATTTGCATAGATCCTCTCTGCACTCCAGAGCAGCCAAAACAAAATGCTATTTGTCCCATTTGGAATTTAAGAAAACAAACTAATTTGTCAGCTGCCAGAGGGGGAAGGAAACTGATTTAGGCACCTTTCACATCAGTGTTTTTCACTGATGTGCGGCAGATCTGGCAGATTTACCGCATCTGCCGCCTAAGGCAAGATCCGATCCGGGGCTGTCAGGGATGAACCTGACAGCCCCGGACTGGATAAGCACACACAAACGGAGGGCAAATATGCCCTCTGGTCCGGTGTGCAGCCGGACGCAGCTGCCGCTGCTGATGTATCAGTACTGTGGCTCGCGGGGAGCTAGCTGCGGTCCTGAAATAACAGCGGCGTGCAGCCGCAATTGTCCGTTTCCCGTATCCTCCTGGACCGTGGTAATCCGGCCCCATAGGCTCCCATGTTGTGGGGCGCGCCGGATTGCTCCGGATGCGGGAGCATCCGGGAGGATCCAATTTGGGGAGATTTATCTCCCTGGACACAAAAATGGTGCATGCTCCAATTGTGTCCAAGTGAAAAGTCCGATTCCTTCCGGATTCTCCCGGACATTCAAAAACTAGATGTCAAAAGACATTCATCCGGCGTATTCTGGCCCCATAGGGTCACTATGGGCTGGAATCGGATCTGGGGGTGTCCGGTTCACACCGGACAGCCCCGGATCCAAAAAAACGTGCTGTGAAGCCAGCCTAATGGCCGCACTTGCGGCCCGGTCCTGTCAAGCCCCATGCATTGTCTATGGGGCTTGCGGACAGGTGTGGCAAGTGCCGTTATGCTGGATACGGCACTTGCAGCCGCGAAAAAAAAGTTGCGTTTTGTTTTCGCGGCCGCAAGTGCCGGATCTGCCGCATCCGGCAGAACCGCACATGCTGTACCGAACCGCAAGCCCCATAGACAATGCAAGGAGCTAGCCGGATGCGGGCTTGCGGCCATTAGGCAGCAGATGTGGTGCCACCTGCTGGATCGGCCGCACATCAACAAAAAAGCTGATGTGAAAGGGGCCTCACTTTATGAACAAAACAAAAAAATGCAAAGGTTTATGCTAAAAATAAATAAGTAAAACAGCTATTAACTGTATTTCAGGAAATTTTGTATTAAAATTATTCATGGGACAACCTATATTACTCTGTACTCTTCCATTACAGGATGTTACCTAGTGCACATACCTCCCTGTCTGCTAGCACCTTCCAATTGTAGTTTATGTAGCAAGGCATTCTGGCATACAGACAGAGGTTACAAAAATGTTGTGTATGAATTTATCTCTAACTACAAGATTGTGTACAATCTCAGTAATGAATGACGACTATGTAAGGCATACTTTCACATCAGCGTTTTTTTTTAAATCGCGGCAGATGCGGTGAAAAAACCCCATCTGCCGCGATTACCGCATAACCGCTGGACTTGCAGCACACTTGCGGCAAGCCCCATGCAATGTCTATGGGGCTTGCGGTAAGGGTGCGGTATCGGCACTTGCGGCAGGTGCGGCCGCAAAAAAACCGCAGCTGACCGCGTTTTTTTTCGTGGCCGCACCTGCCGCAAGTGCCGAAACCGCACCTGCCGCACACGCATAGACATTGCATGGGGCTTGCCGCAACTGTGCCGCAAGTGCAGCGGTTATGCGGTAATCGCGGCAAATGCGGTTTTTTCACCGCATCTGCCGCGATTTAAAAAACCGCTGATGTATATGCGAGCTTGCGGCAGGTGCGGCAAGTGCGGTTTTGGCTGATGTGAAAGTACCATAAGCCTCTGTTCACTGGACAAAAAAAGTCAGGCATACAGATCTTTATCTTCCATTCTAAAGGTCCTGGCACACATAACGACATCGCTAACGAGATCGCTGTAACGTCACAGATTTTGTGACGCAACAGCGATCCCGCTAACTGTCGATATATGTGAGACGCACCAACGATCTGGCCCCTGCTGTGATATCGTTGATTGTTACACACTGCTCTGGGTCATTTCTACGTCGTTGCGCTCCCGCTGGGAACGCTATATCGTTGTGTTTGGCAGAGATAATGAGCAACGATCTCAATGCTACACTATGGAGTGACAACAATTCCCAACGATCTCTGTATAATTCTGGATCGCTGGGGCGTCGTTTTTCACATTGCTGGTGAGATACCTGTTTGACATCTTACCAGCGATGTGAAAAACGACGCACCAGCAATCTCTGCACATCGTTATCGGGATCACTGGTGCATCATTATTTGTGACTGTCTAAAATGGGGGTGAGAATGCGCATATAGGGTCTTATCCTTAGGAGACAGGATTATTAAGGTGGAATTTAGGAACTGCTCACCTGGTCGGGTTGTGTAGCACACAACTGGCTTGATCGCTCAGAACAATACAGCTGCTACAAGGACCGTACCTCCACAGGTCACTGTGGTCACAATAGGTTTCTGCAGGACAAAGTACCTCGTGGTCCGAGCCGCTGTCTTCATATGATGGAAAAACCTGAGACACCGGTATGCCTGGATATTGTAGTAGCTAGTTTATTTTCAACGCGTTTCGGAGTCGTATCCCAAACTCCTCCTTGATATTCCCTGAGGAAGGAGTTTGGGATACGACTCCGAAAGCATTGGAAATAAACTAGCTACTACCATATCCAGGCATACCGGTGTCTCTGGTTTTTCCATCATACGAAGACAGCGGCTCGGACCACGAGGTACTTTGTCCTGCAGAAAGTTGTGTGACTGGGCCTTTAAACACAGAATCCATGGACCTGCTGATAGTTAACATTTATATAACTGACATCACCCGTCACTTTTGGACATGACTTCTGTTTGTATGTTCCTAAAACGGTATGTGCCAACAGATATGAGAACAAATCCTAAGAAATCCTATAGTGGTGGTTCAATGATTCCAGTAAGAGAAAAGGCACAAGGTTTAGAGCTTTGGATTAAGTCAGAATTTCAGAGTTTTGTGGCCTTTACTCTGTTCTATGCCTCCTTGCATGAGGATAGTAAGTACCCTCTAGAGCGCTTGTCTATAACATGTTACTCTTGTTGCCTGTAGCTGCAATTTCGTTTTGCAACAGATGAAAGGACCAGTGCCCAAGAGATATGAAGGATCAAGTGGAGAAAGCATATCACAGTTTATAGACCTCAGGCTCAGAGCAGAAATGGTCAATGAAATCTTACAGGAGTACAGATAAGGGGTATTTCCTAATTTCTGAACTTAAACTAAAGGAAAATTGTTAAAAACTAATTTTATTTGGATATTATTTTTAAAAACAGCACCATATGTATAGTGAAAAGTGTGCAGTAGAATACAATACAGCCCTCAATCCAGACCCTACAGAGAACAAAAATATATACGAGGGGTTGACGACCAATAACGTCCTCCAATGACAACATGGCTAAGGAGGTTAGGGAAATTATCGCTAAGCATTGATGGATTTTGAAAGCAGACTCCCATTATTGCATCATGTGATAGATGGTTCACTTAGTTGTCTACTGATTCCCCTAACGAATGTGCAAGTAACTACTATGAGAGTAACGACTGACCTCGGACTTCTTGACAGAATATCAGTGAAATCAGTGAAATAAGGTCAGAACCCTAACCCTATCCTAGGTCACTGGAGGGTGTTATTGGTCAGCAACTCCTTTGTATATATTTGTGTTCTGTTAGTTCTGGGTGAGGGCTGTAGTGTACTGTACACCTTTCACTATACATATGTATTTTTTATTTTTATGGTATTATTTTTAAAAAACATAAAAAAAAAAAAAACGCCCTCTCCTATGGTGGACTATCCCTCTCCCACACACCCCGCCCCAGCAACTCCCACGGTGGAGGTGTTGGCCTACTCCTGTCAAACAGCTGCTCCTTCACCCCAATTACACCCCCCCCCCCTGCCTCCCTTTCCTCCTTTGAGGTACACTCCGTGCGTATCTTCTCCCCTGCAACCTCCAATTGGCTGTCATCTGTTGCCCTCCAGGATCCTCGTTCACCACCTTCGACCACTTCACAACCTAGCTTCTCAACCTCCTTTCCTCTGACATTACCACCATCATCATGGGAGACTTCAACATCCCCATTGATAAACCCCACGCTGCTGCCTCAAGACTCCTCTCTCTAACCTCCTCCTACGGCCTCTCCCAATGGTCCTCCTCAGCCACACACAATAACTGTCACCCACTAGACCTCATCTTCACCCGCCTCTGTTCCCTCACCGACCTCGCAAACTCAACCCCCCTCCTATCCGACCGCAACCTGCTGACCACCTCCGCCCTCTCCCCCCCCCCAGCCCCCCCCACCCCAAACTCCCCCCTCTCCGGAAACTCCCTCACACCCCGAAGAAACTCCAAGCTCCTTAACTTCCACTCACATCGCCGAGTCCCTCCTCCCTCTCTCTGACTTGGCCTCCTCTTATGACGCTGATGCTGCCTCCACCCTCTACAACACCACTCTCGACACAACCCTCGACCAGGCCACCCCTCTCTCATACAACAAATCCCGTGCACACTGACAACCCTGGCTCACCGCCAGCACCAAAAAACTTCGACAGATGTCCAGGGTAGCTGAATGGAGATGGAAGAAATCCAACTCCGCAACGCACCTCGCCTTGTACAAAAACAGTCCCTCATCGACTTCAAGACAGCACTGACCACCACAAAACAAGCTTTGTTCTAGTCTGTCATTAGCTCCCTCTCCCACAATCCCAAGCAACTTTTCATAACCTCTAAAGCCCTACCCAGTCTCCCCGCACACCCTCCCTCTCCCCTCATCACCGCCGACGACTTTGTCAGCTGCTTTAAACAAGATCGACAAAATCAGAGAAAGCTTTGATTCCCAATACCCTCGACCCTCCCTCTCGATCACCCAACCCCCCTCGACCAAAAGTAACTTCCCCTCCATGACTGAAGTGCACCTCTCCTCCCTTCTAGCAGGATCACACCTCACCACTTGTGCCCTCGACCCTCTCCCCTCCCATCTCATCCCTACCTCATCACTGTCCTTATCCCCGCTCTAACCCATCTCTTCAACATATCACTTACCACTGGCATCTTCCCATCATCCTTCAAACATGCCCTCATCACACCCATCCTCAAAAAACCCTCCCTCGACCCCGCAACAGTCTCCAACTATCGTCCCATATCTCTCCTCCCCTTCGCCTCAAAATTGCTTGAGCAACATATCTACTCCAAATTGTCCTCCGATCTCTCCTAGTGCTCCCTCTTTGACCGCCTGCAATCCGGTTTCTGAGCCCACCACTCCACCGAAACAGCCCTAACCAAAGTCACCAACGACCTACTGAACACCAAGAGCAAGCGACACTACTACATCCTTCTCCTCCTCGACCTCTCAGCTGCCTTCAACACAGTCGACCACTCCCTCCTGCTTCAAATTCTAGAATCCCTTGGCATCACTGACCTAGCCCTCTCCTGGATCTCCTCGTACCTAACAGACCGGACCTTCAGCGTCACCCACTCCCACACCTCCTCCTCACCCTACCCCCTATCTGTTGGAGTTCCCCAAGGCTCAGTCCTGGGACCCTTACTCTTCTCCATCTACACCCTTGGCCTAGGCCAACTCATTGAGTCCTACGGCCTCCAATACCACCTCTACGCCAACGACACCCAGCTCTACCTCTCCGGCCGTGACATAACCTCCCTGCTATCCAAAATCCCACACTGCCTGTCCGCCATCTCATCCTTCACTCGTTTCCTCAAACTCAACATGGGTAAAACAGAGTTCATCGTCTTCCCCCCCTAAGTTGCTCTTAGCCCCTCCCACCCGACCTAACCATCACTGTCAATGACTGAACACTCTCACCCGTCCCCCACGCCAAGTGCCTCGGTGTAATCCTCGACTCTGCCAACTCCTTCAAGCCACACATCCAGGCCTTCGCCACCTCCTGCCACCTCCAGCTTAAAAACATCTCACGGATCCGCTGCTTCCTTGACCATGACACTGCCAAAACGCTTGTCCGCGTCCTCATTATTTCCCGCCTCGACTACTGCAACCTCCTGTTCACCGGCCTCCCCACTTCCTCCCTTGCACCCCTCCGAACCATCCTCAATTCCGCTGCCCGACTCATCCACCTGTCGCCCCGTTACTCCCCCGTCTCCCCCCTCTGCCAAGCCCTCCACTGGCTCCTTACTTCCCAGAGATCTCAGTTCAAAATCCTAACCCTGACATACAAGGCAATCCACAACCTGTCCCCTCCATACATCTCCAACTTGGTCTCCTGATACCACCCCTCACGCAATCTGCGCTCCTCTCAAGAACTCCTTCTCTTCTCCCCCTGCATCTCCAACTTTCACAACCGCATACAAGACTTCTCTCGTGCATCCACCATACTCTGGAACTCTCTTCCACACCACATCAGACACTCCCCTACCCTGGGAACCTACAAGAAAAACCTGAAGACCCACCTCTTCCTTCAAACCTATAACCCACACTGAGACCTAATCCGCTGCACCATCTCACCTCTCCCCCTCCTACTGTCTCCCACCCATCCCCCTATAGACCGTGAGCCCTTCTGGACAGGATCTCTGCCCTATTGTACCTGTATGATTTATTCGTCGTTATCTATGTTCTTGTCCTTGTTCTGCCCTTACACATGTAAAGCGCCATGGAACCAATGGCGCTATATAAATAAATAATAATAATAATTTTCCTTTAGTTTAAGTTCAGAAATGTTAAATGCCATATTGTGGCGACTCAAATATTAATCTGTACATAACAAAATATATATGGATTGAAAAATAAACACAGGTTGAGGCAAATAGAAAACTCGCATACACAAATACAGGAGGACCCAAGTTTAAGGCCTCAGTTCCGCTTGCATTTTCAACGGAAGAGTGCAATTAAAGATCGGATTGCAGGCAGAGTCCACCGGCTACTTTTTCCTCAGCCAAAATCGTGCCAAGGAAAAATTTGCAGCATGCTGCGTTTAACAGCGCGTTTCGGATCACACACACCCATACACATTAATGGGTGCGAGTGAAACATTTAACTGAAGTCGGATGTCATCCAACTGAAGTGCGATATAGGATGAGCCCGGCAATGGAGGAGATTGAAAGATTAATTTCTTCCTCTCCTCCACACCTGTGATATGATCACAGGATCGGATCACAGTTGCATGAAACTCTGTCGTGCTCATAACAGAGCAGTAGCCGAGAGTCATTAGCATATTGCAGCAGATGCTACCGCAACTGATGCCATACGTAAGGGGAACGCTGGCCTTATACTGGGGAAAGCATCCGAAACATGGCCGCACATCAGGTGTTCATCCTTTGGGCAATGCTGTCTTACAGGATTAATAAAGGGCATTTTATCCAAGACGTTAATGTAAGAAAAATTGTGGCGTCCCCTTTAATAACCAATATCAACTATGCTATTCATCGGTTTGGCCATATTTCGGGTGTGGGGACACTTTTTCCGTGATACACTTTGTAATAAGTGTCCTCTCCATGTAGTGTAGGCAGATTTGTGCTATTCACATTTACTTTACCTCTGGTCTGTTTCCAGACTTCAAATGATATCCAAACACAAGTTCTAAGTTCACCATCCTCTCTTCATCTTCATCCTCAAATGAAAGATCCTGAAATTTTAATAAGATAAATGATATCAGTCCGAGCAGACGTTCTTTGTAAAGATCTCTAGCATCCATCCTCCGTGAGTTTAGTGCGGCTACAGAGGGACCGGCACAGAAGTGTTTCTGTTCCTAAACTGACATTACCGCCAGGGATAGATGCCTCCCACACACATGAATACCGGGAACAATGCCTCTAAGCTCCTGGTGTTTGTATGATGCTCTGCAAGTTCCAGTCATTCAAGTTGCATTTTGCATTCACGAACTTAAGGAATTGCTCAAAAGTATCCATCACAAAAGCCCAGCTGGTTCCTTCTCCTTGTAAATGGACTGACATGGCTAATTTACTAGTGAAATAAATGATTTACTTGCAGCCTTCTAAAAAGTGAATTGTTTGATCAACAGGCAGTTTTTATGTCTCTAGTCCCTGAATAAATGTCATTTACCTGTATTAATGAGAACCTGTCACAGTAGGCTTATGGAAAGTCTACCGTCACGTGGACCTGACTGCCAGACCCGAATCTGAAATGTGACTCCATATTAATTCAGGTCTTTTATGGAAATAAAAAAAACTTTGTAGGTTTGTGTAATGAATAAAAACACACAATAGTGGATAAAAATACAAAAATAACTACCATAGTGACAATGGCTGGATCTGAAATAAAACTGCTTTTTTTGTGATTTATTTGTAGGGCTAAACTGCAATGCAATGTCCAATCAATAGACCCTTTTTTATTTTAATAAAATGGGTTGTCCCATGTCATATATTTACAGGTCCGACAAATATGGGTCTGCAGTGGCGGACCTTGCGACCAGGGGCCCTGGTGTAGCAGCCGCCGGTAAAGACCGGGGGCAGGGGGGGGGGGGGGGGGGTCCGTGTGTGTGTCTGCTGCTCCTACCTGCATGAGCAAGCAGCACATTCCTTGGAGCCGGGGGTGGTGGCAGCAGAGGAGAGGAGGGGCGGGCTCAGCCAGGGGAAGCAGGAAGCTTCCCTCAGTTAACGCCCTCTCCTCTGCCACACTGGCACAGGGTCATGGGGGTCGGCTGGGGGCCCCGCTGCAGGCTTCAGGGGCCCCATAGCCGGTCGGGGCCCTGATGCAGCTGCACCACGGTAGGTCCGCCCCTGTGGGTCTGACTAATGGGACCCACATCTATCAAGAGACCAAGGCCATGTTGAGCACCACTCACACATACTTGTCTCTTTCCATTTATTCGTATGTGTTCCAAATATCGAGTAGTTCCATTAACAGTCTATAGCAGTGATGGCGAACTCCAGGCCTCGAGTGCCACACACAGTCCAGGTTTTCAGGATTTCCATTGCATTTGACAGTTGGCAATCAAATTACCAACTGTCAAACTCTATGGAAATCCTGAAAACCTGGACTGTGTGCGGCACTCGAGGCCTGGAGTTAGCCATCACTGGTCTATAGGATACGGGGCACCAAGCAGAAGCGTGCATGCTGGATACCAATTTAGAAAAAGGAACCCCGTTTCCATATCTCTGGTGGTCCCAGACATCGGTCATCCACCAATCAGACCTGTGGATTGCTGATCAATTTAGATTATGGGAAACCCCTTTAATGGTAGCCTCAAGTCAAAACTCAGGACTATGTTAGTCCATGTTCCAAAGAGCATTAATGAAGCATTTTTTCTGCTGCATTTTGTTTGCAGGCGACTGCACAAAAATAGCAATCTGATCTGATTATTGCGTTTGTCTTTTTGTCTTTTTTCCCTGGATTTTGGGTGGAGATGTGAAGCAGCATATTTTTAAACGCTGGGTTCTGCATGTAAAAAAATAACTGTTTTTTACATGCCTCTTTTCAGGCTCCCCAAAGAAGACTATATGGGAAAAAACACACAGTTCAAGAGTTTTTAAAGCACCAACGGATTTAGGTTCTTTTCACCGCTGCAGTGGTGCTTTAAACTTAAGTCCCCTGCTCCCTGTGTTTTACTCACACTCCGTCTTCACCTTGTTTTCAAGGTTGCTCTGGTCCCGGGGTGCCATCGTAACTTCTGACTGGCTGGAAGTCAGTGTTACGTCACAAGCTCTCAATACAAGTCTATAAGGCCAGAACGAGGCTCCCATAGACTTGTATCGAGTCGTGACCAACGGCATGCTCTATGAAACACTGAAGCAGCCAGCAGGTCACAAACTGAAGAAAAGCTACCGGCATGGCCCTGATTTTAGATAGACATCAGACGAGTATAAAATTGGGGGGCAGGGGACTTAGATTTAAAGCATCACTCTAGCAGTGAAATGAAAATATGTTGGAGTGATGCTTTCAACACACCGTGTGCATGAATTTTCATGAACTCATATCTACTGCTTGAATAGTTAAATGCTGCAGATTTTCTGCAAATAAGACATGTAGGGGAAAGAAAGTCAGTGCTTATGATATGCGGGACCATGCTCATACGCCTAATGCCTATGTTTGCTTACAAGCCATTAAAGGAGTTGTCCAGGATTGAGTTTAGGTGTGCAGTCAGTCTAACTTGTGAATACTCACAGTGCGCACATTGCATGCAGTCAGGATTCTCTGGTACCGTTTAATGAAGTGGATGGTCATGTGACCTCAAACATGTGATTTAGATACTTACAGCACATTCCGAGAAGACATTTTTTGCCTTAATCAATTCACTACAATTGTCTTGTCGCGTGTCTAGTCAGCACTTGATTGCATGTACACAAATCAATCCTGACAGCATGCAGTGTACACACTGGAGGATTCACAAGCCTGCAGTAACAAGGAATGATTACAGACTTGAACCCCAAGCTTGGTCAACCCCTTTGAGACTGGAGTTTATGCATTTTTTTTGTTAAGAATGACATTTCTGGAGTATTTTATTTTGCTTTGCCCATTGAAAATAGACTTTTCGGTTTACAAATGCAGCAGAGCTGAGTATGTCATTTGACACTAACGCATCTTAAAGCTAATACGTATAATTATCTGTAACTTTATGTAGGACAATATGGAAACCTGTTGCAGTTCTGTAACTTTCTCTAATGTACTAATAAGCAATAAATGACAAATTCAGCTCTGCTGCATTTACATACCAATGCTTCCTAGATTTGCCTGTGAATAAAAGCTCTGAAACCAGCAGACAAATTATGAATAAGATTTCATTGACAAACGGCCCCACAGAGGCGCACAACAGTCAAATAGTTTCTTGGCACAGTTTTGCAAGATTTGCATCCATAGATAGTCTGTAGCTGGCAGAGTCTGCAGCAGCTGATCCTAATGTCACTGGTAGCGGATGTGAATAGAGAATGAATAACACGCAGCTTTTTCTGCCTGTACCATAGAGTTAATTTAGTTTCAACAAAGGATTTCTGGTCCTCGAAGTCACCGGTTAAGAGTTTCATTTCAGAACGCACAGCAAGTCCTGTTATGTATATAAGCGGAGACATATTTGAAGAAGGGTTTTAGTGACTGTTCGCTCTGCTAATATTTTTTTATCCATTTCAGAGGTTAATAGGCTCTAATACATCGTAATGGATACCTGAGCTCTGCATGTGTTTTAAGTTGTGCCCGCCATGTAACATTGAACCCAATATATTGTTATCCATTGTGCAGGTTTTCTTCATCCCACATAATTTAGAAGAGGAGGAACATGAAGACTCAGTAAATACACATTAGGCCAGAGAAACATTGCAAGATACTCACACGAGTGACCGCTAAATAGAAACCCATGCCGTTCACACGCTCCTGTCCAGAGAGAAGGTGCCTTGAAATGTGTTTTAAACCCACTCAATTAGGTTGAGTCTGTGACCATCTAACGGAGGCAGGTGCGGACATATCCGAGAGAAAAGGGGACCCTTTTCTACCTCCAAAGCATTGAAAATAGTGCATTTTAATGAGTTATTGCAGGGGTGGGGAACCTCCGGCCCCAGGGCCGAAAGCGTCCCTCAATGACCTTTTTTGCAGCGGCCCCCGGGCAGATTCCGGACCACAGTGCTTCGGCTGGCAGTGTTTTGCTGATTGTCTGCCCTTCAAATCGAGCTCCTTAGTGATCTCTACACCCCAGCCTCAGCCTCCCCAGTGATGTATATGATCCCAGCCTCTCCTGTGATCTCTATGCCTCAGCCTCCCCAGTGATGTATATGATCCCAGCCTCTCCTGTGATCTCTATGCCTCAGCCTCCCCAGTAACGTATATGATCCCAGCCTCTCTGTGATCTCTATGCCCAACCTCAGCCTCCCCAGTAACGTATATGATCCCAGCCTCTCCTGTGATCTCTATGCCTCAGCCTCCCAGTGAGGTATATGATCCCAGCCTCTCCTGTGATCTCTATGCCCCAACCTCAGCCTCCCCAGTAACGTATATGATCCCAGCCTCTCCTGTGATCTCTATGCCTCAGCCTCCCCAGTGATGTATATGATCCAGCCTCTCCTGTGATCTCTATGCCTCAGCCTCCCCAGTAACGTATATGATCCCAGCCTCTCCTGTGATCTCTATGCCCCAACCTCAGCCTCCCCAGTAACGTATATGATCCCAGCCTCTCCTGTGATCTCTATGCCTCAGCCTCCCCAGTGAGGTATATGATCCCAGCCTCTCCTGTGATCTCTATGCCCCAACCTCAGCCTCCCCAGTAACGTATATGATCCCAGCCTCTCCTGTGATCTCTGCCTCAGCCTCCCCAGTGAGGTATATGATCCCAGCCTCTCCTGTGATCTCTATGCCCCAACCTCAGCCTCCCCAGTAACGTATATGATCCCAGCCTCTCCTGTGATCTCTATGCCTCAGCCTCCCCAGTGAGGTATATGATCCCAGCCTCTCCTGTGATCTCTATGCCTCAGCCTCCCCAGTGATGTATATGATCCCAGCCTCTCCTGTGATCTCTATGCCTCAGCCTCCCCAGTGATGTATATGACCCCAGCCTCTCCTGTGATCTCTATGCCTCAGCCTCCCCAGTGATGTATATGATCCCAGCCTCTCCTGTGATCTCTATGCCTCAGCCTCCCCAGTGAGGTATATGATCCCAGCCTCTCCTGTGATCTCTATGCCTCAGCCTCCCCAGTGAGGTATATGATCCCAGCCTCTCCTCTGATATCTAGGGCTCTAGCAAACCTGGAAAAGCAATTGAGAAGCAACATGACAAATATCTACCATGCCAAAGAGAGGCAGCTCCAGCCACCACAGTAGGGGTGAGTTGATTGTTTAACCAAATATAATAGGGGAATTTTCAAGTTGATAATTTTGTGCAGCCCCTGAAGGATTGTAGAAATTTCAAAATGGCCCCAGGCAGGAAAATGGTTCCCACACCTGAGTTATTGGCTTGAAAAGAGCCCGTATACTGTTCTTGCACAGGGGCCCTTTTCTATTTTTGTCCACTAGTACATGTGCATCTCAATGAAATTAGAAGATCATCAAAAAGTAAATTTATCTCAGTAATTCAATACATAGTGACACACATATATTATATAGTCATTACATGCAGAGGATCTATTTCAAGTTATTATTTCTGTTAATGTTGATGATTATAGTTTATAGCCAATGAAAACCCAAAGTTCATTATCTCAGAAAATTAAAGTAGGGAGGATGAAGGGTCCGAGAGATAAAATATGACCTAAATAGGTATCAGAGGCTTCACCTTGTGTGGTTGTGAGAGTCACAACCACTATAAAAGCAGATCACAGCTGCTGCAGTCCCCAGCGTGGTGCATATAGAGGAGGGAGGATGTAGGATTAAAAATCGCGCTGCCGTATTCCACGATACATAAAAGGATGAATATAATATTGATTTATTAGTGAATGCATTTCAAGGCTCCCTGGTCTCTTCCTCAGGACAAATCAATATCATATTGCCATGTTTCAGGGTTTTTCAGGGAGTCCTGAAGTGCGATGACTAATAAATCAATCATATATTCCCTCTTTGATGTCTCGTGGAATACAGCATTGTGTTTTTTAACCCTTCATCCTCCCTACTTTAATTTTTTGAGAACTTTTGGGTTTTCATTGGCTGTAAGCCATAATCATAAACATTTACAGAAATAAACTCTTGAAATAGATAACTCTGTAGTAATGACATTATATAATATAGGGTTTCACGTTTATGTATTGAATTACTGAAATAAATGAACTTTTTGAGATATTCTGATTCATTGAGATGCACCTGCATATAGAGGCCTCCCAACTCTCTCGACACGTTGGGTGGGTAAATGTAGTTTTGGACACGTGCCCAAGATGCCATCAGAGATATCTAACATTTACTTGCTGCCCTTAGTCTATTGGAAACGCTTGCTTCCTCACCGTGCATGCAGGTTGTCAGCTTAACAAGTGTTTAGTCAATACCTACTTAAATGCATGGCAATCTTACATTTTCCCTTAAATACTAGATGAAAATTGTCTGGATACGAGGCCAGGATCGACAAACGTTTGATGTGTATAGGAGTCTTCCGACTCTTCCCCTAATAAGACAACTTAACCATTGGAATTTCAAACCATCTTTTTTTTTTCCAGGGGAAATAGGTTGGCAGAGGAGCTTGGCAGCGTCTTTCTCCTTTCTCCTGAGTGGAGATTTCATGTGTATGGGGAAGTTGGCAGAGATAACTTTCTTGCCAATGGAATGTTGGCTGACAGTAATCTTCATGGCCAGATTAATACACCCTTTAACATCTTTTAGCAGTAGCTGATGGCTTAAATTGGTCCCACAACCTTTTTGTTTTGGTAATGAGAGGAGGTGGTAGCGCACAAATTTCCAGTTGTCATTTTCTGACATGCATTTAATAGTAGACCCCTGAAAAAGATAACAATAGGACTCTGGAAATAAAAGGGTCCGCTATCAAAATGATAGCTGATTTACTATGAGAGCAGTATCCATTGTCGAAATTGGTCCCACAACCTCGTTGTTTCGGTAATGAGTGGGGGTGATGGCACACAGATTTTCAGTTGTCATTTTCTGACATGCTTGTAATAGAAGACCCCTGACAAAGATAACAATAGGACTCTGGAGGGTCTGCTATCAAATTATAGCTGATTCACTAAGAAATCGCATAGATGTCAACAGGTCCGGTTGATCCTTAGCACCATCTAGCTCCAATCTCGTGTGTATGGGGACCTTCCAATAATGCTGTTAAATGTCAACGTGCCCTATGCTCATTGCACCCGTATAAGTCTATACACACATGCTATCCCTCTATCCCCCAAAACATATGAAAATAAGTTCATGTTACCTTCATTAATGGGGGAAAATGAAAGAGAGTCAGGTAATCATATGTCAATTTTTCAATTGCAGCCTGAAAAACAAAATAAGAATAATATAAATACAATTTCTACGTTTCAGTCTCAGATCAGACCTTCATCAGACGGATTCTTAATTGTGGGGAGAAAGCAGAGTACAGCGCTGTATCAGGAACAGCCCCAAATGATCGGCACCTACTTCCCACAGTTAGGAAATTTGTCTGAAGACAACCCAACTCCAAAGACCAAAACATTATTTATTTTTTGGATTGTACTACAAATAAAGCGATCTTATCTTTTTTTTTTCACATTTTTGTGAGCCGATTCTTTTTTTTTTTTCCTATTACTCTACTAGAGCAAACGACACTATTCCGTCTCGACCTCTCTGCTGCCTTCGACACTGTTGACCACTCCCTCTTACTTCAAATTCTTGAGTCTCTTGGCATTACTGACCTCGCCCTCTCCTGGATCTCCTCCTACCTAACGGACAGGACCTTCAGCGTCACCCACTCCCACACCACCTCCTCCCCCAACCCCTCTCTGTAGGTGTCCCCCAAGGCTCGGTCCTAGGACCACTACTCTTCTCCATTTACACCCTCAGACTAGGCAACCTCATCGAGTCACATGGACTCCAATACCACCTCTGCGCTGACAATACCCTGCTCTATCTGTCTGGCCCTGATATCTCCTCCCTTTTATCCAAAATTCCTCCATGCCTATCCGCCATTGCATCCTTCTTTTCTACCCGCTTCCTTAAACTCAACATCGACGAGATGAATTCACCGTCTTTCCCCGAACAACCCCGCCCCGCTTCCTGACCTATCAATCACCGTCAATGACTGCACACTCTCACCCCTCCCCCACACCAAGTGCCTCGGGGTAATCCTCGACTCCTCCCTCTCCTTCAAGCCCCACATCCAAGCCCTTGCCACCTCCTGCCGACTCCAACTAAAAAACACATGTATCCGTTCCTTCCTTAACCACAACACGACTAAGACACTTGTCCATGCCCTCATCATCTCCCGCCTGGACTACTGCAACCTCCTGTTCACCGGCCTCCCTGCCTCCTCCCTCGCACCTCTCCGCACCATCCTCAAATCTGCTGCCCGGCTCATCCACCTATATCTCCCCGTTACTCCCCCGCCTCCCCTCTCTGCCGAGCCCTCCCTGGCTCCCCATCCCCAGCGATCTCGCTTGAAAACCCTAACCCTGGCATACAAGGCCATACACAACCTGTCCCCTCCCTACATCTCCGACCTAGTCTCCCGCTACCTCCCCTCACGCAACTTGCGCTCCTCTCAGGAACTACTTCTCTCAACCTCACCCGCATTTCCACCTCCCACAACCGCACACAAGACTTCTCTCGTGCTTATGCCAGACTCTGGAACTCCCTCCCCCACCACATCAGACACTCCCCTACCCTGGGAACCTTCAAGAAAAACCTGAAGACCCACCTCTTCCTACAAGCCTACAACACACACTGAGACCCAATTCACTGCACCATCTCCCTCTCCCCCTCCTACTGTCTCCCTCCCCACCCCTCTAGACTGTGAGCCCTTGCGGACAGGATCCCCGGACCTATTGTACCCGTATGATTGATTTGTCGATTTGTCGGCGTTTTTCGACCACTTGTCTTTGTCTACCCTCTAACTCATACAGCGCCATGTATCCTAATAGCGCTATATAAATACCTAATAATAATAGTTACTCTCTATTGCAGTTTGGCAATGACTTATTTCCCAAGGATACAGACTATGATGAACCCACATTATGACCAATAGTAATGTGTTTGTGTAACAGTGTTTTGCACACCTTAATATGGATGATATGACCTTTGGACACTATGCCCATATCCTTCAGATCGTGTTCCTCCAGTAAGAGCAATCTCTTTCCGGTAATGTGGTGCTCTCTAAATAGAAAAGGATAAATGTTCTGCGAACCGGAGTGGTCATCTACAATTGAAAGAAGAATATGAAAGCAAGCCGAGCTACTATAACGGAAGAAACAATAAAAATGGAAAACTGCTTCACAGACTCACCGGTTTTCAACAACTGCTGTACCCAGAAAAACTGTGAAAAAGACAAAAAAAACACATCAGACATTATCTGATAATATAATTATTTGTGTGAATTTCTCTGGTCATTTGCATAGTTATATTGCTTCTCTAATATAAATATTTTTATGATCTCCAAACTAATGAGAGATTGTATGATGAAGGACATGGTGAACTCTTCTACTCCGCAAACAGCGAAGTTGTTGCTGGAGCGCAATATAAAAGGTGCCATCAACTGCTGCGAGATTGAAGGGCTGGAAATTGCACTTAGGGCAGGAGAGAACAGGACACAACATTGGAGGCTAGGACATTTTGGATTTGGTTTCTAGGAAGTGCTAAAAGATAGAGCTGCAGGACGTAGGGTTCACCTACTTCTTGCAGTAGAGTATTCATCTATTCTCCCTCTTTTGTTTCCATATAAACCAATCATATTCTATTTGGTGCCTGTGTTGTCAATTTGGGTATTGAATTAGTGTTTTTTGCTATGGAGGTGAATTTGCCACAATACTCAAATTACATGCAAGTCTACATTACCTACTTCAACATTTAAAGACTAGGATATGAAGAAAAAGATTTTTTGGTTACTGTGCTGTGTGATAACTATATAATAAAACTATGGCCAAGAACTTTGACCTTTACATGAGTAGGACTGGAGATGGGAGGAAGGTCGGCCATATCCCATAGTTGGGTTGGACCCCACAGTCTAAAGTCGACCGTACATCATAGAAAGCTGTCAACAGAATGCTCGTTGAGTTGACCCCCATCTTGCCATCTCCTCCATACATATGACCCATAGGTGTTTTCAGTAGAGGGAAAGGAGAAAGCCACAGCCAGACATCTCTAGTGGTGGCTTATCTCTTGTAGAGTTAAGAGCATTTGTATTGAAGCAGATTAGGTCAGAGTCGGTAGGCCACCATACACGTTAGATGGTTGGACAATCCCACTGATATTGATGTGTTAAGATAACTTTAATCCAATGTGTATGGAAGCCTTTAGAAATACTCTGTCCAGAAGCAGAGATAATGATAAAATACTCTATGTTCAAAATTTGCAAAATTTGAGTCAGCAATCTTTATTCATTAGTGCGTATTAGATCCTTCCCATTAACGTGAATCCATTCATATAACGCTACAAATTGCTAAGGATTTGACAACATTTCACAAATCAGTTGCCTCATTTGCAACATCAAAGTTTTACATTTCTTTAGAAACAAGCTTTGCTCAACAAAAAGACTCAAACATTAAAAAGAACCAAAATACAAGACATCATGTCCAATAACATATTACAGATATACAAGAATTACATTGGGGGGAGGAAGGGGGTTGGAGAGCGGAAGAGCTGAGATCGGAGACTATTATCATTGTAATTAGAAAATGCTACAACTCAGATCTTTATTGTCCTGTTACCTAGGATGCTGACACCGGTATTGGCAGTCGTATTAGGCATGATGACCCAATTTTATAGTCTTCTAATTATTTTTCAGGTGGAGCCCAGGCCCCCTTGCCCCTTCCGCACCTGAAGACTAGGAATACTTCCATGAACCCTTACAGCTTTCTAGCAGTATCCTGCCTTGAGCCTGTGGAAAATGCCATAGTAAAAGCAAGTCGTACAGGCAACTAACCTATAATTACTGTCACATTGTAAAACCAATTTCCGCAGATGGTCTGCCTCTGAGCCAGTGAAAATAGCTTGCTACTAGAAACTCCACTGCAACAACCCCCTGATTAAAAATTGCTAACAAGTGACTTTCCACTGATTTCAGATCAGTTTGATTATTTCTTATTTTGGTCTTGATCTAAATTCTTTAATATAAGAAAATTTATTTTTTTCACCATATTTTTTTTTTTCTTTTTGCCACAATCTAATTAAATGTCTAAAAACATTTTAACAGATGGGACAAAAATGTTAACTGTATTATCACCATATCAGGATATAAACAAATAATTCCTATACTTCAAATATACCCCATTATTTCATATTTAATCTATGAATTATTGATGCAGTTATTTAAAATTGAGCTGTCCACTCTCCTGACATGTCTGTCTTAGTAAACATGACATTCATAAACCGTTCTACTCTACAGCCTCATTCAGACGCCTGTTTTTTTACTTACGGTATACTTTCTTTTTGTTTTCACAGATAGACAACATCCCCATTATAGTCTATGGGGTTGTTCACCTGTCCAAGTTGTTTTGCAGCTCATGTGTCCGCACAAACGTCATGCCGATAGGTCTGCTCTTGATCTGATACATGGATTAAAATTATCCATACAAGTGTCGGACGGATGACATTAAAGGTAATCTGTCAGCAGGTTCTTTAGTACCCCATCTGGATCCAAAAATATATATGCAGAGCTGAGAATGCTGCCCACACCAACACTAGGCTCTCTATATACGATGTCAATAGACAGCTGCTAATCACAGCGGCATTTGGTGTGGCGGACTAGCTGACCTCTAGCTGACCTAGTTCAGCAATGATGATCTTCTGAAGCTAAAACAAACATTGCAAATAAACAACAGCACACAATGTGATAAGAGACACATTACTGAAATCTTGGTGTTAACCCCTTCAACAAGCTGTCTTCATATTACATAGCAAAAACCTGCTGACAGATTCCCTTTAATGTTCAGTCTGTGATAACATTGCAAAGGATAGGAGACACTTTGTGATTTGTTTATTTACTTAATACATGAAAATCGCTGATGGTAAAAACAGACACTGACCAAACTGATGAGACTCTGATCTAAAACCTTGATGACACTCCGACTGTTTCTTGCGTACATGAAAAACTACAGTCTGAATGAGGACATATATTTAAATGTTTGACCTAAAGACCGTTCAGGAAGCACCAAATGTATTAGGAAGTGTGCACTTCTTTTGTGCATTTTAACTATAAAGTTTATTCTTTGAAACATCACTTTTAATAGACCCCTCTATATCCTTCTACATAACTTACCACGTCTTCCTCAGTCCATGAATAAATATCAAAGGAGGGCAGCAGCTGCGGAAAAAGGATGAGAAAAAAAAGACAAATTTAATATTTTTGGATTAATATTACTAGCTGATGTCACAACTTTCATTACAAAATGGTACTATTGGATTACATGTCCTCGATTCAATTGATTTTATTAACATTTAAATCATTATAAATTATGATATAATCACAACAAATACAAGTATGTTACATAAGATGGTTTAACACATGAGATACAAACAAGTATATACTAAGTATCAATGTACATACAGTAAATAGCAAATTACAAAACTCAAATGTCATTGCTTCATAAAGACAAAAATAAAATATAAATAAAAGAACAAAAAAGACTATATACAAAATCCCTGGAAGTCAAGAAAAAATAATGATGAAATATAACTTCAACTTAATCAATCCTAATATCTCATCAGTACCAACCTCCCAAAACAGCATTCAAGAAGGATAAGTCAAATTGTCACTAAAGAACGGTCTCTATCTAGTGCAGTGAAGCCCAGTAGGATTCCCAAAACTCCCATTTGGCAGAATATTTGTTAAAAAAATAGTTTCTAAGGGAAAAGGAGTGTTCACAAGGTTTGTGACCTGCAAGTTTAACAATGGTTTCTTGGGCCCATCAGGGGCGGACTGGCCCAGGTGGCAGGGGGCAAGTGCCCCCCAGGCTGGTGATATTGGCCTCATCTAGGGCCACCCCCAAGCTCAAATGGGCTGGTCCGGCTCTGGTTTGCGGCCACAGCAGCCGAACAGCCGATGCGCCGGGCGGCGTGGTGAGTGGGCCGACAGCCTCCCTCCCCGCTACTCACCTCTGGGACCCTGCTAGCTCCCCCCCCCCGCTCCTCACCTAGGGCTGCCATCATCTCAATGCCTCCCGGGTGAATGTGCACCAGCCCACCTCTGGGGCCAATGGAGGGGAAGTATCCCTCCAGTGAAACGCAATAGTGGTATTTGTGGCAATCATAATATGAATAATGTTGTCTGGGATAGTCTTCTATGCCCACTAAAGAAGATTACAAATTGTGGAGTAAACTGAAGTCACCCCCGTAATGTTGTCTACAACCGCAAAAGACAAGTGATAAAGTCCCTACATGCCCACATATTTTATATAGATATGAAAGGGCATTTGGAGATATCACATCTTGCAACAGACTCAAGTTAGAGGACAATGAACTTTTGACACTTATGAGAATTGTTTTGCTTCGATATATTGCCCTCTACAACTGAGGAACCTTCAGGTCTCCAAAGGCCACTAATCATAGAACAATAATACAATCGTTTCCTCTTATCTTAGAATTTTGACTTTATTTTCCCAGCTCCTTTCCCTCTCCCTAGCCTGACTCTGCTTTACCTGTCATATTTACTACAGCATCTAACACTGCTTATGTATATATGTATGTGTCTTCAGAATTTGTGTCATTATCAGCCTGATGAAGGAGACATAGTGTCCCGAAAGCTTGCTATGTTTACCATCTTTTCAGTTAGCCATTAAAGGTATCAACCACTGAGAACTCTCAGATTCTAATATCTTTCTATCTACTGGCTAACACAATATAAACATTCTTTACATGCCCACACTCTCTTGAGCAAAAGGAAGAGTTTTCTTCCTGAATCATGTGGAGCCTGTAGCTCTACCGAACTAAAATGTTGGTTCATATATGTTGGTAAATTGTATGTTTGTACTCTTTCTTTTCTTAGGATTGAGCATTCCATTAAATCACTAACCTGATATTCAGATGTATAACCAGAGTTTATTAGAACTGCTTCATATCTATGTTGAAATTCACCGATTGGAAATGGGAGCTTATGTACCGCGCTACCGTACAGACCAGTCAATAAATTCACCGTTAGGATTTAAACCTTTTTGTGTGATTTATTCACAATGCCCAATAAGGTTTAAATCCAGTCAGTGAATTTATTGGCTGGTCTGTACGGTAGCGCGGTATATGAGATCCCATTTCCAATCGGTGGATTATTACACGGTAAGATTGCTGGACGCTGTGAATCTTGGAAATCACAAGATATTTTATGCAACTTTAGTGTTTGAGACTTTTCACAACCACCTCAGGTGAGCATTTTTCTTATTTATCACAAGTGTCTCTCCACAGGTAAACCCTATGTGCGCCTTGTTTTTCTTTTCCAGTAAATTGTTCACATCTACGTAGCATAGGGTCAACCAATGTCTGAGACCTGTCAACTGCTATTCTAGCCCAGGACGCTTTGACTACATCACACAATTTATTTGCATTTGTTGGCTTTGCCTCAGAAATGGCATTTTCAATGTCACCGCACAATTTTTCTATCGGATTAAGGTCCGGTTAATTGGGCTGGCCAGTCCATAACCCCAATTTTGTTGGACTGGAACCAAGATTTTGCTCATTTACTAGTGTGTTTAGGGTCATTGTCTTGTTGAAACACCCATTTCAAGGGCATTTCCACGTCAGCATAAGGCAACATAACCTCTTCAAGAATTTTGATATATGCAAACTGATCTATTGTCCCCGGTATATGGCAAATAGGCCCGGCACCATAGTAATAGAAACCTGCCCATATCATGATGCTTGCACCACCATGCTTCTCTGTCTTCAGCGTGTACTGTGGCTTGAAGTCAAAGTTTGTGGGTCATCTGATGAGCGGTCTGTGGCCCTTGGACCCCAAAAAAACTATTTTACTTTCATCAGTCAACAAAATGTATTTACATTTCTCTTTAGGCCAGTTGATGTGTTCTTTGGCAAATTGTATCTGCTTCAGTACTTGTCTTTTTTTTTAACAGTGGGATTTTTGGGGTGAACTTCTTGCTAGTAGATTACCTTCACACAGGAGTCTTCTACCTGTCACAGTCCTCAAAGGTACCTTGAGACTGTCTTTGATTACCTGGAGCTGATCATTGGCTGAGCCTTTGTCATTCTTGCTATTCTTCGGGTTTTCTTCCATGTCTCTCTGGTTTTGCTTTCCATTCTAAAGCATTCAAGATCATTTTAGCTAAACAGCCTATCATTTTCTGCACTTTATACGTTTTACCTTTTTGAATAAACTTTTTAATCAACGTGCAATGTTCTTCTGAACAATGTCTTGAACGACCCATATTTCTCAGGTTTTCAAGGCATGTAACAACATGTGCTGGCTTCACCCTTAAATAAAGCCCAACTGATTCACACCTGTTTCTTCACAGAATGATTGACCTCACTAATTGAACTCCACACTGCTAATATTTTAAACACACCCTTTCAATTAATTATTCAAATACAGACTCAAAAACATGCAGATCATGAATGCTGAGTCTGTTGGTTTTCTAAGAATCTACTGCACCAATTAGTAAATTGTGACATGTGGTAATATAATTTATACCAAAAAGAGTTAAGTCAGTGGGCTGCTATTTCTATGAACACTACTGTATGTAGTATATTCCAATCAAACACTCGAAAGATTAAAGGATATATCTGGGATTTGAAAAAAAAAAAAAATGCCCAATGCAGGTGGTTGCTACCTACCTGGCTGTTGTGCTCAGCAATGTTCAGCGCTGACACAGAGCGGTCAGAGAACACTCATGACTGAAATATGATGGCTTTGTAAATAGAGCGAATGCTTCTTTTCCGCTCTATTCTGTAGAAAGAGCACGACAGCTGATGTCATACTGATGGACAAGAAGCTCCCCGCTATATAACTGGGGAGGCAGTTGTCTATAAGCATGACGTAGACTGTGATGCCCATCAACAGAGTAGAGCAGCCACCTCTCTGTTGACGCAATGTTAGCTTCTTAGACTGCACTGTGTCAGCAATGAATGGCACCAGGCATAACTGGCAGGTAGGTAGCAACTACCTAGCTGTTAGTGTTTAGGCACTTTTTCTTAAATCTCGGATATACCCTTTAAGCAGCACTCACATTGGTTACTCTGCTCTCATAATCAGAGATTTCAGAGATGTTTGGTACATTGCTGATGGTCTACTGCCATCTAACTGTAGGGATACTCATGAAGCCTACATTGATGTAGTGCCCATTTTATGCAAAACCCTTAAAGGTGAATGTGCATTTTATTGTCACTTACCTATATCATCCATTGGTCTATTAACATTACATTAAAGACGGTGGCCTGTACGTTTTCTTTTCTGCTCGTTCTTGTAATTTTTTTTCTTATTTACATGCATCTCAACTTGTTTTTTTTGTGATAAATAAAAAAAAAAAAAAAAGATAATGGACTACTAAAAGTGTAACAATGTCAGCAGGAGAAACATCTAGCTGGAAATGATCTACTTTGTAAGAATGGCATTTTCTGATGCACACTTTACTTTATTTCACTTGTCTGTTTTATTTCTCAATGAGATTGTTGTTCATCCAATGATCCATGGTGGAAAGCCCGATAGACATCTCTGATGAAGGCTTATCTCTGAACAAACAAATGAATTGGTAGCCCGAACTCGGACATGCTCGATAGACATCCTCTCTCAACAACTTATCTGGGCAGCTATAAACATTAGTGTCAGCCAAACCTGTCTATATCCAAATTAGTCTAATGTGTTTGGGGGGATTTTGACTGAAGTGGAGATTAGAATGAGAGGACATTCTCTAATTTTATCCACCCTCGCTTTATTGTAAAGGAAAGTATGGCCATGGCCTTATGCAATATTTTTTTTATTTTACACTTGCATAGCGCCATTAATTACACAACACTTTAAAAACATCAGCATCTCTGTCTCCTACTAGTGAGCCTTTAGAGTGTGGGAGGAATCGGAGGAAACCCACACAAACACAAGAACAACATACAAACTCCTTGCAGATGTTGTCCTTGATTAGATTTGAAATCACAAACCCAGTGCTGCAAAGTAACAGTGCTAACCACTGAGTGAGATTCAGCTTCGATAAAACTGTCTAAAATGCATCCATCAATTCATCATACTTGTAGACGTGTTAGATCTGCAATCCTGCAAAATATTCTATTAACAAGCTTTTACCCTGGGACAAATTTGCAGAAAGATACTAACAGTGTTTAATATACACACTGTTAGGATTCAGCTTAACTATCAAGCTTGTCATGTGTCCGCACGTATAAAATTGAAATGCTTGCAGTCATGGACCAATTAGCTTCTCATCTACTTCAGACTGATGTACAGACCTCATAGACATTTTATGGACCTAGAACCTCAGCAATCTTACATACTAGAAAACAGAAAAAATGTATATTCACTTTAAATAGAATGGTGGTCCAGCATGTATGTTGTAGTTCAAGTCCAAGGGATGGGTAGTGCAGTGACTGGTGATTGTTCCACCGGACCTGCAGACAGGTGATGGATGTCTTTCCTGGAGAAACTCCTTTCTATAATAATACATTCTAATTAGTATCACCGATTTACGGGGTTCTAGATATCCAATTCTGTTAAACCATATACTACAGGATTATCTCTTGTTAGATAGTTTTATTATGTTTTAAAATTGTCCAGTGTGGACCGTGTTACAGTGTTAGTGATTGACATACAAATAAACCCTCCCCCACACCCGAGAACACACAAATTCAATTGTATTGAAGGAGAAATGGTGATTCTATATGTCACCTAAACAGTGCTGAGGTCCCATATAATACCTATCGGTTTGTCTGGATGTTTGAGCTCCAGGCTTAAGCCATATAGGTATTAGTCTGTCTGTCACAGTCACTGTTTAATACATTACAGCCGGAGTCCCTATACGTATTATTCTGTCAGGTCTCCTAAGTCATGTAATCTGTAATCATACATTTCACATCCAACTAATACAATGATGATGTATATATATATGTGGCCATGAGTTATGGTCCTATTCCTGCCCGACGCGTTTCGCCTTTCTTATAATATAAAGGCTCTTCAGGGGCTCATGCATCAAGATATTTGATATAAAAATACATCAGATGATGGTTGGGCTCCTTATGATACTCAGGTAGCCCAATTTGTGAGATCTGGTCCCAGGTTGATTTCCTTATCTCAGATGAAGATTATAAAGATCCTATATGTGTATATGGGAACCTCACGTCCACAGGGATTTCTTTCTGAAAAATATATGAAGGAGCCATGGTTGTCATAATGAGAGATACCCCCACTAATAGTTTAAGTTAGGTATTTTTTGTCCTAAGATCCTCCACCATAAGGAAGAAGTGAATATATTCAACTATCCATATTCACCACTGTGTTGGTGTGTGAGATATACAACAGTGGGTATTGGTTGAAATACCTATGATGTCACACAGTTCACTTTTCCAGGACCAGATAGTCACTTTGGCTCTTGTTGTGTTTTATACAAGTAGCTCTACAAAGAGGAAGGAATGGAAAAGGGTTTTTTCACATATATATATATATATGTATATACACATATATGTGTATATATACAAGTGGAGATATAAGACAACCGTGTGGGAATAAACAGGGGAAAGAGAAGGAGGAATTCATTAGCCTTATGTATGTTTTTAGATTAATAAAACATACCCTCCAGATGTTTCAAGGTTCCCCTATCTTCCGGACCCCTAAAGTTGTAAGTTCTGTGGTCCTGAAATGCATACATATACGTATAGTAGATTTTCATACATGTTAAATTAGATTCTAGTTAGTAAATTAGAATAGGAGTACCTCGTCTGGATATTGTGTCCTCTATTAGATGTAGACAGTCTCACTATTAGATGCTGTGAGAACAATTGTCTCCTGTGTCCTTCTATGTGTTGTAATCACTTAGATACCACCTCTGTGGACAACACATAGACAACCTGTTATTATATTCATATAGATTTTCTAACCTTAGTTCCGTCCTCCCATGTTTCCAAATACCTCTCCTGTGGGGAAAACACAGCCTGGTGTTCAGCCTTAGATAAGCGTCTGTTGCGCGGTCAGCATCTCCACCCTTAGTGTTAGATGTGAATCGCCGCGCGTCTGCAGGGTTAATATAGTACCGCCCCACTCGCAGTCTGTGTTTGTCCCCTCCCAGCGTTTACTGGACATGTGCGTAGCGCGTGCGTTCCAGCTGGAACGCACGATTCTCTATTGCGCGTGCGCCCGCCTCCCTCCTTAGCAACGCGTCTCTCCTCCAGCTCCGTGTGTGTCACAAGGTGGGCGGGAGCCAGTGACGCGCACGCGCACATGTCCCCTACCCCATGTAAACACTGCAATATTTCCCTTAGTGATCCGGGGAGTGTTTTAGGTGGGTGGTGTTCCGCAGCAATTGGGGTAGTAGTTATTAGGGGTATTGATTTCGTAATTACCTCCCACAAACAATAGATCTGGGGGTTTTTGAGGAACAGAGGCATATTTCAACAGTTATCACTAACATTATATATAGCGGACACATATTCCAGACTAAGGGACTTTTTGTCATGTATCTGGATCATATTTTTCATCTAGATATTGGATCTTCTTGCCCACCTGGTGACCTCATTATGAGAGTGGTTTACTTTTATTATATAGATAAATAGCATGGTATAGTAATCATGCGCATATACATATTATCTCCTTAACATCCTTTTGGATCAATGAGGAGGGGCTGGTTTCCATTTGGGTACTCTTAGGGATTCTTTTTGGACTTTGCCTTATATTTTGGATTGGATTTGAGGGGTGAAAAGCATTTCCATCTACAAAGTACAACATAATGGTCTATTTATTTACTATCTTACAGGGTACGCAGGGGAGAGATTTTTGTTTTGAAAGGGTCTCTAGTGGGAGACAACAGGGGGGGGTTATTTTAAATGAAGCACGTGTAAGTTTGGATCTCATTCAGTCCCCAAGGGGCTACCGTTTTCAGTCTATGGATCCATCTCGCTTCTTTTTGGAGGATTATTTTGTCCCAATCCCCCCCCCGTTTAGATGGTGTAACTACCTCAATTCCCAGGAATGAGATTGAGGTTACATCCCCCTCATGTTCGCTCCTCACATGTCTCGCTATTGGTGTATCCTTGTTTTTTCTAATGTCTCCCATATGTTCACCTATGCGTTTTTTAAATTCCCTTTTTGTTTTTCCTACGTACTCCATGCCACAGGTGCATTTACACAGGTAAACCACACCTACTGTGTTACAATTCGCGAAGTGGCGTATTTTGTATGTTCTCCCGGTATTTCTACTTGTAAATTCCTTATCTGTGCATATATGCTTGCAATTCACACATCTGCCACATCTAAACGTACCCGTTTGTCTGTTAGTTAGCCAGGTGTTTTTAATTTTAGGTGGGTTATACATACTATGCACGAGTTGGTCTCTCAAATTCCTGCCTCTCCTGTATGTTATAGCTGGGAAGGGGGTAATCAAGTCACTGAGATCTGGGTCGGATCTCAAAATTCTCCAATGCCTGTTAATTATTTCTCGGACGTCCCTGGATCTATTGTCGAACTTTCCTATGATCCTTAAGGTAGTTGATTCCTTTTTACTTTTTAATTTCAAAAGGTCCTCTCTCGGGATAGCATCTGCCTTCTTAAAGGCTTCTTTTAAAATTGGTTCAGGGTAGCCCCTATCCTCGAATCTTCTTTTCAGATCCTGGGCCTGAGTATAGAAAGCCTGGTCCGATGAGCAGTTTCTCTTAATTCTTAGGTATTGACCCTTGGGTATACCGCTTTTCAGGTTTTTTGGATGGTGGCTCTTCCAGTGAAGAAGATCGTTACTTGCTGTTTTCTTACGATACGTTTTTGTTTTCAGATGACCATCATTTCCCCTCATTATGGTGACATCAAGGAAATTTAGTTCCACATTTTGGAATTCCGATGTGAATCTCATACCGATATCATTTACATTCAGTTCTCTGATAAATCTATCAAAGGATCTTTCATCACCTGACCAGAGGATGAAAATGTCATCTATGTATCTCCCCCAGAATATAATCTGGGGGCACCACCATGTTTTGTCAAAATCCCCCCCAAAAACAATTGTGTCCTCCCACCAGCCCAGGAACAAGTTAGCATACGAAGGTGCCATGGAACTTCCCATGGCGGTGCCCCTGAGCTGGTGGTAGAATCTCCCTTCAAACATGAAGTAGTTATGGGTGAGGATAAATTCTAGGAGGGTTAATATAAACCGATTATGTTCCCTGAATTGTGTACCCCTCATACCCAAGTAATAGCTTACTGCTTTCATACCAAAACTGTGGGGGATGCTACTGTAAAGTGCTTCCACATCTATTGAGGCTAGATTTACCCCTTGATCTATTGTTATCCCTTCCAATTTTGTTAGGAGATCAGTGGTATCTCTCAAATATGATGGTAATGCTGTTACATGGCATCTTAAAATCCGATCCAGATATATACTTGAATTTTGGGATAAGGAATTTATTCCTGAGACTATCGGGCGACCCTTAAGTGGATTAAACCCCTTGTGTACTTTTGGGAGAGCATAAAATACTGGGATCACTGGATACTTTAGATCCATGAACTTCCACTCATTCGGGCTTAAGATTTTTCTTTGAAACCCTTCATCTAACAGTATCTTTAGTTCTCTTTTGAAATTTTCTGTAGGATCTTTCTTTAATAGTTTGTAGGTTGTGTCATCTTTGAGTATAGACATACATAATTTTTTTTTTTTTTTTTTTTTATAGCCATCGTGGTCCAGGATGACCAGATTGCCTCCTTTATCCGATGGTTTCAAAATAATGTCTTCCCTCTTTGTCCATCTAATGCTTCCCGTTCTGATCTATCTAAGTTCGGGAAGTAGTTTGCTTTGTTTTCTCTAAGTCTATCCAAGTCCTCGCTCACGAGTTGAATAAAAATGTCGATACTGCTATGTTCAGTGATTGGTGGAGTTTTGGTGCTACGTGGCTTCAAGTCCGTGAAAGGGCCTAAACCACTTTGTAAATTAGTCTCTCCCATAAGTCCTAGGGGTTTAATCCACTTAAGGGTCGCCCGATAGTCTCAGGAATAAATTCCTTATCCCAAAATTCAAGTATATATCTGGATCGGATTTTAAGATGCCATGTAACAGCATTACCATCATATTTGAGAGATACCACTGATCTCCTAACAAAATTGGAAGGGATAACAATAGATCAAGGGGTAAATCTAGCCTCAATAGATGTGGAAGCACTTTACAGTAGCATCCCCCACAGTTTTGGTATGAAAGCAGTAAGCTATTACTTGGGTATGAGGGGTACACAATTCAGGGAACATAATCGGTTTATATTAACCCTCCTAGAATTTATCCTCACCCATAACTACTTCATGTTTGAAGGGAGATTCTACCACCAGCTCAGGGGCACCGCCATGGGAAGTTCCATGGCACCTTCGTATGCTAACTTGTTCCTGGGCTGGTGGGAGGACACAATTGTTTTTGGGGGGGATTTTGACAAAACATGGTGGTGCCCCCAGATTATATTCTGGGGGAGATACATAGATGACATTTTCATCCTCTGGTCAGGTGATGAAAGATCCTTTGATAGATTTATCAGAGAACTGAATGTAAATGATATCGGTATGAGATTCACATCGGAATTCCAAAATGTGGAACTAAATTTCCTTGATGTCACCATAATGAGGGGAAATGATGGTCATCTGAAAACAAAAACGTATCGTAAGAAAACAGCAAGTAACGATCTTCTTCACTGGAAGAGCCACCATCCAAAAAACCTGAAAAGCGGTATACCCAAGGGTCAATACCTAAGAATTAAGAGAAACTGCTCATCGGACCAGGCTTTCTATACTCAGGCCCAGGATCTGAAAAGAAGATTCGAGGATAGGGGCTACCCTGAACCAATTTTAAAAGAAGCCTTTAAGAAGGCAGATGCTATCCCGAGAGAGGACCTTTTGAAATTAAAAAGTAAAAAGGAATCAACTACCTTAAGGATCATAGGAAAGTTCGACAATAGATCCAGGGACGTCCGAGAAATAATTAACAGGCATTGGAGAATTTTGAGATCCGACCCAGATCTCAGTGACTTGATTACCCCCTTCCCAGCTATAACATACAGGAGAGGCAGGAATTTGAGAGACCAACTCGTGCATAGTATGTATAACCCACCTAAAATTAAAAACACCTGGCTAACTAACAGACAAACGGGTACGTTTAGATGTGGCAGATGTGTGAATTGCAAGCATATATGCACAGATAAGGAATTTACAAGTAGAAATACCGGGAGAACATACAAAATACGCCACTTCGCGAATTGTAACACAGTAGGTGTGGTTTACCTGTGTAAATGCACCTGTGGCATGGAGTACGTAGGAAAAACAAAAAGGGAATTTAAAAAACGCATAGGTGAACATATGGGAGACATTAGAAAAAACAAGGATACACCAATAGCGAGACATGTGAGGAGCGAACATGAGGGGGATGTAACCTCAATCTCATTCCTGGGAATTGAGGTAGTTACACCATCTAAACGGGGGGGGATTGGGACAAAATAATCCTCCAAAAAGAAGCGAGATGGATCCATAGACTGAAAACGGTAGCCCCTTGGGACTGAATGAGATCCAAACTTACACGTGCTTCATTTAAAATAACCCCCCCCTGTTGTCTCCCACTAGAGACCCTTTCAAAACAAAAATCTCTCCCCTGCGTACCCTGTAAGATAGTAAATAAATAGACCATTATGTTGTACTTTGTAGATGGAAATGCTTTTCACCCCTCAAATCCAATCCAAAATATAAGGCAAAGTCCAAAAAGAATCCCTAAGAGTACCCAAATGGAAACCAGCCCCTCCTCATTGATCCAAAAGGATGTTAAGGAGATAATATGTATATGCGCATGATTACTATACCATGCTATTTATCTATATAATAAAAGTAAACCACTCTCATAATGAGGTCACCAGGTGGGCAAGAAGATCCAATATCTAGATGAAAAATATGATCCAGATACATGACAAAAAGTCCCTTAGTCTGGAATATGTGTCCGCTATATATAATGTTAGTGATAACTGTTGAAATATGCCTCTGTTCCTCAAAAACCCCCAGATCTATTGTTTGTGGGAGGTAATTACGAAATCAATACCCCTAATAACTACTACCCCAATTGCTGCGGAACACCACCCACCTAAAACACTCCCCGGATCACTAAGGGAAATATTGCAGTGTTTACATGGGGTAGGGGACATGTGCGCGTGCGCGTCACTGGCTCCCGCCCACCTTGTGACACACACGGAGCTGGAGGAGAGACGCGTTGCTAAGGAGGGAGGCGGGCGCACGCGCAATAGAGAATCGTGCGTTCCAGCTGGAACGCACGCGCTACGCACATGTCCAGTAAACGCTGGGAGGGGACAAACACAGACTGCGAGTGGGGCGGTACTATATTAACCCTGCAGACGCGCGGCGATTCACATCTAACACTAAGGGTGGAGATGCTGACCGCACAACAGACGCTTATCTAAGGCTGAACACCAGGCTGTGTTTTCCCCACAGGAGAGGTATTTGGAAACATGGGAGGACGGAACTAAGGTTAGAAAATCTATATGAATATAATAACAGGTTGTCTATGTGTTGTCCACAGAGGTGGTATCTAAGTGATTACAACACATAGAAGGACACAGGAGACAATTGTTCTCACAGCATCTAATAGTGAGACTGTCTACATCTAATAGAGGACACAATATCCAGACGAGGTACTCCTATTCTAATTTACTAACTAGAATCTAATTTAACATGTATGAAAATCTACTATACGTATATGTATGCATTTCAGGACCACAGAACTTACAACTTTAGGGGTCCGGAAGATAGGGGAACCTTGAAACATCTGGAGGGTATGTTTTATTAATCTAAAAACATACATAAGGCTAATGAATTCCTCCTTCTCTTTCCCCTGTTTATTCCCACACGGTTGTCTTATATCTCCACTTGTATATATACACATATATGTGTATATACATATATATATATATATGTGAAAAAACCCTTTTCCATTCCTTCCTCTTTGTAGAGCTACTTGTATAAAACACAACAAGAGCCAAAGTGACTATCTGGTCCTGGAAAAGTGAACTGTGTGACATCATAGGTATTTCAACCAATACCCACTGTTGTATATCTCACACACCAACACAGTGGTGAATATGGATAGTTGAATATATTCACTTCTTCCTTATGGTGGAGGATCTTAGGACAAAAAATACCTAACTTAAACTATTAGTGGGGGTATCTCTCATTATGACAACCATGGCTCTTTCATATATTTTTCAGAAAGAAATCCCTGTGGACGTGAGGTTCCCATATACACATATAGGATCTTTATAATCTTCATCTGAGATAAGGAAATCAACCTGGGACCAGATCTCACAAATTGGGCTACCTGAGTATCATAAGGAGCCCAACCATCATCTGATGTATTTTTATATCAAATATCTTGATGCATGAGCCCCTGAAGAGCCTTTATATTATAAGAAAGGCGAAACGCGTCGGGCAGGAATAGGACCATAACTCATGGCCACATATATATATACATCATCATTGTATTAGTTGGATGTGAAATGTATGATTACAGATTACATGACTTAGGAGACCTGACAGAATAATACGTATAGGGACTCCGGCTGTAATGTATTAAACAGTGACTGTGACAGACAGACTAATACCTATATGGCTTAAGCCTGGAGCTCAAACATCCAGACAAACCGATAGGTATTATATGGGACCTCAGCACTGTTTAGGTGACATATAGAATCACCATTTCTCCTTCAATACAATTGAATTTGTGTGTTCTCGGGTGTGGGGGAGGGTTTATTTGTATGTCAATCACTAACACTGTAACACGGTCCACACTGGACAATTTTAAAACATAATAAAACTATCTAACAAGAGATAATCCTGTAGTATATGGTACATTCTAATTAGGTATCAGATTATTAATGCCATGGATAGCAAGAAGAAATCAACCAGACATGCCACTTGAAGCATAGCTCACCAAGCTACAATTTGTCGACATTGGACACATCATAGGAAGAGAGCAATCACGGAAGAAGGACATCATGGTAGAAAGAATAGAAGGAATAAGGCGAAGAGGAAGACCAGCAACCCAATGGCTTTATACTATCAAAAGAATGGCAGAGAAGAGACCCTGGTGGACCTATCTAGGCTCGGAGAAGACCCTGGTGGAACTATCTAGGCTCGGAGAAAACCCTGGTGGAACTATCTAGGCTGCATAATATTCATCTTCCTACAGAGCTTTTATCTGTCAAGTCACCATGACTTGAGATTGAGTTGAAGGCCATTAAATATTAATAGTATTAAATATCTGTGCTCTGTTTTTCTCATACAAAGCTCCAAACTGGCAAACAGACAGAATTCAATCCTGCCCCTTAACCTCAAGTGATGTTTTTATTTAAGTATAGAAGGTAGACGAGGTTAACATCTTTGGAGGCAATCGCATATTAACCATATTATTTCCATATTGGGAGGATGATGACTTTATTTCAAGCGGCTGATACTCTTCTTCCATACTTTACATTTTCCATGATGCCTGATAATGATATCACATGTGTGGGACCAGATTGACCATTTGCATAAACGTCTTGAATACATTATGTCCTCACAATGGCATCAGACACTAATAAATTGGAGTTCAGACACTTTGGTCAGAGAAACAGCATGTGAACCCTTTTAGAGCCCCCACTTTGCCCGGTGACCACCATTCCTCCTGAGCCCATCTACTTGGTACATACAGCTAAAGAACAATTTATTTTGGCAACATTTTCCATTAACGCAATCTGTATTTAAATGATCTGCTCTGAAGTAATACATTTGCTGACATATGAACAAATCAAAATGTCCTTGGACTTTTATTTATTTTTTTAGTTTTTTTTTCTTTATTATGAGATCCCAAAGCAAACGTCAGTGAAAAATTGAAAAAAAAAAAGTGAATTCATTGGTAAGAGACAGACAAGGCCAGAGTTCGCTGGTGAAATGTATTATCCTCTGCTGTCCTGATGTCCTCAGCTGGGGGTCAACATTTACCCATGTGCGGGGTGCACTGAGGTCCTCGGTTATTCTTCCTGAATTGCTTTTTACTATGATTATCCAATTATGCATTCAAAAAAAATAAAATGCAAGCAGAATTGTGATCGCTGTCAGTCCTAGCGGCAGTTCTATATTTCCATTAAACGGTGGTTAAAAATACATATATGCATGGCATAAGTAGATGGATATGCTAAAAGCCCTGTGCTTAAAGTCAGTATCACGTCCGAATTCCCACTCTTATAATTGCATGTAGACATCTAATAGCATAAATGTAACACAGAGGTCACCTTTATGGCTTCTAATGGTTATCATTAAGCTAATATTATTTGACTATGGCCAGCGAGGCTGATTTAATGAAAACCGAAGCTATATGGAAATGTCCTATTTAGTTCCAGGGAATTCAGGGTTGTTAAATTGTTGTCAAATCAAAGAAAAAATAAAGATGTAGTGGAATTAATTTATAGTGTGTACATCTGCAAGAAAACAAATGCCTGATTTCATGTCATCTGGGGGACTAGCTATTCTACTCATGGAGAGGAATCTGCCTGCAGGCATAAGGAGACAGATAAGCTGATAAGGAGACTTATAGCCGCAATGCTCCTTGGGAAATATGCAAATTGTCACTTCAGTGAGGAAGTGAAAACCTCTAATGCCTGACAATAAGGGTAGCAATCCTTAAAGTCATAACCAACTCTTTAACAAGCCTATTAATATGACTTAGGATTTGTGCCAGATCATGTAGAAATACATCACATTGCCATGACTTATCAATCAAGTAAGGTGCCAAGGACTCTGCCAATGTCTCTGCATGGCACCACTGCAATGTTGAGATCAGAGCTCTGTGTAGACCACATGATGGATTTAATCTTTCCCTAGTAACCTTAATACCTTTTAATATTAAAGGCAAATTGACACAGCAAACCTTTCATGGAGGCCCATGAAAGAAGCCATAATAACATACCATACTTGCCAGCTTTTGGTTAATGCTGGGAGGTTATTGCACACCATCATTTTCCACCTTCTAGTTGTGCATTTGGATGGCATAGCTTTATCTGACGATGGGTCATTCCGACATAATGAACAAGAAAACTTCTACAAGCTGCTTTACAGGAGCTTTTGGGATTTTTCAGTGCGCACCTGAGAGATTTAACAACTCTTGCGGGGCTCTGGTAGGTCTCAATTTTTTACCAGGATTTTTCAAGAGAGATGGCATGTGTTTAGAGCACCGCTCCAGTGCTTTTTTATTTTACCACTGAAGGGGTGGTTTAAATCTTAAGTCCGCCTGATCCCTATTTCACCCTATGAAGGCTTTTCCTTCTATCAGCGTTGCTCCTATTGGTTGATTTCTGACCTGCTGACAGCTCCAGAGCCGGAGGTCGTAACTCAATACAAGTCTGATAGCCTCGTTCAGGCTCTCATAGACTTGCACTGAGAGCTTGTGATGTAACCTCTGATTTCCGACAGAACTGATGGGCGTAAAATGGCATTGCGAAATCAAAGTGGTGCAGAAAAAAGGTGAAGCTACCGGAGGGTATGTATAACAGGGGTCAGGGAACTTACATTTATAGCATCACTCTAGTGCTGAAAAAAGACTGCTAAAGTAGTGCTTTAACAACTCAAAAAAAGTGGTGGTCTAGTGAAATCTGCTTCTCTAGGGTCCTAGATTATGTCATGCAATACCTCGTGGCCAACCTTGGCCAAAAAGAGATACCAAGAATGGAGAAGATGCCACATACTGTTTAGTCTTTATTTCAGCCCTCCTGGATGGGTGGTAATGTATAGACTGACAGGTAGCCAATCTGACCTGAACTATGATAGAAATCCTTATGGTAGCTCTTTGCTGATATTTCTAAAAAACCTTCTTAAAGGAGTGGTTTCATGCCCGATTTTGCAAACATAAGTTCTCTCATTGCATGTAAAAATAAAAATGAAGCCACTTTGCAGTAGGTAGCCATTAAACATTTCTCATCATTTTGTTCCTAAGCTCCAATAATAGATAACAAGACTGTCTAGTCTGATCCAGCATTCATCGCACTTCAATCCGTCTTTGATCGTTTGGCTAACCTACCAAATGTGCTTTAAGTAATTCTCTAAGAATCATACACTCAGCATCAGTACAAGGAGTGGTGCCCTCATGGGTTATAGAAGGGGAAATCAGTCCAGGAATGAAGATGTGCTGATACCTGAGAACTAGTGAACACAGCAGTATTTTGGACAAACAAAACTCCCATCCAGCATGTATTACTGGGAAGAACAAAAACACATGAGAAAAGTCTAAAACTAAAAGCAAATTGCAAACTGCACATAAGGGGCTTTTAGAATGAGTAAATCTAGAAGTAACTGCAACTTCTAAAAGTCAACTCAATTTTGTTTTCAAGTCTAAGGTCTCCATAGGCTTAAACTACAGTTTTACTGGAGATTGTCAAGAATAAAGCAAAGATCATTTGAGCAATAGGCAATTACTTCTGTACTGCCACCAGCTACAAAGTTCTGTATGTTTGACATATATTCTAATGAGGAGCGATTAGCTGCTCGCTGCAGAAAGTAATCCGTCTAATAACAGTAAATTGCTTTGTTCTATAATACTGAAACCACTGGATAATCTGCCATTCCTAATACAACCAGAATAAATATGTTCTCTTCAATTTTAAGCAAAGTAGAAGTTCATTAAGAGCATTGAAACTGCCTGATTAGAGAAATACAATACTTAAATATGCTGTAATTCTTCTTAATACAGCATGACAGATCGGGGGATTGAAATGTGGTGATGAATCCTATTCTAATACGGATGGCTCAATACAAGACAATTGCTTGAAGAATGTATTAAAGAAGGGTAATCTGTATTGCCAGGACCTGCAGTGTTTAATTACCGTGAAGCCGACAAGACTAAAATGTTGAATGTTATTAGTGAAGAAATGTGAAAGGGCTTAAAATAAACAGGATCCGGTGCTGCCGGGCTTAGAACCTCGATATAAAGGATGTACCAAGTATAAGACAAAAGGTTAAAGTTGTTGTTTATAACATATTTTGGTCAGTAATGGCCAATATTCCCAGAGGTTGCGATCTATTAGTGTTGAGACCACTACTACAATCTGCAGAGAAGAGTGCTCTTCTGAAGGGGTGGTCTTCCCAAAGATGGCCATTATGCGGACTGTGGTAATGAAAATCAAAACTGGATAAAGCATCGTCTTAGTTTTACCAATATGTCATTAAGTATTGTAATTGAAAAAGTCATGCATTTGTTTTTAAATAGTGCAGGTTGTGAGGATTCTCTGGTGCCAGCGCCGTGAGCGGGCGGTCATGACAACTGGTATGCCATCTGAATAGTTCAGAACAAATTGTGACTAGACTGTGTCCAGGCTCGCTCAATATACTGCACGGAGTAAGGCTGCATTCGTCTAGATGTCCGTGTATATGCAAATCACATACTTGTAGTCACAAACCCGCCACTCTTGACATTGGAGAATTTACATACTGGCCATGCATGTTAAGATTCACAATCACTCTGCAGGCTTTTAGTTTAAGGCCGCACAACCCCTTTGAGCACTAAAATCACATTGATATAGCAATTTATTTATTTACTTATAGGCATCTGCTCATTTTTGTTTGTTTCCTTTTGGTTTTGCTGGCTTGTGGCCTGTGGACATACACCTAGATAATGCATGCTCATACTTGTGTTCCAGCTCAGTTTTTGATTTTCTTAGTATTTTGTTGCAGTCATCTAAGGTGTGGCCTAGCACATTGTTTGTATAATAATAATAATGATATTTATTCATTTATATAGCGCTATTAATTCCATAGCACTTTAACATACATCAGTAATACTGTCCCTCTTGGGGTTCACAATCTAAATATTCTATCAGTATGTTTTTGCAATGTAGTAGGAAACCGGAGTGCCCGGAGGAAAACCACGCAAACACGGGGAGAACATAAAACTCCTTGCAGATGTTGTCCCTTGTGTCCTTGGTGGAATTGAACCCAGGATCTCGGGACCTCAGTGCTGCAAAGGCAGCAGTGCTAACCACTTGAGCCGCCGTGTCGCCCACGGTGTATTTGTATGTAGTCTCCCATTGCTGAGTGGTCTCTGTTGGGCCCTGCTCAGTCCTTTCATATTTATCTGTAAAAATGAGATGCGCAATAGGGGTCTTATCTCCTAACAAGGATCCGTGGTGATAGTATGAAAGCTGCTCACCTGGTCAGGTTGTGTGACCCACAACCGGTATATTTGCTTAGAATGATGCAGCTGCCGCAGGGACCGCACTTCCACAGTTCACTGTGGAGTAGATATGTTTCCAGGACGAAGTGCCTTCACGTCCGCGCTGCTGCCCAAAAGAAACACCAGAGTCACCCGGGATATCTGGGATAATGAAGCATTATTCCACCAACGCGTTTCGGAGCACCTACTGGCTCCTTCCTTAGGGATATCTCCCTGAGAAGGAGCCAGGAGGGGCTCTGAAACGTGTTGGTGGAATAAAGCTTCATCATCCCAGATATCCCGGGTGACTCTGGTGTTTCTTTTGGGCAGCAGCGCGGACGTGAAGGCACTTCGTCCTGGAAACTTATCATATTGATGTCACCTGACATCTGGTAAAGTTATTTTTAATGGGCAGCAGAGAATCAAATCAGAAGAAAACTTTAATGCATTTGGAAAAAAACTGTACCCAATTGTGAAATGTGAGATTAAGCTGATCAAAACTGTCCACCATTACTATAGCCAGTGCAGTCATGATATTAGCATTACCTGCTGATGCTTGGCCATACTTTAGACTAAGCAAAGTGTGTGTGCTGGCAAATAGCCTGAGCCTAAATGCGGCCATGTACTATAAAATGATGTAGGCTGATGACTGAACAATCATCAGGTGAAAAATCATGCTGTAAGAGCAAAATATATTTCAGTCCATCACATGGTCAATGGCTCTGAGCCAGGTTTTTGCCACTTAATCAGAGAGCAGCATAATATAGGTACAAAGATGCTGATTCCAGCAACGTGACACTTTCTTGGCTGCTTTCTGTAGTTTTGATAAAATCACTTTTATCAGCAGGAGATTATCACCAGAGGACTAGTAAACCTGCTGCTATGAAGAGCTGCTTATGCATTAGCTCTATGTAACCCCACCCCACCACTGATTGGCAGCTTTCTGTGTACGCTGTACATGGGCATAAAGCTGCCAATCAGTCGTGTGGGCATGGGGCTATACAGAGCTCAGCAATCAGAGTACTGGAAGATCTGCAGCAGATAAAGTGATTTTATAAAAATGACAGCATGTAGACTAATAAGTGAAACTTTGCTGGAATCAGGGTATATGCCCTAATCCCATTATATGGAATCTATCAGAAGACATTTGCTATGTAATCTAAAGCATCATGATGCTGAAACACAGATTTCAGGGATGTCACTTGTTAGGCTGTGTTGTCTTGTCACAATGAGTTTTTATCACCAGAAGATTGTCACTGCCTGGACTACAGCGTCATGTGAGCTCTGGTCCAACCACAATCCATCTGTGATAAGCAACTCACTGTCAATAGACTATGTACACAAGGAGCCGGGTGTGGGCAGGGTTAGCTTTCTGAACTTTGCTCATCTACTGTCACAACTGTTGCATCCAGTAAACTAAAGGATACATTGTTGGATTCCGGGTATGATTGCTCACATTATGCTGCTCTCAGCAAAACTCTGCAAAACCTGCTGACAGATTCCCTTTGGGGATCCTTAGTGTTCACACATTTTTTTCACAGGAGCTATAACTTTTTTTTTTTTTTTTCATTCTTAGTCGAGGCTGCATGACTGCTTGTTTTTTGCACTAGGAGTTGTATTTGTTAGTGGCACCATTTGGGGTTAATAGAAACTTGTAGGAACCCTTTTTGGGAAGGAATACACAAAAAAAATACATTAATTCTGCTATTTTTGTTACATTTTTAAATGTAAACTTTTGATTTGGTAATCGTGATTCTGTGGGTCAGGGCGATACCAATATGGTATTACCGTATTTTTCACTTTTAAGACGCACCGATATAAAAATGCACCCCACATTTGATGAAGCAAAAGAGAAAAATCATTTTTTATGTTAATGGGTACCTTATAATGCCAGTGTCGTCTTATATACATTCCTCGCAAGACAGTATACTATCCCCACATAGCCTTCATTTTGGCATATGTCCCCCCATCTGCACAGTCCATATAAGCTGGCACACAGTCCCATATAAGGCTGGCAACAGTCCATATAATGCTGGCAACGTCCATATAAGGCTACACACAGTCCCCATATTAAGCTGCACACAAGTCCCTATAGGGCTGGCACACAGTCCCATTTATAGGGCTGGCACACAGTCCCCATAAGGCTGGCACACAGCTCCTTTATAGGTCTGGCACACAAGTCCCATATAGGTGGCACACAGTCCCATTAGTTTGGGACACAGTCCCATATGGTGCACACAGTCCCATTAGGGCTGCACACAGTCCCATATAGGCTGGCACACAGTCCCCATTTAGGGCTGGCACACAGTCCATATGGGCTGGCACACAGTCCCCATATAGGGCTGGCACACAGTCCCCATATAGTGCTGGCACACAGTCCCCATATAGTGCTGGCACACAGTCCCCATATAGTGCTGGCACACAGTCCCCATATAGGGCTGGCACACAGTCCCCATATAGGGCTGGCACACAGTCCCCATATAGGGCTGGCACACAGTCCCCATATAGGGCTGGCACACAGTCCCCATATAGGGCTGGCACACAGTCCCCATATAGGGCTGGCACACAGTCCCCATATAGGGCTGGCACACAGTCCCCATATAGGGCTGGCACACAGTCACCATATAGGGCTGGCACACAGTCCCCATATAGGGCTGGCATCACAGTCCCATATGGCTGGCACACAGTCCCCATATAGGGCTGGCACACAGTCCCATATAGGGCTGGCACACAGTCCCCATATAGGGCTGGCACACAGTCCCCATTAGGCTGCTGCACATTTAAATAATAAACAATGTCATACTCACCCTCTCTCGCTCCCTCGCGTCTGCGCTATCACCGCTCTCTGTGCTGTGGCGGCATCCAGGTACTGTGAGCAGCGATGACGTCACTCTGCAGCGACGCTCACAGGACCCGGATGCCGGCAAGACAGCGGGGATGGCCGTGACAGCGGGGAGCCAGGAGAGCGTGAGTATGATTGTGCTCCTGGAATAGTCAGTGCTTTCCAGCTTTCATTGCGTGGAAGCACTGACTATCCACATGGGACGCAGTCGCGGCTGCGGTCCCGCTCCTGTAGTATGGGCTGCTCCCGCTGGTGATTGACAGCGGAAGCAGTGCATATTACAGGAGATAATGAGCGGCCCACGTGACCACGGGCCGCTGCTGCAGCCTCCTACAGCCTCCTGAGAGCCCCGGACACTGCTCCACAGCCACCCCCCCACCACACAAGTATTGTTTCACATTATAAGACGCACCCCCCTTTCCCCAAAATTTTGGGAACAAAAGTGCGTCTTATAATGCGAAAAATACGGTAATATGTTTAAATGTTATTACTTTTATTAACAATAAACACACTGAAGAATGTCATTTGTGTCACCAAATTCAGAGTCCTATTTAACATTTTTTCGATAATGGAGCTATCTGAGGGCTTATTTCTTGCAAAACCAGATACGTTTTTCCTGTGCACATTTTGGCTATATATATATATATATATATATATATATATTATTATATATATTTATATATTTATATATATTATATATTTATATATAAACATATATATATATATATATATATATATATAACTGAATACTGTTTGTATATTTTTGAGAACTCTATGAACAAAAAAGCATCATATATTTAATCACACTTGAAGTTTGTTCCATCAGGGTCTGAGAGACAAACCTTTTTTATTTTTCCGAGTACAAAGTTCTATGAAAGCTTTTTTTTGTCATTAGAGCAAACTATAGTTTTTTTTGCTCCATTTTGGGACACGTGACTTTCATTATTATTGAGGCAGACTGAACAAAGATGGCTTTTGTAGTTTTTTTGTATTTTTTTTTTTTTGCTTTGGTCAATGGGCAAGATTGATAATGATGTATGGTTATTGTACTGGTCATTATTAAAGTTCGAGTGAGAGAACCTTTCAAAGTTGGCTGGGGTCACTGAACTTCCCAGAGTTAAGCAACTGTTTGGGTTCGGTCGCTTTCCGTTCCAAAGCCCTGGGGTGAGCATCGCTGTTGTCTGTACAGTTGGTGCTTGCCAGTTCATTCGCGTGTGATTGATCTGGTCGCATCAGACTTAATAGCACAGACTATGGGTGTAGTGTGGGTCCAAAATTATAAAGAAAGAAAAACCCACCCTCCGATTCTCTGGAAGTGTTTCACTTATGGCTGGCTATATGTGAGCAGAGAGCTAAAAACAGTGAACCAGTGACTTCATTGAGGTTAGACTGTCAACCAGTGACTTCCATTGAGGTTAGACTGTCAACCAGTGACTTCCATTGAGGTTAGACTGTCAACCAGTGACTTCCATTGAGGTTAGACTGTCAACCAGTGACTTCCATTGAGGTTAGACTGTCAACCAGTGACTTCCATTGAGGTTAGACTGTCAACCAGTGACTTCATTGAGGTTAGACTGTCAACCAGTGACTTCCATGAGGTTAGACTGTCAACCAGTGACTTCCATTGAGGTTAGACTGTCAACCAGTGACTTCCATTGAGGTTAGACTGTCAACCAGTGACTTCCATTGAGGTTAGATGTCAACAGTGACTTCCATGAGGTTAGACTGTCAACCAGTGACTTCCATTGAGGTTAGACTGTCAACCAGTGACTTCCATTGAGGTTAGACTGTCAACCAGTGACTTCCATTGAGGTTAGACGGTCAACCAGTGACTTCCATTGAGGTTAGACGGTCAACCAGTGACTTCCATTGAGGTTAGACGGTCAACCAGTGACTTCCACTGAGGTTAACGGTCAACCAGTGACTTCCATTGAGGTTAGGGTCAAGAACATTGCACCAAACAGTTCGGCTGCACCGTCCGAACCCAAACTTCAAAAGCTTAACTTATCTCCATCCATTATGAATATGTTGACATCACATGTATTTGGGTGGGTGGGGAGGGATTGTTTTTATTAAACAACTTTTTATTCTGAAAAACTGTATCTAAAACTTTTGTTTAACATTTTATCATTGAGTACATTGGTCAGAGTGCAATGCTACCGTGTTTCCCTGAAACTAAGACCCCCCCGAAAGTAAGGCAGGGTAGGGGGAACGGGGGGGTCTGTTAATATAAGGCCCCCCCCGAAAGTAAGGCCGCCGGGGGGGGGGGGGGCGCTGGGGAATATAAGGCCAGTACCTGTCCCCTGTGTGTCCAGGCTCCTCCATGTCCTTGCAGCTGCAGCCGCGCTGGTGCAGATAGGGTTAATCACAGCCGAACATGCTGTGTGCCCAGCCTTAAGTCTCAGCAGCCCGGCTCCAGCTCTGATTGGCTCCCAGGAACCAGTGGCGCGGCTAGATGACGAGCCCACGACGTCATCTGGCCGCGCCCACTGGTTCCTGGGAGCCAATCAGAGCTCGAGCCGGGCTGTTGTGATGTCAGGCTGGGCAGAATTCAGCAAGGGCTCACAGCATGTTAGGCTGTGATTAACCCTATCTGCACCAGCGCGGCTGCAGCTGCAAGGGCACTGGAGGAGCCTGGACACTCTGGGGGACAGGAAGGAGCCAGGGGAGCTGGTAAGAAGCAGTGTGTATGTGTATGTGTGTGTTTGTAAGTGTATGTTTGTGTGTGTATGTTTGTCAGTGTGTGTGTGTATGTTTGTAAGTGTGTGTGTATGTGTTTGTAAGTGTATGGGTGGGTGGGTGTGTGTGGATGGGAGGCTGGAGTGGCTGGGGCTGCCAATATAAGACCCCCCCCCCCCCCCGAAAGTAAGACAGGGGGCCACTTTTGGCCACCAAAAGAATGTAAGACCCTGTCTTACTTTCGGGGAAACACGGTATGTTTCCTCGCATTGTACTCATCCGTATTCTAAGCTAGTGTGAGCTTTGGATGTGAAAAACTAGTGAAGTAGGTGAAAATTCCTTACAGACCTTATACCTCTATGGCTGGTTTCACACTTGCGTCCAGTCCTGATCAGGCCAAAAACACAGGCATCTGCATCCGGCAACACATGTAAAAACGGATGCACCACAGTGTTTTTTTTTTTTTTTTTTTTTGCCTGATCAAAGGATTTTGCATAGAAATTACATTCTGACAATGCATTTATAGTATGGTCGGTCAGGAGAGAGATCTCCAGAACTATTCTAAGCATACTCAAAGTACTCTACGCAGGCTAAGTGTGTAATCCTGATCCGGCTTGGCCGCATACACCTGCGTCCAGATGCGGTCTCATAGAGATCAATGAGTCATTTTGCCGCATCCGAACACATCAGGATTAAAGCGCCGCAAAATAGCAACATGATGTGGACACAACACCGCACTTGTCTGCATCTGATGAAATCTTGATGCCACCTGATGTTCCTGTGTCCCTATGTTAAGTACAGGGATGCATGCCTGATCAGGATGCATCAGGATTGCGGCAGACACTGACGCAAGACAAAAACGCCGGTGTAAAACCACCCTGACAGCTGGAGATTTGCTACAATGTATCCAGAATGAAATCCTCTAGGACCTAAAAAGTACAATATTGGTTCTGAAACAGTTTCCAACTTTTGGATGTAACCACTATAAAGAAGTGAGATCTTGGACATTGTTAAGAATTAACTTACAAATCAATTTGGAAAGTCATATAATTTTTAATTATACAATATTTAAAAAACTTGACCAGATTTCTTGCATTATTAAAGGGTTCTCCTCTATTATTTTTAATGCTAAAATCTAGCCCAGTGTGATATAAAGATAGCATCAACACCCTGCTTTCTTCCCAGTGGTCTTTACAAATGACTTCTGCAGCCAATCAACACACACCCAATGGGCTGCAGCCTTATCGTTATATCCGAGCCAAGAGAAAGAGTTTCTGTTTTTTCGCTATAATCTGCAGCCACCACCAGTAAGCCCTTATATACAGCTTTCTCGAATACTTTATATAAATCTCCAGGCGATCTATATAATGCAAATAGCTGCTTTTATTATACTCACTTGGGAGGCGGTCCGATCCGATGGGTGTTGTAGATCTGTCTGTCTCCTCTCTTCTTGCAATTGATGTCGTCCTCTGCTTCTAGTGGGTGACGCATCAAATGTCACCCACACACTTCCATTGCTCTCCTGCACACGTGCACTTCTCTTTGACTTGACGAGGGCAGAGCAAAGTACTGTAATACGCAGGTGTGAGGAAAGGTCAAAGAACACCCACATATGTGTTCTGTGACCTTTCCATGTGCATTACAATACTTTGCTCTGCCCTCATCAGGGCAAAGAGAAGTGCACGTGTGCAGGAGAGCAATGAAGGAAATTGTGTGCGGGTGATGTAGGACACACCTCCCACATGAAGCAGAGGAGGATGGCAATTGCAAGAAGAAAGTAGGTGCTGGACTGAGACCAGTGACACCCATCAGACCAGATCGCTCTCCAGGTAAATATAATAAAAGCTGGATTTTTTTTTTTTTTTTTGCATTATACAGAACGGTCTGGGGACTTATATACAGTATTCTAGAATGCTATATATATAAGGTCTTACTGGTGGTGACTGCAATTTATATGCAAAAAAAACTGCAGAAAGTTTCCCTTTAAGGCTCGGGGGGCACATCGACGCTGGTACGAGTTTCTGCTTTCCTTTATTTTTACATCCCCCGAGCCTAATTTTAATTACTCTTTCCAGGACCAAGTGCCTCCAGGTCCGCGCTGCTGCCACAAAGAAATATGAAAGACACCGGAATGCTTTGAATGGATTATTTTCTGCTTTATTTCCGACGAGTTTCGGAGCTCAAATCCCAGCTCCTTCCTCAGGTAATTCCCTGAGGAAGGAACTGGGATTTGAGCTCCGAAACACGTCAGAAATAAAACAGAAAATAATCCATTCAAAGCATTCCGGTGTCTTTCATATTTCTTTGTGGCAGCAGCGCGGACCTGGAGGCACTTGGTCTTGGAAAGAGTTATTATTCCCACATCGCGGAAGTGCTGTCCTTGCGGCAGCTGCTAAGTTTGAGCGATCAAGCTGGTTGTGGGCTTCACAACCAAACCAGGTGAGCAGATTTTATGCTTTATCTGTCTCCTAAGTGGGATAAGACCCTATGTGCATTCTCATTTTTATAGATCTAATTTTAATTACTGTCATTCACAATCCCTTTAGGTAAAAAAGTTTGATCTGAGACCTTATGATTTCAGAAAGAACATGACCACACATCTGATAGAACTTATTTTTAATTGTTAATGATAATTAGATAAGTGACAAAACTGTAGACCCAATCCTACGTCAGTTTAATTTAGGAAAATAAGAAATACAAATCTAAGCAAATTCAGTGTCCGTTTCTTGTTGATAAAGGCTTTACCATAACGGCTTCACTATAAAAACAACTAAATATATTTACAGTTCTCAGGCTACTAATATCACCTGCCTTGTGAATGTATCTGTATTTTGGCACCACAAAACCCTATTCACCTCGTGTCACAGTAAACCCATTTGTGATCCTACAGAGCAATAAATATGAACGTGTATAGTAGAGCCATGATCTCACATTATAATAAATATGTTTTCAAAAGAATATTCCGGCTTAAAAACTTATTGTATTGGCGAAAACTAAAATACACAAACTTCATTTAAAGTGTTGCCGGTATCGGAGGTGTTTGCCAGCTAGACAAAAAAATGTTAAATTTGGGTATCACTAACAATGACACAACTCTTACTATATCTTTTTGTTTCTTAAGAAAAGACAATGTTTCAAGTTACACCACATAAAAGTAAATACAACAACATATGAACAAATTCATCTCGCATAAAACCGACCTAAAAAAGTGTGTATACAAAGGCAAATATTTTTTTTATTACAGAAGTCAAAGCTGGTTGACTTTGTGATTCACGCGTTATGAAAAGTTCCAAAAAAAACAACAACATACGACTTCATTTTCTAAACAGTGTTTTCATTCACTACTGTCATCCGACCAATCAAAATCACTGAAGCCGATGGCCATGTTAATCTTCTTTCCTTTCCGGACGGAGGTGGTTTTGCTGGAATTCTGCTTGGCTTGCATGTTAATTTGCATCCCAGAATGCAGGACAGGTCCCACCACTCCCAAGTCGAACATGTTCCCGAAGCCCTTCATCATGGCCTGTAGGCTTTTGTTCACGTTATCTACCTCCCCGTTACTGGTGGCTGTGATCTGACATGACATCTCTGCGCTGTTTGACTCCTCTGTTTTAGATTCAAAGAAACACTTCTGAGAAATTCTCGGAGCAAGAGGGAAAAAAAGCTATTAAAAAAAAAAAAAGGGAAAGGACAGAAGGAAAAAAGGAAAAGTTAAAATCAATATAAATCAAAGGATCCATAAATAAACTGGATTAGTTGGCAGTAGATAGAAAATAATGATTAGTGAATCAAAATACATAAGATGCCAGCAGATAGCCCAGTTTGCCTTTGATTGTGCTTCTAGATTATTATTTTTTCGATTAGGGAAGATATCCGAGAAGAGAAAGCAAGAAAAGTTTTGACAATGAGAGTACGAAAAAGTGAAATGATCATAAAATAAGAGCTATGATCATCAAGAGTTCTGATTTTCATGGACGGGAACCTGCCAGCAGGATTTCATTCCCCCCCCCCACACTTAAAATCTATTGACTAGTGCATCTCAATGCATTAGAATATCATCAAAAATCAATGTAATATTACCATGCTTCAGGTCATTTCTTTGAGCCCTGAAACACATTGACTAATAAATTAATATATTTACCCTTTGTCTCGTGGAACACTGCAGCTCGTTTTTTAACCCTTCATCCTCCCTACTTTAATTTTCTGAGATAATGACTTTTGGGTTTTCATTGGCTGTAAGCCATAATCATCAACATTTACAGAAAAACACTTAAAATTGATCACTGTTTGTAATGACTCTATAAAATATTTTGAATTACTGAAATAAATTAACTTTTTGAGGATATTCTAATTCACTAAGATGCACTAGTATATATGCAGGCAGTTATTACCAAGACAAGTCCAGCACTACCTTTACGTAACCAGCCTGTTCCTCCATTGCTGAGAAATCAGTGTTTACATTGAATATGCAAATGAGGCTGAAGAACTGTGTGTAGATCTGAAGCCTCTGTCACTACAGTTCTATTCCCCGGCCAGCCACGCATCGTCCTGCTTGTCTGACTGCCTCTATGTTGTGTGACTTCAAGCAAAGGAGCTGTCAATCAAGTAGGAATAGGCAACGCTGGGCAAGGAACAGAGCTGGAGTGACAGAGGCTTGATATTTACAAAATGCTCTTTAATCTAATTTGCATATCAATTCAAACATAGCTTTCTCAGGAGTGGAGAAGTCATATAAGGTAGTGACGGAGTTTTCTTTGAAGGAGCTACATGCACACAAATAGATTGGGGTGTCAAACCCTACTGATAGATCCCCTTTAAAAAGGGATTTCCCTTGGTTTCCCTGATCTTCCTTTAGGAGCTCTCCTGATTTTAGAACTTGGTTAACTAGTCCATGTTAAATCTAGTAATGGCTTAAGCCTTTTTGTACTTGAACTGGTACTTTTCTTCCCCTATTGTGTTTTCTAATGTGTTTCCCAATTACCGTATATACTCGTGTATAAGCCGACCCGTGTATAAGCCGACCCCCCCTACTTTTGCCCCCAAAACCTGGGAAAACCTATTGACTCGTGTATAAGCCGAGGGTGGACCCCAGCACAGGTATACAGCCCCCAGCAGTGTGGTATACAGCAGCCCCAGTGGTAGTATACAGCAGCAGCCCCAGTGGTAATATACAGCAGCAGCCCCAGTGGTATATACAGCAGCAGCCCAGTAGTTTGTATACAGCAGCCCCAGAGGTATATACAGCAGCCCCAGTGGTAGTATACAGCAGCAGCCCCAGTGGTATATACAGCAGCCCCAGTGGTATATACAGCAGCAGCCCCAGTAGTTAGTATACAGCAGCCCCAGAGGTATATACAGCAGCCCCAGTGGTAGTATACAGCAGCAGCCCCAGTGGTATATACAGCAGCCCCAGAGGTATATACAGCAGCCCCAGAGGTATATACAGCAGCCCCAGAGGTATATACAGCAGCCCCAGAGGTATATACAGCAGCCCCAGAGGTATATACAGCAGCCTCAGAGGTATATACAGCAGCAGTCCCAGTGGTATATACAGCAGCAGTCCCAGTGGTATATACAGCAGCAGTCCCAGTGGTAGTATACAGCAGCAGTCCCAGTGGTAGTATACAGCAGCAGTCCCAGTGGTAGTATACAGCAGCAGTCCCAGTGGTAGTATACAGCAGCAGTCCCAGTGGTAGTATACAGCAGCAGCCCCAGTGGTAGTATACAGCAGCAGCCCCAGTGGTATATACAGCAGCAGCCCCAGTGGTATATACAGCAGCAGCCCCAGTGGTATATACAGCAGCAGCCCCAGTGGTATATACAGCAGCAGCCCCAGTGGTAGTATACAGCAGCAGCCCCAGTGGTAGTATACAGCAGCAGCCCCAGTGGTATATACAGCAGCAGCCCCAGTGGTATATACAGCAGCAGCCCCAGTAGTTGGTATACAGCAGCAGCCCAAGTGGTATATACAGCAGCAGCCCCAGTAGTTAGTATACAGCAGCCCCAGAGGTATATACAGCAGCCCCAGAGGTATATACAGCAGCCCCAGAGGTATATACAGCAGCCCCAGTGGTAGTATACAGCAGCAGCCCCAGTGGTAGTATACAGCAGCAGCCCCAGTGGTAGTATACAGCAGCAGCCCCAGTGGTATATACAGCCCCAGTGATATATACAGCAGCTCCAGAGGTAGTATACAGCCCCCCCATCAGTATACAGAAGCCCCAGAGATATATACAGCCCCAGTGGTAGTATACACGCAGCCCCAGTGGTATATACAGCCCCAGTGGTAGTATACAGCAGCCCCAGAGGTATATACAGCCCCAGTGGTAGTATACAGCAGCCTCAGTGGTAGTATACAGCCCCCCCATCAGTATACAGCCCCAATGGTATATACAGCCCCAGTGGTAGTATACAGCCCCCCCATCAGTATACAGGCCCCCCCGCCTTGTGCACAATCCTGTAAAGGAAGAGATTAGTATACTTATCACTGTCCCGCTGTCGCTGTCCCGCCGCCGTCCTCGCGCTCCTCCGTCTTCTTCCGGTTTCCTCCTCGGTCGTGCAGACAATGACATCATTGCCTGCGCCGACTGGAGAAAGCTGGAAGAAGATGGAGGAGCGCGATGACGGCGGAAGGACAGCGGCAGCGGGACAGTGATAAGTATACTAATCTCTTCCTTTACAGGATTGTGCACAAGGCAGGGGGGCCTGTATACTGATGGGGGCGGGCCTGTATACTGTATACAGTGTATACAGTATACAGTGACTCGCGTATAAGCCGAGGGGGGGACTTTTCAGCCCAATTTTTGGGCTGAAAAACTCGGCTTATACGCGAGTATATACGGTAGATGTTTTATGGTTTGGGCTCTTCTTCCCTACCCCATTATTCGTTTTGTACCTTGTTGTTTTGTCTCTGGTTTTCTATTAAAGTATACGATTGTAATAAGTATTTGTTAATTAATGAATAACTAATAAAAATGTATTGAACCATATAAAGGGATTTCCAGTTCCAATGTTTAGGTAAACGGGATTATTCCTTGCAGATTGTACACCCCTCCACCCTACTTTCATTGATTCCAAATTATGTGGCCTGATCTACATGATCCTAATTTTTTTGTATGTGATTCTACACATATGAAATGTTTGTTTTCCTGGCAACTGGTCTGTCTATGGTCTGGTCTACAGTTCCGATTTGGCACATTGGAAAGGGGGTTATCAAAGAACAAAAAAATTTATTTTGTTGGATTATAAATCAAGTAATATCACAAAGCAAAGCTTATTGGTGCTGTCAAAAAGAGAGATTCCTACCCCATGTCTGTATTGACACATGATGAAGGGAGCCCCCTTTTCTGACTTAGTTGATGGAGGAGGCGGCTGGCTTAGCTAATAAGTTCCTTAATATAAATCATTAAAAAAAATGATGAAAAAGCCACATGTACAACAAAATAATATCAATAAAAGTGCCATGATAGCATGCCCCATGACAAAAACGAGTCCTCGCACAGTTCCAAACATGTATGAATTAAAAAATAATATGGGTGTTAAAAAATAGCTGAAAGTAGCAAAATATATATTGAAAAAAGGTATCTAAAGGCCAGGTTACACGTAGCGATGTTCCAGCGATCCGACCAAAGATCGGGATTGCTGGAACATTGCTATGTGATCGCTGCTGAGATGCCAGACAGGCAGATCTCACCAGCGATCACCCAGTGGTGCTCTGACACCCGACAGTCGCTGGGATCGGTCAGGGTGTTAGGCGCACACTGGGTGTCGCTGGTCGTTGCCCCTGTCACATATGCTGATGCATGCGTGACAGCGGCAGACCAACGATTGAAAAATGGTCCCGGCCGTTCCGCAACAATCAGCGATCAGCATGCTGATCGATGGTCATTGCGGCATGTCACACGCAGTGAGGTTGATGGCGAGGTAGCTGCAACATCACAAAACCTGTGACATTGCGACATCGGTAGCGATGTCACTGTGCGTAACCCGGCCTTAAGAGTTTTATGTTCTCTATTTTGTGTCCAGAACCTTGCTAAATGCTATAGGTCTCCAAAACACCCACAAAATTCTGGGCATGCTATGAAATACTATTTTAATAAGTAACCTGAACTATATTATGTTATTAGGGTCAATAAATACATTGATGATAAATTATAATGTTTTTATCAGAGATTGTAACTGGTTTAATTGATTCGTTTGCCTAATAATTAAAGGGGTTGTCCTGGACTTTTACACTGATGACCAATCCTTAAGATAGGTCATCAATGTCTGATCATGGGGGTGCAACACCTGGCGCCCCCACCAATTTGCGGTTCCCGAGGATTCCGGAAGGACTTCTCCGTTGCGGACCTGCACAGTGCCATCGACGAAATAGAGGCGACAGCCAGGTACTGTACACCCACTGCTTACCAATTCAAATAGAGGGCAATATGTAATACCCAGCCTTGGCCATTACAAAGCTGAGATGTGCAGCTCCGCAACTGAGTGTATTCCGCTGGCAGCAGCATCGGAAACAGCCGATTGGCTGTTCTTATGACCTATCCTAAGTAGAAGTCATCAAAGTTAAAGTCCTGGATAACTGCTTTAAGATTACATGAATTGTCATAACATGGCAATGTACCATCTATCCTCATAAACCCTTTAATGATAAATTGTATGTTTTGTTCTTTTCATATTTCTGAAGTTCTACTATCTCGGTGACATTTTATTTCATACAAAATACATTTTTTCGTTCAAAATAAATTTGGAAGTCACAACCAAACAGAGAATTTATTTGAACAATTTTCATTCAATAACTAGAGAAAAATACACAGACATTACACGATATTATCTTATCAAATACAAGCAATGTTAGCAGAAATATTAAGTTACTGTACATTTTGTTGTGAATATAATAAACGTAAAAACATGCAGTTCATGCAGCACAGGCACTATGGGAAATACTAAGATCTTTTTATGACTCTGTGACGAAGCAATTATAGATTTGATAGATGCAATTTATGTTCTTGATTATTTTTACAGAATAACCAATAATATTCAATGATCGCAAATATAAGAGGTGGTTCTTAAAACGAAAGTGAAAATTACACATATGAACAAAATTGTTGGTACCCTTCTGATAAAGTAAGAAGAAGCCACAATAGTCAATGCAATAACTTGAAACTGACAAAATTATGGTAGTTTTCATTTCACATTTACTGAATATGAACTAATAAAAATCAGATATTGCTTTTGAACATAAAAACCTAATGAAAATGGCCTTGCCAAAAAAATGGTGCCCTTAACTTAATATTTTCATGCACAATGTTTTGAGACAATCAGTGCAATCAAGTGATTTCTGTAAGCCTGGCGTCACATAACATTTCCTACTATGTGGCTCTGTTGGGGCTTACAGCCGAACCCGCAAAACGGGACTGCCCTGTCATGCATCATGTCCTGCCGTATAAACTATTGAAGGGGAGGAGCAAGATGTAGTCAACTATTTCCTGCTGCCTGAGTCAAACAAGTGTATACAGCTTAAAAATGATGTACAACAGAGCACAAAGTGACTCCGTGTGCATTGTTATAGTCAAAGGTACCATCAGAGCATATCCTTGAATCCTGTTTTGCAGGGGCTCAGACGTAAGCCCCGCCAGAGCCACAGAACATAGAGGAAAATGCTATGTGAACACAGCCTAACTCACAATGAGATTTCTGCACCTTTCCACAGGTATTTTGGTTGACTCCTTAGAGCAAACTGCTCCATATGTCTCGGATGTGAAGGCGCCTTCTCTAGACCGCAGGTTTCAGCTCCTTCCACAGATGTCCAATAGGATTTGGATCAGGGCTCATAGAAGCCACTTCAGAAGAGTTGAATGCTTTGCTCTTAGCTGTTCTAATGCTGTGTGTTTTGGGTCTTTATCCTGTTGGAGGACACACATTTTGCTCCAGAATGCTTTGATAGTCTTGAGATTTCATTGTCCCCTGCACAGATTCAGCAAAGCAGCCCCAAAACATAACCAAGCCTTCTCTATATTTCACAGTAGCTACACTGTTCTTTTCTTTCAATGTTTTATTTTTGCATCTATGAACATAGAGCTGATGTGATTGGCCAAAAAGTTCGTTATTTTTCCTCTCTCCAAAGGACAATCTTCCAGTACTTTGTGGCTTATCAATATGCATTTTGAATTACTCCAGTACCGCTGTTTTATGATTAATTTTCAACAAAGGTTTCCTCCTAGGTTGTCTTCCATGAAGTCCATTTTGGCCAACACAGCGAAAGATGGTACAATCTAACACTTATGTATCTTGACCTTCAAGTTCACCTTTAATCTCTTTGGAAGTTGTTCTCTGCTCTTTGTTTACCACTCTTAGTATCTGTCTAATTGATTTGTCATCAATTTTCCACTTGCAGCCAGCCAAATCCAGGGAGGTTGGCTACAGTCCCATAGACACTAAACATCTAAATAATATGTTCAGCCCTAGTAACCGGAACAAGCTGTTTGGAGTTTGTCTTATAGCCATTACCATTGTCATGTCTATCATTTTCTTTCTAATCTCCTGAGACAACGTTTTCATTAGTCCATGTTCAGTGTGGTACACACCATGATACCAAACAGCACAGTGACTACTGTTGACCCTCTAAATAGGCACATTGACTGATTACAAGTTTGTAGACACCTGTACAAGATGCACCTTAGTTTCACATGTCCCTATGGCCAAAATATTATGGGGTGCCATCATTTTTGTCAAGGTTATTTTCATTTCTTTTTTTGAACCACAATTCAAAATTAATGATTTTCGTTAGTTTAAATTGAGTACATTTAAGTTGAAAATTTCTTTTGAAAGTTTCAAGTTATTTTAGCGACCATTCTGGATATTTCTTACTTTAACAGAAGGGTTCCAACAATTTTGTCTGTGTGGGTAAAATATCTTCTAATATGTCAGCTATATCTGTTTATATCAGTGATGATCGTAAAAGCCAATCAAATCAATGGCAGTGAACCTACAGTTCAGTGGTGATGTTGAAAGAGATTTCAAAGATTTGCCTAACAGAAGTTAGTGACAATATCACTAACAAAGTTCACTTAATAGGAGTTTGCCTAATCTAACATTAGCCAAAAATAAGAGGAACTAGTCTAATCGGCTCTGGAGGCTCCATGCATAGCCATAGACTACAGGGTTAGATCAGCAGGGGGTCCAATGGCTTTGATTCCTGCTGAACAATATTCGTAGCGCTGCCAAGTTTAATATCTGTGTGATCTGCCACCAAGATCTATGATGTGACAAACTCAAAGATCCTTTGTTCGGAAAATCTGTGGCAGTACACTACCTGGGGCATAAACACAAAAGGTTCAGGGATTGCAATCACACCCGAGCCCTGGAGCCTAGGGGCCCCAAAAGTCAAATTGGACTATAGAAAAAGACTAATGCCATTAAAAACGTGCAATAGTTGGGGGTCCCGTTGGAGCTTTCTCATCGGGGCCTATTAGCTTCAAGTTACACCACTGTACACTGCTAATGTGACTAATCACTAATGGATTTCACCTTCAATTTTAGGTATTGCTTCTGTAAGTTTATTAGCATTCGTCTCAGAATCATAGCAGAGATTTCTGTTAAATATTCCACAATCTGTTCAGTCAGGCAGTTGATGATAGATTTTATGATGCCAAATTACAAGCACAATTTCCATATTCAGAAACATCATGGCATGATAGATATAGCTAGAATAATATACGAGATTGAATCAGTATTAAATATGGAGAGTGGTTTAATGAAATGAGACAGCAGTCATGTGCTATGGTCATGGGCCATCTTATTAGGCTAAGACCTTAATACCTGCTGGGCTGCCAATGCAATGTGGGGTCCTTTATGTTGGTGTAAACTGCTGTTTCTTGAAATTCTATGGCCTCAATTCATCAACTGTTTTATTTAAAGGGATTGTCCACTACTAGGACACCCCCTTCTCAATCGACTTGTACTCAGCTCCTGTGCCGCCGCCATTCCAGCGCTGTTGGTAACCACAGCTCAGGGGCTCACTCCCAATCACCATTGGCTTCCCTCTCCCTGCCTTCATACCAAATGAGTTAGCAAAAGGAAGTGAGCACTGCGGCTGTCACTCACTTCTTGTTGATAGCGTCTATGGCAGAAGGTGGGGCTCGAATGATGTCACAATGTCATGTGAGCCCCGAGCCGCAGTTACCAACAGTGCTGGAGTGGCAGCAGCATGGAAGGTGAGTACAGGGTTTGATATTTTAATAGGGAGAAACAAGTCGATTCAGAAGAAGTTGTCCTAGTACTGGACAACCCCTATAAAGGTGGAAACACACTGGCGTGAAAAGAAACGGTCCGTTTCTCATCCAGTAGAGTTGGACAAGTGACATCTGTTTTTTTGCTCCATTTTGCATCCAACTGCTCTTCTAGTGTCCGAAATTTCTCTGAGATCACATCCGAGTGATGTCCGTGTGCAATCCGTTATTTTTCTCAGCAGCTATTACTGTATAATCAATCGTTTACAGGAACATTTTACAGTGTTCTGAGCTACAGAATGATAATGTATCAGTGAAAAAATGGATGCCTCTCGGATGGTTCGTGTGCTGTCCGTGATTTTGTCAGACCCATAGACTTGCATTGGTGAGTCTTGCACGTGAATTGCATACTGTCACAGCATGTTGCGATTTGTTTCTCGTCCATTATCCAGATGAGAAAAAAGCGTCTGACACTCACCAAAGTGCCCTTGGACGTAGAATAACATTGGTCCGTCTGCAAGGCGATAAAAGCATGCATTGCAGTTGTCACTTTCACGCCAGTGTGTCCGTACCCTAGGTAATTTTTCTTTCTTGTTTTTTTCTGGTAGACCTTGCGCCAAATACATAAAAATAGCCCACTATATTTGACGAAATGTGGACTTTTTCAACGCTTTTACAGTAATATGTCAAAAGATCCTTTAAATAGGCTTTAAAATGATGCATGTTCATATTCAACTGCGCCAAAAAAGACACTTTTTGTACTATACTGGGGTGCTGCAGTACAATGCGACAATTCTGTGATATTCCAGGAAGTCATAAATGATGAATAAGCTGGATAATGAACACTGTGCCCCTTATTGCTGAGCAATCTCCCAAAAATTATAAATCTGGTGTTAACATGACACAAAGTACCTAATGACTGATGCAAAAATAAAATGTCTAAAATCCAAACTTTTACTCCCAAAAATAACAAAGGTGGAAAAAATGATAAATTAATAAATATACCGTATATAAAAAATAAATATTTTTTTACTTTTTTCCTACATCCAACACCAATTTTTTCTGGTCTTTGACAAAACTTTTAGAAAGATTTATGAATCCAAATATTTTATGACAAAAAAAGACAAAACTAAAAACTTTGACTGATTCAAGACTCAATTCTCTAAAGGAACACCGAATTACAGGATGTAATATACATTTCTAACACTTTGATCACACTTCAAGCACAATGTTCCAGGGCATCAGTTTCTCTAATTAATTCATCATATGAGGCGTGTAATCAAGCCGTTCATTGTAATCAATGTGACTCTGCCGAGTTACACAGGGATCGCAGTGCTGGAGACTTTACGTGCACATTTCTTCCGTTTCATACCGTCATAATTACCCACTTGTATCTGGACACATCTAGTAGATTGTTTAATTCAAGGAAAAAACTAATGATTCTGGAAATTAATCGTTAATGCAAATAGTCATTTAAAGGGGTTGTCCACTAACTGGACAACCTCTTTTCATTCCCCATAAAAATACAGCCTATGTTCACCTCCGGTGCCAACACAACTCCAGAGATGCGGGAACTCATGTACCCGGGCCTCATGTGACATTATGACACGCAAGCCCCGTGACCAATCACCATCGGCTTCTTTCTCCCTGCCTTCGTATACAGGAGTACTCAGCAGGAAATGAGTACACATTGCAGCGCTCACTTCCTGCTAATTATTTAAAGTGTGTCATTTAATTGAAAAAAAAAACCCAAAACAATACTGTACTGGTTGTTAATGATGGGTCACGTAGCAGCTAAGATAATGCTTTCTATGTGCCATATAACTTATTTTCTCACATTTTTCTGTGCTTTTAAAAACTGCATTTTATGGCTGTGTGGGTGTGACCAGCGTCTGCCAGCACTGTGTGTATTCCACAGCATGTGAGAGCAGGCTGATAAGGAGCAGTGTGACAGCAGAAAAGGGGATAGCAGAGATTGTGACTGAGCTGTGTGGAGCCAGGTGACAGATCATAGAAGCTTGTGCCAAGGAAAGAGGAGTTTGCAGTGACATTGCTTAGCAACTGTGCTGTAGGCTGAGATAATCTGATACATTGTTTCCTCATCAGTTGCAGTCTGCAATGTAGGCCATACCCCTTTTCCCTTATATAGGTGCATGCCCCGTATTCACTGATGATGAATCTGACTGATAATGAACATATGTCTGCTTCACACACAGTGCAGTGAGGATACCTTAGTTAAAGTTTATGAATGGTTTTCAACCAAAATTTTCTAATGCAGCATATTTGAAAGTTTATTGTAATAACTTGCTGTACATTATTAAATAAAAATTTAACAGCAGTTACACTTTAAGTGCGTAAACGTTTTTGCACTAATCACAGAGACTGGTACATAAGTACAGCTTTACATCTAAAACTTTGAGCAAAAATGTACAGTATATGGATAACATACATACAAAGTTTGAGAGAGTTTTCCTGCACATTGCATTCCTGTTCTTGAGTTATAGATTGTATTACTGTCCAGAACTGAATTCACAATTCTGCCATTTACATAAAAAATCCAGCCATCAGATATACAATTAATACTTCCGCTAAGGTGCCATAATGTAGCTGCTAAACTAATTTTTCATATGTCAGGATACTTTACAATGTCACATGGTATGAAAACAAAGCAAGCACTTCACAGTCATACAGTGCTGACAGATTTCAGCACTGAAGTAGCAGAATAGTGAAACCTACATACATTCTAAAATGGTGTTAAAACACAACAACATATCATTACTGTAACACATAGGAAAGAAAAGTGGCTCAAAATAGCATTTAATGCACAGTATATATTGTTTTTACTGGGTTCTACAGAAATTGGGTCCTAAAGATCCAATCACCAAACAGGCCAAGAGCTATTTTTGAGCATACAATAAACATGCACCACCAACAAATTGTGAAAAAAAGCCTAATTTGATTTTTAAGAGGATTTATCACCAGATTTCACAATACAAAGTGAAAGCATAGCTGTCTTCCACCTAATGAAGCCAATGTACTCTGAAAATCAATGTCCGAATGGCTGTATAATTATCCTTTGCAGAGTTTTCCGGCCTAGCCGAGCTAGCCGCGGTCCTGGTCTATCACCGGCGGCAGCTGCGTGCGGCTGCACACCGGACCAGAGGGCAAATTAGCCCTTCAGTTTAGAGATGAGCGAATACTAAAATGCTCGGGTGCTCGATGCTCGGGCCAAGCATTCCAAGAATACTCGTGTACTCGGCCCAAGCCCAATGTAAGGCAATTGGTGACAGGCTCCGCCCACAGACTTCCGGCTATAAAACGAGTGTTTCTGGGAAAGGGCGGGAGGGTGGCTGTCATTTCCCTACCCTTCTAAAGGGGCCTCACTCCTTACTGAAGGTCCCTGTACGCACAGGTCCCTTTTATGTGACTTTACAGCCACTGTGCTGAGGGGCCTTTACTACCTTAAGGGCATATAAGGGTGTTGATAATTGTTATTCAGAAAGGTTTCTGTGCAGTATGATCACTATTCTGCTAACTGCCTTGTCAATTCATTGATTGTTGGGACTGTGTCATATATCTTTGGGTGACGCCCAATGGGCTGCAGATACACGGGGCCGATACTGCTTTTCTTATGGTGGACAACACTATGATAAAATTAGAGCTGTAGCTTAACACCTCTTGATTATCTACAACTCTGTGATGATCTGTGATTAATTTACCTGGTTTTGGCACCCAATCTTGTATGTACGGTCGCTTATGTGATGTCATTTTTCTGTGTATATTATGTAATAAACTAACTGTGCATAATATTATGTATGTTTCCGGACAAATATCCGTATAGCTAGATCTATTGTAATTGCCAAAGTCACCAATATATACTCTATATATACTCTAAATAGAGGTTTATTGTGCTCTGTGTAATGGCTCTTACTTGTGCCTCCACCCTGAATACCCACCCGGGCTCTGGGTAAATTGTATGATGTTGTGTGTGGCATGGGGAAATTGGTTTTAATTGTTTTTAACACGCATAAAGGTTTTATGTCTTGCACTAAATGTTTATTTTTCACCTGCATATTGCCTGTGCGCACTGCATACAGAAGCTCCTTCTTCCCCTTTGCAAGAAAGCGCAAAAGCGAAACGTGCATGCATTTCAGAAAAAATCATAGGTTTTGCTGAAGTGAGTTTCCATAATTGCATTTCACTGCATTTACACGCGCGTAAAAATGCGCCGCGTAAATGCAGGAAAACGCAGTAAAATGCTGCTAATATGCAGCGTCTGAACATGGCAGAAAGGTATAAAAACAAACTTCTGCAACAAAACTTATACTTGTTAATATATTCTTCTGGATAACAATTATATAAATGACTTCCTGGTGACAACAATAAATGTAACCGACTTTTAATTTCAGCTCAATGCCATTCATCTGAATGGTTAACAGCAGCTGATTGAAATACATTTATCTCTTATGTAACACAGCTGGCACCGGCTGCATATGAAGCAGGATCAACTCCTAAAGGCCACTTCACACGCTAGGATATCCTGAATATCCTTGTAACGTCACGGATTTGTGATCATTCAAAAGATATCGTTTGGGCGTCCTTGCGTGTAAACCAACGATATAGGAAGGAAAAATCATTGGATCCAGACCTCAAAAATCATGGAGCACAGTTGATCACTGTCAGACCATAGTCGGACCATCCAACTCTGATCAGAGTTTTCACAGCTGAAACAATTGCCAAGCTGATTTCATTCAAAAATCGCATGCAAATCTCGGATTGCACTCGGACCACACTCGGATTACTGTTGGACAGCTCTCGGATGTGAACTCAGGTAGTGTCAGACAGTAGCATCACTGTTGGATGTAAAACGGACCAAAACTCTGACAAAAGTCGTCCGACTCTCGGATCCGTGAATCGGACCGCTTTTTCACTCAGATATGTGCCCGTACCCTAAGGCTGGTTTCACATTGCAGTTTTTTCCCTTGTGAGGTTCGATCAGGTAGTGTGCCAAAACCAGGAGAGGAACTTGCAGAGAAAAACTATAATTGAAAGATTAACACCTGTTCTGAGGTTTGGAGACAATCCTGGTTTTGGCACACAAACCTGATCAAAGAAAAAACTGCAATTTGAAAGCAGCCTAAAGCCCAGGTTACACATAACGATGTCCCAGCGATCCCACCAACGATGGGGGTCGCTGGGACATCATTATCTGATTGCTGGTGAGCTGTCAAACAGGCAGACTCACCAGCGAGAGCACTGGTATCCAGGGTAAACATCGGGTAACTAAGCATAGCGCTGCGCTAAGTTACCCGATGTTTACCAGCCCCCAGCGTGTACTGTGCGGCGCTGGGAGGTCGTTGATCTTTGGTCTCCCGCTGTCTCACACACTCATGCTGACTCCCCAGCAGGAGACCAATGATCAAAAAATGGCCCTGGACATTATACCAACTATCAGTGAGCTGATCGCTGATCATTGCAGGGTGTCACACGCAGCAACATTGCTACGAGGTCGCTGCAACTTCACAAGTTGCAGCGACATCGTTAACGATGTTGGAACATGTAGACCAAGCTTAATGCTGGTTTCACACTCCGTTTTTTTTGTCTGATCAGATTCCATCCAGTTTGAGTGCCAAAACCAGAGGAAGTTGCACAGAAAAACTATAATTGAAAGATTATACCTGTCCTGAGTTTTGGAGACACTCCTGGTTTTGGCACACAAACCGCATGGAACCTGATCAGGAAAAAAACTGCAGTGTGAAACCAGCCTAAGGCCGCGTTCACACAGTGTCAGGTTCTGTCTAGTGTTTTGCAGGATGCACCGGACAGAGCCTGACAGCCCCGGGCGCAAATTACCGGAGGGTAACTATGCCCTCTGATCCTGTTTTGTGATGGATTAGATCCTGCGCACGGCTGTCGCTGTCCAATGCTGAAATTTCAGCATAGCGGCTGGAGGGGAGCTAGCCGCAGTGCTGAAATTTCAGTCATGGAGCTCTCCATGTGCTGAACTACAGTGGCGGCTATTTCAGCTGCACTGTCCAGGTGCTGAAAGAGCATTACTTAGATTTCAGACCCGCCGTTCTTTCAGCACCCGGCGTCCGGGAACTGGATCGTTTTTCTGCCGGTTCCGGCGTGACTCCCAAGTTATGGGCGCCGGATTGCCTCGGATCCGGTTTTGTTTGTTTTTTGCCTCAGACACAAAAAATGCTGCATGCTCCGATTTTGTGTCCGGGGCAAAAAACTAACAGAACCGGATCCTCTCGGACAGACACAAAACCGGATGGCAAAAAAGTGCCATCAGGCCCCATAGGGGTGCATGGGGGCCAAAACTGGATCCGGTTCTGTCCGGTTCACGCCGGACACAGCCGGATCAAAAAAGTCGTGGTGTGAAGCCAGCCTAAGGCTGGTTTCACACTGCAGTTTTTCCCCCATCACAGTTCATCAGGTTTTGTGTGCCAAAACCAGGAGTGCCTCCAAAACCCAGAACAGGTGTCAATCTTTCAATTATACTTTTTGCCTGCAACTTTCACTCCTGGTTTTGGCACATAAAACCTGATGAAGCCTGATCAGTAAAACTGCAGTGTGAAACCAGCCTAAGCCCATTCCATACAACCCACAGCGACCTGACATTAAAATGCATATCACAAGTCATTAGAGGAGCTTTCATCTCAGAAGCCATCTTCCCTGTTTTCAGCTTTACAAATGCTGCGTTGTACAGTATAGTACAAGCATAGTGGATGGTATTCCAAGATATCCCTTGCTAACTGTGCTTCTCCCCACCACAGCGTTATGTTAGCTGCGGTGTGGGTTACCGGACTTACGCATCTCTGTGGCATATTAATTTCACACTGCAGAGTTGGAAGCGATCACCACCGACTGCATGCAGGAAGAAGTCACCCTGCACCCGTCGCAGATCGTGAACACATGGTGGCTGCGGTCTCCCTGCGTTTCCTCACGGGTGCCAGCAGGTCCACAGGTACTGCATCCAACACACAGTGCCTCCGGGTCGTGTGCACACAGCGTTATTGTCTGCAGTGCTCACATCATGTCAACAGAGCTGCAGCCAATCAGTAAGCTTAGTAGGTCTAAGAGCCGCTGACCTCAGATATTGGCTGCCGTGCTGTCAATCTGATGTCATTGCTTCAGACAATAATCGACACAGGGAGCAATAGCAGGGATTCAGTGCTGGAACGCGAGAGAGTACTGTATTTTTCGCTTTATAAGACGCACCTGATTATAAGACGCACCCTCAAATTTGGTGAAGGAAAAGAGAAAAAAATAATTTGTTAAATGGGGTCCATCTTATAATGTCAGTGTCCGTCTTACAAATCATATATATGTCAATACTGGTATATATATATCCCCCATGCTAGCACAGTAGCCCCCCATTGCAGGCACAGTAGCCCCCCATTACAGGCACAGTAGGCCCCCATTACAGGCACAGTAGCCCCCACTGTGCAGCCCCCACTGCTGGCACTGTAGCCCCCACTGCTGGCACTGTAGCCCCCACTGCTGGCACTGTAGCCCCCACTGCTGGCACTGTAGCCCCCACTGTTGGCACTGTAGCCCCCACTGTGCAGCCCCCACTGCTGGCACTGTAGCCCCCACTGTGCAGCCCCCACTGCTGGCACTGTAGCCCCCACTGTTGGCACTGTAGCCCCCACTGTTGGCACTGTAGCCCCCACTGTTGGCACTGTAGCCCCCACTGTTGGCACTGGAGCCCCCACTGTTGGCACTGGAGCCCCCACTGCTGGCACTGGAGCCCCCACTGCTGGCACTGGAGCCCCCACTGCTGGCACTGGAGCCCCCACTGCTGGCACTGGAGCCCCCACTGCTGGCACTGGAGCCCCCACTGTGCAGCCCCCACTGCTGGCACTGGAGCCCCCACTGTGCAGCCCCCACTGCTGGCACTGGAGCCCCCACTGTGCAGCCCCCACTGTGCAGCCCCTGGAGCCCCCACTGTGCAGCCCCTGGAGCCCCCACTGTGCAGCCCCTGGAGCCCCCACTGTGCAGCCCCCACTGTGCAGCCCCTGGAGCTCCCACTGTGCAGCCCCCACTGTGCAGCCCCTGGAGCCCCCACTGTGCAGCCCCTGGAGCCCCCACTGTGCAGCCCCCACTGTGCAGCCCCTGGAGCCCCCACTGTGCAGCCCCCACTGTGCAGCCCCTGGAGCCCCCACTGTGCAGCCCCCACATCTCTGCGCACATGATACTCACCTAGCTTCACCGATGCCTGCTGACCGCGATATCCCCGCCATCTGTGCTCTGCCGGCATCCGGGTCCTGAGAGCGCCGCTCGGTGATGACGTCACTCGCAGCGACGCTCACAGCACCCGGATGCCGGCAGAACACCGACAGCGGGGATATCGCGGTCAGCAGGCAGCGGTGAAGCTAGGTGAGTATCAAACCATTGTATAGTCAGTGCTTTCCACGCAATGCAAGCGTGGAAAGCACTGACTATACATACAGGCTGCAGCTGCGGACCCGGCTCCTGTAACATGGGCTGCTCCCGCTGGTGATTGACAGCAGGATGCAGTGCATATTACAGGAGATAATGAGCGGCCCCACGTGACCAGAGCCCGCAGCTGCAGCCTACTCCTGGCCCCATTCAGCCCCCGGACACCGCTCCTGAGCCGCCATTCCCACCCCCAAAGCACACTTTCGCTTTTAAGACGCATCCCCCACTTTCCCCCAAAAGTTGGGGGACTAAAAGTGCGTCTTACAAAGCGAAAAATACGGTAAATAAAATGTGGTTTGCTTTTCATAAAAAATAAGATAAATCCAAACTGTAGGCAAAGAATTTGTGCTTTATGCAGCTGTCATCTAAATGGTTAACAGAAGCCGATTCAGCTACAGACAACCACTGATAAGAAAGACAGATACTTTATATGTAAGGCTGGCTTTACACCACGGTACAATCAGGTCAGGGGTGAACCTGACAGCCACGAACCCGATTTTACTGTAATGCAGCCCTATGGGGCTGGATGGAGCCGGATGGCAGCTATCTGCCATACGGTTTCCTTCTGTCCGGGAGGATCCGTGTGTAAAAATCTGCCCAAATTGGATCCTCCCAGATCCGGGGTAATCCGGCGCTCCCTAACATGGGAGTCTATGGGGTCGGATTGCCCCAAGGATCAGGGAACCGGGCATCGGCGGCTGAAGTTCAGCGCGAGCTACGCTCAACTTCAGCACCAGGGAGCTGTCCCCTGTGAAGTGGTTCAGCACCATTTCATAGGGGACAGCAACCTCAGCTGCGATCTGATGCATCCGGCTACAAACAGGACCAGAGGGCATATTAACCCTCTGGTTCTGATTGCAAATTGGGTCCGGGGCTGTCAGGTTCACCCCTGACAGCCCCAGACTTGATTTGCGCCGTGGTGTGAAGCCGGCCTAACACAGATGGCATCAGAAGTGGGGTTTTCCACAATCAGAAAACCCCTTTATTGGGTTAACTGTAAGGTGCAATCAAATGTATTACAATAATAAATATACATAACTTAGTATTGAGTGATTAGATACTATAATCATTAGTCATTAGAAAACACACTGCACTGTACAGCAGGGTAACTATAAAGTAAAGATAATTAATTAACAATGTAAAATAGTGAACCTAATGGTCCCATATTCACTCCTTATATATGTGATTATGAAAAAATAGCGTGAAGGATGTTGCAGCCATAATAAACACCTGACATCTATCTTATGAGAGCCCTGAACAGACTAGAAGAACACCTGACGCTGGCCGTGAGTGGATTCCGACATTTCTACTATCTTGGTTTGAGCGGTCCGACACAACATTTATTGAGCCACAATCTTGCGTCCGCTGTGTAACATCATAAGCGCGATGGGTTTTGAAGTTATAAAACAGTCATGTTGTAGTCCGTATCCCCTACAGGGTCATTATATGCCCAGAAAGGGTTTGCACAACTTAATTGGAATCTAGTCCATTTTTTTTGAACACTCGATAGTTTCATCCTGCGATGCGTTGATGCTTCTTGTAAGTACAACCCTATTTATTCCCTCAAGCAAGGAACACAATGTGACTTGTCTTCTTTCAATGATCTAGAAGCTGAAACAGGGGTCACACATCACTACCAGCAGCCTGGCAGGTCAGCCAATTAATTTATCGTTCTCTTGTAAAAAGTTCCTGAGATCCTTCTCTTGGCAGAACATTACAGAGTGATAATATCCCAATAAATGTCACCCTTGATCAGCTCAGCTTGCACCTCAACAAAACCAGCGAAAGGTCCAGTCTTGGCTGTATATTGCTTTTTTTATTCATCTGTTAAATAAGATAACTCAGTGCCTGATGGACAAATTCTACTTTTTATGAAAAAACATGATAAAAATTGAAAAACTGTCACAAACTACAAGTTCAATGCAGTAATATCAGGAATTGTCACCATTGTCTGCCTCAATCAACACTAGGATGGGTCTGAATTTTTTTATACTTTTTCAATAGATGTAAACATTAAAATAAAATATGAAAGATAATATAGTGATGCATTTATGACATCTGTTTTATTTGTGTAATTAATTGTGAGTGATTTTATTCACTAAATTGACATAAGAATTGGCACACTAGCACATTACACCTACAGGAGCTTTTCTGACCTCCCACCCTAAATCCATTGGCATTAAAGGGAAACTGTCACCCAGGGGCTGGCTGGCAGATTTCAGCCTGGGTGGCAAGCACAGTTCAGAAGCCCATTATGACGGGCCACCAGCCCCTCTGCCGCCTGAGGCGAAGTGAGGAGCGGGAAGGGGGGGGGGGCGAAGCCCACTTCCAATTTTTTTGGGAAAATTTCATTAAAAAAATACATTTAGGGACTGCATCTTTATTAACCCCTCGAGGCCATAGCGCAGCAGCATTGCAAGGGGGTAAACTCAGGTCACCTGAGGACTGTTCAGGTACCATGACCTGAGCTGTCCTCGGTTGACCTGAGTTAACCCCCCTTACAATGCCGCAGCACTCCGGCCTCGAGAGGTTAATAAAGATGCAGTCCCTAATTATTTTTTTTTTTTATGAATTTTTCCCCAAAAAAATTTGACGTGGGCTTCGCCGTATTTTTGTGTCTAGCCAGGTACAGCAGGCAGGAACGGGCTGCCTCCAACCCCCAGGTGCTTATTTGTACCTGCCTGGAAACAGAAATAGAAGGAAGCTCTTTTTCTTTTTCATTATTTCATGAATTTCATGAAATAAAAAAAAAAAAAACGTGGGGCTTCGCGCTATTTCTATGTCCAGCCAGGTACAGCTAAGCAGCTGGGGGCTGGAATCCGCAGCGCAGGGAGGCCCAAGCTTTCTGGGCACCCCCCACTGCAAATTGCAGCCCGCAGCCGCCCCAGAAGATGGTGCGTTCAGAGAAGCGCCATCTCCTGGCACTGTATCCAGCTCATCCAGGGCCCTGGTGCGGTGGCTCACTGGGTAATAAAGGGGTTAGGGGCCAGCTTTGTGTTATCAGCTGGCCCTAAGCCCAAAATTCATGGGGTAACGCCAATATTAGAGATGACCGCCATGAATTTCTAGTAAAGTTTTAAAAAAAAATAAAAAACACAACACACAGAAAAATTTCTTTATTAGAAAAAATTACAAAACAACATTTAGACTCCATCTTTATTAAAAAAAAAAAAGTCTTCAGTCCGACGTAGTCCAATCAGCTTTTCTTCTTTAGCTCAGCTACATCTCTGGTACAGAAGCTCTACCAGAGATGTAGCTGAGCTGTTCAGCACACAGGCGTGGTAAAGTGCATGTGAGTTCATGCAGCATAAACTCACATGAACCTTTCCCTGACAGCACCGCCGCCGCGGCTACTTATCATGAACAGCTGATCTGCATCAGCTGATCATTTGAAATAACCGGCGGGAAAGCCAGCGGTGAGACTTCACCGCCAGCTCTCCTGCTCTGTACTGCGCAACCTGCTCAATGATGCCCACTCATCGCTCCCCCCACCACCTCCCTGCCTGATACGAAGTTAGGACCGTGCCGGGGGGAGCAGCTCCAGGGAGCGAGGAGGGGGCATCAGGGATCGGGGAGCGAAGCACAAAGCAGGAAAGCCGGCGGAGAAGTCCTCTTCTTACCGCAGGTTTCCCCGCCTGTGTCTTTTGCTCCACAATCCCGATGCTGCGCTCCCTCCTCCCTGTAGTTGCTCCCCAGGCCTGGTACTAACATTAAAGCAAAGACCGCAGCCTTATCATTTCTAATGTGACGCATGGTGCCTGCAGATGCTTGCAGAGCGCCCATTGCCCGTCATGAGTGATCTGTGCGCATGCAGAGCCTGACATGCGCACAGATAACACACTCTGGGAACGCGACAGACAGGTCACTCATGGCGGGCAACGGGAGGGCACGGCGGTCTGCAAGCATCTGCAGACACCGTGCGGCCCATTATAAAAGATAAGGCTTCCGGCTCCTTGCAGATGTCCTCTGCAGAATGCTGCGGAGGAATCTGCAAATGTGAACCCAGCCTTACATTTACATGTAAGCAGCAGCAGGACAACAAACTCAGTCACACACACACAAGCAGTTCACTTACATTTACACAGGCGAGGTGACTCAGGCGAGGCACGAGGCAGGCAGCAGTAGTGCAGCAGCTCCCTACTTGTCTTTGCAGCAGCACCAGGCAGGGAGGTAGTGGGGGGACTCAGACTGGTCTGGCTGGCTTCAGTCCTCAGTCAATCCAACGAACGGCACTGCCTGTGGGGCCACCTGGCTGCCACCACCAGGCTCCAGTCTGTCTCACCGGCAGCAGAGCAGACAGCAGTGTAGCACAATCAAATTTCAAACAGTATGGCGGCCGTCACTGTTTGCGCTCCGCTCTGGAGGGACTGGGTGGGTTCACACAAGGTTCACTGCCTGCGTGCTGACATAGCACGCAGGCTACACACCGCTCTGAACCCTCCCTCCTCCCTGGTGCAGTGGCGCAGGCGCCCTCTCCACTCCCTGCATCCCGGGCCGCAGGCCAGCCGGGTGCCATGACAACGCACCCACTGCTGCCGGAAGCCCGGACCGGCCCCGCGGTGGCGCAGCCCAGTGCAGAGCTGAGAGCTCTTCTTAGCGGTGAGTGCGGCTGCGGGCGGCCGCGCCGACAGACGGCCACCCGCTAGCACTGACAACACAGTCAGTGGCTTAATCGCGCCCGGCGCCCGGCGTCCCGCCGGTTGCCTGGACAATGCAGCCCTTGCTGAGATATGAAGCGGCCGCACCGCGCTGACAGCTGCTCAGTTCATCTGATCCTTTTTCAGGGCGGCAGCCGGCAGTACCGGGCGGCCCTGAACTGCCATATACCGGCGGCCCGGAGGGCAGTTGCCCCCCAGGAACCCGGGCCAGTCCGCCCCTGCTGTCACCCCCTGGGCATTCTAAACTGTGCTCACCAGCTTAAACACAATGTAAATGGGGTTCCTGTAACCCCTCTGTGCCCAGACGTCCCCCTCATACCTGAGAAATCAACTTTTATTCTGTCCCACACTGCATCCTAAAATGCCTGGGAGGCCTGCTCTGCGGTCCTGGTGGATAAGGTCCTCGCCACCCCCCTGGCCGCAAAACTCGCCCTGCATTTTCAAAATTGTCGCCCCCTTCTTTGACCGGGCGCTGATTGACAGGCATACTTGCACCTGCGCTGTGGAGCGGGTCACCATGCTCCATTGAAGATAGTGCCGAAGTCTCGCGAGATTTGTGAAGTCTCGCGAGATTTGTGAAGTCTCGCGAGATTTGTGAAGTCTCGCGAGATTTGTGAAGTCTCGCGAGATTTGTGAAGTCTCGCGAGATTTGTGAAGTCTCGCGAGATTTGTGAAGTCTCGCGAGATTTGTGAAGTCTCGCGAGATTTGTGAAGTCTCGCGAGATTTGTGAAGTCTCGCGAGATTTGTGAAGTCTCGCGAGATTTGTGAAGTCTCGCGAGATTTGTGAAGTCTCGCGAGATTTGTGAAGTCTCGCGAGATTTGTGAAGTCTCGCGAGATTTGTGAAGTCTCGCGAGATTTGTGAAGTCTCGCGAGATTTGTGAAGTCTCGCGAGATTTGTGAAGTCTCGCGAGATTTGTGAAGTCTCGCGAGATTTGTGAAGTCTCGCGAGATTTGTGAAGTCTCGCGAGATTTGTGAAGTCTCGCGAGATTTGTGAAGTCTCGCGAGATTTGTGAAGTCTCGCGAGATTTGTGAAGTCTCGCGAGATTTGTGAAGTCTCGCGAGATTTGTGAAGTCTCGCGAGATTTGTGAAGTCTCGCGAGATTTGTGAAGTCTCGCGAGATTTGTGAAGTCTCGCGAGATTTGTGAAGTCTCGCGAGATTTGTGAAGTCTCACAATTTCTAATTGTCTGTTGTGAAAATACGAGATGTGCAGCATCTCAAACATCGGATACTGGAAGTCTGTGCTAGCATTTCTTCACCGGTGTTGCTATCAGTTTGTCAAGAGTGGGAGAAGAGGGTTGCACTGACAATCCAACACAATGGGCAGCACTTTGAACACATTTTGTAAGTGGTCATAAACTTGTAAATAACTCATGAAAGAATAAAGTTACGTTAAAACCAAGCACACCATTGTTTTCTTATGAAATTCTCAATATGTTTGATATGTCATGACCCTCTCCCCATTGAAAAAAACAATAGTTAGATCCAAAATGGCTGACTTCAAAATGTCCGACATGGTCACCGCCCATCTGGAAAAGTTTTCCTCCTCCCATATACTAATGTGCCACTAACAGGAAGTTGATATCACCAACCATTCCCATTTTATTTAGGTGTATCCATATAAATGGCCCATCCTGTACATATATACAGAGTGTTGTGAAAGTATTTGACCCCTTGAACTTTTCAACCTTTTGCCACATTTGAGGCTTCAAACATAAAGATATCAATTCTATTTTTTTTGTGAAGAATCAACAAGTGGGACACAATCGTGAAGTGGAACGAAATTTATTAGATATTTTAAACTTTTTTAACAAATATAAAACTGAAAAGTGGGGCGTGCAATATTATTCGGTCCCCTTGAGTTAATACTTTGTAGCGCCACCTGTTGCTGTGATTACAGCTGCAGTCTCTTGGGGTATGCCTCTATCAGTTTTGCACATCGAGAGACTGAAATTCTTGCCCATTTTCCTTACAAAACAGCTGGAGCTCAGTGAGGTTGGATGGAGAGTGTTTCCACTTTTCAGCTCTTTCCACAGATTCTCCATTGGATTCAGGTCTGGACTGTGACTTGACCATTCTAACACCTGGATACGTTTTATTTTTGAATCATTCCATTGTAGATTTTGCTTTATGTTTGGGATCATTGTCTTGTTGGAAGATAAATCTCCGTCCCAATCTCAGGTCTTTTGCAGACTCCAACAGGTTTTCTTCCAGAATGGTCCTGTATTTGGCTCTGTCCATCTTCCCATCAAATTTAACCATCTTCCCTGTCCCTGCTGAAGAAAATCAGGACTAAACCATGATGCTGCCACCACCATGTTTGACAGTGGGGATGGTGTTTTGAGGGTGATGAGCTGTGTTGCTTTTCCATCAAACATATCGTTTTGCATTGTGGCCATAAAGTTTGATTTTGGTTTCATCTGACCAGAGCCCCTTATTCCACATGTTTGGTGTCTCCCAGGTGGCTTGTGGCAAACTTCAAATGAGACTTTTTATGGAATATGTTTGAGAAATGGCTTTCTTCTTGCCACTCTTCCATAATAGGCCAGATTTGTGCAGTGTACGACTGATTGTTCTCTTATGGACAGACTCTCCCTCCTCAGCTGTAGATCTCTGCAGTTCATCCAGAGTGATCATGGGCCTATGCTGCATATCTGATCAGTCTTCTCCTTGTTCGAGATGAAAGTTTAGAGGGACGGACAGGTCTTGGTAGATTTGCAGTGGTCTGATACTCCCATTTCAATATGATCGCTTGCACAGTGCTCATTAAGGGTGCTTTCACATTAGCGTTCCCCTCTGCAGCGTTCTGCGGAGGGGAGCTGCAATGTAAGCGCAGCACCACAAGTTCCTATCTTTAGAATGGGAGCGCACGGTGCTGCGCTTGACTGCACATGACCGTGTGCACCCATTCACACCCATATCTGCCTGCGCACAAATCACCCAGTCTAGTTTGCACAAGAAATGCAACATGTTGCATTTCTTGTGCGGACGAGACTGGGTGATTTGTGCGCAGGCATCCGCCTGCGCACAGATCACATGTGGGAGTGAATGGGTGCGCACGGTCATGCGCAGTCAAGCGCAGCACCGTGCGCTCCCATTCTAAAGATAGGGACTTGCGGTGCTGCGCTAACATTGCGGCTCCCCTCCGCAGAACGCTGCGGAGGGGAACGCTAATGTGAAAGTAGCCTAAGATGTTTAAAACTTGGGAAATCGTTTTGTATCCAAATCCGGATTTAAACTTCGCCACAACAGCATCTCGGACCTGCCTGGTGTGTTCCTTGGTCTTCATGATGCTCTCTGCACTTGAAACAGAACCCTGAGACTATCCACACAGGTGCATTTATACGGAGACTTGATTACACACAGGTGGATTCTATTTATCATTACCAGTCATTTAGGACAACATTGGATCATTCAGAGATCCTCACTGAACTTCTGGAGTGAGTTTGCTGCACTGAAAGTAAAGGGGCCGAAAACATTGCAGCGCCACACTTTTAAGTCGTTCATTTGTTAAAAAAGTTTAAAATATGCAATAAATTTGGTTCCACTTCACGAGTTTTGCCCCACTTGTTGATTCTTCACAAAAAATATTAGAATTTATATCTTTATGTTTGAAGCCTGAAATGTGGCAAAAGGTTAAAAAGTTCAAGGGGGCCAAATACTTTCACAAGGCACCATTTGATGTCTCATGGAATACGGCAGGGCAAATTTTAACCCTTCATTCTCCCTACTTTAATTTTCTGAAATAATGCCCTTTGAGGTTTCATTGGCAGTGAGCCATAATCATCAACATTAACAAAAATAAACACTTGAAATAGATCTCTCTGGGTGTAATGACTCTATATAATGTGTGTCACTTTATGTATTGAATTACTGAAATAAATTAACTTTTTGAGGATATTCTAATTCATTGAGATGCACTAGTATATAATTTCTTGATAAATGGTTCTATTCAGCATTGCTGAGTCAATATTTCGTAGGACCACCATAAGTCTTTGAGGTATGTCACCAGCTTTACACATCTAGAGGTGACATTTTTTGCCCATCCTTCTTTTCAAAAAAGCTCTGTCAGTGAAATTGGCTGGAAACGTGCTGATCAGCAATTTTCAAGTCTTGTCACAGATTCTCAATGAGATTTAGGTGTGGACTGTGACCGGGACATTCACACACAATAAATAAGCTTTGATGTAAACCATCCATTGTAGCTCTGGCGATATGCTTAGGGTTGTTGCTCTATTGGAAAAGAATGTGACTGGATGATTGTCGTCACACACTAAGAGAAAAGCTGTATTTTGCCTCAATGAGGAAGACTTACAGAAATGGAAGAAAGGGAGGCAAGAATTACAGAAATTAGTTCAGAAATGGCAGAGAGGGAGAATTACAGAAATGAATGAATGTATCGATGTATGTCCTCTAAAGGAATCTTGCACTGTTTATCTACAATCATAAATTTTGCACACACACCCCATTTGACTGAGGATTTGTAGGGGGGTGTGGACTTGGAGGGGCAGGTTTGGAGGGGTGCGGGTTAAGAGGGGCAAGGGAGGGGCATTTTTAGGGAGGTGGGGGTGCAGGTTTGGGGTGGGTGCAGGGGGTCAGGTTTGGGGGTAGGAAACGTTTTGGGGTGGGGTGAGGGAGGGGCAGATTTGGGGGGGGGGGGGGAAGAGTACGGGTGGGTTGGGGGAGGCAGGATTGAACGGTATAGCGGACACACAATACACACACAGACATACACTCAGCCTATAACTAAGAACAGTTAGTTACTATGCCTGGGTTTATATATATATATATATATATATATATATATATATATATATATATAACACGCACATATATATATATATATATATATAATATATATATATATATATATATATATATATATATATATATGTGTATGTATGTATATGTATTTTGCACCTCTTTCTTAAAGAGAATATTGCTCTTTTACTTGAATGGATGCCGTTTTTCCTTTATAGAGCATAGCAATGATATCACCTATCTGAATTTTATGTCTTTTGATGGGTCTATTATGATATTCAGACATCTGGATATCTCATTTCATTAAAAAGAGTGTTTATAGTTAATAAAGGCATGCACAATCTGTAGTGAGCTCAATTCATCACACTGTGATAAAACCATGCATTCAGCAGCTGGTGTTAAATCATATACGTATTTAAGAAGTCTCTCTGCAGCTCATATATATAATGAGAGGCTTCCGGAGAAGATGGCCCACATGCACCTCCCTGTACCGCAAAGCATCAAGGATTATTAGTTTCCAAAAATCAGTCAGGACACTTGGCATTATGAGCAAACATCTTAAAGAAACCTATAATTATATATTTTTTCCATTAAGAAAAATATAATTACCGTAGGTAAAAACCCATGAAGATGTCTGTTATGCTTTATCGATTATCGTACCAGTTTCCATCTGAATTTGACCTCAATAACAATAACAATTCTAGTATAAAATATTACTAGCATCCATCATTTTTTACCTTTTTGGAAAATATCTATTCAATAAATGCAAAGTGTGTGAATAAGGGGTCTGTTGTTTCATGAATGAGTGTCAATTGGGGGTCCTATAGCTGTCATTAGGGGGTCTAGAAAAACAAAAAAAGTGTTATAGGGTCTTAACTGTGTGCAAACGTGAGAATAAGAGAGTGAGATCTGCTCACTTGATGGAGTTGTGAGAGGCTCAAGTCCTAAAATAAGCGGCTGCTGTGGCTTCACAGTATACAGAGATAAAATGAGGAGTCAATGGATGTAGTCCACTCTGCTGGTAATTCAATGGAGTTCAGGCCAAGGAGTGAAGAACATGTGGTTTATTAAAGTCAATGCATTTCCAAACCCACTGGTCTCCGTCATGAGAAACAGTTAACAGTTTTGTCATGATGAAGAGACCAGTGAGTTTTGAAATGCGTTGACTTTAGTAAACCACATGTTCTTCACTCCTTGGTCTGAACTCCATTGACTGACCGCAGTGCAAACTATGGTACATCCACTCTCTCCTATATTTGACCTCATTATGGGGTCTGTGACTATTGTGAGTCGCTGTGCAGTTATTATTGGAATGGGGTACAGTTGGCGCTGTTGTTGGGGATCCTGTGACTGACTGAGTTAAAGGCAATCTTTGTTAAGGTAGGGAAACCTTGCGAAAAGATGTTAACCACCCCTGTCTTACATTCTATTAAATGTAGCACTGTGCTTCACTGGACAGTATCAACCCTTTCCAAGCCATCACAAATCATATATGACAGAAGAGAGCTAGAGGAGGCCATAGGCACCAGTGCTAACCATTGCCTCATGCATTTATCCAGGGTTTTTAGGTGGTGAAGCATGCTGGGGGCTATTAGTATCATTCTAAATAAGCAATAAAAGTTGGTACAATTAACATATATAAATATATAATATATCACCTACCGGAGTGTGGGATTGTTCTGTCAGCTTTTTCTCCCACATTTTTAAACGCTGTTCTCGTTCTTTTAGCTCTTGTTCCTTAAAGCTCAAGTCTCGCTCCAGTTTCTTAAGCCTCTCCAGTGTTTCTTCAATTTCACATCTGCACAATAAACAAGGTGACGTAGATGTTATTTTACATATGTAGAATGTATAGTCTGCTTTATATGTACCTCCCATCTCCCATTACATGGGATATCATTGTGCTGGGACTTAGAGGCCTCTAGATCCGAGCTTCCTAACGAGATCCCAAATAAATCCCTAACCAATTTAAAGAAATTCACTGCGTAAAATGAGGTCTCAAAAGATCTGGTTAAAAATGTTAAATATTGGTCTCCATTCTGGAGTTCTCCATATGTTCTAAACATACAACTTCCAGGTGAACCCTCGTGGGCAGGGTCATCACTCCTCCGGTACCAGTCTGTGCCGTGTATTGTTCATGATTATTCTACTTGTTATCATGTACATTACACGTAAAGCACCATGGAATAAATTGCGCTATAGTAATAATAATAATACTACAGAAGTCAGGATATGACGGGAGGAGTCAGAATAGAAGCGGGGGCACTCAAAATGGGGTTCTTCAATTTAGAATTTAATATAAAGACAAACTCCATGCACAGAGGAATTAAAAGTACATTATAATTTATTAGCGCAAATCAGACCAAAGTAAGTAGAGGTCATTTATTTGTTATTTTTAAGTGGACCGTCAATATGCAAAAAAAAGGCAGCCGTAGACTATAATGACCCCATGTGGTATTTGTTAAAAACATATAGCACACATACTTCAAAAATGGAAATGTGATTCAAGCCTTAAGCTGGAAACAGACTATCCAACTTACATGCGAGTCTCTCGGACGAGACTCGGACAAGACTCAGATCAGTGACCCTGAACGACCTCTCCCTTTCTGGACAGGCGTGTCAGCTGCTTGTGTTTTTGTGCAGCATTACACTTCCATCCAGAGAGGGAGAGGCCGTTTAGGGTCACTGATCCGAGTCTCATCCGAGTCTCGGCCAAGAAACGATTGAAGCTTTATTCCTATCTTGGAAGCAGAACCTAAACAACATCCTACAAAAAAATGTGCAGGACAACAACTAATAATGAAAATAAATACATTTTATTAGGGATAACATTATGAAGCCACAAGTGTGAAAAGCGCGTCGGGTGAGTTCCAGTTCTAGTTGGTGAGTCTTTATATGCCACTGCGCATCATATCACCTGCTCTAAAAATTCTATTTGATTTTTTTCGTATGAAGTGTGCATACACGGCTATGATACTGGCTTTATTTATAGATATTTGCTCCTATCGATTTCTATGTGCCCTTTCAAACTTTATTTCCCCTCATATGAACATGACATTTTTTGTATTGATCTTTTTCTGTGCTATTTTTACATAAATGTCTGAATGTATACCTCAACTAACTAGTATTCATTTTGTGCACTTTTTTCTGTATCTTTAGTCCATCCCATGCAACATTTCCAGTAATACGGTAAAATGTATCTATTTTCGTTATTAGTTTTTTTGTAGGATGATGTTTAGTGTGCACATTTTCTCCTGATATACAAACATACGTTCTTCAGAAACAGAACCTGCAAAGCAAAGGTTCACAAATGTTTGTGTATGAGAGGTTCCTGGGGTCCAATCGGGCGTGTACAGTCAGAGCTGGGTGATCAGTTTGGTTTTCTCAAAGTGATGGACCAAGAATACAAAAAAATGTAAAACATTGCTTAGAAACAGAGGACAGGAAGAAACACCCATCAAGTAAAGTCAAAATACTAGGGTCCATAAAAAATAACCTTTATTGGCAATCCATTAAAATAAAGGCAGTAGTGAGACTGAGAGTATAATGAAGCAGTCTATAGTCAAACTACACGTTTCGGCACGTATGCCATCTTCAAGGTCTCTTTGAGGAAGGCATACATTCTGAAAGGCGTAGTCTGACTGTAGACTGCTTCATTATACAGTCAGACTACGTGTTTTGTCACGTATGCCGCCATCAAGGTATCCTGTCTGTAGAATGCATCGTTATACTATCAGTCTCACTACTGCCTGGACTTTATGGATTGCCAAATAAAGGTTATTTTTTATGCATACCAAAATTTGGCTTTACTTGCTGGATGTTTCTTCCATTCCTTCATTTGTATACGTGAGCTCCCGCCTCTTCTGTGTAAGTGCCTACGGGCAGAAAGATAAAGAAATCTCCAGGAGACTACTACTAAATGCTGAGCTGGCTTTATTTGTCTTTCTTATTTATTCATTGCTTATAAATGATTACTTTTAATCTTCATCTTCAAATCTTGGATTTCCGATATATTCTGCATATTCTAACTAGAGTTCTCACTCTTCAGATGTCTACTTGGCATTTCACACAGCTAAGATCTTTGGAAAATGTTCCTGATTAATTGATAGCATTAGTAGACATCTCAAGTGGAGACATCTGAAGTCCTGCACGAGGACATGACTTTAATATCAAGAAATGTGGATGCGCTATTTTCTCTTAACATTGTTACAATGGATTTAAGAGTAGACGTTTATTCTCAAACTCAGTGCTCATATTTAAGCCAATGCAAGTGGGATGATATTTTACATTGTGGGCCATCAAACACGAAACTATAGGACTCAAATAAACACCACTTTCCTCAGACGTATATGGTCAGAACCCTAACAGAAAGATGACTTTTTATTATACTTTTTATTTTTGTAATAAATGTGGGACAAGAGCGCACACAGACCACATGGTAACTTATTCATAGCTACAACAAAGAAAAAAACGTCCTTTCACAAAGGCCAATATTTTTTATCAGGCAATGTAGAAACATAGATTGGGTTACCGCTAGGAATTAAAATATACCCCACTGGTAATCGGTAGGCGGCCAGCTATGGGAATTGTTCCAGAAATAAGGATCTAAGCAACCTGATCAAATGCGAAGATGAATTTTTTTATACAAAGATTTTGATATCTCAGGTTTCAATTCTACATACTGTTCTTTTGACCTTTTTATATGCTCAGAGCAAGCCTACTTTTTTGGCAAATGCCTCTCCGCTGTCAACATTACAAAACCAGATAGATGGCCACCTATCACTTAAGACAGATTCGCTACAGAAGCAGAGAACAGCAGAGAGGTTTGATCTTACCAAAGTAAAGGCTGAGACGGTGGTGAATCCTCATTAAATAGTACTTACACAATGAAAGGTAAAAATATAAAGAAAGAGCCCCCCCCCCCACCTCCACCTTTATTTTTACGGCGAAAATATAACCAATTCACTTCCAATAGCACATGGAAAATGGTTGTTATTTCATTACGGCCGTTCCATTGTTTTCTCATGAGCAACTACTAACGTGATTGAAGACCAAAGACTGAACTGATTAATGTAAACTGGAATAATATAGTAAAATAAAAGAAGTAAAAACAAATTATGAAAAATTAAAAGCAACAAAGAGCCAACACAAAATTATAAAATACCTCCTACTTTATTATTATTATTATTATTATTATTTTCCTTTTTAACCAACTACACTGGCTGCTTCTGACCATAAATGAAATCCAAAAACAGAAATTGTGTTCTATTTTTTTTTAGGAATATTTTACATCAAGAATCCTTACCATCAGAGGCAGGATTACAATGACTGATAACACCTCTATACACAGCTGATATAGCAGGATCCACCAATCATAAGAAGTGGTCACAGCTTTCTCTTACCTCCCAATTGACCTGTGCACACCCTCATTCAATTCTTCAATACAAAAGGAAGGGTAAGGTCGTAGTCTGACCACTGTGACTGTACATGTGTTGTTTCCTGAAACTACAGGAAGTTGGGGTCTAAAAATGCCTCTATACCCATCACTAGTGCAACTGCACTTGGGAAAATTGTGCAGAGTTTTGGGCTACAGTGTATAAGAAAAACATAGATGAAGTAGAGTGAGTGTAGAGAAGAGCGACCAAGGTTATTAGAGGATTGGGTGATCTTCAATACCAAGACAGGTTATTAAACTTGGGGTTATTCAGTTAGGAAAAATGAAAGCTTAGGGGCAAACTTATTACAATGTATAAAGATATGAAGGGAAGGTATAAAGACCTTAATAATCATCTTTTTACTCTTAGTCCTGCAACGGGGACAAGGGGGCATCCTCTACGTCTGGAGGAAAGAAGGTTTAATCATAATCACAGACGCGGATTCTTTACTGTAAGAGCAGTGAGACTATGGAACTCTCTGCCACATAATGTTGTAATAGTGGAGTCACTACTAACATTTAAGAAGGGTCTGGCTGTCTTGTTTAAAAAATATAACATTATCAGTTATGTACATTAGATTCTGTGATAGGGCGTTGATCCAGGGAAACAGTCTGATTGCCGTATGTGGAGTCAGGAAGGAAGTTTTCCCCTAATTCAGGAGACTCTGGCCAGTCTCACAAAAAAGATAGTTTGGGCATTGCCCAAAGTGTGATCTTAAAGGAACAGATATGTACCACGGCCTGTGGGATTGTAGGGAGTCGCGAAAATTACGGGAGAGGGTGAAGGAGCTAGTGAGGGAAATGGTGGGAGTGGAAATACCAATAAAACCAGCTACTTGGCTCTTGCATGACTTGGAAGGAACGGGGGTGGGGAGGGAGGGAATTCCCATCTTTCATATCACAGCCCTAACAACGAAGCAGGTGATACTAAAGCACTGGATAAATAAGGGGCAACTACCAATGAGGGAGGTGGTGCAGAGATTGTCTCATGCAATGAGGTTGGAACAAATAATAGCAGAAAAGGCGAAGGAGAGGGAGACAGAGAAATTTTTCAAGAGATGGCGCAAATTTATCATTACACAACTGTCTAGTGAGGATATCAAACGAGTGGTGAAACCGTTCTGCAATACATCATGGTATTGGTTGGAAGATCTGGGGGGCACTCTAGGGATATTGGAACTTAAAGACTGAATGAATACACCTGTACAGGAAGGGTAGGGGAGGAGGGAGATCGGATGTTATAAAAGGGAACAGACTGGCCTTTAGTCTGGAAGGGAAGTCTCGGAGGAGACAGGTACGGGGAAAGAAATGTGTACTGACGAAATAATATGTAACGCATATCACAAAAAGGTTATGGAAACTGCATGATTGTGAGCGGATATTTTGGTCTTTTGGGAAGGGCGGGAGGAGATGGGGTAAGGGGGGTTGGGAACATTTACATTCTAATGTTTATAATTTAAGAAGATTTTGAATTGTGAATTGTAAACTGGATATGAAATCTGGAAATGGCTGGTTTTACTTTGATGTATGCTGAAAAAACCTGAATAAAAATTATTTGGAAAAAAAAAAAGATAGTTTGGGCAAGATTTTTTCTAATATCTATGGGTTTTTAATTTACATGAGTTGAGAGCTCGAAAAAGGATATACTCCTCTCTGCATGTAAAGCCCCGGTCACACTAAGCGAGATCGCTAAGTCACAAATTTGGTGACGCAACAGCGACCTTGCCAGCGTTGTCGCTATGTTTGACACTTAGCAGCGACCAGGCTCCTGTTGTGAGATCACTGGTTGTGTCCGGAGTCGCCTGGACCATTTTTTGATCGTTGGGGTTCCACTGAGCAGCATGCATCAGTGTGTTTGACAGGGACAACGACCAACGACCTAAATACTACAGGTCTGAGAAACAGGGTCCCAACGACCTCCATATCATTCCTGATCGTTGCTGCGTCACTGGTGAGATCTGACTGTTTAACATCTCACCAGCGATCCCAACAGCGATGCACCAGTGATCCCGGCAGGTCGGATTGCTGGTGCGTCGCCAAGTATGACGGTACCCTTAGGCTGTGTTAATTAATGTTTTTGAGGGTAAATAAATGTGCAGTCTGCACTGGTATCCTTGACATAAAAGTAAGATAAAAGACCCCCATTACAGGTTAATGGGATGCCCTATACTTTCTATGGCTCTGAAAGGAGCAGATTCTTCGATGGTAGCATGAACAAAGCCTAAAGATAAATTCTTCAAAAATATGTGACAGATAATAATAATTATTCATTTTTATAGCGCTATTAATTCCTTAGCGCTTTACATACATTTGCAAGACACTGTCCCCATTGGGGCTCACAATCTAACAGATATATCTAGGCAAAAAAAAACCTATTTATATACATTTATTAGATTGAATTGCATATTGATTCAGTGACTTGGTTGGTAAAATGATGTTGCTCCCTACTATGTATAGGCTCTAGCTCAGGCATAAGCCTATTTTGTTATTGCATAAAATTCTGTTTTAGATCCAATATTTTCCAGGAAAAAATATTGTTGCACAATATTAGCCTCTAGTAGACAGACATGAAAAAGAATAGAGTCCTCAGTGAAAAATGTCAACTACAGTACTCTCATCTTTATTTTTTCTATCCAATGATATAATGACATAAGAGAGATCACAGATGTGTACAGTGACCGGCTCCAATGATCACAAGTTGTATGGAAACAATATTACTGGAGCCAGGTAACCAGAGATCATTGGGGGAACAGAGAAGATTAGGAATGGGACCATCGAAGGATTGAAAAAGTGAATTTACTCTTTACTCCTTGAATGTAGCTCGGGAAAGAAAAAATGACTACATGCTGCGAAAGAAAAATGTTGAAGTTTGTATTCCTCAACAGTAGGTGGAGCAAGACATTACTACTAGCGTGTAGAGTTCATGAATCTACAGCCGTTTCAAAATGGGAATCTTGCTATTTATACTTGCACCACGTGACCCCGCTACAGACCTGGAGTCACTTTTTCCATTTGTACTCCTGCAGCTCCAGGCTCCTAAACTTGATTGTTATTGACTGTTGTTAGTTTGTTTGTGTGCGCCTGGTCCCGAGTATCCTCTACGTTGTTAGTATTTGCCGAGTTTCTGAATGCTCGCTCACATTTCATTACAAGCTTTGAATATTTCGGTATCTCTGGAACAGTTTTCCCTGGACGAGCTCCATAGTTTCTTAATATAGCCTGCAGTGGGAAACTTGTGGTACCAATCCCCCTGATGATTACAGTGCGGTTTGTAATGTTTCTTCCCAAATACTAAGAGGAGCAGGAGTGGGTGGAAGAGACGGAGGATGGGAAATTAAACTGCAAATATAAATATATAGATATATATTTATATTCATGGAAACTTTTACTGCATCAAACTTTTTCGGGGGGCAAGTTTTGGCAATAGGTGTTTTGCAAATATAATGTATTAGTGCTGATATCCTACCAACAATGAGGCCAACTCAATTTTAGGTCAAGATTTTGATTCTTCAGGATGGCAAAGAGCAGACTTTGAATATGGCAGCGGTGAGCATGAATTTCCGGTACTATAAGTACTTCACTACTGATATAAGGCTCATCTGTGGAGCTGCCACTGATCTCATAGGTATCATGTTCCATTGTTCCAACTACATTAGTGTTTTACCTATATGCCAGCCATATTCCTTATATGTGTTGGCTCAAGCCCTTTAATATTAGTGCAGTTAAGGCTTTTAGCAGATCACGTAACGTCTAGCCACAGGATCATCAAGAAACAGCTGATCTTGTTTTGTACGATGGTGGCTGGGAACATTGTGAATGGCCAGTATGTATCATGGGTCAAGGAGGTTGGTATTTTGTCAACATGTGGAGGAAGATCAACTTTTGAGCCCCCTCCACACATGTGGACCCTTTCCCAGGATGTTAATTCTGGTCCTTCAGCTCTATTCCCTGCCAGAGCTACCTTCTCTTGCTTGACTGATTGCTCCTTTGGCTGACAATCAAGCAGGAGGAGGTGGCGCAAGGGGAAGTAGAGCTGGAGTGACGCAGGCTTCAGGTCTACAAATAGATCTTCAGTCTCATTTGCATATCAATTCAAACACTGATTTCTCAGTAACTGAGGAAAAGACTATCTAGGTTAAGGTATTGCTGGGCTTGTTTTTGAAAAAGCCACATGCACATTTATATAGCTTGGGGGAGGGGGACCTGCTGACAGATTCCATTTCCAACATAGTTCATGACACCAAAAATGAATTATTCTTACCTCCATTCAGCTTTATTATGCAGAAAAGAATTGCATTGGTCTGGCAGCTTGCTGTCATTTGACATACATTCCAAGTTTGAGATAATCTGTTTAAATGATGGCCTTTTCTAGGAAATATAAGCATTGGAGGAAAACTGGTATAAATAAAAATGTAGGCATAAAACGTAAATTGAGCATTGCAAAAGTTTGTTCTACTATGGAAATATGACATCAGTGTTCAAAGTATGTGTTGTTGAAAGCAACAAAGAAAAGAAAAAGATTTACAGATGGATATTACGGTAGATCTAGTGCAATGAAAATGATCTTTCTCACTACCCTTTTTCAATCTTTCATTTAGTTTCTTTTTTAGCGGGTATGTGTATTTTCTCTGTGATTGATGACTGTGAAAGCTATTCCTGGTGTAATGTTAACGTTTTCCTATGTCTCAAGCAAATAAGACTTTCTCTCCTCTACTTCTCACTGTCACTAATAAGCAACAAATAGCAGCAGCAGCATCCCCCTCCTCTCCCCACCAACAGTTTCCAGTTTTACAATACACAGACTATTTCAGATTTGAAGAGAACCTGTCATCAGGATTTTATATCCTAAACTAATGGCATGTATAGAATGGTGTTTTAATCCTTATCTTTTTTGTAGAAATCTGCTTTGCTGCTTTAGAGAAATCCATAGTTGAAATTCTATGCTAATGAGTTGCAAGCAGGGCTGCGGAGTCAGCGTCAGTGCCCATTTTGGGTGGAGTCGGAGTTGGATTCAGTGGAATTGAGGTGTCAGAGTTGGAGTTGAATGCCATGGCTGTGAAGATGAAGTCATGGAGTCGGTGTCTATTTTAGGTGCAGTCAGAGTCAGGGTAATTGAAGAGTTGGATGTTTGGCTTCCTGACTACACAGCCCTGATTGCAAGTGCAGTGGGTGAGCACAGCACGCACAGCTCTTTGCTTCTCTGTCTTCTCCTGCCTTCTGTCTCTAAAGGTCCCGTTACACTTAGCGACGCACCAGCGATTCCGACAATGATATGACCTGGTAGGATCGCTGGAGCGTCGCTACGTGGCCACTGGTGAGATGTCCAGTCAGATGTCAACAGCGACGCAGCAATGATACAGCGGTTGTTGGGACTCTGTCACTCTGACCTGTACTATTGAAGTCGTTGGTCGTTGTCCCCGTCAAACACACCGATGCATGCTGCTCAGCGGGATCCAACGATCAAAAATGATCCAGGACATATCAACACATCCCCATCTCACAGCAGGGGCCTGGTCGCTGCAGCGTGTCAAACATAGCGAGGTCGCTGTTGCATCACAAAAACTGTGATGTATCTGGGATGTTGCTAGCGATCTCGCTTTGTGACGGGTCACTATAATATGAGTGTCCGGTCAATCAGATAGGAAGCAAGCAGTGGGCAGGGAATAGGGAGAGAGACAGGAGAACTGTAAGTGCAGTGCCTGCACACTACATTTCCAACTCATTAGTATACCATTTCAATTAAGGATTTCTCTAACAGCAAAACAAATTTCAACCAAAAGGAAAAGATTTAATCAGCATTAAAACAACTTGACATACAGTGGACTGAAAAAAACCTTGCCTGATTTCTTATTCTTTTGCATGATTGTCACACTTAAATGTTTTAGATCACAAACAAATTTTAATACTAGATAAAAATAATGCAGGTATACAGAAAATGCAGTTAATAAATGAAAATCTTTATTAAGGGTAAAAGAAATCCAAACCTACAGGGCCCTGTGTGAAAAAGTGATTTTTTCCCCACCCTTAAAATAGAAATTAACGAACTTATCACATCTTTGGGAAGCGAGTTCAATTTCCCTAGCCACACACAGGCCTGATTACTGCAACACGAGTACTCAAGCAAGAAATCACTTAGTGATCCTGACCTCACAAACTGACCCCCCCACCCCCCGCATCTTTAGACCTGTCCCTGCACCCCCTCTTATCGTTTCTAGCCATCCCTTTTGCAGAAAAAAATCGATTTTGTAAAGTAGAGAAAAGTTTATATTCACCTCTGTCCTGTGAGTTCTCTGTTTCTGAATTAGTCTCAAAGGCGTGCCTGTCTGCTGCTCCCTTGTAATTATGCACGCCCCTCTCAGGTTGCTGCCTTGCTAAGAGCCTGTCCGCGCCATGAAAGGGGGCGGGGCTACCGGCATGTCGCGATTTAGCCCCGCCCCTTTCATGATGCGGCCAGGCTCTTAGCAAGCTGAGAGGGGTGTGCATAATTACAAGGGAGCAGCAGACAGGCACGCCTTTGAAACTAATTCAGAAACTGAGAACTCACACAGGACGAGGTGAATATATCTTCTTCTCTACTTTACAAAATCAATTTTTTTTCTGCAAAAGGGATGGCTAGAAATGATAAGAGGGGGTGCAGGGACAGGTATAAAGATACGGGGGTCAGTTGGTGAGGTCAGGTTCCATTTAAATAGGAGCTGCCTGACAAAGTGAAGCAGACCGAAAGATGTTCATAAGCTAGACATCATAACACTATCCAAAGAAATTCAAAAACAAATGAGAAACAAAGTAATTAAGATCTATCAGTCTGGAAAAGGTTATAAAGCCATTTCTAAAGATTTGGGACTCCAGAAAACCATAGTGAGAGCCATTATCCACAAATGGTGTAAAAATGGAATAGTGGTGAACCTTTCCTAGAGTGGAGCATAAAAAGAGACTGGACAAAAATGGTCGATGGCAGAGACCCAAGATAAAAACCAAAAAGCAAAAAGAACATAAAGGTTCATCTCAGTTTTGCCAGCAAACATCTTGATGATCCCGAAACCTTTGGAAAAATACTATGAGGACTTATGAGACAAAAGTTGAACTTTTTGGAAGGTGAATTTCCTATTACATCTGGCGTAGAAGTAACATAGCATTTCAGAAAAGGAACATCATACCAACAGTACAATATGGTGGTGGTAGTGAGATGGTCTGGGGCTGTTTTGCTGCTTCAGGACCTGGAAGACGCTGTGGTAGATTGAACCATGAATTCTGCTGTCTACCAAAAAATCCAGAAGGAGAATGTCCAGCCATCTTTTCATGACTTCAAGCTGAAGCGCACTTGGGTTATGCAGCAGGACAATAATCCACAACACACCAGCAAGTCACCTCTGTATGACTTAAGAAAAACTAAATTAAGACTTTGTTGTGGCCTAGTGAAAGTTCTAAACTTAATGATTGAGATGCTGTGGCATGACTTTAAATAGGCGGTTCATGCTCGGAAACCCTCCAATGTGGCTGAATTACAACAATTCTGCAAAGATGATTGGGCCAAAATTCCTCCAGAGCGTTGTAAAAAACCCACTACCAGTTATCGCAAACTCTTGACTGCAGTTGTTGCTGCTTAGGACGCACCAATCAGTTATCAGGTTTAGGGGGCAATAACTTTTTCACACAGGGCCCTGCAGGTTTGGATTTCTTTCTCCCTTAATAAAGACCTTCATTTATAAACTGCATTTTGTGTTTTACGTCTGGTATCTTTATCTTATATTCACATTTGTTCAATGATCTGAAACATTTAAGTATGACAAACATGCAAAAGAATAAAAACTCAAGAAGAGGGAAACACTTTTACACCACTGTACATTCCATTACTTTGGGGTATAAAACCCGATAACAGTTCTTTGATATAACATTACTGTAATTCATATTGTACTTCGTAATGAACCTGTTGACTCGTTCCTTTTTTCTTTTCTGTTATGCTCTAAAATTTAATAAAATTTTTATTGGTTAAAAAAAAAATCCCGATGACAGGTTTTTTTTTTTATAAGGTTTGTGAACAAGAGAGATTGAAAGGTAGGCAAATACTAAGATACATGAGTTTCACCAGTTTGTATTTACTATTAATTTATGTTAAAAGCGTATCATTTTAAACCTGTAGTACAGGCTCATAAACATAAATGAGTAACTGCAATTCATACAAAGATATTCTACATGCTGTGAAAATAACTATATTACAATTAAGAGAGATCATAACCTGTAATTGCAAAGGTTTTACAGTAACATAGTAACATAGTAATACACAATGAGCTATGCAAAAATAAACAACTTATTAACAACCGAACTATAATACTACTGCTAAATCAATATACAATGTGTTAAATAACCATAAAAGAAAACCTTTATTATTTTACAGATTACGTACAGATTAGATAAAGTATACAGAATAATATTTAATATAAAGGGTAAAGAAAGCTAGAAAACACAATGATGACTTCTAAAGAGAGGCAAAAATTAAGATGTTGGATTTAGCAATTTACATGCAGATATGGCAGTACATGTTAAATCTATGGAGAAGTGGGGGAGCAGAACCTGCCAGACATTTTGGCACTTTGTGTGGATAAAATAAATAAATTTTAATTTCTAAATTGTCTCTTGAGTAGCTCACAACTCTGCGGTCTCCTTACTTTGAATTCTGGCAGGAGAGACTCTCCCCTTTTGACTGACAGTTCTGGTGAGAACCAAAACTGTATGTAGGATTAGCAGAACTATAAAGCTCAGCACAAGGTCTGCTGTAACATGTTCGGTGGTTTATTCTGAGTCTATGCTGTTATTCCTGTATTTACATATAGAGATAACAAGGCATTTTGACAAGCAAACGGTTTGGAAAAGTGAAGGCATGATATAGGGTTGCGGTGCTTATGATTCTACTGAAATAACAGCAGCTTGTTCAGGAGCTGTGAGGGAGGGGGATGAGGTTGAGCAGCTAACTACTATAGAAGTCAATAGGTTGGAGAGAGTTGACTTGTATGTTAAAGGGAACCTGTCACCTGGATCTAGCCCTCTCTGCTATCACTATCTGTCCCTGCACCTTCCTAGCTGTTACCTCAACCATCCCTCTTTGAGCTAAAGGGCCCTATAGCAATTTAGAAAAATGAATTCGAACTTGCATATGGTCCCCATGTAGGAGACTGGAAGGTGGGTTCTGGGCTCCATGAATCCCTACTTGTGGTGTCCAAGCACGCCCCGCTTGGCGTCATCCTTCTTGCTGCTTTGCCGCCTCCATTTGGAATCTCCCGCCTCTTAGCCAGTGTAATGCCCGGGCCAGAACGTCATATCATCCCAGTGCATTATGGGCTTCATGCGCTAATGCGGCCTGGCTTCAATTGCGCATTGCGTATGCGCAGAGCCGGGCCGATCACGTTGGTATCGCCATATGCACCAGGGCCGATCAAGTGATACAAGCCCGTAATGCATCGGTCTGGATATGACGTTGCGGCCCGGGCATTACACTGGCTGAGAGGGGGAGATTCAAATGGAGGCGGCAAAGCAGCAAGAAGGATGACGCCCAAGGGGCGTGCTTGGACACCACAAGGAGGGATTCATAGAGCCCGCCTTTCCAGTCTCCTACATGGGGACCATATGTAAATTCTGATTCATTTTTCTAAATTGTTATAGGGCCCCTTTAGCTCAGAGAGAGATGGTTAGGGAACAGCTAGGAAGATGCAGGGACAGCTAGTGATAGCAGAGAGGGCTAGATCCAGGTGATAGGTTCCTTTAAGAGAGAACTCCTCTTCTGAAATGTAACTACAGCACACTCTCAGCCAGGGTCTGGAAACTAGCTGTACATTTGAAAGATAAAATTCTCAATAAAGCTGCACAACAGCAGATAAAAAAAATCAAGTCAAATGCAAACTTGCTTATTTTTATGCCGTCTAACTAATTAAACTATTTGAAACATGAGAATATGCCTATAATCTGTTTTGATGTAACCTTTGTTCCCCATCATCATCATTGATCAATTAAGTATACGCCAGCATTCTGGACAGTAGATTGTTGGTCATCTGTCTCCATTTAAAAAAATACGAGACGTATACAGTCTCTCATAATTTGGTAAAGCCTTTTGTTTTCAATGACTCTCCTAGTACTAGTGGTTTTTTTTCCACGTTTGACACAGCTACACCTGCCGCTATATCATACATGGTGAAGATACCACAGTTGCCAAACACCAATCACAAACTAAGGCAGAAATATTATGGTATTGGGAAAACATATTAATGCAAGATCAACATCATTGCAGTAAAGAATAGAAAGATAGATAAGAATGTAACATTTCAGTTTGATGTAGAATCAGAATAGAGTAAGCTCCAAATACCTTTGCCTCAGCATCCCAGCACAGGCGCATCAATTCTGCAAAACTTCTAGGGGCAGGAGCTGGGAATGGTTAATCTCTGAAAACAAGAGAAACAGACACGTTTTTGTTCCCAAAGGGTCCACAGTAAAGAAAACACTGAGGAACTCATTGGGAAATACATAATCCAAACTTTTAAAGGGTTCCACTAAAGTAACAACCAGGTTTATCACCTTCTAAAAGGTGTTCTGTGTATTTTCATTCCTGGAGATATTTTCAATCACTAATTGACAATCTGTGGATGGTGAGATCTTGATAACTCCACCCAAGGCCCCCTCTTGAAGTGTATAGATGTAAAATCCTTATTCTGGCAGTATCTTATCAATAACAGGGAGATATCTTGAGCTCAGATGTTATTATGGAAAACACTATTCATCATGCTCATCATGTTTTGATTTTTTTTTTGTCTTTGGTTTATTTAATGTATTATAGAATTACATAGAATTCATCTAAATATCTGTTTTCTTTAAACAAAAAAAAGTAAATTAAAATTGTCTATTTGTTTTTTAGTTTGTCGACATGGTTTTAAGGGTGAATTGAAACATATCTCTGATGCCATTTATTTTATTAATGGCTATAAACTTATTTTTTTAATCCAAAATAATGGAATTTTAATGGAAAGCTAATGATAAACTGTACATAATGAAAAAAAAGATCTCAACGTAGCTTTTGTTTTACATGGTTTTACCATGTTCAGTACATTATACTTTCACTCGTTAATGTTTTACGTTACAGAGACATCTAATTACTTGCTTTTCGTGAGAATGTCAGTAAGGAAGGATGATCTAATCTAATTACTATCTTGGGTCAGATTGAAAAGGTTTCTTTTTAGGGTAGATCATCTTATTTTATGGGATTTCTGCCATCCTCTGCATCAAAATGGGGAAACAGTGTAAATTTCACACTTTCCTTTGTTTTCTTTATTCGGTTGACCTCAATAGTAGTTTTTTTTTGTTATTTATATTGCTTCCATATTATTGTTTTTATTACATGATACTGTACATTTATCAATTACATGGTACGGGTATAATTACCACCTTACCCAAATCACAGGCTTTTTCTGACGATCGCACCTTTGGTATATGCTTTACCAAATGCATCACTTTATATAGCAAAAAAGTGAGTTTACTGCACTTCCTAACACGTGAGTGTGTGCATGTGCATAACTGAACATAACTATACTATAATAAAGAGACACTTGCACTCCTCCCATTACCTGTAGGTGATTTTTATTCTCTATTACCAGGTTCCTTTTCGCCCATATACAAGAGGTGAATTAGTAGGGACCCAGTAAAGAGATACGCCGTGATGTTGGCTCACATAAAATTGGCCTTTTTTTATATGGTAAGTATCTCCATTTTTTTCACCCTAAAATGTGTCTGGGATTCTGGATGAGGAGGAATAGCCATTTTACCTCCATTCTTTTGTGCTATTTATTGCAAGAAAGGTAATTGTTATTAGATGGATGGATAGTCCATCTCCAACAAGCCCCATGTGGATCAAGCTCTACAACATAATCCTGTCTTACGAACATTTTATTTATAAAGCAAGAAACACATTGACAAAATGTAAAAATATTTGGTGAATATGGATGGAGTCTCCGATGACCAGAGTATCAGAATGTCCATTAAGGACCTGATTGACCGGGCCTGAGTGATTAGTGTGGGAGGAGGATTGTGTACAGTGACAATTGTATTTGTTCTATTTTCTATATGAAGACGTTCATGAGTTGTTCCTTTCTTCTTTTATTTCCTTTCCCATTTGTATATAGTTTTGCTCGTTAACTTTCTAATATGTACTGTTAGATTGTCTGTTGTAATATAAATGCTGGATAACTTGTTTGTACTTACTTTTTTTTTAAACTGGTTTTATTAAAATATAAATTTAATTTTTTCATGTTTTCTTTAGCAGTAATGCGTGTCCATATTCCTATATTGATTGTTTGCATGACTTAGCATTTCAGAGTGCATCAGAGTGCATTACAGCAGTTTATAATATTAAATTAGGAGTATCTATAGAAAAGGTCAAGTGTGCATTACAAACACATGGTGTATAGTTTTTTTTTTCTTTGCTGGGGCACTTTGCTAAAGGAAACATGTTCCATGATATCAAATCTATGGGAGGGGCTGAAATAAATTACAGGTATTATTATTATTATTTTATTTATTATATAGCGCCATTTAAATAGACATTCAAAATAGCTAATCCTCCCCTGTGTCAGGGACTTTTTTTTATCCAGTTGAGCACCAGTCGAAAAGTGCATGTGGGTGCGAGTACAGGTATTGATTTTTTAGGACACCAATAAGGACTATAGTTGAAAAAACATATTCAATATCATACATTTAATTTTTCTGATCAGCTGCTTAATATGTCTCTAAGAATAATACTACTTGCTTCCTATTATAGACAGAAAATATATAAATATATTTTATTATCAAAGACATGACTCAAAGGCCTGGGTCGTTACAATAAAAAGAGTGGCAATAGCAAACTTCAAAGTCATGAAATAAAATATAACGTGGCTAATAATTGTAAATAGTAAAATCTAAAGAGAAAAAAAGTACATATTTCTAATGTTTTATACTGTGTATTGAAGTATTATATAGACTTACAAAGTAAATTCCATTGCATGTGGAGCAGTAGAATTACCAAAGTGTTCGCTTTGTGGCTGACCTTCACACAGTGAAGGTCGATGATGACGACTGGTGCAAAGGTAGGAAAAAAAATAAGAAAGTAGCCCATGGCAACCAATAATCTTGGCGTAGGATTCTTTATAAAAAGCCGATTGGTTTTCATTTGCGGTATTTTTCATGCCTCCAGTTTTGTATCCAGAAATGGACAAGGCTCAAGATGACAACTCAAACTCCGCATTAAATCATGATATTGGAATAGCTTATTATAATCTTTTTTTAACTAAAAATATGTTGTTAATATTCCATGGTGCAAACCCCACACAACAAAACGTTTAAGAAAGTTCTAAAGTGCAGAGAAATTTCCCGTCTGGTTTTTCTAGCATAGGAAGTGTTTACACCACTAAAGACTTCATTCAATGGAATAGCTTTGAGGAGGAACCTTGCCGTTCAGCCGCAGCCTTCCAATACATGTTATGAACATACCTTTAATGTGGAGTTGAACATCCTGCGGGAGGCTAAACTGTAATTTTCTTTATTTTTTTTTTTTTCTTCTTTTATTTTTGAAACTCTCATCTAAAGTGACAGCTTCTTGTAGTAAAACGTCTCCTGCTGGGAGAGTTAAGTTGAAGTAGCTGAAGGTCTCTCACTAAAATATCAACTCCTGGCCAGTAAAAAGATGCCCAAAATCGCGGGAGACGGAGTTAAACTGGTCCCCTACCTTGGACGCAATGGCTCCTTTCATCACGAAGAGCAAACCCCCAGGTTACCCTATTGAGACTGAGAAACTAGTACAGTAGTTCTACAATATTTGATCTACAGCATCACGATGTGAAGCCGCAACAATTAGATGTAAAGGGTCCATTCATGAGGAATAACATCACTTTGACCCTTTGTGTTAGCTCCTACTGGTAATCTTTCCATAAGCGTTGAACTTACTTTCAATTTGAAGAAGATGAAAAAGTCTTTTGCAAACCCCCAATACTGTTTTCATATCTATCAACTGTATCTGAGCAAAAAAAAGTAGCCTTACCTCATTTTTTTCTACCACGAGCCAAGCCACTTGCAGTCCTTCCAAGCCTTTAAAAGGAACCTCTCTTGTTAACATTTCCCATAAAACCTAAAAAAAAGAACATAAACACAATTCACCGCATTTACTATTAAAACTGTAGAATTTACATAAATAACTGCACAAGGAGCACAGGCTAACAGAATACGGATATATTCAATAAAATCTGGATCATAAACGACTGGACGGCAGATTTAGCGTCAATTTATAATAGAATAAACACCAATATTTGCGTTGACAAAATATTGTTTAATTGCAGAAAAAATAAACAAGTAAATTATTTTATTGCATAGCCGAAAAAAATACTTACGTAACTTATTAATCAATGTCAAATTACCAATGTAAAATACATTTAAAAAAACAATTATTTAAAACAAAATGTTCAATGTATTGTTTTTATTTAATGAGCGCACTGAAGAAGGGGTGATACATGGCGCTAAATATCCAAAAGAATAGAGAATTCACAAAGTTCAAAAAAGTCTAAAGATTTAATCTTCCTTGGAGGGTTCCTGTTAACATTATATATTAAAATAATTTTTTTTTAATTACCTGTGTAATTTTGCTAGGAAAATAATGAGCTTATATTATCAAGGTTTGAGATTTTAATATCCTGTAAATACTTTAGAAGCTGTAGAATCCTGTGTTTTTAAGGTGCGGCAAGGATCAAAGGCGTTGTAGAACTCTGTGGCATAACTAAGTGGAAAGGGGATAGCAACAGGGGCCTGGTGCCTAAAGTGCCCAAAGTCCTTTCTGCCACATACATAGTCACTAGTATTACTATGGGAGGTAGGGGGCCTTGGGACAGATTTTGCATTAGGTCCAACAAGCTTCAGCTACTGACAATGCTGTAAAGCAGCTTTGAAATGCTATGTTTAGGGGAACCACATGCACTGTAAAAAGCCGGAATCAACATTAATCTGGGATATTTAATACCTAACAATGATGATATTTGACTATTAAAAAGCCAAAGAAAAATTCTATTCAATAGACGAAGCCACAATAATTCTCTAGGCATCATTGGTAGATATGTCAAGCCATGATCTGGAAGAGAGTTCCTACGGTGGCCATTCCATGCAAAGCCTACTTAGTTACTTAGTACCGTATAAATCAGGGGTGGGCAGCTCCAGGCCTCGAGGGCCGCACACAGTCCAGGTTTTCTGGATATCCTTAGCATTTGACAGTTGGAATCATCACCTGTGCAGGACATTAAATTACCAATTGTCAAATGCTAAGGATATACAGAAAACCTGCAATCCCTCGAGGCCCGGAGTTGCCCACCCCTGGTATAAATGGTTTGAGGGTTTCTGTAGATGACAAGATAGGCTTTGTAGATACGTCACTATAAATTAAATCCCTTTTAACAATAGGGCATATACTCAAAAATATTCACTGCCATAATATAATAAAATTTTTTACTTAGCACTTTCACACTATAATTGTGATATATTCAATAATATATATATATATATTGTATTCCCTAACAATATTCTAATTGATCAGAGAAAAGCCAGATGTAGTGCAGTATGATAACATGTTAGGGACATGTACATTCATTATATCACCTGGACAACCTATAAGGTGCCAACGTCAAGCCTAATCACTATACTGCAAGTACTATGACAATCATCCTTAGTCAGGATTGTGTATTAGATTCATAACTATTCCCCGAGTTTATCTGCGATCCCTGCCTTGTACACCCACATTCATTTTGTTTGACACTTCCTCAGGGGATCTATCTAGTACAGATTGTATAATGTTATGTTGCAATTGCTATCAGTGATTTCATTTATTACTGTGGGGTGACCGTGATTGAAAAATATGATGTTCCCTATATTTGTGGTCACCGTTCCTTTCCCAGTTCAGCTTGGAAATTATGTTCAATCTATTGCCATTGTGTTATAGAGAAAAAGAATTGGAGCAGAATGATGTATAGAAAAGTTTTACCAAGAGGTTTGCAAACCCAGCTCCAGTGGTCATGTGTGTAGTCACTGGCCACCAGACCAAATCCCTACAGAGCCCATCCTACCAGCTTGACATCCCCGTCTCTTCTGATTAGAAGGCTCAGGGCAATGTCATCGTTGTAGTCAATGTGTGCATAACGCTGTGCCGTGCCTACTAATCTGAAGAGGTGATAAGGATGAAGGCGAGTAGGAAGAGTTTCGCAGGACTCTTGTCCAGCAGCAACGAACTACCAAAATGGCCTTTCTCAAGACCATTCTCATCTTTTTGCTCAACACGAATATGTAGGTTTTTGAGAAAAAAATTCAGAAAAAAACTTTTTATTTGCGGAAATACCTGATAATTCTGGGTTTAGGAGACTACTGGGGAGGTAGAGATGTCGATCAGTGATAAGGACCACAACCCAAGATATGCAAGAATTTCAATGACTAAAATACACATTATGAGTTTTCCCACATATCTAAATATTATCTGTTCTTTCTCTATAACATTCCGTTGCAAAATCAGACACTATGCTCAATCTAATAGGTTTACGTTTTGGGTTGATTAAAAGCAGAAATGCCACTTACCACACCATAAGAGTAAGTATCACATGTCTCAGATACTGGAAGACTCTGGATTACTTCTGGTGCCATCCAAGGAAACGTCCCTACAAGGGACATATGAGTTGTGTGGGAATGGAACCTTGAGGCACCAAAGTCACAAATCTAAATAACAAAAATAGTTATTTAGTGGACAATCTTTATTCTAACATAGTCAAATTCAATGAAATGTGCTTGGTATCTTACCTTTAGTACTCCATCCATGGTTATCACAACTAGAAAAAAAAGCAATAAGAAATAAGGAAGTAGAAATACAATGAAGTACAAAATTATTCTTGTTATTACAATAGTTAACTATATAATAACTTCATTGTTAATACAAGATAACAAGATCGCATTAACCTATGATCTGCTAAATGTAATCTAATATTTGCTTTTCGATGTAATGTTGCTAGTTCTCTAGTCAGACTAAAGAACTATTTCAAGGGTACATCCACACAGGACACAAACGTATGAGAAATAAATAAAAATGTACCTCAGTTACAAAGCCAATTTGTTGCAAATTTAGTTGCGGATTTGCCACAGATTTTGCCCCATGTATTGCAAAAGTTAAAATCTGTGTTGATGTAAAATGTTGTGAACATTAACGGCTTTGTCTTCAATAAGGATTGCATATCTCAACAGAGGAATAGGCTAACAGACTATATTAAGTTGTTTTATTGCTGTAGCCAAGACGAAAACTTTGGAAGCCTCTGGGTTATGAGGTTCTAAATCGGTAAGGCTAAATTAACAGACCACTTTGAGTGCTCTTTCTGTTATCCGCTGTATTAAAGTTTAATCCACAAGCATCTATCTCAGGATCCCTTCATCATGAAGGAAGGAATGTTTATTTAGATGTACTCGGTATGAAATAATGACATAAGGCACTGTAAACATCAATGTTGTGGCTTCATAACTTACACAAATGGACAATTAATGCACTGGATGGATAAGTTATGGGGGCTTTACCGCTGGGACTGCTATGTCCAATATAAGGGGTCACAGGATTAAAGCTGCCTGGCTTTACCTTGGCTGACAATCAAAACTACAGGGAAGCACCCCTCCTTTTTTTTTTTTTTTAATTATTTAAATTTTTAAAATTTAAAAAAAATGAGTGGGCTCCTGCCGTATTTTGATCGCCAGCCAAGGTAAAACCAGTCAGCGGGGGCTGGGATTCTCAGCATGGTAAGGCATTGTGGGCGCCAAACACTGAAAATGACAGCTGCCTCTGGATGTTGCACATTCATCATACCGCAATTTCAGGTGCTTTACTCAGCGCTTCCAGTGGCCCTGGTGGGGGTGCATGCTGGGTAATGATGGGGTTAATGCCAGCTTTGTATTGTCAGTTGGTACTAAGCTCGAAATTCATGATGTCAGGCCAAATTAGACCAAGCCATCATGAAGTTTTAGTAAACATTAAAAAACACAACAGTTTTTTTTTATTAGAAATAAAAAAACAAAACATATTTAGGGACTCCATCTTTCTTAGACAAAAAAACTCCCACCAACGTAGTCCAGGTCTTCTTATCTTCAGTTCTGCTACATCTTCACGTGAACTCAATGACCTTTCGCACGGTACCCAGATCTCAGCCGTAAGTGAGCGAGAGAAGCGCTCACTTATAGCTGGGGCTCCAGGTGTCAGGTGATGCTGGGGTTATCTGAGTTTGTGTAAACTCAGATAACTTTTCACACAACTCTTTGGCTGTCATTTTATCCTTGCTTTCCCTGCCAGCAAACATGTTTGCTGGTAAAGATGTAGCAGTATTGAAGATAAGAAGACCTGAATTATGTCTGAGGGAGATTTTATTATTTTTTTTTTTTACCAAAGATGGAGTCCCTAAATGTATTTATTTCTAATAAAAAATGTTTTCTCTGTGTTGTGTTTTTAATGTTAACAAGAAATTCATGATGGTTGGATCTAATCTGGCCTAATAGCGTGAATTTCTGGATTAGTACCAGCTGAGAATACAAAGCTGGTAATAACCCCATTTTTACCTAGCGTGCCACCCCCTACCAGGGCTACTGGAAGAGCCAGGTAAAGCACCTAGAGATGGCACTACGATGAATGCTGTGGTTTTCAGTGTGGGGGTCCCAGAACGTTTGGGCCTTACCACGCTGAGAATCCCAGCCCCCTGGTTTTACCTTGGTTGGTGATCAAAAGACAGTAGGAGCACACATTTTTTTTTTTTAATAATTAAAAAAAATGGGCTTCCCTGTATTTTGATTGCCAGGCAGCTGGGGGTGGCATCCCATAGCTGTCCGCTTTATATGTGCTGAGAATCAAAAAATACCGTGGAGTGCTACGTCATTTTGTTAAAAACACTACCATATGTGTGACGGACCCAACATCCAATCACAGACACTGTCAAAGAGAATGGGCTTCTTTGATTGCTGGAGTAAGCTGAAACAAGCCCATACATTGTACCAAACTAGAATGTATTGGCTGATTGCCGATTACACTAACAGCCAATCACAGATGCCCATTCTGTGTGACAGTGTCTGTGATTGGCTGTTCCGCTCTCTCTGCAGTGAATATCCCTGAAGATAATGAGCGGCCAGGAAGTAGACGTGGCGGGACAGCAGGACGACAGGACGCGGGACCTGGTAAGTATAATGATAATGTTTATTAATCATGTGCTTTGTTTTACGGCCCCCGGACCCGAACTGTAACACGGATTTCACAGGGAAATCTGTGTTTTTGATCTGTGCACGAACACTAGGTGTGCGGTACGGACCCCGAACATTATAGTTCGGGTTCGCCCATGACTAATCCTAAACCATCCTTTGTAGACTATGAGCCCTCATGGGCAGGATCCTCTCTCCTTCTTGTACCTGTCTGTGCCTTGTATTGTTCATGAATATTGTACTTGTCTATATTGTGTATACCCCTATTTACATATAAAGCAATAATAATAATAATAATAATCTCTTTTAAAAATGATTCTAAGACCTTTTAAAGAATGTGAGAAAATATAAATCTATAGTATAACAGCTTCATGTATAAAAATCCTACAAGTAAAATAATGAAAGACTTATTACATAGTGTTACAATTCTGTGACAACACTTGGATAAATGATACCTTACCGTTTCTAGACTTGAGATCTCTGTGTATTACACGTATTGGAGCTTCCATGTGTAAGTAATGCATTCCTGTTCACATAAGGGAAAAAAAAATACTGAGAACCAAATAAAATCATAATTAAATCAAAATACATTTTTCATGCAGTGGAGGAACAATCACTAGTGGTCATTTGCCGACTTTTCCCGCAAAGACTGTTGAGATAGGATTATGGTTTGTCCAGCTAAAATGCAATAGTTATGTATAGTAAAGATTATCTGAGAGATTAAAATTGTATTTACCTGCTAACTGCAGGGAAAGGTTACTCAGCTACTGTACACTAGTAGAGACATCAGGTTTTTGTACTTTTTACATAAGTGTGATTCCACTTCCATTCCAGAGACAGAAAGATCCATAATTAGTGCAAACCTGGACTCTAGTACAGGATCTAAGGGGTAGTGCATGGCTCAGGGAACATATACTGTGGTATGCATAGTGCAGGAACTGTGGAGGTGGTGCATTAGTCAGGGACCTGATATATTGTGCAATGTCAAGTGCAGGATGTAAGGGGGTGTTGTGCAGTAACTCAGGGACCTGACATACTATGCCTAATGCAGGATCTGAGGGAACATGACTCAACTACCTGATATACAGTGGCATGCAAATGTTTGGGCACCCCTGGTCAACTTTACTGTTATTGTGAACAGTTAAGCAAGTTGAAGATTAAATGATCTCTAAAAGGCATAAAGATTACACATTTCATTTGTATTTTAGGCAAAAATATACACATTTTCATCTTTAACATTTTTAAAATTGCAAAAAGGAAAATGGAGCGATGCAAAAGTTTGGGCACCCTTGAAGATTTCGGTGCTCAAATAACTTTGACCAAGGCGTCAGACCTTAATTAGCCTGTTAGGGTTATGGTTTGTTCACTATCATTAATTGGAAAGGCCAGGTGATGCACGTTTCACAGCTGTATAAAATCCCAGCCTCCTCTAACCTTGTGCCAAAAAATAGCAGCCATGGGGTCTTCTAAGTAGCTGCCTTACTCTGCAAATGAAAATGGTGGCGGCCTACAAGGCAGAAGAAGGATAAAAGGGGATAGCAAAGAGTTTTTAAGTTGCTCTTTCTTCAGTTTAACATGTAGTTAAGAAATAGCAGCTAACAGGGACAGTGGAGGTCAAGATATACAAAACAGAGAGATAGGAAGCGCTCCCATAGAGGAGACCCGGTAAACTATTAGAGGTATTTGGGGGTTGTGCGGGGGGACTCTCACCTGTATCGGTTGTGCTGCCTCCGCACAACCTCAGTGAGAGTTTCTACCGGGTTCTCCTGGTGCCCATACTGATCGACGCTGCTCCTCCGCTTCAACGTCACATGGGGTGCAATCAGGTGATCCAAGCGTCACAGGGCTCCTACATAGGTCCTGCGGTTCCACACCGATCTCTGTTAGGGGTTCTCCGCAAACCACAACTCCAGTAACCATACACCCATAAGGGTGAGAGGAAACTTACAATATGGAGAGGGTTACTCAAGAGGAGCGCAGATTCACAAAGGAGAAGGGCAGAATTGAACTAAAAAAACTTTATTACCACAACGCATTTCCACGACGGAAGTTGTCTTCACCTGAGGAAGACAACATTCCGTCGTGGAAACGCGTTGTGGTAATAAAGTTTTTTAAGTTCAATTCTACCCTTCTCCTTTGTGAATCTGCGCTCCTATTGAGTAACCCTTTCCATATAGTAGAGGTCAAGATATAGTCTGGAAGACCTAGCACAATTTCAGTGATATCTGCTCTTAGGATTGCAAGAGAGGCAACTCAGAACCATGGCTTGACTGCAAATAATTTTCAGGAAGATTTAGCAAACTCTGGAGTTTCAGGAAAAGAATATATCACTAACCATTAAGGGGGTGGGTCAATCATGCTTTGGGGTTGTGTTGTAGCCAATGGCATGGGGAACATTTCACTGGGAAAGGGAAGAATAGATTCAATGAAATTTCAACTAATAATAAACAGTTAATGATCCTAAACACACATCAAAATTTACAATAGGTGACCTCAAAAGGCGCAAGCTGAAGGGTTTACAATGGTCCTCACCGTTCGTGATCTGAACATCATTGAAAATCTGTGGCTTAGACCTCAAAAGAGCAGTGCATGCAAGACAAGCCAGGAACTCACAGAAATGGAAGACTTTTCCAAGGAAAAATGGATGAAAATCCCTCAAAGAAAAATTGTAAGACTCTTGGCTGCTACAAAAAGCATTTACTGTACATGCTATGATACTTGCAAAAGGGGGTGCTACTAGGAATTAACCATGCAGGATGCCCAAACTTTTGCATCGGCCCATTTTCATTTTTGTAATTTTTAAAATGTAAAAGAGTAAAAAAATATTTTTTGTGCTTATAATACAAAGAAAGTGTGTTATCTTTAAAGAGGACATCTGGGATAACAAAAATAAATAAATATTGTGCTTAAGCACTAATAGGCAGGTAGCGGACACCTACCTGCCTGTTGTTCAACGTCAACACAGAGCAGTCACAAACCGCTCCTGTCACCAATTTAGCCACTTCCACTGACGTCACGACTACAGAGGGAGCAACTTCTCCCCTATGTTGACGGACGCATAGCTGACGTCATGCTGATATGGTATCTGGGAGCCGGCTGTCAATCAGCATGACGTTGGCTATGTGTGCACTTCCGCGTAGTGGAAAAGAAGCTGCCGCTCTGCTCTGTTTACCCTGCCATGCTGTCCCTGGTAGGAGCAGTCTGTGACCACTCTGTGTTAGGGGTGAACAGAGGTGACTGGTGCCAGGCACAACAGGTAGGTAGCTGGGTGGCAGCTACCTGCCTGTTAGTGCTTGAACACTTTTTTTTTTTCTTCTACAAATCCCAGATAACCCCTTAACTTATACCCTTTAGAAATCATTCATCTTCAACTTGCTTACCTGCTTAACTGTTCACAATAACTATAATTTTGACCAAAAGTGCCTAAACATTTGCATGCTACTGTATCTCTAAAAAGGGGGTGACATTTAAGCAATTTATCCTGTACAGCCCAGTAGTCATTTTGTCGTTTAAAGGAACTGAAGTGAAATAATGTCCCTGGTATGTTCTCTTTTATTTGCTACTATGCCCGGGTTAATAAATAACTGATGTTTGCTATATCAAAATAGAATTTGAATATGTCATATTAATGACCTGTAAGAAAATAGAAGCTGAGCTGTGATTGGTTGCTATAGGCAGCCTGATGAATCTCCAGCCAACAGTAAACAGTCCCCCTGGCCGGGCAGTATATGTTACCTCACACATACACATAATAGACAGCTCATGTGACTGACATCTGCCTTAATTCCCTATATGGCACATGTGTTGCACATTGGCTGTTTTTAATCAGATGTTTGTTTGGAAAATAAAGATAGCACACGTATGAGGCGAGTTGTGTGAGGTGATCTGTGCACATCTGTGTCTGTCTGTGTGATGTGTGTCCCTGTGGGGTGAGTGCATGTATCCCTATAGGGTGTGTATGTCCCTGTGGGGGGGGGGAATCTGTGTGGTGTGTTTGTTGCGTGTGTCTCTTTGTGGTGTGTGTGTGTGTGTCCCTGTGGGGTGAGGGCATGTGTCCCTATAGGGTGTGTATGTGTGTGTGCCCCTGTGGGGGGGTGTCTGTGTGAGGTGTGTGTTTGTGTTGTGTGTCTTTGTGGTGTGTGTGTGTGTGTCCCTGTGGGGTGAGTGCATGTGTCCCTATAGGGTATGTGTGTGTGTCTCTGTGGGGGGTTTGTCTGTGTGGGGTGTGTGTGTCTCTGTGTTGTGTGTGTCTCTTTGTAGTGCGTGTGTGTGTGTGTGTCCCTGTGGGGTGAGTGCATGTGTCCCTATAGGGTGTGTATGTGTCTCTGTGGGGGGGGTGTCTGTGTGGGGTGTGTCACTGTGTTGTGTGTGTTCTTTGTGGTGTGTGTGTCCCTGTGGGGTGAGTGCATGTGTCCCTATAGGGTGTGTATGTGTGTGTCCCTGTGGGGAGGGGTCTGTGTGGTGTGTGTGTGTGTGTGTATCTGTGTGTCTTTGCGGTGTGTGTGTGTGTCCCTGTGGGGTGAGGGCATGTGTCCCTATAGGGTGTGTGTGTCTCTCTGGGGGGGGGGTGTCTGTGTGAGGTGTGTGTGTCTGTGTTGTGTGTCTTTGTGGTGTGTGTGTGTCTTTGTGGTGTGTGTCTTTGTGGTGTGTGTGTGTCCCTGTGGGGGTGTGTGTGTGTCCCTGTGGGGTGTGTGTGTCTCTGTGGGGGGGTGTCTGTGTGGGGTGTGTGTGTGTCACTGTGTTGTGTCTTTGTGGTGTGTGTGTGTGTCCCTGTGGGGTGAGTGCATGTGTCCCTATAGGGTGTGTATGTGTGTGTGTCCCTGTGGGGGGGTATGTGTGGTGTGTGTGTCCCTGTGGGGTGAGTGCATGTGTCGCTATAGGGTGTGTGTGTGTCCCTGTGGGGGTGTGTGTGTGTCTTTGTGGTGTGTGTGTGTTCGGGTGCGTGGTGAGGATCCAATATTGGGGCTGCACCTTAGCAACTATACACTTGCTGTTACTCTTTTGTGTGCGTGTGGTGTATATACATATCCCCGTGCGTGGTGAATATTTCATGTTGGGGCCCCACCTTAGTGACTATATGCTGGTATGTGCTGTTAGTCTTTGGCGCTATCATAAAGCCCCTCTCATTCACAACTGTCAACTGGTAACTGTCACTTTTTCCCCATTATGTAGATAGGGGCAAAATTGTTTGGTGAACTGGAACGCGCAGGGTTAAAATTTCGCCTCACAACATACCCTATGACGCTCTCTGGGTCCAGACGTGTGACTGTGCAAAATTTTGTGGCTGTAGTTGCGACGGTGTAGATGCCAGTCCCGGATATACATACATACACACATATATACACACACACATTCAGCTTTATATATTAGACTAGATAAAACATACACCTATTCACTGATCATTACACCCCTTACACACAGATTGCAACGAGTACATAACTTGGTTCAAGGAGTAATTCTTATCATTGCAAAAAGTAGGAAAAGCACAAGACTAATCTATTTGGGCTACACAGTAATTAAAAAGAACCTTAGACCAATTTTAACATGTTAAACTGCTAAATCATGGAATATTGGTTGCAGAACTGAATAGCAAAGGTCTTTTGTTTTTTTTTCAGTTTCTCCTGCTTGCTGCAGGAACAGAAGCTTGTTAACTTTAGATTATTTGTTATGAAAAGCCCATGTTATGAGATATCCTTCTCTGGGGGGGGTGTTACTTTTTCCCCTGCAAGATATTGACCAATAATAAACAGGAGGTGTCATGCAAAGGTAAAAAGAACTCACCCCAGAAGAGCATCCTTTTTCTTGTGAGATGTAATGATACAAAGCCCTGCTCTCAGTCCTGATCCCTGTAGCTAACACCCTTGCCAGTAGTAACCAGCAGGGCATGCCGGAGCGCCACAGAGGAAGACAAACACCCGCCACCAGCCCCATTCAGCAGCTTCTCACCAATGTACACTGTCAGTCACCTGCAGCACTTAGCCGCTAGCTCCAAACCTGCAGGACGGATAAGAACCAAGCGATGTGACACAGGATTTGAGCAAAAAGAATATCCAAGTGTAATTTACAAACCATGCATATCGGGGGCAGCCCATCCTCAAGTGAAAATGATGAAAGGGACAAGCCGTCCCCGAAACGCCTAGTGTGTTAATTAATTAAAGTTTGTTTTTTTTATCAAATCCTGTGTAGCAGTGTGTGATTTGTTTTTTTTTAATCAGATAAATTTTTATTAACGAACTTCAAACAGAATCCAGACATTACAATGTCAAACAAGGTCACATAATTTCAATTACAGCGCATCTTCCCCTTATAATATATATAATGATTCTCATTCATCCTTTTTTTCCTCAACCCTCTGATTACATACACTTCAAGCTTAGATCTCATGGCAGTTAGTTGGGGGGGGGGGGTACAGCTGAGCTGAGTGTCATTACAAACACCTACTGAAGCTTAAACTCACCTCTCAAATTGATGTCAGCTCTGCTGTACCCTCCTTCCACCACAATGCATACTGTAAGATGAAGCCTGGACATATTTGTAATGACACGATTGTAATTACCGGTACTTTACTCAGTAGGTGAAGAGATCAGGGCTGACAGCAGGGCTGTCTATCATTACATCTCATATGAGAAAGCATGTTCTTCTGACCTTCTGGGCGGGGTTTCTTTTTTCCCCTGCATGATGCCTTCTGTTTGATTGGTTCATTTCATGTTAGGGGAAAAGAACACTCCCCCCAGTGAATAATCTCTGCTAAAGCCACACTGACTTATAATAAATTATAACCAATATCTCAGCAACGGAGATGAGCAATGAAAAAATAAAATCTATGCTTTATTCAGATTTACAGTTTCAATTACGGTACTTTATGTGACCAGTTTAACATTATCTGGCGGTTCTTCCCTTTAATCTACTAACATTTTGCCGTGAAGTGAATGGAGTATTCTGCATGTATGAAGTCGCCTATCCATTACCATCAACGTAAGACAGGGCCATGTTCTCACGTCATGTCATGTGGATATGTCATACAACTTCAACATAAGGAAACTCCTTTCTTATCACTCATTTTATCAGCTCCCCTCTGCCTCACTTTGCAGAGATTTTAGGGGACATTTTTAGTATCTCTAGATATCCAAATTCTCACATATTGGGGCACAGAGGTCCATTATCAAAATAAATACTAATATGGGAGCTAAAATGGACTAAACAGTAAAAGAGGTATTAAAACATAACGGTTCCAGATGAATGAATGGTCTGGTATTTGGGTACAGTGTGTAGTATTTCCATGGCAAGAGAACAAAAAACTTCAAACACACACAAACTTTCTATATACAGACATTTTCTTTTCAGGAAATTGAGGAAGAACAAGCCTTTCATTTGTTTGTTTTAGAAAAGTCAGACAAAGGGCAACACTATCAACTAAGCTCAACTGCTGGCAGGAACACACAATACAGAGAAGCTGTTCCTCTACTATCAAAAGTCTCCCAAAAATAGTACTAAGCTAAAACAATACACCGGTGTAACACAATATATAAACTCAACGGTAAGTTAAAAAAATACACACGTAGAAAATATTCTCAATTTGGTATGCTGGAAACCAACTGAGTGTCCTAGTATACATTTCTCAGACTATGCCATTCCAGAAATCAGATGCCCTGTAGTCACCAGGGCTGTGGAGTCAGAGTCAGAGAGGTGGAGTCGGTGCCCATTTTGGGTGGAGTCAGATTCAGGGGAAGTGAGTTGGATGTTTGGCTTACTGACTTCACAGCCATGGTTATGGAGTCAGTGTCCATTTTGGTGGAGTTGTCGTATGTTTGGTTTACTGACTTCATAGCCATGGTTGTGGTATCAGTGTCTATTTTGGTGGAGTTGGAGTTGGATGTTTGGCTTACTGACATCACAGCCATGGTTATGGAGTCAATGTCCATTTTGGTGGAGTTGGATGTTTGGCTTACTGACATCACAGCCATGGTTATGGAGTCAATGTCCATTTTGGTGGAGATGGAGTCGTATGTTTGGTTTACTGACATCAAAGCCATGGTTGTGGAGTCGGAGTTGTGGAGTTAGTCGGTGTCCATTTTGGTGAAGTTGGAGTTGGATGTTTGGCTTACTGACCTCACAGCCATGGTTATGGAGTCAATGTCCATTTTGGTGGAGATGGAGTCGTATGTTTGGTTTACTGACATCACAGCCATGGTTGTGGAGTCGGAGTTGTGGAGTTGGAGTAGGTGTCCATTTTGGTGGAGTTGGAGTCGGATTCATGGTAATTGAAGAGTTGGAGTCGGATGTTTGGCTTACTGACTCCACAGCCATGGTAATCACTATAGCACCTTTCTATTAAAAGACTGGACTAAAAATAATGGAAACTGTAATGCATTGCACATCACATCAAACAAGTATATAATTAAGGGGGTAGTCATCTCTATTAACCAGAATTAATGGCCACAAGATAAGGTTTCTCCTGCTCAGAAGGATGATATGACCATGAAGTACATAGTCAACTATTCACCTGACTAAGATGCTCAAGACCCAAAATAGTGGATTCTCCCCAGCTAATTTCTTCAGTGCTGTAGATTTAACCCCTTCACAACCCGGCGATTTTTAGTTTTCATTTTTTCCTCCCCTTCTTCCAAAAGCCATAACTTTATTTTTCCGTCAATATAGACACATGAAGACTTGTTTTTTTGCGGGACGAGCTGTAGTTTCAGAGGAGATCATTTATTTTACCATACAGTGCACAGGAAAATGGGAAAAAAAATCCAACTGCAGTGAAATTGAAAAAAAAAACTGAAGATACATGTTTGTTTTTTGGGTTTTTTATACACCATGTTCACTATATGGTAAAACTGATGTGATGGTATGATGCCTCAAGTCGGTATGAGTTCGTAGATCCCAAACATATATATGTGGCGCCCCTGCGACCAGGGTGCCCACAGGTAAGAACTGCAGCCAGGAGATAGACAGTTTTCTACAAACACCTTCATAAACACACCTACAGACACAAGACCCAACCCGGAGCCCGGGACTCTAGGCGGGCAAGGGCTGGTAGGGCAGTCACAAGTGGGTGGGACGTAGTCAAGGTGACGGACCGGGTACATAAGGGGAACACCAGGAAACAGTAGTCAGTAGGCCAGAGTGAGCTGAGCAGTAAAGACGTAGTAGGCCAGAGGCTGCCGAGCAGCAATGCCCAAGAGTAAATAGCAGTAAAGACTGAGCACAGGACCAGTGCAGCTGGGTCCGAGGAAAATGGCAGCAGTGCCAGAGGACAACCGGAGGGAAGGATCCCCTATGTACGCTATGTACCCTATGTACGCCGTAGTAGGAAAAAGCCTGGTGATCCCCTGCAACATAGGAACACTAGAAGGCTAGGCTGGGACCAGAAAGTCGGCTCTGAGGTGACCGTAGCTACAAACCGGATCACAGACATACCGACGGGGAGCTCAGATTCCAGGTTTGATCTCCTAACACACGTGCAGGAGTTACAGTGACATATAGGGCTCAGAACTTGTTACCCACACATAGGGAGAAGCCAAACAAGAACCCGAGTCACCTACCATACAGCACACTGGGGAAGAACAGTTTAGAAGAGCCTGAAAGGAATCCAAAAAGAAAAGGGTCTGAAGCAGGAACCTGGCTGCAGGGTAGCAACTGGAAGTGTGGAATTTAACCTGTAAGAGGCTGTACAACTTTGTGAACTGTACTGAGAAGAACTTAAGTAAAACCTGGTGAACCCTGCCAGTGTCTCAAGTGTGTGATTCCGTGCACGTTATGCTGTTATATACCCTGTCAGGAGCAGCCCGACCCATGGCGGGCTCATCCATCCGGCTGCAGCCCCATCTATCCTCCTGGCCGAAGCAAGCAGCAGTGGTGGGCCCCATTGAGCACAACCTGTGGGTGGCGTCACGACAATCCCTGTAAATAACCCTTTTACTTGTGGGCTCGGGACACGGTCCGGATTAGGACCGCCGTGATAACCCCCTTGATACCCAGCCCGGTACCTAGTACCCCGTCCCATTGGGCTCCACATATACTTTTACTGTTATCGAAGTGGTAAAAAAATTCAGAAGTTTGAAAAAATAAAGTATTGCACTTTTTGCGTCATGTTCTGCGACCCCTGACTCATGTTTCGGAACCTGGGGCTGTGTGATGGCTTATTTTTTGCGGCTTGAGCTGATGTTTCTACTGATACCGTTTTTGGGTGGATGTGCTGTTTGATCACCTCTTATTGCTATGTTGCGGCGACCAAACATAATATTGACGTCTTGACCTTTATTTCCATTACGTAGTTTACAACTCTGATTAATTGATTTTATATCTTGATTGACCGGGCATTTCTAAACGCGGCGATATTAAATATATATATCTTTTTTACATTTTTTTAATACTTTTATTTTGAATGGGGCAAAAGGGGGTGATTTGACCTTTCATGTTTTTTTTCATATTTTTAAAAAAATTTTATTTTAACTTTATTTTACACTGCCCCACAGGGCGCCACAGTGCTGCACTGTCCGATAGCTTTTGCTGCAGCACATCGGAACATAGCACATATGATCACTGTCTGTGATCCCTGATAGCATGGGGCTCACTGCAGGCCCCCGGGCTATCAGGTGACGACACCATGGAGATCTTGTGATCTTATCGTGGGATCAGCTAACTCGACAGGAAACCGTGTGGTCCCCGCCACGGCGCTTTTGGATCGTGCTATCAGTGAATGACAGTGCGATCCAAAGGGTTAACATCGCCTCACATCTCAGCTGATGAGATCAGCTGAGATGTCGGCAGAATGATGTGAACGCACTTCGGGAGCTCACATCAAAGTGAGGGAGCCGACCTGTGACGAACCCACACATCATAGGTTGTGAAGGGGTTAAAGAGAACCTGTCACATGTAAAATTGTTACTAAGCTACAGATCTGGGGTTGCTCTGCATGTTAAGCGTTGGACACCTGCCTGGTGTGGGCACATTGACCCACTGACAGGAGGAAAATAACTTTATGCTCTTTGCATCATTATGGTTTCAGCCACAGAGGTGGCACTGACGCAGGTTCAGTCACCATTATTTGTATTGAAAGCGGGGGTAGTATTGGTACTAATGCTGAACGTCTCGACAAGGATAAAATGCTGGAGGGGAACAAAGAGGCACAATAGTGTTTATCTGGGTAAGGACATTAATCTTAGAGAGGAATAGGCTCACCTGGGCCAGTTGTGATCTGTCACATATAACATCAGAGAGATCCAGGATTCGGTGTGCAGCCGTCTCCCCAGCGTTGCAAATCCACGAACTTGTACACAAGAAAAGGGTAAAGGACCACACTCGTGTTCAAATGATGCAGTAAATCAATATATTTATTAAAAAGTCATTGGGTGGTTTATTCTACGCATTTCAGGGTTACAAATCCCTTTCATCAGGACAACCATAAGATGTACATCTTGTGACTGTCCTAATGAAGGGGCTTTTAACCCTAAAACGTGTAGAAAAACCACCCAATGAGTTATTTAATAACTATATTGATTTCACTGCATTATTTGGACGGGAGCGCAGTCCTATACCCTTTTCTTCTGTTTCCAAGTTCGTGAATGCTGACAGTCTGTCAGTTAGTGCGTGGGGCCTGGTCACACAAGCAGCGACTGAATGGCACTGGCCCCCCCCTTCCCCCTGAATGAATCCAGAACGCTGCCATGAGAATTAAGGTTCTATTCCTCCCGGCAGCAGGGTTCAATGTGCAGGCACCATGAAGGTTTCCAATGCTATTGACCTGCAGAGCAACGCCATATCTGCAGCTGAATAGCATTTTTACATGTGACAGGTTCCCTTAAAGTCTACAGCACTTAAGAAACTGGCTGGGCACTGTCCATTATTTTGGGTCTTGAGCATCTAGACCAGGGTGGGGAACTCCAGTCCTCGAGGGCCGCAAACAGTTCAGGTTTTCACGATTTCCTTAGTATTGCACAGGGATTGGAATCATCACCAGTGCAAGTGATATGTTATCACCTGTGCAATACTAAGGAAATCCTGAAAACCTGCACTGTTTGCGGCCCTCGAGGACTGGAGTTCCCTACCCCTGATCTAGACAGAAAAATGGTTGACTATGTATACTATTAAATAGGGAGGAAGGGAGCGTGTGTGACCTGCACTCCATAAGCTCATGTTGATTGGTGGTGGCCACAACTGTCAGATCAACAGTTATCACTAGAGTTGAGCAAAAAGACTTGCAAGACACTAGTCCAGTGTCCGCATCATGACATTTCGAGTGAGTAGTAAATAAAACAGTGTAAAGGATGTTTGCATTATTGTACTGAGACAGGAGGATGACCCTAGTCAGGCATCCACAGAATACCAATGTGGACTGTGGACTACAGTCCTGCAAATCCTTTTGCTTACCAGTGATCTGTGGTGAATTATAAAGACTAGGTTGCCACATTAATGTTTGGATATTTAATTAATCATGCATACTTAGCTGTGTTAAAACTCAAAGCTTTAACTGTAAGGTCCCTGCCCCCAGTCTTATACTTACCCTCCAGCGCTTTCATCCTTTTTTGGTGATGCATCAATCCCACAACGTTATCTTGTGCCGTAACGTTTGACTGGCTGAAAGTCAGATGTTACGGGCACAAGCGCACTGTGCATCTCTATAAGATCCAGAACCAGACCAGAACAAGGCTCCCATCCAGATGTAATGAGGTGTGACCTCTGGTGTGCTCCATGAAACACTGGTGCTGCCGGTGGGTCACATATCACTGCAGACTTATCGGAGCGACAATAGAAACGGATGAAGATGTCAGCAGGTGAGTATAAGACAGGGGACAGAGAACTTAGATTTAGAGCACCACTCCAGTGGTGCAATAATACAGAAAACACTGGAGTGTTCTTTAACACATGAGCAAACTTGGAATTGTTTCACCACGTACCTTTAGCTACGTCAGTTGCCCAAGCCATAATGTGTTCCATGTCCATGTCTTCACTTCTGTTACTATTGATGTAGTCGTATAAAGATCCACCACCAGCATATTCTGAAAAGAGAGGAGTGCAATTTCAGAGAAAACAAAGAATACAGATCATCTTACGTACCGACTTTCAATAGATCAGATATTCTTAATCCAACTTCGTCAGCCTTCACCTTACTACAGAATTTAAATTGTAAATAACTAAAATCTCTAAAAAGAACACATCACAGGGGCTGTACCATTATCAACATTTATAACGTATTCACAGGATGCATAAAAGATGTAGAATCACTGTTAGTCCGGATGCTGAGACCCCCGCCAACGCCAATAATCAGGGGTCTCAAGTCTCGTATGAATAGAATGGTAGTGAGCATGTGCAAACACTGCTCCAGTAGGCAGAGAGATAAGATAAGATAAACTTTATTGATCCCGGAGGAAATTACAGTATTACAGCAGCAGAACAAAGATCAAGAACATTACACACTTTACAAAATAAGTCTATATGGACAGCAGATGCGGGTAGACTGGTACATGTATCTCCCCTATTCCCCCCATACACTTAGAACTTCACTTAGTCTTGGGATGCTTTGTGGACACACATGCCCACTACCGCTCTATTCATGCAAGCAGACAGGGCCCCAATGCTTTTGAATGGTGAGGGTCTCAGCAGCCGAACTCCCAGTAATCATACATTTATTACCTTAAATTTTTTTTTTAAGAAAACCTTTGACAGAAAATTATTTATGGAAGAAATCTTTAACTGCGCTTAGACATTAGAATGGACATTTGATGGATTTAGATGGGTTCTAAGAAGATCTACCAATAAGAGTTTGCACATTCTTCCATGAGTTAAACTATTTTATTTTCTGTCCAATTTGATGTTAGTCTGAAATAACTTCATCATTTTGTGAGCACCTGTCCTGCTATCTTCACCTGGACCTCTCCACCTACCAGGAGTGGCCTGGATCAAGAAGAACACATAGGAGGCAAGGGAAGGAGGGACGTGCCTGCACCCTAGGACAAGTTCTACTAAACGTAGAATAATAAGAAATTATCTTTACACAAAAATATTAAAATCTGAGAGTCCTCGGTGGTTGATACCTTTTAATGGCTAACTGGAAAGGTGGTAAATAATAGCAAGCTTTCCAGACTCTAAGGTCTCTTCATGAGGCTCATAATAACAGATTCTGAACACACACATATATATATATATACAAATGGATGATTGGGTAATGCAGTATATAAGACCGGTGACGGGAAACAGAACATAGTGGTCAGTGTTGCGCGGGGGGGAAAATAAGCAGCTGGGGCAGTAAATATCAGCATTCAGAGATAATAAGCATCGTAGTATTATTGGTCTTTCATTGGTGGTCTGGTCCTAGAGTTGAAGATTCTTTAATTGAATTAGAGATGACCTTTAGCTATGAAAGAATTCTCATTTTGTTCCTATTTTTGACAATTTATAACTCGTCTTCCATGACCAGTTGCCAAGTTTTCAATGAAAGTAATGTAATAATCCCAGCAATCTGTAACTCTGATACATTGTATATTCTGGAGCCGTCCCAGAATTGTCCAGCCTTATCAGAAATCTGGCAACCCTACAAAACATAGGTAGTATGGAAAAGCTACTGTCATGTGCACAATACACAGTGCAGACCCATCCACCAAAGGTCATTTTACTTTGCTTTTTGTTTAAGCAGAAATCTCTAAAATAATATTCAAATTTCATTTCAATATATTAAGTAATATTTTCCATAGAAAAACAATCAGATTTTTGCTTTTAATCTGCACCATAAAATAGAAAAAGATTGGCCATTGTGTCCATCAATGCAGTTTGTATCATTTTAGCAAATATTAATTGTAAACTCTTCCAAATGTCGACAGGCAGATTTTTGTCTTTCCATCGGGGGATATTTATTCAGTTGCTTGTGCCACATTTCTGCATGTTTTAATGTTCTGCTTTGTGCAATTTTTTTTACATTCCCAAAAAAAAATAAAAATAAAAAGTAGGCAGGACTTAGAGAGAGAACAGCAAATCACTTTATTGCAAATTTGCTTTAAAGTGCAGCAAAAATTGGTATAAATTTTAGCAGAAACCTCGTATGGCACCACAATGAAGCAGCCGGGCCGCCTCTTATGATGCGAGGACGGTCATGGTTTACGGATGTGCCAATCCAGCTCAAGATTGAGACGGTGACCAGAGCTCATCACAACTAATAAGTAGGAAAAACTGAAAATAGCAAAACATGTATATTTCTATAAATAGGTGTTAATAAAAAAGAAATTCATGGGCACTGACTATCTTAGATATCATGGCATGTACAGGGAGTACCCAAACCTTTCATGTAACTATTGGGGAACTAGCTATATTCCTCATGGAGAGGAATCTGTCTGCCAGCACAAGGAGACAGATGAGCTGATAAGGAGACTTTTAGCCGCAATGCTCCTCTGGGAAATATGCAAATTGTCACTTCAGTGAGGAAGTGAACGAACTCTAGCGCCACCTTAAGGTAGCAATCCTCAAAGTCATAAGCGACTCTTCAACAAGCCTTTTCATATAACCAAGGATTGGGCCAGATCAGAACCTCAAACTGCAGATGTTGCGTTTCTGGGTAACTGCCCCTCATCAGTGTAGTGTGGGGGAATTCTGATCTGGCTGTATGAGTGGGTTAAGACGAGGTTTGGGGAACTAGCTATTCTCCTCATGGAGAGGAATCTGTCTGCCAGCACAAGGAGACAGATGAGCTAATAAGGAGACTTAGAGCCGCAATGTTCCTCCAGGAAATATACAAATTGTCACTTCAGAGAGGAAGAGGACGAACTCTAGCTCCAGCCAGATCAGAATTCCCACACACTGCACTGATGAGGGGCAATCACCCTGAAACGCAGCGTCTGCAGTTTGGGGTTCTGATCTGGCACAAATCCTAAGTCATATTAAAAGGCTTGTTAAAGAGTCGATTATGACTTTGAGGATTGCTACCTAAAGGTGGCGCTAGAGTTTATCCACCTCCGCACTAAAGTGACAATTGGCATGTAACTATTGCACATTCTTGATATATCCTCCCATTGAAACGATTACAATATTAGTGCCCATACACAGAAGATGAATGTCGGTAGAACAAGATGATTTCACTGGGACCAGACAGTTATTTAATGTTCATGGGTGTCCTGTCAATCTTCTGATGACAGATCTTGGATTAATGATTGAACATGCTGGATTTCAACATGCACGATCCTTTACAGTTTGCAGGTTAAGGCCAGCACCACCGCTCCCTCCGTGCGTCTGTCAGTTCCAGCAGCCCTCTGGGATCCCCTGGGACCTCTCATGCAGGTCCCACACACTGTGAGCCTCTATTCCTGGTGCACACTTCCTCCACACAGCGATATGTCACTTCCAGTTTAGAAAAAGAGCAGGGCTGCACACAGGATAAAAGTGCTCATTCCATTTTAATGCATCACAGGGGGTGTTACAGGTGGGGGTGCAAAGGAAGGAGGACCGGGTAGCCCCGATGGTACAACGAACGTTTCGCGCTCAGCTGGCGCTTCTGCGGGTACAATCCTCCTAAACTCAAAGATGCACGATCCTTTGCTATCACAGGAGAATTAGGCTGTGTGCCGGCTCACGTTTTTTTGTGTTTCTACATCATTTTTGCTGCATCGTTTTGTCACGAAAACAGCATATATATCCTTCCCCCAACAAAGTCTGAGAATGCTGAAGTGCTGTGCTAACGATGCTTATTTTCCTTTCAGATTTGCAGCGCTTTTTTGTCCTGAGAAAAATGTGAGCGTGTCAATTCTTTTGGCATATGAGCAGTGTTTTTCTGCCCTTTCTGCCATTGAGAATAGTGAAAGAAAAGCTAAAATCTGCACCAAAACCGCATTGTGTATTTTTGGTGTGCTTTTCTGGCACAGGGTGCAGTGTTTCTGCTGCAGACAATATCTTCACCTAAAAAGTTGTGTTGGCACATTAAACACCCAGCAGATGGTTATTACCTTCTCCCCATTGAGAACACATACACTCTTCACTTGCCCGAGTGCACATGTGTAACGGGGACAGGGGTGAACCTAGCCTCTCTGCTGCCTGAGGCGAACTGCAAAACGGCGCCCCCCCCCCCACCCGCTAGAAAAAAATTTTAATTGATAAAAATAAATCTGGTTCCTACAGATTTATATTTATCCTGTAAAAATGAGCAAAATAGTGGACATTTTAGTTTACTGAAACAGAAAAAAAAGATCTCCACACAAAGATGTCTGCACCATCACACGCACATACAAGAACCACACAGAAGAATCCAGAACAAGGATCATTAATGGCAATGGCAGCTTGGCACAAGCATTTAGACACATAATGACAACTGGCAGAGCCGTGGTCCTGCAGGCAGAACTGATTGCCAACCTCTGGCACACGCCTGCAAAACTCTGGACCGCTGCCTGGCACTGAATATTCAGACAAGTCGCCATGCCGCACCTTCCACACAACACAGGTAAAGACCTGCAGTCTGAGCATCAACAAGCCGCCACTGCACTAAGTTGGTAAAATGGCGCTTCTCCTCCATCCAACAGACCACACTTACTCCCGAATTGCTTAGCCAATCACAAACGCCACACACGGGGCTGTCTTTATGTAATTAATAACAGGGTCCTTCCTATTGGGTTGAGCAAAGGATATGGGAGCAGGAAGGGGGAAGAGCACCACCGACCAACCGCTGCTCAGGAGAAAGATGGCTGGATGCCTGAATGTACCGAGGGGCAGCACTGGACCTGGTGTGTAAGGGTGGTTTCACATTTGCATTCGGAACGCAAGCATAACAGAACGCAGCCAAACGCTGCGTTCCTATGTTTAACATGGGAACGATTCCGTTTGGATGCGCATAATTTATACGCCCTCCTCCGCCCTCCAAATGCAACATGTTGCATTTTTTGTGCGTTCACAGGTGCTTGTTTTATCAGCAAGTGCCCGCGATGTGCACAAACAATGCATGGATCTCAATGGATCCGCACTGTCCTCCGCATGGCAGCGCAGGAGAACGCTGCGGATCACATTGAAATTTCGTCGGCGGCGGCTGGGAGGTGGAGGATCTCCGCCACAGATCTCCGCCTCCCGGCCACCGTCGAGATCACTGATTGGCTGGCCGAGCACCATACTGATGAGAATCTCCTCTGCGTTCACATCAGTATGGCAGCGTTTGCCCTGCGTTTGCATGCCCTGCGCATGCAGACACAAATGCAAATCTGAAACCAGCCTAAGTTATGGCCAATCAGTCCTGCAGCAGAGGGACAATGCATCCTGCATCATAGAAATCATAGGGCCCCATAGCAGAAGTTCTAATTGGGCACCCCCCAACAAAAGCAATATTTGGCTGGGTCACATAGGTACATCTCTCACAACATGTCAGCCTTTACAAAGTAATTTTCCTCCTACTGAAGCCCCTAGATTCCCCTTTCATTGCCCCTCTAAAGTGTGATGCCAACAAAAGTGCCCCACAAACACTGTATAATCCCCCACAGTGCATTCCTCCACATGCACAGTATGATGACCCTACTGCACCTCCTGCAACTACCCCAGTACAGCATGATCCCCAACTATGACCGCCGCCCAGCCCTCCATGTAGTAAAATGGACCTATGTACAGTATAATGGCCCCCAACACAGCCCTCAAATAGCCCTTCATAAAGTATAAAGGCTCCCTTGTAGCCTCCAAGTATTATCATGCCTCCCACAGAGCCCTCCAAATATTATAATGGCTTCCAAATAGTATAATTTGCTCCATATAATATAATACACCCCCATAGTATTCCACATAGTATACCGCATTCCTCCATATATTATGCACCCCAATAGTCTTCTATAAAATAGAATGCACCCCCCACAGTACTCGATATAGAAAAACGCACCCCCACAGTCCTCCATATAGTATATTGCACCCCGTAGTCCTCCAAATAGCATATTGCACCCCCACAGAACTCCATAGAGAACAATTCACCCCCACAGTACTTGATATAAAATAATGCACCCCCACACTCATCCATGTAGTATAATGCACCCCACAGTCCTCCATATAGAATAATGCAGCCCCACAGTCCTCCATATAGAATAATCACCCCCACAGTCCACCATATAGATTAATGCACCTCCACAGTCCTCCAAATAGTATAATGCACCCCACAGTCCTCCATATAGCATAATGAACCCCCACAGTCCTCCATATAGCATAATGCACCCCCATATTGCATACTGCACTCCCATAGCTCTCCATACAGCATATTGGACCCCCATAGTCCTCCATATAGTATAATGCACCCTCATAGTCCTCCATATAGTATAATGCATCCCCTATAGCCTTCCTTATAGTATAATGCACCCCCATAGTCTTCCATATAATATAATGGGCCACAATAGTTCTCCATATAGTATATTGCACCCCCATTGTCCTATATTATATTGTACATTACATAGTTTCCCATCAGTGTACTCATTAAAAAAAACTATTAAAAAAATAAAAAGTAAATACCTCTTCTCCTCAGCATCTCCTCTGCCGCTCTGCACATCTCAGCACAGTGATGACATCATTGTTCCCCGCCGTGCTGAGCTGCAGAGGGGTGGACAGCGGTGGCAAGGACTTGGGAGAAGAATGCTGCCGGCAGAGGCGGCCGGGACTATAGGAGCAGCATGCTCGGGGGGGCCACCACTGGTACACACATGGCTCCGCTCCGTACACCTAGTACACACTCAGCTCCGTACACCACGTACGCCTCGTACACAAGCGGCTCTGCTCAGTACAACTCGTACACACACGGCTCTGCTCCGTACACCTCGTACACAAGCGGCTCTGCTCCATACACCTCGTACACACACGGCTCTGCTCCGTACACCTCGTACACAAGCGGCTCTGCTCCATACACCTCGTACACAAGCGGCTCTGCTCCATACACCTCGTACACAAGCGGCTCTGCTCCATACACCTCGTACACAAGCGGCTTTGCTCCATACACCTCATACACAAGCGGCTCTGCTCCGTACACCTCGTACACAAGCGGCTCTGCTCCGTACACCTCGTACACAAGCGGCTCTGCTCCGTACACGTTGTACCCATGTGGCTCTGCTCTGTACACCTCGTACACATATGACTTCGCTCTGTACACACCGTACACACGTGGCTCCGTTTCGTACACACGTGGCGCCGCTTCGTACACCTCGTACACACTGGGCTCCGCTGCGAAAGCCTCGCACACACGGCTCTGCTCCATATGCCTCGTACACACGCGGCTCCGCTCCGTACACCTTGTACACTCTCGGCTCTGCTCCATACACCTTGTACACACTCGGCTTCGCCCCGTACGTCTCGTACACACGCGGCTCCGCTCCGTACACCTTGTACACTCTCAGCTCCACAATGTACACACGTGGCTTCACTCTATACACCTCGTACACACACGCCTCCGCTCTGTACACCTCGTACACACACGGCTCTGCTCCGTACACCTTGTACACAAGCGGCTCTGCTCCATACACCTCGTACACAAGCGGCTCTGCTCCGTACACGTTGTACACATGTGGCTCTGCTCTGTACACCTCGTACACATATGACTTCGCTCTGTACACACCGTACACACGTGGCTCCGTTTCGTACACACGTGGCGCCGCTTCGTACACCTCGTACACACTGGGCTCCGCTGCGAAAGCCTCGCACACACGGCTCTGCTCCGTATGCCTCGTACACACGCGGCTCCGCTCCGTACACCTTGTACACACTCGGCTCTGCTCCATACACCTTGTACACACTCGGCTTCGCTCCGTACATCTCGTACACACGCGGCTCCGCTCCGTACACCTTGTACACTCTCAGCTCCACAATGTACACACGTGGCTTCACTCTATACACCTCGTACACACACGCCTCCGCTCTGTACACCTCGTACACACGCGGCTCTGCTCCGTACACCTCGTACACACTCGGCTCTGCTCCGTACACCTCGTACACACTCGGCTCTGCTCCGTACACCTCGTACACACTCGGCTCTGCTCCGTACACCTCGTACACACGCGGCTCTGCTCCGTACACCTCGTACACACGCGGCTCTGCTCCGTACACCTCGTACACACGCGGCTCTGCTCCGTACACCTCGTACACACACGGCTCCACTCTGTACACCTCGTACACACACGGCTCCACTCTGTACACCTCGTACACACTCGGCTCTGCTCCGTACACCTCGTACACACACGCCTCCGCTCTGTACACCTCGTACACACGCGGCTCTGCTCTGTACACCTCATACACACTCTGCTCCGCTCCGTACACCTCGTACACACACGGCTCCACTCTGTACACCTCGTACACACACGGCTCCACTCTGTACACCTCGTACACACTCGGCTCCACTCTGTACACCTCGTACACACTCGGCTCAGCTCCGTACACCTCGTACACACTCGGCTCCCCTCTGTACACCTCGTACACACTCGGCTCCCCTCTGTACACCTCGTACACACTCGGCTTCGCTCCGTACACCTCGTACATACACAGCTTCACTCCATACACCTCATACACACGCACCTCCACTCTGTACACCTTGAACACTCAGCTCCACTCCATATACCTCATACATACACAGCTCTGCTACATTAATTTACACTCTAAAGTCTCAGCCCCACACATAAACGTCACCTCATCCAGCACCATGGTGGAGTCCTGGCTGCATACTGAGGAGCTGATCATGTGACCCGCCTGACTCCTCCCCTCCTTTGACATCATCACAGGTCCTGTCAGCGCGAGGCACAGTGAAGCATGAAGCCGGCTCACACAGCCGGCTCACACAGCCGGCTCACACAGCCGCACAGGGGGGGGGGGGGGTTTGGAGACCGCGGCCGCTAACACAGCTCACACTGCCACACTGGAGGGGGGGGGTGTTTGGACACCGCGGCCGCTGCCGCTGCGGCAGGAGATGCCCTGCCAGCAGCCCCAGATACGCCAAGCCTGGTCGCAGCGTCGGCGGCCAGGACTGTAGGAGCGGCATCTGCAGGGTGCCGCACTACCACCAGCTCCTGAAGACGCCGCCCCATGTCTACCAGCAGAGCTCGCCGCCTGAGGCTGACACTTCATGTCGCCTCATGGATGGTGCGGCCCTGAACGGGGAAGTTGGGATGAATCGACGGCTATTTAAGGTGTATGGGCTCCTTTAGTTTTTCCATTAATGATTAATACAGTTTGACTTGATGAGTGGTGAAATCAAGCACCGTCTAGGGGACTTTGTCCTCACAAAATCATTCCTGTACAGACTAAAATCTGTTTGCTATTTTTCCAGAGATAGTTCCTTATTTAAGTATGCGGAGGCGGTTCTCTATGCATCCTGGATATGGAACATATCGGGGGGATTTTACCATATAAATGTACTTAGGGGCAGCACTGTTGCTTTGCAGGGGTGGCGTCACGGATTAAAATATCAGCATGGAGTTTGTATGTTCTCCCGTGTTTGCTTGGGTTTCTTTGCACGCTCCAAATACATACAGATAGGGAATTTAGATTGTGAGCTCCAATGGCGACAGTGATGATGATGGAAAAGTGATGAAAGCGCAAATCATAATAAAAAAATATTTTTAGAAAGTAGAGCTATTTCCCCTGAAATGTCGCAGAAAAAAAAAACTTTCTTCTGAAGTCTGACCATTGGCACATGCAGAAGATTGTGATGGATTCAGCGCTGGGTTCTGTAGAGCCAGCACTACTAATCAAAGAAGAAGAGGTTGAAGATAGCCAAAATACATAAAGGTGCGTCAGATAAGGAGAAATTATAAGAGATTGTTTGGAATGTGGTCTTTATTCATCCCAGTTTGTCAGATATCATCAAGGATAGACTGAAATATCAATCTGATCTCACCTAGTGGTACTTATTGGAACTCCTAAATGGAGACATACCAACTCCATAACATCATTTACTCAGGTCTGACGGTCACAGGCAGAGAGGGGGTTGTTTTATCGAATTCTTGTGGGTCATGTCTTTTGTTATATTTGATAAGTAAACACTAATAAAAAGAATTGAAGAAAAAAACGAATATTGCACTGAGCACCTCGTTAGGATATGTGAACCAAGAGATTTGGGACATATCATAGAATCCTTTCTGAGACAAGTGGAGGAATAACCCAGGGACACTGACCGGGCGCCTGCCTATGCGTATATCAGCATTGTTTACTTACTGCTAATCGGCTCAGCCAGAACATATTGTGGCTATCTGCTATATCTGTAAACTAATATTAACCTGGAAGTTTGCTCGAGAAAGAGATAAGAGATAAACAACGACCTCCGAGTAGCAATGGTGAATTATATCATGAAAACCAAGATAAATCATAGTAACATAGTAACATAGTTTTTAAGGTTGAAGGAAGACTTTAAGTCCATCTAGTTCAACCCATAGCCTAACAATCACCATTTTTCTTAACATTAAATATCCAATGCGCATGGTACAGAATAAAGTCCCTGTCACACTAAACGAGATCGCTGCTGAGTCAAAAATATTGTGACGCAACAGCGACCTCAACAGCGATCTCGCTTTGTGTGACACTTAGCAGTGACCGGGCCCCTAATCGTTACAAACCGTTCTGCACCATTCTTTGATCGTTGTGCTCCCGCTGGGCAGCATGCATCACTGTGTTTGACAGGTACAACGACCTCGATATATCCTATCCAGTCATCTATATGTAAACTAGCACAAAAAGAATATGAAAAGACAAAAACTGGAAAAGAATGGGTTAATGCTAGGCTGCCTGATGATCAGGAAAGGATCAGGAATCCGTGACAATGATAAAGGTTCTTAGTGTCAAAGCGATTCGAAGTGGGAAGTAGACACAGTTCTTCATCAGGATACACCAGTGTGGACACTTTGAAATGCGTTGACAATAAAAATTGCTATTTTAGGCTGGTTTCACACCTGCATTGCGTCCTGATCAGGATGAAAATGGGTGCATGAGCATCTGCTGACGGTGCAAAAAAAAACGCTCTGTATCAGTTGTGCATGCAGCTTTGTCATGATGCGTCCTGCATTTTGGTATAGAAATTATATTTTAACCATGAATTTGTAGTAATATCAGTCTGGAGACAGCTAGAAAGAGAAAGAAAGGAGAGAGGACAGGAGAGAGAATCTCCAGTGTCAAATACTGATCAGGCTTTGTCGCAACCATCCTGAGCCGGATGCAGCTTCATAAAAAGCAATGCGTCGTTTTTTACTGTTGTTTCATCCGGACACATCAGGATTTTTACACAACACGATGTGACCCACCCCAGCTGTGGGGTACTCTGATCCCGGGTGTTGATTACGGTTGCTGTCGCTGGTGGCCGCTGCCCGTGTCCGTGGTGGTCGCTGAAAAATTTGTGAAATAAAATAAAGTTTGTGACACCACCTACGGTGTCTGGTAATGTTACCAGCGCTGCATTCAGACCTTTGGGGATGATGTTATTGCTGCCAGATGGTGTTGCTCCCGTAGGTGGAGCAGGATCCCCGGGCAGGGATGGATGGATTTCGCACTGGAAGGTGGCTCCGCAGGTGGAGGCTTGGTGCAGTCTCTGCTGATGAGACTGGATTTACACAGCGTGATGGAAATGAGACACCAGACACAGTTCAATCTCTGCACGTGTTTACTGGTAACGTTCAGGCAGCTTACAAACTGTACACAGTCTCGGGTAGCTGGCCTGGGTAGTCATCAGAAGATGGAATATCTTTTTGAGGCCCTCAGTAGTGTTCCTTAAGGATTCTCCCTCTATCCTTACTTTCTCTGTCCTTTCACTCCTTCTTCCTCCAGTACAGCCCTGCACAGAGCCTGGCGCCCGCTAACAGGATTTACGAGACAGAGAACTCCTTACCCTCTGCAGGCCTTATGGGGGTATGCAGGACTGGACCGCGACTCCCTAAGAAGCCTGCGTCCTGACCGATTCTGCGACTCGGGGGTAAATGCCCGCACCACCTTGAAGCCGGTCCTCCGGTGTTGGACAGGGTCCTTCCGGCTGGGTGCGTTCCGGTCCGGGTTAGGGTGTTAGCTAACATCCGAGGATCCCCCTCAGTCTGGGTCACCGTCTTTTTAGGTGCCCTCCCAATGCGTCGCTCACAGGGGCCCCTCTTCTTCTCCTGCCCCAGCGTTCTGACTAAGCTTTCTTTCCCGCTCTCCACTACCCACCGGGGGGCTGGGTCTCCTAGCCAAGGATTAAACCCTTTGGTCCCCTGATTCTAGCTGTGTGAATGCGTGTGGCGAGGGCCTCATATTAACATCCCCATCCCCTGGTCACAGGGATACTACACAGACTAGTCTGGGTGCATAACCCCTATGTGGCGCACCGACCAGTGGGACGCCACAGATGCGTTTGGGGGCTACATCAAAAGACTGCACTCGTCTGCAACCATCCAAAACCTGATGCCACCTGATGTCCTGTGGCCCCGTTATAACTATAGGTTTCAAAGGGACAGTGTGAAGTCGGTCTACGCTGCTACAAAGGATATGAGGCCCAATCTTTAGTTATTCGAAGTCTATTGGATCCATCCAACGCGTTTCAGAGCCTGCTATGCTCCTTCATCAGGGAATGCATTCCCTTAACTTCGAATAACTAAAGATTGGAGCTTCATGTCCTTTGTAGCAGCGCGGACCGACTACACACCGTCCCTTTGAATTCCAAGTTTTCTTGCCACGTTGCACGTGGAAAAGTGTGTCTCGCATCTGCTACCATGACGTGTTTTTCAAACTGGTTGTCACACAACCAAAGAAGGTGAGCAGTTTCATATAGCGGCTTCAGAGCCACACTGTGTGTAAAACGATAAGACCCTATTGCGCTTGCTTCCTTTGCAGGTTTTGAATTATAAGTATAGGGACGCATGCCTGACCAGGATGGTTCAGGATTTAGACGGACTGAGACACCAGACAAAAAAATGCAGGTGTGAAACCGGTGTTGTCATGGATTTCTGTTCCTTTCCTCACGGTCAGGCAGCGCATTATTAACCCTTCCTGTTCCACTTTTTGATGTCTCTCCTCTCAAGCACAGAGAGTGATTACAGAGAGGCCCGTAGAGGTGGACGTAGTTAGAACAGATACTTTATTGGATCCAAGTACACAAAGTCATACATGTAAAAAACAACCCCGTAAACACAAACTCCCCCTAACAATTGACGCGTTTCGGCAGTGCCTTAGTCACCGTTGTCTGCAGCAGAGCTCCTAGTGATTGTGGACACACAACTCGACCAGGTGAGCACATCCACTCCGGTAAGACCCTATTGCGCCTTTTGTCCTTCCAGTTTATATTCCACTAAAAGAATATATACACAAAATACAGTCTTCCTGTAAGCGCTTAATTGTCTTATGGGTAATTCACTGTAATACCATGTAATAACTAGCGAAACGTCTCTATCCACTCACTGGGAAAGAAAAGCAAACTGAGAAGTAGTAATACCTCTGTTATTATTCAGAAAACACCAGAAAATGATATTTATCTGCAGGGATGGGGGAATTCATGGAACACTAATAAGCAGAGGGATTAGGGGAGTTACACTGTATAAACCAACTCCACTGTTTGTAATGTCTACAAGACAAATCAAGCAAGTTGTGGTTATCTGATGTGTTACTCTTATGCTTCATCATGCACGAAAGGATTAGTAATGGAGCAAGAACGAATCTTACAGGTTAATGATAAGAAATTGTTATGTTCCTGACACTTAAAAATTAAAACATTGGATAATCTTTATTTCAGAAATCAGTAGAATGTATGAAAATGAGCAAGGTTGTATTGTATCTGATCAGAGAAATGTGCTTCTTTAAGGTACCGTCACACACAGCAATTTTGCTAGGACACATTGTTATATTTGTACACAGCAACAAAATAGAACAATGTGTCCATGATTTCACTGCAACCAGCAAATTGCCAGTGAAATTGCCTAGCAATATTGCCGCATGTGACGGTACCTTTATGGATTGATCTTTCACTCTCAATTCTTGGGTAAAATCTGTATTCAGTAAAACATGATTTTTAGATTACTGAGATAGGACATGACAGTTGGTGCTTCTAAAATGTTATAGATGGAGGAGCTGGAGGCCGACACTGACATTCTGCTACAAGTTCTCCTGAAATGAAAGTTACCGTTCTCTCAAGCCTGATGAAGAGGCCTTAAGCCCGGGTTACATGCTTCAATGTCTCAGCGATGCGCCCAACAATCCAACTTGCCCTGGATCGCTGGAACGTCGTTAACTGATCGCTGGTGAGGTCTCTAACAGCGGTGGGAGGAGAATTTAATGCGCTCCAGCAGGGGGCGCTCTTCTGACCCCTCATCGGCGCGCCAGTGACAAAATTGCGGGACGCCAGTGAGTTGTCATGACAGTCATGGGTCTGCTGAAAACCCCTGTGTCCGTCATCATAGTACTCCTATGGAAATTCATTAAATCCAGCTCACTGATGCCTGTTTTCCATCTCCATGGATGGAGCAAGGCTCCAGTCCTGCCACGACTTCCAAAAGTACCAAATAAAGTTGAATGGATTCCAGTCAACGCATTTCGAAAGCAAAAGCTTTCCTACTGGTCATGAGTGAGAAAGTGAGAAAGCTTTTGCTTCTGATACGCATAAATTTATGTCGCACTAAAACCATGTGACATTTCTTCTGTATGCACTATATCTGAAGAATAAAAGAAAGTCTCCATGTTTAAGACCTGGAATCCGTTCAACTTTATTTGGTAGTCCTGTGGAAACCAGGAAACTGATTTCTTGTATAGGTTGGTTTCAAACCACGGCAAGGTGTGGTCCGGGGCTGTCAGGCATGAACCTGACAGCCCCGGACCAGATCAGCACACAGAATCGGAGGGCCAAAATGTCCCCTCCGGTCCTGTGTGCAGCTGGATGGCTATAATTGCAGCTGCAGCTGCTGATTTTTCAAGATCGCGGCTAGCATGGAGCTAGCGGTGGTCCTGAAACAACAGCGGCGTGCAGCCGCCGGTATCCGGTTCCCGGATTCGCCCGGACAGGGGCAATCCGGCCCATAGGCTCCCATGTTAGGGAGAACCGGATTGCCCGGATCCGGATCCAGCTTTTTGGGGTGATTTTTCTCCCCGGACACAAAAACGTTGCAAGCAACATTTTTGTGTCCAGTGAGAATAATCAGAATTCTCCCGGATTCCACCGCAGAGATGAAACCAGATGGCAGAGAGCTGCCATCCGGCTCCATCCAGCCCCATAGGCTACTATGGGGCCAAAAACCGGTCCAGGGCTGTCTGGTTTACACCGGACCTTGCCGTGGTGTGAAGCCAGCCATATACAGCAATGCTATAGCATTGCTGTATATATAACACGAGATCAGAGCACAGCGTGTTCAAGGCCCCTAAGTGGATTTTTAAGTGTAGTAAAAAGTGGAAAAAAAATGTTAAAATTAAAATTACCCCATTTCACCGCAATAAAAATGAAGAAATAAAAAAAATTAAAAATGCACATATTTGGTATCACCGCGTTGGTAAAACTCTATTATACTGCAGATTAACCCCATATCTGTAGGTTCATAGTGTCTTTTCACATGGCAAGGCCAAAAAATGTTTCTAAAATTTTACTGTGACGACAGGAATGGACATATATTTTCAAAAACACAAATATTATTCTTACCTGTAACGATACAATAATTTGGAGGTTCAAGTACTGCTCCATAAAACTGGATAATATTTCGGTGACTGAGCATGCTGAGTATTTCTGCCTGTAAACAGAAAACCAGAGATCACAATAATATACAGAACCTGACAATTACAACAGTTCTGGATTATCTCCTACAAGGCTGTGGCTGCACAAAGAACCACAAACCCCACATCGTCTACAGCTTTACTATGAGGTTTTCAGCTGTACTTGTAACTAAGTAAAACATAACCAGAAAAGCCACATAAATGGGTCACTCACTTTCTTCCTACCATTTACTCTATTAAACTGAGAGCTTATAAATCAGGTTTCAACATACTGAACACGTAAATACATTTTTCTGCATTTAAAAGATTTACAATCTATTAAAGGGAATCTGTCAGCAGGTTTTTACTAACTCATCTAAGAGCAGCATGTTGTAGGCAAAGAACCTCTGAAACCAATGATGTATTACACAGATTACTGGCTACAGCTCGAAGTTGTTAGTTTTAGGCATGTAGCAGGGTCGGGAAAGCGGCCGCCACCCACACCAGGCTCTATAGAGGTTGGGCATTGACTGTGAGGTGTCAATCACAGCAAAGGGATGTTGCCATGTGACAAAGTAGTGCTGTACTGGTAGTCACCTGGTGATAAAGCCATTGTTATAAGTATACAATGACACAAAGCCTGAAAAGTGAGAAACATGTGAATCTTGTGTTTTAACTCTTGCAGCATGCTGTCCTCAGTTTACATAGTAAAGACCTGATGACAGATTCACTTTGAAAGGGTTGTTTGAAATGAAAAAGCTGTAGAAAACAACAAATTCACCAACACACACTCCTCCCAGGTCAAGCGCTGTATTAATGAGTTACTGCTTTGGCCTATGTTGACACATGACCGCTGCAGTCAATCACTGGTTTCAGCAGCTCTGACAGTGTGCTTAACACAAGCCCCTGAGCTCATTGTTCACAGCCGAGGACATGTGTGCTGTAATCATGTGACCGCTGCAGTCAATCACTGGTTTCAGCAGCTCTGATGGTGGGTTTACACGTTTCAATATCGTTCCGATATCGCAATTCAATGGCGCGGGAGCACGCATTTAGTGCTCGTTTCTCCCGCATTGCATCGGAGGTTTACACGTTGCGATTTAGGAATCCAACGTCCGTACGATGTCTACGCCCCCCAACCCAGGAACGACCATTTAACATGGGAGTGAATGGGTGACGTTGAACTTCACATCGGAGTTGGGCTGTCACACAGCACGATCCGGCTCCAATCTCCCTTCAATATGGGGCATTGAATAGCACGCTCATTTAATCCCCGATATCGCATTGACATCGTTCCTGCATCGTATTGGACGTTCACACCATACAACGCAGAAACGATATCGGCTCCAACGATCGAACCACGTGACTTTTCATTGAAATCGGACGCCGATATAGCAACGTGTAAACCCGTCATGACAGTGTGCTTAACACAAGCCCCCTGAGCTCATTGTTTACAGCCGAGGACATGTGTGCTGTAATCATGATGTGACCGCTGCAGTCAATCACTGGTTTCAGCAGCTCTGACAGTGTGCTTAACACAAGGCCCTGAGCTCATTGTTACAGCCGAGGACGTGTGCTGTAATCATGATGTGACCGCTGCAGTCAATCAACGAAGATTGGAGCAGCCATGAACACAGTGTGCACTGGACCTGGTGATAATGAGTACATGTGAATTTTTGTACATTTGTAACCATATGGGAAAAACTTATTATCTTGGATAACACATTTAAATATGCTCATGATATATCAGTTCACACGAGGACAAAAATGATCAGATCATTTATACAATTGTAATCGATATAATCTAATGTGTATAACATGTAAGGCTTTGTTTCATTATTACAAAAAGATGTATAGCTGCAGAATAGAAAAGTTGGAATTAAATAAGAGACTACGGTCCTGCATTACTGCAGTAGCAACATTAGAGAAAAAGGGAATAATACACTTAGCTTATTGTAAAATTTAAATAGTGAAAATATGACCTAGCATTACTGCTGTCTGTATATTTGAATAAAGGAAACACTTACCGTATATACTTGAGTATAAGCCGAGTTTTTCAGCACACAAATTGTGCTGAAAAGTGCCCCCCTCGGCTTATACTCGAGTCAGTGACGACTCAGTGTGGGGGGCGGTGTCCGGGGGCTGGAGCAGGCTGTAATATGAGCGGCCGATCACGTGGGGCCGCTCATTAGTGCAATGCAATATGTAATGCATCCTCTTGTCCATCAGCGGCACGGGGAGCGGTGCATATTACATTGCACTGTCAGCGCTCCCCCCCCAGTGGTATATACAGGTGCCCCCCAGTGGTATATACAGGTCCCCCCAGTGGTATATACAGGTTCCCCGCCAGTGGTATATACAGGCCCCCCTTGCTGCCGCACACCTGCAAAAGAATACCTCAGGAAGAAGACTGGAGGACATGCGGTGACAGGGAGGAGGATATGTATGAATGAGCTATTCTTTTACAGGTGTGCGGCAGCAAGGGGGGCCTGTATATACCACTGGCGGGGGGACTTGTATATACCACTGGCGGGGGGACTTGTATATACCACTGGCGGGGGGACTTGTATATACCACTGGCGGGGGGACTTGTATATACCACTGGCGGGGGGACTTGTATATACCACTGGGGGGATGGGACCTGTATATACCACTGGGGGGGGCCTGTATATACCACTGGGGGGGGCCTGTATATACCACTGGGGGTGGGCCTGTATATACCACTGGGGGGGGGGCCTGTATATACCACTGGGGGGGGGGCCTGTATTATGTATATACCACTGGGGGGGCCCTGTATATACCACTGGGGGGGCCCTGTATATACCACTGGGGGGGGCCTGTATATACCACTGGGGGGGGGCCTGTATATACCACTGGGGGGGGCCTGTATGTACCACGGGGGGGGGGCCTGTATGTACCACTGGGGGGACGGGACCTGTATGTACCACTGGGGGGACGGGACCTGTATGTACCACGGGGGACGGGACCTGTATGTACCACTGGGGGGACGGGACCTGTATGTACCACTGGGGGGACGGGACCTGTATGTACCACTGGGGACGGACCTGTATGTACACTGGGGGGACGGGACCTGTATGTACCACTGGGGGACGGGACCTGTATGTACCACTGGGGGTGACCTGTATATACCACTGTCAAACTCACCAAAAGCTCTTCATGGAATTACACATCCATATGCAGCCCTGTTTTTTTTCTCGAACTGCACACAGACCCATAGAAAAACAAAAAAGGACGCAACATGGCCATTATGACAGTAACAAGGGCAACCTATTCAAAGTAATTGCAACCACAAAAAAATTAAGAGTGTACTACTCTCCATATGTAATTGCACCAAGAGGAGTCCACACCAGTGTTCATAATGCAATAGTGTAAGATGGGGCCTTTAGATTAATTGAGCAATGTAGTTATAACGTTTCAAAAGTTCTATGCAGCAATATTCGCACATCCTCATTTATGAACAAAGAAACAATTTCCCGTTAAAGCGATTTTTCTTTCTGCTTTACGACATTGTAGATGTGACAGCTCACACACTGAAGTGGACACAATATTACAGTTTACACCGTAGACTAAACATTGTCTTAGTTAAGTATTTTCTTACATAAACCGCACACTCACGTTTAGCAATTATCTCATAAACAGTCACGTATATGCTTTATGGATTCAACTCCACCATGTACAAAGGAGCACTTGATGTTCCTACGATTAAAACACTAAATAATACACTGCAAGGAAATTATGTCACTGCTCTCCATTCCCCAACTACACAGTAACACAGAGGTTTTTGCACTGGTGTAGAAAGTAGAGTGATGCCGAGATCCTGGATCGTGATTAATTCAGTCTATGCGTTTCAGACAATGGACGTCTTCATCAGGCCAAAATCCCATTGGGTTTTAGAAGATTGCCATCTCCTTCATCAGGCCAAATCACATTACTTTAGATATTATGATTTATTCCTGCTAAAGGAGATGTCTATTTTCTGAAACGCGTTGACTGACAATCCAGGATCTCTGCATCATGGTACTTCTTCTACGCAGCACAGATTAATCCCTTCTTCTCCATATACTAGTTATTGGGAGAAGGTCGGCACCCTTCATATCCATTAGAAGGTCATCTGGCCAGCCTAACAGTTTAACCTCAGGATTTAGGGTCCTTATTGAAATGATTGGGACAAACTCATGTCAAAATGGTGTTTCCACAGCAGAAACTGACAGTGCAGTGGATTAAAAAACAACAAAATCCAATTTCTCCGCAGATTACACACAAATAAAATGTAGCAAGTGCAGGAAATGAAGTGTGACTTTACTAATACTGTAACATGATGTGAACTTTACGCACATAACGTCCACACATACAATCTGCATCTTGTACTCTGCCTTAGGCCCTGTTCACATCACGTGTTTTGGACATCCGTGGCTATCTGTTGCAAAATTGATAGCCACGGATCTCATTTGGCTCCCCATGTATCCCTATGGCCATGGATGGGCACAAATTGGTCCTTAATGGCCACCTGTGTGTGCCAGTTTTATCAGGGATCCAATTGTCTGTTTTTTTCTGGTACCCAGAATCGGAGACTGCTCTGATTTTGGGCTGACCTCAAAAAAGCGGACAGAACTGGACAGAATCGGATCCAACGTTGTCTGGAGGTCTTCCTTGAGGAAGGAGCAGAGGCTGCTCTGAAACACGTCGGAATAAAAAGCATCGTTTTACCAGACTTCCCAGGTTCTGGGTTTTCTTCTCAGCAGCGCGGATCACTGACACTTAAGGCCCCGTCACACTTGGCGACGAGGCTGGAGATGTCAGCGACAACTGGCGGGTGCGCGCACATTTTTGGCACCCGGCAGTGTCGCCGTCCCCCATTTACATGGGGTGACATCTCCAGCCCGCGCTGGCGAGCTGTCAGGCGGCATCGCCACCGGGGTGTCTGAAACCCCAGCGGCGATGCAGGACAATGGGAGCCTATGGCTCCCATCGCCTGACCGGTCGCCAGCGGCTGGTTACATGGGGCGATGTGTACACATCGCCCCAGTTCGGTCGCCTGGTTTCAGAGCACTGCTCTGAAACCAGGCGACCTGGCGGCGCTGACATCGCCCCTTTACATGAGGCGACGTAGGGGTGATGTTCGCCGCCGATAGGCCACGTCCCTACATCGCCTATGTAATTGGTGGCGATGTCGCCCTGTGTGACGGAGCCTTAAGTCCTGTTTTTCGTAGAGTTGGAGGTTTGGCTTACTGACTGCGCGCAATGGCTGTGGAGTTGGAGTCTGTGTCCATTTTGGTCAGTCGGAGTAAATTCAGGTAAATTGAGGATTCGGAGGTTTGGCTTACCGACTCCACAGTATTTTGGCATAACAGACAACCAAAAAAAACATATAAAGAAGTTAAAAAAATGGCAAAAGAAACATTAAACCTAAAATAAAACACTGGTTTATTCTTGGAAGTGATATACAGACCATGGTGCAACCCTATAAAACGTTCACAAATAAACTTGTGAATCCTCCTGCTTCGTAGGTTCTGAAGCTTTTATGGAGAATAACCTAACAAGCGAGTGCCATGTTACATGTACATTAGCAACTTTGTGTGTGCATTTTCCATACGGATATGAATCAAACCCCAGGTGTCAGATGCTTCATGCAAGCTTTTAGACATACTTCTAAAGTGCAGTGGATCCCGGGGTGGTAGTGCTGTTCTGTGACCTCTCTTACTATAGTTTATGTAGTTAGAAAAACCATTTCCTTTGATTGCAATCGTTCAAAACAGCAAAGTAACTTTTCTGATTTATGTCAGATCTTTTACTTTGTCTTTGATGTCACTGAAGAGGGAAAAAATGAGCTCTGGAAAGCCTTCGCTTCACACAACTACTTTACCATTTGTTTTCAGGATGTCACTTATGTTCTTCAAAGGTGGATATTGTCTCTTTTTTTTACGATTTTATGATTTTTTTCACTTTATGTGGAACTTACAGAAGAAAGCAGTTGATAATTATTTTCCTTATTGCCCAAAAAAAAGTAGAATACAAAAGGCACCAAACAGTCATGGGGGTTTAAAGGAGCAAACATGAAACACTATCAATGGAAATGTAGGTTTATTAAAGTTCAGCTCTGCGTATGTTTCTGAAATGAGCATGAACGTGTATCGGGGCAGAAGCTGGGACACCGGGGGCATTTGATGATGAAATAATACTATGTCACAAAATAGTGCAAATTAGATGAAAAATACTGATAAATGTCCTGTAAGGTCTCTGAGCATAATTATCTGCCCCCTCCTCAGTGCAATAAGAGCCTGACTGTAAAACAAATAGGTGCAGATGACACCGGAGAGCAGGACAACTGCTTTTAAGTGCTGTTCATTGATTTTTAGTTTTTACATTGATCATTGCTGCAGTATGAAAAATCAATGCTAAAGCGGCTATAAAACCTCCGCTGCAGCCATCCTCCCCTTTGATGTCATTTGTACCTGTTTTTAGCTTTAGCATGTAAACAAGTCACTGGCGGAAAACAGTGATACTGACTATAGTGATGAACTGAAAATAACAATACCCTAGACGCTGATAGATCATTTCTTTATAAGAGAATTATATAGATTTGTACCTATACTATATTGTTATATTTTTTAATAGATCAGTATGGCTTCAGAGACTCCCACAAAAGAATATGCAGAAGCGCTCAGCAGTATTAGTGCACGGAAACCATTTCTAGGTGCGTTAAAGGGAAACTGTCACCAGTTTTTCAGCATCCAAACAAAAGCCACCCCCTGTAATCAGCAGTAGTTTTTTATTTGGAATACATTTGGAAATTTGGTAACTTTTTTATTCCATTTTGTAGAAGGCTTAGTGAGCTAGATAAGACAGCTATTCTGGCACTGCTTTTATATGGATTTCATTGTGTAGGATTAATAAACTGTTATGCTTATATTATGTTTGTTACACATTGAAGGAAGCTATCATCAGAGAATGACCTGTTTAAAGGGAACCTGTTTTATAGGGTGGATTTAGCTCAGTGAGGTATAGATAGGGAGCAGCTAGGAAGGTGCAGGGACAGGTAGTGATAGTGTAGGGGCTTAGATCCAGGTGACTGGTTCCCTTTAAATAAAAAATAAAAAATGTAAGTGATGAAATACCAATTTAAGGCCCCTTTCACATCAGCGTTTTTCGCTGATCGCGGCAGTTGCGGTGAAAAAAACGCAACTGCCGCGATTACTGCATAACGGCTGCACTTGCGGCAAGCCCCATACAATGTCTATGGGCTTGCGGCAGGTGCTGCAAGTGCGGGATCGGCAATTGCGGCAGGTGCTGCCGCAAAAAAAACGCAGCATACCGCTTTTTTTTTGCGGCCGCACCTGTTGCAAGTGCCGAAACCGCACTTGCCGCGAGCCCCATAGACATTGTACGGGACTTGCCGCAAGTGTGCCTGCGATCGCGGCCGTTATGCGGTAATCACGGAGGTTGTGTTTTTTCACCGCAACTGCCGCGATCAGCGAAAAACGCTGATGTGAAAGGGGCCTTAAAGAAAATGAGTAATCTAGCAATTTTTACACTGACCACTGGAGCTAGTTTAAACTCAAACTGTTGCTTCAAGAAGAGTTTACAGCAGTTTCTTTTATCATCAGAGTCAGCATTACAATGACAGTTATCACCTCTATAGACACAGCTGATAGCACAGGATCCACCAATCACAATAGACGATGTCACACCTGATCCTTCAAGAGGACCTGTGCACATTGCTTCAAAAAGAAAAAAAAAAGGGGGTCATAGTCTGTTCATTGTGGCTATGTACATGTGTTGTTTCCTGAAACACAGGGAGTATAGATTGGAAAAAGCCTCTGTGTTAAAATTGCTTCTTTTTATTTTTAATGCAGAATGTGAAAAGATAATAAAATTGCCCCCAAAAGATAACATATAATGTGATATTGTCACATGTTAACTGCTTTGCAGTTCATGTGAAATGCTATTGTAGTTTAAATTTCCTTTGGCACATCCGGAGTTAATGCCAGAAGCTGCTATGTGTGGCTCTGCAGGTGTAGGTGGGAGTCACTTTATTGAGTTCACCGCTCCCTCAACCTTTATGTAGTTCCACTTCCTTCCACTACATGTCGCTGACAATTTCACTCTGCTTTGACTGTGTGATCTGTTTGGACGTGAGTTTGTTGCTGAAGCCCTCCTGCAGTGTGCGCACTTGAAGATAGGCATTTCTAGGGTACTCGGTGCTACTATCCTGGTCCATGGGCAGAGGTGAGGGGAAGTTAATACATGGTTGGTTGTGGAGCAGAGGGCAAGGGTGGTGGCATAGACCACCTCACCATCAGAGGTACCTCTGGGTATAGGGTCAGAATAGGTACCCCAGTCTATAGGGTTAGAGTAGCTACCTAGATACCTTGCCCCTTATTTCCATTCTCTCATCCGCTATACAACGCTCATGACAGATATGAATGTGGCGCCCCTCTGGCTATGCGCCACAGGGAAGTACTACACTGTGACAATAAATGTGTTTTAACTGTAAGTTGCCAGTTCAGGGTTTAACCTGTGGAGTCTGTTTTGCACACACACACTTAGGACTAGGCCACCTAGAATAGGGGGGATTGGTAATTTAGTAGGTCCCAAAAGGGGGTGGAACCTAGGTTAGAGCTGTAGAAGCAGGACGTTAGTTAGATCAGACAGTGCTGGGAAGGCAGTCAGGAAGGACAGGCCTGACAACACAGCCGACAGGAGGGAGCCCGATCTTTAAGTGGGGGCCCAGGACAGCATGCAACGGGCCAGGACTGGTTGGAGCCAGCTGGTCACGTTGAGGGAAACACAGTCAACGCGGGAAGCCGAGGCGGCCAGAAGCTCAACTCTGACCGCAGACCGACGAGCTGCAGGCCCATAGAAACTGGGTTGCTTACAGTGCCACAAGGTACCTCGCCCCTCAGGACTAAGAACCGGATCAGGACAATAAAGGAGAAGGCCCAAAATTGCGGTGCCGGCGGGAGGCTTTGCTTACTTGGGCCCCTGTCCGGACCAGTGGGGCACAGACCTTGCCTGATAGCTACAGACCGTGGGACTGGTGGGACAGCTCTGTGAGGGTGGTAAGAGACTGGGAAGAGAGAAGTTAACGTGGAAAGACAAAGAGAGAACACCTAGAGACTCCATAAGGGGGACCCTGAGCTGGCAACATCCACCTGGTAAACCAAACTGTACTGTGTTCTGTTTTACCATCTGCCGGTACCCAGTAAAGTGGAGTAAAACTTGAACTGGTCTCTGTTGTTCTTACCGCCAATGCCCGGAGGGCTCAGCACCATCAGCAGCTCATCAGAGGGGTAAGAACTGCAACACCTACAACTCCCCTCATCCTCATCCATCACCGCTGCCCTGAGGTAATAGCTCCACCTGTAGGGAGTTGGACTACTCTCTGCTGCACCCACCATCACCTCAGCGGCCGGCTTGCAGCGCCGGTACCATATTACCGGGAACTAAAGGTGGCGTCACGTTCCCCTGTAAATATTCCTTTCTCCCCCACCATCTACTCAAATGATAACCAGGGCACGGAACCGGGATCCCGACCACCCGTGATTTCCCCACGTAAGCCGCCATCAGTCCCAGTGTCCGAGTACCCCTTGCTCTGGCCTCATCATGAACAATAGGTAATTTTCTGATGATAGTTTCCATTTAAAGCACTTTTAATAAGAAAATTATTTTTGCAGTTCTTGTTTTGTTTTCTTTTATATTTTTAAACATTGTATTTTTATTTTTACCTTTTATTAGACACACAAAAGGACTGGACCATGCAATCACATATAATGTCCTGTTGTACTTCAGCATAATATAGGGTACAGGGGTAGTGAAATGGAAAACCTGAATGTTTTCTTTAAGCCCCTGGCAGTTATATGTAAAAGTGTCTTCCTCAAGTTTCTTCCACAGATTCTCTAGCATACCTCATTCTCTAATACCGTGTTTCCCCGAAAGTAAGACCCTGCCTTACATTTTTTTGGGGGGCCAAAAGTGGCCCCCTGTCTTACTTTCGGGGGGGGGGGGTCTTATATTGGCAGCCCCAGCCTACTCACATACACACACACACCATATATACTCAATATACTCATGTATAAGCCGAGGGTGGGAAATGCAGCAGACCGCCACCCCGGTATACAGCCCCCAGCACAGGTATACAGCCCCCAGCAGTGTGGTATACAGCCCAGCAGTGAGGTACACAGGGTATATAGGCCCCAGCAGTGTGGATACAGCCCCAGCCAATGTGAATACAGCCCCAGCCAATGTGGATACAGCCCCAGCCAATGTGGATACAGCCCCAGCCAATGTGGATACAGCCCCAGCCAATGTGGATACAGCCCCAGCCAATGTGGATACAGCCCCAGCCAATGTGGATACAGCCCCAGCCAATGTGGATACAGCCCCAGCCAATGTGGATACAGCCCCAGCCAATGTGGCATACAGGCCCCCTCCTGCTGGCACACTGCCCCCGAATAGTGTTCTGAGCCCCGTGAGCTCCCCCCCCCTTTGCTGCCCACATCTTACCTCCTCCAGCGTCTTGCAGCAGCCAGCGCGTCGGTTCTTCGTCCTCGGCTGTCTCCCGGATCATGTGACCTGTCGCAGAGCATGACGTCAATCGCTACTGCGACCGGCCGGTCACATGATCCGGGAGACAGCTGAGGACGGACGCGCTGGCTGCTGCAAGAAGACGCTGGAGGGTAAGATGTGAGCAGCAGCAGGGGGGGCCTCAGAACACCGGCTGGGGGGTAGTGTGCCAGCATGAGGGGGCTCATATACATAATGCACTGCTCCCCCTGCCGCTGATTGACAGGGGGATGCAGAGCATATCTATTGAGCGGGCGCACGTGACGTGTGACCCGCGCCCGCTCTCCCCAATACCCCCCCACCCCCCCGCTAGGGGCCTTACATTAGCCCCCCCGGTTGTAAGGCCTTATATTCGGGGGAGGCCTTACATTAGCAGGCCCCCCTTTACCCCTAGGCGGCCTTACAATCGGAGGGGGGGCTTACTTTCGGGGAAACACGGTAGGAGGGACGTGAACAAATTCTAACACACTAAAATTTGATGGATGTCACGTAACCAATCTGCATTTAGGAGAAAAATCAGGTCTGGAATAAGAGGTCTTACATACATGGAAAAAAAATAGTAGAATTGAAACCTCAATATTTTTATCAGAACTATAAATTTATCCCACCTTTTAACCATCACCTTCTTTTCTATAGTAGGTACTTCTGTGACAACATTATGGACACTTTAACTAACATAGTCTCTGGAGTTTTGCCAAAGCCAGCAAAGTAAAATACCTTTTTCAATGGTATACTTATGAAATAAAAGCAAAGGCCTAGAAAATGATATATTGTATAAGGGAACACACAGAAGATTCTACAAACTAAGGGAATATAACTCTCGACACCACCTACTTTTCACAATTCAAGGCATTCATCAAATAAAATATATAGTAGGTAAAGTACAGACCCTTCCAGGACCCCCTGTAAGGCTGGCTTCACATTTGCGTGCTGATGGCATGCAGACACAAACGCAGTGAAAAGCAGGGTCATTTTGATGTGTCCGCAGCAGAGAATGTCGGCCTGCGGACACATCACTGCGAAGCCCGGGCAGCCAATCGGCGGTGTCCGGGGGCGGGCCGGAGGCGGAGATCAGCGGCTGAGATCTCCTCCTCCCGGCCGCCGGTAAACTTCGGGACGTGTCAGCGGGGTTAAACAGCTGACCTGACAGCTGTTTGAATCTCCCGCGCCGACACTGAGAGGAGATTTCGGCGCGGGAAGATTCAAACAGCTGTCACATCAGCTGTTTCTCCCTGCCGACACCGCTATGAGATTACCGGCGGCGGGGAGGAGGAGATCATGAGAGGCTCAGCTGATCTCCCGGTGGCCGTCTGTGATCTCTTGTGACCTCACCGGCGGCCACCGGGAGAGATTTCAATGAGTCCGCAGCGTTGTCCTGCGCTGTCAAGCGCAGAACACTGCGGACCCATTGACACCAGTGCATTGTTTTGTGCGCTTGGGGAGCTTGCTGGTTTTTCAAGGTCCCCGAGCGCACAAAAAATGCAACATGCTGCGTCCCGGGTGCGGACGGGGACCCTGGAGGGAGCAGATATCTTCCACATCCGCACCCGAACGCAGCAAATACAGGCACTATGCGTTCCTATGTTAAACATAGGAACGCAGTGCGCATGCGCTTGACTGCGTATAGGAACGCAGCATACGCTGCATTCACATACGCAAATGTGAAGCCAGCCTAACAGTTAGGTAAGTGCCTCGATTGTCTTATCTTTTAGGCTGTGTACCTACAATGAGTTTTTAGTGATTTTTTAACACTGCATAATTTCACTAAGTCAAAAATGTCATGTCTTATAAAGCTCTGTGCACACAGTGTGTGTTTATTGCTTTTTTTCTGCGTTTTTGAGTGCAGTTTTGTCACCAAACTGCAAGTACCGGTAAATCCTTAAGCCAGCAAAGCTAATGAGAATCCTGAAGTTTTGTGCACACTTTTTATTCCTTTGCAGATTTGGTGCAGAAATAAATCTGCAGTCAGTGCTTTCAGCATTTTTTCATCCCAGAATGTATGAAAAATGCATGCAAAAAATGCACTGAAAATGCATAAAAAATGCCCTTTTTTCTGTGAAGAGATGAAGAAATGGTGCAGAAATTGCTGCAACCAAATACTCAATGTGTGCACATTGCCTTAAGGCCAGTTTACACGTGTCGACAACGTTAACGATGTCGCTGCAGCTTGTGACGTTGCAGCGACCTCGTAGCGACGTTGCTGCGTGTGACATCCTGCATCGATCAGCGATCAGCTTGCTGAATGCAGATCGTTGCGGAATGGCCAGGGCCGTTTTTCGATCGTTGGTCTCCCGCTGGGTAGCCAGCATCAGCACGTGTGACAGCGGGAGACTAACGATCATTGACCTCCTGGACAATGCCCAGCGCCACATAGTACACACTGGGACATGGTAACCAGAGTAAACATCGGGTAACTAAGGGCAGCGCTAAACTTAGTTACCCGATGTGTACCCTGGTTACCAGCATTCTCGCTGGTCGCTGGTGAATCTGCCTGTGTGACAACTCACCAGCGAACATATAGCGATGTCCCAGCGATCTCAATCGTTGGTCGGATCGCTGGTACATCGCAGCATGTAACCTGGCCTTTAGTCCAAGTGTACAAGATCAGTATTTGATGAGTTTTTTACCTCAGTATTTGTAGCCAAAACCAGGAGTGGAACAATTAGAGGAAAAGTACAATAGAAACACGTCACCACTTCTGTATTTATCACCCACTCCTGGTTTTGGCTACAAATCCTGAGGTTAAAAACTCTCTAAATACACAACATGTAATTGTGGCCTAAGACTAAAGGCTTCAGGCTTTAAGGCCATGTGCACACATTGAGTATTTGGTGAGTTTTTACCTCAGTATTCACAGCCAAAACCAGGAGTGGAACAACCAGAGGAAAAGTATAATAGAAACACGTCACCACTTGTGTATTTACAGGTACCATTACACAACGCAATATCGATTCAATATCGCCTGCAATTTCACGGGAGCGCGCACGTTTTTGGCATTTTTCCAAGATCGCCTTGGAGATGTCACACGGGGAGATATCGTAGGCAACGCAACTAGGATGGTTAAAGCAACTTTCGTGCGCTGGGTATGAGCAATCCAGCGAGCAATATTTTACAATGTAATGAATAGGGGAAATTGCTTGCAACATCACAATTGCGGTGTCATACTGAGCGATCCTACCACATCGCTTATGCAATATCGCCTGATTTAAGTGAGCGCAAATAAATCAGGCAATGTCGCTCTAGCGATAAATTGCAGTCGCATCACCCTGTTACACGACATGACACACTCACGATATCAATTGCAATTGACCAAACTACGTGACTTTCAGGCGATATTGAATCGTCTAACAGTACCTTATCAACCACTCCTGGTTTTGGCTACAAATACTGAGGTAAAAAATGCACCAAATGCTTCATGTTTACACGAGGCCTAAACGTATGAGTCTATGTTGAGAATTTGGTGAGTTTTTTACCTCAGTATTTGTAGCCAAATCCAGGCGTGGAACAATTAGAGGAAAAGTATAATAGAAACACGTCACCACTTCTGTATTATCACCCACTCTGGGTTTTAGCTACAAATACTGAGGTCAAAAACTCACCAAATACTCAAAATGTGTACATGGCCCATGATGTGGAAAATCCCCAGGTAAAAAATATTCATGTGTTTTTAGTGTGTTTCCACTGCAGAAATGCATCAAAAATGCATGTAATCCACACAGGGCCGCACTGTCCATTGGACAATGTGAGCCTAATGCCCGCTTTACATGTCCCGATATCGTTGTCCAACGACGATAAAAAGTCACGTGGTTCAGCCGTTGCCGCCGATATCGTTCGTGCGTTGTGTGGTGTGAATGTGCAATTCAATGCAAGAACGATGCCAAAACGATATCGTTGGAGAAATGAGCAGGCTCTCCAACTGCCTGATATTGGATGGACGATCTGGCAGGATCGTGCTGTGTGACGGCCCAACAACGATTTGGAGCACAACTTGCCCTATTCACTCCCATGTTAAATTGTCGTTCCCTGGGTCGCTCATACAAGGGGGCGTATACATCGCAGTTGTGTTGCCTGCCGATATCTCCCTGTGTGACATCTCCTATGCAATCTTGGATTACTGCCAAAAATGTGCGCGCTCCTGTGCCGTTGTATCCAATATCGGGACATGTATAGTGGCCATTAGTCTCAGGGGGCAAGGAGGCAGGGGGGTGGCAGGGCAGAAGGGGGCGGCACTTGCTGCTCAACTCAGCACATTCAATCATTATGTGGATGTCGGCTAAATAAAATTATCATTATTATTTATTATTATTATTATAGTGCCATTGATTCCACGGCGCTTTACATGTAGAAATGGTGTACATAGACAAGTACGAAGAACAATGACAATATGAGGGACGCAGGTACAGAAGGAGGGAATAATTGATATCTGTAATCTGATGTCTTATTCCAGAAAAATCCACCTTTTTCTTTATATGTAAATGAGCTTCATAGGGAGATCTATGTCTGGCCTATAGATCTTAATGGCTTATTTGCATATTAAGAAAAAATGTGATTTCTCTAGGAAAAAACACCAAATTGCAGATATCAATGTACCATTTTATTTGACTTTTTCTGACCTACATCTCCATAGACATGACTTACAATGGCTGATCCTACTGACAGATTCCCTTTAAACTATCCCTGCATATTTATTATTGAGGACCTATTAACTTCCCTGATATGTCTGTTTTAAATACTAGTAATTGTCATGGTCTGGGAACTTGTCATCTACCTTATGGAGACAGCGAAGTATGTGAGGGGATTGTAACCACTTCCCTGTGGCTACAATCTCCTCACCTACTACGTTGTCTCCATAAGGTAGATAGCAAGTTCCCGGACCTTGTCTTAGCCCTCTCACACAGCCAGATCAGAATATCCCACACACTGCACTGATGAGGGGCAGTTACCCCCGAAACGCAGCGTCTGTAGTTTGGGGTTCTGATCTGGCACAAATCCCTTAGGCTGCTTTCACATAACGATTTTTGGTTTTCCGATGCTGTCCGAAAAAAATCGGACAGCATCGGACCGATTTTCGGACCCCATGTATCCCTATGGGGATCGGACCGAATCGGATGTGCACTAAATGCCATCCGATTTGGTCCGATCCGATTCTGTCCGATTTTATTATCGGTGCTAAAATCGGAGCCTGCTCCGATTTTAGCACCGAAAATAAAATCGGACAGATTCGGATCGGACCAAATCGGATGGCATTTAGTGCACATCCGATCTGACCCGATCCCTATAACATGGGGCCCTATGGAGAAGGGTCCGAGGAAACATCTATGTCTCCTCGGACCCCGTTTTACTGTACTGAGCATGCTCAGTACAGTAAAACTGCTCCTAACTAGGAGCACAAGTGTTAAAAAAAAAAATAAAATAAAGGTTATTCTCACCTCCCCCCGAGCCCCCGCCGTCTTCCGCCATCTTCCTCTAGGCTCCCGGTGGCTCCCGCAGGCTGCCGGTGTCAGCAGAGCGCTCCCTCTGCTGTTCAGGACCTGCGGTGATGTCACAGTCATGTGACCGCGAGTTCACCATGATGAAGCCGCGGTCACGTGACTGTGACATCACCGCAGGTCCTGTGTACAGCAGAGGTACACCTCTGCTGACACCGGCAGCCTGCAGGAGCCACCGGGAGCCTAGAAGAAGATGGCGGAAGACGGCGGGGGCTCGGGGGGAGGTGAGAATAACCTTTATTTTTTTTTTTTTTTTTTGCAGCCCGGCGCCGATTTTATGCCGGAATCGGGTGCCTATTTGGCACCCGATTCCAGGCATCAGAAGGGAGCCGATGCTGTCCGATTTATATCGGACAGCATCGGCTCCCTGAAAATCGTAATGTGAAGGTAGCCTTAGTCATATTAAAAGCTTGTTGGAAAGCGATTATGACTTTGAGGTGATGCTTAAATGTGGCACTGGAGTTTCTCCACTTCCTTAGTGAAGTGCAAATTTGCAGTAATTGTCATGAAATTCTGGAGCCCCTTATTTCTCTGTATCTTGCTATTCTTCCTGAAAAATCTATTTTCCCACTGTATTATGCACACTCCATCTACTTCTCCTTCATTAAGTTTTCCAAAATAATAGTTTTTGTTTCCTTAAATTTGGCTAATAAACTCAATGCAGAGAAATATTATGGATAAAGACAAGGTTGTGTCCTTGCCCACACACTGCCCCCTGGCTATACACTTGCCAAAGCTGTTAACTGAATGCTAGAAAAAATGGCACTATAGAAATGTGCATATTCAGCCAAGAATGCATGTTTATTTCAGCGTAGGAAAGGGAGTACTGAGCATGAAATCCAATCCGTGCAATGTTTCTTCATCCAAAATCTGCCACTGTAAAACAGAAGCTCTCCTTTCCACTCCAACACAAAATCATAAACTGATTCCTCCTTTGAACGATATCTGACAGCTCCAGGTAAGTGTCAGGCCTGGTACCTGAGCAGGCCCATCACACTCCTGGGCATGCTCTGGCTCCCCAGTGGGTCTCCCATTGCCCTTCACTAGCTATCGGGGCGGAGTGTCACCTATGGGGGGGCGGAGCCTCCACAGGGGTTCACTCAGTACAGATATTGCATTCTAGGAGATTGCTAATCCCAGGGACTATGCTGTTAAGGGGTCACGGGTCCCCTAGTGTTTGCTGTTGCCAGCGGGTACGGGATGGCGTGCCTACTGGGTCAATCAGGTGGTGGGTGGATCCTTCCATTCCTCTCTCCTTCTCTGCTCCGCTATCTGTGTTCTCAGGGTGGAGAGTGGGCATTTCCCCAGTGTGGTCAGGTGACTGCTCAGAGGCAGATTTAAACCATGTAATTTCCTCTGTTGCTGATTATTTTAGTTCTGTTGGGTGGCGGAGGTCAGTGTATCCATGTTTCTAAGGAGGTTCATGCTTTGATATTTGTTCTTGGCTTGACCATATTCCTCTTAGTGATTATGGTTTGCACTGTATTTCTTAGTTCTGGTGTGCTTGACCTGTTTGCTGCTTGTGTGTCCGGTCACCAACCACCATGCTGTTTGCCACCTGAGAAGGGCTCTGCAAAGTTCCCCCTTACTAGGACTGGGAAGCGGGTGAAAAGTACCCCGGTCCTGAAGGATGCATGGCGGAACGACAGCTAGCGCATAGTGTGACCGGGTAGCAGGTAGTCATTTTACCATCCCAAAACCTTACAGTAAAGGACTGGAACAGAAGTGTACACATATTTTGTGCCTTTGAGAGATGTCTAGGTGACAAGAAAACAAGTTGTATCAAATATGCATATTAAATTGTCAATGTTCAAAGCGCTGCCCTACGTTTTGCACACGTAGGTGCGCCCTAATGTGACTCTATAGAAAATGAGGCAGTCAGCTGGGCATAAGGTCTTTGTCATCCTGGAATATCTGTCACCCGGTGTTTGTGGCACCATAATAAAGGCCTCCAAAATAAAATTCTTATCATCAGTGTCCAACAGAAAGACATTGTGATAGCATAACTGCGATATCACACAACACCTTCCGAAATCTAAAGCGGTGGTCTCTAACACTGCCCACTTCAACCAGTTGTTATTAAACCCAGTAATGTATTGCTATATTTAGCGACAGCAGACCACAGGATCTATTTCAGTTTGTGTTTTACTCTGACGGTAGTCATGCTATTCATTTAGTAAATGATCATTTGACTCTTTACATTTCTCCTGCAACTGGTTGGGTTGCAGGGGCATATGACATTTTTAATATATGAGGTTTGGAACTTTATTTTTTTACAATTCCAAATAATTTTAGCTGAAGACTTGGGCATATTTCACACATCACATACCAAAATAACCCTTCCATCGGAGGCATAGCTTGTTGGGGATGTCTACCCATAAAAGCCCACTGATATTGAAGAGCCCCCTAGCAATTAACTAGCTGGTAAATCTTCAGTACTTAGCTAACAAAGATCAGTATGAAGAAGCTGTAAGTGCTCTGCACCTTAGGCTACGCTCACACCATGGACGGATCCTGGTTTTCATGAGCAGTGGGCGAAAGAGTCTTAATGCGCCCTATGCACACATATACATACACATACAGGCATATACATGTTTGGAGACAAATTCACAAAATACACATAAACAGACATAAATACAAAACAGTCATACACACTTCATAGCCTGGGACAACTCATGGAGTCCTACCGATCCAGTATCAACTCTATGCTGATGACACTCAGATCACTATCTCTCTGGGAATGACATCACGTCCTTATTAACCAAAATCCAACAATGTCTGTCCGCTATGTCATCTTTTATTTCTGCTCGATTTATAAACCTGAAGATGGACAAAACAGAATTCATCATCTTTACCCCATGTCAATCTACCACACCACCAGAAATATTCATCAAAGTCAATGGCTGCTCACTTTCCTCAGTCCCACATACTTACTGCCTTGGAGTAATCCTCGATTCCGCCACATATCCAAGCCCTTGCACCCTGGCCCAGCCAGCCCCTGCTGACAGCGAGTGGGCCTCCTCGTTTGCCCAGGGATCGGCACTTGCCAGATTGCGCCGAGTGGTGACATCAGACCACAACTGTATTTTTGGTCAAAGTATGCTCTGCGGAAAATACTGACATCACATGGACAGCAATAGGAGCAAGGTTATTCAATTAGGCGGTTCAGATGATCACTTTTTTTTTGCATGGACCAAATGTCTGCATTATTTCAGATAAGACTTGCTCATTCAAGCCTATAGCAGCACTAAAAAAATGGATCCGCTACGGATCAACTGTATAGTAACCAACTTTTAAGGAAACTGCATTTTTTAATATAAGAAATCCAGATAGCTCTAGGGCAAGTGACTAGTAACTTTGGATGCAATACCTTTAGGCCTTGCTGCAAAAAGGCACCGAAAATTGACATACTGCTGATTTATTTCTACACAAAATCTGCAAGGGAAAAAACATGTGCACAAAACGTCAGAATTCTCATTGACTTTGCTGACATAAGGATTTGCATGTCACAACTGGGGTACCATGGGAAGCAGCAGCTGTGACCTCAGATGAACTCACTGACATCACCGCGCTCACACATGCAGCTCCGTCAGTGTGTTTCTGAGGCCGCAGTGATTGGTCACGTGTGACTGCGCACTGCGCACTGCGACCTCAGGACACCTGGATTGTCATGTGATATTGTGACTCCTGGATTACGTCGGACCTGCATGGGTGTTTTGGGAGTTAATAAATTGGAGACACAGGGTTTTTTTTCAAAATAAATAAAGGATCTCTGTAAGGGCCACTTTACACACACCAACTTCTGTGTCCAACTTCTGAACAGATCTCTGGTTGCAGTGAAATCATGGACACATTGTTCCATTTTGTGGCTGTGTACAAATGTAAGGCTGCTTTCACATAACGATTTTTCTAAATCCGATGCTGTCCGATGAAAATCGGACAGCATCGGATCCGAATTTGGCCCCATGCAGCCCTATGGGCATCGGACCGAATCGGATGTGCACTAAATGCCATCCGATTTGGTCCGATCCGATTCTGTCTGATTTTATTATCGGTGCAAAAATCGGAGCTTGCTCCGATTTTTGCACTGAAAATAAAATCTGACAGATTCGGATCGGACCAAATCGGATGGCATTTAGTGCACATCCGATTAGGTCCGATCCCTATAACATGGGGCCCTATGGAGAAGGGTCCGAGGAAACATCTGATGTCTCCTCGGAACCCGTTTTACTGTACTGAGCATGCTCAGTACAGTAAAACTGCTCCTAACTAGGAGCATAAAGGTTAAAAAAAAAAAAAAAAAAAAAAAAAAAAGTTTATTCTCACCTCCCCCCGAGCCCCCGCCGTCTTCCGCCATCATCTTTGAGGCTCCCGGTGGCTCTCGCAGGCTGCCGGTGTCAGCAGAGGGCTTCCTCTGCTGTATAGGACCTGCGGTGATGTCAGTGTCATGTGACCGCGGGTTACCATGGTGAACCCGCGGTCACGTGACTGTGACATCACCGCAGGTCCTGAACAGCAGAGGAAGCCCTCTGCTGACACCGGCAGCCTGCGGAAGCCACCGGGAGCCTCAAAGAAGATGGCGGAAGACGGCGGGGGCTCGGGGGGAGGTGAGAATAACCTTTTTTTTTTTTTTTCTTTTTTTCACCCCGCAGGGAGCGATTTTATGCCGGAATCGGGTGCCTATTTGGCACCCGATTCCAGGCATCAGAAGGGAGCCGATGCTGTCCGATTTATATAGGACAGCATCGGCTCCCTTCAAATCGTTATGTGAAAGTAGCCTAACAATGTGTCCATGATTTCGCTGCAACCAGAGATCTGTTCAGATGTTGGACACAGAAGTTGGTGTGTGTAAAGCGGCCCTAAGTGTTTGAGGTTTATTTCTTTTTACTTATATGATTGGTAAAGGGGAGTCTCCTAGTCACAGTTGTCATTAATCCCTTATATTACCTCGATTGCCCCCGCACCAGTGCAATTGGGATGAGGCAGATAAAGCGCCAGGATTTGGCACATCTAATGGATGCAGCATTCCTCGCAGATCTTCAGCTGCAACTTATTAGGGTAAGCTAATAGAGGAGGGAATAACCTGTCGGCCAAACACCCCCATAACTGGCTCCGGTGTACTATCATTACTTTAAGGCTGCTCTTTTTAGTCTGGGGAAGGCCCAATAACCATGGGCACCCCTGGCTGAGGATACCAGCCTACAGCGGCATGCTTTATCTTGGATGGGTATCAAAATTAGGGGGACACCCTATGCCATTTTTTTAAATGATTTATTTAACAAATTTAAAAAAACCTGCGTGGGGTTGCCCATATTTTGATACAAAGCCAAGATAAAGCACACAGCTGGGGGCTGCAGCCTCCATCTGTCTGATTTACCTGTGCGGAGTATCAAAATACAGAGGACCCAACACCATTTTTCCCAATTATTTATTTATTTTTACACTCCATTTTGAGGACCCAGATAGCTAGGGTGAGGGCAACCAATCAAGGACGCAAGTAAAGTGGGTGGTGACACAGGCTGACTGAAACAAATCACAGACATTGTCACAGTAGCATCCTGCTTCCCCTCAGTGCTGCGGCCGCTCCCTCTCCTCCCCTGGGTGGTGTCTGATAGAAATGCATAAATCACAACACAGTCAGTTTTTATAACCATGCATGAGGTGACCATTGACAATTTTAAATGAAGTGACTGTGACCCACTATTTGACCAATATGCATTACTATATACAAGCTCCTCACTTCTTGGGTGGTTTATGGAGATCTTCAGAATAAGGTCATTCTTGCCTCTGCACACATAGCAGAGCTGAGCACAGAATATCTGAGCATTTCTGTCAGGGTTGATGAGGATGTCATTAGAGCATCTAGGGGATGTTTTATTAGACAGTGTCATAGGTGCATCTGTTAATAATAAATTACACAGGGTCATTAGGTGCAAATGCAGCTGGTGTCAGTGCATTACATTGTGAAATCTGGTGACAGATCCACTTTAATACGCACTTGTCATTCTACCATCTGCACCTCTGCTGGTAATTTCCTGTGACACGAAAGCTATTGAAGAATAAATATGTACACAACTAATTATATGTGGATTGGATTATAAAACCATGGATACTGTTGTTTGCCCTGAAACATGGCAATATGATATTAATTTGTCCTGAGGAAGGGGCCAGGGAGCCCTGAAACGTGTTGTCTAATAAATCAATATTATATTCACCCTTTGATGTCTCGTGGAATACGGCAGCTCGGTTTTTAACCCTTCATCCTCCCTACTCTATATGCACCATGCTGTGGACTGCAGCAGCCGTGATCTGCTTTTATAGTGGTTGTGACTCTCACAACCACACAAGGTGAAGCCTCTGATACCTATTTAGGTCATATTTTATCTCTCAGACCCTTCATCCTCGCTACTTTAATTTTCTGAGATAATGAACTTTGGGTTTTTATTGGCTGTAAGCCATAATCATCAACATTAACAGAAATGAAGACTGAAATAGATCCCTTTGTGTGTAATGACTCTATATAACATATGCATTTCACTTTATGTATTGAATTACTGAGTTAACTTTTTGATGATATTCTAATTCATTGAGATGCTCCTGTATATAGGGGTTAGCTAACGAAACGTGTGAGCTTGTCCAGAAAGTGAAAACAGCAATGTGTTTCTAAATGTGACACATGACTTTGTGACCTTTGATGACCAAGTCTAGAAATAGAAGCCACGAGGCACAATGCACTTTTCCTAGTAGTTACAGAACTACGGCTTATCTATGCCATGCCTGCAAATCACGGTGACAAGCTGTCATACATCATATGTGAGAATAATGGACAAGGAGGACAATGAAGTATGAGATCTCTCAGCAGTAAGGAGAACCTGCCCTGATTACACCTTCTAAAAGGAGACCAGGCGCTCTCCTCAACCCTCACTGATCTTTCTGCACTTTCTTCTCTGATTCCACTATCTGGAATAGGGAATGACTCTTCCTAACATACCGGACTTCTCAATGCCTATTGTGACCTGGCAGGAACTCCTCTTTATAACAGATATATTGACGCCTTCTATTTTCAAATATGGTCGCTCCGTTTCCCTTTTCCAGGGACCAACTGGAGAGTCATTGACTCTCGACTTTTCTTCCAGACTATTGTTATGCCTTAATAGAATTCTGCTCTCATTTATGCCATATGATCTTCTTGTTCACTAATTCTTATTGTATTGTCTTCTTACTTAAATGTTTGTATTTTGCATCAGTCTTTTACAAAAAAAAGAATATTGAAAAGGAAAGAAAGGAGACACTTCACTGGTTTCATCTGATGGGATCTGCTGAAGTTTCTGGTTTGACCAAGGGTGGAACACAAATAGACATTGACAACATGGCATAATTAATGTCTTGTCATTTTCGTACTGTCTATAGATGAATATTTCAGCTGTGATTAATATCACGAAGCATTCACTGATCTCAGTCCAAGAAAACATTGCGGGCAGCCGGCTAAAGCGCTCAACACAGTGAATTCCTAGGCGCATTGATCCCTGGGAATTATAAATATGCAAATAGTCAGTGGAGCCTCGTTTAGGAGTCTCAAACACAGGACTAGCCAGATATCCCTCCAGGGAAGGACCTAGCCATGGGTTGGATCCTTGAGGAGAACACCATAACCGCCATATTAGTGGCCCTTTATAGTCAATATCCAGCTCTTTTACAAATTTAAAGATATGACAAGGGAATACCAAGGCCAGATATCCATCCACAGACAGCTGTTTCGGGGTGTTGCTCCTCATCAGTGTGGAGGATTCTGGCTAGGTGGATTCTATTTGCATATTTGTAATTCCCAGGAGGCAATGCGCCTAGGAATTCACTGTGTTGAGCGCTTTAGCCAGCTGCCCGCAGTGTTTACTTGGACTGGTTTCCCTGAGATCAGTGAATGCTTTGTGATGTTGGTCTACCAGGCATTGCTCCCACCTAGCCAGAATCCTCCACACTGATGAGGGGCAACACCACGAAATAGCTGTCTGTGGATAGATACCTGGCCTTGGTATTCCCTTGTCATATCTTTAAACTCGTAAAGAGCTGGATATTGACTGAAAGGACCACTTAATATGGTGGTTATGGTGGTCTTCTCAAGGAGCCACCCCATGGCTAGGTCCTTCCCTGGAGGGATATGTGGCTAGTCCTGTGTTTGAGACTCCTAAACGAGGCTCCACTGACTCTATTTGCATACTTGTGATTAATGCCAGAGTCAAGATCCTAGGCTCTTTGTAGGATCAAACGAGTATCTATCTACAATAAAGGTGATATTATAGGGATTTTCTTTTCACAACAGTATATTGTGTTTACCTGAAATAATTCCTACTCCAAAAATAAGCCTTAGTAGGATTTTCAGCTTTCTTGGAAGTTGTAATTATATCCAAAAAAGAAACCTCAAATGTACAAAAAATAACTTTTATTTAGAAAGATAAAAATCCAGACATCAAAAAATACAGTGTGCACAAACACCATGACACAGAAAAAACAGGATTAAAAAATCCAGAACGATGCAGTATCCAGATATCACCACTTATTAAACCTAGTGAGCTAGCCCAATTCACCCTACCTTACTTGATCACCCTACTTTTTAGTGGTGTCCCTGCTCATCGGAGGCTCACCTTGGGTTAGGTTCTTGGAAGTGTCATACTCCAAAATTAAGCCCTAGTTGCTGATCATCATACTTCAGTAATAAGTATCCTGAAATAGAGCTTGGGCAGCCCTTTCAGGATGTGTAACTTTTACTGGTGTACATTGGCCCATTGTGTTGTATGAGCCCAGACGTTTATGATCACATACTGGCTAGTTAATGGAATGAAGATTCACCTCTTCTGGCCCATAACCCTGCCCAACACTCAACCAGTATCAGTGATTGTGTTAATGAAAAAAGTAATATTCACCCCCTTGCCCTATCTAGCCCTCTGTCGGCATCAGTGTTTTAAGTTAGAGTTAGTACTAGGCAAGGATCGCACCGCAATCCTCGGACAGGCTGGCACCGCTCTTCACCTGAATGTGAGAGCTGCACAGAAATACAAGCTGATAGGCTTGACTTAGGTTAGCTGCTGACCAGTGTGAGCATTGTGCTGTGATTCTTAGGCCCTAACTAATATGGCAGACAAGTTAGTGAATCGCTAAGGCCAGTACAGAGGGGTGGGTGGGGGAAGGGGGTGAACCTTCATTTTTTTCATTAACACAAGTTCCGATCACTGACGGCAGCAGAGGGGATTATGGGCTGGTGAAGGGTTTTATATTCATTTTTTTTTAAATGGATTAGTCTGAGGCGAAGCATTTCTCCATAACTTCCTATTTAATTTAGGAAGTTATGAAAAAAAATGCTAGGCCTCAGACTAATCCTTTAATGGGCGACTCAATCAGTGAAGCCAATACAAAATATAAGACATCCCCCAAAAATAAGCCCTAGCGCATCTTTTGGAGCCAAAAATTAATATAGGAACCTGTATTATTTTCAGGTAAACATTATTATTATTATTATTATTATTTATTTATATAGTGCCATTAAATTCCATGGTGCTTTACATGCTAAAAGGGCAGACAAGGACAAGTACAATAAATGTGGACAATTTGGTCGTACAGATACAAGAGGGGAGAAGATCCTGTCCGCAAGGCTCACAGTCTACGAGGGGCGGGTAGGGACACAGCAGGAGGGGTGTTTACCTAGTAGAAATACACAAAAAATCTGATACTGAAAAAATCTCGAACCTATGCCTATAACAACTAAGTTACTCATAACTCCTGGCAGGCTTCCTTGGTTACTGTTCTGATAAACAATAATGGCCATCAGATACTTGGAACAAATATGGGATCTGCTGATTGATTGTCAGTGATTTTAAACATTTTGTGTAAATTGGACTCAAAATACAAAAAGAGCTAAAAAAACTTTGATAACTCAAACACCAGATAAAATAATATAATCATTCACTTACGGTATATAGCGCTATGAATTCCACAGCACTTTATATACATCAGCAATAAATAACTATTATTTTATAGGGATTCTATCACCTATAGTTTGTTACAAATTAAAACCAAACACTCACAATTTATTTAATGTGTTGGTTTTCTTATTGTCTAAATTAACGTTTTTGTATTCTATTTTCTAACCATGAACACGGTGGAGGCCATATTCCCTGAATTGCTGTCAAAAAGTTCTTCTGGACTAAAAAAAGAAAAGCCTATAGTTACTCTATATGACTTTTGAATTGTGATAGTGTGCAATGTGCACAGTGTCATGATTCCCCTGTGTTCGCAGTGTGACTGGGTGGTCACATCAGTTTGCCCTTTACAGAACACTTTGAGAACGTACTCACTGTCCCGAGCCGACTTGAGTCGCAGCTGCCTCCCTGAATGTGTTCCTGAGACAAATGGATGACATCTCATCGGCACGGGACCATCCACTCGCACAGCGATTACAGGGGAAATTGTGACAGCTAGCACAATGCACATTATCACAATTCAGCAGTCTTTTCTTTTTAGCTAGGAAAACTCCTGTAATAGTCTTCAGATATATGCATCACAGCAACACGTGGACCATAGAGAACCACGGACTGGAGAGGTTTATGTGAGAGTTTTGTAGAAATGCTCTATAGACAGGTCATTGTGTAGGGAGGTGGAGGAGGTGAGCACCACTAATGGTGAATGGTGGATCCTGTGTTAGCTATGTATATGTTACTTGTAATTGCTACGCTGTCTGTGATGATAACGAGACAATTGCTGAGAAGTGATCCATGGAACAGGAAATGTCAGATGATTATTAGACTCAATGGCCAGAGTGAAAACTGCAAGATTTCATGATGTTATTGAAGAGACTGTCCAGGCTTACAATCTTGCCCTTTAGTTTAAGACTATCACTCATCTGCTGGTACAACTCCCTCATCTCCCTCTTCATGGATTCAGCACAAGCTGATTCATGTCCTCCATCGGCACCAGACGCGAGGATGTCACCCTTCACCTGTTAGTTTACTGTGGACTGTGATTGGCTTCAGCAGTCAGATGACTGCAGCATCAGGGAATATTTCTCTGGTGACACACTGTTCAATCAACCTGACCACTGCGGCCGGTCACAGACTGCAGTGGTCTTGTTACAGGCGACCAGTGTCAGCAACAATGACACAGCGGCCTCTGCTGAATACACGAGAATGAAAGCAGATGAGTATGAAACACCTTTTTATTTTCACAGAATCCAAGCTGGGTAGCAAGACTGTATCGAGCCCGGACAACCCCTTGAACATAATAATAGTTTATGTCCAGATAAGTCATTCTCATGGTACCTTCCATTTACCTATTTACACAAAAATTAACATACAGTAAATCAACAAGCTACTAGTTTATTGATAAGACTATGGCTATCCTGAGATTCGGGTGACCCATAAAGCCACCATTTGTTGTCCAATATATTAACAAGCTACTAGTTTATTGCCAAGACTATGGTTATCCTGAGATTCGGGTGACCCATAAGGCCATCATTTGTTGCCCAGTATACATAAATGTACAATAATAAAATCTTGACCACAAAGCTGTAAAAAGTTGCAGTCACATCTCATAGAAGTCAACAAAAGTCAAGTAAAACTTCGACCTATGAAAAAAAAGGGAAGCACCTTTAATAGAGGGGTTTTCTGATAAAAAAAACAACCCTGTCCCTCGGTGCTTTCCTCACCCTCCCCAGGTCCAGCACTGTCTCCACCGCTGCTCCAGGTGTCTGTTATTGTCTCCAGCACTGAAGTCCTGGGCTTAGCGGCTATGGGTGAGTTGATGGCATGAGCCGCTGAGCTCATTTTTGGTTTTAGCGCTGTCAACATTATGCTGGTGATGCATACAATAACAGACACGGCACCGGACCAGGGGAGGGTGAGTAAAGCACGTTGGTTTGTTTTAAACACACTGCAAGTGAAGGACAGCACATACTATTACGTAAGTCATAATCCACCGTTGTGCCAGCAATCATGCAACATAAATCTCTGTCTGGGCGTAAGTGATAGTAGGCTGGGCAGCTGCTCCCTCAAGATACTGAAGGTTTATTCCAGAGATTTCTATTCCGAGCTCTTTCAACATAAGGAAGGACCTGCCACACAGATATACTACTTTCCATTTGTCATGACTTGTCTTCTAGTAACTAATACTTAACCTTTGGGAATCCCTTAGGTTGTTCTGGATTTTCAATATATAATAAATGTCTCAGGGACGTGGCGCAGAGTTAAAACCTGTGTTCTTAAGCTCCAAGTCAGGATATAGCAGTTTGAGCTCATACGGGGCCAGAGAGCTGCGGTGGAGAAAGCCTATCCTGATGAGCCGTCCGACAGCTGACGTCCTGGCTTAGTCTCAGGTTCAGCTATCATTAGCGCAGGTGTATCTGACGGCGCAGCCTACCTCTGCTTATCTTTGGATTTTCATGGAGCACTTTCATGCCGGCTTGTGTTTAACTGTAACAAGACCGTCGTCTTACGTGTAAGATAATTCACCTTAAATTACCGCACAAATACAACTGGCTGAAAAAGACTGAATTCTGCCTCGCTGACAGCCATGTACAATATGTCCGCACTCGGACGAGAAGTAAACAACGCAGTCATTGCTTCAGAACCACTGTAAAATATTTCTTATATATACAATGCAATGAACCATCTGTTTATTCTCCAGGGCTGCATTACAATAGGGGATATAGAATATGGATATAATCAATGCAGACATACATGGCATTTCTATTACTCTTCCAAACTAAAAAATGTTAAGAGAGTTCTCAGTGGTTGATACCTTTTAATGGCCAACTGTTCTATCGGCCGTCTGGCCCTATTACCGGTACATAGATGATATTTCCATCTTTTCAGTTAGCTATTGAAAGTATCAACCACTGAAGACACTCAGAATTTAATATTTTTCTATCCACTAGCTAACACGGTGCAAACATTTTTTACCTCTTCAAAACTAAGTTATTCACAGAGGTCTTATGTGACATCCAAGCTTTAAGGTGACATTAGAGTAGATGAATGTTAGCAAATTGGCCAACAAACCAATGTGGATGGGGGTATCCCAATATCCCACCTCGCCGCTCCCTGTCTCCACGAACATCATCCACTGGGGAAAAGGCGGATGCCCATGGGGCACATTTATTAATCAATTAATCCAGCCAACATCACCACGTTCAGATGACTTTAATCTAATGTGCATGGAATCCTTAAAGGGAACCTGTCAGCTAGGTTATGCCCCTCCAGCTATCATTGTCTGTAGCTGCAGCTTCATAATACTATTCTAATCATCCCTGTCTGAGCTCATAGTGTAATGTGAAAGGTGAAAAAAAAGCATCTATACACTTACATTTCCTTATGTAATGAGGCAGTCAGTCCCCAGCTTGGAGGACAGGGACTGTTTGGCAGGTTAATAGTTAACATTTCAGCCTTGTGCTAGAACATGTTGGGAGACCTGATGTGATGTCACAACCATGTGACTACAATAGGCGTAGCTAAGTTCTCAGAACATAATACCTTTGCTGGCTTAGCTCCGCCCACTATGGTCACATGATCGTTACATCACACAGGTCCTTTAGCCATCCAAGTTAAAAGTGAGAACTATTATCCTGCCAGACAGTCCCCCTCCTCCAAGGTGTAGAATGAAATGTAAGTATATAAATGCTTTTCTTTCACCTTTCACATTACACATGAGCTCAGACAGGGATGATTAGAATAGTATTATAAAGCTACAAGTACAGAAAGTGATAACTGGAGGGGCATAAACCACCTGACAGGTTCCCTTTAAAGAGTAACGGTATTTTAAATTATTGTATTAATAAATCAAGAAACTTTGTAATATACAATCATGGCTGAAAGGGTTGGCTCCCTTGAAATCGTTCCAGAAAATGAAGTATTTGTCCCAGAAAATTATTGCAGTTACATGTTTTTGTTATACAAAAGTTTATTTCATTTGTGTGTATAGGAACAACACAACAAAAAAAAACTAAAGTAAAAAAGGCAAATTAGATATAACTTCACACAAAACTCCAAAAATGGGCTGGACAAAATTGTTGGCAGCTTTACAAAATGTATCAATCTCAAGGTTACCAGTCCATCTCCAGAGGTATTGATGTTCCTTTGTCCACGGTACACAACATAATCAAGAGGTTTACAACCCATGGCACTGTAGTTAATGTCACAGGACGTGAACTGCAGAGAAAAATTGATGAAAGGTTGCAATGCAGGATGCTGATCTTTCATTCACTTCCTATATACAATCACTCGCCCACTCATGCCGTCTGCAACTGAAGAACATCTCTAGAATTCGCCTCTTCCTCACTATGGAAACAACTAAAACCCTTACAGTGACCCTGATCCCGCCTTGATTATTGCAACTCTCTAGGAGGATTGTATAATGCAGGAAATAAGATACGTGAAGAGAATATGGTTCAGTCCATCCTTAATGCAGCAGCCAGGGTCACCTATCTAGCTGAGGGTTCTTTCACACCAGCGCTTTTCGCTGAATGCAGCAGATCTGGCAGATTTACCGTACACCTGCTGAAAGCCCCCATTAATTCTCTGAGGCTTGTGGCAGGTGCGGCAAGTGCGGTATTGCCGGATCTGGCACTTGCGGCCGCGCAAAAAAAAAACCACAGCTGTTTTTTTGCCCGACCATAACTGCCAGATTGTTACACCACACTTGCCGTACCTGCGCAAGTCCCACAGAGAATGAATTGGGGCTTGCCGCAGGTGTACCTCAAGTCGGCTGTTAGGTGGCTGATGCTGTAAATCTGACGGATCTGCCGCATTTAGCGAAAAACGTTACTTGGATGCTTTTGCTCTGTGCCAGTCATTCATTGCACTGGCTGCCTGTACATTATAGGGTACAATTCAAATTACTTGTTCTTACCCGCAAAGCTCTTCATGGTGCAGCACCTCCCTACCTCTCTACCCTCATCTCTGTCTATCACCCTACCCGTTCTCTTCGCTCTGGGAGTGACTTGAGACTAACATCTGCACTAATCCGAACCTCCCATTCCCAGCTCCAAGACTTCTCCCAAACTGCACCAATCCTCTGGAATGCTCTACCCCAAGAAATTAGGACTATTCACAACTTAGTTTTAGGTGCTCCCTAAAAACACATCTTTTCGGAGCGGCCTATCATTCTCCCTAATCGAAGTGATTTAGACATAGGTTATCCACTACTTCCCTGAACATAACTATCAAACTCCATCAGACCCAAAAGCTTTACACAGACTGGCTGGTGGCCTCTTACTCCAATCTTATCTATTCTAACCCTTCTCAAGAGGGTTGGACTATGATTGTAAATAAGCACCTGTACTTTGTGCCACCCCCACCTTATCGTAGATTGTAAGCTCTTGCGGGCAGGGTTGTAATTTTTTCCCACAACTAATGTATTTTCTACAACTGTTTCTGGACTGTTTGTATATAAATCTCTGAATTGCTAAGCGCTGCGGAATATGTTGGAACTATATAAATAAAGATTATTATTATTATTATAATTATAGTGAATAAGTTGCCCAAACAAGTTACAAAGAAATTCAAGCTGTCCTGCAGGCTCAGGGGGCATCATTATTAGCTCAAACTATCCATTCACATTTGAATGAAATAAAACACTATGATAGGAGACCCAGGAGGACTGCACAGCAGATGCAGAAACATAGAAAATCTAGACTGCAGGCTGCCAAAATGTATGAGTACCCAAAATTCTTCTGGAAAGTGTCTTTTGGCCACATGAGACATGATAGAGCTTTTTGGCAATATCCCTCATTCTACTGTTCACTGAAAATGGAATGAGGCCTATAAAGAAGAGCACAGGACCTAGAGTCACACATGGTGGAGGCTCAATGACATTTTGGGGTTGTTCTGCTGCCTCTGGCACTGGGAACCTTGACTGTGTGAAGGCATCATGAAATCTGAAGATTACCAAAGGGTTTTGGATGTCAATGTTGTGCCCAGTGTCAGAACGCTGGGTTTGTGTCTTAGGTCATGGGTCTTCCAGCAGGACAATGACCCCAATCATGCTTTAAGAAATAGATGGAAACAAAGTGCTGGAGAGTTCTGAAGTGGATCTAAATCACATTGAACACCTGAAAATCTGTGAAGACAGGATTTACGCGTGGAGTTGAGAGGGAAAGATCAATTCAGGATGTGAAAGAAGCAAATTTCAATACTTAGGCCCCTTTCACACTGGCGTTTTTGTCGCCTAACAGCCGCTCTTGTGGTACACTTGCGGCAAGCCCCATGCATTGTATATGAGGCTTGCAGTAGGTGCGGCAAGTGTGGTATAGCTGCTGGTTCTGGCACTTGCAGTAGTTGTGGTGAGCAACGTTTTTTGGTTTTTTTTTGCGGCCGCAAGTGCCGGAACTGCAGCTATACCGCACCTGCCACAAGCCCCATAGACGATGCATGGGCTCCACAGCAAGTGCGGCCGCTAGGCATCAGATGCGGTAAATCTGCTGGATCTGCCGCAATTTGACAAAAATGCTAGTGTGAAAGGGGCCTGATATACAAAGTTGATTATTTTTCACATGTACTATTGATTTATGAAATAAAAATTAAAATGACGGTTACTTTTTAAGTTGAGTATTGTCTTTAAAGTCTAGGCATATACCTGGCAGAGTAGCAAACACAGGATCTTGAAGATGTAGTACCAGGGGCATTCACCAAGGTCAGTGATTCCTAACTTTTTTTTTGGGGGGAAAATGGTAGGCACAAAACAATCACAATTCTTAAACCGTTTTATATCTTGACCAAGATTGCCCCCAACACAAGCACATAAATATTGATATCACTAATGTAAAACTGTTATTGCGGCAGCAGTCTTCTCAGTAATTCCCAACTGGACTCAAAGTATCACTAGAAATATAGGAAACCCTGGATAGAAATGGGAAAGCTAAGGACAGTAGACAATGGCGTTATTTGAAGCTCATGGGCCCCGATGCAAAAGCTCCAATGGGGCCCCCAATTATTGCAAATCTTGACTAACAATAGTCTTTTTCTAAAGGCCAAAGAGACTTTTGGGGGCCCCTTGGCTTAAGGTCCAGGTGCAATTGCAACCCCTGCACCTGTTGTAGTTACGCCCCTGACAGTAGCATCTGTAACGCATAGGTTTCCTGAGAAAAGAAACTGGAAAAACAAAAAGCACAAAATAAGGTCTGACTCAATATAACCACAGGGAACTAAAACTTGGCTAGGCTCACCATAGAGGTTGAATATGCAAATACAGTCTGTGGATCCTCGTTTAGGAGTCTCAACACGGGACTAGCCAGATATCCCTCCAGGGAAGGACTTAGCCATGGGGTGGCTCTTTGAGGAGAACACCATAACCACCATATTAGGTGGCCCTTTGAGTCAATATCCAGCTCTTTAAAAGCTTAAAGATATGACAAGGGAATACCAAGGCCAGGTATCCATCCACAGACAGCTGTTTCAGGGTGTTGCCCCTCATCAGTGTGAAGTAGGATTCTGGCTAGGTGGGAGCAAGAACACAAAGCAATCACTATAGAGGTTGAGACACAACCACTGTTATTGCATAGATCGGCTGCAGCAGAAACGCATTCAGGTAAAATATCTGGATAAAGGGTCCAAAACTGTGCTGCTGGAATGAGAATGTTCCCTAAAAGTAGAAATGAATGACTTATTTATCAATGCATTTCGAACCTCGAAACGTGTTGTCAAATAAATCATTTATTTCTACTTTTAGGGAATATTCTCATCATTCCAGCAGCACAGTTTTAGACCCTTTTCTTTTATCCGGAAATATAGGTTTCCTGGCGCCTTTGCTGCAACGGCGTATGCATCATGTAATACAGATAATGAACTGCTGCAGTCTGGTGGTATTTACTGGTCCTTTCAGTTATTAAAAGAATAATCCAGCTTCACAGGCAGATTTTTTATTCAAATGAAATCCATGCATCACACATGAAAATTCACGATGAATGGTATAGTGTCACTGTTACATTCACATCCACATGTTTCAGGTGAACACTCTCCCTTAACCAAGATGAGTATTCACCTGAAACACGTAGATGTCAGCTGGGCTATTCCTTTACTATTTTCCTATTTGGGCCATGGCAGAGTCATTGTCCTAGCTCCAAATGGAAGGGGTTAACATCAATGGTGAGCTGGATTCTACATGACTGCATCCTTTCAGTCATACCATGGGGCACTACAGCACGTCAACCATATCACGACATGTCAGGGTCAGACTATATTGTTTTGGGATGGAAATAAAGTTGATAAATCAAATTATGACAGCAATACTTCCAGTACACCCTAACAATGCAGGCCTTGGGCCAAACATGGTTGATCAAAACAGAGTACACAGCGGGAATGCTCCCTACTGCAACCGTTCTGGCGACATGTTGAAGATATTATCACAGAAGTGATTAAGGATGCCTTTCGCATTGACTGGCCCCCTCGCCCTGTTGGGTATATCCTTAGCCGACTTCCCTTAGCCTCTACAGCGAGACAATGTATAGCCAGGTATTGTAAGCCCCACAGGTTCCCTCCAGGGATGACCATATCGTTCGTATCAACCTTCATTACCACTATGAGTCTATTATGGCTAACTCTCTCTTACGTGGTGGGATCCTTGGGCTGATTCTTCACTTGCTGTGCATTAGCAGTCTTTACAATTTTTCCAGATTTGTATTTCTTGCCGTCCTCACGGTCCTGAACGCACTTGTGTGTCCACTTGCCCCTTTGGCGTACGTCGTCTATTCTCCCTTCCCCTTTTTTCTTCCCTCCCTTGATTCCTTTCTTTCCTGAGTTTACCTGGTTTCTCAGTTGCTACCGACCTGTGATTTTGTGTTTTTATAATTTTATGCACAATTTTCAATAAAGATTGAATGGTTAAAGAAAAAAAAAAGGAGTACACAGCTAAACAGAGCACAGTTTCTCGATCCAACAACTGTCTGGGCTTTCTGTACCTAAATCCTCATAAATAACTTCTGGGGTATCTATGGCATACAGATGTCCTCAATGATAGCTTGACCAACTCAGCTCATTGGGGTTACGGTGGATGATCACAATTGGAAAATGCCCCTCATTCTTGTACTGGTGCACACAGTAATCCCACCAATATGGACACACACACGTTTATAGCATAGTTCTTCAGATAAACCATCCAAATAGGCTTTATAGACAAGGTTCTACAAAGCATTGTACAGAACATTTTAGGATAAAGTTGACATTTGTGAATCCCAAATTATTTTCACTTCTACAAAAACCCGTGTGTTAGTAACTACTCCAAAGGGCAAATGGAATAATTCTATAGATGAGCAGGTTCTTACCTCTTTCTCTATCTTCAGAAGTTTCTTCACCGCCACCTCTTTGTCCTGTGACAGCCATTTTGCTCTGTAAACGCTCCCGAAGCTTCCACCTCCACAGCTCTCATAAAACTGCAAGTCATTAAATTTAATTTGTACAAACGAAGCAGTTAGGGACGACATCTCATAATGACGAAGAGCAGCTCTGAGATACGACCTGCAAGACAAACAGGAAAACGTTATGAGGCTGGAAAATCAGAATGGACGATGCAAGTAAAAATGGAGGTAAATGGAGTCTACTGTTCCCTAAAATAGTGATAAGCCTTCTAAATGTTCACACGCACCGGGGGGGTTCACGTCTACACATTCCTACGCCACTCACTTGCTTTTATGATGCTTTTGCTGCTTGCACTTTACAATCATTACATCTTTGCTGTAATGAAATACATAACTCTACATAAATACAGCCAGAGATGGGCTTGTGCTCACCTGAGCCGCCAACCTGAGCAATACGCGCTACAGAGCAATGTGCAGGAAAAAAGACAAAGTTACGCCCAGAGCCTCCGAAGAGACAAGAGCAGGGCGTAACTACAAGAGGTGCAGGGGTTGCAATCACACCCGGACCCTGGAGCCTGTAGGGCCCCAAAAGCCACCTTGGCCTATAGAAAAAGACTAATGCTAGTAAAGAGTTGCAATAATTGGGGGCCCCATTGGAGCTTTCGCATCGGGGCCCACGAGCTTCAAGTTACACCACTGGACAAGAGCTTTGTTATAGACAGCCCTAGAGATACTGTATTGCTGGACGCTAAGCTGTAGTCACTAAGACACAGCTAAGGCACAGGACATAATACAATGTTATCCATGTGCTTTATATATTATTTATGTCTTTAACCAGACTTACGCTATACCAGCTGATACCCGTTAATTCTTTGAATAGTCTTCTCATTGCTTTGTTATAGTTTTGTCTCTTAAAAAGTGTATTTTGCACTTTTTCCCCTTTTTGTGGATCCTGAATTAGGGGATGCAATGGGAAAGCAAAAAAAGGCACACAGGACAGGATTTTTGCATTCTCCTTTTGTAGATCCCATGATGTCCTTACTTTAATGAAAGTATCCATTACACTTGATTTATTACTGTGTCTTCTTCATACATGACCGTGCTGCTTCTCTCCTCTCACTTACTGTAACTTTGACACATATGACGTACCGGTATGTTTCTATGTGATTCTCCAATTAGCCTTTTACTATGGGCACAACTACCATAGGTGCAGGGGTTGCAATCGCACCGGGGCCGTGGAGACTAGGGAGCACCAAAAGTCCCTTTGGTCTATAGAAAAAGACTAATGCTATTAAATATTTGCAATAATTGGGGGCCCCATTGGAGCTTTTGCATCGGGGTCCATGAACTTCCAAGTTACACCACTTTTACAATAAAATGGATGATATTGGATGCACTCATTGTACGTAAACGAGAAGAACTATTAGTAACCTAATATTTAGCTGTATTGGTCTACACTCAGATGGTATTTAGTAAGCCAAAACCCGCTCCCCATTTTGTCTTACAAATACTAAGGTATAAAACTCACCAAATACTCAACATGAACATGGCCTAAAGGGAAGGTTTGTGAAATCTCATGAAAACATCCTCATATGCTCAGTACAGTAAAATAGGGTCCGAGGAGACATCAGATGTTTCCTCGGACCCTTCTCCTTAGGGCCCCATGTTATAGGGATCGGGTCAGACCGAATCGGATGTGCACTAAATGCCATCCGATTTGGTCCGATCCGATTCTGTCAGATTTTATTATCGGTGCAAAAATCGGCGCCTGCACCGATTTTTGCACCGATAATAAAATCAGACAGAACCGGATCGGACCAAATCGGATGGCATTTAGTGCACATCCGATTCGGTCTGATGCCCATAGGGCTGCATGGGGCCAAATTCTGATCCGATGCTGTCCGATTTTCATCGGACAGCATCGGATTTAGAAAAATCGTAGTGTGAAACCAGCCTAAGGGTATGTGCACACAAAGTATTTGGTGCAGACATCTCTGCACCATTTCTGCATTTCATGTCAGAAACAACACATTTTTGATGCACTGTAGGGTGCAGATTTTTCCAGTACATTAGTATAGGTGAATGCTGCAGCATAGCCTAAAAGTTCACATTTTAGAGTTGCTATTTTCCCTAAAAGAGTCCCATTATCAAGATCACTGCAGGACCCAGCATTGGATGCCACCCTGGTCAAAAAGTACCGTAATCACTTATCTTATGGATAGGTAACCACTTTTAATGTTGGGAGTAACCCTTGTAAAGGGAATCTGTCAGGTTTTTGCCACTCCATCTGATAACATAATGTAGGCAAAGAAACCCTGAGAGACATAGTAGAGCTGGGAGAGCTGCCGCTGCCCACGCCAGACTCTAAATAGAGATTGTGCATTCACTGTGAGGTGTCAATCACAGCAGGGGGCATATCACACTGCCATGGGCGTGACAAAGTAGTCCAGTAATGGTAACCACCAGGTGGTAAAGCCTTTAGTTTAAGTAAACAATAGCACACACATTGATAAGAGAAGCACTTATGCTTTTTTGTTTTTTTTTAACCCTTGTAGCATGCCTTCCTCAGCTTACATAGCAAAACCCTGCTAACAAATTCCCTTTAACCATTACAGAAAATGAAAAAAAAATAGCAGCAAATACAACATATCAGGGAATAGTAGCTACACAGCATATTCCAACAGGTCTGAACTAATAACTTGGTGTAAATCAGGATGTCAACATTAAGTAGGTACCGCCACCAGATCAAACCATAGAAGTTATTGACATTGCATTTCTAGAGTGATACCTGACGAAGAGAGCAGTCCACCCTTGAAATACGTGGTTAATGAATTGGCCAATACTTTGATTCGGTGGCCCTACCTACTCATCGTTGATATCCTGATGTCCACTATTGCTATACACTCCCTGACAGAAGTTATGTCGCTTACCCATGTTATGTAAATATAAGCTTATAACCTGATGTTAAATTCATCCATTGGTTTTATAAATTACTCTTTTGAAAGCTGGAACCCTCCAAAATGTGGTTTAGGTTAAGAAAATAAATTGGCATCAATGCTGAAATATTGATCATTTAATGAACACAGAATGGTCAGGTTTTGGTAAGACAAAAGTTTTGTCTCCTGGTCATATAATGCACCCAATCCTAGTTTACATCCTCACCTGTGCTCCGTAAATGATCGGTTAATTAGTGGGTGTGTATAGAAAGAAACCCGGCATCCCAGACCTTCACTTGAACTGCAAGTTTAGCTCTGACAACATGGCAAAAATCCATCCTGCGACCAATGCCTTGATTATCAAGAGGCTGAAGACCAGATCCACTTCAGAGGTGGCTGCCACCTTTAATGTGTCTCGGCATTAAGTACAAAGAATTAAAAAAAGATTTGAAGAGACTGGAGATGTGTTTTACAAGCCCAGGACCGATAGACCCCGCAAGACAACTGCTCAGGAGGAATGTTTGTTGGTTAGAAAATACAAAGCAAGCCCCTCTTCCACTGCAGCAGAGCTCCAACAGGCCTGGTCACCTCAAGTCCCTGTGTCAACTACAACAGTTTGTAGGATTCTGTCTCGAAATGGCCTCCATGGTCAAATCAGTGCTCAGAAGCCAGCACTAAACAAAAGGTATATAAAAAACATGTGGCATTTGCAAAATCCCACACTCTGCTAAACATATGGACGCTGGAAAAGTGGCAGAAGGTGTATTTATCTTATGAATCTTCAGTAGAATTATACCACAGCCACCACAAATACTGCAGGAGACCTACTGGAGTCAGTATGGATCCACATTTGGTGGTGGAAGAATCATGGTCTGGGGTTACATTCGGTATGGGGGTGTGCGAAACATTTGCAAGGTGAAAGGCAATATCAATAGCCTAAAATATCAAGAAGTATTAGCCACCCCTTACATTCCAAATCATAAAAGGGGTAAAATTCTGCAGCAGGATGGTGCTCCATCTTATACATCCATCTCTACAACAAATTCCTCCAGGCAAAAAAGATCAAGGTGCCCAAGGACTGGCCAGCCCAGACACCAGACATGAACATCATTGAGCATGCTTGGGGTAGGATGAAAGAGGAAGCTTGGAAGACAAAACCAAAGAATCTAGATGAACTCTGGGAGGCATGTAAGACTGCATTCTTTGCTATTCCTGATGACTTCATCATTAATAAACTGCATGAATCATTATTGAACCGCATGGACACAGTCCTTCAAGCTCATGGAAGTCACACAAAATATTAAATGTGTCTAATAGCACCACAACTTCATTCACCAATGTTATGCAACATATATTTGTATTTTAAGTTAATTATTTGTTTGAAAATCACATTACTTTCTGTGGGCGACAAAACTTTTGTCTTGCCAAAATCTGACCATTCTGTGTTCATTAAATGATCAATATTTCAGCATTGATGCCAATTTATTTTCTTAACCTAAACCACATTTCGGAGGGTTTCAGCTTTCAAAAGAGTAATTTATAAAACCAATGGGTGCATTTAACGTCAGGTTCTAAGCTTTTATATACATAACATGGATAAGCGACATAACTTTTGTTAGGGACTGTAGAGTGATTTTGGGATTTTGCCAACCAAATAAAGAGTTGGATAGATTTGTACCTATCCTTTTGCACAACTCCACAAGGTGAGTAGGATACCTAGATTACACGAATACTAGTTTACAGTACTGAGATACACAAGTCTTCATCTTGTGATGACCACCATGTACTTAGTAACCATGTTACTGCCAAGCAGTCATGGTACGCAACTTTGATTCCTAGCACAAAAATAATAAAATAAAAATAACACAAGTTAAAATCAGGACAAAGCAATAGACTTACAGTTAAATCTTGTCCTAGAAGTTGCAACGGAAGTTCCTGACAGTCCTATTCCAGGGGACACATCACAGAGTAATTAAAGTAATGTCTCCACGCACGTACAGCACAATTGTGCAGGGTGCTAGTGTGCCAGGGGATCTTCTACAGTTAAGTGCTGAAGACTGGAAAGCACACTTTCCACTGTCAGCTCACATAGCTGATGTGGAATGTCAGGCACGCCATAGCCCGGTGCTGTGCTCATTGCACAATATAGTCACACACATGAACATTCTGGCTCACTTGTGCCATTAGCTGTGACACAGTCCGGGAAGGAAGAGTAATCTTGTACCAGAAACACTAGGATGCAGGGCTTCCAATTAGAAAGTGACTTTTCTTGGCTGACGTAATAGCTCAGGACAGGAGCCATCTTCTCCTGAGCATGAGGTATGCTTCCAAGAATGGAACTTACGTTTATACCAGATGACTGTGTCATGATCTCTTTCTTTTTATAGCTCTCCAAAATAATGTGTCTCGGCTATTTATCATTTACTGACATGTCATAACCCTTGACATCTCTGCCCTGTAGGCTGTGTGGAAACCTCCTCAGTTACTAAAAAAAATCTATGTAGCGTACAAGAGTAAAACCGTAGTTGCCAATGGAGAGGAGGGAGCTGCTGCTGCAGTTTATCATTCGCTATTTCATCAAGGCTGGAAACACGCGAGCGTATGAAAAATCTGACCGTTTCTCATTCAGGAGAGTAGGATGAGTGTGTTTTTTGATCCATGTTTTTTGGATCCATGCGGCATTCGAGGCAATGCTATTTGTGTTTTTTTCTCAGCTAACATCAGTGTTACATCTATATGGGATCCATGTGCAATGCGTTAGCATGGTCTTTCCCATGCTGTATAAAGACTGCATTTACTCAATCTAGAAGGTATCTGTACTTGGTTGACATACAAATTAGCTAGCGGTTACTATGGCACTGGGGTCATTTCATTTGGTGACCTCATGGGTCACTACTTACCCTGCCCCTGCTCACATCTCATTCATTCAGTGTTCAGAGATTGCGTGGATAGAACGCTTTGTTCATCACCACAGCCTCCGATGAGAGAGCAACATGACCAGCGAGAAGAAGACATTGCAGAGGATCAAGGATGGGTATGAGGGGTTAATAAAGATGAAGTCCAGATATGTGTTTGGGTTTTTATTTCAAAGAAAATGTTTTTTTTTCAATGTGTGCTGTGTCTTCTTGACTATTTACTTGAAATTCTTAATGGTCAGTTCTAACATTGGCTTGACATTAAGAATCTTGGGCTTAATGCCAGCTGGCAATACAAAGCTGGCATTAACCCCTTATTACTCACCAGGGCCCCTGGAAGAGCTGGGTATAGTGCCTGGAAATGGTGCTTTGATCAATGCGCCATTTTCAGGGGCAGCTGCGAGCTGCTATTCTTTAGCATGGGGGGCCTACAATAATGGTCTCTCATCCCACTGAGAATACCAGCCCCATAGTGTCTATGAATGGCTGTTACAATCAGACTGCGTTTCCTCAATTTGCATTGTGTCTGCACTTGGTTGTCATACACATTAGTGTATGACATCCAACCTGCCGTCATACTATGTGAAATATATAATTGAAAAAAAATGTGTAGGTTTCGCTGTATTTTTAAGTCTCAGCACAGATAAAGTGGACAGCTACGAGCTGCCACCCTCAGCTGCCTAGTTTTACTTTGGCTGGCCATTAAAAATAAGGAAGAACCCTATGCATTTTTTTGCTAGCCAAGGAAAAAATAGGCAGCTATGGGTGGCAGCTCGCAGCTGTCCCCTTTTATCTGTGCTGAGACTAAAAAATACAGTGAAGCCCTATGCATTTTTTTTTCAAAATTTATTTTACACAGTATGATGGCAGGTTGGTTGCCATAAACTAATGTGTATGACAACCAACACAGACACTACAGATTAGAACGCAGCCCTGATGCAACAGCCATTACGGACCTTTCAAGAGAATAGCATCTGTGATTGGCTGTTGCCGATCGCACAGTGAATACATGAAGCTACGGGCGCCTGAAGCAAACACGAACTGTAAGATGTCCTACCTATGCTACCATCTACATCCGTCTATTCTAGTCAACTTTTACAGCATGGAAGACCATGCTAAACGCTGTCCTATGATGCCGTGTGCTGTGCGATTTTTATGCACCATTGACTTACATTGGCATTCTCAACGAACGCATCAGTACAGCAAGTTCTACATTTTCATCAGAATCTGTGAAAATACTTAGACAAATGTTCACTGCTTTACTCATTGTTAACATTGGTCAAGTGCAATGTGAGATTATCGCATTGCACTCACGATTCATTGCAGTGTCTGAGCCTGAGGAAGAAGATGTAGTCTGATAGCCACGGCTCACATACATCACACAAATTCAACCATGCAAAGAAATGTACTGCAATCTTATGCTTGCAACAATTCGATGCTGTTTGTATAACATTAATGAATTCTTTAGCTGATTAGATTATGAAACATAATAAGATCTATAAGTAGTAGCTAGCCTTTTGTTGATACTTTCCATGCACATTTCCTACTTTCACAATGCAGAAATAAAAAGTAAACTGTGCAAAGTTCACACTGTCTTGCATGATGACAATTTCATGCACTTTCAATTCACCACCGGGAAAAAAGGCATTGTAACAACCAGACAGAAGGAATCACACATTTTTGGTCACCTCTGTATCTACTTATAAAAGCCCTATCTTGTCTTTCTGTCTGTGTGTCTGTAAGTTTGTCCCGAAAACAACACCATCTATAGGACATTATGTAGATAGAATCTACACTGTAGATTATAAGTTCAACTGGAAAATTTCAGTTAAACTGGAATGTGAAAAAGCCCATATGTTTGGTTATTAGTCAAACAAGCGCCACCTATAGGACATCTGTGATGAAGGGGCCCACATTACGTCAGAGTCCGCTCTGTCATACCCTTTGGTGCAGATCCATCTGCTGCTGCAATTCTTACCGTTTGTGTTCCACTCTGAATGCAGGCTGGCACCTCAGCTCCTCAGAGTACAGGAGGTATAAGAGACGTTGCACAGGGGTGAGTGAGCCAGCGCAAAACAGGGGACAGCAAGCACAAGAGGAAAGACAGCACAAGTGATGACAGACTGCACAAAGGGGGAGAGAGCACAAAGAGAGAGCACAAAGGGAAGAGAGCGCACAAGTGCATGAGAGAGCACACAGGCAGAGAGCGCGCACAAGGGGAAAGAGAAGCACAAGGGGAAAGAGAGCACATGGGGGAGAGAGACAGCACAAGGGAAAGAGAGAACACAGGGGAAGAGAGCACACAGGGGGAGAGACAGCACAAGGGAGAGAGAATACACAGGGGTAAGAGAAGCACACAGGGAGAGAGAAAGCACAAGGGAGAGGAACACACAGCGGGAGACAGCACAGGAAGAGAGAGCACACAGGGGGATAGACAGCACAAGGATAAGAGCGCACACGGGTGAGAGATAGCACAAGGGGAAAGAGAGTGCATAGGAGGATGGCAAGCGGCAGCACCTACCAGGCAACGGCCACCTTGTACACCAGCAGCCTACCCCCGTCCTCCTTGGTGGCACTCTGTTTAGTAGCAGGAGTAGGTGGACTAATATATAACAATCCCAGAAATAGGCTATTCCCCATTGAAATGAAAGAGTTTTGGGAACTGCCATGGGATAATAATTGGCTCCAGCATAGCCCTTGAAATACGATATGTTCTTTTTGAATATATGTAACTATGATTTAATCAACACAGTTCTAAAAGAAATAAGAATACAGAATAAGGTTCCTCACAAGAAGACTGAGCGGAGCATAGTGAGATAGCCAAACTGCCACTAGACATTGCCCTGAACACACGGGGCAGCACTTTACCTTATCTTAGGGACTAGTAAGCTGTTTTCTATGCCTGCACTGTAAGGGGGGCTGCAGTCACACATTGTGGCGACATTGCATTTTTTTCCTGTAATCAACACAGAAATGCATCGTTTTGGCCAGATTTGCGGTAAAAGCATGGCGAGTCTACTGAATACCATAAAAAAACGCCTGTGTGAATTCAGCCTAATACAACCTATAGAAGGTAATTAGATGAACCTTATTCATACTGTAAGAAGGTGTCTGCGGCACTTTCCAATCCCATAAAACAAAGTAGGCACATAGTAAATACAACCATTCGTGATATTGATGTTATAGTCTTGAATAACATCACGTGTCGTCTTCTTCAGACAAAGGTTTTATAAACAGGGGTAGAAATAACTAGTGAGAATGTACTTTCTTGGCCCAGAATGACATATTTCTATTCCGGTTACTTACAACATGGTTCTATAGAGCATGATTATCTTTACTGAATATGGCGGTCTTGTTAGGTCTACACAACGCTTGCATAATTATAGTTTGGAGTCAGGATTATTCCCAGAGACTTTCCTTGACCTGCCTTTAAAGTTAAGGAGTTACTATAAAAAGTCAAGTTTTACCATGCCTCGGGGGGCTGCTACTCTACATCGGTGCAGAATAGTAAGCTTTACAACATAGTTATAAAGGTAAATACTGTATCACTTCCACCAAATTAAATATGTATAAAGGACCATGTGCTTCAGAATGGAGCAGCAGTCCACGTGTTCAATCATCGCTCCATTCATTCTGTAAGGCAAAGTTCAATTCAAAGTGTGTAGAAATTAAAGGGGAATTCCGGGGAAATAAAAACATTTGTACTGTCCCTGCTCTCATACATGATGAGACTCATCTGCCCCCTGCAGTTCTAGGATCTTTAGATCACTTTTAAATCAATAAAATGGTATCTGCTCCTCAGCTCTCACCCATCCTGTTTGGGATGTTATGTCACAGAGCAGTGTAAGGGCATGTGTCCACAGGACGTTTTCCCAGCATTTTGCTGCGTTTTCCGCATTCAGTTTAGCCTTGGTTTTATGGTAATGTATGCTAATTTGTTCCTGTGGTTGGGCTTCCCAACATTGGTTTGCAAGTGTCAAGAAGTGTCAAATCCTTCCGGTTTTGCTGCGGATGGGAGAGAATGATCATGTTCTATTTTTTCTGCGTTTTTGCTACAGTCATTGGTAAAAACACAGTAAAAACGGAGGACCAGAAAGCAGCAAATCACCTGGCAAGGACTCTAGAGATCCTAGAATCCAGTACCGGTTTTGCTGTGTTCAGGACTGCTTGAAAAACATCCTATGGGCACATACCCTAAAGCTGTATCTCCCTGGAGTACTCCTTCAAGGAACTACTAAGCTACAACCCTACCAATCTTACACTGACACTCAATCTTTAATATAGGTCATTAATAGTGATGAGTGGGTAGTAAGATATTTGGGTTCGGATAGCTCTAACTGAATACTTTGAACTGTTACAATAGTGAACTCACTCCGAATATTGAAACATTCGTTACTTGTTCAAAGTATTCGATTAGAGCTCTCCAAACCCGAATACCTTACTACTCGCTCATCACTAGGCATTAACCTTATATAGATCCAGAAAACTTATTTTAAAGAATCTCAAATGTACTGTAGGTATTAGACCGTCATAAAGCAGGATCCCCATTCAGATGAGCCCAAACCCACAAGCAGAGGCACCCCTGACAACTATAGAATCGCATTTCCAATATAGCTATAGCTGATGGCAGCTTCCTTGGTTTAAGTTGGGGATCTCATGAGTTGACCTGTAGTGATCATCTGATCATCACAGTGACTCTCCTATAAAACAGACCGTCTTTTTGCTGTAGAAATGTTATCACAAGGTTTCTTTTGTGATTTCTGAGGTTACTCCTTTTTGACTTGATGAACACGTTGGGATCAATTTTCCTGCTCTCTGCTCCAGCTCATGATGTGATCATAGAGAAGACCTCTCTACAAATTAGAACAGAGAGATGTAAATAAGGCCAGATGCTCCCAAAATTGGTTTTGACTTCTCCCACTGGTGAAGCCCAGATACCATAATCCTCGGCTTTTGGGACATTTGTAAGAAATGCTTGAGAAGTTCTGATTTAAAATGTATCATTCATTACAAAATACAAGTATACAGAGTATACACCTCTTTAAAGGGGTTTTCCAAGATTGGTTCAAGCACTGGCGCTCTAATCGACTACCAAATATACACAATGTACTGTACATCCTATGTTTCTAGGTGATTTTACCCAAATGAAAGAGTGTGACAAAATCCCATTAATTATAAAAATTACTTGTTTTATTAAGTTGTTTAAAATAACATAGCAAAGTTACTCAAAAAGATATAGGACATACAGTTAATACAGTTTAAGTTTAAGGGTTACCTAAAATGTAAAACCCAAGTATGAGAATGACTGTGTTTATATAAATACTAGCTGGGAGCCCGATGCACATGCATCGGGATTCTAGAAGAGCGAGTCTCTGACTCGCAATGGCCGCTTCGCGCCAATGCTTCGCGCTGCTAAGGCGACTCGCCATGCCCGCTGCGCGGGCATAGCGAGTCGCCTTAGAACTGCTCGCAATGGCCGCTGTGCGGCCAATGCTTCGGGCGTATCCACATGACCACGCTGACTCGCAGCGCGAGTGGTCTCAGAAGGGGCAAAAAACCCATTCGCAATTATATAATAGACTAGTTGGGTGCCCGATGCACATGCATCGGGATTCTAGCAGAGCGAGTCTCTGACTCGCAATGGCCGCTTCGCGGCCAATGCTTCGCGCTGCTAAGGCGACTCGCCATGCCCCCTGCGCGGGCATAGCGAGTCGCCTTATAACTGCTCGCAATGGCCGCTGCGCGGCCAATGCTTCGGGCGTATCCACATGACCACGCTGACTCGCAGCGTGAGCGGACTCAAAAGGGGCAAAAAACCCATTCGTGATTATATAATAGATATTATTATTATTCACTTATATAGCGTCATTAGATTCCATGGCGCTTTACATGCTAAGAGGGTAGACGAGGACAAGTTCAATATATTTGTGTACTCTGGACAACCAGGAACAGGAGGGGATGGGACCCTGCCCGCGAGGGCTCACAGTCTTTGGGGGACAGGAGGGGATACAGTCGGGAAGGGGAGGGGGGGGGACGACAGTACCGAACATGAGACGTTGTGATGGACTGGGTTTCATTACAGGTTGTAGGCTTGTTGGAAGAGGTTGGTCTTCAGGTTTCTTTTGAAGGATCCCAGGGTAGGGGAGTGCCTGATGTGTTGGGGGAGAGCGTTCCAGAGTATATCGGATGCTCGGGGGAAGTCTTGTATGCGGTTGTGAGAGGAGGAAATGAGAGGGGAGTAGAGAAGGAGCTCCTGGGAGGAGTGTAGGTTGCGTGAGGATAAATATCAGGAGACCATCTCAGAGATGTATGGAGGAGACAGGTTGTAGATGAGTTTGTACGTCATGATTAGGATTTTGAAGCGGGATCTCTGAGAGGTGGGGAGCCAATGAGGGGCTTGGCAGAGGGGAGAGACCAAAGAGTAGCGGTTAGACATGTGAATGAGTCGGGCAGCAGAATTTAATTTATTCATAGAGCACTTAACCCTTTTCACATGTAAAGTGCCATGGGATAAATGGCACTATGGTAATGAATAATAATAACAATAATATGGTTTACAAATACAATTAGCCTATGTTAAAGCACCATGTATAGGAATAAGAGGATAACATTATGCCCTTTAGCTAAAAGTATAGTGACATGAATGTGGAGATGCACGGCAGAAATTCACCGCTATTTCTCACTAAAGAGATTTGTATGGCAACACAGTTGTGATGATGAATGTGATGATAAAGAGAGGAAGAAGAAAAAAAGAAGAGAAAAATCCCACAGTTGACTCGAGAACTTCTATCGTATACAATCGTGTATAAGCCGACCCGTGTATAAGCCGATCCCCCTACTTTTGCCCCCAAAACCTGGGAAAACCTATTGACTCATGTATAAGCCGAGGGTGGACCCCAGCACAGGTATACAGCCCCCAGCAGTGTGGTATACAGCAGCCTCCCCAGTGGTAGTATACAGCAGCCTCCCCAGTGGTAGTATACAGCAGCCTCCCCAGTGGTAGTATACAGCAGCCTCCCCAGTGGTAGTATACAGCAGCCTCCCCAGTGGTAGTATACAGCAGCCTCCCCAGTGGTAGTATACAGCAGCCTCCCCAGTGGTAGTATACAGCAGCCTCCCCAGTGGTAGTATACAGCAGCCTCCCCAGTGGTAGTATACAGCAGCCTCCCCAGTGGTAGTATACAGCCCAGCAGCTATAAGCACCCCAGTGGTATATACAGGCCCCAGTGGTATATACAGGCCCCAGTGGTGGTATATACAGGCCCCAGTGGTGGTATATACAGGCCCAGTGGTATATACAGGCACCCCCCTTGCTGCCGCAAACCTGTAAAGTAATACATCATTATACTTATACCTGTCGTCGCCGCCGCTGCCATCGTGCTCCTCCGGCTTCTTTCCGGCTTCCTCCTCTGGCGCACAGACAATGACGTCATTGCCTGCGCCCACCGGAGGAGGAAGCCGGATGAAGCCGGAGGAGCGCGATGGCGTCGGGACAGTGACAGGGATAAGTATAATGATATATTACTTTACAGGCTTGCGGCAGCAAGGGGGTAGCCCTGTATACACATGGGGGGCGCCTGTATACCGATGGGGGGGGGGCCCTGTATTGTATACTGACTCGCGTATAAGCCGAGGGGGGGACTTTTCAGCCCAATTTTTGGGCTGAAAAACTCGGCTTATACGCGAGTATATACGGTAATTGGTTTCCTACATGGACTGGTCACACAGCCTTTATATACCATTCATTCAGTTCTACTCTTTTAGATCATGATTAAGGCTGCCGTTTTAGCCGAATTGCGTCGCTCTTAACAGTCCTATGGACTGATCTGACTGCCGAATAATGTGCATTATTTTTATATTTTTTATGGATTTGCAATAAAGTGACGTTTTACACATTGCTCCTCTACGTGCAGCTGTTTTTCCCCATCGCTGGGTCAATCTCTGCTTTGGTGTCCGTAATCGGCGGTTGCCAGGCCGCGACTCGTGCTATGTAGGGGATATCAGAGAAGGACATCAATGGTGAGCTGATAATTCTTTTTTCTTGTACTACATGGCAGAAATTGTAATGCATATCAAAATGCATGGTGCTTCAGACCAATGAGTAATTATACCAAGACCTAAGTAGTAAATACTTTACTGCTCTGATAGCAATTATTTACCACAGGTACAATACTGCCAAAAGTAAAATACATTAAAGTGCATAGTGCTAATGTCAATGGTCAGTGATATCCTCCAGAATAATAAACTTATTTTTATTTTATATTCAATGACATACTGATAGGATGTTTAAATTGTGAGCCCCAATGGGGACAGTGTTGCAAATGTATGGCCCCTTTCGCATCTCTGCGTTGATGAATTACCTGTGTTTGCCTGCCCTGCGCTAGCGCAAAAGCAAGTGCAGGTGCAGTTTAATGCAAACGCAAGCAATTCCTGCGCTCATCTGCGCTCGGTACCCCCCTTACCTTCTATGGCCGAGCGAAGCCGAGCGCAGGAGCCAACATCTCTGAAGCGCAAGTGCGAAGCGTCTGATGTCATCGCACATGCGCTTAGTCAGACGCACCTGGAAACGCCGCTTTCCACTTTTCCGGGTGCGTCTGACATCAGACACTTCGCACTTGTGCTTCAGGGATGTTGGCGGCTGCGCTTGGCCTTAGAAGGTAATGGGGGGTACCGAGCGCAGATGAGCGCAGGAGAACTGCATCTCGGCGCTAATTCAGTTGCCTGTGTTTGTATTAAACTGCACCTGCACTTGCTTTTGCGCTAGCGCAGGGCAGGCAATTCATCAAGGCAGAGATGCGAAAGGGGCCTATGTAAAGGATGGAATTAATAGCGCCATATAAATGAATATATATACATATATATATATATATATACACACACATACTCTGGTCAATGTTGAGTGTGGTACACCAAACAACACAGTGAGTATCTGTAGCCTTATACACAGGCCCACTGATATTTACTGGACACATCTTGATTTAACATGTCCCTTTTGTCACATTATTTTCAGGGGAACCATCATTTCTATCCAGGCCGATTTCAGGAGTTTAATTTTTTTTTTTTTATTCTGCAGGAGCAGGGTTGAAAAGCAATGTCTGATGTTCATTTGTTATTTCTGTGACCAGTGCCGCCAATAGGGCATTATAGGCCATACAGCGGTATGGGGCCCAGCGATAAGTGGAGGGGGCGTGGCCATACAAACAGCAGGGGGGCGTGCCTCAGATATCTAAATCAATTCTAATAAATTGGACCACTGCGTGGTACCTGCCACTTGTGCACACAAGTCGTCGGCTATCTATAGATATGACATCACCGATCCCGCTTAACCTGATGGAAGTCAGATTACCCCTTTTAAAGATCTAATAGATGGCTATTGCTATTTTTCCTCAACTAAATATTGCTTGCTGAAGTTTCAGCCCTCTAAATTATCCTTTACATTAATGCTGATTTTCAGTCTAAACATAGCATGCGCCTACTTTAGTAAGCAGAACAATTCCGCCTTTTGTACAGATGTTTTTTCTTACATTACAGCTGAGAATCCACCTTCCACAATGAACAAGACGTACAATCCTCGGGAGGAGGAGGAGGGGGACCTCTTAGATCTCCTTTGTCCCAGGCTGCCTTTTTTAGTTATATTTACAAGAACATGCCAGGAGCCTCTCAGCCTCTCCGTGCTGCACACATCTACGCTCTTCCCACAGTACACACACTGCCATGATAACGGTTAACGTAATCCCGCAGCAATCTGTCACCCACAATATATGTGCAGGACGGCGGCTCGTGTTCCTCGGATGCTGGATACCAAAACTACGCAACTCGTAAATGTCACTTTTTTTTTCTTTTACAATAAAACTCTGAAAACACATCTCACTATCCGGAAAATGGAAATTGGCAAGAGCGCTTTATTTAGTCAAAAGAGCTCTGTGCAACGTCCCAAGAACATAGGATAGTTAAGGTAATTGTTATCAATCTCTCAATCAATGTTAGTGGCATATACACGCGCAGCGGTGCAACTTTAAGCTCAAGGGCCCCGAAGCGAAAGCTCCAACGGGGCCCCCAATTATTGCAAATCTTTAATAGAAGTAGTCATTTTTTAAAGGCCAATGGGAATTTTGGGGTCCCCCTAGGCAACCCCTGCACCTGTTGTAATTACGCCCCTGTGCACACGACTGCTTTAAGACTCCCTATGACGTGCAGCTGCAGTTTGATACCATAAGACTTCTATGTCTTTCCTATGTAGGAATACACAAGGGAAAAAATATTGGAAAAAGAAAACAGATGGACCATAGCGCCTGGTAGCAATCCGATCATTGCAATGTTATTAGTTCACAAGCCATATCTTAAAAGAAACTTCCTAGGATCTTGAAAATGACAATTTAATGATATTGTAATTATTATCTTCAAGAGTTCAATGTTCATTGCATCACAAATGTACCGGTCCGTGGTCAATGAGGGTCATAATGATAAATACATACGCCATAAATCACCTGTTAAACAGGAAGCGGTAGCAAGGTTATACTCATCAGATAATGGCACTATCAATACAGGTACACCCTCATTAGATTGTCTATAAGAAACCCACAACATGACAAGTCACTGGTAACATCCGAGAGGCCCGAGAGGTCAAACTCTAAAGATTACGAGCTCACACATAGCTATTTTATAGGTCTATACAATCTCAAGATGTATGAAGATATAATATGGCACTGATAAAAGTTCATTAAGCCACATTCTACACATTCTATGTACCAATAGTGTCACGAGTGTATCCTGACCTAGGAGATCGTTGGTGAGTCTAGGACCTGAAGGTTACAACGCCGTATGGATCGCAATTCTATAACTTGTATTTAAATGTATTTGCGTTCTTTTGGGCTGCAGGCGCTCAGGACTCTTTCCTATCTGGTTGTTCTTTGTAAGCCTTAATCTCGGGTGCAGTTTTTGGTGACCACTCTCCTTCGCTATAAAGAGTCACGTGTCTTGTCAGCTGAAGCCAGCAATAGAATCTGTTTCTATGCTGTCCACTTTGGAAGGAGCCAGTCGCTGGAAGAAGCTGTGGTCTCGTTACAATTGCAGCTGTGGTATGCTGCTGTTATTGAGGAGTTTTGTGTTATATCTGTCACGCCTCCAGGGAAAGGTGCTCTAGAGTGGACCTACTGGGCCGTGGTACCGAACTCTCCTGGGTGAACTGGTCCTAGTTTAACCAACCCCTATACAGGGATTGTCAGGGCAAGCCCAGGGGGTCTACATACCACAGCTGCTAGGACCAGGGGGGCAGCTCGTAGGGTTAGGCTATACTACAGTATAGCTAAGGGTGATTCAAGGTAACAGGGCCAAAGGCTAGGCGAGCAGGAATGGTTCTACTGGGGGAGAGCACAAGGAGGGTGCATTATATGACCAGGCGAGTAATTTATAAAACCAATGGATGAATTTAACATCAGGTTATAAGCTTTTATTTGCATAACATGAATAAGCAACATAACTTTTGTCAGGGACCTTTTGGCGACCCTTGAGACCTGAAGTTCCCCACCCCTGACTATAATGAATGTTTTATCACCAGGACCTTAACATTGACCTGGACTATTGACAATTGCTTGCTAGTCTGACAACACCATCCTCCTTTAATAAGCAGCTGACTGTCAATAGACAATGCAAGTGCAGAGCCTGGTAAGGGCGGTGTTAGCTTTCTCATCTCTGCTTCATGTTACATCTAGGCCCCCTTCACATCACGTTTTTTTCAGGACCACACGGACAGGAACGGGGAAACTCCGGTTGCCATTTCTGTGTCCGGATCCGTGATTTTGTGGGATCCGAACACAGAAAGAGCCAAGTCTGCAAAGCACAGGTAAGCGGGGCTGTACTTTCACTTTCGCAATGTATCTACATACATTGCGAAAGGGAAAGAAAGCAATGTCTTAACAATAAAAAAAAATATCCTCACCTCTCTGCCGAGTGTCCCGCAATATGAGGCATCCACCTCCAATGGCAGCAGGACCTTAATCAGCTGATTGGGTGGACGGGTGAGTTAAATCACTCAGCTGATGCTGTCATGTGACACATCAACTGATCGGGTTGCCGTCCCCTTCCCGGTCAGCTGATTCAGGTCCTTGCAGCCATTGGACACGGACGCCTCGCATCGTGGGACACTCGGCGAAGAGGTGAGGATTTTTTTTATTTGATTTTTTTAACACATTGCTTTCTTTAATTTCACTTTAGCAGTGCATGCAGATAGTCTATGTAGATACACTGCTAAAGTGAAATTACACGGGAACAGAGCAGTTTTAGTGTACTGAGCATGCTTAGTACACTAAAACTGGTATGGAAACGATCCTGTTTTTCCCCCCGGATCCAAGCTCCATAGACCCCCATGTTATTTGAATCGGACAGCGTCGGGTCCAATGCTGTCTATTTCTGTCCAATTTTTTGAAGGCAGACCAAAATCGAAGCAGTCTCCGATTTTGGGGACGTGAAAAAAGCGGAAACAAACGGAGCTCTGCGCACACGGATGGCCATTAAGGACCAATCCGTGCCCATAAGGAACATGGGGAGCAAAATCGGATCTGTGGCTGTTTTACAACGGATAGCCACGGATCCCCAAAAAAACGTGAAGGAGCCCAAGAAATCTAACTACGGTATGCACAACTGCTGCACCCAATAAACTAAGTGATACATTGTTGGATTCAGGGTCTCTTTTCTTACATTATGCTGCTCTCAGATGAGATAGCAAAAACCTGACAGGTTCCCTTTAAAGAGTCATTTTTATAAAGTCACATACAGTAAACTAGTAAAAAAAATGTTTAAATTTTACAATTCAGAAGGAGATAAAAAGAAACAATAATTCCATTGTTTCAGCGTTAATCCAATTTGAAGCAACGCCCTCGTCACACACGCTGCGCTATCATTCATCCTTTGTGCTCTGGAATCATATACCTGTCACATGCTCATACATTTGCATTTTCAACAATTAAAGCAGAAAGAAAGCCTAGAACCACACCTGACGCTGTCAACAACCTGCTGTATATGGGAGCAATACTGATCATTCATCATCTGCAGTCATATCAATCAATAAAGCTGAAAAGATATGTGTGAACCGCCTGAGGCCGGGGGGTTCAGACGCAGCCTTCAATGATATGCTGTGCGGCCCCCGACCGTCCGATCATGGACATGATGGTCTATCTCAGCTATTCACATGCATTTCCATGTTGGAGAAAAGTACTATAAAGTGCTGGACTGCTCTCTTGAGACCTCCATATACTGGCAGAATGGGGGCCTCGTGAATCCTGTATAGCACTCCAGTAAGGAGTAGATAAAATGGAGCGGTGGCCATGCACATCTGAAGTTATATCCATTATAGCTTCATGGGAGAAGTGAAACACATGGACGTTTCCATAAATTACATAAACTACAATGAAAAATGTCACATGTAAACATGGTCTCCTCTTTCTAGTAACATAGATGGAAAGAAAAGGCCCCCCCATGTTCTGGATAGGTGGGATTCTTCACAGTAGTAGCACAATTTTTTATACCACATTTGTTTAAGATCATCCTTTAGGGCAGGGGTGGGGAACCTCATGCAGCCCTTGATAAACTTATCTGTGGCCCCAGGCAGATTACTGGGAACTGCAGTGCTTGGGCTGGCAGCAATTTGGCCAACTGCCTGCCCTTTAAATTTAGCCCCCCCAGTGATCTCTATTCCCCAGCCTAATCCTCCGCAGTTATGTATATTCCCCAACCTCAGTTTCCCCAGTCATCCCTGTGCTCCAGCCTCAGCCTCCCCAGTGACATATATTCCCCAGCCTCCACAGTCACATATATGCCTCAGCCTCCTCAGTGACGTATATGCCCCAGCCTCCCCAGTGAAGTATATGCCCCAGTCTCAGCCTCCCCAGTGAAGTATATGCCCCAGCCTCAGCCTCCCCAGTGACTATATGCTCCCAGCCTCAGCCTCTCCAGTGACATATATGCTCCCAGCCTCAGTCTCCATAGTGAAGTATATGCTCCCAGCCTCAGCCTCCCCAGTGACTATATGCTCCCAGCCTCAGCCTCCCCAGTGACGTATATGCTCCCAGCCTCAGCCTCCCCAGTGAAGTATATGCTCCCAGCCTCAGCCTCCCCAGTGACTATATGCTCCCAGCCTCAGCCTCCCCAGTGAAGTATATGCTCCCAGCCTCAGCCTCCCCAGTGAAGTATATGCTCCCAGCCTCAGCCTCCCCAGTGAAGTATATGCTCCCAGCCTCAGCCTCCCCAGTGACTATATGCTCCCAGCCTCAGCCTCCCCAGTGACGTATATGCTCCCAGCCTCCGCCTCCCCAGTGACGTGTATGCCCCAGCTTCAGCCTCCCCAGTGATGTATATGCCCCAGCCTCATCCTCCCCAGTGATGGATATGCCCTAGCCTCAGCCTCCCCAGTGACGTATAAAGGCTAGTTTACATGTAGCGACATCGTTAATGATGTCGCTGCAACTTGTGACGTTGCAGCGACCTTGTAGCGAAGTCACTGCATGTGACATACTGCAACGATCAGCAATCAGCTTGCTGATCGTTGGTATAATGGCCAGGGCCATTTTTTGATCGTTGGTCTCCTGCTGGGCAGCCAGTATTGCCATGTGTGACAGCAGGAGACCAACGATCAACGATTTCCCAGCACCGCACAGCACACGCTGGGATCTGGTAACGAGGGTAAACAGCGGGTAACTAAGTGCAGCGCTCTGCTTAGTTACCCGCTGTTTACCCTGGTTACCAGAGTTCTCTCTAGTCGTTGCTGAGTCTGCCTGTGTGACAGCTCACCAGTGATCGGATAATGATGTCCCAGCGACCCCCATCATTGGTGGGATCGCTGGGACATTGTTATGTGTAAAACGGCCTTAAGTCCCCAGCCTCTCCTGTCAAGTCTATGGCTCTAGCAAACCTGGAAAAGAAGTTGAAAAGCAACAAGATCAGTATCACCTAATAACACAGAAGCACCAAGGAGAAGCAGCCACAGCCACCACCATAGGGGTGAGATGATTGTTTAACCAAATACAGCAGGGGAATTTTCAAGCTGATAATTTTGTGCAGCCCCTGAAGGATGGTAGACATTTCTAAATGGCCCCTGGCAGAGGATTGCACAATCTGCCAGTTTTAGGCTGAGTGCCCATTATCGGGTTCTGGAGGAATTTTCAATTTGACGCATTCCTGCCGCTTTATGGCAATAGAAAATTGTACAAAACAATTAAAGACATACTGTAAATGAAGAGTATTTCTGACTGTGGCAAAGTCATAAACCGTGTGTGCAGTTTTGTAGAATTTGGCAACCAAAAATGAAAAATTAACAATTAATTCAAAATGTTGACTTAATTTCCAATTCTTTCATTCCTGCGATGTTCACAGTGGTCTTCATCAGGTTCTGTACTGCAGTAAGGCGTAAATGTCTTAACCCCTTAATGACCAATGACGGCTATACCCGTCGTGGCTTTGAACTGTCACTGCGTGTAAACACTCTCTTTGGTCAAAGAAATGCAGAAAATATCATCCTAAATTTACCACTAACTCCAATATGTCATGAAAAAGCAGTCTCAGAATCACTGGGATATGTTGAAGCTCCAGAGTTACAGTTAGGGCCAGAAATATTTGGACAGTGACACAAGTTTTGTTATTTTAGCTGTTTACAAAAACATGTTCAGAAATACAATTATATATATAATATGGGCTGAAAGTGCACACTCCCAGCTGCAATATGAGAGTTTCCACATCCAAATCGGAGAAAGGGTTTAGGAATCATAGCTCTGTAATGCATAGCCTCCTCTTTTTCAAGGGACCAAAAGTAATTGGACAATGGACTATAAAGGGCTGCAATTAACTCTGAAGGCGTCTCCCTCGTTAACCTGTAATCAATGAAGTAGTTAAAAGGTCAGGGGTGGATTCCAGGTGTGTGGTTTTGCATTTAGAAGCTGTTGCTGTGACCAGACAACATGCGGTCAAAGGAACTCTCAATTGAGGTGAAGCAGAACATCCTGAAGCTGAAAAAAAAGAAAAAATCCATCAGAGAGATAGCAGACATGCTTGGAGTAGCAAAATCAACAGTTGGGTACATTCTGAGAAGAAAGGAATTGACTGGTGAGCTTGGGAACTCTAAAAGGCCTGGGCGTCCACGGATGACAACAGTGGTGGATGATCGCCGCATACTTTATTTGGTGAAGAAGAACCCGTTCACAACATCAACTGAAGTCCAGAACACTCTCAGTGAAGTAGGTGTATCTGTCTCTAAATCAACAGTAAAGAGAAGACTCCATGACAGTAAATACAAAGGGTTCACATCTAGATGCAAACCATTCATCAATTCCAAAAATAGACAGACCAGAGTTAAATTTGCTGAAAAACACCTCAAGAAGCCAGCTCAGTTCTGGAAAAGTATTCTATGGACAGATGAGACAAAGATCAACCTGTACCAGAATGATGGGAAGAAAAAAGTTTGGAGAAGAAAGGGAACGGCACATGATCCAAGGCACACCACATCCTCTGTAAAACATGGTGGAGGCAACGTGATGGCATTGGCATGCATGGCTTTCAATGGCACTGGGTCACTTGTGTTTATTGATGACATAACAGCAGACAAGAGTAGCCGGATGAATTCTGAAGTGTACCGGGATATACTTTCAGCCCAGATTCAGCCAAATGCTGCAAAGTTGATTGGACGGCGCTTCATAGTACAGATGGACAATGACCCCAAGCATACAGCCAAAGCTACCCAGGAGTTCATGAGTGCAAAAAAGTGTAACATTCTGCAATGGCCAAGTCAATCACCAGATCTTAACCCAATTGAGCATGCATTTCACTTGCTGAAATCCAGCCTTAAGACGGAAAGACCCACAAACAAGCAAGACCTGAAGGCTGCGGCTTTAAAGGCCTGGCAAAGCATTAAGAAGGAGGAAACCCAGCGTTTAGTGATGTCCATGGGTTCCAGACTTAAGGCAGTGATTGTCTCCAAAGGATTCGCAACAAAATAAAAATATTTTGTTTGGGTTATGTTTATTTGTCCAATTACTTTTGACCTCCTAAAATGTGGAGTGTTTGTAAAGAAATGTGTACAATTCCTACATTTTCTATCAGATATTTTTGTTCAACCCTTCAAATTAAACGTTACAATCTGCACTTGAATTCTGTTGTAGAGGTTTCATTTCAAATCCAATGTGGTGGCATGCAGAGCCCAACTCGCGAAAATTGTTTCACTGTCCAAATATTTCTGGCCCTAACTGTATAACCTCAGATAGTGACACTGGTCAGAATTGCAAAATGAGGCTCCGGTCCTTAAGGGGTCCGAGGCATCTGACAAGTGATGTGCACCTAGTCACAAATCTTAGTCCAGTCAGGGACTGGAGTAAGATTTTTGATGCAAGAATCACCACCACTAGTCATGAATTAGATGAGCTGTGGCATCCCGCCAAATTTAGCAAAGATGGGCAAAACCGGAGCAAAAATGCCAAAAGTTGCAATTTTTTTGCACAAAAATGTTGCCACTTTCCAAAGCAGTTTATGCCAGAAGCAGAGCTGTGAAGTCAGTAAGCCAAACATCCAACTCCTCAATTCCCCTAAATCGGACTCCACCAAAATGGACAACGACTCCGGCTCCACCACCATGGCTGTGAAGTCAGTAAGCCAAACATCCGACTCCTCAATTTCCCTGAATCCAAAATGGACACCGACTCCGACTCCACAGCCTTGGCCAGAGGTGTGGCATAAAAGCTTTGGCCAATGTGTTGTCTCGAATAGAAATTGCATTTCAAACTACTGGGACAAAGGTTTTATAATCTTGTATGAATGATTTCTTTTTATGGACCTGGAATAAAAAGTATTGTTTTTACCAGATCATGAATGTGCTATTAACGCCTTGGGTTTTTGCTCCTGGGACAAAGCCAAGCAGCAAAATAAGGTGGATATCATCAAGCACCATAAGGCAATCCAGTGGCCCCAGGTAGAACATGTAAACTGCCAGGTTGGGGCAATTAATGCCTATCTATGCCCTGGTAGGCTGATTGTGCCATTCATATTACCTGCTATCTTTTGGAAACCTCCATAAATAGGGACCTGCAATCTAATGACGGAGCATCAGCATATGTTCAGTTCACGATGATTACGTAATGTTTCCGCATTTCCTTGTATAGTATCAATGAATAAGGCTGGGAAATATTTATTTTCTGTGTCTGTAGCATACATAGTTATAAATGATAGAAATGCAATCAATTTTACTGTCTTTCCTCTGGTTTCCTTTCTTCTTTTTATAGAATTCCAACTGTTCTGTGGTCCACTCTAGAAAGAATGTCCAAAATCCCAAGTAAAACTGACTATTATCATTTTAACAGTGTCTTGTTCTTCTGAACAGGAACTACTTTTACCCCATAAATCAAACATGACCCAGTCATGACTCCAGAACGAGACACTGATCAGTGTCTGCTAATCCTCCAGCCATGTGCAATGACCTTGTGTGTGTCCATCAATCACACGGTGACAACCACAGAGTGTAAAGCTACACGAAGACAGGGCCATACTGCCAATAACAAAGATTATCAGCAACAAATATAGGAGGCACTGAGTCACTCAGGGAACCTCACCTCCACCCATCCATGGGGAAAGAGGAGGAACCTTCACATTCTTCTCTTGCCACAATCCACACTGAAACGTGGAGGAACCTTCCTACTGAGCAAGTTAGTATTATTCCAGTATCACAAGAAAGTGGCCCTCCCCACTAGCAAATAAATAAATGTTTGGCTCCAGCTCGGGAAATTAATACACTTAAGAGCCAATTTCTCAGCCTCCACAACTACACACCTTCAGGAGAAAGAAGTAGACTTTACCCCGTGTAAAAGGAAGGCTGAGGCTTCATGTAGATGACGGATAGAAGGGTAATCACCATATTATATACTGCAGCATTGATATGTATTATTTATTTTAAAGTACTATTAGTTCCTGGACACTGTGTAAGAAGATATACAGTGCCTTGTGAAAGTATTAGGCCCCCTTGAACGTTTCAATCTTTTGCCACATTTCAGGCTTCAAACATAAAGGTATAAATTCAAATTTTTTTGTGAAGAATCAACAAGTGGGACACAATCGTGAAGTGGAACCAAATATATTAAAAACTGAAAAGTGGGGCGTGTAATATTATTCGGCCCCTTTACTTTCAGTGTAGAAAACTCACTCCAGAAGTTCAGTAATGATCTTAAGGTACCGTCACATGCGGCAATATTGCATGCAATTTCACTGGCAATTTGCAGGTTGCAGTGAAATCATGGAGACATTGCTCCATTTTGTGGCTGTGTACAAATGTAATGATGTGTCCATGATTTCACTGCAACCAGCAAATTGCCTGTGAAATTGCCTGCAATATTGCCGCGTGTGACGGTACCTTTAGGTTGGCTTCACACTGCAGTTTTTCACTGATCAGTGTCCATCAGTGTTTGGGTGCCAAAACCAGGATTGTCTCCAAAACTCAGAACAGGTGTCAATCTTTCAATTATAGTTTTTCTTTGCAAGTTCCTCTCCTGGTTCCTCTCCTGGTTTTGGCACCCAAACACTGATGGACACTGATCAGTGAAAAAACTGCAGTGTGAAGCCAGTTGTCCTAAATGACTGGTAATGATAAATAGAATCCACCTGTGTGTAATCAAGTCTCCGTATAAATTCACCTGCTCTGTGATAGTCTCATGGTGGGTTTACACACACCAATTTATCTGTTCAATCTCTGAACCAATCTCTGGTTGCAGTGAAATCATGGATACATTGCTCCATTTTGTGGCTGTGTACAACATGGAGCAATGTATCCATGATTTCACTGCAACCAGAGATTGGTTCAGAGATTGAACAGATAAATTGGTGTGTGTAAACCCACCATTAGGGTTCTGTTTCAAGTGCAGAGAGCATCATGAAGACCAAGGAACACACCAGGCAGGTCCAAGATACTGTTGTAGTGAAGTTTAAAGTCGGATTTGGATACAAAAAGATTTCCCAAGTTTTAAAGATCTCAAGGAGCACTGTGCAAGCGATCATATTGAAATGGAAGGAGTATCAAATCACTGCCAATCTACCAAGACCCGGCCGTCCCTATAAACTTTCATCTCTAACAAGGAGAAGACTGATCGGACATGCAGCCAAAAGGCCCATGATCACTGTGGATGAACTGCAGAGATCTACAGCTGAGGTGGGAGAGTCTGTCCATAGGACAACAATATGGTCACATGCCGCAATCTCGCCTGGCGATATGAGGCGATCTAACGTGCACATGCACGTTTTTCATGGTCGCCTCAGATTGCCGATGGCGGCATCACACGCCGCAATGTCGCCCTGAAATTAAGTCGATGTGTCGCTCCGGAAATCACCTCACCTACAGCAGAACCAATCTTGCCTCATTCCATCGCCGCTTCACACGCCGCAATTCCAAAGGCAATGTGGGCGTACATGTTCAGCGTGGCAAGGAGATAGGTGTGCCACAGTGGTTTACTCCGTGCCCCATACGCGCTCACTGGACAACGCAACAGCGTTCTGATTGGTCAGCCTGCTCAGGAAGGCTGGCTAATACAGGACGCCATAGTCTATCGGAGTTTGGCACAAATACAGGCTCAAATATGGCGCCCTGTCAACTGACAGCCAATGGGAACACAGTAGCCAACATCAATCATTGCAGACTGGGTGCGGACTACAGAACGGTAAACCATAGGCAGCACTCTTTCCATCATTATTACCCTGTCACACGCCACAATACGGAAATCTCGCCTTAAGGATTGCAGCTGATTACTGAGCACTGTTCAGGAATTAGGCGGCGACCGAGGGGCGATTTATCGCCACGAAATTGCCAAATCACACGCCGCAACCGTGAGGCAATTTCGGGGCGAGGTATCACCTTGATTATTTCCAGGCGAGATTGTGGCGTGTGACGGTACCTGTACACTGCCCAAATTTGGCCTTTATGGAAGAGTGGCAAGAAGAAAACCATTTCTCAAAGATATCCATAAAAAGTCTTGTTTGAAGTTTGCCACAAGCCACCTGGGAGACACCAAACATGTGGAATAAGGTGCTCTGGTCAGATGAAACCAAAATCAAACTTTTTGGCCACAATGCAAAACGATATGTTTATCGTAAAAGCAAAACAGCTCATCACCCTCAGAACACCATCCCCACTGTCAAACATGGTGGTGGCAGCATCATGGTTTGGGCCTGCTTTTCTTCAGCAGGGACAGGGAAGATGGTTAAAATTGATGGGAAGATTAACAGGGCCAAGTACAGGACCATTCTGGAAGAAAACCTGTTGGGAGTCTACAAAAGACCTGAGACTGGGACGGAGATTTATCTTCCAACAAGACAATGATCCCAAACATGTGGGAAAGAGCTGAAAACTGCTGTTCACAAACGCTCTCCATCCAACCTCACTGAGCTCCAGCTGTTTTGCAAGGAAGAATGGGCAAGAGTTTGTCTATCGATGTGCAAAACTAATAGCGTACCTTTACACGTCGCCACTTTGCATGCAATTTCACTTGCAACTTACTGGTTGCAGTCAAATCATGGACACATTGTTCCATTTGTACACAGCAACAAAATAGAACAATGTGTCCATGATTTCACTGCAACTAGTAAGTTTCAAGTGAAATTGCATGTAATGTTGCGACGTGTAAAGGTACCCAAAGAGACATACCCCAAGCAACTTGCAGCAGTAATCGCAGCAAAAGGTGGCGCTACAAAGTATTAACTCAAGGGGGCTGAATAATATTGCATGCCCCACTTTTCAGTTTTTTATTTGTTAAAAAGGATACACAGTGTAAGTTTTGCATATTTATGCAGCGAAGCTTTTTTGTACGTGTACAGCACAAAAAAGCATGACTGCATTCACACGCTGCGCTTTTTTCGGCGCGCTTTTCCCGAGCCCATTTTATAATGTGACCTATGGGAAAAGCGAGGAAAAAGGCACAAAGAATTGACATGTCAAGTCTTTTTGCATGCGCACTTTTGCAGTGAAAGCGCATGCGCAAAAATACACGCAAAAGCGCAATGTGTGAGCGCATTTCAGCAAAAGACATAGCTTTTGCTGGAATCCAATTCCATTATTGCATTTCACTACATTTACGTGAGTGCAAAAAAGTGCTGGTAAACGCAGTAAGGTGCACTAAATATGCTACATGTGAATGTAGCCTTAGGGCCACTTTACACACACCAACTTATCTGTCCAACTTCTGACCAACTTACTGGTTGCAGTGAAATCATGTTACATTCGTACACAGCCACAAAATGGAACAATGTGTCCATGATTTCACTGCAACCAGTAAGTTGGTCAGAAGTTGGACAGATAAGTTGGTGTGTGTAAAGTGGCCATTATAGTGGTAAATCTTACTGACAGGTTCCCTTTAAGTTTGTGCCATATTATGGCTCTGTTTTAAAAGTTGTCCAGATCCGTTGGATCCTTCATCAATATCAGATCGGTGGGAGCCCAACACCCGACACCCCATAATCAGCTGTTAGCAGCTCTGTCAGTAGATGTTAGGCCTGTTTCACACATCCGTGACACCATGGACGTGTGGGACAAGGCCGTTTGTGGGCGGAGCATATAGCCATGTGTCCTTGGATAGCACATCGACAGCCTGCCCGCGTATACTCGCCTCTCTCCTGCGCTGCTGCTCCTCTCACTTCCGGTCCGCTGTCAGGCTCAGTGAAGTGGATATTAGATGAGCCTAATGGGCGGCACCAGAAGAGAGAGGAACTGTCTGTGCTGGAGCGAGGCGAGTATGAAACTCTGTTTTTGAGTTTGTGACTTTCGTCCGTAGTCCATTCACACTGATGTCACACGGATGACATCTGAGTGCACGGATGTTTCAGGGCAAAAGCGGTCCGTGCTTCCGCATAAAAATGGACATGTTGCCGTGTCTGCTCCACACTGCGACACGGTTCATGCGGAATTATGGACATGTGAATGGGGCCATAGGGGATCATGTGTCCCTGTATGTCCGTGCCTCTGGCATGTGTTGGCACGAGCTGCATACACGACGGAGGCACAAACATGTGAATGAGGCCTTATACAGTTTAAAGGGAGACTATCAGCACAGGATGATTGTGCAAACCCAGTTCAGGCACTCCTGCATCATAGCGGGGCCAATAATTTAAATACACCTGTTGGCTTTCCCTTTATTTCCTCCCCTTCTTTGATGACTATGGCTTCATAGGGTGCGTGCACATGGTCCGGAGGAGCTGCGTGTTGGACGCAGCTACTCCGGACATGAGGGAAGCTGCGGGTGGCCGCAGAGAGACTGCAGCCGACCTGTATTCACCATGTGCGGCGGGTGCAGGGCGGCTTCTCCCTCCAGTCACCCGATGGGAGCCGCTTCCGACTCCGCAGCATGAAATAAACATGCTGCGGAGGAGCGGACTCCCGGCAACCCGCACCGCAGCTCAAAACACGCTGCGGGTGGGTTACGCATAGTGAGGATGGGATTTCTTGAAATCCCATTCACTATGCTTTTACTGCACTACGCAGTGTTTTGGACGCAGTGGCAAGAGGCTGCGTATACTGATCGTGTGCACGCACCCATAGAGCAGAGACAGGAGGAGATGGATGGATATCAGCAGGTGAAATGGTGGTTTGTAGGCGGCCTTCACATGCTTCAATTTAATGCACGATAATGCTTAAGCGATCTGCGTTTTGATCGCTTAAGCGATATCGTTTGTGCATCGCTGCGTGCAATCAAGCGATTTTACAATGTAAAATCGCTTGATTGTGACATCGCAGATATGGGAGCCGGAGCTCATATCAAGCGATAAACGCTTGTTCAATCTGCTTCATCGTGGTGTGTGACACCACGATGATCCATCTCCCAGCGGCAGAGCCTATGCTGGGAGATGGTATCTATGGTAAACGTCGGGTTACTAAGCGCCGCGCGGCGCCTAGTAACCCGATGTGTACCATAGTTACCAGCGATCTCGCTGCTCCACATCGCTGGTGAGTCTGCCTGTGTGACAGCTCACCAGCGATGTGAGCGATATTGTTAGCGATCGCGCGTGCATGTGATCGCTAACAATATCGCTCACGATATTGATGAGTGTGACGGCCGCCGTACCCTCATCAGTGCAGCTCCATACAATGTGTAGAAAGGCTGATGATGACAACTGCAGTTCAGCTCCCACTAAATTGAGCTAATAACTATAGATTGGTGACAGATGCCCAGTATAGAACTCCCCACTTATCCGATATTGACTTATCCCATGGACAGAACACCAATCAGAGTAGTGGGAATCTCCTGTATTGATATACGGAGTATTTAGCAACAATACACTGCTTTTTGTGGCACTTTTGTTTGCAAATGGTGATTACTTTTTAGACTGCTTTCACATTGCGATTTTTTTTCCTATCCATCGGAATCCTGTTTTTTGCAGGACCCCACGGACAGGTACGTACAGAAATGGATCGGAGGACAGTTATATGTCTGATCTATGACAGATCTGATTTAGTATCTTTGAGGCCGGAAAAAACATTCTGCGCATGCCTGGTGCACTAAATCGGATCTGAGAAACAATCCGATTTTTTTTATCGGATCTACGCTCCATAGGCCGCCATGTTAATTGCCGAGGACTGCGTCGGGTCCGATTTGGTCCACAGTGCCTAAAATCGTAGCAGTCTCCGATTTTAGGTACAGCAAAAAATCAGACAGAATTGGATCCCTCATAAATCGAATGCCATTAAGGGCAAATCCGATCCGTTGCCCATAGAGATACATGGGGGCTAAATCGGATCCGTGGCTGTCCGCTTTACAATAGACAGCCCTGGATTGCAAAAAATCACAATGTGAAAGCAGCCTTAGGCTATGTGTGCACGCTGAGTGTTTGGTATAAAGATTTTCTGCACCAAATCTGCATTTTCTGGCATTGCATTTTTCATAATGAAGTCAATGGGTGGAAGGGCTGAAAGACACAGGCAGCACTCACTGCACCAAGAATTGGCATGCTACAGATTATTTTCTGCACCAAATCTGCAAAGAAAAAATAAGCAACGTGTGCGCAACACTTCAGAATTCTCATTGACTTTGCTGGCATAAGGATAGGCGTGCAGATTTGTGACAAAACTGCCCTAAAAACGCACTGTGTGCACATGGCCTTAGGATGAAAAATCAGTGCATGCAAATGACAGCTGCCTGGTTGTAGGTATCAAACAGTGGCTGCCATATTCTGTAACATTTTGGAGAAACTGATAGTGAAAATGGACGAGACTGTAACAATGTGTCAGTCTCCTGAGAGATGCATTCTCCAAGTCTACACAGTAACTGCTCTGCTTACAGCCCGCTAAGGCTGCTTTCACACTGCGACATTTTCCTGTCCGTGGGGATCCTATTTTGTGCAGGACTCCACAGACCGGAAAGGGCCGGATCGGATGTGACCTTCAGATGCCATTTCTGTGTCTGGGTCTGTGATTTTCATGGATCCGGACACAGAAAGAGCTGGGAGGAGGCGAGGTGGGCACTTTCACAATGTATATATACATTGCTGAAGTGAAGTTAACTAAAGCAAGTGTTAAAATAAATAAATCCTCTCCGGCGTGTCCCGCGATGTGCGGCATCCAGCTCCGAGGGCTTAAGTACCCGGTGGGGCAGGGCTACCCGATCAGCTGATCGGTCACATGATTGCAGTGACCGGTCATGTGACTGATCAGCTGAGTGGGTAGCCCTGCCCCACCGGGTACTTAAGCCCTCGGAGCTGGCTGGCCCGCATCGTGGGACACGCCGAAGAGGATTTATTTATTTATTTTAAAACTTGCTTTAATTAATTTCACTTCCGCAACGTATATATACATTGCGGAAGTGAAATTACACAGGAACAGAGTAGTGTTAGTGTACGGAGCATGCTCAGTACACTAAAATCGGGTTTGGGAAATGAACCGAAGTTTTTTCGGACCCACGCTCATAGGTCACCATGTTAATTGCCGTGGACTGGGTTGGATCCCATTCTGTCCGATTTGGTCCGCTGTGCCCTAAATCGGAGCAGTCTCTGATTCTGGGTACAGCAAAAAATCAGACCGAATCAGATCAGTGACAAATCGGATGGCAATAGAGCACCAATCCGTGCTCATAGGGATTCATGGTGGCCAATCAGATCCGTGGCTGTCCGTTTTATCATGGACAGCCACAGATTGCAAAACAAAGCAATGTGAAACCAGACTAACAGAAGCGGGACCTGACAGCGCTCTGAGTACACTGACACGTAAGTTTTAGGACACACTTGTAATCTCCAGGAGATCTATTTTGTGGAGCAGCTTTGCATTGTTGTGCTGTTAGTCCTTCAAAATATTTCTGAATCATGTGTATAACTACAATAGGTCCAGGGGTTGCAATCACACCTGGGTCCTGGAGCCCAGGGGGCCTCAAAAGATTCTTTGGTCTGTAGAAAAAGACTAATTCTATTAAGGTACCTTTACCCGCCGCAACCGTGGCTGGGAATCATAAAGGCAATACGTCACCCTGGAGCAATCGCCGTGAAATTGCCTCACAGTTGCGGCGTGTGATTGGGGAATTTTGCAGCGATAAATCACTGTCGCCTGATTCCTGAGCACTGCTCTGAAATCGGCCTCAATCATGAAGGCGATATTCCCGGCTTTTGGCGTGTGATAGGGCGATAGTGATGAAAAGCGTCACCTATGATTTCCCATAGGCGTGCCACAGCGTGCTGGAGTCCACGCCCCATCTGCGATGATTGGTGTTGGCTACTGTGTTCCCATTGGATTGTCAGTTCACCGGGCGCCATATTTGAAGAGCTGTCGTTAGCAACACACACATCATCAATGGCGTAATGTATTAGCCAGCCTTCCAGAGCAGGCTGACCAATCGTAACGTTGTTGCGTTGTCCAATGAGCGTGTATGGGGCGCGGTGTAAACCACTGTGGCACGCCTATCTCCTCACACCGCTAAACATATACGCCCACATTGCTTTGGCATTGCGGCGTGTGAAGCGGCGATGGAATGAGACAAGATTGTGTTCCGCTGTAGGTGAGGCGATTTCCGGAATGACACATCACCTTACCTTCAGGGCAAATTGCGGCGTGTATGCCATCGGCGATCTGAGGGGACCATGAAAAATGTGCACGCGCATGTTAGATCGCCTCATATCGCCAGCCGTGGTTGCAGCGTGTGAAAGGTACCTTTATAGATTTGCAATAATTGGGGGCCCTGTTGGAGCTTTCACATTGGGGCCCATGAACTTCAAGATACGCCACTGCTCTGAATACATTGACAATGGGTAGATGGACCTGACCTGGTCTATGACGTGGTCACCGCTGATTAGACAGTGTCTGAGTGTCGGACTCCCTCCCCCAATTGTTCCACTTCTCTGCCAACTTTTCATACATTTGCAGGAAGAATAACAGAGGATCAACACAAAAACACAGCACAACAAACACACACAGCACAACATAACACAAGACAGCACAACACAAACACAACACAAGACAGCACAGCACAACAACACAGCAACAGCACAAAGACAGCACAGCACAAGTCAGCACAGCACAAGACAGCACAGCACAAGTCAGCACAGCACAAGACAGCACAGCACAAGACAGCACAGCACAAGACAGCACAGCACAAGACAGCACAGCACAAGACAGCACAGCACAAGTCAGCACAGCACAAGTCAGCACAAGACAGAACACAACCAGTGGTGTAACTTCAGCCCAGGGCCCCCGATGCGAAAGATCCAACGGGGCCCCAATTATTGAAATCTATAATAATATTAGTCTTTTTCTATAGGCCAAAGGGACTTTGGGCCCCACAGGCTGCAGAGCCCCAGTGCGATCGCAACCCCTGCACCTATTAGTAGTTACGCCCCTAACACAAACACACAACACACAGCTCCAAGAATGATCCAGAATGTCATCCCCTACTTATCTTTTGTCTCCTTTATCTCTATAGGGGGCATTTATGTGAAATGCCTCATTGCTAGTAACACCTAATATAATGGCAGGAGAGTCCTGGGCATCCCCTGGTGACAGCAGCTCCTATCTGCACATTACACAGACTCTCCCTCATCTTGTACTGGTCTCAGTTGTTACACATTCACTACACATGGGAGCTGTCACTTCTCAGACTTTGTGTCCATGTAGTTCTTGTTGTGCTGTGGGTGACATTATTGTTGGCTCCTGTGACACAGTCCTGGGTGATCCAGCAGTGTGAGCCCTGAGCTCCACATTCTCCTGCATTGGTCACACTTTCCTGCAGTTTCTGGTTATTTTGCTGTGGGATCAGACAACAGGAGAGTGTCGGTGCTGAGTCACAGTCCCTGGATCTCCCTCTGACCGCCTATACAGTATATACCCTCTGTACACAGCACAGCCCCCCTGTACACAGCACAGCCCCCTTCTTACACAGCACAGACCCCCTGTACATAGCACAGACCCCCTATACACAGCACAGACCCCCTGTACACAGCACAACACACCCCCTATACACAGCACAGACCCCCTGTACACATGCACAGCCCCCCTGTACACAGCACAGCCCCCCTTCTGTACACAGCACAGCCCCCCTGTCCACTCCTCACCTCTTCTGAAACTGCAGCGAGCCCTGAGGTTGGGAACTTTCCCCCAGTATCCCGGCTCTCCCCAGGTGACAGCAGAAACTTCCAGCAATGAGGGAGAGAGCATGCAACAGCTTCTTCCGGCCGAATGTCACTGGAGCTGTGCTGTGCTCTGCTCTGGCGCCACCTAGCTTCAGTCCTGTGTATGCACCCTGCTGCACTGTACCTACTGCAGTGTAACTACAACTAGTACTGTACCTCTGCTGCACTATACTGTATCTGCTGCACTGTCTATACTGTACCTGCTGCAGTGTAACTAAACTGTTACTGTACTCTGCTGCACCTGCTTGCTTACTGTATCTGCTGCACTGTCTCTGTACTGTACCTGCTGAGCTGTAACTTGTTCTGTACTTGTGCTACACTTTACCTGCTGCACTGTATCTGTTGCACTGTACTTGCTGCACTGTATCTACTGCACTGTACTTGCTGTACTGCATTGTACTTGCTGCACTGCACGTACTTCCACTGTATCTGCTGCACTGTACTTACTGCACTGGTACTGCTGCACTGTATTTGTTGCACTGTATTTGTTGCACTGTACTTGCTGCACTGTACTTGCTGCCCTGCACTGTCTGCTGCACTGTACTTGCTGCACTGTACTTTACTTCTTGCTGCACTGTACTTATGCACTGATCTACTCACTGTACTTGCTGCACTGTACTTGCTGCCACTGTACTTCTGCCTGCACTGTCTGCTGCACTGTACTTCCACTATCTGTACTTACAGTGCAGCAGATTTCAGTGCAGTATCTATGCACTGTACTTGCTGCACTATTGTACTTGCTGCACTGATTTTCTCATGCACTGTATCTGACTGCACTGTACTTGTACCTGCACTATCTCTTCAAATGTTACCTGCTGCACTGTACATGCTCCCTGCACTGTACTTCCTGCACTGTACTTCCACTGTATCTGCTGCACTGTATTACTGCACTGCATTCTGCTGCACTGTATTTCTGCACTGTACTGTTGCATTTTGCTGCACTGTATCTACTTTACTTACTGCTGCACTGTACCTGCTTGCACTGTACTTGCTGCACTTTACTTGCTGCCCAGCACTGTACCTGCTGCACTCTACCTGCTGCACTGTACTTGCTGCCCTGTACTTGCAGCACTGTACTTGCACTGTATTTACTGCACTGCATCTGCTGCACTGTACTTACTGCATCTGCATTGTACCTGTTGCACTGTACTTGCTGCACTATCTTCAGTGCACTGTATCTGCTGCACTGTATCTACTGCACTGTACTTGCTGCACTGTATTTTCTTCAGTGCACACTGTTTTTGCTGCACTGTTTTTGCTGCACTGTTTTTGCTGCACTGTTTTTGCTGCACTGTTTTTGCTGCACTGTTTTTGCTGCACTGTTTTTGCTGCACTGTTTTTGCTGCACTGTTTTTGCTGCACTGTTTCTGCTGCACTGTATCTACTGTACTTGCTGCACTGTACCTGCTGCACTGTACTTGCTGCCCTGCACTGTACCTGCTGCACTGTACCTGCTGCACTGTACCTGCTGCACTGTACTTGCTGCACTGTACTTGCTGCACTGTACTTGCTGCACTGCATCTGCATTGTACCTGTTGCACTGTACTTGCACTGTACTTGCTGCACTATCTTCAGTGCACTGTATCTACTGCACTGTACTTGCTGCACTGTATTTTCTTCAATGCACACTGTACTTGCTGCACTGTATCTACTGCATTGTACTTGCTGCACTGTATTTTCTTCAGTGCACACTGTTTTTGCTGCACTGTTTTTGCTGCACTGTTTTTGCTACACTGTTTTTGCTGCACTGTTTTTGCTGCACTGTTTTTGCTGCACTGTACTTGCTGCACTGTACTTGCTGCACTGTACTTGCTGCCCTGCACTGTATCTGCTGCACTGTACTTGCTTCCCTGCACTTGCTGCACTGTACTTGCACTGTATTTACTGCACTGCATTTGGCTGCACTGCATCTGCATTGTATCTACTGCACTGTACTTGCTGCACTGTATTTTCTTCAGTGCCCTATACCTGCTGCACTGTTTTTGCTGCCCTGCACTGTTTCTGCTGCACTGTACTTGCTGCACTGTATCTACTGCATTGTACTTGCTGCACTGTATTTTCTTCAGTGCACACTGTACCTGATGCACTGTACTTGTTGCCCTGCACTGTACTTGCACTGTACCTGCTGCACTGTATCTACTTCAGTGCACGGTATCTGCTGCACTGTACTGTATCTACTTGGCTATATCTACTGCACTGTACTTGCTGCATTGTACCTGCTGCACTGTATCTGATGCACTGTACTTGCTGCCCTGCACGGTAACTGTTGCACTGTATCTGCTGTGCTGTACCTGCTGGACTGTACCTGCTTGCACTGCACTTGCTTGCACAGCACTGTATCTGCTACACTGTACATGCTGCACTGTATCTGATGTATTAAATATGCATCTATACATACATATTTACAATTCTATAAACCACATCTAGTCCACACCTACTGTATATGCATTCTAGTAATATTCACAATTCTGTGCATTAAGGCAGAGGTCCCCAACTCTAGGCCTCAAGGCCCACCAACAGTGCAGGTTTTCAGGATCTCCTTAGTATTGCACAGGGCTTGGCCTCATTACCTGTGCAGATGATCACATTAGCACCTGTGCAATACTAAGGAAAATCTGAAAACCTGCACTGTTGGTGGGCCTTGAGGCCTGGAGTTGGGGACCTCTGCATTAAGGTACCATGACACGCAGCAATATTGCTTGCAATTTCACTGGCAATTTGCTGGTTGCAGTGAAATCATGGACACATTGTTCTATTTTGTTGCTGTGTACAAATGTAACAATGTCTCCATGATGTCACTGCAACCAGCAAATTGCCAGTGAAATTGCAAGCAATATTGCCGCGTGTGACCGTACCTTTAATCTTAATAGCTGTGGACTTCATGACTTAAAGAGGACCTGTCACCAAACCAGGCATGGTGATCTAATTACAGCACTGGATGCAACTTGTCTGCAGCATCCAGACAAGGGGTCCCCCAGCACTTAAGCAGCCCTGTACCCCGAGATAATACAGTTAGAAAACTTACATGCTACAGCCACTAAGGAGGTGGCTAGGGGCTGCAGCCAAGAGCCAGATTCACACCCCCTGCATGTTTAATCTTCCCACCGCTGCCAATCATTCTCTCCCTGTCTGCAGCATTTAAACTGAGTTTTTTTTCTCTCTCGCCCTGAGGGGCGGAACCAAACGGCAAGTTCTGAATAAAAAAACTCTGTTTAAATGCGGCAGACAGGGAGAGAATGATTGGCAGCGGTGGGCAGATTACACATGCAGGGGGTGTGAATCTGCCCTTGGCTGCAGCCCCTAGACACCTCCTTAGTGGCTGGAGCATGTAAGTTTTCTAAGTGTATTATCTCGGGATACAGGGCTGCTCAAGTGCTGGAGGACCCCTTGTCTGCATGCTGGAGACATGCTGCATCCAGTGCTGTAATTAGATCACCATGCCTGGTTTGGTGACAGGTCCTCTTTAAGATCATACAGAAGCCTTATATCTAGTAAGTGAGGCTCAGATATAAACACTTTGTTAATCTGTCCAATGTCAATTGTTGGGCAATGTTATGGCCACTTTACACACACCAACTTATCTGTCCAACTTCTGAACAACTTACTGGTTGCAGTGAAATCAGGGACACATTACTCAATTTTGTGGCTGTGTACAAATGGAACAATGTGTCCATGATTTCACTGCAACCAGTAAGTTGTTCAGAAGTTGCACAGATAAGTTGGTGTGTGTAAAGTGGCCCTTAGGCTATGTGCACACAGGCCTTTTTTCCAGCAGCCCTGAATGCAGCAAAACCCGGTCCTGGTTTCCAGGATCCTAGAGTCTTTGCCAGGAGATTTGCTGCGTTCAGGTCCTGCCTTATTTTCCGTGTTTTTTTTGCATGTTTTTACTGTGTTTTTGCTGCGGTTGGGACGCTGCGTTTTTTCAGCGGTTTTTGCCATTGTCTGCAGCAGAAATATAACCTGATCAATCTTTCCCATCCGCAGCAAAACTGGAGGGATTTGACACCGGCAAGACCAATGTGTGGGCACAGCGTTTCTGTGAAACACATTGGTTTGCTGGGAATCCAAACCGCAGGAACAAATTACCATATATTAGAATAAAACCAATGGTAAACTGCAGGTGAAAGACGCACGAAAAACGTCCTGTGGGCACACACCCTTACAGTATTTAATGCATTTCATTTTTCATGTGGCCTTTTTTTTTTAACTTACCGGTATTATTCACACAGTTTAGAAGACTATGGTGAAACACCTGAGAAAAAGAAAGCAATAGCCTTATAAGAAAGATTGTAAGGATGGTATCTCAGCTGCAGCAGGATGGTATATAGCAGGAGCAGGTAATCAGATTTATACACCTTTTTGTTGCAAAAGTTTCAGTAAAACATGCATTTTGTACTTGAATTCTCTGGTGTTTGTATACATGGGTCCAGTGGGCGGTCCTTTTTAGTGAGTGACAGTCTTTCCTGTACGACTGTGTATGTAGATGGCTGTCAGTCACTGATAGGACCGCCCACTGGACTCATACATACAAACACCTGAGATTTCAATCAATAAAGTACAAGTTATACTGAATCTTTTCATACAAACCTATAAATTATTCTGCTCCGCTTCGCCTTACTCATCTCCCCTCCAAATGACACCTCACCACTTGTTCGCATAATAATAAAAATGATAATTATTAATAATTGACTCTAGTTCATTCTCTTCTGCCTTCAAACATCCCCTATCCTCAAAAAGCCATCCCTTGACCCTATATCCAGCTATCACTCTTCTTGTTTGCTCCTCGAGCAGCATGTCCATGCTGAACTTTCTTCCTGACTCTCATCCAATTCTTTGACAACCTACAATCTGGCTTCCGGCTTCCGGCCCCACCATTTCATTGAAACTGCCCTGAGCAAAATGACTAATGACTTACTAACAAACAACTCTCTATTGTCCTCTTTCTAAGTATGTCCTGGCGTCAAAGACCTTGCCCTATCCTGGATCTCCTGATAGCTTTCAAACCACAAATTAAGAGCCTCCCACTCCCACACTACTTCCCCACCCACTGTTGGAGTCCCGCAAGGCTTTGTACTGGGATCCCTACTCTTCTCCATCTACACCGTTGGCCTGGGACATCTCAAAATCGCAATGTTTCTAGTATCACCTACACGCTGATGACTCTCAGATCTACCTCTCTGGCCCAGACTTCACCTTCCTGTTATCCAGAATCCCAGTGTTTATCTGCCATATCCTCCTTCTCCTCTCGCTACCTCGAGCTGAATATTCACAAATCTGAACTCATTATCTTTCCTCTGTTTCGCCTATCTCCACCACCTGATCAATCTATGCAATAAATGACATCACACTTTCCCCTGTACTGGAAGTCCGCCTCCTCGAAGTGGCCTTTGACTCTTCTTTGCCCTTGAGTGCAGATATCCAAGCCCTCGCCACCTCCTGTCGCTTCCAATTTAATATTTTCAGAATCCATCCTTTCCTCAACTCTCAATTTACTAATATGCTTGTACATGCCCTCATCATCTTCCGCCTGGACTACTGGAACATACTCTTCTGTGGTCTCCCTGCTAACACTCTAACACGTCTCCAGTCTGTCCTTAGGTCTGCTGCCTAACTAATCCACCTCTCTCCTAGCTACTAATTTGCAAATCCCTTCTTTGAACTGAATACGATGAGAAATTGGAAGCCAAACTACTCAAACTGACCCACAAAGCCGTCCAACTCCTCCGTATATCTATGAACTAATCTCCCGACATCCAACATTACATAATCTCTGGTCCTCACACTTATTCGTTCCTCACCAAATTGCCTCCAAGGCTTCTCCTGAGTTTCCCCCATCCTCTGGAATACAGTGCCCCAATCCGTCCAACTATTTGCTAACTTCAGAAGCTTCAGATGCAGGGGTGGACATATATTGGTGCAACCTGTGCGATCACACAAGGGCCCAAGGGGTAAGGGGTCTATTCCTACATCCAAAACAACAATAAACAACTGAAAAGAATGGGCACACAATAGTGTGTATCTGTCAGCAAGAAGTCTGTAAATAAATGGTGGAATTGTTCACCTGTTTGGGTTGTGAGACGTCACAACCACCCTTTGCGCCTGTGACAACATAAGATGTCATCACAAAGTATTCACTGATCTCAGGGAGACCAGTCCAAGAAAACACTGCGGGCAGCTGGCTAAAGCGCTCAACACAGTGAATTCCTAGGCGCATTGCCTCCTGGGAATTATGAATATGCAAATAAGTCTGTGGAGCCTCGGTTAGGAGTCTCAAACACAGGACTAGCCAGATATCCTTCCAGGGAAGGACCCAGTCAAGGGGTGGCTCCTTGCGGAGAACACCATAACCACCACGTTAAGTGGCCCTTTTAGTCAATATCCAGCTCTTTTACAAGCTTAGAGATATGACAAGGGAATACCAAGACCAGGTATCCATCCACAGACAGCTGTTTCGGGGTGTTGCCCTGATCAGTGCGGAGTAGGATTCTGGCTAGGTGGAAGCAAGGCCTAGTAGACCAACATCACAACGTATTCACTGATCTCAGGGAGACCAGTCCAAGAAAACACTGCGGGCAGCTGGCTAAAGCGCTCAACACAGTGAATTCCTAGGCGCATTGCCTCCTGGTGGTTATGGTGTTCTCCGCAAGGAGCCACCCCTTGACTGGGTCCTTCCCTGGAAGGATATCTGGCTAGTCCTGTGTTTGAGACTCCTAACCGAGGCTCCACAGACTTATTTGCATAAACATAAGATGTCAAGCTTTCTTCGCGGTCTGCAGCAGTCCTCCCTCCAGTAGTAGTCCAGGAAAGTAGATATAAGAATAGAGACTTGTGGCCGTGCTCCCGCTCAAACAAAATCCAAGAGTCAAGGATTATTTGAATTCATGTCCCAAAACGCGTAGAAATAAATACCACCATATGAATTCTAATAATCCTTGACTCTTGGATTATGTTTGAGCGGGGGCGCAGCCACAAGTCCCTTTTCTAATATCTATTTCCTGGACTACCTCCAAAACAAGTAAAATTGTGCATTTTGATGAGTTATTGAACAGAAATGGGCTCATATACTGTTTTTGCACAGGGGCCCTTTTCTATCTGTGTTGTTCAGTATTTAGATGGAACTTGAAAACCCATGTCTTCAAGAAAACTTAGGTCCAGTGCCCACAGTCAAAAAGTGATGCAGAATTTTCTGCATCAAATCTGCATCTGCTTATGGCAGAAATTACGTAGAAAAATATTACACTTTTGCTATGTAGTGGCTTTGTCTATGCAAAAAATTCTCCATCCGTTCCTGCGAGTGATGTGCTACCCTTTTCAGTGTGCCCGACAGTTATAGTACGGCGATTACCTTCCATACTCCACACCCCACGTGGGCCGTGACTCGACAGAAACCAGAAGTGCCTGGAGTACGGTAGGGAAAATGCCAGTTGCCCTAACAAGTGGGGTCTTTATCAAAGGGAACCTGTTATCTGGGCTGGACACTAAAGCAAGCAGGACTGTGGAGTCGGTGCCCATTTTCATGAAGGCGGATTCAGGGAAATTGAAGAGTCAGAGTCAGATGTTTGGCTTACTGACAACACAGCCCTGTAAAGCAGACAGCAAACTCAGTGTGGTCGGAGCAGTCCATTGGGAGCATTCAATGCAGATTTGCATATGATAGGGGCGTAGTAAAAAGTGTATTTTCACAGGTATACTGGACTGCGAAGCTGAAATGAAAGCAATGGTTTAAATGTAACAAAAAATGATATACGGTAATATTAAAAAAGACACGAAACCATACCAGGTTTAAAACACAATTTAATCTACGGTAAGTGTTTTATATTTACAAAAAAATACTTTTTTTTTAACTTTAGGACAAGAAAATAAAAGTTTATAATGTCTTATTTGTATGATCAGCGCATACTGCCTACTCTCACGAATCTAACGCCATTCTATATACACAGAAAGAAACCTTAATGACGTTCAGTAGTTACATGCCAGTCTAATAAATAGAACAAAAACAGTTTGGCACCAACTTTGTTACAGGAGTGAATAAATACAGTAAAGGAAAGTGAGTATATACGGTCTCCTAAATCAGCATTGTAGGTCTTGTAGCGCCGGCTGCCATTAAGCTATATTTCCTATGAAGCTCGGCCACGCTGGGTCACACCGGGACGCCAATGATTGATTTACAGATATTGGAAAGGGCAGAGAACCAGAAAAAAAGATTCAGATCCAAGACTCTATATACAAAACCAGTGTAAAAAAGGAGAGATGGTTACATTTAGTGCAGCCAAGGAGTAACGAGTCCAGTGTTAATGCCCAGAATATATACAGTATTATGCAGAAACATATTTGAGCATTTTGTGCTTTTGCAATTTTTGTTTTGTTTTTTTCTTTTATTATACAGTAAATAATATTTTGTTATCCTATGGTCAATAATATATACTCTTCGGCAGAGGCGTAACTACAGTAGATGCAGGGGTTGCAATCGCACCTGGGTCCTGGATCCTAGGGGGCCCCAAAGATCCCTTTGGTCTATAGAAAAAGACTAATGCTATTAAAGATTTGCAATAATTGGGGGTCCTGTTGGAGCTTTTTCATCAAGGCCCATGAGGTTCAAGGTACACCAATGCTTGTAGGACCATTGTAGATGCCATTTGGCTGTTGCTATAAACTGTGTTCCCGATAAGGACTGTACTATAGGCAAGGTGTCTGTGACTCCAAAATGAAAAGTCTCATTCACATCTCTGTGAAGCTACACAATGATTTTATCAGTGATACTACACGTGAATTCCTTACATTTCATCTCCACATGTAGCACTAGACCATTGAGAATCACTTGTATTACATTTGCACAGTAACACAGTATGAATAGTGACCATATATACTATGTGTGCAGATTCCTATCTTCGGCTTTCACTACACCCATGATATATTAAAATAATCAGCTCTGGGTACTTTCTGCACCGTCCTTTGGAGTGTAAGCTCTGCTCTGTGCTTATCTTTTCCTGGCTTTCTGTGGCACATACCGTATATGTATTTCACTATATAGACTTATGCCACCATAGAGCCATATAGTGGTATACATCATCAATAGGCTCCAAATGTAAAAACAGTGCACCATGTTATTGTGATTTTGCAACTAGACAGGAAAGCACATCAGAATGCATTTTCCTATACAGTAAAAAGACATACCGATAGGTACCTATTAAAGTGAACATGTGAGTAGTTCTTCTTGCATATAAGCTGTGGCCACCACCAGTAAAGTCTTATATACAGTATTCTGGAACACTGTATATAAGGCCCCAGTGTGATCTGTATAATGCAAAAAAAAACTGCTTTTCTTACACTCAACTGGAGGATGGTCCAGTCTGATAGTCATCGCTGTTCTTGGCGCCTCATTTCTTCCTGTGATTGCCATGCTCCTTTTCTGCTTCTCATGGGTGATGCATTCTATGTCACCCACCTACAGTCTCCTCCATTTTGCTCCCCCGCATGTGCACTTCTCTCTGCTCTGCTGAGGACAGAGCAAAGTACTGAAGTGCTCAGGTGCAGGAAACATCAAAGAACACCCACGTAGTGCGCCTGCCGGGTGTTTGACCTTTTTCCACACCTGTGCATTACAGCACTTTGCCCTGTCCTCAGCAGAGGAGAGAGAGGTGCACAGGAGAGCAATGGAGGCCACTGTACAGGTCACATAGGTCGCGTCATCTACTAAAAGCAGAGAAGAGGCGACTATCACAGGAAGAGAGGAGGCGCCGGACCGAGACCAGTGACACCATTGAGACAAGTGACAGACTGGACCGCCCCCTGATAAATCTAATAAAAGCTGTTTTTTTACATTGTACAGATCGGCCTGGGGACTTATATAGAACATTTCACAATATTGTATATAAGGGATTATCGGTGGTTGCTGCAGTTTTTATGCAAATAAACTGCAGAAAGGTTGACTTTCAGACAGGACAATAGGATACTCTTTTGAACTCCATTGGATTAAAGGGGCCTGTGGACACATTTGGCTTATTTTGTGGAAGCTTTTCCACTGCATATATCAATATATTACTAAAAAGTAAACATATGCCTGAAAAACTGCCACACTGTCCCATTATAATCCTCTCGATGTGTTTGTACTCAATACTCAGGTAATTCCCCCCAAAATTAAACTTTTGAAAGGTAAAAAGGTACCAGGACTGGAGATATGGGAGGTTAGTTTCTAACAATTATAGTAAAACTAGCAAATTTGGGTCCATATTATTGCCACATACTCTCCATAGACTAACAATGGGATACGCTTTGGCAGTATTATATACAGCATGACCAAAGTTATACTTTTGCCCAGTAATTCTATTAAAACGTGCTGTCAATTGGATTATTAATATACAATGACATATGTTCAATTAAATGATGTCCCTTTTAACTAAACCACACATGAAGATATTGTCCATTTCCAGCTTTTGCATGCTCATTTAATAAACATCTGGCATTACAAGATATATAATCATATAAACCACTGGGTTGAAATTAAAGGGTTGTACAAAATTAGAAAAACAGAAACAGTGCCACACCTTTCCATAGGTTGTAGCTGGTATTGCAGTTCAACTTCATTGATCAGTTTTGCTAATCTTGCACAGCACTTTTAACTCTAGGAAAAGTTGTTCATCAGAAATCCAAAGTTCTGATAAAATTAGAATTGCATTCTGTTTCTGCGTCCTTATATCACATCACACTGATGTTCCCTGCAAGTCTTGCAGCAATGGGAAAAATGAATGGGTCATATTTATTTAGGCAGCTCCTAGCAGAGCGGTGGAGTTATTGTGTAAGAATACAGGAAATGACTTGCTGGATTACTCATGCTCATACTAGTCAATCATTCCTGCTCCGTCCTAATGTGCTATGCCAATAAACCAGAAATATTACATTTTCCTTCATCATTGCAATGCTGACACCTGTAATACTGTGCTAATGCATGTGCGGCTCTGCTGACCTACATACGAAAGGCCAATGTGGGCCAGAGTAAAACTACACAGTGAAGAGCCTAATAATAATTCCATAGGGTACATAATGTATAATAATAAGGATCACATAGGTACAAAAACATAATAAAAACTGATCCAAAAGCCACTCCATAAATGCAGATAAGGCTGGTTTCACACTACCGTTTTTTTTTTTAATCCGTCCGAAACGTATGCAACCGCATGCGGTTTTTCCCCTTGACTTTCAATGGGGGCGCAGGCTCATGCGGTTTCATCCCCTTGACTTTCAATGGGGCGCAGGCTCATGCGGTTTCTTCCCCCTTGACTTTCAATGGGGGCGCAGGCTCGTGCGTTTCTTCCCCTTGACTTTCAATGGGGGCGCAGGCTCATGCGGTTTCTTCCCCCTTGACTTTCAATGGGGGCGCAGGCTCATGCGGTTTCTTCCCCTTGACTTTCAATGGGGGCGCAGGCTCGTGCGGTTTCTTCCCCCTTGACTTTCAATGGGGGCGCAGGCTCATACGGTTTCTTCCCCTTGACTTTCATGGGGGCGCAGGCTCGTGCGGTTTCTCCCCTTGACTTTCAATGGGGGCGCAGGCTCATGCGGTTTCTCCACCCCTTGACTTTCAATGGTGACACAGGCTCATGCGGTTTCTCCCCCCTTGACTTTCAATGGGGACGCAGGCTCATGCAGTTGCATACGATTCCCGCTGGATTCGGCTGAGACCGGTTTTTAACAGAAACCAAAAAACGTAGTTTGTAATATTTTTTTTGTGTTTTTTTTTATAAAAATCGTAAAGAGCCAACTACGGGGCCATGTGGCCTGAAATAAAATAGAGCTCCATGAAACCTTGATCTGGCGGACACTGGATCCGGATGCGGATCCAGGTTATTTTTTACTGAGCATGCCCAGAAGCCAGATTCATATGACACACCCATTAGGGGGCGTTTACCAAAAATGTAAATTTTCATCGGATCCGTCAAAAAACTTACACAATCTGATGCAACTGGATGCTACCGCATCAGTATTACACTGAACCATCAGCCGGATCAGTAATAATAGCGGCGCGGGAGAACTCAGTTGCATCAGGTTTTACAATTGCGGTGAAGTGCGGGAGGATGAAGGTTTTCATCATATCCCTGCCAGATTCAAAAACAGGTAGTGTAAAACCAGCCTTACAAAACCGAATTAAAAACTGGAGCATTAGTCTAAAAACACTTACTACTGTTTATTGAATAAAGTGTAATAATGTATAGGATGACAAACCGCACATAGATCATCTAGGTAAATACAAGAATTCAGGTGAAATGGGTATAACACAAGTGGATTTATCATGAAATGAATAACAATTACTGCAATGCAGGGTAGAAAATCATCATCACTATGATTACAAGATGTCTGCAAAACACATAATGTGCAAAAGTTATAATCCACCTTTTCCACAAAAAGTGTTCCGGTCACGTCCCCTGAAGAAGCATCATCATTAATACGTGAAACGTACATTTGAGACTTTGTTCCTATATCTGGGTCTGGTGCACTTTATGGGTAAGGTTGAAAATCACTTTTGCACATTATGTGTTTGGCTGACATCTTGTTATACCCATAGTGGTTTTTATGATGAGGATGATGTCCTACCCTGTATTGAAGTAAATATTAATTTCATAATAAATGTTTCAGAGTTAATGTTAGAAACTGCTGCTGACTATGGTTTGTTACGGCTCTTCAGGTGAGGGGTGTGTCAGGTTATGCAGCTGCCCACACCCCTGGCCTTTAAATAGTTCCCTCTTCCACCAGCAGATGATGCTGAGAGAGTTTAGTTTGTACAAGGACCTTGAGCTGTGCAGTCGTTAAGTGCTGTATTTTTTCTGAAGTTTTCCTTCTTTTGTGGGAGTTGCTGTGCATCCTGGACCATGGGTGGAGGTCGGGGGGGTATTAGCCTAGGGCTGATCAGGAGCAAGGGAAGGCTTGCAGCCCAGACTTCCTCACCTTCAGAGGCAGTGGCGTAACTTCAGGCCCTGGGGCCCCGATGCGAAAGCTCCAACGGGGCCCCCAATTATTGCAAATCTGTAATAATATTAGTCTTTTTCTATGGGCCAAAGGGACTTTTGGGGCCCCCTAGGCTGCAGGGCCCAGGTGCGATCGCAACCCCTGCACCTATTGTAGTTACGCCCCTGTTCAGAGGTAATTCTGGGCACAAGGAGTACTAGGGAACCCCAACCTAAGGGTCAGAGTAGTTCCTCTGGTCACCTTTTGCCCATCATTACTATCCTGCTACCTAACTCCCTTGACCATTATACCACCCCCGTGACAAAATCCACTTACCGTATACCCATTTTACCTGAATTATTGTATTTACCTAATTGATCTAGGTGCTGTTTTTGTCATCCTGTACATTATCACTACTATTTATTGAATAAAGTGTAATTGTTTTTAACTTTATACTCCATTGTTGCATACATCCAAATTGGCAGCTGTTGATTCCTAGATCTCTATTTAGGGGTTCAATTAAAAGTGTGACAACACCTTTACTTTGTCATAAAGTATATTAAGCTTTATTATATTAACAATTTCTTCCTAGTTACATAGAAATGTAACATATACTCTTGACGTGATTAGATTAGAATAGGAAGTTCAACAGAAATGGCTGCACCCTCTTTGTCGTCTACAATGTGGTCACTGGTGACTTTCTTCAATTGTCCAGAAGTGGCAATACACATGTCCAGGATTACAAAAACATGGCTGCTTACTTTCAGAAACTGCACCACTCCAGGGCATGGATTTTGGCCGGTATTACCACTCCGCACCATTAAAATGAATGGCGCCGAGCAGCAATGAAACACACGACCCTCGATCAGGGGTGGCGTAATGCCTGAAAAGGGAAAACATGTTTTGCTAATCCTGGACAATCCCTTCAATATCTGTAAAATATGATGAATTTAGAGGGACCAACCCACCATCTATGGCTTATGGATCTCCAAACTCATCTTTGAAAACCGAAGTTGGGGAAATGAAGGCCTGAGTATGTTGGATTTCAACATATTTGCTCCTATTGTCTTGAGTATATTGAGCTATTGAGTATATAAACCATCGCCTAAGGTGTCTGGCAGTGGTTTTCTCTACAAGACATGTATGCTCGACTGAACTAATTTTACATGGATATCAATAGATTTGAGAAGTAAAGTATCTGGCTGAACAAGTGTGTAGAGTAGACCATTGTGTTTCTTCTGTAAGCTGGCAAGGGATACATGGCTGAGAATAGAGCCGAGTCGCCAGTCCGGGAGGTGAGTTTGCAGCACACTTGGGCCTTTCATAAGGAATTTTACAGTACTGAACAACCCCTTTAAGGCTTAGCACATGCTCCACTTGGGACATGGGCTTGATGTATATGATTGTCATATTATTGTATGCGTCTACAGCTTTATACTAATGCCACTGTCTCGTATAAGGTTTTGACTTTTCTTTTTTGTTTTCCACATCATAACTGTGTTGAAAAGCTTAATAAACAAAACATTTCAGTATAGATTAAAAAAAAAAAGGTATTGTGATAAAATATATGGCAAAAAGACACAATCAGCATATGTTTGTAAGATGGTAGTGTACTGGCACATTGGCTTATGTAGGTTTAACGGACTACGTCTAGGGCTTTATATTGCTCAACATTCACTAGGCCTCAAACATGAACACTGCCTAATATTAAGACTGTATGTGTTGCCCTAGCAACCAATCAGATTTCAGCTTTCAATTCTTAAAAGGCTCTGGGTAAATGAAAACTGAGCTCTGATTGGTTGCTGTGGGTAAATACACATTTATTCTTGATGGTTGAGCCCAAACATTTGTCCCTAAATGCAGCTCACCATTATTATTTTCTATTTGAGAAAACAACCCATTATGGAAGGCAAATTTTACATGTTTAGGGATGATGAAGAAAATGGGGAATCCAAAAGGAATGCACACAAACATGGGGGGCAGTGTCCACTGAGGTGCCTTAGGTCTAGAAACAATGACTTTGAAGGTCTGCCGTATAGCACGTGTGTGTGTGTGTACAATTTTAATTGAAGGGGTTTGTCCACTTTCATCCATGACTGCAGTTTGACTGGTTCAGAGCTGAGTCTCCACCACGGCTCCCAGTCTCTGGTATTGGTTGGGGAGCTGACATGACGTTGACAACCAGTCAGCGAGCTCAGTGGTTCTGCCCATGTAGACAGGATGTCCCTCTCAGAGGCTCTGAGCTCACTGATTGGCTGCCGCTCTATCAATGTGACATCAATGCTGCAGCCAATGCCTGACATAGAGAGCAATAGCAGAGAGTCAGAGCTGGATCCAGGGAGGGTGAACAAAGAGTGGTTTGTTTTAATACTGCAAACAGCAGTTGGGTACAAAGATTCCTGAACGTGGACAACCCCTTTAACTCTAAAGTGTAATTTAATCATTGTGCATATATTAATAAAGTCAGAAGGCTGAGAAGGTCTAGCATCCCAGGGGTCCCCAACCTGCAGCTTGGGAGCCACATGTGGCTCATGGGCCCGTGATGTGTGGCTCTTGATTGTCTTACAGTTTGGTGCATTAGCAACAGCTCTAACAAACAGCTATGAAAAGCAGATCTCCAGATGTTGACTCCTATGAGTAGCCACGCAAAGAAGAGCAGATCTGAATGGGGATAAGGTAGAAAACCTGGAACTTGGTATACTTCTTTGGTGTGATGTCTGTGGAAAAGCTTTGGTTGTCATTGTATTGATAACGGGGGCCCTCAGTGTAACTACTGTGAGGGGTGTGGGTGCTTAATGTGGCTTGTGACCCTCGGATGTGGCTCTGAAGCTCAGAAATACTAGGGACTGCTGGTCTAGCCAGAAGGCTATATTTACACAAAGTTTTTGAAGGAGCCTTTAGAGCAAATCCACTCCAGAATCCTCCTCAAATATTGCTTAAAAACATGCTTGGAAACTCTAACTTGTTCTATAGAAACCCACATTGAAATTCATATAAGGAGATTTTCGAGAACTTTTTATTTATTTTTTAAAGCGAACCTGTCACCCCCCCCGGCATCAAAAGCTCTAATAGCCACCTTCTGCAGCACTAAGGCTGCATTCTGAGAAGGTGCCTATAGGCTTTTGATGCCCTTTCTAGTATGAAATATTAAGTTAGGTAAATGCTCACTCTTCAGAAGATCGAAGACCGGGAGGCGGGTTTCACGCTCCTCCGGCCCGCCCCCTCTTGTCAATCATTGTGCGCGCCTGCTGCTGTCTCCCCTCAGTGTGGAAAATGAACGCGCGTCTCCATTCTCCTGTATGGAGCCGCGCATGCTCTGTGCGCCCGGTGTCCAGGAAGTCGACACCGGGCGCACAGCGCATGCGCGGCTCCGTGCAGGAGAACGGAGACGCGCGTTCATTTTCCACACTGAGGGGAGACAGCAGCAGGCGCGCACAATGATTGACAAGAGGGGGCGGGCTGGAGGAGCGTGAAACCCCGCCTCCCGGTCTTCGATCTTCTGAAGAGTGAGCATTTACCTAACTTAATATTTCATACTAGAAAGGGCATCAAAAGCCTATAGCACCTTCTCAGAATGCAGCCTTAGTGCTGCAGAAGGTGGCTATTAGAGCTTTTGATGCCCGGGGGTGACAGGTTCGCTTTAAATGCCAGGCAGGAAAATAAATGATCTTTAATCAATCTAATCATGAAATCAAAAGGTTGCGAAATATATTCAAGAAAGAAGATCTCTTCCCAAGCGCTTTAAAACCTCCTTAAAACTGCTTAAGGGATTCCTTCAAAAAAGAACTCCTACAAAAAACATCTAAAATGGGAACATTGCCAGAAACAGTTTCTGCTTAAAACATCTAAAAAAAACTCCATGTGAACATGGCCTAGAAATTGAGAGGTGGCCGTCCAGCTTTGTGAGGATAACGTACAGATCCCGTGCAATGTCTATGCTCCTGACACACACAGCCTACGGCCCTGCAGTTTATCAATTCCTCCTACACTTAATAAAAATAAGTCATAAAACATTCCAGTATGGATTTGCTGCCATGTAGTATTTTATAGCCTCAGGAAGGCTGAGCACTCTCCTATATATATGCAGTCTTATGACTTGTTTCTTGTTCTACATGTATATATTAGACGAAGTTTGACAAGTTCACAAAACGTCTCAATATAAATAGGAACATATAAAAGTATATGCCAGCAAACAATTAAAAATGTTCTTCCATTCATGCCAATTGTATCTACAAAGACCAGCATTTTTTTGCCAAGCAGTTTTCTAAATTCTCTCTATTTGTTTAAAAGGGTTATTCCCAAACAGTAAGTTATAGTGGACTTACTGATCACTGGGGTCTAACTGCTGGGATCACCAGTGATATTGAGCACGGAGCTCTAGAACCGTGGAACAGGCACTGTAGAGCCCATACTGAAAAGTGCAAAGGGTGCATAATTGACCTTCACTCCATTCATTGTCTATGAGGATGACTCTTCCGGAAACAGCAAAGCAAAGTGTTTAGCCAAATTCGTCAGTCCTATAGACAATAAATTGAATGCACCATGTGCACTATCACTTTATTCAAGACAGGGTCAGGAGATTCTGGGTTCTAGAGACCCATTCTTGGTATCGCTGGGGAGTAACCTGTTTGGATAGCGAATAAGTTGCAATTTGGGGGTGCAACCAATATGGATAGGGAATAAGTTACTATTTTGGGGGTGCAACGAGATGGATAGGGAATAATTTACTATTTTGGGGGTGGAACAGTATGAATAGAGAATGTTACTATTTTGGAGGTGCAACCAGTATGGATACAGAATAAGTTACTATTTTGGGGTACAACCAGTATAGATAGGGAGTAAGTTATTATTTTGGGCTTGCAATGAGTATGGATAGGGAATAATTTACGATTTAGGAAATGCAACCAATATGGATAGAGAATACGTCACTATTTTGGGGATGCAACCAGTATGGATAGGGAATAAGTTACTATTTTGGAGATCACTCTTTAGTAGGCCATAAATCTCATCAGCAAATCCATAGATGTAGTTGAAATGTTGTTTAACATGCTGAAAATTCCAGAAAATACCAGCATATTGTGACACTATTCATTTGTAAGTAATCATACTTCGATACGTAATAAATACCACTGGATAGTCTGATCACTGAGGTATAGATTCACAACCCTATAGCTGCCATAAAAGAATCATTTTACATCACAATCCTAAGTACAGCAATTGTATGACATCCAACATATTGTATCGGTGCCTGTATGTTATCACAATAAGAATTTACATTATTTACATATCTCATACAGATAACCAGTGACACATGAAATAAATGTATAAAAGGAAAATAAATAAAAACATAATAAAGAATAGAAAATCTCTATTTGCCACAGTAATTTCCTTCATTGTGATTTTGCTGATCATTTCCTTCCTTCTGTTCAGGTGCGTCGTGGTTCTAGCCGATGAGACATTTGTGACAGTGTCCGCTGATTGTCGATCACGTTGAATTGCCGCACGTAATTCCGCACGTCCTGGTGATTTTTACTAACAAGTGAAGCCTCTGGACCTGGAGGTGAAGCCATTAACTTGTGTTACTCAATTTGATATAAAACTAAGGCGGCCGTCACACGCATCAATTTAAAGCACGATATCGCTTAAGCAATCTGCTGTTTGATCGCTTAAGCGATATCGTTTGTGCATCGCTGCGTGCAATCAAGCGATTTTGTAATGTAAAATCGCTTGATCGTTACATCGCAGATTGGTGAGCCGGAGCTCATATCAAGCGATAAACGCTTGATCAATCTGCCTCATCGTGGTGTCACACAGCGGCAGAGCCTATGCTGGGAGATGGTATCTATGGTAAACGTCGGGTTACTAAGCACCGCGCGGCGCCTAGTAACCCGATGTGTACCATAGTTACCAGCGATCTCGCTGCTCCACATCGCTGGTGAGTCTGTCTGTGTGACAGCTCACCAACGATGTGAGCGATATTGTTAGCGATCGCGCGTGCACGTGATCGCTAACAATATCGATATTGAAGCGTGTGACGGCCGCCTAATACATATGTCCCATCCATGGCTACAACAATATAATGTAGCACAACACAAAGATAGATCAAGTACACTTTGTACTACAGATTAAGAACCTAGGCTATTGTGGTAAACCTGCTGAATACATGGCTGATGTGGAAAGTGGAAAGGCCGGGTTACATGTAGCGATGTTCCAGTGACCCGACCAACGATCAGGATCGCTGGAACATTGCTATGACATCGCTGGTGAGATGCCAGACAGGAAGATCTCACCAGCGATCACCCAGCAATGCGCTCACACCCGACGGTCACTGGGATAGGTCAGGGAGTCGGGCGCACACTGGGTGTCGCTGGTCATTTCCCCTGTCACACATGCCGATGCATGCATGACAGCAGCAGACCAACGATTGAAAAATGGTCCCGGTCATTCCGCAACGATCAGAGATCAGCGAGCTGATTGCTGGTCGTTGTGGCATGTCACATGCAGCGAGATCGTTGCAACATCACAAAACCTATGACGTTGTAGCGACATCGGTGGCGATGTCGCTGCGTGTAACCCGGCCTTTAGACTCTGCTGGACTGCCAGATCTTTGCAGAGAATAAAAAAGATAGCTGATCTAGTGTCACCAAGTGCTCGAAGTTATTCTGTTAACTAAGTGGCTGGAACCTATGTGTGACAATTACTGTTAGTGTATGTCTGGGGCTTTAGTAGTCTACTGGGTAGGTGCCTGCATTGTTACTGTTGATCTGCGGCAGCAGTGGCTATTGGGGTAGGTTATTGCACTGTTAATGAGGATCTGTAGGGGATCTATGGCTGCAGTGGCCCTGTAGAGTCTTGCTTGCACAGTTATTGAGGATCTGTGGCTGCAGTGGTCCTGCAGAGTCTGTGCCTGAATGGTTATTGAGGATCTGTGGCTGCAGTGGTCCTGTAGTCAGTGCCTGAATGGTTATTGAGGATCTGTGGCTGCAGTGGTCCTTAGAGCAGAGGTCCCCAACTCCAGGCCTCAAGGCCCACCAACAGTGCAGGTTTCAGGATTTCCTTAGTATTGCACAGTGCAATGTGATCATCTGCACAGGTCATGATTCCAGGCCTGTGCATCCTAAGAGATCCTGAAAACCTGCACTGTTGGTGGGCCTCGAGCCTGGGGTTGGGACCTCTGCTGTAGAGTCAGTGCCTGAACGTTATTGAGGTCTGTGTCTGCTGTGTCCTGCAGAGTCTGTGCCTGAATGGTTATTGAGGGTGTATATTTGCTGTGGTTCTGGAGTAAGTGACTGCAATGTTACTAGGGTTCTACTGGCTGCAGTACTTGGGCTCTGTGCCTGCAACGACAATGGGGTTCTATGGCTGTTGTGACTTTGTGAGGTCTGTGTTTGCATTGTTTCTGCTGATCCGTGGCTACAAAAGCTCTGAGGGCTTGTCTGCACTGCTCATAGAGATCTGTGGTTGTAGTGGATCTGGGGGAATCCACTCACCCTCCAATATATCCTAAATTCTGCTGCCAGATTAATCCACCTCCCTGCTATTCTTCAGCGTCTCCTGTCTGTCAATCCCTTCACTGGCTTCCCATTGCCCAGAGATTCTGGTTCAAAACTTCAATCACGACATAAAAAGCTATCCACAACCTGTTCCTTCCATATATCTGTGACATGGTCTCCAGGTACTAACATGAACGCAACCTGCATTCCTCTCAAGATCTACTTTTTACTCCCCTATTATCTCTTCTTCCCATAACCGCATACAAGATTCCTTCCGTGCATCCCCCATACTCTGGACCTCTGCCTCAACACATCAGACTCTTGCCTACCATGGAAACCTTCAAAAGGAACCTGAAGACCCACCTCTTCCGACAAGTGCACTAAACCACCACACCAGCAGCTCTACCCTCTCCCTACTGTATCCTCACCGATCCCTTGTAGACTGTGAGCCCTCCCAGGCTGGGTCCTCTGTCCTCACCTACTGTATCCTCACCCATCCCTTGTAGACTGTGAGCCCTCATGGCAAGGTCCTCTCTCCTCACCTACTGTATGCTCACCCATCCCTTGTAGACTGAGCCCTCGCGGGCAGGGTCCTCTTTCCCCCACTACTGTATCCCCACCCATCCCTTGTAGACTGTGAGCTCTTGTGGCAGGGTCCTCTCCTCCGTACCAGTATGTACCTTGTATCGATCATAATTATTGTACTTAAGTGCTAATAGTGACGTAGACATACAGTCATACCCTGCCAAGCCCACCACCTCTGGTCACCTGTACAGACCATACCAAACCTTACCCGTAACACTTAACCTAAGAGATGGGGCATTTATGAAATGTTTGTTTTTTTGGGGCTGGAATGTAAGTTTAATTCTAAACTAGTCAAGTTAAATCATAAAAAATAGGATTATGTTTAACATCTCAATTTATTCACAGGTTTGACTTTGCAAGCAGTATCTGGAAATGTAATTTGCTTGTCTGTGCGTCCATAATTTACATTCAGTGCTGCGTCTGACCAGCCAGTCATTAGACAATCACAGAATCACGTTAAGATGGCAGGCTAATTACGAATATAACAGAAAAAGTGGCTAGGGAACAGATTCTGGAGTCATTATGATAAATATGGAAATTGTGTCATATAATATTGTGTCTCTTGTGCTACAATCACACAAAATTACTTGAATGGATAATGCAACTTACTGAAGGGCATGCTCCGACAGTATCTCATTGTTCTTACTGTATTTGCAATCATGCGCTGAAAAGAAGAAAAGAAGATAGGTTACATATAGAAAGTCTATGGAAACAATAGAGACATAATTAGGCTGTGGATAGACATCATAACATTTGGGCAATGGTGCTGAAGAGAACCCAAAGTAAAGACTGCTCCAAAATCAGGTATATAGGAAATTAACCATTACCATTATCTGTGTTGTAATGGCAAGACCACAACCCAATACCAAGTGTTATAAAGTGCCCAATTAGTTCTACAGAAAAAGGGCTGAAGCAGTGAGAATATTCCCAGGCCCAGACTGTCCAGATTTCAATGCTGGATTAAATGGATTTCTAGTAGGCTTGGGCCCCGTTCACATCAGCGTTTTTGTCCAGATCTGGCTGATCCCGACAAAAAAACGTATCTGCTGCCTGACGGCCCGCACTTGCACTCATTGCGGCAAGCGCCATTCATTGTCTATTGGGCTTGCGGCAAGTGCGGTATTGCCGCGATCCGGCACTTGTGGCGCGCGCAAAATAACCGCAGCTGACAGCGTTTTTTTTCGCGACCGCAACTGCCAAAGTGCCGGATCGTGGCAATACCGCACTTGCCCGCAAGCCCCATGGAAATGCATGGGGCATGCCGCAAGTGTACCCAAGTGCGTCCGTTAGGCGGCACATGCATTTTTTTGGCCAGATCGGCCGGATCCAGACAAAAAGCGCTGATGTGAAAGGAGCCTTACAAGTGTCCCATTGCTTTATTCTTCCATTTTTTTAAATGGACCTGTATTTTAAATTGGAAAGCACCCAACGGTATAAGATATACAGCATGTCCAAAGGGCGCTATTGCCAGATAGAGGCAAAAAGAGTATCTTATAGACCTCCAGCTTGTGAGTATCATATGCATCCATGACATGACCTTCTCAATAGCGTTTTATGATGTGCCCATTAAATAGATGACTTTATAGCCTGTGGGTGAGAAATGCATCGAGCAGGTGCTTAAGACTATGGTCATATCACGTTCCAGCCACAAATGTTTCTACAGGTTCAAAAGACGGAATTCAGATGTGTCTCCAACTTAACCATAGACTCCATTATCGGACACAGTTCTAGTTTCCAACTTCAAGAATGCATGGTTATGGACTCAGTTTGAAAACTGAAGTCCAAGTCCAAGGCTGGTTTCACACTACCGTTTTTCAGAATCCAAGGAAATGCTGGTAAAACTTGCATCCCCCGAATCCTCCACAATTGACAAACTGGTTACACCCACACAGGTATTATCAATGATCCATCTCACTCCTAGTGGGTGTGTTATTTCAAACTTGGTTCTGGCAACGCTCAGACCAAAAACCCGAATCCGGTGTCTGGATCCAGCAGGATTCGGATTTTGCCAGATTGGATTCCATGAGTCGCATTGTAATTTAACTCACATTGTCCCGTATTCAGGTGTTCACAGTTTTGTCACAGAGACTAACATCGCTCCAAAATGCGTTTTTAGTCTCAGGGGCAAAAACTATGGTCACCCAGATCAAGGGGAACCATAAAGAACTGGAAGCACCTGCAAGTGACTTTAAATGGGGCCGAAAACTGATGTGGGTCCATCCAGTTTCAGCTGCATTCACATGGATACCGAAAAACTGTAGTGTGATACCAGCCTAAGAAAATGTTGTGCATTTTTGGGCAGACATGAGCCATGCATTTTTCTTAATGAAGTCAATGGCTGGAAGGGATTAAAAACGTAGAAAATCTGCACCAAGAATTGATATGATTGATAACTTTGCTGGAATAAGGAAAGGCAGGCAGATTTGTCAAAAAACTGCAGGAAATCTGGAACTAAAAATGTAATGTGTGCACAGTACCCAGATAGTGATGTCGCCTGTGTGGTAGATATTAATCGTGCTCTCCAGAAATTACTACAAGATACGAGGCAGGACAGCCTGGGAAAGTCTGCTGGACTAGTCCGGGCCACCACATGCCAGATTGAGCTAATTTTTCACACTTACCAATAAGTATATGGCACATATAGGACCTTCATATAATCCAAGAACAGGCTTATATAAAGTTTTGGGGGCGATTTAAGAGGCATTAGGAAGCCGACAGGTTCCCTTTAAGAAATGTAAGCTACATTTCAATTGGGTGCTTAAAAGGGAATCAGGTTTTTCCTATGTAATCAGAGATCACAATGATGTAGGGGCAGAGACCCCAAATCCAGATGTAGCAGTTGTGAATCACAATTATATCTTCTGCAGATCTCGCAGTTCTCTGAATGATGAGCTCTGATTGCGCCACCCACACCACTGATTAGTAGCTGTCAATGTACAGAAAAAGCTGGCAATCGGTGTGTGTGGAGGATGGGTTACATAAAGCAGCAGGACTAGATGGCACGAGACACCTAGTCCTGCAGTGATAATCTCTGGCTGATGAAATGATCTTCTTGAAACAACAACATAAAGCCTAGTAAGTGGCATCACTGGAATCAGGGTCTCAGCCCCTTTATAATGCTGCTCTTAGACTAGATAGCAAAAACCTGCTGACAGATTACATTTAAGCAAGAAAGACAGGTTTTATTTCAGGAAATGTTCACAGACCCATAGTATCCATCAAACTGACAGCAGATACCACTGGCTGCATTTAATTTATAGTTCACAGGCTTTTCCAGTGTATGTGTTATAACATGGAGTGAACCCAGACTTTTCTATATTAATCTGTGGGATAAACCTCTGTTTTGTGAAGTACATTATGGGGTTCAAGTATCTATGACCCTGTGCAACACAGATCCGTCTATGGATCTCGGCAAATGGTTTTCTACTTCCTAAATAACCCCGAGCTGTTGGTTTGGTCACTCCATCACACATGTATTCCTATTTTGTATTGTTTCTTTTAACTGAAGTATTTTGGCTTCTTTTTGCACAGAATCAGGACTGATAAAATCATGTTTTTGTTCGGAGGTAAAGAAACATACAATTATGCATAAGTGTTACTCACTTACACGTTTTCAATTTCATTCTGCTCCATTTTCCACGCACAGCTAATTATAATAACATATTATATAACTATGTGTTACAATATCCTGCAGCTGTTGGTATCAGACTGTTATTTATAACTTCCCACCGGTTACATGGAGTCTTGTGCCGGGATCCAGCAGAGGATCATCAATGCTTAGAGCCTACGCCATGACCTCATAATTGTTATAAATATTTCTCACTAGAATCACATTCGTTGGTGTCATGGATGTAACATGACTACAAGGTTTACAGTCCTGTAAATGCCCTCAAGATAGAAGCTGAGAAGTGATGAACACTTGCAGCGACTTGTAGACTACACAATGACAATGGGAGATATTTTTGCCATATGGAGCACTGGAGACCCTACTAGAAATGAAGAAGTTAGGCTCCAATCCATCAAAGCTTTGAAAATGTGCTACATTTTGCCACAATCCAAGAATTTTGCAACGTTGGTGTTTTAAATATATTTTGGCTCAGTTCTAACAAAGTGGACGGCGTTGAGGCGGAGAACAGGGCATGGCGACCCCTGCCTGTCACATTGATGACTGGAGTTTTCTTTTTCTCACGGACCGAATCTGAGCGCTTTTTCTGGATGAAAATCAAACTTTTTTTATATGCTACTGTGAACTAGTCTAAAAGTAACTAAACTTTCAAACTTTTTTTATCATTTTGTCAATCATGGAAGTTAGGATACTATGCAAATCACTTTATTAGGGAATTTGTCTTCATTCCTGTAAAAAAAAAAAAATGCATAAAATGGCTTCCAATCCCCTGATATTCCCCAGGCTATCTGCCAGTCATTCGGCTGTTTGATATCAGAATGTACTCATTTTGGGAGGGTTACACAAGTGTATTAGAAAAGTATTTGAATCTGAGATCTCAGTGGTTGATATCCTTTTAATGGCTAACAGAAAAGATGGTAAACAATAGCAAGCTTTTGAGACTCTTAAGATCTCTTCATCAGGCTAGAAACACACTGTCCGAGTGACATGCGAGTTACTCGCACGAGTCTTGGATCATTCACCAGCACGACTCCTGCCTCTTTGGACGGGATACTGTCAGTGGTATGTTTTTCTAGTAGCTCTACTGCTCTCGTCCAGATAGGGGGAGGCCATCCCGGGTGAATGATCTGAGACTCGTGCGAGTAACTCGCATGTCATTCGGGCAGTCCGTTTCCAGCCTCAGGCTGATAATAGCACAAATTCTGAACACAAACATATATACACAAATGGAGGGTTGGATTGTCACGCTGGGTGCAGGGAGACACCCAGGCTGGACGACGACAGGGGGTGAAAGTAGTCCCTGATGCTAAGGGCAAAAAGTGGAGATGGTGACCCCTAGATTAACTGACACCTGGCTCCCCTAACGTTCCTATACAGTTTCCGCAACTGTCGCCACCAGGATACCTATTCCCTGACTGTCCCTGGACTACCACTACACAGGGATCAGAGCGGGTGATCACTAATCAGCCTGGCTAGCAACTAAAGAAACACACAAGGGAAACAAACAGAGGGAAGAGATACTTAGCTTGAGCAGATCCAAGCAGCAAAACCAACAGACTCCAGGAAACACTGCTTTGAGCAGGATGCAACCAGGAACACCTGAACAGCTATCACCAGCAGTGCATCCTGGGAGTCAAGGGTATTATATATACACAGCTCAAGGTAAGGGATCTGCTGGGTCCTAGTGACCTCCAGCTTTCAGTAAAAGGGAAATGCCTCTTAAAGGACAAAGACTTTTTTTAGGATTTGGACTGTTTGGCCAAACGCTGGGATCTTCTGCGAGTGGCCTCTACAGTCTCATCCGTGCTTCCTGACACACCTGTGACATGGATAATGCAGTAATAAGACAGGTGAGAGGTAAAGCAGAACACGAATGGTCAGTATTGAAGGGAAGAAAAAAGCAATATGTCTTTTTACACCAATTAAAGAATCTTCAGATCTTGGACCAACCACTAATCAAAGGACAATAAAACTTCAAACTTATCTCTGAATGCTGATATTTACTACCTCAGCTGCTTTTTTTCTCCCCTACCAATAGTGTACAAACATTTCTACCTTATCAAAATGAGTGTATTAATCAGACAAGTGATATCTGATGTTATTCAATGGGGCAGATCTGCGGTCAGTCCGGATATTGTGGAGTGTGAATGCGCCCTTAATCAGACACAGTTACTGACTCCATTTATACTCCAATTGAATATGTTCTGACAAATATTCTGGAGTTAAACAGGTTTTGAAGCAATAGATATGCATTTTTTTACAGGAATTCAGCCAAAATCCTTCATAAAGTGACTTTCAAAGCTTCATAACTTTACATCCCGGACAAAATTATTAATTGAAAAAAACGATAAAAGTTTATTTACTCTTTAATGTGATGGGAACAACCCTTTAATAGCTGTGTAATAATTCATCTGCTTGAAAATGACACAATTCTTCTCATAGAATCTTTTAGGAAAAAGAAACTGGGTATAAACCCATATTTCTATTGGTGCCATATTACGGATTCCATATAAATGGATCCACATGCCGATATAGGCGTTAGACCTAAAGAAACAATAAGCATTGGCACAATTTTTGGTGGGAATAGTTATTCCTGTTTTGAAGAATATAAAATATGTTTCATGTTTCCACATGTAATTAATCTAACTCTTAACACCATATTTTTTTGATAACCTACAGTGTGTACTGATTCATTTCCTAAAGTATCTTTATACAGTTCCAAATCCCCAGTGCAGACATAGCTGTAAAATATAATATTCTGGCTATTTGTAGCCACCACTAGAGGGAGCCTGTGCACAATGTTTTATCACTGAGGTCAATGTATGCAGTAAGCTCTCCCCCCTAGTGGTGGCTGCAGGAAGCCAGAATGTTAGATTTTAAATGAATGAATCACAATTGATGAATAAATCTGTGAATAGAAAAATGACTTAAAAAAAAATATTACTTAAAAAAAAAAACTTAAATAATGAATGGGGGCCAAAGTTTCTATAGGGGATTTGGAGCTTTGTACAAAAAGACTTTTAAGAAATAAGTTAGCCCTGAATTCTGAACTTATTTTAGATTACAAATAACAATTTTTTTTTATTAAATCGCTTCTAATGTTGATTATGTTCTAGTATAAATACTCTTTATGAGTAATAACTGTTTAGCAGATTTCCAGACTGGATTAGTCCTGGCAGTCAGGTAATTAGACATTGCAGTTGGTTGTAGGGGGTAAAACAAAAACCCAGAACACAAAAGAAAGAAAACTTATGTCCTAAAACTCTACAAGTAAATTCCAGACCGACTTGCCATAGAAAGCAATGTAATACACTAACATTACTTAGCTTAATGAGCCAAAGAGCCAAAGAGGTTAAAGACATGTTTAAAGTTAAATATTTCAATTAGAATTAATTTACATAATGACTTTACTTAAACTGTGATTTAGCATTACAAATGAGAGCGGCTCACAGATGGGAGAGGACAAATATCTTGGAATAAATACTTGATATTGCTGTACTTAGTGTAAGCTGTTTATTGTTAATCTCCCGGGTGGCATATGTTACAATTGATTTATTTTATCAAGAATAACACAATCCACCTTCCTGTGGACACTGAATATATTTTAGATTACCCGCACAAAGACAACAAGAAATTCCGTAACTTACCATTTTCTCAAAGTTTATCAGATGGTCGATAAAAGTTTTGTTTCCCTCGTGGGTAAAAGTCATGTCTGTAAGAAATGGGAAAATGAGAGATGGTCAAGAGAAGGAAGGACAAAACTTTCCACTCCAAGTAATGAAAGTTTCCACTAAACTCTGTTCAAATAAAAAAATGGAGAGATAATGAGATAGATTTTAAGGGGTGGTCACACGCTACAACATATTTAACGATATCGCTGAAACGTCCCGAGTTTTCGTCGTTCTAACGACGTTGTTGCGTATGACAATCAATCTTGCAAGCGATAAGTGGTCTGATCATTCATCGCAGATATGAGATCCGGACCCCACATCCATGTCATCGTGATGATCACCGCCATAATAATCTCCTTAAAGTGATCCTAAACCCAGAAACTGACCCCCCCGTTTTCTTTAGACCTGTCCCTGCACCCCTCTTATATTTCTAGCCATCCCTTTTGCAGAAAAAATCGCTTTTGTAAAGTAAGAGAAAAGGTTATAATACTTTGACCTGTGTGAGTTCTCTTTTCTGTGGAAGCCGAGATGGGACGGGCCTGTCTGCTGCTGCCTGGTAATTATGCACGCCCCTCTCTGCTTCTAAGAGCCTGGCCGCGTCATGAAAGGGGGTGGGGCTCCGGCATGATGCGATTTGAGCCCCGCCCCTTTCATGACGCGACCAGGCTCTTAGAAGCAGAGAGGGGCGTGCATAATTACCAGGCAGCAGCAGACAGGCCCGTCCCATCTCGGCTTCCACAGAAAGAGAGAACTCACACAGGTCAAAGTATTATAATCCTTTTCTCTTGCTTTACAAAAGCGATTTTTTCTGCAAAAAGGGATGGCTAGGAATAATAAGAGGGGGTGCAGGGACAGGTCTAAAGATAAGGGGGGGTCAGTCTCTGGGTTTAGGATCACTTAAAGATTTCGCCTATTCAAACATTGACAAGCATCGGTCACTGGTGGTGTGAACGATACCTGCACGCAACATCGATGCTGCGTCCTGAACGATATCTATACATGTACACCTCACTAATGATGTTGTCCAGGAGCGCGCACCCCGAGATCGTAGGTGAGATCGCTCACAAAATCGTAGTGTGTGACGGCCCCTTTACCCCTCCACCCACATAAAAATTTAGATCAGTTCATGTACTTTTGGGATATTAAAGGGATTTTCCTGGATTAAATGTTATTGCTGCAGGTGTTAGAAATGACAAACACCGCTATATGCATCCATCCCAGGTGTAGCTATGTCACTCTGCTAATCCGGTCTTATTACACTGCCTGCAGAGGTGACTTAATTATCAGAGTCTAAGGGGTAAACCTTTCACCTAATCGGAGAGTGACACGCCAATCTGACATGCCAGTAATAAGGAGACTTCAGAGCCCCAATACTCTTCTTAGAAATGAAATATTTTAATGTCTCTTCATAGAAGAAGACTTGAACTCCAGGGCCTCTATTGGATGTAGCAATTCTAAAAGTCAACCTATAACGAGCCTTGTTATATGATTTAGAATTTACACCAGATAAAAATCCCAATTTGCAGACAAGGTAGTTCGGAGCGCTCACTCCTCGTCAGTGTAAAGTCTCACACAGGTAGATCAGAGCTCATACTTTGCATTGATGAGGGGCAAACACTCTGAAACATAATGTCTGAAAATTGGGATTCTGATCTGGTGCAAATCCTAAATCATATGACAAGGATCATTAAAGGGCTCCTTTCGTCTTTTAGAATTGCTACTTCTAACAGGTATCACTAGAGTTCAAGTCTACTTCCTCCCTGAAGAGATATTTGCATATTTAATTTTGCAGAAAAGCAGTGTATTTCCAAAGTCTCCTCATTATTGGCATGCCATATTGCTATGTCACTATCCATAGGGAGAAAAGCTTACCCCTTAGACCCCACTTTCTAAAGTCTGCTTATTATTGGAATGCCAGATTGGTGTGTCACTCGCCATAAGGAGAAAAGCTCAACCCATAGACCCCACTTAGCCTCTCACAAAGCCAGATCAGATCTCTTACTTTGCACTGACGAGGAGCAAACGCTCAGAAACCCCGTATCTGCAAGTTGGGATTCTGATCTGGTGTAAATCCCAAATCATATGACAAGGCTCAAGGGTGCGTGCACAGATGAGTATACGCAGCATTTTGGACGCAGCGTCTTGCGCTGCGTCAAAACGCTGTATAGTACAGTACTAGCATGGTGGATGGGATTTCAAGAAATCCCATCCTCACTATGCTTAACCTGCCCGCAGCGTGTTTGGAGCTGTGGTGCGGGTTTGCCGGGAGTCTGCTCCTCCCCGCATGTTCATTTCAGCTGCGGAGTTGGAAGCTGCTCCCATTGGGTGACTGCAGGGAGAAGCCGTCCTGCACCCGCCGCACACGGTGAGTACAGGGCGGCTGCGGTCTCCTGCGGCCACCCGTGGCTTCCCTCAGGTCTGAGGAGCTGTGTCCAACACGCAGCTCCTCCGGACCGTGTGCACGCACACCTAAAGGGTCACGTTTGACTTTTAGGATTGCTACTTCCAGTAGGTGGCACTACAGTTCAAGTCCTCTTCCTCTCTGAAGAGACATTTGCATTTCAGTACCAGTACACATGGGCAGCAACAATCACTGTCTGTGTCATGTGCCATCTAAACCAGTGATTGGCTGCAGTGGTCACATGCTGTAACTGCGATGTCACCTCTGCAGCCTGTTAAGAAAGAGCAATGGTGGAAAGTTATCCCTGTATCTGGCTATGCACCATGAAAAACTGTACCAGCATAAACCCTTTAAAGACAGTACTTGTGCTCTAAAATGTGTCCTTGGACAACCCCCTTTAGCCTATTTATATTGTAAGGTAATATAAAAGACAAATACTGATTAACATATTTATACAATGCATATTTATTGGACAAAAACAAATACATCATTTATATACTGTAATGACTTGGGGACAAAATTGTAATTGAATTATGGCATCAGCATCTTCTAGGTTGGATGGTTTCATTCCAGCACAGTAGAGTTTCATTGTAAACTGGTCTAAATTAACCTTATTTCAAGGTCATATGGCAAAATGTGTCACACCACTGTAAGTAAAACCCCAAGCAGTCTGGTCACTGAATAAATACATAGTGTCCCTGTTACGTATTGACTGACTTGTAGTATGGAAGTGCTGCTGCTGTGTGATGTGAGTGTGGAGAGAGGAAGCTAATGAGCGGGAGCTGAGAGTGCAGGTGTGTGTGATGAATAAGACTCATGTTTAGGTGAGCTGAAGGTGTGTCTAGGCTGGATGCTCCCCACCCCTTGGCCATAAATGGGTCAGATCACATCCACCTGTTGTTGCTGATTCAGTTCACTTCAGGACTGTGACCTGTTGTGAGCAGACGCTGATTTGAAGCTGCTGTTTCTTGCTCCATTGGAAGCTGCTGGGTTCCGTGGTCAATGGGTGGAGGTTGGGGCTTATGCCTAGGGCTTCTCATGAGTTTTAGGTTCTTAGGCTGGCGGCTCGGACCTCCTCACAATCAGAGGTACCTCGAGTACAGGGCGAGTCAGGGACCCCACTATCAAGGCCAGAGCAAGCTCCCCTGTCTCCCTAAGCCCAGTTCCATCCTACTTCTGGGCACCCCGGCCCCCCCAGCGTGACAGTCCCTCGATAACAGACTCTACAACTAATGGGCATATCCTCAAAACGCAACACAATTCACACTCCGCACAGTCCTAATTGTAGGGCATCTTTTTTCACTTTACCCTCCAGTAACCAGACAGTATTGAGAGTTTTAGACAAATTAAAAAAGGGTGAAACAATTACTTTTCTCTTAGATCACAATCTCGTTGCCTGAGATATCACATACTAGGACATCTAGCTGCCATAAAACTACAATACGTATTACATCGGGATAGAAAATTACCTTTAATGAGTAGCGGTGTGAAAGGAATGATTGGTGGTTCCAGTTTGGCTATGGTCAGCCTGTAAGCTCGGTGATTTCGAGATGGATCCTTGAAAATAAAGAAACCGTGTTAAAGATCTACTTGACATTTACATCAGATCAGTGAAAATAAAGGATTTATGCATTTTTGGAAGTGGCTATAGTCCAAGTGTCCTAATAATCATCCTCTTCAGTGGGTCAAGAGTACAGATGTGTTGGCAAGATCAGATTTTTAGATGCGGTTTTGAAAACCAAAGCCAAGACTGATGAACAAATATGGGAAGTCTCAGTCTTTCCTTCTGTTCATGGTTTACGTTCGGTTGTAGACTAAAAAAATGTGATTATATGAACAAAGCCAAGAGCACATGTGTTGTCAATGAGGGACACTGACGGAAGCTTAACTCCCATGAGACCAATAGGATCGGTCATACTGAAATTGAACAAGCCCAATCTTTTTTTTGCCGACCTCGACCAAACAAATGTAAGCCAAACATCTACTACAGATTAGGTGGTCACCAGCTGCACTACAAATGGTGAATTTGGTTGACAGTCCAATGTATAGGCTAATTTATTACCCAGGAAAATAGAAGGTGTCTGGAAAATGGTTAAAATAGGTTTCTTGAACTGTACATCCATTACTCACCATTAAATTTTCAAATTCTGCATAGATCTTCCTGAACTTGCTTGGAAGTTTCTGAAATGCAAAATATAAAAGGATTTACAGGGTGCACAAGGAATTTTTTTCTGTTGGACTAGTCTATACATGAAATGCTGTAGAGTTGGTATCTTTCAAAACATTGTATTGTCTCTAAAGTACTCTGTGCTGCTTAAGAGTTAAAACCACTGTGAAAAATAACACAATTATAACCCAATTTCTCTCACAATTAGGCTGGCTTCACATGAGCATTTCTCATAAACCATGGGACCAAGAACTGCAATGTCCAGATTTACCAAAGGTTTCCTGACCTACGAACGTACAGCCTCAAAGACATTTATGAGGCTGCAAGTTCTGGTCAGCCAATTTGTCATAAACTAGTCAGGAACTTGCAGGTCTCTGGCACTCCTTACCCTGCTGGCCAATCAGGGTATACGAAAGTGAGCGCACATGCTCTGATTTATGCCAAATTTTGCGGCACTTGATGTGACTAAATATATATATACCACCGGCTCCTGCTAGGAATTATATATATTATACCTTGGTCCAGTCACCACCAAACCCACAATATTACATAAATGATGCTGCCACCACCAATCATTTGCAGGCGGATCGGACACCCACCAATTTGATAAAGTGCGGCGTGCACGGGGGTCGGGGTGTCTCATTCATAGAGCAAGAAGATCAACGCTATTACATTTTATAGATTTATTCTAAAGAATTGTCAGTGTTTACAAGAGATACAAAAATATTACGAATGGATCTTTTTTAGTTGGCCTTCCGAGGTCTTTACACCCTCCCAATCCACTGTGTGGTTTTTAAGTTTTGCCCAGAAATGAGAACTCCCACACTGCTGACCTCACATTAAGGGGCCGTCTCTGGGAGGTACAGATGATTCTGGAAGTTATCAATTTCTAGTTTTGTCCACATCTTTGGCTTCAAGTGTCACAGGCCAAAGACATTAGCATAATTTTCTGCTTATGATTTTATGTTTTCATTGAGACTCAACATGACATGGCTGTGACTTGCTGATGAGCAGAAATTAATTTGCCAGGTTTCTGACACCCCTCAGGAAAGCGAAATAATGCTGTGCGATCCCCAAGGAAATCTGACTTTCATATTTCTGTGATTAATATGAGAAGCTACATTCGCCTTGGAGGGTTTATGCTCAGCAGACAAAGGACGCTTAGACTGTTTTTTGGAGGGAAAACTACATTCAGCTCTGCTAGTCGCAGGGTTATAAAACTAGCATGTCGTAAAACGCATACCTTGGGCCAGTGAATTAACTAAAGGGTGGGGGAGTGAGGAGGAAGAGGTAGAAAGATATTGATGATCTGTCGCAACGATTGGTCAGGAACATCAGATGATCAGAAAACTCCTTTAAGGAAGGACTATCTGTACATTTAAGAAGGCACCATTTGGGGGCCAGTGTCACTTATATTCACATGCCCATCTTGCCTAAGGGAAATCTAGCTCTGCCTATAAAAGTTGTATAGAATAAATATTGACTTTTTCGCACACATGTATATTTGCTACCACAGACACTCTTGTTCATCCTGTATCACAAACCATGAGAATCAGGAGTGCTTATTACAGACTTTCACAGCCTTCAGGCATCAAGGTTCTACATCCCTTTACCAGATCTCCTCTGTATTACTCGCGGCTGTTTGTGCCGGAAGGGACGTTCGCGTTCTCTGCTTCGTAAGATGTTAATATGTTTATAATAAACTTTGCACACGACTTAAACACTCTTCCTCCCGGCAGAGATAAATTGGCGCAGTTAGTGTACGGTTAATATTGATATTTGCAACCTTGTTGCTGTAACTAACTTGTGCCATAAACAAAAACACAATTATTATTTTCCGATTTGCCAAGTGCCGAAAAAAAAAATAGCATTCTTTATGCGTATGCATCTGTCAATGGTAATTGCATTGTAATATTCACAAGCCAACTGTGAAAACATTGAAATACTAATCACATTGGCATTATGACTTATGAGCAACAATCAGTGCGATCAGTAAACATTTTCCCATCTAAATTGTCTGAGCAATAATTGGGGAATGAAAACTAGTGCAAATGATTAGAGAGCAGATCCAGGAAAATATGGCATCTCAGAACTAGGGGGAAGATAAAAATGACAGGCAAGCAAATCGGATTCTGCTCATATTATTCTGCAAGGAATCAATTATAAAAGCTGTTTTCATGCAGATGAGAAGAATATCAAGAGCTGGGGTGTCGAAGTTCAGCCTACCGGATGTTCCGCCGGTAAGAAGCACAGTTCTGAAGGGAGAAAACTGCAGATATTCATTCTCGTATTTTCCACATACTTTGGCCTATTGCAAAAGTTTAACTAGATCTATTAAAGGGGATATCCACAGAAAATGTGACTTTAGATATAATGATCTTTGATAAGTAGCAAGCGCTCGATTTAATAAGTAGGATCTGTGTCGTCCAGAGAGAACACTTTTGCTGTACTCTGACCTCTCTTCATAGGTAATAAGCAGGTGACTGCATGTGCTGACTTTATCAGTTTAGCACTAAATTAATACCTTTGAATGTAATTTATGCTGACATAATCGACAATGTGACGGTAAAGTGGCGCAGTAAAACTATGACTTTTCCGAAAATATTCCGAGGTTCATCACTTTAGACAATCCCTTCTTATTAGAATAGTCCCTTGACAATGAGCTAATCAAAAATGTTCCCCCCCTACTGGGACCCCTATAATCTGTAAGGAAATCTGTCTATAAGGGTTCAGTTTCCCGCCAGCGCCACATCAGGAAATATCAAGTATTACACGATTACCATTCGAATGAATCAGGAACGGTTCTTAGAAACACTATTTTAACTTTTCTCTATTATGTCTGAGAGGTAAAAGTCCTGAACTGAGGTTACTCGTCTAATAATGCAGAATTTCCTAATAGGGTATGTGAAAAAAGGTTTCCCGAATGAAAAGCGTTATCTTATAGAATTCATTGATGCTCTAAAAACATATGTGGGCTAGGATATGAACTAATAACAGATTACAGCCAGGGATGGGAGGAAGATGCCATTGTCCATGAAAATTCAACACTTATGGGCCACTACCAGCCTTCCAAGACACTTCTGGCCACAAAATAGATTTGCCAAAACAAAGGGCTCCTACCAAACTCATCTGGCCCTTGATAACATTTACTTGCCTTTGAAGAACAATTACTTGAAAAAAACCTTTCCATTATTTAGAGCAGAGTGATATACAGGTATATAGTTTACTGAAAAAAGATTCGTTTTAAAGGGTTCTACAAGAATGTGATAAAATGGTCCCTATCACCGAAGTCAAACTGCAGCCTGTCCAAGTCATGTGGTAGGATCAGTTGCAGTCTGAAGAAACACAGCTTGAAAAGTGAATCTCAACTAAGGGGCGGCGTCCGCACCAATGCACCCGGGCAAGTGCTGGGGCCCAGAAGTGGCTGGGGGAGCCCACTCCGTCTGCCGCAGGACAGCATCCCATGCCCTGTATTCTCCAATGGCTGTGGTCCCCTGGGAGCTGTGAATGTGCCCCTGACAGTTGGCCCCCTGGAGCCCCCTGTGTCTCAACTGACCGAATAGCTGTATCATAAACACATATACCTCAGAGAGCTGCCATAGCAAAGCTGGGACATGAGAAGAAATAAATCTTCTCGCTGGCTGAGCACAAAGGATTTTTTCTCCAGCCATAATCCTCCTTGTGCAGTAAGTCAGAGAGATTAATTTCCTTTCATGTCATAGCCCTGCTCCAGTATCTCAATGAGGCATGTGCCTTTATTATTATAATTATCGTCTCCTCTGTCAGTTTAGACACACCATTCAGAGCTGTGTTTCTTCTGACTTAAGCCCATCCCGAAACTTGACCAAGACAGCCCTGCAGTTGAATTATGTGACAGGGCTATTTTATGACATTGTTTGAGAATCCCTTTATCTATTATTTATTTAAATCTCTGATATTTCAATGCAAAGGAGTTGTTTTTGTGGACTGGCCTCCAATAGAAAACTGACCACCACTGATTAAGACCACCACTGTCCTGAATCCTTGATCAATAAACAATATATCAATATGCCCAGCTCCTTCTGCTGTATAACATAGGAAGATCAGGCACACATTTCTTTGATACAGTTTCCTTTAACAACAAAACAGTTCCCAAACTACAGTACATACTGAACCTATTTGCAGCAACAGCGACACATACAATTTATCTGTACGTCACTGGAATCCAGGTATGTGTGTGAGTGAGGAATGTACTACCGAAAAATGGACCATTAACTGCACAATGAGCAGAGTTCCAAGTTGGATACCTTGTATAGTGTAGGATTGCTCAGCCTAGAACCTATAACAAACTTTTCACCAGTAATTGATTTTCTGATTTCAGCTATAATATCAACAATTTAAACTTCATTTCATATACTGATTTCAAAGTGGGTCACACATTACATGTACTTACCTCCCATGTTAATGAAAGCCGGCTCACCGCTACATTACTCAGACCCATGACGATGGCGAAGAAAGAGTTTAGATTTTTGTACTCTTTGCAACTGAAACAACAAAGTTACTGCATTTTAACACTGGATGTTTGCAAAAAATGAGGACAATATTGGAGTGGACCTTCAATGCTCAGCTGGAATAACAAAAACTAAGGAATAATTAATATAAATATAATATGGATGGAGCCATTTCATTATGCAAAATGAGGAGGTAAGTAGTACAGAACTGAGTGTGTTTAGGTCAAAAATTGACAGAGGCCAATGTAAAAGAGAAGCAAAGTTAACACGTAGGGAAGAAAGAAATGGAAAAGGGGCAGAGGTCATCCCTGAGGGTAATTATTAATTTTAAGAAGCTTCTAATTTGCCAAGATATCAACAGATATGCTTATTATAGAGTGTCTGTCAGTATAAAATTGACTGTCCAAACCAAGCACAGGTGTGAGGTGTACACTTGACGTGGCCAAAGAGTTCAAAGCACCTTTTCACCTACTTGCTCCTTGTTTTCCAGCTATCTCTGTCCTTCTTTGGCTCTTGCAGGACAAGTGATGTCAATAAAGGAAGAGTAGGGTGGAGAGAGATGGACTATAAGTAGATGAGAAGGTGCACTGAGCTGATAGCCATGCCAAGAGTATACCAAGCGACTGTGCTTGGTTCAACAGTTATTTTGTACTAAATTGATGCCCAGGGTCCACAATGCTCAAGTTCATTAGTAAAGAATAGAAACATAGCACCCACATGGACCAAATCTGTTCAAAAAGATTTTCCCTATCATTAGGTATGTTGGAAAGTTTTTCATTGACTATGATTCAAGAACATTCCAATTTTAGGTCGTCCAAACTAATCGTTCAAGAGCGCCATGCTCATGCTTTTGTAATATGGGGGGCCAGGAATACTACTTTTTTACAATGTCTTGATTATGGTAGGTGATAACCTATATAAGACCATTTCTAAAGGGCAATGGCTAGCCTTAAGAGTTTTGGGAAAAAGCTGAATAAGGGAAAAGCTGAACTTTGAGGACACGCTCCACACCTACCAAAGCATCTAGATCTGGGGTGGGAACTCTAGGCCTCGAGTGCCACAACAGGTCATGTTTTTAGGATCTTATTAGTATTGCACAGTTTATAATTGAATCACCTGCACTGGTGATGATTCCAACCCCTGTGCAATACTAAGGAAATCCTGAAAACATGACCTGTTGGTGGCCCTCGAGGCCTGCAGTTCCACACCCCTGTTCTAGAAGATGGCAGTGGAAAAATGTTGAAGCTATTATTATTATTTATTTATATAGCGCTATTAATTCCATAGCACTTTACATACATCAGTAATGCAGTCCCCATGTAGGCTCACAATCTAAACATCCTACCAGTATGTCTTTGAAATCTGGGAGGAAACTGGAGTGCCTGGAGGAAACCCACGCAAACACAGGGATAACATACAAACTCCTTGCAGATGTTGTCCTTGGTGGGAAATGAACCCAGGACCTCAGCGCTGCAAGGCTGCAGTGCTAACCACTGAGCCACCATGCCGCCAAGGTTACATACATGTATGTATATATATAATTATGTGGGTCAGTGTGTGCGCATACCGTGAACTCCGATGCCATTTTATTTGCGACACTGTGTCTGCGAATATCATCAGTCATCAGTTTGCTTCAGATAATATTCGCAGACACAGTGTCTTTAATAAAACTGTGCCGGAGATCAAGGCATACGTGAACAATTCAACTACAACTTAAACACTGCACTACACACGCGCCGTCAACAATGCAACTTTAACAAGGACAACAGAGTTTACACCAAAACTGTGGTTTACACAAAAGTTTTTGCCCAATAAATAGATCTAGTTTTCAGCTAATACGTCAATAAAGTTAAAAATCTGCCCTAAAAAATGATTGCCACATCTAAGGATGTTTTTTTTTGACGGTATTAGGCATAATTTAATGAAAATATCTGTCTGGAAAAATAGACTTACCGTGCATATGAAAGAATAGTGCTTCGTTAAACAAAAACTGAGCATGCTCCTGTAAATTATGGCCTAGCTTGTAGAAGAAATCCCACGTGCGGTCGTTTTAAGAGAATCAAATGTCGAAATAGGGGTTGATCTATGCCAACTCGGCTTTTTGTCTCCTTAAATTTGTGCTTTGGCACTCTCAGTGGGAGCCCCCAGCACTAAAAGGTACACTTAGCCTTTTTTTATTTTTAGCCCCGTGTAAGGTCTAGTAAAATAAAAGTAAACAGTTGCCTTCTTTTTAAGACTAAATTAACCACATTAGAAGGATAAAACCCGACTTTAGCCAGACTTACTGGGCTGCTGCACTTAGAGCTCCGTCTTTTTGTTTGCTTTGCACTTTCAAATTTCTGTTTAAGGATTTTTTTTCTCTGAATTCCATTGTCTTTGGAGATTGTTATATTTTTAATTGGTCGTAATTAAGTATTTTCCTGGTTCCCGCTGCGGAACGCGAACGCATTTTAAAATTTATGTCTTTAAAGGATTTTTGTTTAGTTTCAGTGCCCCGCTGCTTTTTGAGACTATAAACGGTAGAAGAAAAAACACCTTTGGCATTTTTTTTTAAATGCAATTGCTGAAAGGGAAAAAGGATTTTGAGAGGAAAAAAGCAGCCTGCTAACCAGCGGGCTTAAATAGACAAGCCATAGGAGAGCAGTACCGGGCTGTCAGAGGTCATGCTGCTGCCCTACTGCGGATATGCAGTCAGTCCTCCCCATCTAAACAGAAACAATTTTCTAAAGGCATTTGGAAAAAAAAAAATTACTTTGCATTATATCTTTATTAAAATAAAGTATTTTTAGAGTAGAGGAAATAATAAGTCATAAATGTCTGTAATGCACAAGAAAGCAAAATCCATTTAAAATGTAAAAATACCCCATAGATATTATTTTTTTGTTCTCCATACCCTTTTGGAAATTGCCATAAAAACTACTTACTGGGCTGCAATTTTAATAAATTTCTTCAGGAGTTGAACACGCTTGCTGAGCTGAGGGCACAGGCAAATTTCAGTCACAACCCAAAATTGGATTTCATTGAAACGTCTCAGAAAGAGGTCCAAATTGGCCGTGGTCTTTTTAAAATTGTGCCTCCCGAAGGTGTGAAAGATGAGCTCCAGCTGCAGGGAGGAAATGGTTAAATACAGCTATCACCAAAGGATATGAAATGTATAATCGTGTAAAGATCTCCATTATACGGAAAAGATTAAAAAAAGATCAATATTATAAAGTAGCAGAAAATCTTAGTTACAATACTGTAACATGACAAGTAGGGGTACAAGGGATGTGATCACAGGAGTGGTATAACATAAAGCATGTAGGCCCCAATGCAAAATATCCAACAGGGCGCCCAAAAGGGTTGGTCACTACTAGGACAACCCCTTCTGATTCCGCTTGTTTCCCCTAGGTAACATAAGAGAGCCTGTACTCACCTTTCGTGTTGGGCTGTTCCTGCATTGTCGGTAATCACGGTTCAGGGCTCACGTGATATTGTGACGTCCCATGATCCCCAAATCCAATCACTACCGGCTTCTCTCTCCACCCTCGGACCAAATGGGCAATTAACAGAAAGCAACACTGCGGATGCCACTCATTTCCTGATTGGTCATTTGGTCCGAAGGCGGTAGAGGGAAGCTGGCGGTGACTGGATGCAAGGCTTAGGTGATGTCACAATGTCATTCGAGTCCTGAACTATGATTACTGACAATGCAGGAACAGGAAACACAAAAGGTGAGTACTTGTTCTTTTATGTTACCTGGGGAAACAAGTGGAATCAGAAGGAGTTGTCCTAATAGTGAACAACCTCATTAATAGTAACAGTCTTTAAATATGGATCAACAAGACCCTTCCACCTATTATAGTTACGCTCTGATCACAGGGTATGTAGGTAGCAGTAATATGTAAGTGGACATTGGAAGTATAGAAGGACAGCATTAAAGTATATTGGCATACCTTCTTGGTTCACACTTTATATAGTATGAGATGACCAATATTGATAAAAACCTGTGATAGCTGGGGGCCTAATTTGGAGATTTCTTATTAGGGCCCACAAGCTTTCAAGCTACACTAGAGTCAATACTGATCTAAAAATGATCAGTGAAGATATCAGACTATCGTTTTAAGCGTGATCTGATCACAAACAAGCAATAGGATTAGAGCACATCTTATCCTGTTCCAGGGACCACAGTGTCAGAAGCAACGATTTGCAAGGACCCTCTTCTCCCAAATCAGAACTCCAGAGAGAGAGAGGATTAGACCCTGTATGCTTGCAACTCTCTTCATTGAAGTCTATGAGAGTTGTGGTAGTTTACTGCTCTTTACAATTCCCCTGGAATAGAGTAGCAGGAGGAGTATGTGTAGGAATCCATGACTCTAACTTATATATGCCCCCCTGGAATTCTAAACAGGGATCAAGGAACCCTTGTCTCTTGATGTATGGAGGACTCAGTGCTCTGTTTATACTTGTCCATTACTTCTGAGCAATGTGCTACTCTTTTTTCATCTGACATGAAAACCACTTTAGGTTGGGAAATGCATAAAATGGCATGGTGGTGCACAAAATGGTATAGGAGCCACATAAAATGGCATGGTCCGTAGGTTGTAAACTCCTACATTAGATGCATCCATCACTTTATTAATTTTCAAAAATATTTGGTATATTTTTCTTGGTGGAACATAGATAAAATTCGAAAATACCGATTCATGAATATAGTCTGCCCACCTCGTGAACACAGTTGAAGAGGTCCCAGTCATGGATTGTCATCTGGTAGGCTAAGTCCTTTGAACTCATAAGCTCAAATGTTGACATGGTTCCAGTAGATGGACCTTCCTGTTCTGAAAGAGGTGTCTACATGACAAAGAATGAACATTATTGATAAGCAACAAAATAGCCAAATTAAAGTTCTATATTGTTATAGTCGTTCTCAGTATTCGTTGACTCTAGATAAATGCTGAAGAGTGATAGGAACATGTAAGCAGCTTGCAATTTCCATATAGGAGGAAATCCTGCATTCCCTAATTAATATGCTAACTAGCATATTTTTAAGATACTGCTGCAGGCCATGTAGGACTAGCATCTCCCACAGAAATTGCATCATTGGCAAGATCCACTGACCGAAATCTGATGTCTATATGTCAGTATTATTTATGAATATAATACCATTAAAATAAATATACCGCACTGTAGAAAATGCCGATCATATATCGGGACTGTTCCAATATCATTATCAAATCACGTACCAATGAATCAAACTGATCTCGAGGACAAGCGAAGAGCCGTCCATTCACAGTGAGAGTTGTAAACACAGAGATCTCATTTGGCTTCAGAACAACTTTTTCTGGAAGTAGAAGAAAGAAGACTGAGTGCACGTTTTAACAGAATATGACAGCAGACATTTTTGTGTTTTCCATATAAATGAATCCACATTCTATTTCAGTTGAAGTGATCCATAGTTACAACCTTTGTTATACTTCAGAGCAGCTTTCACAATTCTGCTGCCTTCACAGCAGTCCACTAGTGGTCTGGGTTGTAGAGAGTGTGGTGCATTACAGTCAGCTAAGGCACAGAAATGAAAAGACGGCCATAGACATTAAATGAATGCCAAACCTGCCTATGATGACTGAACATGTCGACCATCGAGATGTCCTGATCTCTCCCCAATCGGGAAGAAGGAGGAGCCGTCATGTTGGATTTCAATAGTCTTGATTCTTTCTTTCTCAAGAGATTATCTGCTGCCAAAGTTGTCTGGCAACAGCTCAATCCCCTCACACTATTGAGAACACATACACATCTATGGTATATGGAGACAGAGACACTAACAATTTTGGCTGAACGATCTTTTATTTGCACATTTTGCTTGGTAAAAGAATGCATATTATATTATATTCTCATCAGCAGGTCAAACATGATATGCAAGTCAGTACTATTTGGAGGAACTCACTCTTTTTTTTTATTCAGTGCTTGGATGATTTTTTGGATCAACTACATTAAGGCAGAGTTGAGATCTGCAACTACATTTATCTATAGTGTGTACGGGAACTCTGACGTAGTCTGAGACACACCCCTGTCTCACTATTGGCTGCTTTCTTCCTCCCACCCTTATATGTAGCCTATGGAGTTTGTTGATGTTTGTTGTATCCTTATTGTAATGGTCCCCTGTCTGTTTACTAGTCCCCATGTCTCATTATGCTAGAGGTGACGTCTAGTGCACTCACCAGCCTATGCACTAGGCAAGGTGAGTAGAGGTGACAGCCAGGGACTAGGCAACTGACAACTGCAGGGGGGAAGGACCCATATAGGGCAGTAGGGCAGAAACACAGGCCAGTGCCAGGAGGTGTCCCATCCCCTTCTCCATATTGTTAGAGCCTTCCTTCCCCAATTCTATCTCGTTGTATCATTTGTGCCATGTGCTGGACATCCACTGGTCCAGCATTACAAAAGCCCTCCAAGCAGCCAATATCCAAAGGTTAATGAATAATATACAAAAAAAATTATATATGTATATATACCGTATTTTTCCCGTTATAAGATGCCCCTGATAATAAGACGCACCCCCAAATTTGGTGAAGGGAAAGAGGAAAACATTTTTTTTTTTTATGTTAAAAGGGGTCCGTCTTATAATGCCAGTGTATATTTTACAAATCATATATGTGTCAGTCAACCTATAGTATATATATAACCCCATCCTGGTACATAGTCATCCATGCTGGATATGGCCCCTTGTGCTGGCACATATAGTCCCCTCTGTGCTGGCACACACAGCCCCCCCCTGTGCTGGCACATATAGTCCCCCCCTTGCAGGCACACATATGCCTACCCCATCCTGGATATGCCCCCCCATCACTTTATCTATCTATCTATCTATCTATCTATCTATCTATCTATCTATCTATCTATCTATCTATCTATCTATCTCATCCAAAGAAGAAATGCAGCACTGAAGTTCTTAACAGCTGTTTTGTGCCAACCACAATAAAAAGTTCTTTTTTTCACTTAACCTCCCTGGCGGTCTGTTTAGGTCTGGTTTTTGTTGCTAAAAGCGGGCTTACCCGCGCTCGCGGCAGATGCGGTAAAAAAACCGCATCTGCCGCACTTGCCGCACTTGCCGCATAGCTGCCGCACTCGCGGCGCGGTTGCGGCGCGGTTGCGGTAATCTGCATAGTAAAGGGAACCATGCAGTAGACATGAGATAATGATTGTATACACTTACATGAGGGCGTCTCCCTGTGTGTGCTGGCACTTGTGAGCTGTGTTCGTCATGCCTGCTCTCCCCCTCCCTTATGCCCGCCCCCTCTCAGCCTGCTATAGTGATGTGAGGCTGATCTCGTCATAAAGGGGCGGGGCTAAATCGCGCATCCCGGTAGCCCCGCCCCTTTATGACGAGATCAGCCTCACATCACTATAGCAGGCTGAGAGGGGGCGGGCATAAGGGAGGGGGAGAGCAGGCATGACGAACACAGCTCACAAGTGCCAGCACACACAGGGAGACGCCCTCATGTAAGTGTATACAATCATTATCTCATGTCTACTGCATGGTTCCCTTTACTATGCAGATTACCGCAACCGCGCCGCGAGTGCGGCACAAGTGCGGCAGCTATGCGGCAAGTGCGGCAGATGCGGTTTTTTTACCGCATCTGCCGCGAACGCGGGTAAGCCCGAGCCTGACTCGGGGTTAACGCTTCTGGTAGTGAATGTTAACCCGAGTCAGGCTCGGGAATAACGCTAGGAAGGTTAAGAACTTCAGTGCTGCATTTCTTCTTTGGATGGACTGTATCTAGAACCTGTGAAGAAAGGTTTGATTTGCCTGCACTATCTATATTATGTTTATGCTGCTCCTTAATCTGTAATCCTATTACATTTATTAGACCCAGTGATCTCTTATTCCAATTCAACCTTCAGAATTACATTCTTTAAAAATCTTAAAAAATGGATAAAAGAATAAACATCGCCTTTTTAGAGAGTGGGAGCAATTTACAACGTTGTGGAGGTTACAGGATAATAACGCTGGCTGCTGTACTAAATGGAGGAAGTTTCCATGGTTATGGCTGGTAATAATGGCCGACTGTCCCACTTCACGTTTACACTCTAAATCCTTCAGAATGTGGCACAATCTAAACACGGTGCACGATGTTGATAGTTGGGTAAGAGCTTCTCATCTCACATTCACAGTGTTGGTTTGAAGAACCGGTGTGAAGGAAATGATTATAAGGAGTAAGCTGAACCTGTGATATCACTGCTGCTGCCAACATAAATGATTGAGCTATTAAAGCATGGAAAATGTGCAAGAAAGCATATTTCGAGGAATTACAGTGTTGAAAAGTTAGTGGGGTGCATGATGTAATGTTATGTATTGTATATCAGCACTGCAATAGTACTAAAATAATGTTGGTAATTGTACTTAAAAATGTACTTGCATCTTATAAAGTTATATGATACATGGCTGGCAGATGCAGTCACTTTATGGTTAGTGAGGTTAGAGGTCAGCCTCTATGACCCCCACCAATCCTGCCAATGACAGAACCACTAGCTCTGCTATGGTGTTGGAAACTGCAGCTGCCCCATTCACTGGATAAAAGATAGCGGAGAAGCAGCAAAGGAACTGCACCCCCCATCCCCCACAAAGACTCCAGTTTTAATATGGAGTCTGAGGGAGGGGAGGGAAGTTAACAAAAAATAAAAAAGTCTCCCTTGGCGCCGCCCCCTGCGATCTGCTGCCCCAGTCACCGGCCTTCCAATGCCTACTTGTAAATACGGTCCAAACTGCAGTATTAGCAAGAATTGATGGGGGTCCTAGAGGACAAACTCCTTATGGTGATATACCAACCCATTTTTAAGATGGGAATAACTAATAACCAAGATATAATATCTATCTAAAATTGAAAGAAGCAGGCAGCACTCCCAAATTCAGTGCTGAAAAAGTGGATAATTTACTAATCCATAGCGACGTTTCAACAGATTGCTCTGTCTTTCTCAAGCAATCTGTTGAAACGTCGCTATGGATTAGTAAAGTACTGAATTTGGGAGTGCTGCCTGCTTCTTTCAATTTTTGATATTGTTTGGGGTTTGGACACTGTCCTTCCAGGTTTGCACCCATGGTTTATTTTTAGTAGAGCAGCCCAGTTTTATCTATCTATCTATCTATCTATCTATCTATCTATCTATCTATCTATCTATCTATGAGTTGTCTTATGACTAGCTGCTACTTTATAAGAATATGGATGGTATTCATAGAACCAAAGTTTGGAAACCCATCACACTCCTGTGTGTTCTGCGACATTTGCAGTGAGGGGAGCACTTGGAGCCACATCCTTGCACTGCTCCCCGCAATACAGATCAATAAGCCTTCACCTGCTTACACTTATTTGTGATCGTTTCTGTAGTCGTTTTCTCAGTAACAAGACAAGGACACTGTGCGCTGTGAAGGGCCATTTCTGTAAAGTGAGTCGTTTTCCTGCACACCGCTAGCTGATCATTTTAGTAATATTTTGGGAAATGGCAACTCTGTTCCCCTGTAAGGCGGCACTGTAGCCGTCTTCAGCAAAGACATGCTTCCAGCACCCAGCTTGGCCTATTTACTCAGTAGGGGACCGTACTGTTGTTTGTAATCAACTGAAATTATCTCAAAACGCTTTTATAAAACCATTGCTATTTGTGTGTTTAACCTTGAGTTTTTAAATTATTTTCTATGAGTGGAGGGAATGATAGTCAAACATACCTCCTGCAGAACTGATCTTCACGAGTATCAAGGATTCTCCGGAGCCCAGTTTATCTGCTACAGCGGACAGCACTTCCTTCACCGAGGCCGACACCTGGACACGTATGGTGGTGTATGTGTGATCAATGCAGTACACCTTGAAAAGAACTGAAACGACAAAATACAGTCATCAGATGGAATAAGAATATATGACAGGTATTATCTGCAGGAACACAGTATGCCACTGAATTCTATTTATTTCTTGCTGCTTATATAGCACCAGCATATTCCTCAGGATAACATCAGTTCTATCCCCAGTGGATCTCACATAGTAATCTCTAACACAAGGTTCAACTGAATTAAAAAACTAAATTAAACTATTATTATATTTTTAAAGTGTAAATATACTCTCATTTCTAAGGTGAAAAAACCCTCCTAAGTATGAGAATATACAGTGGCTTAAATATTGAACACGTCACTAATTTTCGAAGTAAATATATTTCTAACGGTGCTATTGACATGAATTTCTCACCAGACGTCAGTAACAACCCATACAGGCAAAAAAAAATCTAACCATAGATGTCCATACATTTAGTGATGGGTAATACTTGGAAAAAAAAGTATTGAATACACTTACTGAAATTTATTTAATTCTTTCTATAAAAGCCTTTGCTGGTGATGAAGCTTCAAACGCCTCCTGTATGGAGACACTAGTCCCCTGCATTACTCAGGTGTGATTTGGGGCCCATTCTTCCACCCAAACACTCTTCAAATCCTGAAGTACCCGTGGATCCTTATATGAACTCTGAGCTTTAGTTCCTTCCATAAATGTTCTATTGGATTCAGCTCCAGTGATTGACTCGGTCATTCTAGCAAATTTATTTTCTTTCTCTGAAACCAATTGAGTTTCCTTGGTCGTATATTTGCCTTTCTGAAATGTCTTCCCTTGTTTCATCTTCATCATCTTAGTAGATGCCAGCAGATTTTTATCTAGACTGTCTCAGTACATTTGTCCATTCATCCTTCCTTTAATTATACGAAGTTTGCCAGTGCCGTATGCTCAAAAACATCTACCATGATGTTCCCACCTCCAAACTTCACTGTTGGTATGGTGTTTTTGGGGTGATTTGACTTTTTGGCCTCCTAACAGGGTGTGTATTATGGCATCCAAAGAGTTCAATTTTGGTTACATCTCAACAAACTATATTCTCCCAGTATTTCACAGGCGTGTTGAAATGTTATTGAAGAAAAGCTTGAGCATGCTTTTTGTTCAACAATGGAGTCTTGTGTGGTGAGCGAATATACAGGAGCGTACATACAGGACATGGAGATTGAGTGCATTACTTGTTGTTTTCTTTGAAACAATTGCACCTGCTTATTCCAGGTCTTTCTGTAGCTCTTCACAAGTGGTCCTTGGCTCTTCTGATAAGTCTTTTCACTCATCTGTCTGAAATCTAGCAAGGAGCACCTGGCCGTGGCTGGTTTATGGTGCAATTATGTTCTTTCCACTTCCAGATTATGGTCCCAACAGCACTCATTGGAACCTTCAGTAGTTTAGACATTCTTCTGTAACCAATGCCATCAGTATATTCTATAAATATAAAAGTTCCGAAGGTCTTGAGACAGTTCACCGGTTTTTACCCATCATGAGAAGTTTCTTGTGTGGCACCTTGGTAATGAGACACCTTTTTATAGGCCATCATTGAACCAGTTGATATTACTTTTCACGAAGTGGCAGGACTGCTTTCTAATTACTGATTAATTTCAGCTGGCGTCATGAATTTTCATGGCTTTTTGCACCTGTTTCTTCATGTATTCAATACTTTTTCCCTGTGTTATATCTCATGATTGTACACAACTTAATTTATGGACATATATGGTTTGATTTCTTTGCCTGAGCTCAGAATCTCCATTCTAGTTCATCCCATAGGTGATGGATGAGGTTCATTGTGGTCACTCATCTTATTCCACACCAAACACCCCCAACCATGTCTTTGTGGACTTTGATTTTTTGGGAAGATCCATAAAATACGTACAGTCAGATGCCAGATAAAGAACTACAATTCTGTCTATTGACAGAATATATTTCCACTGTTCCAGGGGTGGCTGCTTTACACTACTTCATCCAACACTTGTCATTGTGCTTGGTGATGTAAGGCCTCATGCAGCTACCCTGCCACAGGAAGGAACTCCCTCTGTCAGCCCATCACAGTACTCCCATGGCTGCCAGATGTTGGATCGAAAAGGATGCATATTAGTGTATGGTAAGAAACATAATACAGGGCAAGGTTCAAGCAGCGTATGTGTAATATATGATGAATTATATTCATTGAAGTAAAAGTCCCCAAATAGGACAAAAATGAAAAAAGTATTATAAAAGGTGAAAAAATAGTGTAGAAAAAACAAACAAAATACTTTTACCCATAAAATAACGAGATAAAAAATATTGGTATCAACACGTTCTTAACATCCCCCGCTGTGAAAAATGAATGCTAAAAAGACAACTATAAAAAAGGCAACGACTTGCACTTAAAAAAAAAAGTTTATGATTATCAGACAATATATACATATCTCTGAAAATAGATTTTATTGCACAAAAGTAGGAAAAAAATAATTGCATTTGGTATTGTCACAATTGTACTGACACATAGAATAATGTTAACATTTTTCAACACATGATTTGCACTCCAAAATGGTAACATTAACAAATATAAAAAATAGCATAGTGTGTCAAAGTGGTCATCACTCGGCTAACTCAATAACGGCAGGGTCCGTTACCGTCAGAACAAAAACTGTGCCTCATGGGCCAAACAGCGGCATGAAAGCCTTACATCACCAAGCACAAAGTGTCGAATAAAGTGGTGTAAAGTTTGTGGACGTGTTATTTTAGTTACAAAGGGTTGAACTAACCCCAAATTACTGCCTATGGATTTTGAATGGCATGTCAGCTCTTGCAGGTGTAATGTGGAGACGTCCCAATACTTAGTTCTTCTCTATGAATGTAACCCATATCTTTCATCCTGAGTTAATGTAGAATTAATTTAAACTCTACATTTCCTTTATTATTGGGTTACTATTTACGAAGCCTTTGTCCCATAATGATGAGCAAACAGCCATGTCCATCATCTACATTCATATTAGAATCTTCCTATGCACCTTCCACTTCGGCAGGTTTACAATCTTGTCTTAGTGCAGTGAGCATATGAATATTTTTTTCTGAACATTTAGTTTAATTCCTCTACCACGCCAGGAGGAAATGATCTGACCCTTTACACCAGGAACACTATTTGCTCTATGACTCGTGAACTACCTATATGGAAAGAAAAACCATTTACTAGTAAACTGACCCAGAACAACCCCGAAACTCTGCTCCAAAGATTGTTTATGGCCACTTGATACGGCCGTTTAACCAACCAATTTCCTTTCCCTTGTTTCTTTCATACCCTGACCTTTGTATCTGTAATTGGCTATAACACTTGTCCCCCCTGCTACAGCGAGCCGATGGAATATGAGATCCAACATAGCAGAAGCTGCCGGCGTCACACTCCATCTACAACTCTGCTAGAGTCCTGACAATTGATGAAGAATTACAAGGAACACAACAATTCTGATGGCCTACAACAAACACATCAAAAAGCAGATATCGGAAGGTAAGAGAGTGACTAGCAGCATATAGCTCCTAATACTTCACAAACTCCATTAAACACCTAATTTACAGAGAACCTGCCATCAGGTGTCCCCATCTAAACAACTGCCATCGCAGATTTTACCGCCTACCAATGTTGTACACCCCTGCAGTCCCTTGACCCTTCTACAAAACCCTACAAACTTTTACCATCACTTCTGAAAAGAGATGGAAGATGATGTGCACCTTATTACACCAGAAAACCGCTGTATTTAATTCCTTCATTTGTTTCAATTCCTGATATCTTAAAGGGGTTATCCAATGCCTAAAACTTACTTTCTCAGATCTAATATTAAATCACTTTAGTAATTTACTTGACCGTTCCTCTATACAACAAATCCCTCTGTCTAAGGGTCCCGTCACAGTTGGCGATTCTCCAGCGATCCAACAACGATACGACTGGTAGGATTACTGGAGCGTCGCTACGTGGTCGCTGGTGAGATGTCAAACAATCAGATCTACTCAACGATACGGCGACCCGTATAACTACCTCTGCGGTCGTTGGGACCCGTCACACAGCAGCTAGTCTGACGACTCAGACCTACGAGGCTGAGGTCTGAGTCGCCAACTAGGTGTTGTTAAGACGTCAAACACACGGATGCATGCTGCCCAGCGGGACCCAACGATCAAAAAATGGTCCAGGCCATTCCGACACGATCAGCAATGTCACAGTGGGGGCCCAGTCATTGCTGCGTGTAAAACATAGCGAGATCGCTGGCGAGGTCTCTGTTGCATCACAAAACCTGTGACACACAGCGATCTCGCTCAGTGTGACAGGGGCTTTAGAAGTAGTCGTAAATCTGGAGAGACAATTTAAGCACAGATAGTGATTTATGTACAAAGTTAAGACCCAATGTTAGTTGCAGGAAAGGCTCACCTTTGGTGGTTGTGAGATTCACAACCACTATATATGCATATGACAGTTGCTGCAGACCACATGGAGAGATGTCGGTGCAGGGTGATAAATTGGGTAAAAACCTGCGCTGTTTTTTTTTTTTTACAATTCTAGATCAGTCCATAAAGATCACAGATGATTTATTAAGTCAACACGCTTCGAAGCAACTACAAGCTTCTTCCTAGATATGATTTGTCCTGAGGAAGAAGCTAGTGGTGGCTTCGAAACATGTTGACTTAAATAATCTATGATCCATATGGACTGATCTGATATTGTTCCTTGGTGAAACAGCAGTGTGGATTTATACCCAATTCATCATCCTGCACCAACACCTGTCTAAAAAGGGAAGAGAACGAGAAAACCAGCACCAGGACTGCTCCAATAAGATGCAAAAAAGTGTATTCAGAACATTGATAGATAATAAAATCACAAAGTGCTAGGCACAAGTAAACAATAGGGAGAACAAACATCTACTTGAGCCCACCGCTTTGTGATTTTATTATCCATCAATGTTATGAATAAACTTTTTTTCATCTTAGGAAAGAATTTTTTCGGAGAACTTCCACATATTTTCAGCTTTGTAAGCGAGGATGGGACGTGTTCCTGAAAGATGCCAGTTGCCAACTAGTATGCTGCAGCAGTCATAAATGGATCAGGTGAAGCAACTTGATGAGGCACGGACTTTCGGTAAAATCTTGAGCTTTATTATATTGTTTTATAAAGTGCAAAACCTCTTTAAAGCAGACGCGTTTCGAGTACGACATTTTTTTTTCATCCAAGTATGATTTGTTTGGATAAAGAATACTTCGTACTGGAAACGCGTCTGCTTTAAAGAGGTTTTGCACTTTTTAAAACAATATAATGAAACTCAAGATTTTACCGAAAGTTGGTGCCTCATCAAGTTGCCTCACCTGATCCATTTTATTGATCTTATTGGAGCAGTCCTTGGTGCTGGTTTTCTCGTTCTCTTCCCTTCTTGGAGACATGCTTTACATCAAGTGCAGGATCCGGTGAGCTGAAGACAATCTTTTATTTGTCTAAATCCCTCTGTTTGGTTTGTATTTTTACTTTACGTCAGATGACGTTCTGTTTAAGTCTACCAATATGCAGTGGAGATTCTCAAATGCAAGATTATCAGAGGGCCGGTGCTGGGGTCACCCCCCCCCCCCAATAGATTCTTTCACCGCCCAAGATAATGTCACAAATCAATGGTGGTGGAAGAAGCAGGGGGTGTGACCGCACACTCACTTTCTACACCTCTTTTCACTGCCCTGAAACAGGTTGTTATTAGGAACTGGTGTTGCGAGGGCTTTTTTTAATGCCATTGATTTGGGATGTCAGCGCTTGTGAAAGAAGTCTGGGGAGGAGCAGCAGTACCACCTCTTCATGGCAACCCATTACAGGGATGTGAAAGAGGCTATGGAGAGTTACTGCAGAGCTACTCACTTAGGATAACCACTTCAGGGCATGAATGAAGCTGGAAGAGTAACAGCAGAGCCTTCCCCCAATGACAACCTGTTTCAGGCATTAAAGTAGCTGTGGAGAGTAAAAGCAGAACCTGCCCTTCATGTAACCCAACCCATCGATCTAAAAGAAAAAGAGACCATGGGGAGTGACTGGAGTGCCACCCACTTACAACAATTACAGGGATGTGAAAGAGGCTTTAGAGAGTTAAGCCCCAGTTAACACTAAGTGAGATCGCTAGAGAGATCGCTGTTAAGTCACAAATTTGGTGACGCAACAGCAACCTCGCCAGCGATCTCGCTATGTTTGACACTTAGCAGCGACCAGGCCTTTGCTGTGAGATCGCTGGTGTGTCAGAGTCGCATGTACCATTTTTTGATCGTTGGGGTCCCACTGGGCAGCATGCATCGGTGTGTTTGAGTAACGACCTCAATACTTCAGGTTTGAGAAACAGGGTCCCAACGACCTCCGTATCATTCCGGATCATTGTTGCGTCGCTCGTAAGATCTGACTGTTTGACATCTCACCAGCGACGCAGCAACGGTCCCTACAGGTCGTATCGCTGTCGCCAAGTCTGACAGTACCCTTACTGCAGAGCCACCCCCTGATGATAACCCATTTAAGGGCATGAAAGAAGCTGTAAAGAGCAGAAGAGCAACAGCAGAGCCACCCCCTGATGACGTTCCATTTGTGAATCCCCAGTGCATGCTGGGAGGCTGAAATGGACGATCACCAGAGGAATTTGTATAGAGGGAATGATAAGGAATTCTCAAGTAAAGTAAACTAAAAAAGTGATTGTGTTTTAAAAATAGACAATTAGAAAGTAAATTTTAGGTATCAGAAAACCTCTCAAATTTTGACTGCCAGTTAATTGATAGTTTTAGAGACAGCAAACCTGTACATACGTAGTCCTGTTCTCACCAGTGCTCCCCAATTCAAGTCCTTGAGAACCACCAACAGTGCATGTTTTCTGGATTTCCTTAGGGGTACGTCATACACAGCGATATCGCTGAAATCAGCGACCTCTCCAGCAATGTCTCTGTGTGTGAAAAGCGGCAGCGATCAGGCCCCTGCTGTAAGGTCGCTGATCGCTGCACATCCTTCAGGACCATTTTTTGGTTCTCGGTCTCCCACTGGTCAGCATGTATCGCTGCGTGTGACAGCGAAAGACCAGCAATCAGCCACCTCACAGGCTAGTAACCATGGTAAACACTGGGTAACTAAGCAGCACGCGTTGCCTAGATATCGGAGTTTATCATGGTTACCAGCGCTAAGTGGGAGGACGCTGGTAACCATGATAAACACCGGGTAAACTAAGCAGCATGCGTTGCCTAGATACCCGGAGTTTATCATGGTTACCAGCGCTAAGCGGGAGGACGCTGGTAACCATGATAAACACAGGGTAACTAGCAGCGTGTGCTGACTATATAACCGCTGTTTGTCATGGTTACCAGCGTCCTACTTACCCAGCGATGTGGAGGTCGGCTCCCTGGTCACTGACGAGATCTGCCTGTTTGACAGCTCCCCAGCGACCACACAGCGATGTTCCAGCGATCCTGGTCGTTGTCGGGATCGCTGGAACATCGTTGTGTGTAACGGCACCCATAGGAATTGCACAGGGGTTGGAATTATCACCTTTGAGGGTAATTCAATTAGCACTTGTGCAATACTAAGGAAATCCTGGAAACATGCACTGCTTTTGAGGACTGGAGTTGGGGGAACACTGATCTAGACAATCCTGTGAGCTAAAACGGGTTTTCTGATCCATGATATTGATGACCTATCAGTAGGATAAAGCATAAACACCAGATCGGTGGGGGTCTGACACCTCACACCCCACTGATGAGCTGTCGTTATCTCTGGTTGCGGCGGGGTGTAAACGTTGAATGCTGGAAAACTACACTGCTCCAGTCAATGTGTAGCAGCTGCTGTCAAGTACTGCAAAACAACTCATATTCAAGAGAATAAGACGATCTGATCGAGAGAGAAGCAAGGCTGGAGCACAAGACCTTTAGGGCAATTAATAAGCCGGGAGCCCTGATATTTTACATTTCTACTTACGCTCATCTGTGCTTCTTATCGGCTGCCTCTTCTGCAATCTCTCATCCCCAGTGCTGAACTGTCGTAAAAGCACTTTGTGCTGGTAAAAATAAGACACAAGATGTTCAGTTACTCCATCACTATAGATGTCTTGGTCAAACAACGTGAATGAAGATATTTTAACGCAATGATATTTTGGGTTGGTATGTAGCTGATTCAAGAACCGATAGTTATGCAGTCATAATACAATAGTAGAGTTATTATCATTGGATGCAGGTTATTAAAAAAAAAAAAAAAAACATTTCAGCCTTCCAATCTCTACATCAATGAAAAACTGTACCGCACTTTTTAATTTTATTTGCCAAACTTTTTTATTCCCCGCATTTGCTTGAAACATTACAGATCATAATGTAAAAAATATCAATGTATTCAGTAGATGGTAATAAGTCATCAATATGTAATGTCGCTTACAACATAACAATATTAACTAAATTATTTAATGAAGGTTCCTCACCCGAGATTAAGGCTCTGCAGCCCCCTCTTGACTGAACTAATGGTCTTGCTTTCTCATTCATTGTCTATAGGACTAATGGGGATGGCCAAGAGCTGTACTTGGAAAGGTGGTGAGCATTGGGTACCACAGGCTCCTAGCAATCAGGCCCTTAGTAATCAGTCAACATACAGTGTCTTGTGGATAGGTGATAAATTGGGTAAAGTTGTTTAAAGCTGGATTGGCACAGTGCTGGTAAAGAAAGACTAGACTGGCAGCAGACTAATTTTTTATTTTACTTCAGTTGGTATTGTTAATCAGATTATTCATTAAAAAACAAAAGACAAAACTAACGTAATACATTCCATTATTTTACTTACTTTCTTCTGTCCTTTTCCATCATCTGACCTATGAAAAATTAACAGAATTACAGTTAGGGCCAGAAATATTTGGACAGTGACACAATTTTTGCGAGTTGGGCTCTGCATGCCACCACATTGGATTTGAAATGAAACCTCTACAACAGAATTCAAGTGCAGATTGTAACGTTTAATTTGAAGGGTTGAACAAAAATATCTGATAGAAAATGTAGGAATTGTACACATTTCTTTACAAACACTCCACATTTTAGGAGGTCAAAAGTAATTGGACAAATAAACATAACCCAAACAAAATATTTTTATTTTCAATATTTTGTTGCGAATCCTTTGGAGGCAATCACTGCCTTAAGTCTGGAACCCATGGACATCACCAAACGCTGGGTTTCCTCCTTCTTAATGCTTTGCCAGGCCTTTACAGCCGCAGCCTTCAGGTCTTGCTTGTTTGTGGGTCTTTCTGTCTTAAGTCTGGATTTGAGCAAGTGAAATGCATGCTCAATTGGGTTAAGATCTGGTGATTGACTTGGCCATTGCAGAATGTTCCACTTTTTTGTACTCATGAACTCCTGGGTAGCTTTGGCTGTATGCTTGGGGTCATTGTCCATCTGTACTATGAAGCGCCGTCCAATCAACTTTGCAGCATTTGGCTGAATCTGGGCTGAAAGTATATCCCGGTACACTTGAGAATTCATCCGGCTACTCTTGTCTGCTGTTATGTCATCAATAAACACAAGTGACCCAGTGCCATTGAAAGCCATGCATGCCCATGCCATCACGTTGCCTCCACCATGTTTTACAGAGGATGTGGTGTGCCTTGGATCATGTGCCGTTCCCTTTCTTCTCCAAACTTTTTTCTTCCCATCATTCTGGTACAGGTTGATCTTTGTCTCATCTGTCCATAGAATACTTTTCCAGAACTGAGCTGGCTTCTTGAGGTGTTTTTCAGCAAATTTAACTCTGGCCTGTCTATTTTTGGAATTGATGAATGGTTTGCATCTAGATGTGAACCCTTTGTATTTACTGTCATGGAGTCTTCTCTTTACTGTTGACTTAGAGACAGATACACCTACTTCACTGAGAGTGTTCTGGACTTCAGTTGATGTTGTGAACGAGTTCTTCTTCACCAAATAAAGTATGCGGCGATCATCCACCACTGTTGTCATCCGTGGACGCCCAGGCCTTTTAGAGTTCCCAAGCTCACCAGTCAATTCCTTTTTTCTCAGAATGTACCCAACTGTTGATTTTGCTACTCCAAGCATGTCTGCTATCTCTCTGATGGATTTTTTCTTTTTTTTCAGCCTCAGGATGTTCTGCTTCACCCCAATTGAGAGTTCCTTTGACCGCATGTTGTCTGGTCACAGCAACAGCTTCCAAATGCAAAACCACACACCTGGAATCCACCCCTGACCTTTTAACTACTTCATTGATTACAGGTTAACGAGGGAGACGCCTTCAGAGTTAATTGCAGCCCTTAGAGTCCATTGTCCAATTACTTTTGGTCCCTTGAAAAAGAGGAGGCTATGCATTACAGAGCTATAATTCCTAAACCCTTTCTCCGATTTGGATGTGGAAACTCTCATATTGCAGCTGGGAGTGTGCACTTTCAGCCCATATTATATATATAATTGTATTTCTGAACATGTTTTTGTAAACAGCTAAAATAACAAAACTTGTGTCACTGTCCAAATATTTCTGGCCCTAACTGTATTTAGTAATAAACACATACTTTGAAAGTGCCACAAATATGGACCTGGCAGTAGTGAAAGTCTAGAAGTTCAACACTGCTTTGTCTCGTACTCTTAAGGTACCGTTACACTCTTCACTGTCGTTGAGATCTCACCAATGATCTCACGGGAGCGCGGTCGTTAGGACATCTTTTTGACATCATTGGTGAGCTATCACACGTGTAGATATCGTGCACGACGCACCAATGATGCGGTGAGCAGCTATCGTTCGCACAACCCAGTGAATGATACTTGTTCACTGCTGTGAATGGGCGAAGTCGTTAACGACATCGTTATCGCAATGTCACACACAACGATGCAGGAGGTTGGCTGAACGACGATCGTCTGATTTGAGAACACGTTCTCTAATCTGCGATCAGCAATCCAACGATTTATCGTGGTCATATCTCGGTGTCGCACAAAACGATGTACTAAAGATGTAATTTGAACGACTCCAAACCCGTGACCCTAGTTACCCACTGTGTACCTTGGATACCAGCCGGTGAGCGGAGAAGGCTAGTAACCAAGGTATACATTGGGTATCTAGGCAGCGCGTGCTGCCTAGTTACCTGCAGTTTACCATGGATACCAGCTCCCAGCGCTTGCTGAGAGGCGCTGGGACCTGGCTTATCGTGTCACGCGATGTCACATGCAGTGATGCTGCGTGTACACTGGGTGACCATCGCCAGGTTTTCGGACTGGTGACCATCAACCAGCGATTCATCGCTGGTTGATGCGCCCTGTCACTCGCGTCAATATCGCTGCAATGTCATGTGCAGCAGTGACATTGACGCGTGTGACAGCCCCTTAAGGGACAATTTAGATTCAGCCATGTAGCTGAGGTGGAAGAGCTGCCTCCACCCTCCCACCCCAGATTCTCAATAGAGACTGCGCTATGACTGTGAGATTTCAATCACACCAGGGGAAGTGTCTGACCTCCATTCCGGTCCAGCAATGTTATTCACAGGGTAATAAACCCTTTTGTTTAAGTAAACAATAGCTAGCACACAGATAAGAGAAGCACAGTTCAGTTTGTTTTTGTAACCCTTACAGCATTGTCTCGTCTTATATAGCAAAAGCCTGTGGACAGATTCCCTTCAATATGCTTTTTCTTATAGATTTTAGAGGAATAAAGGATTTTAGAGGAATAAAGGCTTTATTCCTTTTAATGCAAAATTGCTTCGTTTTTAATTTTAATTATATGGGTTACTAAAAGGTTACTTGTCCTCTTTATGAATTTTAAGACCACCGCTGGCCTGAGTGTTCACATAGAGTTAGTATTATTAGCAAAACTATACGCTCTCCCTCTTTACTGGAAGCCCAGTTTTTTAACTTAGCAGCCTCAATGGGCTATGTGGGTATGAAATAAAACTATAAATTAATACCAGACTTTGAAATGTTAAGGAATGGTATTGAATTCATTACATAATGAGTCCTTTATTTTCTGCAAATGTGAACTGCTGAAAAGCACTTGAATTATTTTGTCGCTATTACTTCAATAAAGTAATTGTAGAAATCAGTAAGAACAATATTCATCTGAGATCTTATGAAGTTTCACGCTGGGGAAGTCTGCGGCAGCCTCTCGTTCGGCCAACATTCGAGGAGAATAACCAGAGGGCCACAGAAGACTTTAGGTAAGTAATTTTGATTGCTCATTTGAGTCCAAATGACATTATTAGCATAACCAAATAGGAATGTGCACTTGAAGTGTCTGCTCTTGGAAAGCTACGTTTGTTTGCCACGGGAGACCAGAAAGCACATTTAGCAAAGTGTTTCTTATGATCTTAGCAGGCAATTCGATTCCATTTAATTATGTGGATTTGCAGTTGCGTTCTGTATCAAAGATATGATAACCCTACGAAATCCTAACTTTTATGAATAAACCAAGTGTGATTTCTCTCTTCCGAGTTTCCTATTATGTAGAGTATGCTCAAAAAAGCTCTAGGATACCAATCAGCTGCAAGAAAGGTTTACAAAAATCTGACAACTTTCCAGTCGAGTGTAATGGTGGCGTTGACTGATACATGGACAACGATGACCATTGTGTAACACTGAGGAGGGAACATAAGAAAATGTAGATATGGAATTTACAGGGTGTGAGAATCTGAGGTTGTATTAATCGCTAAGGCAGGTTAACGATGCAACCATTTTTATGTCTTCCCTACACAGTTTAACTGCAACTCTGCATAGAAGGCCAAAATTCAATGATGCCCCCCCCAGTCCATGAAATCCCAAACCAGCCAACCAACAGTTCTTAGAATAGTTCCTCAAATCCAGAACACAGATATCAAAACTGTAGCATGTGTATCCGGCTCCAGTTTCTATACACTAGCCCAGGGGTCTCTAACCTGTGGTCGCAGCCAGTAAACCGCTATGAAGAGCAGGACCCAGATGGTGACTTCTATGAGTAGCTCCACACAGAAGAGCAGATATGGATGGGGGCAAGGAAGGAATCCCTGGATTTTGGTACACTGCCTCAGTGTGATTTCTGAGGAAAAGCTTTGGATGTCATTATATTGATAATGGTGCCCCTGACTGTCACTTCTATGAGAGGAGCGGGAGCTGGATGTAGCTAATGACCCCCTTTCAGAGCTGAACGTGGCTCACGACCTCTCTCCGAACGATATGCTCATGGCCTTCTTCAAGTGAATGCTGCTTGTGACCCTCTCTCAGAGCTGGATGTGGCTCGTGACCCTCTCTCAGAGCTGAACGTGGCTCTGACCCTCTCTCAGAGCTGGATAGTGGCTCGTGCCTCTCTGAGACTGGATGTGGCTCGTGACCTCTCTCAGAGCTGGATGTGGCTCATGACCCTCTCTCAGAGCTGGATGTGGCTCATGACCCTCTCTCTTAGCTGGATGTGGCTCATGACCCTCTCTTAGCTGATGTGCTCGTGACCCTCAGAGCTGGATGTGGCTCGTGACCCTCTCTCAGAGCTGGATGTGGCTCATGACCCTCTCTCAGAGCTGGATGTGGCTCATGACCCTCTCTCGGAACTGGATGTGGCTCTGACCCTCTCTCAGAGCTGGATGTGGCTCGTGACCCTCTCTCAGAGCTGGATGTGGCTCGTGACCTCTCTCGAGCTGGATGTGGCTCATGACCCTCTCTCAGAGCTGGATGTGGCTCATGACCCTCTCTCTGAGCTGGATGTGGCTCATGACCCTCTCTCTGAGTTGGATGTGGCTCATGACCCTCTCTCAGAGCTGGATGTGGCTCATGACCCTCTCTCTCAGAGCTGAACGTGGCCCGTGACCTTCTCTCAGAGCTGGACGTGGCTCATGATCCTCTCTCAGAACTGGATGTGGCTCGTGACCTCTCTCAGACTGGATGTGGCTCATGACCCTCTCTGAGCTGGATGTGGCTCGGACCCTCTCTCAGAACTGGATGTGGCTCATGACCCTCTCTGAGCTGGATGTGGCTCGCGACCCTCTCTCAAGCTGGATGTGGCTTGCGACCCTCTCTCATATTTGGAAGTGGCTTGCGTCCCACTTTTATAGCTGAATGTGGCTATCAAGATCAAAAAGGCTGGGGACCAATTTCTAGTCATAGGCACAAGAATGTGGCCACAGAAACAGATCCTCTCCCATGCAGCACCAACTGACAAACTAATATATGTGGCTCATTGTTCCAGAAACCCAGTCTCCAACTCTGCCTGCAGGATTGTTTATTGGAGAAGCCGCGTGCAGAGAGAAACAACTATGCACAACCCTCCACCAGATGCAGGACAAGGAATCCCACTGCAGGTCTGATTACATTAGAGGATATGGAGGTCAACTATGATGACACAGTCACAACCCCTTCCTCCTGCTAACTGTGAACAGACAAGTTACCCCTACAACTGACAATCAAGCAAATCTCCAATCAAACACAGTAATAGTATTGATGTAACCAGTGCTACATGCTGTAGATAGTTCACTCTACGTCTATTGGTCCAACACTTTTAATCAGAGGCCAGCTCCTCACACATGGCCATCCTCAAACTCACAAGTTATCTCTTATCCATAGGACAGAGAAGAATATGCTGATCTCCAGGGATCCAACCTCTGTGCTTCTGAGATCACTTGTCTGACCCCACCAGTACAGGTCTCTGCAGCTCTGCATTGAACGGCTGGTGCGCATGCGCGGCCTCCGCTGCATTTATTTTCAATAGAGTTGCAGAAAAGAGTCGAGTACAGCACTTAGTTTTCATCAGTAGTCCCATGGATAATACATGGAGCAGAGGCCGAGCATTCATTCAGAGTATTAATTCCATCCATTAAAGACACATAAACATCTAATGCTACTTATAGAAGTTTTTATTTGAATACAGAGAAATATAAGATTTCAGGGTGAACCGGCAGCTGTTTTCATAGAGTAATGTGATAATGCAGATGAGGTCAATGCTAAAGCAAGACAAATTAACCACTGGTGCAGTAGTGAAATAGAATTAGGGCCGCTGCTAAACTGATAGCAGGCAAAAAAAATGGCTTAAAAGGTCTAGTAGGTCAAAGCCTAAAGGTACCATTACACACAGAGATATATTACTTGCAATTCACTGGTTGCAGTGAAATCATGGACACATTGTTACATTTGTACACGGCAACAAAATGGAACAATGTGTCCATGAACTGCAACCAGTAAGTTGCAAGCAATGTATCTCTGTGTGTAAAGGTACCTTCAGAACCCGTTTAGTGAGACCAGTAATCAGAAATGCGCCTGCCCTGATTATCCGCATGTCTAAATAGGTAGGTAATCAACCGAGAAACTAAATAAAATACCTTGTTCATTGGGTGAAATTATTATTAAACTTGCTTATAAATCAGCATACTCAGCAACACTGCATCCTTTGTACACAGGTAATATACATCCAATAACATGATTTCCTATACACCCAGAGCAATCGTGTCTTAATAAGCAATTAAAGGGAATCTGTCAGCAGGGTTTTGCTGTGTAATCTGAAGGCAGCATGCTGTAAATGTTAAAACAGAGATTTCAGGCATGTGTCTCTTACAGCAAAGTATGTTGTTGTTTAATTACTAGGTTTGTCTTAGCACCAGTAGCTTAACATTACTCAGATGGAGGATCTTGTGAGCCTAAGTCGGGCATAGCCCCTTCTGTGATTAGCAGCTTATCACAGTCTATAGAAATGTGTAAAAAGAGTGTGTGCGGGGGCACCCTTTTTCAGCTCTGATGCATTGCTAAAACTATAAACTTTGTATCAGAACCACTGCACCCCGTAATCTAATGGGGCCGTCACATGCATCAATGTCGTCAGCGACCTGATCGCTGACGACATTGACGGCTGATCGCTGGTGAGCTGTCACACAGGCAGACTCACCAGCGATCATTTTACCAGCGACATCGTGGAAATGATTTCTATATCGTTTCCACAATGTCTGCAGGTTGGTATCCAGGGTAAACTGCGGGTAACTAGGCAGCGCGCGCTGCCTAGATACCCGATGTATACCTTAGTTACCAGCCTTCTCCGCTCACCGGCTGGTATCTAAGGGACACAGAGGGTAACTAGGGTCCCTAGTTACCCATTGTGTACCTTAGATACCAGCCGATGAGCGGAGAAGGCTGGTAATTAAGGTATACATCGGGTATCTAGGCAGCACGCGCTGCCTAGTTACCCGCAGTTTACCCTGGATACCAGCTCCCAGCGCTTCCTGAGAGGCAATGGGAGCTGACTGATCGCATCTCCCGGTATTACATGCAGCGATGTTGCGTGTACACCGGGCGACTGTCGTCAGGTTGATGTGCCCTGTCACACGCGTCAATATCGCTGCAACGTCACGTGCAGCAGTGATCGTGCCCGCGATATTGACGCGTGTGACGGCCCCTTAAGTGATGCATCGATGGATTCATGGGTCTCTTTGCCTACATCATACTACTATCAGATGAGACAGCAAAAGCCTGCTGACAGATTCTCCCTAAACAACTGCTGATTGGCTTGCATGTAGCTGACCGGCTGTCATTTTAAGAGCCCCGGTTGACAAGGGTAACTGAATCATGAGTACTTCTGGAAAGTCAAGCATAGATGTACAGTGATGACATATCAGCACACAGTCGTAAGCTCCTGATGCACACAACTCAAATCTTCCGGCACTGAAGATGGTGCGAACTGATGCACAGAACCTGGTCCAATGGCCACATTAGTCATGTGTTGCCGGCGGATAGAAGCCCAGCGAGCCACCTGCTAATGCCAGTGACCTCACATGCGTATCAAACCTCAATAATGACATTGTGCCAGGTTGTCTGATCAGAAGAGGAGACGGAGATCGCTCCTACAGACTACGGACATAGCCATTGTACAACATTGTGTGGATTCACACCCACTATAGTCAGTATTGACAAAAAGAAGAAAAAAAAAATGTAAATGACTTACAGCTGCTTCACTATTCTCTCCAGCTCGGGAAGTTGTTCCTTCAGAGAAGCGATGGTTCGTGTGTCATCTGATACCGAGACGTAAAATTCCTACAGAAACAGATAAAAAAAAAACACTGTAATGAAACAATAAAGTATAAATACATTGCAGTAGGACACATCTTGCTCCACATTTGTTACTTTTGCATATACTCTATAACATATGACGTTGTGTTAAAAGGTTAAATATATATATTTTTACATTTTCATGCAAAAACCCTTTTCAAGAAAGCAAAAGCAAAAAAAGTCCTCTTTCAGTGAGCATACAAAATGCCATAAAAACACATATATGCTGTAAGTATCATCCGGAATTAGCACATGGGAAGTTTTTCTCCTTGTTTGTATTATATAGTCGTCCCATGTAAAGGGGTTTCATAGAAAAAAAATCTGAAGTAATTTAGCTTTCCTTCAATCATCTTCCATCCCTGCTCTGGCAGACGAGTGATGTGAGCGCTGCAGTCAATTACTGAGCTCGGCAGCTTGTGCTGCAGCGCTGATGTGCTCTGTAATCATGACGTCACTACTGCAGGTTGTAACAAATACTGGAGCAGCGCCAGAGAGGTGTCACTGCAGCAGCTGCGGAGAGATGATGCTGGAGCAGCGGCAGAGAGACATCACTGGAGAAGCGGCGGAGAGGTGCCGTTTGAGCAGTGGCAGAGAGATGTCGCAGGAGCAGTGGTGGAGGTGTTGCTGGAGCAGCGGTAGAGAGTTGTGACTGGAGCAGCGGTAGAGAGGTATCGCTGGAGCAGCGTTAGAGAGGTGCCATTTGAGCAGTGGCAGAGATATGTCGCAGGAGCAGTGGTGGAGGTGTCGCTGGAGCAGCGGTATGGCCATTTTATACGCAGCTACAGGTAACAGGTTTTCCACAGGTAACTTACTGGTTGCAGTGAAATCATGGAGACATAGTTCCATTTGTACACAGCAACAAAATAGAACCATGTCTCCATGATTTCACTGCAACCAGTAAGTTACCTGTGGAAAACCTGTTACCTGTAGCTGCGTGTAAAGGGGCCAGTAGAGAGGTATCGCTGGAGCAACGTTAATGAGGTGCCATTTGAGCAGTGGCAGAGAGATGTCGCAGGAGCAGTGGTGGAGGTGTCGCTGGAGCAGCGGTAGAGAGGTGTCGCTGGAGCAGCGGTAGAGAGGTGTCGCTGGAACAGCGGTACAGAAGTGCCGTTTGAGCAGTGGCAGAGAGATGTTGCAGGAGCAGTGGTGGAGGTGTCGCTGGAGCAGCAGTAGAGAGTTGTGACTGGAGCAGCGGTAGAGAGGTGCCGTTTGAGCAGTGGCAGAGAGATGTTGCAGGAGCAGTGGTGGAGGTGTCGCTGGAACAGCGGTAGAGAGGTGTCGCTGGAGCAGCGGTAGAGAGGTGTCGCTGGAGCAGCGGTAGAGAGGTGTCGCTGGAGCAGCGGTAGAGAGGTGTCGCTGGAGCAGCGGTAGAGAGGTGTCGCTGGAGCAGGGGTGGGTGAGCATTTTCTGACTTCTCTATTTTCAACCAGCGTAAGCTGATGTATATAAAAACACATTAAGCCTCCTCCACTACGGGTGCACATCTAAAGCCATATTTCCCAATAATTAAAATGCAACGGATTTTCTGCTGCAATTTCATTTTTACAGAAAATCTGCTGTATTTTATAGCGAATGTGATTTCCTTTGCGTTAAAACATGCCTTGGTAACAGAAGAAAAAGTAAAAACGCAACAAACTGTGCAGAATGCATTATGTATTTTTATTCAGGCACCTACAAGAAAACAGCATTTAAGTTACATGTGAACATGACCTTATACTGGACCTCCACCCCTGCCCCCCTGGACTCGCTGTGCTGCAGTGTTAGGGTACCGTCACACCTGGTGATTTCGGCGGCGATTTTATAGGCGACGCTGGGGCGTGGCCTATCACCGCCGATATCGCCGGCAACGTCACCTAGTGTGACGGCACCCTCACAGCCCCAAAGTGCAAAAAATCCTGGTAAATGTATTAAAAAAAAACAAAAGGAACAAAATATTCCACCAATTTCCTCATGTCTAAGTCACCTTTTGAGCCCTAGAGGATTACCTGCTCCAATATAGACAGAGAACAGAATTTACAGAATGAAGATGAAGGGACAGAGAGCAGGGACCGGGAATATTTTCTACTTTATTGCTAGTGGTGATCCTCGGCCTGGATTTTCCCATCGTGAGTCCTGCTGACCGGAGCTAAACCTTTGGAACGTGAGAAAAATGTAACAAAATCTAAAGCTTCAGAATCCATATTTTTGGATATTTTCTTGCTCTTCTAGATATAAAGCTAAATACCGTACATGAGGTAGAGAATACCCTTCCAACACATTTTTTTATTTTAGCTCCATAGAAATATTCTTATTTTTTTTTTTTTGTATAAAGCTGGCAATTTCCTAACAGACTACACTGTATATTATTGGATAATGATGGCTTAATCCTGAAATAGCAACATCTCTAGATACTTTTGGATAATTGGAAATCTATACGAAACCTACAATAGTTTCAAAGCGATTTTCACCCTGGGAGATTTGCAGAGTTTGGGGTTATTAAGCCCATCCGGCTCATCTGTAGACATGCACGGATCTAACATACTAATTGAAATATTGTGGGTTTAATCTGAATGCCCTGATCATTTGTAAGGAGTTTCCAGCGAAAGGGAACCATTTTTACGCCCCTTTATCAGCTTGAGAGCTACCTATGTTAATACCAAGACTATTATCAGTCTATAATAATTAACCTGCTAACATTTAGACGGTGCATTGTTGCCACGTCACCTTTATTTTTGCTGCAAAAGCATTAAAACTGCAAACATTTTTGTGCCAAAAAAAATAAAACATGCTGTGGGTTTCAATGAAATATCAAAAAATATAAAAAATAAAAGGAATGAGAAACTAAAACAGAATATATTGCTATATAGACTTAAAGAGATTTTCCATTATTAACGTGACCCCCTTTCTTTTGTCCTAATTTTTCCTAACTACCACTATCCCAATATACTTCTGCTACCTATTCGGCTCATGTAAGCTTAGCTCTAAGAGGCTCCTAAATACCTTTATTGTTGTAGCTTTGATCTTCTGATCTGACCAGAATCGGACCAACTGAGCAGGGCACGTCACTGGTGGGGGCTGAGAGGAGAGTGAAGTGTGATCTGGACATGCATGCTCAGACTGCTGTCATTCACTAATAAGCAGCCCTGCCTCCCACCAGTGATGTGTCCTGCTCAGTTGGTCCGGTTCCAGTCTGAAGCCTGGAAGATCAAAGCTACAATAACAATAAAGGGACTTATGAGCCTCTTAGGGGTACTTCACACACAGCGATATCGCTGAAATCAACGACCTCGCCAGCGATATCGCTGTGTGTGAAAAGCAACAGTGACAGGGCCCCTGCTCTGAGGTTGCTGATTGCTGCACATCCTTGAGGATGATTTTTTGGTCCTTGGTCTCCTGCTGGTCAGCACGTATCGCTGCGTGTGACAGCGAGAGACCAGCGATCAGTGACCTCACAGGCTGGTAACCATGATAAACATCGGGTAGCTAAGCAGCACGCGCTGCCTAGATACCCGCTGTTTATCATGGTTACCAGCGCCCTCTCGCTTACCCAGCAATGTGGAGGTCAGCTCCCTGGTCGCTGAGGAGATCTGCTTGTTTGAGAGATCCCCAGCGACCACACAGTGATGTTCCAGCGATCCTGGTCGTTCAGGATCACTGGAACATCGCTGTGTGTAACAGCACCCTTAAGGTACCTTCACATGCTGCAATATTGCTTGCAATTTCACTGGCAATTTGCTTGTTGCAGTGAAATCATGGACACATTGTTCTATTTTCTTGATGTACAAATGGAACAATGTGTCCATGATTTCACTGCAACCAGCAAATTGCCAGTGAAATTGCCTAACAATATTGCCGCGTGTGAAGGTACAGTTAGGGCCAGAAATATTTGGACAGTGACACAAGTTTTGTTATTTTAGCTGTTTACAAAAACATGTTCAGAAATACAATTATATATATATATAATATGGGCTGAAAGTGCACACTCCCAGCTGCAATATGAGAGTTTCCACATCCAAATCGGAGAAAGGGTTTAGGAATCATAGCTCTGTAATGCATAGCCTCCTCTTTTTCAAGGGACCAAAAGTAATTGGACAATGGACTCTAAGGGCAGCAATTAACTCTGAAGGCGTCTCCCTCGTTAACCTGTAATCAATGAAGTAGTTAAAAGGTCAGGGGTGGATTACAGGTGTGTGGTTTTGCATTTGGAAGCTGTTGCTGTGACCAGACAACATGCGGTCAAAGGAACTCTCAATTGAGGTGAAGCAGAACATCCTGAGGCTGAAAAAAAAAGAAAAAATCCATCAGAGAGATAGCAGACATGCTTGGAGTAGCAAAATCAACAGTTGGGTACATTCTGAGAAAAAAGGAATTGACTGGTGAGCTTGGGAACTCTAAAAGGCCTGGGCGTCCAAGGATGACAACAGTGGTGGATGATCGCCGCATACTTTATTTGGTGAAGAAGAACCCGTTCACAACATCAACTGAAGTCCAGAACACACTCAGTGAAGTAGGTGTATCTGTCTCTAAGTCAACAGTAAAGAGAAGACTCCATGACAGTAAATACAAAGGGTTCACATCTAGATGCAAACCATTCATCAATTCCAAAAATAGACAGGCCAGAGTTAAATTTGCTGAAAAACACCTCAAGAAGCCAGCTCAGTTCTGGAAAAGTATTCTATGAACAGATGAGACAAAGATCAACCTGTACCAGAATGATGGGAAGAAAAAAGTTTGGAGAAGAAAGGGAACGGCACATGATCCAAGGCACACCACATCCTCTGTAAAACATGGTGGAGGCAACGTGATGGCATGGGCATGCATGGCTTTCAATGGCACTGGGTCGCTTGTGTTTATTGATGACATAACAGCAGACAAGTTTAGCCGGATGAATTCTGAAGTGTACCGGGATATACTTTCAGCCCAGATTCAGCCAAATGCTGCAAAGTTGATTGGACGGCGCTTCATAGTACAGATGGACAATGACCCCAAGCATACAGCCAAAGCTACCCAGGAGTTCATGAGTGCAAAAAAGTGGAACATTCTGCAACGGCCAAGTCAATCACCAGATCTTAACCCAATTGAGCATGCATTTCACTTGCTCAAATCCAGACTTAAGATGGAAAGACCCACAAACAAGCAAGACCTGAAGGCTGCGGCTGTAAAGGCCTGGCAAAGCATTAAGGAGGAGGAAACCCAGCGTTTGGTGATGTCCATGGGTTCCAGACTTAAGGCAGTGATTGCCTCCAAAGAATTCGCAACAAAATATTGAAAATAAAAATATTTTGTTTGGGTTATGTTTATTTGTCCAATTACTTTTGACCTCCTAAAATGTGGAGTGTTTGTAAAGAAATGTGTACAATTCCTACATTTTCTATCAGATATTTTTATTCAACCCTTCAAATTAAACGTTACAATCTGCACTTGAATTCTGTTGTAGAGGTTTCATTTCAAATCCAATGTGGTGGCATGCAGAGCCCAACGCGCCAAAATTGTCACTGTCCAAATATTTCTGGCCCTAACTGTACCTTTAGAGATCATCTTACAGGAGTAGAGTAGATCGCAGACGTATATGGGGAAAGCGTTGGTTAAGGTCCTGTCACACACAACGAGATCGTTGTAAAGGCACAGATTTTGTGACTTAACAACGATCCCACTAACTATCTCGTTATGTGTGGCACGTACTAACGATCAGGCCCCTGCTGTGAGATCGTTGATCGTTACACACTGCTCTGGATCATTTCTATGTAGTTGCGCTCCCGCTGGGAACGCTACATCGTTGTGTTTGACAGGGACAATGACCAACGATCTAAATGTTACGCTATGGAATGACAATTCCCAACGACCTCGGTATAATTCTAGATTGTTGCTGAAGTCATTGGTGACATCGCTGGTGAGATACCTGTTTGACATCTTACCAGCGATGTGAAAACGACGCACCAGCGATCCCGGCCAGGTCGTATCGTTATCAGTATCGCTGGTGCGTCGTTATGTGTGACGGGGGCTTTAGGAACAGCTAGGGACAAAAGAAAGAGGATCACATTAGATAAGCCTATTTAATATATGTTGTATTTTACTATCCCTGCTTCATTCTTAGCAGTCAGGGGGTGGTCCTAATCAGTGATTAACAGCTATCTCTACATAGACACTTATACAGAGGCTGTCAATCACTGATCATGACCACCCCCTGCCTGCTAAGAATAAAGCAGGGATTTCAATTAATAAAACACAACATGCTGAGTCTTCACTACAAGACTATATATCTACCTACTCAGCTTCTGCTGCTCTATAACGTGCGACCTACAGATTACACAACACATCCAAGCTGAAGACTTCAATTAAACCCTTCACGCCCAATTTTTCATTTTTCCCTCCCCTTCCTCCAAGAGCTATAACCTTTTTATTTTTTCATCAATATAGACATATTAGAGGTCTTGTTTTTTTGCGGGATGAGAAGTTTTGAATGAAATCATTTTTTTTTACCATATAGTGTACTGGAAAATGGGAAAAATAAATCCAAGTACAGTGAAATTGCAAAAATAAGTGCAATTACAGGTTTGTTTTTTTAGGTATTTTATCCATCATGTTCCCTATTTGCTTAAACTGATGTGCCGGTATGATGCCTCGGGTTGGTACAAGTTTGTAGATACCAAACATGTATATTTTTACGGTTATATAAGTGGTGAAAAAAAAATTCAACATTTTTTAAAGAACAAGAATTGCCCTTTTTGCGCCGTTTCGCGACCTGCAGCGTTCTTATTTTTTGGGATCTGGGGCTGTGTGACGGCTTATTTTTTGCGTCTTGAGCTGACGTTTCTAATGATACCATTTTGGGTAGATGTGCTGTTTTGATCACTTGCTTTTGCATTTTATTGCAAAAAACATAATTTTTGTCGTTTGGACTTTTTTTTTTTCCGTTACACAGTTTGCAGATCTGATTCATTGTTAGATTGGGCATTTCTGAACGTAGCGATACCAAATATGTGTGTTTTGTTAAGTTTTTTTAATAGTTTTATTTTTAATGGGGCAAAAGAGGGATGATTTGAACTTTTGTTTTTTTTTTCATAATTGTAAATTTAATTTTTTTTGTTTATTTTACTTGGCCCACTAGGGGGTCACAGTGGTGCACAGTCTGATCATTTCTCTTATGTTCTGATGAGCTGATGCAGCATTTCAACACTTGGGAAGTGATCACTTTCTGCTGCTGACCTTACTGGGAGATTGCCAACAGGAAGTAATTGCTGACAGCTTCCGGGGGTCATCAGGGGACCCCGGGCGGTCCAGGTAACAGACGGGATGTCTCGTGATTGCACCATGGGACCTCGGATCACGGCGGGTATCAGCGTGATCCCTGTCACAGTGCTGTGGAAAGGGTTAACACCACCAATCGGATCACTGATCCAATTGGTGTTGTTAGCCTACACATCTCAGCTGATATCATAGGGGAGGATGCGAGCTCAGCACGTGAGCTTGCATCAGGGGGCGGGACACGGCCAAGAAAGTACATGCACGTCCTTGGTCGTGAAGTGGTTTACTTGATGTCTATGTTTAGGGAAGCAGTAGATTTGGGGCTATATAACAAAAAGTAGAGCTGCAACTCCCATAGTAATGGACATTAAAATAATTTAGGGCCAAAGCCTGGACCCAAATACAAAATGGTGTAAATCTAAAAAAGAAGACACAAGCGCAAATAGGGTCTTATCCCTAAACACAAATGGCATTGCGGCCACGCTTTTCACTGCTCACATGATACGGTTCTGGTACAAACAACCAGTATGAGCGCTTCCTGCAGCTGCTGCTGGACCCACACTTCCTGATAAAGGAGCACAGCTTGCTCCGGAACGTGTAGAAATAAACAGCACCATAGTCTTGCAGATCCTGTGTGGTCTCCATTCTTATGCAGCAGCGCTGGCCGTAACACACCATCCGTTTGACCAAATACAAAATGGTGTTATACGTAATTTTAAGTAACTAAAAGTCACTTTTAAAGTGTTAATAAATTAAAAGCATCCAGTTTTTGCTCCTATTTTATTCCTGCTGCTACCCTGAGTATTGCTTTTTTTGATAGTCTGATGACACAATTCCTCGGCTCAATGTGTCTTGTATGTAGTGAGTGACTGTTTTGTTGCTGTGTGGAATAAGAGATGTGCAGAACTGTCAGTCTGGTGAATGACAGCTCAGTTGTCCAATCTGGTGCTTGACATACTAAGTTGTTGGTGTGCTGAGTGATAACTTAGCCATCCAATCCAGTTCTGGGAGGTGCTTGGCTTCTTCAGGTTTCCGTGTTCTGAGTGATTGCCCATCTACTTAGCTGAGCAGTCAGTCCTAGATCTCTTCCAGTCATAGTGGTTTGTTCTTTGGTGCATGTTGGCCTCGTTTATCTGTGGTGTGTTTTTATATATTACTGCAAGACATTCAATCTACTCTGACCATTGCCTTGTACCTCTGCTCCACTATCCTCCTGGTATTTTGACCTCGGACCATGACCTTACTATGCCTTTGTCTATCCCCTTAGTCTATGACGTGCTGTCCTGGTATTTGACCCTGAAACATTTGACTATCCTGCCTCACGGCTTGTCCATGCAATGACTAGTCACACTGATCCCTTAATCTACATCTCTGACACTGGTAACATCCCCTTCATGTAAAAAAAGCCTGGATTCTCAGGGAGATCGGTGTCTGGACCATAGATCTTAACAGCACATTTACATATTAGGAGAAACATGGATTTCTCTGAAATAGGATATCAGATAACAGATATCAAGGTATCATTTTATTCAAATTCTAGTATCTGCATGTCCATATAAATAGCTGGATGGATCCTACTGACAGATTCCCTATAAAGTTTTAGTGTGAAGTGCTGTCAGAAATTATGGGGCCTCCAAAATTATTGTAACTAAAATAATAAAAACATGTCACTCACCAGATCTTGCCTCATAAAATCCTATTTATTTCATCTTCTTAAAATTACATGCGGTGGCAGGTGGACAAAGGCAGCATAGTGTCAGGATGACAGCTATTTCATGTCAGCTCGAGAATCTGTACAAGTGTTGAGCTGACACGAAACAGCTGTCATCCTGATACTATGCTGCTCTTGTCCATCTGCCACCGCATGTAATTTTAAGGCCGGCTTCACACCACGGCATGATCAAGTCTGGGGCTGTCCGGTGTAAGCCTGACAGCCCCGGACCCGATTTGCAAACAGAACCGGAGGGCAAATATGCCCTCCGGTCCGGTTTGCAGCCGGATGCTAGCTGCAGTCCTGAAATCTGTGCAACGGACAGCTGGTGGTGCTGAAGTTTAGCAGCGCTCGCTGCTAAACTCCAGCACCCGTGTCTGGTTCCTGGATCCAATGTTTTTGTTGGACTGTGGGGATCCGGCACCATAGACTTCCCTGTTAGGGAGTGCCGGATCGCCCCGGACCCGGGAGGATCCGATTTGGGCATATTTTTGCCCCAGACACAAAAACGTGTTTTGTGTCCGGGAGGAAAATCCAAATTCACCCGGATCCTCCTGGACAGATGGAAACCGCTGTCATCCGGTTCCATCTGGCCCCATAGGTCTGTATTATGTCAAAATCGGGTCTGGGGCTGTCAGGTTTACATCAGACAGCCCCGGGACTTGATCACACCGCGGTGTGAAGCCAGCCTTAGAAGATGAAATAAGGAGGATTTTATGAGGCAAGATCTGGTGAGTGCCGTTTTTCTTTATTTCTACAAATGGACATGCCTTAATCTGGAATGAGCACCACCAGTACGCCTTTATTTTCAAACACAACACTCTAAAATACCATGTCTATATGCCCGGAATAGCTTTTTCCTAAAACAGATTGGTGCAGAACTTTTTCTTCTCTTTTGATATGTTAAAATAATAAAAACCCAATGGACATGTGCTCTTATACAGAACCAATCATAAAAGAATAAAAAGAAAAGTTGCAGACAATAAAAATGTCTAAAAAGATTTTGGACTGGAAAAAAAATGAAATAACATAGCAAGTATTTCAAATATTTTTTGGTATAACATGTATCAGTGTATAAACCTCCCTAAGAACGAAGGTAGATTAGGCTGTGAGGAGACTGAGTTTCTTTTACAGCCACAGACATTGCTTCCCTTCCTTTCTTTACCTATAAATGATGTGAGCATAGATACCGCGTCGCATAAATGATGAGGACATGGATTGTACGGACTCCCCTCTGTCTATCTGTCACGGTGTAGTGAGAATGCTGTTGAGGGAATGGCAGTTATGGGTTAACCAGGGAAGACTAGTCTGACCCTAGTCTAGGAACCTTGAATGGCCGTGATCCCGAAGGTATCTCTAAAGGTACCGTCACACAGGGAGATCTCCCCGGCGATGTTGCCGGCGATGCGCGGGAGCGCGCATCCCTGGCAACATCGCCGGGGAGATGTCACACGGAGCAACTTCCCGGCGATATCGCCGGCTAGTTGCCGCGGCTATTGCTCGCTGGGTTGCCCAGCAACCCAGCGAGCGGTAACCCGCAATGTTGTAGATAGGCGGAATCGCCCGCAACATTGCAGGTTGCCGCGTTACACAGGGCGATCAGGCATGATCGCCTCAGCAACATCGCCAGGTTTCCCAACAATGTTGGGAAACCTGGCGATGTTGCTCAGGCGATTTTTCTCCTGATTATCGCCCTGTCACACGAGGCAACTCTCCGGCGATGTCGCCGCAACTTGGCCACGCCCCTCAGTTGCCGGCAACATCGCCGGCGATATCTCCCCGTGTGACGGTACCTTTAAGGTGAGAAGGTCCGGGCCTCCAGCCTCTCCCTAAAACTTCTCCACCAGCCTTGCACTATTTCCCCCTCACCTCCCTCCACAGAACTGGGATACAGCAACTCCAAAGGAAAGGACTTCAGCAACACAAACACACAGGTCAGCACAGCACGGCTTCCAGGCATAGAGTGAAACTCTATCAGCAGCACTAGCTGGTGGAAGGAGAGGCTACTTAAAAGTTAGGGGAGGGGAGTTCAGGTGAGTCACACATTAACCCCTCAACCAGCATTTGAACCTAATAGTGAATGCAGTTCATGACACAGGAGGCCAGGACCTTCACAACTATCAACCATGCAGCTCTTAAAGACAAACATACACAACAGCATCCAACAATGTCAGGGCCAACTAAGCGCGTGACACTATCTGTGTGAATGATGATGCCACACATTGTACAGTCTCCTAGTTTTTTTCCCGTGGGTGCACGTAGAGCTATGTCCATGTTTCCCTCTAATCTATTTACATCTGCATTCTGGCTTTCGAGCTGGGCTGGATCAGTTGTACAATGGACACCAGCTGTGCCCGACAGACTGCATCCTCTGCATGTTTAGCTAAATTATTCTTGCAGACAAATGTGATGGAAGAGTTGACTATGTTCTCCCTTCTTTTTCTCGTGTTCGAAAAAGTCCACCATTTTTCCAGCAGTTATTTGGTCATTTCTTTTTCCACCCCAGTGTTATTTAAGCATTTTTCTTTAGTGTTTTCTGGAAATTGTTTTCCTTATCCAATTTTTTTTTATATAAATCTATTTAAACAATAGAGGAAAATGCTCACATTTTTTATGGTAACTTAAAGAGCTGCTAATATTCTGATAATGGAGATCGCTGTACGCTGATGGGAGTGCTCAAAATACACCAAGTACAATAAGAGAATATTCAGCAAATCTTCTCAATTAAAACGTAGAAAACTTTTTCTTTATTCAGAAGATGAAATAAAACAATGGGAGTCACGGATAAAACATGTGCCCGGTAGCGTTCCCTGCGAGTTGCTGGATGACTAACGTTTAGTGATGAGCGAGTAGTAAGATAATCGGGTTCCGATAGCTGTAGCCAAATACTTTGAGTAACGAATCTAGCAAGTCAATAGGGAACTCATCGTATCCGATTAGTGAAACAGGTCAAATTTTTATACAAAAAGAAAAAAGGTTTTCGCTCACCCCTTTGTGCCCTTTCCTACACGTTCATATATGCTCCTCCAAGCAAGCAGATCCCATCCCAATCAGGTGGTGCACGGAATCAGATGTGGACAATCCGATGTTTAATCCATGTAAAATGTTTTTTTCTGGAAAAACATATTTTAGGCCGGCTTAACACCACGGTGAAATCCAATCCAGGGCTGTCAGGGGTGAACCTGACAGCCCCGGACCGGATTTCGGCCCCATAGTACACTATGGGGCCGGATGGAGCCGGATGGCAGCTATCTGCCATCCGGCTTCCATCTGTCCGGGAGAATCCCGGATGCTCCCGGATCCTCCCGGGGGTCTATGGCGCCGGATCGCACCGGAGCCGCAGCCGGACGCTAGGTGCTGAAGCTCAGCGCTGAACTTTAGCACCGCGGAGCTGTCCCCTGATGACAGTTGAGGACCGCGGCTCGCTCCCCACGAGCTCGAATTATCAGCAGCTGTGGCTGCAAATGAGCCATCCGGCTGGACACTGGAACGGAGGGCATAAATGGCCCTCCGGTTCTGTGTCCAGATCCGGTCTGGGCTGTCAGGTTCACCCTTGACAGCCCCGGATCAGATCTGACCGTGGTGTGAAGCCGGCCTTACATGGATGAAACAGTTGAAAGTATTTGGTTAGAGCTATCCGAACCCAAAGATCTTACTACTCGCTCAACACTAGTAAGGGACTTTTGTGTGCCGAAAACGGGTCAGGGCATGTGTTTTATCTGTCACTCCTTTTTTTTAATTCGTCTTCTGAATAAAGAAAAAGTTTTCTACATTTTCATTGAGAGGATCTGCCGAATATTTTCTTATTACATGATAAGCCAAGGAAAGGTTACACCGGGCACTAACACACCTTGCTATGGGCCTCCGTCACTATGTGACTATTTACTGCAGGTGTTCAAGCGGTGCCGGCTAACGACTGTTCACCGTTTCGCGGTCGTGCACCGCTTCTACGGGTCCTCTACCGGACTCTAGAGGATCCGTAGAAGTGGTGCACGACCGCGAAACGGTGAACCGTCGTCCTGCCTCCCTGCACCCCCTCCCTGCTGTGCTTTCAAATAATGTTTTGAGAAGCAAATAAAGAAAGAAGATGATCCATCTTTGGTGAGTGCGGCTATGCTTTTTCCTTTTGGACAATTAATTTTCTTATTACAAGCTAGAATTTTTGAAGCGGAAAAGCTTACAAAATACGCCAAGAAAAAAACCTTCACATCTTTTTAGAATTTTCTTGACTCTACAATAAAGTATCAAATGTCTTCTTAGCAGGGCCCTAAAGAAAGGTAAATGTCACTTTTTTTTTTTAGCTTTTTAACATCTTTTCAACACCTGAAGCAAATGCTCACTGGCCAGATATATGAACAAGGGGTCGTTTTTCCATAGGAAAAAATAGGTCTGTTATTCTTAATGTTTTGGCAGCAATTTTTGCAGCCTTTTCTGTGCAAAAACCCCCACAAATATACAGGAGTGTGACTATATCCTGAGTCTCCATAGGGTACCGTTACATGTCGCAACATTGCATGCAATTTCACTTGCAACTTACTGGTTGCAGTGAAATCATGGACACATTGTTCTATTTGTACACGGCAACAAGATAGAACAATGTGTCCATGATTTCACTGCAACCAGTAAATTGCAAGTGAAATTGCATGCAATGTTGCGACGTGTAACAGTACCCATAGACTCATAGTATCTTCTATCTGTTGCAATGTATCTGTTGTCTCTTTACCTGAGTTTTCTGCTTTTCTAATATTCTGTACCACCTATTCCCTTCGCATTATCGCTATCATAAAATGTGTGCATTTAATCTGTTTGCAACCAGCGTATTAACCCAAACCTGTATGTGCATTGCGTGTTTATCCTATAGATTTGTGATGAAAACAAGTCACAATCGCACTGATTACACAAATCAGATAGAATCAATGAGATAAATGTCTTCATAAAACAATCAAAAGGGAAATCTCACATGTGGTGGTCACATTAGGCGTCTGTATCCCATAGTCTGCTGTATGTCAGTCTGGTTTGTCATTCCATAGGGTGCAGAGTAAAATTGTAATTGGTTAATAGGATACAATGCTGCAGTTGGAGGCAAGTGCGATATAAAATGATTGCACTCTCCCACTAATAACAGCCATGTGCAATGTAATTGTAGGTTACCCGAGCATCTCATGGAGACAGGCCTGTAAAATCCATGTTCTGTGTAAAAATCATGCTTCTAAATTACTTGCCCACTTATCCCAATCATTATGTATATTTTTAGGTGGAAGCTATTGTATAGTAAAGTCTCTTAAGAAAATTACAACATATTGACATGTATAAAAGCTCATAATGAAGTGTGGGAGAAGAAATACAAATTCTCCCACCGGATCCGCATTAGCACAATGGCACAGTATTCATGCTGCAGCATCGCAGATGTTTCACATGTGTTATTTTACGGAAAGGATGGAAAAATACTAAACTTTGTTTAGTGTCTTGTAGCTTCAACTATGGACAATTCACAATAGTTTTTTTTCCTGTGTTAAGATAAAGAAATTGCCTTATATACAAATGTCTAAGGCCCCATTCACATCAGCGTTTTTGAATGCAGATTTGGCAGATTCACTGCATCTGCCACGCAACCGTTGCACTTGCGGCATGCCCCATTCATTCTCTATGGGGCTTGCGGTCAGGTGCAGCAAGAGCGGTTTGCCAACTCCAGCAGATCCCACACTTGCACCACAGGGAATAAAAACGCTGCTAGCTGCATTTTTTTGACCTGCCACAAGTGCCGGATCCGGCAAACCGCACTTGACCACAAGCCCCATAGAGAATGAATGGGGCTTGCCTCAAGTATGCCACAAGTGCGACCGTTACGCGGCAGATGCGGTAAATCTGCCAGATCTGGCACAATTCATTGAAAACACTGATGTGAAAGGGGCCTTAGGCTGGTTTCACACTTGCGGCACGGCCAGATCAGGCTCAAAGTGGGAGCATCTGCATCTGGCTGTGTGTCCACAAACTGATGCCACCGAGCTGCCGGATGCCTGAACCTCGGGAGGCTGGAAGTGCGATTAGGCAGGATAGAGGAGAGAGACCAGAAGCCTGGACACGTGTTGTGAGGTGCAGGACATGGAGTCTAGCCATGCTCAGTGAGGTAAAACAGATCCAGATGGTTGGATCCACATCTTCCAAATCTGGGTGGATGGATCTGCATCTTCCGGATCTGTCCACCATTGGACCCACTTCTATTTGCGGACAGATATGGGCACATCCAGAAGCATCAGGATTTTAGTTTGGTCCCAAAAACGCAACTTCACGCGGCCATAGAGGGTGACAAAATAACTGATGTGGTAGGGCCAAGCTGAATCCTGATGCCACTGCATGAACTTGCGGACCCATTTTACGTATAGGGACACGACTTACCAGGAAGCTTCCAGATTTTGACAGATATGCACGCAAGACAAAGAAATGCAGATGTGAAACCACCCTAAGGCGACGTTCCCACGATGAGCTTTTGATTTTGCAGAATTTTTGCACCATTTTGGTTACTTGCGTTTTTTATTAGGTCTTTTGTCTCTTGTTGGCACATCATGCTTTGAATTAAAATATGGTCCTATAGTTCACTCTGTTTCTCTAATCATTTCATGGAATACTAAATTCGTTATTATTTTTTGTCACTGTGGATTTTTTTTTTATAAAGGCAAGACCATTGGTCCAGTGTTTGTGAGGTTTGGAGAACAGTCAGATCCAATTTATTTTGTATTACTAGAATGATTATAGTGATGTCAATTGGGGCGGCCTTTGAAGAGAAGGAAGCTGTCATCGCTCAGTATAGACACAGCGTGAAACAGCCATTGCTTGTACACTCTGCTTTCCCAAGCACAGCAAATTTTAACGTGTTATGTTATTCACAAAGGTTTTTATTTGGCTGGTGAAGTGCCGCTATTTTCTACTTATATTTTTGATTTTATGCTTTAAATTAAAGGGGTTGTCCACTACTAGGACATCCCCTTCGTCCCCATTAAAAATAAAAGACTTAGGGAAGAGTGTAAGGATGGGGAGGCAGGGAGGGTAGTGGGAGTGAGGGGGGGATGGTTATGACTGTTATAAAAGTTTGTCAAGGATATGTGCAATTTTCTCTTTTTGTTATGCTCTTTAAACTCAATAAAAATAAATGTATATATTTAAAAAAAAAGCCTGTGCTGTCGGTAGCAGCGGTTCGGGGCTCACGTGACGCTGTGAAGTCACATAAGCCCCATGTTCAATCACCGTCGGCTTCGGTCTCTCCGCCTTCAGACCAAATGAGTTAATCAACGGGGAGTGATGCTACGGCTGTCACTCACTTCCTGTTAATGGTTCATTTCGCCCAAAGGCGGGGGGGGGGACAGAAGCCGGCGGTGATTGGACATGGGGCTCATGTGACCTCATAATGTCACGTGAGCCCCGAACCGCTGTTACCGACAGCACAAGAGGTGAGTACAGGCTATTATTTTTAATGGGGGAAACAAGTGGAATCCGAAAAAGATGTCCTAGTAGTGGAAATCCCCTTTAAGCTGCTTGGTTTTTGATGATTCTTCACTTTAACAAAACTTTATTAATATACTTAGGTGCAGATTACAGGCATTTTTGATGCATTTCTGCCATGGAAACGCACTAAGAATGCATGTGCTTTTTATACCTGCAGATTTTCTGCATCTAGAGCAAGAGTAGAACCTTGATTCCAGCTCACCCAGTTACTGTATGCTCATCCACCTGGAGCTCACACACCGACCTGACATCAAGGACAATGGAAAACATTTTTTGGAGTCCAGACTGTCATGAGTCACGAGTAAGACTGCTTAGTGAAGTCGAAACGCGTCGACTGGGTCATGTTGACCAAGTAAATTTTTCTTTTGTGTGCACTTTACTTTCTTTTGAAAAAGAAAAAGAAAAGAAAAATCCAGTCCTGTTGAGCTGGACTCAAAAAAAAAAATAAAAAAATAAAGTAAACAAAATTTCCTTTTATATAGAGCAAGACTATGGGGAAAATCTGGCCAGAACACTCAGAAATTGAGTAAAAATTAAGTACAGAGGGCAGGAGATTTCTATAACTCCATCCACTTTGCTGGAACTGTAAGATGCTGCGTTTTTCATACAGAAAAAGTAGGCAGCGTAAAAAAACTCACCAAAAGATCATGGTGGGAACGTAGTCTTGTATACTCTGCTCCGGCTACGTTTTGTTCCAAGCTGTTATAGAGTTCGCCTAGAAGTGCATAAGTCTTTGCAATATCTCTGTCTGCCATTTTCTCCTTTTGGAGCACTTTCTTTAGGAGAATATCTCACTCGTTGAGTATGATACCCAAACACCCAGTCCCTGGAACTCCACCTTACAGGCTCCTGCACTTGGTTGTCCTTTTAAAGGTTTAATGCCAACATTAAGTCAACCCATATCAATATAGGGAATAGTTACAGATCTGCTGGTGGTCCAACCGTTGGGACCCCGCTGATTCGAAGCTCTGTAGTTGGCTATCCCCATCAGTGCCATAAAGAATGAATGCAGCAGAGATGCACAACCTCCACACCCATATGAGAGATGAGCCAGAAGTCCATTGTTTCACAAAAATTAATGTGGTTTTCCGCACGATCGCAACAATCCCAGGTACCAAGGCATCAATAATATCGTTTCCTCACTTTCTATCCTATCATAGTGGTTATACTAAATTACTTTGGTTTAACCTTTAACTCAAATTCTACATTTAAATTATAAGTGAAAGTATATTTTGTGCACAAAATATACAATCATGCTCGGATGCTCGGTACACATAAGAGCAGTTGGATGCTCGGATGGGCGCTACTCGAATACCCAAGGCAATGGGGAACTCAAGCATTTTTCTGGGAAATTTTCTGAAAAAATACTCTAGTTTCCCATTGACTTTCATTATACTCAAGTTACTGGACTCACGCCCATTCAAGCATCCAACTTCTCGTACTGAGCACGTAGTGTATGCTTATCACTTACAATTAACTAACATGCTTCTATTATAAAAGGTTCCCCAACCTATAGCTATCCTCTCCGGTCCCGGGTCCTCAACGCACCGTGCTTGATACAGGAGAATGCTTCCTATGTCAGACTGTGACGTACAAAAGGGGCTGACTTTGTTATGAAATTAAGCATCCAGCCCCCTTCACAACAGCATTCAGGGCTGTGTAACTGCTCATCTCGATAACTAAGGCTGCTTCACACCACAGTTTTGGTGTATCACGTTCTGGTCGGAGCTTTGCAGGAAGCAGCGGACAGAACCTGACCCCTAAAGCCCACGCAGATTTAGAACATGCAACGGATTACTATTTATATTGTCTGGATCTGCGCGCGATCAACACGGGTGGCAATTAACGACTTACCTATCTTAGGGGGCGCCGGATCCAGGGGGATCCAATTTGTGCAGATTTTTGCCCCGGACACAAAATCGCAGCAAGCTGCGATTTTGTGTCAAGAGAGAAACCCGCATTCTCCCGGACAGATGGGAACCGGTTGTCAAATAGCTGCCATCATCCCCATACGAATACTATGGGACCGAAATCGGATCCGGGGCTGTCAGCTCACACCGGACAGCATCGGATCACCAAAAACGTGGTGTGAAGCCAGCCTTAGCTATTGCAATGAGTAGTCAGCCAGCCCCCTTCATGTGCGACACTGATAGAACACTATCAAAAGAAAAGTTTTACAGCTCTGAACACAGGGCTGGAAATGGAGCTATTAAATGAGGACTGTCATAGCGATCTCACTGATGGATTCTCAGTTACCTCAGTAAAAGAAAGTGCAAAACGGTGGTTAGAAAGGGCAAACGGTGCAAACAGTTTGAGAAACCTTAATTGCAAAAATTATTTTTAGCCCTAATTACAGGCATTTACATAAAAAATAGTAGACAAACCCCTTTAACACCCAGATTTACACATTCCAAGTCACATCACGAAGCAATTATGAGTTTACATGCAATACTGTTGATCATTATTTCATATAAAACCAGTTCTAAAATATAAAGTGCTACTGTTAACCAAAAAAAATACCAACAAAAAGTCATAAAGAGATGAAGGGGTTTTCCAGAATTCACTAAACATGGCAGATTTCCTACAAAAACGTGCCACCCCTGTCTACAGGCTTTGTGCCCAAAATTGCAGCTCAGCTCCATTTAGGTGAATTGGCCTATGCTGTAATTCCACATGCAACCTGGAGACAGGGGTGGCACTGTTTTTGAAAAGTGCAGTAAAGTTTTATTAATTCTGGATTTTCCATTTAATACATGTAGAGTAATTGTAACATTTAATAGAACAAAGCACAACTTACCTCTAGGAAAGCCATTGCGACCTCGTCCTCCCGCACTAAGTCTCCGTACAAGGTGGCCCAGAGCTGTACCAGGCGGATCACTCTGCGCTTGTTATTGACGGCGTAATCCATCTTCTCCTGCTCAGTCCCCTGGGACGGTTGGGCATGATAAGTGCAGAGAGGTTAAGGAATCAAAGGTTGAATCATTTGTTTCCATGTCTTTCCACTATTATCCGTAGCAGCGGTTGGAAAATGTCCTTTCTTTATTTGACATATAATTTACATGTAGGGACCTGATCAGAAAGGAGTATTTTTCTTGAACCCAACAATATCTTGCAGCATTTCTGGCTGTTTGCTATGTTTGACATTAGTTAGTTCAATTGTAATTCAATTGATCCACCATTAGCAAAAAAGTTTTGCAAATACAAATTTTTTGTTTGTTGTTAAAATAATTGATTTCTGCAGGATCGTTTTTTTTTTTAACATTGGAGTCTATGGAGAACAGATCCGACGTAAGGCTAGCTTCACAACACCACCACGGCTTTCAAGCATCAGGTTCCTGTCCCGTATCTTTGCCGTCCTCCACATTGGTATTCGCTATCGGTGCCCGGATTTATGGTGCCTACCATGGCCATCAGATTTTTGTTTTTATTTTTTTTTTTTTCGTTTGTGTATTCTGTGCCTGATCCAGTTTTGCCTCCCATGTTATCCTATGGTGCGGATTGGTCCTATTTGGCCATCAGGTTTTGTGTATTCTGTGCCTGATCCGGTTTTGTCAGGTTTTTCACCAGTCCCTAAAATCGAAGTCCTGCAGCAATTTTTGTCTCCAATGCAAAAATCGGGCAAAACCGGATCGGGATTCGGTTGCAATGGGAGTCTATGGAGCTGGATCTGTGAAAAAATCGGATCGTTTACTGGATCCGTTTTTTTGCACAGAACATGCTCAGAAATCCTGCGATTTTAACTTCAGCACCATGGACAGCATATTTCATGCACAGCCCGTGAATTCAGCACCAAGGACAGCAGCAGAGCAGCACAGGCAGTCAGGACCATGGACAGCGGCAGAAAATGAATCTGCAAAAAACAGGGTCGAGGACATATTTGGCCACACTTTCTGCACATCCTGTCCTCTCTCAGGTTCTGTCCGGTGGATCCTGCAAACACGGATCCATGATGACAGACAAAAACCATGGTGTGAAGCCAGCCTAAGGCTGGCTTCACATTAGCGTTTGTGTCTGCATGCTGATGGCATGCAGACACAAACGCTGTCAGAAGCAGGGACACTTTGATGTGTCCGCAGCGGATAATGTCCGCCTGCGGACACATCACTATGGAGCCCGGCAGCCAATCGGCGCTGTCCGGGGGCGGGCCGGAGGCGGAGATCAGCGCCGGAGATCTCCGCCCCCCGGCCGCCGGTAAGCTCCGGGACTGTCGGCGGGGAGAACAGCTGATCTGAGAGCTGTTTGAATCTTCCCGCGCCGACACTGTGAGGAGATGTCGGCGCGGGAAGATTCAAACAGCTTTCAGATCAGCTGTTCTCCCCGCCGACATCGCTATGAGATTACAGGCGGCGGGGAGAAGGAGGACAGCAGAGGGTCAGCTGATCTCCCGGTGGCCGTCGGTGAGCTCCTGTGACATCACCGGCGGCCACCGGGAGATTTTTCAATGGGTCCGCAGCGTTCTCCTGCTGTGTCATGCAGAGGACACTGCGGACCCATTGAAGACAATGCTTTTTTTGTACGCTTGGGGACGCTTGCTGATTGTCCAAGCTCCCCAAACGCACAAAAAAACCCAACATGCTGCGTCCCGGGTGCGGATGCTGGACACCGGAAGCAGCAGATATCGTCCGCATCCGCACCCGAACGCAGCAAACGCAGGCACCATGCGTTCCTATGTTAAACATAGGAACGCAGTGCGCATGCGTTTAACTGCGTATGGGAACGCAGCAAAACGCTGCCTTCCCATACGCAAATGTGAAGCCAGCCTTAAGAAGAAAATGGATCCTTTACAAAAGACAGAAAAATGGAGGTTAAATAGCAATCAGATAACGGATCCGTTCTCCATAGACTCCAATGTTAAAAGAACAGATCCTGCAAAAATCTTTTTTTTTTTTTCAAAATGGAGAATAGCCACGTGTAGATAAAACCGGAGAGGGTGGATAGTCAATCGCACTGCCTTCCATGATCCAAGATCAAGTCATTCCAAAGTGCTTGGTTGACAGTTAAACTTTATTACTCGACGGCCCAGGTGCGATTGCAACCCCTGCACCTATTGTAGTTACACCGCTGCCCATAAGGTGAGTACCTTGCGGTGATCAGTTAAGCCCTATGTGCGCTTGTCTTTCCCTTTCGCTCAGTTTTTACACTTGGAATTCAAAATGGATAAGAAAGTTGTTTGCACAATGGATTGCTGCTGGATCAGATCTAGCGGATGATTACTGGAAATGTCAATTTAGCCATAATCTCTAGATCCAGATTAGTAGATCCAGGTAAAGTCTATGTCATGGAACATTAATACTAGAAAAACACTATAAAAATGAAATGTATTCGCACCTTTGAACTAAGAAGAAGAAAATCCGACACACACAAAATACTTTTCTATCACCATCTCGGGATCCGGAATATTCCATACCCCAGCACCTATCAGATCCTATTTTTGTTGGATTAGGGGAATTATACCATATTAAGGTTTTTCCCTTGCAGCAAGTGACATCTTAATCTCCCAGAAAATATCTAAACAGAGAAGCATTTTAGATGATTGTTAAAAGGGATTAGACAAGCAGCAAATATCAGGGACAGACAGCGCTTTCAAAGAATAGGTCAATAGAGTTTTCAGCTTTACGAAGGATAAAAAGTACATGAGCGCCATCTTGTGGCACTGGGACTTAATATTCAAATTACTTTACTCCGCAGGTGAAATTTCTTTTGGATGTTTTTATGTAAATGTCAGTCAATAAGAATGGACAAAATAACACAAAATGGATTGTGAAAAGCAAAAATACTTGTGAGTGATATCAGTCAGCGAGTTGTCACTGTCATTTTCAGTGGATCTTTAATCATTTTGCAATATTTGGGACTATGTTTTTATATCATTAGCATATAATGTGTCTATCCCTTTAATAATACACTAATCATCTCTTCTTAAATCTCCACATTCACCCTAATAGTCCCTCTTTTCTGGGCATCTCATCTTTGTGTCTTGGCCCCTCTTCACTCCTCTGAACCTTTAAAGTGTAAAGGTAATTTTATTGAAAAAAAACACACAAACCAATACTGCACTAGTTCTTAATGATGGTCACATAGCAGCTAAGATGATGCTTTTTGTGCCATATAACTTATTTTCTCACTTTTTCTGTGCTCTTTTAAAAACTGCATTTTATGGCTGTGTGGGCATGGCCAGCGTCTGCCAGCACTGTGTGTATTTCCACAGCTTCTGAGAGCAGGCTGATAGGGAGCTGTGTGATGTGCCAGAAGGGGTTAACAGAGATTGTGACTGAGCTGTGTGGACACAGATGACAGATCAATAGCCAAGGAAAGAGGAGTTTGCGCAGTGATCCTAATGGTGGGTTTACACACACCAATCATTGTATCCAATATCTGAACCAATCTCTGGTTGCAGTGAAATCATGGACAGATTGCTCCATGTTGTACACAGCCACAAAATGGAACTATATGTCCATGATTTCACTGCAACCAGAGATCTGTTCAGATATTGGATACAATGATTGGTGTGTGTAAACCCACCATAACACTGCTATACAACTGTGCTGTAGCCTGAAGCAATCTGATACACTGACACCTCATCACCTGCAGTCAGCAGTATGGATGTTCTATAGGCCACACCCCCTTTACCCTTATATGGTTACATGCCCTGTATTAGGTGTGAGAAGCTTGAAGACGGAGCTGACTGATAATGAACACATGTCTGCTTTAGACACAGGCTAGTGGGGACACCTTGTGGTTTAAGAATGTCTCCTTCCAGATTTCTCTTATAAAGTATATTTGAAAGTTTATCATAATCACTTGCTCCACGTTATTATTAAATTTAAATGGTGGTTACACTTTAAGTATGCCATCAGCTTATTACTTGGCCTAAGGTTTAGACCACTTGCCACAAAGTGCGACCACACCCTATAATTGTTAAAAACACTTAAAGGGTTAACAAAGTGCTGGGTTTCATAGATTCACACACTAACCTCCAAGTAAAGGTAAACAGAGTGATAGATAACACTCGGAGGCCGGCTTCAGACTGCGTGTCTGATCCGATCCGTAGCTGTCCGCTTGAGGCAGACAGCCGCGGACCGGATCAGCACACAGGACGGGGGCTATCATGCCCTCCGATCCTGTGTGCAGCCGCACGCAGCTGAACCAGCTGACAGGTCAGGACCGCGGCGCCCGCGGTCCTCACCTTAGCAGCGGGAACTGCGTGCGGCTGCACACAGGATCGGAGGGCATGATAGCCCCCCGTCCTGTGTGCTGATCCGGTCCGCGGCTGTCTGCCTCAAGCGGACAGCTACTAATCGGATCAGACACGCAGTCTGAAGCCGGCCTGAGATCACAAAATTGATAGGCAAACTACTCATTAAACAATTATCACTTCATCAGGCATTAAACAGAATCTTATCTATCACTCTGTTTGCCTTTACTTGGAGGTCAGCTCGGTGAATCTATGAAACCCAGCACTCTCTGTTAACCCTTTTGGATCCTTACTCTTGCTGGACACCTGCTGCGACCATAGTAGAGAGCGGAGTTAGTTGGTTGTGACTTGCACAACCAAATCAGGTGAGTCCTTCCACAAAAGGGGGTCACTGAGGTTATTGGTACAAAAAGATATTACTCTATGTGCGCTCCAATTTCCTCTTTTTTTTTTTAAAAACACTTAGAGATTCTTTCACCCCCCTGGTGCTTTCCAAAGTGAAAGCACCACTGAATGCAGCGTGTCTGCTGCATTCAGGGAAGGTGTGTACCATGTCTCCACCCCCCTGTAACCGGAAAAAAACACTTAGAAAAGTTTAGAGTTAAGAGGTTCAAGGGGCTTATATGATTATGCTGTGCTCGCCACCAGCACGGTCCTCCCCGCCTCCTGCCTGTGTGTGTCTGTGTGTGGATCCGATCAGGAGGGCAGTCCCACACAACAGGAGGCGGAACACACAGGCAGGAGGCGGGGAGGACCGGGCTGGCAGCCGCACAGCATAATCTGAAAACCCCCTCAGACCTCTTAACTCTAATCTTTCCAGAATGTTTTTTTCAGGTAACAGGGAAAGTAGAGACATGGTACACACCTTCCCTGAATGCAGAATACACGCTGCATTCAGTAGTGCTTTCACTTTGAAAAAGCACCAGGGGGTGACAGGTTCTCTGTAATCATTCCTTATCTTGCTTTGCTTGATTGCTCTTATGGCCGTCGAAATACATTCGACCCCTTCACTAAAAACATCCACCCTGACCATCAACTTATCACCATGGGTCCAGCTCCTCGGACTCAGTTAATATTGCCAGAGAGAAGGTTTACCCTGGGGACATGCAATATTACATGGTGCCTATAAAATTAAATGTGAGCCATGAAGAACAATGAAAAACACTTTTTAAAGGGTTGTCTCATCTTATTATATACGGTAAGTAAAACTGCAAAGTGCTTGTAAAAACAAGCAACACTGCAACATGCCTTTCATTAAAAATCTCCTCCATTCTAAAGAAAGGATGAAATTTTAATTTTAAAGTTTATAGTGTCCTGGTAGGAAATATTGCACCTTTTGTGCTATGATAACTGTCTCAATTCTGCAGGCAGTGAAGTTTAATATCATAGACTAATTAGGTACCCGGTGCACCCTTGTTGTGGCCAAGAGGCTCAGTGCACCATCCCACCCACTCATTTTACATGTCCTGCCTCATTCTCCGGTAATTGAAAATGCCAGGGGTGAGCAATGTCTGTAAATAAAGCTAAAGCAAGCCAGTGCTGTCAATCACCAGTGAGGGAGGCAGGACATAAAAAAACGATGGGCAGAATGGTGCACTCTGACTCTTGGTCACACTGAGGGTGCACCAAGCACATGATTACCATATGCAATCAACCTTCAGTTGTAGCAGAAGGGAGGCAGAGATTAAAATCAGATCAAAAACAAAGATGAAACCATTTTTATGTATGTGACATATCCCAGTCACATGAATGAGGCCTAAATGATGCAGAACTACCAACAAGCTCATTTCCTTTTTTACATTGTACAGTTTCCTATAATAAGCCAAACACAGTCTGCAAAAACTGCAAGTGGACGGAAAGAAGAAAACAAAAAACAACCCTGACAAAAAACAATATATTCTCATCTCTTGGCCTAAGTGTACAGAAGTTACATTGGGTGTCTTTTTGTTAACTTTGTCAAGGTACAGATCTGTTAAGTAGGGGGAATTGTACAAAGTGAAGCACACTTCAACCTTATCCCCATCAATGACTAGAACAGAGTTACGGAGCTAATTATTTTAAGTTTTTAACGTGTTAATTAATTTTTAACAAATAAACAGTTGCACTCTGAAAAGCTAAGGTATGCAAACAATGAATATAGAAATTTGGACTTGCATTACTGCTAAGGAAATACGTTTAAAAATCGAGACACTAAGGCAGGGGTCAGGAACCTTTTTGGCTGAGAGAGCCATGACCGCCACAGATTTTAAAATGTAATTCTGCGAGAGCCGTACAATATGGTTAAAACTAAATTCAAGTAAACGTGTGCATTTTTATGTAAGAACAACACTTTTAAAGTACAATAAGTCTCAATAATGATGAATTCCCTTGCAGCCTCCAATATGGTACCCCAATCATTTCCTTGCAGCGCCCAATATGCTACCCCCATCATCCCCTTGCAACTCCCAATATGGTATCCCCAGGTGGCTGCAATCTAGCCAGAAGCCAGGCTAGCTGCGGTCCAATCAGTTTCCTGCATGTGACTTCATGCGCCACCGATTGACCTGCAGTTGCTGGCCTCTAATTGGGCCGCAGCCGCCTGGCTTCTGATTGGCACAGCAGCAGTGACAGAGCGCGGCACCCAAACAGCATACAGTGGCGGCGGGAAGCAGCTGTTTGGCGGGTAAAACAGTTTTATATAGATTTGGCTGCGAGCCAGATGCGGCCATCAAAAGAGCCACATCTGGCTTGTGAGCCATAGGTTCCCGACCCCTGCACTAAGTGCATTAAAAAGGCCAGTTATATATGAGCCCAGCAGCCAGTGACAAGGCGTATCTCTTTGCTGGGTCCCTACCTAATGCCTCTATCCGGGTTTCATCACCAGTGATGTATGTCAAAATTCCTATATTAATGTTTGCATACATTAGCGTTTCAGAGTGCAGCTGTTTTTGTTATTAGAGTATATTTCGTGTTCTGTTTTTCACTTGTTTGTTAGGAAGTGCCAGCAGTTTTTTCAATTTCTTTATTCATTTTTAAACACAATCAACAAAGAATGATACTGACAAATGAGTTTGTTTCAGCAAAAGTAAATATAAAAATATGTGTGAGAATAATATCTCATCATAACGGTAGAAATAAGATATTAATGTCACATCGAGGAGATCGGGATCATGGTGCTAATTTTTTTTTTTTTTTTTTTTAACCATTAAAGTTTTTATTAGAAATTTTCAAACAGTAGTACATCAATAACATAAATCAGGTATCGAGTTCATGGTGCTAATTTGAAACATAAGTGGGAACCACACAGGTCCATCCACAACCGATAAAGAAATGATGGCCCATCTAATCAATAAACCATCAATGTATATTTCAGGAGACATTCCAAAAATGTTAATATTTGTAGCTTTGTAAGCGCTCAGATAAATGCTGCCTGAACCTGCAAATACAGACAGGACTGAAGGCTTTCAATGGTGTTAGGTAGTTTCCAGACTCTCTTTCCGGCAGTATACTCAAATATCAATAAAGGTTGGCTTACAGCACCTCATGGAAATAGGGCTATAACATTAGCCAAGGGTTGGGCGAATGACACATCCAATGAGTCATCAGATATGTCCAAACACCAAATAATGAAAAAGGACATTGGTGAATTTGCATGATAAAGATCTCTTGTGATCGAAACGTCGCAACTGGATGCAGAATAAATGTGATGCAAATTCACCAGCTTGTGAGGTGCTGTCTTTTTCATCATCTGGTCTTTTACCGGCAGGAGACATTGGAAAGATAGATATTTTTTTTCACAAAAGATCCTGTAAACTGCCAAAAAAAGTATAAGGACATTGACTGATAAGAACAGGGCTGTGGAGTCAGTAGCCCAAATATCCAACTCCTCAATTTCATTGAATCCAACTCCGACTCCAGCTCTATCAAAATGGACACTGACTCTGACTCCACAACCATGGCTGTGACGTCAGTAAGCCACACATTCAACTCCCGACTCCTCAATTTCCCTGAATCAGAATCCAACTCATCCAAAACAGACACAGACTCTTACTCCACATGCCTGATAAGTAGAGTGCCTATGGCTATATATTGCTAAAAAGAAGGAAACACAAGCGCAAATAGGTTCTTATCCTTTTTTTTTTTTTTTTGAAGTTCAATAAAATCAAGGTAATTGCCCACCTGGCCAGGTTGTGGGACCTACAACCAGTATATGCACACAATACAGCTGCCACTGGATCCACACTCCACGAGGTGCGTGGCGGTAAATACAAATCCAGGAAGGACAGTGCTCTTTGATCCATGCTAGCCGTACTTGACAAAGGACCACAATAGATCAGAGGGTAATGGCGCCTTTATTCAACACGTTTCTGAGTGTATCCCCGCTCCTTCATCAGAAGTAGCTTTCCTGATGGAGTGGGGAGACGCTCAGAAACATGTTGAATAAAGGCGTCATTACCCTCTGATCTATTGTGTTCCTTTGCCAAGTATGGCTAGCGTGGATCAAAGAGCACTGTCTTTCCTGGATTTGTATGGTTATATACTGGAATAGGATACATTGGGATATGATGCTCAATATATGAATTAATAGAGAGTTAACCCAAATCTTCCTCATTTATTGCAGCACTAGGTACATGTTCAGAGGATGCCCAACATCACTCAAGAGAACTCCCAACATCACCCAAGAGGATGCCTAACATCGCTCAAGAGAACTCCCAACATCGCCAAAGAGGATGCCTAACATCACTCAAGAGAACTCCCAACATCGCCAAAGAAGACGCCTAACATCACTCAAGAGAACTCCCAACATCGCCAAAGAGGACGCCTAACATCACTCAGGAGAACTCTCAACATCACTTAAGAGAACTCCCAACATCGCCAAAGAGGACGCCTAACATCACTCAAGAGAACTCCCAACATCGCCAAAGAGGACGCCTAACATCACTCAAGAGAACTCCCAACATCGCCAAAGAGGACGCCTAACATCACTCAAGAGAACTCCCAACATCGCCAAAGAGAACGCCTAACATCACTCAAGAGAACTCCCAACATCACCCGAGAGGACCCCTAACATCACTCAAGAAAACTCGCTACATCACCCAAGACGGTGCCCAACATCGCCATATGTGCTCCCAGAGTGTTAGCAATGCACTAGGGACAATTAAAGTCTATGATTATGTCTGCGACATCTTTCCTTCACTGCACTGAAAAAGTAACAGCAGTACATTAAAAAATCAATCACTCCCACCAAATGAATTAAACTGTAAAATTACACGATGACGTCTCTTTAACAACTATATATGGCGTTCATTAGAGCTAGTTATTGTCGAATTACATGAAAGCCTGGGCACTCGCAAACAATCCGCACAACACCATGCCGTAACGCTATCAATACAGTCAGGACTAAAAAAAAGAAAAGGCGAATTACAAGTTTAATGTTCCTCTTAGTCATGTTCTCGTTCAATCTCTCCAGCCGTATAATTATTTCATATATTTTTACCTAGCTATTATCAAACTCACCGCGGGTACCTGTAATTTTTGGCATTTTCTTATTTTACATTTACTTACTTTAAATCCAGCTAATGATAGCTCTCTGAACAGAGATTAAGGTTTACAAAAATAAGGAAAGAAGCAAAATATACACAGATTGTAATTTGTGCTCATTAGAGATGATTACATTGTGAGATACGCTGACGACTCTTTTCAGTGCAACATTTAACACAATGGATTATAAAGCTACTTCATGTTCTGCCTTCCGTGTATCAATGTACCACAACCAAACTTCAAGTTGCTATCTTAAAGAATTAAAAGCAACATCCAATATGTGTTAGAGTTTTGGGGAGAAACCGCAAAAGATTAATTTTAATGAGTAATCACTATTTTAATTTTTATTTCATAATGCAAAAGTACTAATGGAAATAAAAGTAACTTAGCAATATATCTCAACGGAGAAATCTGCTTCTTTCTCCTTTGTGGATTGATCTTTCACTTTTAATTCATGGGTAAAATCTGTGTTCCATAAAAGATTTTCCCATTAGTGAGATACGAGATGAAAGTTAGTGCTTATGGAGGAGGAGCAGCTAGAAGCCGACACAGACAATCTAATAAGCGCCTATGGAGGAGGAGGAGGAGCTAGAAGCAGACACAGACAGTCTATAAGGGCCTATGGAGGACAAGGGAGGAGCTAGAAGCAGACACAGAAGTCTATAAGACCCTATGGAGGACGAGGGAGGAGTTGGAAGCAGACACAGACAGTCTATAAGAGCCTATGGAAAACGAGGTAAGAGCTAGAAGCAGATACAGACAGTACATTTGGGGGAATCCATCATTAGATTACTGTAGGATTATTTTATGTGACTTTTTGGCTTTCCCACCACTTCATTATTAATTAGACTGTTATCCTGAGCTGTCTGGTTCTTGGGTACAGTAAGGACTGAAATAGGATTTGGGGTATTTATATGTCATTTAGGGTCTGTGTTACCTCCCCGCGGGCACTACAATGCCTGTAATGATTGGTGAGAATCTGTGTGAGGTCGTTCAAAAGGGAAGGAACATATTAAAAGGGAATGTCCACAAAATACATTTTTGCCCCCCATCCAAAGGGCTCAGACTGCCTCAAAAAAAATGGATATAGTAATATTCACTTGACAACCATTCTTCCCCCAAGATCCTGTTCTGATCCTCTACATGCGATTCCATTGATGGCTCTAAAAAAAGGCAGGAAGTGTTGTCTCAGCCAATCAGAGGCCACAGCAGGGACCTCCTCAGTCAGTGATTGGCTGAGCAGGCGTAGTCTGCCTTTTTCATTGTGTCAAGGACAGAACCAAAAAGTGGAGATCACTCCCAGGTCCCCCCTATTGGAAGAACGAGGGTCCGTAGAGCGGTAGTAACACTGTTCCTTCCACAAAGTTGAATAGATTTACACACACACATTCGCCTCCTCTCCAATCCTCTCCGATCCCGCCACCACCATGCATTGATTTGCCATGAAGGCCAAACGTGGGGATAACTTGGTAATGTTTACGTATGATCTTCTGATAATAATGCCATATTAATTGGGACAGGATGGGCGATAACGTCCTGATCAGGGGGCGCCCCACACTGGGCGGAAAATCGGGGAGGTTTTATCATGGATGGGGCACTTTAATCCTATTACAAGATGAAGCCAACAGTCAGATAACTGACCACCATTCAATCTCTATGGGGTGCTGGAAAATAATGAGAATAGTGCTCGGCACCCACATAGACAATGAATGGACCGGCGGTCGAGAATGAGCAGTGATTAAAAAAGTCCTCTGTTTTGCCAATCAGTCCTGGTGGTCAGGTTTGGATAAGAGAACTTGATTTCATTGGATAATCCCTTATAATGGATGTTGACACATTAATCAAATACTGTGATCCACTTATGAAACGATTTTATAGGCACATTTACCATCTTTGAGCTAGTACAGTATCAGGCAGTTATGATGACATCATAGACTCTGAATGACATCACAACTGATATAGAATGAGCAGAGATCTGCTCCAGAGACATCTTGTGCCACTTGGACCTCACAGCCGGAGGAGACGAGTCCAGGTAGGGAGAGCTCTACTATTACGGGTTATGGAAGCCAAAACCTCCTGCAATCAGCTGTTATTGCAGTAGGATGTCTCTGTCCCCTACAGGACACATGGGTATTACGACCCTTTTAGGGGAGAGGAGAAAGGGCAAGTGCTGGACAGCTACAGATTGTCTACAGATTGTCAGCTCCTATTCCCAGGTGTGGATGGGTCCCTGGGACAAGATCCTTTCTGTACAAAACTCTGGGGACTGTCAGACAGTATTGGGGACTGCAGGACAACTGGCAATATAGGGTCGGCCATATTGTGAAGGACTGGCAGATACCATGCATTGGGCTTATACATTGGCTCATACTGATAACTTCTGCTATTGATCAAAATAAGATTAATAAACCTGTATCTGCTGTCAGAACCGCCCAACATGGTCAGGACCAGTCGCCACTGCCAGGTGCTGAATCTTCCTTTGGCCTCATTATTTTCCCAATACAGCAGCGTTACATTTTCCAGCCAGTGATTCCCTCAAAAAATATTAATGAGCGTTTCTAAGATTCAGATGATTTTCCTCTATAGTTAATAATTCCATTTGGGAGGATCCATCATTACATTACTGTATAGTTACCAAATGTAGGATTATCTTATGTGACTTTTTGGGCTTTCCCACCAATTCATTATTAATTGCTCTGTTCATCCTGAGTTGTCGGGTTCTTGGATACAATGCCAGAACTACAGCGAGGACTGAAATAGGATTTGGGGTATTTATATGTCATTTAGGGTCTGTGATACCCCCGTGGGCACTACAATGCCTATCATGATTGGGTGAAAACCTGTATTTGGTCATTCAAAAGGAAGGAACATATTAAAAGGGAATGTCCATAAAATATATTTTTTGCACCCCATCCAAAGGGCTCAGACTGCCTTAAAAAAATGAAGGTAGCAACATTTGGATAGGAGATAACTTGATTTCACAGGACAACCCCTTATAACAGACTTTGATACATTATAAATATGTTTCCATAATGAACATATTTATAAACACATTCACCATCTTGGAGCTAGTACAGTATCAGGCAGTTATGATGACATCATAGACTCTGAATGACATCACAACTGATATAGAATGTGCAGAGATCTGCTCCGGAGGCATATTGTGCCACTTGGAAATGACAGCTGGAAGGAGATGAGTCTAGGTAGGGAGCACTCTACTATTAGGGGTGTTATAGCAGTAAAAACCTCCCGCAATCAGCTGTTATTACTGAGGGAAGTAGCTTTCCCTACAGGACACCTGGTATTACAGCCCCCTATATTAGGAGGGTGACTATGTAATAACGGTTTGTAGAGTCTGCTCTAATAACTTGAATGTACATATGTATGTATACCCACATATCTATATGTTATATAAACATATACAAACACACATACTGTGGGAGAGGACAACTCCATATGGCTCCATTTTTGGGTAGTTATGCCTGTTTCAAGGACAAATTATAGCATTTTGTAACAAATGTAGTTGTGAATGCTATTACTCTCTGTTGTCAGCTCATTTTTCCCTGTTGTTGGATCACCGGTTGGCCTGTGAGCTGTCAAAAATGGGCAGTATGGAGTCCTGAGTTTTCCTTTAGGACATAAGTCACTAAATAATATGGATAAAATAGAAAGGGCCCTTTAAATGTGTCCCATCATTATTAAATGAGGTGTTTTGCCTATTTATTAAATGAACTCTCCCTAGATCAATAAAGCAGGCGTGTCCATTCTGATGACATCTCAAGGCACATGACATCACCGACATTCCATGACATCACCGACATTCTGTGACATCACGATTAGAATAGAAAGGACAAAGTTCTGAAACTGAATCACTTTGATTTTAGGTCCTGACAGTACGAAGGTGACAAGTCTACGTGAGTATCTCTCCCCTCCAGGATACATGATGAACCATAGGACAGATGGTACAGCATCTACTGAGTTGATCGTCTTAAAGCCCAGCTCGACTACCCATCTGTCCTGAAGACCCAACATCTTTTGAGAGTTGAATGGAGGATATCATCTCTGAAAATAGGTTCCACCATTGATTTCATGGTGCTTTGCATGAGAAAGGGATACCATTACTCCATTCAATTAGCTGGATAGATAAGAATTAATGTATGTGTGTGTATGCTTTATTAAAGATGGAGTGAATGCTTCAGTTTAAGGCCATGTTCACATGTTGCATTGAACCATAGGATGATCACCTCAAAGATGACCGTCTGTTAGCGCAGCTCGACTACCCATCTCTGCTGAAGACCCAACAGCTTTTTTGAGAGATGGGTGGAGGACATCATCTTTGAAAATAGGGTCCCAGCTGCTGTTCTCCCTCAGTTTAGCGCCCTCGTATCAACGAGGTGATCGGAATTTACTGTGTTGGTGGGACGCAGGTCTGGACAGCTGTCGTCATCCTATTAACTATCTTTATTTATTTATTTATTTATACAGCACCATTGATTTCATGGTGCTTTGCATGAGAAAGGGATACCATTACTCCATTCAATTAGCTGGATAGATAAGAATTAATGTATGTGTGTGTATGCTTTATTAAAGATGGAGTGAATGCTTAAGTTTAAGGCCATGTTCACATGTTGCATTGAACCATAGGATGATCACCTCAAAGATGACCGTCTGTTAGCGCAGCTCGACTACCCATCTCTGCTGAAGACCCAACAGCTTTTTTGAGAGATGGGTGGAGGACATCATCTTTGAAAATAGGGTCCCAGCTGCTGTTCTCCCTCAGTTTAGTGCCCTCGTATCAACGAGGTGATCGGAATTTACTTTGTTGGTGGGACGCAGGTCTGGACAGCTGTCGTCATCCTATTAACTATCTTTATTATTTATTTATACAGCACCATTGATTTCATGGTGCTTTGCATGAGAAAGGGATACCATTACTCCATTCAATTAGCTGGATAGATAAGAATTAATGTATGTGTGTGTATGCTTTATTAAAGATGGAGTGAATGCTTAAGTTTAAGGCCATGTTCACATGTTGCATTGAACCATAGGATGATCACCTCAAAGATGACCGTCTGTTAGCGCAGCTCGACTACCCATCTCTGCTGAAGACCCAACAGCTTTTTTGAGAGATGGGTGGAGGACATCATCTTTGAAAATAGGGTCCCAGCTGCTGTTCTCCCTCAGTTTAGCGCCCTCGTATCAACGAGGTGATCGGAATTTACTTTGTTGGTGGGACGCAGGTCTGGACAGCTGTCGTCATCCTATTAATTATCTTTATTTATTTATTTATTTATACAGCACCATTGATTTCATGGTGCTTTGCATGAGAAAGGGATACCATTACTCCATTCAATTAGCTGGATAGATAAGAATTAATGTATGTGTGTGTATGCTTTATTAAAGATGGAGTGAATGCTTAAGTTTAAGGCCATGTTCACATGTTGCATTGAACCATAGGATGATCACCTCAAAGATGACCGTCTGTTAGCGCAGCTCGACTACCCATCTCTGCTGAAGACCCAACAGCTTTTTTGAGAGATGGGTGGAGGACATCATCTTTGAAAATAGGGTCCCAGCTGCTGTTCTCCCTCAGTTTAGCGCCCTCGTATCAACGAGGTGATTGGAATTTACTTTGTTGGTGGGACGCAGGTCTGGACAGCTGTCGTCATCCTATTAACTATCTTTATTTATTTATTTATACAGCACCATTGATTTCATGGTGCTTTGCATGAGAAAGGGATACCATTACTCCATTCAATTAGCTGGATAGATAAGAATTAATGTATGTGTGTGTATGCTTTATTAAAGATGGAGTGAATGCTTAAGTTTAAGGCCATGTTCACATGTTGCATTGAACCATAGGATGATCACCTCAAAGATGACCGTCTGTTAGCGCAGCTCGACTACCCATCTCTGCTGAAGACCCAACAGCTTTTTTGAGAGATGGGTGGAGGACATCATCTTTGAAAATAGGGTCCCAGCTGCTGTTCTCCCTCAGTTTAGCGCCCTCGTATCAACGAGGTGATCGGAATTTACTGTGTTGGTGGGACGCAGGTCTGGACAGCTGTTGTCATCCTATTAGCTATTTATCATTTATCATTACTATTATTATTGTTTAATTATATAGCACCATTGATTCCATGTGTTGTACATGAGAAAGGGATGCCATTACTCCATTCAATTAGCTGGATAAGAATGTATGTGTGTGTATGCTTTATTTAATATGAAGTGAATGCTTATTGTATATTAGTAAGAGCATCTATTGTCCTGGATTGTGAGCTCCTAGGGGCAGGATGCATGTCTTTTCCTTTCCAGGTCGGCTCTCCTGAGATAATAATTACACACAGATATACAGCAATAAGCAGCAGGTCACACGTGATCCAGGGAGATATCCGATCGCCAGAACTGGGGTCAGGAAGGAATTTTTTTCCCTCCCTGAGGTAGAACTCTCTGGGGGTTTTCTTCGCCTTCCTCTGGATCTTTGGGTCCGGTGGCTCATCATGTCCACAAAGTCTGCAGCAAGTTCTGTGGTCTCCATCAGACCCGAGAGTCACCGTGACCCTTAATTTATTGAAAGACCGGTAATATTTTCATTACAATGTTGCTTATTGCTATTCCAAAAAAAATAAAATAAAAAAAAATTAGAGATTATATATTGTGTTTTGTGTTTTATTTGTCTGCACTTCACCCTACACAGTGACAATCGCTCAAACCTCCAGAACTAGAACCAGACTTGATCTGGCATCTAATAAAGTGTCTTATCTATATATCATTGCTGCAGGGCCAGGTCTATAGGGGGTACCGTACACAGAGCGGGTCACATGACTCCAGCCATGATAATGTCACCTGTCCCGGGTCATTCTCGATGATGGGGGCACTCACATCGTATAGGTCCGGCCATGATAATGTCACCTGTCCTAAATCACATCACTATGGGGTTCAGTCTCTGTGATAGGGGCACTCACATTATACAGCTCCAGGCATGATAACGTCACCTGTCCCAAGTCACATCACTATGGGGGTCTGTCTTGGTGATGGGGGCACTCACATCGTATAGGTGCTATATAATACACTACTTGAAAGATGACTGAAGAGCAGGTCAGAGAGACGCAGAACACAGGAGGCTCAGAAAAAGGAAGAAAATTGCTAAAGAGGTGTGTCACAGGGGCAACAAGTAGCCACAGGACAAAACAGGGGGGTCAGGAATGATCACAATGGTGCATTCACTAAGATGAGCTATAGTAAGAAGAGGAGAAACGTGGGAGGATTTGTGCCAAATTCTGCACCTATTTATCAGGATAGGACAGGTATATGATTAACATAAATCGTGTATATGTCCTGGCCGATATCTCCCAGAGCAAAGTCACTGCCTGGTGCAGAAGTGAGCGGCGCTGGACAACCCCTATATGTGTAATAATGACCCACAGAGCAACCTCCATCAGAGATGTACACACATCTGTCCATCAGAGATGTACACACATCTGTCCATCAGAGATGTACACACATCTGTCCATCAGAGGAAATGTACACACATCTGTCCATCAGAGGAAATGTACGCACATCTGTTCATCAGGTTGGGGGTTGGGAGGATTTTCTCGATATATCCTACTCCTCATAGCACACTTGGATAAAAAGACTATTTACATTCGAGGAAGAAGGACAGAGTGGCAGGAACACAAAAAGAACCACTGGATCGGAACAGCCATATTTACATGATGTCAAACCAAAATTCAATTTATGGAAAGCGACAGGTTCTCTTTAATGGGATTTCTGATGGATGAGAACATCTCAATGGATTCTTCACATCACTAGTTTCCCGTATTATGACCAGCGATTAATGGGAGACATATAGAGATGGGACAGTCATGTGCCGTGTGCAGGGTCTCCACATAAAAAGGATACAAAAAGGGGATGGGGTCAGGGTTACCATAGACTTATGTACATGTTATGTTGCTGCAAAACCAGTCCTAAACCTCCTGTAAGTGGCAGCATTGGTGTCCGGGTGCTTTACCTGCACCCCCATTAGTAATTTGTGGTGATAGTTCGGGACATGAGTGGGACTGCAGGTTCTAGTGTCTTAGACCCTCTAGGGCGATAAAAACCACTGAATAGTTTGAAAATGGGCATCCACTACGGTTACTGGACACATGAAGTCCTCTACAGCCTTAGTCAGCTGTTTCTTATGGTACTCATACTCAATAGATAAAAGTCAGAAAGTCTTCAACACTAAACCTGACTTGAGGCCACCACCTCTTGGTTACCCAATGTCATTGCTTTTCTAGGGCTCTTCTCAGATATTCATTACATGAGAGCCCTAGAAAACCAAAGCTGCCCCTTTGGTGGTCATAACTGCAGCAGCCCAAGAGCCATAATCCATAAAGGGGGTCCCCTGGGGTGGTGAAGGATGTAGGATCCATTCACACCACATTCAGCCGTGCATTCAAATCTTTACACAAGGCTTCCAACTGAATCATGAAAAACTGGATTATGCTGGCTGAAATTATCAACACCCCCGAAAAAAAGGTTAATGGAGCCCAAAGATTCAAAGTTTGTTCAATTCAATGGCTTCGTCAAGGACATATCTGAATCACATTTTGGTGGGATTTAGATAGAACTCCCGGGGACACAAAGGTAGTGCAAGGATCAGACTTGCTGTGCAAATACCAGAGAACAGGTGTAATCCGGGGCCCGCCGGAGGCAAAGGGGCCGGGGCCAGCATCAGGAGAGGTGCTTCTAGTTAAGGTTCCCATACCATTTCTAGTCCTGATTCCCGAATAAGACCTGAAGGGTCCAGTTAATTGGAAGTGGGATAAGGTTTCAACGGTCTATCACTATTTTGGGACTCTCACTCGCACACTACAAGCTCTTTTATTAGTTAAGCCCCACCACAATAAATGCCAACATTATTATTAAAAACCTCATCATGGCGAGATACAGCTTGGGGTGCAGCTTTCCACCTTTGGCCACTACATGGCCCTTACAAGACAATCATGTGTTCACTGCATTATCGCTCAGAATATAAAAAGCTTTAGTACCGTGTTAGCCAGTTGAAAAAATGTTGATTGCTCTCAGCAGGAGAAACAAAATAATAAACTTGTAGTTGTGACCAGGGCCGGCGCCAGCACCCGGCATACCCGGGCAGATGCCGGGGCCCTGAAGCAATGAGAGGGCCCAAAGATGTGTGTGAGCGGAAGCAGAGGAGCCATGGTCACACACAGCTACACTCCCTCTCTCCTCTCCTGCTCTGCACTGATCTATGTGATGAGTACACAGCAGGAGAGCAAGCTAACTGGGAGCTAAAAGGAGGCTGAAGGATCTTTCAGTTCCAGTCATGTGACTGATCACATGACTGAAATCAAGGTCCTAGAAGAAACTGCTTAACCTCCCTGGCGTTACGAATAATTCTGGAATTTTATGCTAAAAGCGTTACATTTTTTTTTTAACAGCATTCACAGCCGCTTTGGAGCTGCGACGCTTTGCTGCCATGATAGCAAAATACGCAGTGAAGATGAGAAAAAGTCAGATCTCAGTGTATACAATGATATATCCGAGTCTGACAGGAAATCTCACTGAATTTCACTTTTTTTTTTTTTTTTTAACTTTCTTTATGTGTGTGTCACTTTAAGGCCGGCCTCCCATGAGCCTCTGCGGCTCAGAGAGACGGATCCCGGAAGCAACATGGCAGCCTCCATCGGGAAGGACACGGAGATGACAAGGGGACACCGCTAGACCACCAGGATGGGGTAAGAGGGGCTCAGATGTCAAAATAGGCACTTAGCCCGAGTCTCCCTCGGGGTAATCGCTTTGGGTACAACATTTTCAACCCGAGAGAGACTCGGGAAAACCGTTAGGGAGGTTAATATCTTAAGCCTCCGTGTAGCTCCCAGTGCTTCATCTCCTGCTCTACACGGATCAAGATCATCTGAATGTGGTAATATACAGTTGTGGCCAAAAGTATTGACACCTGTGCAATTTTGTCAGATAATACTCAGTTTCTTCCTGAAAATGATTGCAATCACAAATTCTTTGGTATTATTATCTTCATTTAATTTGTCTTCAATGAAAAAACACAAAAGAGAATGAAGCAAAAAGCAAAACATTGATCATTTCACACATAACTGCAACAATGGGCCGGACAAAAGTATTGGCACCCTCAGCCTAATACTTGGTTGCACAACCTTTAGCCAAAATAACTGTGATCAACCGCTTCCGGTAACCATTAATGAGTTTCTTAGTCCCTTTTCATTCAGATGCCAACGGATAGTACGGGTTGACACTGTTGTACCCTCGGACTGCAGGGCTGCTTGAACTTGTTTGGATGTTAGTCGAGGTTCTTTATCCACCATCCACACAATCTGGCGTTGAAATCTCTCGTCAATTTTTCTTTTCCGTCCACATCTGGGGAGGTTAGCCACAGTGCCATGGGCTTTAAACTTCTTGATGACAATGCGCACGGTAGACACAGGAACATTCTGGTCTTTGGAGATGGACTTGTAGCCTTGAGATTGCTCATGCTTCGTCACAATTTGGTTTCTCAAGTCCTCAGAGAGTTCTTTGGTCTTCTTTCTTTTCTCCATGCTCAATGTGGTACACACAAGGACACATCACAGAGGTTGAGTCAACTTTAATCCATGTAAACTGGCTGCAAGTGTGATTTAGTTATTGCCAACACCTGTTAGGTGCCACAGGTAAGTTACAGGTGCTGTTAATTACACAAATTAGAGAAGCATCACATGATTTTTCTAACAGTGCCAATACTTTTGTCCACCCCCATTTTTATGTTTGGTGTGGAATTATATCCAATTTGGCTTTAGGACAATTCTTTTTGTGTTTTTTCATTGGAGACAAATTAAATAAAGATAATAATACCAAATAATTTGTGATTGCAATCATTTTCAGGAAGAAACTGAGTATTATCTGACACAATTGCAGGGGTGTCAATACTTTTGGCCACAACTGTATGTGTGTGTGTGTGTGCATCTGTGTGTCTGATTATGTATGTGTCTCAGTGTGTATCTATATCTGTATGTGTGTGTGTGTGTGTGTGTGTGTGTGTTTGTGTGTGTGTATTTGTGTATATGTATGTGCATGTAGCAAAGCTGTGTGTGTTTGTATGTGCATGCATTGTACATATAGCAGAGCCGGGTTTGTAGTGTGCATGTAGCAGAGCCATATGTGTATCTGTATGTGTGTGTGCATGTAGCAGAGCTGCATGTGTCTGTATGTGCATTATTTAGGAACGTACCAATGCTGTGTGTATCTGTATGTTCATGTAGTAGAGCTGTGTGTGTATTATGTGTAGTGTGCATGTAGCAGAGCTGTGTGTCTACATGTGAGTTTAGCAGATCACATCTATGTGTATGGGCATGTAGCAGAGCTGTGTGTCATATATAAAATAGACTCTCTTGCCCGGGGCACACAAAAATCTGGAGCCGGCCCTGCACCCCAGCAGCAGCCTCTATATATACACCTCATCAGCAGCCTCCATAGAAATACAGCAGCAGCCTCTATATCCACCCCAGCAGCAGCCTCCATATACACCCCTTTAGCAGCCTCTATATAAACTCCAGCAGCAGCCTCTATATACACCCCAGCAGCAGCCTCCATAGAAATACAGTAGCAGCCTCCAGCACGCAGTAAAAAAAAAAAAAGATTATACTCACTTTACCATATATTTCTTGCACTTTCTTCTCTTCATCCTCTGCTACTTTTTCCCTCCTTTCTGCGTTCCCCTTGCTGGCCCTGCAGGCTGGGAGATGCTGCTGCTTCCTGCTTCACCTCCAGCGAGGTCCCGCCCACCTCTCTGCTCAGCTGCCTCCAGATTGAATGTGGGTGTTGCTGAGGGAGTGGTGCAGGCACGCCCCTTGGATACTTGGATACCCGACCGCATCCTTAGCAACGTGACAGGGACTGTCACAGAACCTGTGTTACAGAACAAATGGAGGGGAAAATAATTCGGCGTGATGGCACGATGTGTGTCGGCGGCGGGCCCCTGTGTCAGGTCCGAGCCTCGGCACTTGCCTGGGTATGCCGGGTGCTGACGCCGCCCCTGAGTCATTACCCCCAGTGATGGAGGCAATGTCACTGACCAGACCACTGGGGCGCCACATTAGCACACTGGATTACATGATATGGGAATCCTATGGAGTGCTGCATGACATGATATGCAGCCTATGGAGGGCGCATTACATGATATGGGAGCCCTATGAGGGGTGAATTACATGATATGGGAGCCCTATGGAGGGGTGAATTATATGATACAGGAGTCCTATGGAGGTGTGCACTGTATGAAATGGAGCCTTATGGAGGGGTGCATGTAGGATATGGAAGCCCATGGAGGGGTGCACTATATGATATGGAGCCCTATGGAGGGTGCAATGTATGATATGGAAGCCCTATGGAGGTTGCATTATATGATATGGAGCCTATGGAGGGGTGCATTATCGGATATGGAGCCCTATAATGGGTGCATTACATGATATAGAGGCCTATGGAGGGTGCATTGCGCACTTGAGTTCTATGGGGAGCCTTTATACTTATGGAGGGCTATTTGAGGGCCATTATACAGTGTGAAGGGGCCATAATGGCAGGCATGGCAGGACATACCAGGCTTGATTAATGCCTAGTATGTCCTGTCAGCCTCTGTGGTACTTTCATGCTCATGCCCAGCATGTCATGCCAGCCACTGTGGTAGTACATGCTGGGCATAATAGTACCACCAGTGGCTGGCAGGACATGCTATGTTCTAGTGTTATTCTGTGCCTGCTCATCTCTGTCAGCAGACATATTTGTCTGATGGAAAAGATGTAGCAGAGCTGAAGACAGAAGAGCTGTGGATTACGTCGGAGCGAGGATTTTTTTAACAAAAGATGGAGTCCCTAAATGTGTTTTGTGTGTTATTTTTATTAAAAAAAATTTTTCTCTGTGTTGTGGTTTTTTTCTGTTTACTAGAAATTCATGGTGGCTATGTCTAATTTGGCGTGACACCATGAATTTCTGGCTTAGTACCAGCTGATAATACAAAACTGGTACTAACCCCATTATTACCCAGCGTGCCATCTCCCACCAGGGCTGCTGGAAGAGCCGGATAACCATACACATTATAATGCTGCACTCAATCCTGTCTATGAAGGTGCATTTTGGAATTGGAAGAGCCGGATAAAGCGCCTGGAAATGGCCTACAATGAATGCGCCATTTCCAGGGGTGGCTGCAGGCTGCTGTTTTCAGCTTAGGGGGCCCAGAACGCTTGGGCCTTACTATGCTGAGAATCCCAGCCCCCAGCTGCCTGGTTTTACCTAGCTGGCGATCAAAATATGGTGGGAGCCCATTCATTTTTTTAAAATAATTAAAAAAAAACATTAGGCTTTCCTGTCTTTTGATCACAAGCCAAGGTAAAGCCCGACAGCTGGAGGTGGCAGCACGTAGCTGTCTGTTTTATCTGCGCTGAGAATCGAAAATTCTGCAGAGCGCTATGTCATTTTTTTTGTATTATTTATTTAGTTTCACACTTCTATATGTGTAACGGACCCAATAGCTAATCACAGACGCTGACACAGAGAATGGGCGTCTCTGATTGGCTGCTTGAGTAGTGCAGTGGTGAGACTAGTGCTCTTCTTGACCTACTCACTAGTAAAGGTGAGTTTAGGGAATTCACACAGGCGCACAGCGAGGAATTTGTAGGAGCGGGTCCCGGCTGCTGGAACGGCACATGCACAGGAACGTCAATGCCAGATTGCAGCTCTGCTGCCTGCATACAGTACAATCTTTAGCAGGGCGGGCTCTGGCGCTGACATTCCCGTGCATGTGCCGCTCCAGCAGCCGGGACCCGCTCCTACAAATTCCTTGCTGAGCGCCTGTGTGAATTGACACGCTGAGGCGCAGGCGAGGAGGGGAGACCTAAACAGCAAGAGGCAGAACAGAGAGGCAGGAGGCAGGAAGGACCCCGTGAGCAGCGAGGGCTGCAAAGTAAGATAAGTCCCTCCGGACCTCTTAACTCACAACTTTCAAAAGTGTTTTTTAATGGGTTACAGGGGAATAGAGACATTCCCTGAATGCTGCATACACATTGCATTCAGTTGTGCATTCACTTTGCAAAGCACCAGAGGGTGACAGGTTCTCTTTTAAAGGATGTCTCATAAAGACCCCTATTGAAGCACATGAATAGTATAGAATAGAGACCCCAACTTTTCAGGTGCCAAAATCTAGATCCGCTCACGGTTTGCAAGGTTATATCATCTCCTGGTTGTGGGATCCAACAATAGGACCTTCACTCTTCAAAATTATCACTGGGGCAGCTGAAAATAAAAAAAGCAGTTGTCCTGGGGTATAACCCCTTCACACTCTGAGTATTGTGATACCCAAGGTAAGCAAAACTTTAAAGGGTTGAAAATGAACCCTAACCATGTATGTGTCATCTCCTTTCCATCGTCAGATAGTATGCAGGATCCCAGAAGGCAGAGAGGACGCTCTATGAAGTTTTATACATTATGTCTTTGCAGTGTGAAAGCAAACCGGAGAACCCCAAGAAAACCCATGCAAATACAGGGAGAACATACAAACTCCTTGCAGATCTTGTCCTTGCTAGGATTTGAACCCAGGACCCCAGTGCCGCAGAGCAACAGTGCTAGCACGGAGCCACTGTGCTGCCCATACCATGACTGAAAACACCTCTAAATACAGTAAATAACACATGATCCACCATTCACAATAGGTGATATCACGCTCACCTCCTCCTGTACAATGACTGATAGCATCTCTATATACAGTAGATAACACAGGATCCACCATGCACAATAGGTGATGTCACAGCTCACCTTCTCCTCCTCCTGTACATTGACTGAAAAACCCTTTATTTATAGTAGTTTTCAAAATAATAGCTGTCCAATATGACTATTATGTCATATTGCTGTCCAATATGATTATTCACTGTTTTGGTATAAATTATATTACCACGTGTCAAACAATTTACCAGTTGGTGCTGTACATTCTTAGAAAACTGATGAAAGTAAAAATGTTCTTTTTGGGTCCATAGGCCACAGACAGTTCATCAGACAATCCCCAAACTCTAAATACAAGCCACCGTACACTCTGAAAACAGTGAAGTATTGGTGGTGAAGCATCATGATATGGGCATGTTCCTCTTACTATGGTGTTGGGACTATTTACCGCATACCAGGGATCATGGACAAGCTTGCATATATAAAAATGCTTGAAGAGGTCATGTTGCCTTATGTTGAAGAGGAAATGCCCTTGAAATGGGTGTTTTCACAATACAACGGCCCAGTAAACGAGCAAAATTTTGCTTCCAGTCCAACAAAATTGAGATTAAAGAGTGGCCAGCCCAATCCCCTGACACTTAATCCGATAGAACACTTGTGGGGTTAAAATCAAAAAGTCACTTTCGGAGGCAAAGTCAACAAATGGAAATAAATTGTGGGATGTAGTCAAAGCATCCTGGGCTGGAATAACAGTTCACAGGAGCCAGAGGTTGGTTGACTCTATGCTACATACAGTTGTGGCCAAAAGTATTGACACTCCTGCAATTCTGTCAGATAATGCTCAGTTTCTTCCAAGGAAATGATTGCAATCACAAATTCTTTGGTATTATTACGGTATCTTCATTTAATTTGTCTTCAATGAAAAAACACAAAAAGAATTGTCCTAAAGCCAAATTGGAGATAATTCCACACCAAACATAAAAAAGGGGGTGGACAAAAGTATTGGCACTGTTAGAAAAATCATGTGATGCTTCTCTAATTTGTGTAATTAACAGCACCTGTAACTTACCTGTGGCACCTAACAGGTGTTGGCAATAACTAAATCACACTTGTAGCCAGTTGACATGGATTAAAGTTGACTCAACCTCTGTCCTGTGTCCTTGTGTGTACCACATTGAGCATGGAGAAAAGAAAGAAGACCAAAGAACTGTCTGAGGACTTGAGAAATCAAATTGTGAGGAAGCATGAGCAATCTCAAGGCTACAAGTCCATCTCCAAAGACCTGAATGTTCCTGCGTCTACCGTGCGCAGTGTCATAAGAAGTTTAAAGCCCATGGCACTGTGGCTAACCTCCCTAGATGTGGACGGAAAAGAAAAATTGACGAGAGGTTTTGATGCAAGATTGTGCGGATGGTGGATAAAGAACCTCGACTAACATCCAAACAAGTTCAAGCTGCCCTGCAGTCCAAGGGAACAACAGTGTCAACCCGTACTATCCGTCGGCGTCTGAATGAAAAGGGACTGTATGGTAGAATACCCAGGAAGACCCCACTTCTTACCCCGAGACATAAAAAAAGCCAGGCTGGAGTTTGCAAAACTTACCTGAGAAAGCCTAAAACGTTTTGGAAGAATGTTCTCTGGTCAGATGAGACAAAAGTAGAGCTTTTTGGGCAAAGTCATCAACATAGAGTTTACAGGAGAAAAAAAGAGGCATTCAAAAGAAACAGGTCCCTACAGTCAAACATGGCGGAGGTTCCCTGATGTTTTGGGGTTGCTTTGCTGCCTCTGGCACTGGACTGCTTGACCGTGTGCATGGCATTATGAAGTCTGAAGACTATCAACAAATTTAGCAGCATAATGTAGGGCCCAGTGTGAGAAAGCTGGGTCTCCCTCAGAGGTCATGGGTCTTCCAGCAGGACAATGACCCAAAACACACTTCAAAAAGCACTAGAAAATGGTTTGAGAGAAAGCACTGGAGACTTCTAATGAGTCCAGACCTGAATCCCATAGAACATCGTGGACCCTTCAAATATCAAGGACCTGGAGCAGTTTGCCAAAGAAGAATGGTCTAAAATTCCAGCAGAGCATTGTAAGAAACTCATTGATGATTACCGGAAGCGGTTGATCGCAGTCATTTGCTTCATTCTATTTTGTGTTTTTTCATTTAAGACAAATTAAATGACGATAATAATACCAAAGAATTTGTGATTGCAATCATTTTCAGGAAGAAACTGAGTATTATCTGACAGAATTGCAGGAGTGTCAGTACCTTTGGCCACAACTGTAGATGTGAAGCAGTTAGAAAAAACTGTGGTTATACAACTAAATATTAGGTTAGTGATTCACAGGAATGTTAAATCCTAAAAAAAAGTCCTTTTTGAGTTTGGAAAGGCAAATGTACACACTGCTATTTTTTTTGAACAGCCCAATGTTCATTTTTTGTTATTTTCTTCAAAGTAGTTAAGAATTATATACATTTCTGTTCATGTTTAAGATTACAAAACAGTGTACAATGTTCCCAATGCATGGAAATAAAAACTATTAGAAAGATTTTGGGCTTAACTCATGTTTTTGAACACATTGCTAATATTTTGAACACAACTGTACAGTAGATAACACAGGATCCACCATTCACAATAGGTATGTCACAGCTCACCTCCTCCTGTACAATGACTGATAACACCTCTATATACAGTAGATAACACATGATCCACCATTCACAATATGGTGATGTCACAGCTCACCTCCTCCTGTACAATGACTGATAACACCTCTATATACAGTAGATAACACCGGATCCACCATTCACAATAGGTGATATCACAGCTCACCTCCTCCTGTACAATGACTGATACACCTCTATATACAGAAGATAACACAGGATCCACCATTCACAATAGGTGATGTCACAGCTCACCTCCTCCTGTACAATGACTGATAACACCTCTATATACAGTAGATAACACCGGATCCACCATTCACAATAGGTGATGTCACAGCTCACCTCCTCCTGTACAATGACTGATAACACCTCTATATACAGTAGATAACACAGGATCCACCATTCACAATAGGTGATGTCACAGCTCACCTCCTCCTGTACAATGACTGATAACACCTCTATATACAGAAGATAACACAGGATCCACCATTCACAATAGGTGATGTCACAGCTCACCTCCCCCTGTACAATGACTGATAACACATCTATATACAGTAGATAACACAGGATCCACCACTCACAATAGGTGATATCACAGTTCACCTCCTCCTCCTCCCTTCACAATGACTTTTGCCCATATTGGAGCATGCTCATTAAATACTACAATATAATTCATTAGGGTCACAGCCAGTCTATTGCTGGTAATATGCATACTACAAACAAGAAGCAATGGTCTAATATTTTGCTTAGCGGCTGTTGTGATAATTTTGCATTTTTTTTAAAATAAATAGTGACATGAAAAAAATAATATTTTTTTGAAACCATAAATTTTTATTAAACTACGGTAAATAAGTTTTCCAAGTGGATAAGTACAAAACATGACCTATTAATACAGCAACATTCCGCCACGTCACCTTAACAGTACAACAAATACAGGGTCTCTTCCAGCTAGTTACAACTCCAGCTCCCCGCAAAGCGGGCGGAGCCTGCACAAAAGGAGAAATAAGGTGGCGAAGCCAGTTCAATGGTCAAATACAGAGGTCAGTTTAACCGACCCATTCACAGGTGAGACAAGGTAATAACCTGAGAAGTTTCATAACAACATTAGTAAGGGCCCTTTCACATCAGCGGTTTTTTTCAAATCGCGGCAGATGCGGTGAAAAAACCGCATCTGCCGCGATTACCGCATACCGGTGCGGTCGCGGCGCGGTTGCGGTAAACGCCATACAAGGTATAGGCGGACTTGCGGCAGGTGCAGCAAGTGCGTTTTGGCACTTGCGGCAGGTGCGGCCGCGAAAAAAAACCGCGGCTGACAGCATTTTTTTTTCGCGCCCGCACCTGCCGCAAGTGCCAAAACCGCACTTGCCGCACCTGCCGCAAGTCCGCCTATACCTTGTATGGCGTTTACCGCAACCGTGCCGCAAGTGCAGCCGGTATGCGGTAATCGCGGCAGATGCGGTTTTTTCACCGCATCTGCCGTGATTTGAAAAAAACGCTGATGTGAAAGGGCCTTAACATATAAACAAAACAGACAAAAACAAGACAGGGGGGTAGGTCCATGGGGTAAAAGGGTATGGGGGAATCGTTTCGACCACTGTGTTATCGCTGAAAAAATGTATAGGTCAAGATTTGTGGCATAGTAGTCCCAAGGAGACCAGATTGCCAAGAATCTTTCCCCCGAGTCGTTAAGTAAAGCCGTGACATGTTCTATGCGTCTAACATCTAAGATTCTGTACCTGAGGTTTTGGAGTTAGGGCGCGCTCGACTGTTTCCAGTTCCGTGCTATCAGGCACCTGGCTGCCGTGAGGATGTGGATCATTAGTCTGGAGGACAGCTTATCCATACCAGGGGCCCCAGAGAAACACTAAGGGGTCTAAGTCAACATCAGCGTACAAAACCTTGTCTATTATAGATTTAACTTGTACCTAGAAAGGAATGATCTTTGGGCATGACCAGAAATATATGCAATGTGGACCCTAAATCCCTCCCACATCTCCAGCAAGTCGAAGATATGGTAGGGTCCATCCCATGAAGAAATTCAGGAGTGTGGTACCACAGCATCATAATTTTATAAATGTTCTCTTTGTATAAGGTGCACACCGAAGATTTAGCAGCAATTCTCCATATGGTCACCCAATCTCTAGTAGAGATCCCCCTTCACAGGGCGGATACCCATTTTGTTATGTATAGAAATGGTTTTTCCTGTCCCTCCCGTGAGTCAGAAAGTAATCTATAGATTGCCGATATCAGACCCCTGGTGTCCGTATTCCCCCTGCACAACTGTTCAAACTCCGTGGGAATAGAGACCCCCGCCTTACCAAACAAGGAATTAGCTAGGTCTCTGATTTGTAACTATTGGAAAAATTCCCTGTTAGAAAGGGAGAAATGTTGTTTAAGGAACTTAAAAGTATGCATCTCCATGGTCCTCCCATCAATAATATCAGCAAATCGGAATAATCCAGCTCTGAGCCAGGGATGCACCATGGGAGACTCCATACTTACTTGGGAGCAACGGCTGATAGAGAAAGGACACACGAGGGGAGCATGGCGACATGAAGGCAAATCTTCTAGTGCAGCTAATCCATAACTCACGCATAAACTGCATGGGACCCAATAGAGGAGAGGTAGGATTAAATTGAGCAGGTGACCACAGAAGGGAATTGGGATGCACAGGGCAATCCAGAGTTTCTCCACCTCATTCCATCTGCTGAAGTCCAGCAAGGAATTCTCCTCAGATGTGCTGCCCAGTAATATTTAAGCACATCTGGTACCGACAGCCCCCCTTTGAATTTATGGGTTAGCAAGACCTCCCTGGCCACTCTATGCCTCTTACGGTGTAAAATAAACCTAATAATAGCAGCCTGCAGGGATTTTAACTCAGAAAAAGGGACCGCGACTGGTAGGGTTTCAAAAGCATAAATTAGCTTAGGGAGTAGGGTCATCTTTACCGCCGCCATTCGACCCATCCATGATATGGGAAGCGATAGCCATTTTGTCAAGCACGCTCTCAATTGCGGAATAGGGGGGGGGGAATTGTGTTTGCATAATGTGTCATATGTGGATGTAATCTGCACTCGCAAGTACTTAACCGCATCCAACTTCTATCTGAATTTAAAATTCAGGTAGGTGATCCCAGACCTCGGGGGGAAGGGCATGGCTTCCATTTTGCTTGAGTTAATTTTGTAGCTGGAAAGGGCTCCATATATCTTTAAAGCCTCCATAAGGTTTGGGAGGGAAATATGGAGGTTAGTAAGAGTCAAGAGTACATCGTCCGCAAACAACGCATTCTTGAATGACTTGCTCCAAGTGTCACCCTCCGAGATATTGGGATCCCTCCGGATAGCTGGGCCAAAGGCTCAATACAAAGAGCAAATAAGAGGGGAGACAGAGGGCATCCTTGCCTGGTGCCGTTTGAAATAGTGAAAGGTTTAGATGTATAAAGGGGAGTTTAACTGATGCTGTAGATGGTTATATAGGAGGGCAGTCATGAAGCCACCAGAGACACCAAAGGCCCGCACTGTTCCAAAAAGGAAAGGCCAGGAGAGGTGATCAAAGGCCTTCTCCGCATCAAGACTCAAGACTAGCGTCTGCTGTTTCCTCCGATTCGAGACATCCACCAAGTCAATCACTCTACTAGTATTATCTCCCCCTGACGACAGGGGATGAAACCCACTTGATCTTTATGTATTATCAGTGGCAACCATCTATTAAGTCTGGTAGCCAGGAGCTTGGTGAATATCTTCAAATTGGAGTTTAGAAGAGCTATTTGGACGATAATTTGCACAGTCTAGGTGGTTCCTGGGTGGCTTCGGGAGGAGTATCAGATGGGAGTGAAGCATAGTAGGTGGGATTGGGACACCCTGCAATAAAGAGTTGAATAGTAAGGTCATGTGGGGAAGAAGTGTTTTAATAAAGGTTTTATAATAGAAGTAAGTTAAGCCGTCAGGGCCTGGTGACTTCCCTTGTGGCAGAGAGCCCAACACCTCCTCCATCTTGTCCATAGAAATTACACTGTTAAGGGCATCTATTGCCTCCCTGAGGCAAAGAGGGAAGCTCCAGAAGGGAACGATAGGCCTCAATAGCCTCTGGTCTCCGCAGGTTATTGCCCATCTGGTCTCGTAAATTATACAGTTTATTATAAAAACCATAGAAAATTTCAGCTATGGCCTCCGGGTGATAATGCGTGGTTCCCTCAGGGTCACGTAGTGCCTGGGGGCAGGAGGCTGCAGTGCGTTCTTCAGCTGACGTGTGGGGAGGAGGGTATGTGCCCTGTGCCATGCTCGTAGAATTTTTGCTTTGAGAAGGTTACATTTTCTCTGCGCCCTGAATTGCTAGGTCTTTTAATTGACAAAATAATATTTAACATAAAATCTGAAGTAAACAATTACATATTATGTCCGACTTATGATTATTCTAACTTTATACTTTTCATTTCACTTTTCAATTTCACACTGAAGTTCTATTTCCATTGACCTCTATGGAGTTGTATAAGGCAATGTGAATGCAGTCATAAACCACAACTGAAAAGTAACAATTATATCCAGAAATAATTTCCAACCAAACACCAGATGCAAAAATAGTAATTTCCACACACCGCAATTATACTGTCAGCCCCGGAGAACAGCCGGGAATACCTGCTTGTATCTGATAAATGAAACACAAGGAATCAGACAAGATCTGACAATGATGTACGGCCAGAAACTTTATCAGAGACCCCCGAAATAAGGAAGGGGAATAGTAAATGGGTGAAGGGCTGATCTGTCCAAATGTCCACATTACAATGTCATTTGAAGTTGTCTTTTTTTTTTTTTAATAAAGGACAAGATCAAACTTCTTAAAGGGAACCTGTCACCCCCTTTCGAGCATTTTAAACTGTGCCCACCAGCTTACACATCCTGCAAATGGGGTTCTAGTAACCCCTGTATGTGCCCAGACTGACCCCTCATACCTGAAATATGAACTTTATTGTGTCCAGAGCTGGCCTCCTACTGAGACCGGGAGGCTGCAGTTTAGTCAGCCCCCTTCACTCTACAGAAACTGCCCTCACAAAGTGACCAATGACCTTCTGACGGCAAAACATAATGGGACCACTCTCTGCTTATCCTTCTTGACTCTCTGCAGCCTTTGACACTGTGGACCACCATCTCCTACTCTCTATGCTGCACTCCATCGGCATCAATGACACGGCTCTCTCCTGGTTCTCTTCCTATCTTTCTGAGCTCTTTCAGTGTATCATTTGCTGGCTCCACTTCCTCCCCTCTTCCTCTCACTATTGGGGTCCCTCAGGGTTCAGTCCTTGGACTTCTTCTATTCTCTCTCTACACGGCCCCGATTGGACAGACCATCAGCAAATTTGGCTTCCAGTACCATCTCTAAAGCTGACAACACACAATTATACACTTCTTCCCCTGACCTTACCCCTGCGGTTTTACAGAACACAATGACTGTCTAGCTTCAGTTTCCAACATCATATCGGCCTCTATTTAAAACTCAACCTTTCCAAAACTGAACTTCTCTTGCTCCCACCCTCCACTAACCTCCCTAAATATGACATCTCTCTCTCAGTGTGCGGCACTAATGATAACGCCTAGGCAGCAGGCTTGCTGTCTGGGTGTTATGTTTGACACTGATCTTTCCTTCACCTCCCACACACTATCTCTCGTCCGCTCTTGTAGCTTACACCTGAAGAACATCTCTAGAGTCCGCCCCTTTCTCACCATGGAAACAACAAAAACCCTCACCGTGGCCCTAATCCATTCCCGCCTTGATTACTGCAATTCTCTATTAATTGGTCTCCCCTCTCTAAACTTTCCCCTCTCCAGTCCATCCTTAATGCATCAGCCAGGATCACCTATCTGGCCAATCGTTACTCAGATGCCTCCGCTCTGTGCCAGTCATTGCACTGACTGCCCGTACACTACAGGATCAAGTTCAAATTGCTTGATCTTACCCACAAAGCTATTCACAATGCAGCACTCCCCTACATCTCCTCCCTCATCTGTCTATCACCCCACCGTTCTCTGAGTTCTACAAATGACCTTCGACTAAAGGCCCAGTTACACACATAGATAATTGTCCAGAGATTGTTCACAGACCTCTGGTTGCAGTGAAATCATGGACACATTGTTCCATTTTGTGGCCGTGTACAAACGTAACAATGTGTCCATGATTTCACTGCAACCAGAGATCTGCGAACAATCTCTGCACAATTATCTGTGTGTGTGTAACTAGGCCTTAACATCTGCACTAATCCGATCCTCCAACTCTCGGCTCCAAGACTTTTCCTGAGCTGCACCAATTCTCTGGAATGCTCTACCCCAAGAAATCAGGACCATCCACAACTTGCATGGCTTCAGACGCTCCCTAAAAACACACCTTTTTGAGGCGACCTATCATGCTCCCTAACAAAATTCCTTTGTACTGTATATAGCCCATTCACTATCTGTCTCGACATAACTCTTCTTGAAACTCCACCAAACCCAAAAGCTCTACACAGATTGTCTGATGACCATTCATGTAACTTTATTTCTATCCCCCATTTCCTCAAGATGCCTGGACCATCAGTGTAATGAGCCCCTGCACTTTGTGTAACCCTTATCCCATTGTAGATTGTAAGCTCTTTTGAGCAGGGTCAGCTTTATTTTTGCTTTATCATTTGTATTGTATTTTTTACACTGATTCTAGGCTTATTGTATTGTTTCCTATTATTGTACTGTATTCTTTCTCTACTGGAATTACTGTATTGTATTGTGTATTTTTGGTTTATTAACCACTGTATTGTGAAGCACTGCGGAATATGCTGGCGCTATATAAATAAAGATTTATTATTATTATATTATTATTGATGGATGATGTCCTCGCCGCCCCTCCAGGCTGCTAAACCCACCCTTCACTTTTTAAAATTCCCGCCCCTCGTCTGGCCGACGCATTAGTAAGAGCCGCACTAGCGCCGGCACAGTGGAGCGGGAGTCCGCACTGCATTGAACAGGCCGATGTCTCATGAGGTAGGTTTGAGGAGTCGTAACATTTTGGTCCTGGAGCAGGAGGTATTTACAGTCTGTATCGGTCAACAGGTTCCTCACTACAAATAATTTGGTTTGATCTTCCGCTGATGACCTGCAGCATTTTTATGTGTATATATATTGGTTTTCTTATTTTATCTAATTCCCTTTAAATCCATAGGATGATATTGCAGGATAGTAGCTGCTTACAGTCCTCACCACGGAACGCTTACGGTGGAAAGTCGGTCGGCACTGTTGCTGGCACTGTGCCGCCTAGACTCATGAGCTGACACTATTAGCAGGACACAGTACTAAGTATGGGTATTAACTAAAATACAAAAATCCACAATATTTTCATGTTCAACTAATACTTGTATGTTTTGCAAAAAGGATATTGAGACATCAAGGCTGAGCAGAGCTGACAATTGGGCATGAACACGCAATGCATCATAATGAAGTCATCTATAGCGGAATCTGAAACAAATTGTGAACATGATATAAAGAAATAATCAGCAGGGACACAATGACTATCAGAGCTTTACTTTTAGGCTCTGTGCACATTGGATGTATTTATTTGTGCTGCGTTTGTCAGCTGCAGAAACAAAGCTGTGTAAAACAAAAACAGCACAAACGTTTGTTGCTGCATTTGTGCACATTACAAACGCAGCACAAATAAAGGAACACACAAAGACAGACAGACACACAGAGACAGACACTTTCTCACCCTCCCCGGTGAGCCCACAGTGATCCCTGGTGATGTCTTCCTCCCGGGCACCGTTAGGAGATGTGTGTATATTGATTCCAGGACCTTGGAAAGTCACATGGCCAGTCACATGGCGTGCAGGTCCTGTACTCACCTCGTGCAGCTTCTGCCAGTGCCTGGGAGTGAGATATCACCAGAGCTCACCGACAGGGAGGATGAGTATTGTAGTGTTTTTGTTTTTTGTGTTGCTTTTTTCAGGGGTTTATAATGGAGTCAATGGGGAAAATGCAGCCCAAAAACAGGCATGTTAATTGACAGGGACAGAATCAGATGATCCCAGGCTGTAATGTCTGTATACTCATATATTGTGATCCCCAGCTGTAATGTCTGTATACTCTTATATTCTGTGATCCCCGGCTGTAATGTCTGTATACTCTTATATCCTAAAAAAGTCCTGTTCACTGGGCACTGCTAAGTTAGGAGAAGTGCTTATTTTTTCATATGGGTATATGCGAGGTGGGGCATTGCTGGCCGCCTCTGGGTGCCCGCTATATATCACATCAATAATAGCATAAAAAGAAAAAAAGATAGCGGCACTCACCGGGCGTGTTTCAAAGGTGCTTTATTTGGGTAACCTCATTCCAGGGTCCCACTCAGGAGGGAGGGGGTGCAGAGACAGCAGAGATGACGGATCTCCGTTTCGGGGCTCCTACCCCTTCCACGGACCTCAATGTCTGGCATATGACGTCACTTCCGCCCTTATATAAGGGCCGGTCAAACGACATCATCGCCGCACCGTGTAATACAAAGTGCTTAATAAGTGACACATGATAAAAACAGGTATTAGTTTACAACAATGACAATGTGTGCGCTAGATCATTATAAAACTATATACATTGAGCATAAATGTGTTTCATTTCAGTTAGCATATATTATGTGCAGGTCAGTGCACTACCTTACTTGGTTTCCTCATGCTATCCATGCAGTTACCGTATTACTTCTAAATGATGCTCCTATACCAACATGTCTATAGTAAAAAGTCCTCTTTCACTTGTCTGGGAAAACTGCTTGAATAGCAATTGCTAATCCCGCAGTTTATCCCTGGACCTGAATGGAATTCAGTCCACTGGAATCACTATATTGTTCTCATGCATCACCAGTGTATGCCGGGTATGATTCCCAATCACTATATTTTAAATATTTTTTTACCCTTTACGTTTTTTGGATGATGTGTTCATAATATGGGAAAGTGATGAAAAAAATTTCGGATCTTTTGTTGATTTTCTGAATAGTGCCAACCAACACAATATGGTATTCACTTCTGTCTTTGGTGACCAATCCCTTGAGTTTTTGGATATGAAAATCCAGATTGAAAATAATAACATTGTAAGATCCCTGTATCGGAAACCAACCAGCTCTAATTCATTGCTGCACTTTAACAGTGCGCATCCTATACATACAAGGAACGCACTCCCGTATAGTCAAATGTTAAGAATTAAACGAATGAACAACAAAAAAGAAAATTTTGACAGACAATATCAACAATTAGAAAACAATTTGCGGGCAAGAGGTTACCCTGAAAATGTGTTAAAAGAAGCTGGTGACAGACTGAATGAAACGCAGTCTGATAGGACAAAGAAGATAGATTCCCGAAAAAACGAAACAGCTGGCAAGAGATTCATTTTTTCTTTTAAATATGGACCAATGTATAAAAAAATAACGAATGCAGTGAGAAAACATTGGCATATCCTAGAAAAAGACAGAGACTTGGGAGCAAAACATATAGGCCCCCCTCTGTTCGCATATAGAAGATGCCATAACTTGGGGGATTTGGTCATCAGGAACACAATTGAACCCAAAAAACAAAAAACATGGCTGGATAGCCATAGACCTGTTGGCAACATCCGGTGCAGAAACTGCAAATTCTGTTCAGCACATAGAACGGAAAACCCAGTAATAATAGGTGGAATTGAATGTAATGTACACTCATACATAAGCTGTAAATCGAAGTGGGTGGCATATGCGGTTTTCTGCACTTGCATGCGGTATTATATCGGAAAAACTGTGAGGGAACTGTACGTGAGATTCAGAGAGCACTACAAATCTGTAGAGTCAGGAGTGGGCTGCACAAGACTCATTCAACATGTACGGGAATACCACAACGGAAACGCTGATGTGCTGACATTCACAGGCTTAGAACGGGTGACTCCATCACGTCAGGGCGGTGACACCCATAAACAACTCCTGCAGCGCGAAAGCACATGGATCAATAATACAAAAGCTTGTGGACCAATGGGATTAAATGAACGAAATGATTTATTTCCTTTCCTTTAAAAAAATATAAAATAAAAAATTAAATAATATAATGTATAATCCCTATTAGGGTACCGATCCCTGTTGATCCTTGTATTTTGGTGCCTAAGCAGGAATTCAATACGGATTCTTGACATTTTCCAGTCAATAATCTGAGATATATATAAATATGGAAACCTTGACTGAGCCGGTGGATGAAAGCACGTAAAGGGTAAAAAAATATTTAAAATATAGTGATTGGGAATCATACCCGGCATACACTGGTGATGCATGAGAACAATATAGTGATTCCAGTGGACTGAATTCCATTCAGGTCCAGGGATAAACTGCGGGATTAGCAATTGCTATTCAAGCAGTTTTCCCAGACAAGTGAAAGAGGACTTTTTACTATAGACATGTTGGTATAGGAGCATCATTTAGAAGTAATACGGTAACTGCATGGATAGCATGAGGAAACCAAGTAAGGTAGTGCACTGACCTGCACATAATATATGCTAACTGAAATGAAACACATTTATGCTCAATGTATATAGTTTTATAATGATCTAGCGCACACATTGTCATTGTTGTAAACTAATACCTGTTTTTATCATGTGTCACTTATTAAGCACTTTGTATTACACGGTGCGGCGATGATGTCGTTTGACCGGCCCTTATATAAGGGCGGAAGTGACGTCATATGCCAGACATTGAGGTCCGTGGAAGGGGTAGGAGCCCCGAAACGGAGATCCGTCATCTCTGCTGTCTCTGCACCCCTCCCTCCTGAGTGGGACCCTGGAATGAGGTTACCCAAATAAAGCACCTTTGAAACACGCCCGGTGAGTGCCGCTATCTTTTTTCTTTTTATGCTATACTCTTATATCCTGTGATCCCTGGCTGTAATGTCTGTATACTCTTATATTCTGTGATCCCCGGGTGTAATGTCTGTATACTCTTATATTCTATGATCCTCGGCTGTAATGTCTGTATGCTCTTATATTCTGTGATCCCCGGCTGTAATGTCTGTATACTCTTATATTCTGTGATCCCCAGCTGTAATGTCTGTATACTCTTATATTCTGTGATCCCTGGCTGTGATGTCTGTCTACTGTTATATTCTGTGATCCCCAGCTGTAATGTCTGTATACTCTTATATTCTGTGATCCCCGGGTGTAATGTCTGTATACTCTTATATTCAGTGATCCCAGGCTGTAATGTCTGAATATGGTTATATTCTGTGATCCCCGACTGTAATGTCTGTATACCTCTTATATTCTGTGATCCCTGGCTGTAATGTCTGGATAATCGTATATTCTGTGATCCCCGAGTGTAAGGTCTGTATACTCTTATATTCTGTTATCCCCGGCTGTAATGTCTGTATACTATTATATTCTGTGATCCCCGAGTGTAAGGTCTGTATACTCTTATATTCTGTTATCCCCAGCTGTAATGTAGGTATACAGGGGCTGGCTGGCAGATCTTGCCCTAGGGGGCAGTCCTCTTCTTTCAGCCAGTGCCCAAGTGAGGGCCGGGGGAAAGGAGGGGGAAGGGGGAGGGGGGCTTGCTGTTGCTGGCCAAGTGAGGAGCAGGGGTGGTGTGGTGTGTGCTGTCGTGTAATGTCTGTATACACTTTTAAATTCTGTGATTCCTGGCTGTAATGTATGTATACCCTTATGTTCTGTAATGTCTGTATACTGTTATATTCTGTGGTCCCCAGCTGTAAGGTCTGTATACTCTTGTATTCTGTGATGCCCGGCTATAATGTTTGTATACTCTTATAGTCTGTGATCCCCAGCTGTAATGTCTGGATAATCTTATATTCTGTGATCCCCTGCTGTAATGTCTATATACTCTTATATTCTGTGATCCCCGGCTGTAATGTCTGTATACTGTTATATTCTGTGGTCCCCAGCTGTAATGCCTGTATTCTCTTATATTCTGTGATCCTAGGCTGTAATGTCTGTATATTCTGATATTCTGTGATCCCCGGCTGTAATGTCTGTATACTCTTATATTCTGTGATCCCCAGCTGTAATGTCTGTATGCTCTTATATTCTGTGATCCCCGGCTGTAATGTCTGTATAATCTTATATTCTGTGACCCTCGGCTGTAATGTCTGTATGCTCTTATATACTGTGATCCCAGGCTGTAATGTCTGTATAATCTTATATTCTGTGACCCTCGGCTGTAATGTCTGTATGCTCTTATATTCTGTGATCCCCGGCTGTAATGTCTGTATACTCTTATATTCTGTGATCACTGGCTGTAATGTCTGTATACTCTTATATTCTGTGATCCCTGGCTGTAAGGTCTGTATACTCTTATATCCTGTGATCCCGGCTGTAATGTCTGTATACTCTTATATTCTGTGATCCCTGGCTGTAATGTCTGTATACTCTTATATCCTGTGATCCCTGGCTGTAATGTCTGTATATTCTGATATTCTGTGATCCCCGGCTGTAATGTCTGTATACTCTTATATTCTGTGATCCCCGGCTGTAATGTCTGTATAATCTTATATTCTGTGACCCTCGGCTGTAATGTCTGTATGCTCTTATATTCTGTGATCTCTGGCTGTAATGTCTGTATACTCTTATATCCTGTGATCCCGGCTGTAATGTCTGTATACTCTTATATTCGGTGATCCCGGCTGTAATGTCTGTATACTCTTATATTCTGTGATCCCCGGCTGTAATGTCTGTATACTGTCTTACTTCCTCTCATTCCCAAGAGCTGTAGTATATTCGACCTACTCCTGCATGGTCTGACACATCCAGTACACACGGGCACATTTATAAGATAATCTCAGGTACATTTTTTTTAATAAATCCAGTTGAGGAATTTATTTTTATTCTAAGATCTATTAAATAAAAAGTACAATTGTTTGTGACACCCCCTTTAATGCCTCTATTTTAGTAATTGATGGCAGTAAACAAATCTTAAAAAATCTTAAATCTTATGAATGGGTTTATGGAATAGGAAAAACCCCAGAATGTTCCACATAGAACATGGAACTATCTCTATGAGAACTCCAAACAGAATTATAATCTGAGATTTTACATCTTTTTTTACCTATCGATTCATTCATGCTTGGCTCCAACCTCATGGTTTCTAAGAAGTGTTCCAAAATTTTCTCTGGATTCCCAGACATCACAGTGTATCTAGAAAACAGAGAATATTCAACTTTCAACTCATAAAAATGAGAACACAGATAAAATGAACGCAGAGTAGATAAAGGCCAAATGTTAAACGATCTTAGAGCCAAATTTATATTTAAGTTTCACAACCAGAGCTCCAGGGGCCACAGATGGCTCTAAAGGCCCCGTCACACCTGGCGACGGGGCTGGGATGGTGGCGGCGACTGGAGGGTGCGCGCACATTTTTGGCGCCCCACCAGCGTCGCCGTCCCCCATTTACATGGGGCGACATCTCCAGCCCCGCGTCAGCGGGCTGACAGGCGGCATCACCGCCGAGGTGTCTGAAAACCCCAGCGGCGATGCAGTACAATGGGAGCCTATGGCTCCCATCATCTGACAGGTCGCCGGCGGCCGGTTACATGGGGCGACCTGTGCACATCGCCCCAGATCGGCCGCACTGCTCTGAAACCAGACGACCTCCCGGCGGCGCCAACATCGCCCCTTTACATGAGGCAACGTAGGGGCGATGTCGCCGCCGATAGACCACGCCCCTACATCACCTATGTAATCGGCGGCGATGTCGCTCCGTGTGACAGAGCCTTAAGGGCTAAGCTGTTGGCAACCTCTGGTTATATTGCCCAGGAGTAATATCATGTATTATTTACCATCAGTACACATCACACCATCAATGTAATATTATTATTGACCACATGGTCCGACTGACACCACTGACACTTAGCTATTCAGTCAGCACAGTAACATGCAGATTCCATAGACATAATGTCACCAAATTGTTGACTTAACAGCGATCTTGCTTAGTGTGACGGGGACTTATAAGCCTCGTTTCACACTACGAATTTTTCAATTCCGATGGGTGTCCGATAAAAATCGGACTGCATCGGACTGATTTTGGCCCCCATGCAGCCCTATGGGCATTGGACCGAATCGGATGTGCACTAAATGGCATCCGATTTGGTCCGATCTGATTCTGTCTGATTTTTTTTATCGGTGCAAAAATCAGAGCATGCTCCGATTTTTGCACCGAAAATAAAATCGGACAAAATCGGATTGGACCAAATCGGATGTCATTTAGTGCACATCTGATTCGGTCAAATGTTTTTTGTCCTCGGACCCGATTTTACTGTACGGAGTATGCTCAGTACAGTAAAACTGCTCCTACTGGTTAAGCAGGGGTTAAAAAAAAAAAAAAAAAAAATGTATCCTCACCTGTCCCCGAGGCCCCCGCCGTCTCCCGCAGGCTCCCGGTGTTCTCCTGGTGTCTCCAGAGGTCGTCTTCTTCTGAACAGGACCTGCCGTGACGTCACAGTCACGTGACCATCGGTTACACCATGTTAACAGGCGATCACGTGATTGTGATATCACGGCAGGTCCTGTTAAGAAGAAGACGACCTCTGAAGACAACGGGGGGACACCAGGAGCCTGCGGGAGACGGCGGGGGCCTCGAGGACAGGTGAGCATACATTGTTTTTTTTTTTTTTTTGTCAGCCCGGAGGGAGCGATTTTGTGTCGGAATCGGATGCCTATTTGGAATCCGATTCCAGGCATTAGAAGGGAGCCGATGCTGTCCGATTTTATCGGACAGCATCGACTCCCTTAAAAATCGTAGTGTGAAGGTAGCCTTAGTTGTGAATTGAGAAAGAGTAAACTAAAAGAAATGTAACATAACATTTGTAATTTAGGTGGCTCTGTCACCAGATTTCACAGTACAAACTGCATACATTAATAAATAAGCCTTAATGAGACTGGTGTACTTACTTTGAAAATTCATGTCAGAATGGCTGTATGATACTGATACTAAAATGAGCATTTTAAAGCATAACATAGCTCATGAGTGTATTCAGTCTTTGCCCACCCAGCCTGACTGACAGCTGCAGCTTATAATGATCTGTGTGAGATCTCAGCAGGATGGAGGGACACTGAGGAGCTGCCAATGAGGCTAGGTGGGTGTGATAGAGTTATATTTTCACAAATGACTATTTAGACTTTCAAAGCCTATACACCAGGCTTATAAGGTCACATCGATTCAATAATGTATGCAGTTTGTGTTGTAAAATCTGGTAACAACTCTGCTTTAAGTAGGTTTTAAAAGCTGTTACAGCTTTAGTGAACAAAGACAATCAATAGTGTAATTAAATGTTGTACAGGTTTTTCACTCTACTTTCTATATTTATTCCTAACAGCTTTTAAAATCTCTGCTTGCTGTCATTCTATAGGAATCATCACCTTTAACCAGGGGTTACAATCTGTCCATGATCAGATGATGGCTATGCAGCTGCTCATCTCGTTACAAGTCACAGCTCTAATTCCTGTAACGAGCCATGCACCTAAGCAATCACCACAAGACAATGGACAGACTTTTAGGGCCTCTTTACACACACCAACTTCTGTGTCCAACTTCTGAACAGATCTCTGGTTGCAGTGAAATCATGGACACATTGTTCCATTGTACACAGCCACAAATGGAGCAATGTGTCCATGATTTCACTGCAACCAGAGATCTGTTCAGAAGTTGGACACAGAAGTTGGTCTGTGTAAAGCGGCCCTTATTCCCTGAAGGTAAACAATAATAACTCCTATTAACTTCTAAAGGAACAGGTGATTTTTTTCTTTTTGCGCATTCGTTATTTTCCTTCTTTCAAGTGCCATTAATGTATTCTTTGCAGAAGAAGAAAAAGGGTGATCCGCACATCCATTCAATTCATCAAACTTTATTCCAAGGGATTAAAAATAAAATATGCAGAATTACTGTGACGAGTTGGCCATGGACTAATGACTATCAGACCTTTCCAGCATGGATCGCTAGTTACATTGATTTTATTGTTCATAAGTTGAAGGGGAAGGCGATGTACCAGAGTGTCAATTCCAGCCTGTTTTCATAGACCGTAATGCAGTCAGGTCTACATTACTATTCAATGTCCTGCATCTGATGGGGGGAAGGTAGTGCATCTTTGCTCCTCTCTGCAGGCTTCCCCAATACACATCCTGCAGACAGAGCTAGAGACTGGGCTTCTTGAACAATAAGCCACATGTTAAGGTTAGACTGTTGGTGCTGTGAACTGGAAAAGAAAGAGGGCCTGTTGATAAGCCATGTCCTGAAACCCAGGGATGACAAAGTTGTTAATTATTAAAGCCCGGGAAAGCAGTGGAAGTGCTGAGTTGGCACCTAAACCTGTAGTAGGATGGTAATGGGAGCAGCGAAGCAGGCTTACAGCCAAAGATCCGTGACCATTTCCAGGAGAAGATCCATGACCGGTTCCAGGAAAGATCCATGACAAGTTCCAGGAAAGATCCATGACCGGTTTCAAGAGAAGATCCATGACCAGTTCCAGGAGAAAATCCATGACCAGTTCCAGGAGAAGATCCATGACCAGTTCCAGGAGAAGATCCATGACCAGTTCCAGGAGAAGATCCATGACCAGTTCCAGGAGAAGATCCATGACCAGTTCCAGGAGAAGATCCATGACCAGTTCCAGGAGAAGATCCATGACCAGTTCCAGGAGAAGATCCATGACCAGTTCCAGGAGAAGATCCATGACCAGTTTCAAGAGACAACCTGGTCATGACAGAGGACTGTGTTTGTGGGCCGTTGCTTCCTGTACAGACTTATGGTACTGTGGTGATGGGGCCGTGCTTCAGGGAGTGAAGGCGGTCAGCGCACTGAGTCAGTGAAGTTATCTGCCAACTTGGACTTACAGCCTAGCGGACAGTGTTGTCAACCCGTTAGGGCCTGTGTACTATTTTGTGTTATTTAGATAGTTGAAGACAGTGAGGGGTAGAGAGACACTGACGCTCAGCGGGCTTGGGAATCAGGAACAAGATATCTTTAATGGTGACTGTTATTTAATGATTGGAGTAGAGTAATAGTGTTTAAATTGTATTGAGTTTAAATCTTGCATCAAGAATATTCATTCCAGTGGAGGTACTTTCCAATTACGTTAAAGTACTCTTTTTATTACTACGAAAAATTTAAATAAAGGTTTAAATGGTTGCAACAGATCCAGTAGTTACAAAATAGTCCCTTGGGCCATAGTCTGCCCCATAACTAAGCCAATTTTGCAACTACTGGATCTGTGGTAACCATTTAAACGTTTAATGAATTTTTTCGCATTAACAAAAAAGTTTTTTAACTGGTTGGAAAGTATCTCCGCTGGATTGAATATTCTTGATGCATGCTTCTGACAGAGGGTGAGCCTCCACCTTATCCGGGTGGACACTTACTACAGAGACTAACAAGATCCAGACTACACGTTGCTGGGTAAGCTGACTACAACTTTATTTTTCTGTTTTTGTGTTTAAATCTTGCATACTTTTATTGTTATATTTTTTATTGTATCATAATCAGTTTTATTGCCACCAACTGTGCTATTCCCTGACCTCGTGCCAAAGGGCACCTTTTCCTTATTTGTAAGGCTGATTTCACATAGCGTTATTTTTCCTATCCGTAGGATCCTACTTTTTGAAGGACGCCACGGACAGGAAAGGACATCATCGGAGGTGACCTATTCGGAGTCCGGGTCTGTGATTTTCATGGGTTCAGACACAGAAAGAGCTGTGTGGGGCATTTTCACTTCCGCAATGTATATACATACATTGTGGAAGTGAAATTTAAGTAAAGCAGGTGTTAAAAATAAGAAATCTCTATTCCCACCTTTCCAGCGATCCCCCGACGTCGGCATCTAGCTCCCAATGGTTACAAGACCTAGCTGGGTGGGGCTACCCAATCAGCGTCATCAGTCACATGACTGGTTACCGCGGTAACCAGTCATGTGACCTGATCAGCTGATCGGGTTGCCAAACAATGGCAGGTCCTGTAACCATCGAAGATAGATGCTGCACATCGGGGGATTGCTGGAAAGGTGAGAATAGAGATTTCTTATTTTTAACACCTGCTTTACTTAAATTTCACTTCCACAATGTATGTGATACAGTGCGGAAGTGAAATTAGACGGCACACAGCAGTTTTAGTGTACTGAGCATGCTCAGCTGAGCATGATCACCTGTTTCCTCGGACCCGTGCTCATAGGACCCCATATTAACTGGCGCGGATCCTGTCGGATTTGATTGTGTCCGATTTTGTCCACTGTGCCCAAAATCGGAGCAGTCTCCGATTTTGGGCACAGCAGAAAATCAGACACAATTGGATTTGACACAAATCGGATGCCATTAAGGGAAAATCCGATGAGATCTGTCACCCATAGGGATACATTTACTTTGAAAATTGGTGTTTAATACTTATTTCAGCCGCTGTATACGGCAGCCTGTATTTTTTCTATGGCAGAACAGGTATAACCTTGGGTAAAAAAAAGCATTGTGGATATGTAATATCTTAAAGAAAAGCGCACAGCAGTCAGGATTGAGCTCCTCATCACCTATTATACAACTGTAGTTACCGTAACTTTCAAGGTTTTGTCCGGCAGTCAAATTTTCATTAAAAAACCTTGTGGAACATATAATAGCCATATGGCGATACAATACATACTTATAAGGTGACTGAGTAACTTGAGCAGAGGCTTGTTGACCAGATGGGATCTTCTCCAACACCAAGACATCCTGATCATGTTCCTTCAACCTTACTGTATTCGCTTCAACATCCTAAAAATCACACAAAATATATATTGTCAAAACTACTTATTAGACAAAAGAATTAGTACAGGCTTTCCGGCACCACAGAAAATGTATTCTGTCCAATGTCCTAGCCCTGTATAAATCCTCTGGCCAGGGCAGACTGGCTTTTTGACCCCTGGTTGGCACTTGGCACACAAACCCCTTACAACTTCTCATTCCCCAGCTACCCCTTATATAAGTAATTTGACAACACGGGAGCTTTACCCAACATTAAGAAATACTTCAACTTCTTGATTTTAATACATTTCCATTCTCTTTCCAAGTGTCTAAGTATATATTAATTTTCTTGTGTTTTCACCATTGCGGAGTTTAGCTTTACTTCATGGTCTATTTTCCCATTACAGTTATAGTATATGGTCTGGGGGAACAGCTACTCTCCCTGTGGAGAGTATTCTGCCAGCCGGCAGTGAGGAGACTTAAAGCCGCAATGCTCCTCTGGGAAATTGCATATGCAAATTGCCACTTCAGTGAGGAAGTGAAAAACTGTAATGCCATCTAATAAAGGGAGCAATCCTAAAAATCATAATTGACTCTTTAAGACTTTTAAGATTTCTACCTTATTAGGTGGCATTACTTTGTCTACTTCCTCACTGAAGTGACATTTTGCATATTTCCCAGAGGAGCATTGCGGCTTTAAGCCTCCTCACTGCCGGCTGGCAGAATACTCTCCGCAAGGAGAATAGCTGTTCCCCAGACCTTGTCTTAGCCCCTCATACAGCCAGATCAGAATTCCCACACACTGCATTGATGAGGGTCCATCACCCCGAAACGCAGCGTCTGCAGTTTGAGGTTCTGATCTGGCACAAATCTTAAGCCATATTAAAAGGCTTGTTAAAGAGTCAATTATGACTTTTAGGATTGCTACCTTTATTAGGTGGCATTAGAGTTTGTCTACTTCCTCACTGAAGTGACAATTTGCATAGTTATAGTATACGACCCAGTATGATATTCTTTTTTCTTATCTTTAATATAAATACACCAGTAAAAGCAAACACTCGGGAGTGGATATTGTTTTTGGAGCCAAAACAATAAAATTCTAATTCATTGATGGTCAGCTAAAATATTCATGCTTGACTTCAAGATTATCTCCACAGAAAATCTTGGCCCTGACTCTTGCAAGGCAACAAGGGGAAAATGGAATAATCCAGCACATCCAGATGTATTAAAAAAAGATTTCTACTTTATTGAGACATCTTTAAAAAGGTAACATAGTGGTCTACAAGATCTTAAAGTAGTCTGTCTGACGCGTTTAATGTGAGCAGAGCCTAAAGAACGCCATACACATTGGATAAAAGTCATCTGATTTTGGTGTGATCGGCTGCTCATGTGCATGGCCAAACTATTCCCTTATAAGGGAGAAAGAGAAGGATCCGGCAGTTGGAATTTCAATGGCCGATCTTTTTGGTCGGTCAGGAGAGTAGATGTTGCCAGAAGTGTCTCTAAAGGCCCAGTTACCCACACAGATAATTGTGCAGAGATTGTTGGCAGATCTCTGGCTGCAGTGAAATCATGGACACATTGCTGCATTTGTTCACGGCAACAACATGGAACAATGTGTCCATGATTTCACTGCAACCAGAGATCTGCGAACAATCTCTGCACAATTATCTGTGTGTGTGACGGTAACCTAAAGGTGCCGTCACACGTATCAATTTGAAGAACGATATTGTTAGCAATCACATGCACGTGCGATCGCTAACAATATCGTTCAGATCGCTGGTGAGCTGTCACACAAGCAGACTCACCAGCGATCAATGGCCCAGAGACATCGTGGAAACGATTTAAATATCGTTTCCACGATGTCTTGCTCCCGCTGCCAGGCTGTGGTAAGCGGGAGCAGGCTGGTCTCCAAGGTAAACTGCGGTATCTAGGCAGCGCACGCTGCCTAGCTACCCGATGTATACCTTGATTACCAGCCTACTCTGCTCACCGGCTGGTATCCAAGGTACACAGCGGGTAACTAGGATCTCTAGTTACTCGCTGTGTACCTTGGATACCAGCCGGTGAGCTGAGATGGCTGGTAACCAAGGTATACATAGAGTATCTAGGCAGCTCACGCTGCCTAGTTACCCGCAGTTTACCTTGGATACCAGCTCCCAGCGCTTGCAGAGAGGCGCTGGGAGCTGGCTTATTGGTCGTCTCCCGGTGTCACACGCAGCGATGCTGTGTGTCCACCGGGCGACCATCGATTCATTTGAGGACAGGACCTCAATTCAAACAATGAACGATCAGCCGACTGATCGTTCATAGTTTGTAGTGTCACACGCAACGATGTTGTTTCGACATCGTTCAAGCGTCACAAAACACATGACTTTTGAACGATATCGTTACGTGTGACGGTACCTTTAGGAACACATTAACCCTTGGCTGAGCTGTGTGACACGGTGTATGGGGGAGTCGGTAGAGATATGTATGGACAAATGATTGATCATTCAACTGCTATATAATGTATATGGGCAGACTAACCCCTTCACAGTAGGTACGTCCTTGGTTGCCTCCCTCCTTTTGATGTGAGCTCACATGCCACACGTGTCAGATGATCTGATCAGCTGACATGTGCTCCTAAAAGATGTGGGTGGATCACTACTGTTAATCCCTTAGATCGTGCTGTCAACCACTGACAGCATATCTAAAGTACCAAAGTGGGGATCACGCTATTCCCCGATGCTACTGGCGACCTTGTGATGCGATCACGGGGCGTCGATATGTTGCCATGAAATCAAGGTCAGATGAGGAACCTCTGATGCTATCATGACTCACTCCCTGTGTATACCCTTACAAGCGCCTGCCTCCACAGGAGGTGATAATTTCTGCACTGCACAGCAAAGGATCAGCACAGCAGGAGCGATTGGATACTGCAGTGTTGAGGCGCCCTAAGGGGTCAAGTAAAACAAAGTAAATGTGAAAAAAAAAAGGTTTTAAAAATATTGAAAAAAAATAAATAAAAGTTCAAATCACGCCCTTTTGCCCCAATAAAAATAAAATGAATTTAAAAAAAATACACATTTGGTATCACTGCATTCAGAAAAGATCAATCAATCAAAATATAAAAATCATTTAATCTTATCAGTAAACTGTGTAATAAAAAAACAAACTTCAAACACCAAAATTACTTTTTTTTTTTGGTTGCAGCAACGTTGCAATAAAATGCAATTACGGGTGATCAAAACAGCGTATCTACCCAAAAATGGTATCATTAGAAACGTCAGCTCAAGACGCAAAACATAAGCCGTCACATAACCCCAAATCCCAAAAAATGAGAAAAATGAGGTCACAGAAAATGGCATCAAAACTGAAATTCTTTTTTTTTTTTATAAACCTCACAATTTTTTTTCTCCACCTAGATAACAGTAAAAGTATACATGTCTGGGGGCGTGGCCTGGAAGGAGATGTGAGCGGTCGCACTCCCTGGAGCTCCCGCTGAGTGCCCGCAATTAATCCTGCCTAATACCCTGTGGAGAGGTCCCTGACCCCCTGGAACTGTGCCCGGAGGTCCCCGGAGTGTAGCACAGCAGCGGGAACCGTTCAGACTCGCTGATATGACCCGCCGCCGGCAGCGAGACGCGGGCGCGGGAGACGCTGCGGGCCTCCAAGATGGCGCCGACAAGAGAGAGGAGGCGGAGAAGGCTAATGCCGCTTGCCAGCGGCGCATGGCGGCTGCAGAGAAGCTCGCACAGTTTGCGAGGAAAGAGGAGAGCTGTGCTGGAGGGACAGAAGATGGAGGTGAGGAGGCTGGGGAGGAGAATGAATCCCCCATGACTGAGGGAGAAGAGGAGGAAGTGGAGGGGCCAACACAGGAGAAAGGTGCTGGAGAAGCCGGGCAGACACAGGCAGAGGACAGTATGCAGGCAGAGCCCACATTGAGAGATGTGTTTGCTGTGGTGTCCTACTGCAAGGATGCTCTAAAGACACTGACACAGCAGGTCCTAGGAGTGCAGGGAGAGATATCCACAATTAAGAAAGATCTAAAAAAAGTGGACACTAGGACCGGTGCAGTGGAGGAAAGAGTGAGCACAGCAGAGGATCATATCACTAAAATGCAGAGGATGGAGAAAAAATATATCCAACAAATGTCTGAGCTAGCTGCAAAAACGGACGATCTGGAGAACCGCTCCAGACGAAACAATCTGAGAATAGTGGGCATTCCAGAGAAGTCTGAGGGGAGAAACCCCACTGAGTTCATTGAAAACTGGCTCAGGGAGAAATTTGGCTCTGAAACTCTGACGAGACTGTTTGCTGTGGAAAGAGCGCATCGGGTCCCTATGCAGCCTCAGCCTCCTGGAAAGGGACCACGTACAATCCTAGCAAAGATCCTTAACTACAGGGACAGGGATATCATCCTGCAGAAGGCCAGAGACATGGAGGAGCTTACAATTAATGGTCACAGGATCGCCATATATCCTGATTACTCAGTGGTGGTACAGAAGCAAAGAATGAAATTCTCCACTGTAAAGAAACGTTTGAGAGAGTTGAACGTAAAATATTCTATGATCTTCCCAGCAAAACTGCGAGTGTCTGCATTGGAAAAAGTATTCTTTTTTGTAGATGCTGAGGAAGCCTCGCAATGGCTGGATATTAATGCAAGACGTATCAAGGAAGCTGGAGAATGTGCGTGAACTCTGGGAATCCTGGATGTGACTTTGAGACGGTGGTGACACCACAGATGGACGTCCGGTAACTGACCCTGCATCGGTGTTTTTGTTTTGTCGCTGTTTTTTCTGGAGGACAGACGGCCAGCAGGGGGGTGATAGATCTGTTGACTTTCTTTGTTCCTCTTTTTTTTCCTTTTTCTTTCTGAATGTTATTTTTATGCGCTCCTGACCTTATTGAACAAACGGAGTGATCAACATGGAGAGAGGGATGATATCAGAGGAATGGGGAGATGGGGGTATGATGGGAATGAATAAATATTGTTGTTTTAATACTATACAGTTTAAAGGTAATAGATGTTACCAGAATATTTAAATTTAACGGTAAATAGGTTAGTAACGGTATTAAGCGGGCACGGGCGGGAGGGGGAGGGATACACCAAACATGGTGTGGAATGGGTATTGTCTATACTTATTGCAAGAGGGGAGAAGGCAGGTATTTGGTTCTTTGGTTGTAACGGGTCCAAGGTTCAGAGACCCCACTCTCGACGAGAGTACTACACAGACGATAGAGGGGAGGACGGGGGGTGGGAAGGGAAAGAGGAGGGGAAATGGGAGGAGGGGGGAAGACGGCTAAGCATAGGGACAGCGGCAAACCGACTACAAAATATCTTGGTTGATGGGGGAACGGAATAACATTATTTGCTGGAATGTACGAGGGCTCTCGGACAAGTCAAAAAGAGCAGCGGTCATTCAGTACGTGCTAGACCGTAAGCCATCAGTGATATGCCTTCTGGAAACACATTTAACAACTGATACAGTAGATGTTCTTACTAAAAAATGGGCGCAGAAGACGTACCATTCCACTTTTTCTTCCTACGCTAGGGGAGTTTCAATATTAATACATAACTCGGCACAATATGAAGAGATAGAAGTTGAATTAGATACTGATGGACAATATGTGATGGTGGTTTGTAGATTGTCCGGACAATTAATGTGTATCGTGGCAATTTATATTCCTCCGCCATATTCCAGTACTAAATTAAGGAAGATCAGAGAGATGGCGGAAAGGAAGGGGGCAATGCCGTTTCTGTTGATAGGAGACTTCAATAACGTAATAGACACACAGTGGGACAGAAGCGCCACATCTGGAGGGGTTAGTAGGAACACTCTGACTCCATTTGGCGCACTGATACAAGAAATGGGGCTGACGGATCTTTGGAGGGTCAGAAATGTAGAGGAGAGATGTTTCTCTTGTTTTTCGACATCATACGACACACTTTCCCGTATTGATATGGCCCTGGGAAATAGTCTATTGGATGGGCTGGTAGGGGAGGTGAAATATCTGGCCAGAGTTGTTTCGGATCATAGCCCGATTCTGGTTTCCATTAGACGACCGGGTTCACTGGGGAATGTGGTTAGAGAATGGAAAATACACCCTGTGTGGCTGCGCACTATTGATATGGCAAAAATTGGAAGGGAAATAGAGGAATTTTATAATTTAAATGAGGGAAGTGCGGACCCACTGATAGTTTGGGAGACCATGAAAGCATACCTAAGAGGGATTCTGTTTCGGGATATCTGTCGGTGTAAATCACAGAATAAACAGAAGGAAAAAGATAGTATACAGAAATTGGAGAGAGCAGAGATGGAGGTGGCAAAGCAGAGTGACATACATAATAAGAAAATACTACGAGAAGCACAAAAGGAGGTGAATAGAGTTCTTGTGGAAAGGGCAGATAGGAAAATGGCATTCCAGAAACTGAGATTCTTTGAAGAAGGGGAGAAGGTGGGTCATTTACTATCCATCATAGCGGCAGCGCAGAGGGGGAACCAGTTTGTCCATTGTTTAGTGGGAGAGGGGGGAGAACGAACAACAAATACAGAGAACATTATGGAGATCTTTGTGAAGTTTTATGGGGATCTATATATGTCACAAGAAGGATTAGATGAAAGAGAGGTGGGGGCATTTTTGGCAGCGGCATCGTTACCCACTCTATCAACGGAGGATAGGGACTCTTTGGAGGCACCTATAACAGTAGATGAAATAGGGGAGGCACTGCATGGCATGGCCAATGAAAAAGCCCCGGGATCTGATGGACTCCCGGCAGAAGTCTATAAGAGACTAGAAGAAATTCTTTTACCCAGATTACTGGAGGTCTATGTGGAGGCTAAGAAACAGGGGGTACTACCAACATCCATGAGGGAGGCGACTATAGTTGTGATCCCTAAGGAAGGTAAAGACCTTGCGAGCCCAGAATCATACCGACCTATCTCATTGCTGACGGCAGATGTGAAAATTCTGGCAAAAGTACTGTCAAACCGTCTAACGAAGGTGATATCAACCTTAATACACCCAGATCAGGCCGGCTTTATGCCTAATAGATCCACTGCGACTAACTTAAGAAGATTATTTCTGAATTTACAGCTGCCGTCGGACAATATGGGTAGAAGAGCGATTGCGTCGCTTGACGCTCGCAAGGCCTTTGACAGTGTGGAGTGGAGGTACCTGTGGAAGGTGCTACAGTATATGGGATTTGGTCCGCAATTTACGTCATGGATAAAACTCTTGTATGCCCAACCTACTGCCAAAATTAGAGTCAATGGGGCTGTCTCTAAAAAGATAGACCTACAGAGAGGCACCAGACAAGGATGCCCGCTGTCGCCCCTGCTGTTTGCCATCGCGGTGGAGCCACTAGCTGCTACCATAAGAAACTCTAGTGACATCAAGGGATTTAAATACGGGGAAAATGAGGAAAAAGTCGCGTTATACGCGGATGACATTCTGCTCTTTCTGGAGGATAGTGGGGCATCATTGAGCCATGCCATGAGGACCATCGAGGGTTTTGGGGTGCTTTCGGGACTTAAAATTAATTGGACTAAGTCAAGTTTATTTAAGGTAGACAAAGAAGAGACAGAGACAGTAGAGGAAGTGGAATCGGGAGGATTGAGTAGGGTGGAGCAGTTTAAGTATTTGGGCATTTGGGTCTCTTTGCCCATCACGGATTATTTACAACTGAACCTTGCCCCGTTACTGACAGTGCTGAGGCGTAAGGTTACTGCCTGGAATAAGCTGTGTTTATCCGTGGTGGGGAGAGTCAACTTGATCAAGATGATCTTGATGCCCAAACTACTATATGTAATGCACAACTCGCCCCTGTGGATCCCTCAACGCAGACTTAAGCCTATTAATGCCATATTCAGGGAACTGATCTGGGGAAAGAGGCAGCCTAGGATTCGGCTAGAAACATTGCAAAGGCCAAAGGATGATGGGGGACTAGCGTTACCGCATGCTGGGATTTATTTTTTGGCAGCCCAAAGTCAGCACTTAAGGGGATGGGCAAGTAAATCAAGGAACAGTTACGGTACGAAAATATTGGGTAACATAATTGGTAGATCCCCTTTGACAGATGGACTTGAGGATGGATCGGTGGGAAGACTGGGAAAGACATACCCTACATTTGACCTCATACATAAGGTATGGACAAAAATTAAACAACTGAGGGGAGTGACAAAATTGACCAAATACACTCCCATATGGGACAATGGGAACCTTCCAGAACTGATCAAAATGGGACGACTTACGGAGTGGGAAAATAGAGGCATTGTATACATGCATCAAATTATAAATAGACAGGGATTAAAGACCTTTCAACAACTCAGGTTGGAATTTGGACTCCCAGACTCGGGTTGGCTTCAATATTTACAGATGCACCATGCAGTCAGTAAACAGGGAGAGACCAGTACCTTACAAATACAGGATGATATTGTCTTAGATTATATTTGCCATGAGGGACTCTCGACTGGAGTGATATCGTGCATATATAGAGATCTACTACATACATTTCTCCTTTCCTTTCCTATAAAGGCACGTTCGAAATGGGAAGAGGAAATGGGACACATACCGGAGGATAGGTGGACTAGTGTACTGGAATACATACCTAAGTTGTCTATGTGTGAATCTGCCAGGCTCTCGCATCTCTACGTGGTACACAGAGTGTATCGCTCGCCAATGGTTATGCACCGGGCAGGTCTGAGGACTGATTCTGAATGTCCGAGATGCAGGGGAGATAATGCGGGCATCTTCCATATGATGTGGTCCTGCCCAAGATTATCCACGTATTGGGCGGCAGTCATTAACCGAATAGAAAGAGTGTATGGGTGTGAAATACCTAGAGAACCGGTGGTTTGTGTGTTGGGATATGTGGAGGAGGTGAAAATTGAAAATGCATTTAAAATAATGATTGCAAAATTGCTCTTTGTAGCAAGGAAACTGATTGCAAAATTCTGGATACGAGATGTTCCCCCAAGCAGAGAGGAATTTGTGACACAGGTGGATAACCTACTGTATATGGAAAAGGGTATCTATGGGAAAAGAGAAAAAATAGCAATGTTTGAGAAACTGTGGCTACCCTGGATAAATTACAGATGAGAAGAGGTAGTATGATATTAAGATGTGATGAGAGCAAATTGTTCTGAAATGCGGGATAATTGATACGCCTTATTGACGATTACTTCACTAAATAACATCATGAGCTGTTGTGTAATGTGCTAGCTGTCGGGGGGTACGGGATTAGGGGGGGGGAAAGGGAGGGAGGGGTTTGGGACTGTAATTTAATTATTCATGTGAAAACGAGACATGTTGTCTTGATGCATTTGTGTAATACTGTGTGGAATTTGTTTAATTAATAAAAACTTATCTGATTAAAAAAAAAAAAAAAGTATACATGTCTGGTATCTACAAACTTGTACCGACCTGAGGCATCATACTGACACATCAGTTTTACCATATGGTGAACATGGTGAATAAAAAAATACCCCAAACCATTGCGGAATGTCACATTTTTTTGTAATTTCACCACACTTGGAATTTTTCTCCCTTTTTCCTGTACACTATATGGTAAAAAAAAATAACGTCATTCAAAAGTACAACTCGTCCCGCAATAAATCAAGCCCTCGTATGACTGTATTTACAGATAAATAAAAAAGTTATGGCTCTTGAAAGCAGGGGAGGGAAAAATAAAACAAGAGATTGCCGGGGGTGAAGGGACTAGAGGTTCTTTGTTTAAAGTCATGGTTTTAGAAGGACTATCAACTCACTAAGGTGGATCTGTTGCTTTGAAAACAGAGAAGAATTTAAAACAATGGTTGATTTACTTACAAAGAATTTATTCATCTATTTCTTCTTATTATACTACCATATTACTGCTACTATCTATAAAGGTACCTTTACACAAGTTGGTTGTTTCCACCGGTCACTTCATGTACCTGTTTCCGAGTAGTGCTCATAAACAGGTTGATTTCAACCCGATGGTAACGGCGTGTAGTGGCGTGTAAATAAGGTAGGTTAAGGTTTTTTCGCCACCTGGTTAAATCCCTGGGGTGACACAGCCTCCGTGAAACCGGCCCCCTTCAGCGATCATTGGAGGAAGCTCCTGCGTTACGATTGGTTGTCGATGCACAGGGCGGCATATTTAAGGAGCAGACCAGTTACACTACACAATTGCAATAGCGTCATGTATTAGCCAGCCTTCCTGCGCTGGCTGGCCAATCATGATGCTATTGCTGTGTCCAATCACCGTACGAGCGTCTCGTAATCCACAACTCAGGCACGCCTATGTGTTGTCCCTGCTGCACCAGGTCCTCCCATATTACCCTCTGTAGTGGCGTGTAAAGAAGGTAAGGTGCTCTGCAGAAGGTTACTTGAGGCACCCGGCGGTGCATCTAGAGGTAACTTAAACCTTCTGTAGCGCACCTTGTTGCGGCGTGTAAAGGTGGTGCGGGTACCGTTTTCAACCGTTTGTGCGTGCTCGTGCACGTGAAGCACCCGGTTGTTTCCACCATCCTGTAGCGGCGTGTAAAGGTACCTTAACTGATACTACTCAAATTAGCAGTTTTGGAATCCCTGAAGTAATAATGTGCATTGATTCTCAGAATTTTAAGTTAAAACGTACACGCAAGATCCTGTTGAAATCCTCTTTGTCCACCCTTAGGAAGTGGCAGTTATCTTCTCGCAAGACAATTGATGCTGCTCGAGGGGCATCGTTCACTAAAGCCAACTTGCCGAAGTCATCTCCTTCATGTAGGGTACAAACCACACCCTGGAATAAGGAATACGAAGAAACAATGAAAATCAAAGCACTTACTAAAGCAAAGTAATGGAAGAAATGGAATGCTATGAAAGTTCATTAATGCAACTGTTTAAGTTATTATTCCGCAGACTTCCAACATGCGTTATTTAAAGGGAACCCGTCACCCCCCTTTGGGCATTTTAAACTGTGCCCACCAGTTTAAACATAATGTAGATGGGGTTCTCCATGTGCCCAGACGTCCCCCTCATACCTGAGTAAAGAGGTTTTTTTCTCTGCCATCTTGCATGCTATAAGGTCTGGGAGGCTGCTCTGTGGTGTTGATGTATAAAGTCCTCGCCACCCCTCCGGGCTGCAAAATCCGCCCTGCATTTTTTAAATTCCCGTCCCTCCTGTTGCCGGCGACTGCCGCACTCATGCCTGCACATTGGAGCCGCTGGAGTGGGTCACCATGCTCCAATGAAGCTAGTGCTGAATTCTCGCGAGATTTGTGAAGTCTTATACAGCAACACCACAGAGCAGCCTCCGGGACCTAATAGCATGCAAGATGGCAGAGAATAAAATTTATTTTCTCAGGTATGAGGGGCACGTCTGCAAACATACAGGGGTTACTAGAACCCCATTTACAGTATGTGTAAGCTGGTGGTCACAGTTTAAAATGCCCAAAGGGGGTGACAGGCTTCCCTTTCATTAGATTTTCTTACGTAAAGCATATTGGATGTCCACTTAAGGCCCCGTCTCAACTAAGATATCGTTAACGATAACGTTAGTACGTCACGGGTTTTCAGTCGTTCTAACGACGTCGTAACAACGTCGTTCAGTGTGACATGTACAAATGATCAACGATAATCGGGCAGATCGTTGATGGGAGGTTAGTGAACCGGACCTTAAACCAAACGATGAGCATTCATTCAACCGGCAGCATCAGTGTGTGACAACTTGATAATGAGTTGTTACCAACTTCGCTATTCAGAACTGAAGGACGTAGGCGATCAAAGGACCACAAGTATCGTTCGCTTGTCGCGGAATCGTTGCTGCGCCGTTAAAGATATCTGTACATGTGGCACTTCACTAGCGATCATTGAACATCGTTCCAGCGATCTAGGTCAAGGTTGAGATTGACTAACTAGGCTCCATCTCACGCATTCCATGTGGTCGGCGAACCGAACCAATGATCCGACTTGATGACTGAAAAACCGTGACGTACTAACGATATCTTTATGTTCGTAGTGTGAGACGGGGCCTTTAATGTGGGTAGAAAAACTAATTCTGATTATCTGTTCTAAGGAAGGCTTCATTCCACGGTTTTTGTATCAGAATTGTCTGTGCTTTGCAGGAAGCACGGACAGAACCTGACAGCCCAGATAGAACAGAACCAGAGGGCAAATATGCCCTCTGGTCCTGTTTTCTGCCGGATTTGGCAGTCCGCGGCTGAAATAATCAGGGCTCGGCAAGCCGCGGTCCTGAAATCTCAGCGGGGAGGTCTCCACGGTGCTGAAGTACATGCCGGCCGGCGCTGACCCTCAGCAACACACATCTGGGAGTGGACCGATTTTAATGTCGGATCTGGCGCAATCCGCGCCATTGACTCCCATGTTAGAGGGCGCCGGATCGGTCAGATCCAGGTGGATCTGATTTGTGCAGATTTTTGCCCCAGACAGAAAAACGCAGCAAGCTGCGATTTTGTGTCCGGAAGAAAAACCTGAGTTCTTCCGGATCCTCCGGGACAGATGGAAACCAGATGGCAAATGACTGCCATCTGGCTCCATCACACCGGACGGCCCCGGAACCACAAAACCGTGGTGTGAAGCCGCCCTAAATGGAACAGACAACAGCAAAGATAAACGGGCATGTGAATAGAGCGACTGTTGTGTACATGAAGAGTAACACTATCTGTGGCCATTATACGACTTGTGTATCTATAGTTTTCCTCTTTGCACAGTTATGCCCAAAAGTTTTTGGACAGTGACACAATGTTTTGGCATTTCAGCTGTTTACCAAAACATATCCAAGATAAAGTTATACAATGAATATGAGCTTAATGTGCAGGACTCTCAGCTCTATTGAGGGTATTCGCATCCTAAATGGATTTAGGAATTACATTATTGAAGCAAAATGTGGGAAATAATATGCAGAATGGTTTACACCTCAATGTAAGGTATGAAAGTGGCCTGTAAATTACAATTATTGGTAAATAATTATTATATTTCATAATGTGAAATTTGTGATTTACGGAGAAGATTTTTTTGCTTTTCTATATGGCATGGACATAAAGTACATGCCATATGCAAGATCTAAAAAAAAAAAAATCAGACTGCATTAATGTATTCTGAATATGGGCTGTCATGTTCTTCACGCTCTCACAGGCAGGCGGGAGACTCTTTCGCGCATTGATGTCTCCCTTTTCATTTTTAGTAATTTACCGCAGGAGATCTGTAATGCATCATAAGATCACTGAGCATTCATTTTTACATTTCCCCAAAGTGCAGACTTGACCCTGAGATTTGCCAATATCTTCCCTAATAAATATATTTCTATTTTTCAGGATAACATATAATACTATCTACCATACGAGTAGATTTGTCACAAAGCGCAGTACCTTCCCGTAGATGACCACATTGACGGATCCCTTTAAGATGATGTACCAGGACGTCCCTTCTTCTCCTTGATTAAACACTGTAAATAAAAACATCATCAATAAATTGGACGTCTTGCTAAATGTTTTGCCAGAACAACTCATTTCATACGATCTATAGGTGCACACATAACAAATGGGACCCCCAAATGAAAACCCCTCTCCTCCATTAGTCATAGCACCAAGTTGCGCCACAGAACGGTACCACTCAGGGGGATTTGCATATTCATTTGAATGGACACCATTTAATACTCCCTCCTCCGACCTTGGCAATGATGTCATGAGTGTGCCGTTTCCTGATGTCACCTCTGGGAGATCTGGGGTGAAGAGGTCTCAGCATTAAATTGATCGCAGGCCCTCTGGGGAGCTCACTTGACTGATATCTTGTAGATGTACTTCCTTTTCTATGCTGAATGGTTAAGGACCTTTCCCCTGCTGGCTGAGAATTCGCATACCCTTAAATCCAGCTGCAGTTGGTGATTATCTTTCCCTTCAGCTATATTTACCCACCCCTGGCATGACCACTTCCCGGATATAGAATTTCTATACTGACCACAGTGTAGAAGCTTGTCTCTGAATTGCTGTGGTGTTTTACTTCTTGTTCAGCTGTGAAGCGTCTCCTAGTGGAGAAGATTTGGAATCCTTTGCTACCTGTTTATTTGCCTGTTTTTGTCTGTGTGCTTCCCTTGCTCTCCTACCCGTTCATTCCCTTGGGGGAAGACAGTAATATATAGGGGAGTCTTTGCTAGGAGTATAGAAGGCACTAGACCCAGAAGTCCCCACCCTCAGGAGTAATCTTGGTGATAGGGATAGTCTAGGGACCCCTAATGTGAGGGACAGCTAAGGTGCACTATGTCCCTACAAGCTAACAGTCACAGTCATGACAAATGACAGCTGATTGCAGGTGTTTCGTTACTGCACCCTGTTTACTAAAATAATGGCAATTAGGCCAAATCCGATCTGTGCCCATAGGATAACATAGGGGCCAAATCAGATCCGTGGCTGTCCGTTTTACAACAGACAGCCACGGCTCCTCAAAAATCGTAGTGTGAAAGCACCCTAAATGACACATCACAGGAATCAGGTCTCTGCCCCTTCATTATACTACTTACAGATAGGGCAACAAAAACCTGATTACAGATTCCCTTTAAAGGGTAATTTCCAAAAATATCTCTTCTCCATATTATAGGGGTTATTAGAATAGTACTAGGTATGGTGACTGATTCAATAACTCTTTTTGCCGCAATACATATCTAAGACTACGGTAAGTATTTGAAACATTTTTTACTACATTGCATTGTAGATTATTTTAATTAAAAGAGGAGAAATTAGAGCCATTCGGTTTCAAGTTTATTTAGGTTTGAGGCAATTTAAAGTTGTATTATTTTTTGCTTCTTCCAATAAGTATCACATGGTCTCTTCCTAAAGAAAAATCCTAAAAGTGTGGCATTGACATGGCCGGAGGTTCTAGCACAGATGGTAGGACAATCACTTACATACTGTTCCCGCCTTTGGGTGAGATTCGAAGATTAAAAATCCGGCCAGTTCCCGTTTAACCTTCAAGAAAGAACACAACAGTAATAAATCTATGTCCGGGGTTATTTCTCTGGAGCATGGCTACAGTACAGACCACACACAACTGAAGGAAGACAACTCTCAAGGCGAAGGACACCAACCGTGGTGGAGAGGTGAGATAAGGCTTTGATGTGAATAAGTTCTTCAAAAATTATTTCTAGGTCGTCTGCCGTCCGCTGTCCAGGTCTGAGAAATGGAGACATGAAATGCGCAAGAGTCAGCAGAATACACAACACATTATAATCACAAATGACAATTCTATAGTAAAAGTCATTATTGGACCTTAAGGCTGCGTTCACACATTGCGTATTTTGCCGCGTTTTTTTACGCGCGCTTTGCAAAATACGCAATGTGCTTTTTGTCTGCCTGCAAAGTGAATGGGAAATTCACTTTGCAGTGCAGACATTGCGTAAAAATACGCAGTGCGTTTTCCGGGAGAAAACGCAGCTCCGTAAAGAATTGATATGTCAATTCTTTACGCAGCTACTTCTGCGTATTTTCCCAGAGGGGAGGAAGAATCCAGCTTCCTCCTCCCCTCTGTGACAGCTGTGGCCGCCCCATTAGACTTCACAGTGTTAATAAACACTGTGAAGTCTAAATTAAACTAAAGCAAGTGTCTGAAAAATAAAAAACAATGAATACTCACCTTCCGACGCCTTCTCCCGGTGTCTGGTCTCCGGTTGTAAGTCAGATCTCGTCTGACAGGACCTGTGGTGATGTCAGAGGGGGGTGTTCCCGGGGCGGTCCCATCGCTGATTGGCTGCTCGCGGTCATGTGGTATCACATGACCGCGAGTGCCCAGGAACGCCCCCCCTCTGACATCACCACAGGTCTTGTCAGACGAGATCTGACTTACAACCGGAGACCAGACACCGGGAGAAGGCACCGGAAGGTGAGTATTCATTGTTTTTTATTTTTCACACACTTGCTTTAGTTTAATTTAGACTTCACAGTGTGTATTAACACTGTGAAGTCTAATGGGGCGGCCACAGCTGTCACAGAGGGGAGGAGGAAGCAGGATTCTTCCTCCCCTCTGTGACATCACTGCGCTTTCTGGGGGAAAAAAAAGCGCAGTGTGTGAAAGCCCCTGCGTATTTTGCTGCGCTTTTTTGCGCGGCTGAAAAACGCGGCAAAAAGCGCGCGCAAAAAAACGCAGCAAAATACGCAAATGTGTGAACGTAGCCTAAATGGGTCTAACTCGAGACTGACCTGCCAAAACTGGGGGAATTCGCTTCTTTCCATTAAAACACCAGCCTGTATTAGCACTATCCCAGGTGCCAACATAGACTCTGTTCACCCTTTTTGCAGTAACCTCTCTTCTTTTCATACTTTTCGCATCCAATGCTTTCTTACCGCATGTCTTATACCGATATAGGGCAACTCTGAAGCTTGCCTCCATTACTTTTAACCTTTTTGTCACTTTCACTATAGGTCCTCAGTTGAGTCCACAATTGTATTGTTCCCTGGCGCCCCACACTATTCCCATTACTAGCATCTATACTGCCCTTTTCCTTCTTGATTGTTCTTATTGATGCTATTTTCCGAATTTTTTCTGATACTCACTTCCTATTTGGTTGTACGATATTTGCTTTCCTTACATATCCATTAAAAATGAATCAGTCAAAAATATTGAAATGTGACAAAATTCATAAATGATGTAATATTCAGCATCTAATCACATGTCCTTCCGTAAAGCACCACTCCAAGGTGGGGTCAGTGCTGGAGTGGAGCTTTACATGTAAGCCCCCAGATCATGTACTCACCTTCTGGCATCTTCATCTCATACTGATGCCGCTCCGATCCCACAGCTCCATCTTGTGAACGTAACTTCTGACTGGCCAGACGTTATGTTATGTCAAAAACACTCAAAGTAACTCTACAACAGCTCGAACAAGGCCAGAACAAGGCTCCCATAGAGATGTATCCCAAGGTGACATCCAGCGCTCTCCATGAAACTCTGGCAGGTCACTTTTCGCCAGTGACGGCGATAGAGGGAGAAACCGCCAGAAGGCGAATACCAGACCGAGGGCAGGAAACTTGCACTTAAAGCGCCACTCAGCGGTGCCATTAAAAAACAGTGGAGTGATGCTTTAAAGGGGTTTTCAGAAAAGCTGTATACCAAGAAAAAGTTTGTTGTAAAAAATAATATTGTATTTTACGCACCCTCCCCAGGCCCAGGTCTGACTCTAATCCACTGCTCCTGGTGTATGTTATTGCCTGTAGCACTGACAATATGCTAATAGTGGTGCCGCAAGTGCAATCAGTGGTCAGGTGTGCCATCTACACAGGCGGTGCTGCTAAGCTCACTGATTGGCTGCAGCGCTTTCGATGTGACTTCAGCGCTGCAGACAATAACCCCAAGTGGAGATTAAAATATGAAGTTAAAGAAACCATAATAGTAATAATCTTATATTTCCAAAACCTAGCTCCCCACCAATATCTTCTTGAATAATTCTTGATGACAAATACTACACTAAGCACACTTATTTCTAGATATTATCCACCACATTTACTTATCTACACATTATATCAAACAGTAGAACAATAAAGCAATAAACAATGAAAAAAGAAATAAAATTACGGTTTTCTGAGAATCATTCTCATGTGTGCATCAGGTCCTATTTGGGACAAGAGAAGAAGGGTATCCTGAAGGTCCTCCTCACTTTCCTTTTTCTCTTCATCTGTCGGCATAGGCACATCTTCATGTTCATCGTCAAGAAACCGATAAAACAAGTATTTATCTTGGAAGTAGTATTCCTGGTCAACTGTGGGCAGATAACAGAAAACAGGAATACAGTATAAGAAGTAAAGGCGGCATGCGGACTACAAATATGACCATTTGTTTTCATCTTTTAGGCTGGAATATTATATTAAAGGTCAGTAACAACACTGTCAGCTCAGATCCCTTTAACGTCTCTACAGGGATTTGGGTTCCTATGTTGTGTCCACGCAGTAGTGGTTGATTGGTGGAGTGAGGGTTAGAAATAATTGGCTAGGACAGAACCAGAATCAACATGCAAGAAATAGGTACCGTATATACAATTTCACAGCCTAACTCTTGATTGCATATTCACGTTCACCAGCTGCTCTGCAAATGTTACACACAACAATGTGCAGACGTTCTATGCAATAAAAAAAAGTGCATCAATCTACAATTGGAAAAAAACACAAAACAACCTAATAAGTATATGTTTTTCTGTAAAATGTGATAATTAGGATATTAATCGAGCTGTACATTTGCAGTACAATATCATGGTCTGTGATCGTATAACCAATGCCGCCACCAGAGGGCAAAGTAAAGTCGCACAATGGCGGAGCGCACCGAAGTGCGGAGAGAAATGATCCTCTACACCGAGTGATCTGTAAATAAAACACTTAAAAGCATAATCTAATAAAACCTCCAGCTGAAGGGCTTTACCAACAATCTGCTGTTCACTGCAAGCCTACAGGTTTTCATCCTGATTTTGGGTTTAACCCTTTGAGTTCAGATTTCAATGGGATGCATTTATCATAAATAGCTTTTACACACAAGCCTGCGGTGCTCTGAAGACCACAAAATGTGCAACAGACATGGCGGATCACTCGGCATGATCACATAGAGTATAGACATTACCAGTGAAAAGGGAGGCTGCAAGGAACCATTGAAAAGTCAGCCTGGAGGTGAGAAGTGTCTAAGTGATTAGAGGAGAGGAGCGGAGAGTGCGGCCATAGGGCTCATTGCTGTAATGAAGCCCAAATCTGCCACATTCAGGAAAACGAGCCCCGAGACAGGAGCACATTGTACGCTGCAATGTGCATGAGACAAAGCTCAGATGAATAAGAGGCTTACAGACTATAATGATAAAGGCCATGCTAAATGATAATGCTCCAATTGAGCGGTCTGTAATTTAAAGGGATATGCCCTATATCATCCACACGTTACGATCTCTTTGCACTTGCATCACCTGATTAAAGAGGATCAAAAACATTGTTCTTTATCTGCTGTAAATGTTCTCCTGTATCTGGCAGTGTGCTCTTTTGTTCCTGTGCCCCTCCACATCTTCCCTGCATGTGAATCTAGTCTTGTTAGTCAAAGAGGTGTGATCCTCATGATCTCCCAAAGAGAAAAGTTGAGGACCGCGCCCCAAGACAAGATTTACATTCAAGTGGTCTTAAAGGAAATCTGTCAGCAGGTTTTTCCTATCTCACCTGACAGCAACATAATGAAAGGCAAAGAAACCCTGAATCCAACGATGTATCACACAGATTACTGGGTGCAACAATACTGGCACAATAAAGAATTTTGATTTAGGAAAGTAGCAGAGATGAGAGAGCTGCCCCCGCCCACACCAGGCTCTCTATAAAGATTGTGCATTGACAGTGTGGTGTCAATCACAGCAGGGGGTGTGTCAGAGTGTCGGGGAGGGGGGGGGGGGGAGACGATATGGTCCTGTAATGGTAATCACCAGGAGCTAAAGCCTTTAGTTTAATTAAAAATGGCCTGAGCCTGATAAGAGAAGCATAGTTGATTTTTTAACCCTTACAGCATGCTGTTCTTGGCTTACATAGCAAAAGCCTGCTGACAGATTTTCTTTTATGCCATTCTCCTGAATGTGTCATTTTTTGTTCCTGTACTTCTCAATTGTGGACCCATCTTCCCTGTTTGTAAATTTAGTCTTGTTGGCCAAGGGGGCAAATTCCACATGGAAAGAGAGGAGAGTTGAGACCCACAATGTTTACATACAATGAAGAGGGGGCTATATCCCAGGAATAGAAAGATACAAAATCCAGAAAAAAAACTGAAAAAAAACCTTTCCAGCCTCAGGAGAACATCAGGATTTAAACCAAGGATAAAAATGACATATTTATGGCAAGTGGTAGGTCCCCTTTAATAGTCTTCATCACAGATCCTGCAAAGTTCATTTCCATAGGATCTGCTGGCATGACTCGCTTTTGGTAAGGAACAGACAGAACATGGTGTGAACAGAGCCTAATAAAATTGAAGGGTGTCCGCTAACAGGCATCACCATCAACAAAGGAGAGACAGGAGTACAATATGCACAGAGGTCTATCTAGATGACATGTCATGTAATTACAGAGCAAATTTCTTTAATCTTGCCGCTGGATAAACATTGGCTGTTGCTTTCTGGATGAAGTATTTTTATTAATGGGCAAAATTACCAAACCTGACCACCCCACCAAGGAGCTGACCACCCACCAAGGAGCTCACCACACCACCAAGGAGCTCACCACACACCAAGGAGCTCACCACCCCACCAAGGAGCTCACCACACCACCAAGGAGCTCACCACCCCACCAAGAGCTGACCACCCCACCAAGGAGATGACCACCCCACCAAGGAGCTCACCACCCCACCAAGGAGCTCACCACCCCACCAAGGAGCTCACCACCCCACCAAGGAGCTCACCACACCACCAAGGAGCTGACCACATCACCAAGGAGATGACCACCCCACCAAGGAGCTGACCACACACCAAGGAGCTGACCACACCACCAAGGCGCTGACCACACCACCAAGGAGCTCACCACACCACCAAGGAGCTCACCACACCACCAAGGAGCTCACCACACCACCAAGGAGACGACCACACCACCAAGGAGACGACCACACCACCAAGGATATGACCACACCACCAAGGAGACGACCACACCACCAAGGAGACGACCACACCACCAAGGAGCTCACCACACCACCAAGGAGCTCACCACACCACCAAGGAGCTCACCACATAACCAAGGAGCTCACCACACCACCAAGGAGATGAGCACACCACCAAGGAGACGACCACACCACCAAGTAGACGACCACACCACCAAGGAGACGACCACACCACCAAGGAGATGACCACACCACCAAGGAGATGACCACACCACCAAGGAGATGACCACACCACCAAGGAGACGACCACACCACCAAGGAGACGACCACACTACAAGGAGACGACCACACCACCAAGGAGCTCACCACCCCACAAGGAGCTCACCACCCCACCAAGGAGCTCACCACACCACCAAGGAGATGAGCACACCACCAAGGAGACGACCACACCACCAAGTAGACGACCACACCACCAAGGAGACGACCACACCACCAAGGAGCTCACCACACCACCAAGGAGCTCACCACACCACCAAGGAGCTCACCACACCACCAAGGAGCTTACCACCCATAGGACCTGACCACACCAAGGAGCTGACCACACCACCAAAGAGCTAACCACCCATAGGACCTGGCCACAACAACCTTGCTTTTGATAGTTTATTCTGTGTTACTCCTACCTACAAAATGACATTTAACCCAAGTACAACTCCCAAAATATCTAGCGTTCAGAATGCAGCTTTGCATCATGACTGCAGATCAGTTCATGCCCATAAAGGTAAGGTAAAAAATGTTTATACCGTGTTAGCCAGTAGATAGAAAAATATTAGAATCTGAGAGTCCTCACCACTGAGAACTCTCTGATTCTAATATTTTGCCCATAAAGGTGTAATATATCCACTTTATAGAGCAGCAAAAATGAAAGAGGGAATATCTATGATTAATAAAACTTTACTGCATTCTTTCAAAAACAGCGCCACCCCTCTCTGCAGGTTGCATGTGGTATTATAGCACAGGCCCATTAACTTAAATGGCGCTGAGCTTCATATCATACACAATCTGTAGGCAGGGGTAGCACTGTTTCTGAAAGAAATCAGCCATGTTTATAGAATTCTGGACAACCCCTTGAACCGTGGAACAGATTACAAGACCTCCGGACAAGCAGCACAAGAAATTCTCCTCCTGTTTCCGAACTATGTAAAACATCTAGGCAAAAAGAGTGTTATTACTTCCCAATACTTCCCAATCAACATTTTCTCAACTGGCTAACACGGTACCAAACCTTTTTCTTCTACTTCCCAATAGTCATGCCTTGTTAACAGAATGACAATCTCATAACCAGCTTCATCCTTACCGTGGTTAAGGACGCCCTCCTCCAGTAGGACCTGCCACATGCCCACAGCTTGGGTCCGGGAATGAACACACGAGCTCTGCTGCATTAGCCAGTCCACCAGCTCCGTTCCTACACAGCATTGCCTGTTCAAGACATTCAAGAAGTAAATACAACAATATGTCTTACCTAGAATTTTAACATTTATGACTGTTTTTTTTTAATAATTTTTATTGTTTATATTATTGATTGTGATTTACAACAATTTTGTGTGATTAGTCTTGTGTGGGCATCCATCCAGTTATATCAATAAGGATGATATAAAAATATGACATAAGTCTCCTCCTGAAGAATAAAAATGGCTTTTCTAGAGTGACTAGGGCCATGACTGTGATCTTTTGAGGACTCAGATATAACTTGGTTTATCAGCCAAATCTGAGATAACCATGTGTAGACGGGACTATTTCAGAGTTGATACTTGCCACCAGGGCTGTGGAGTCAGAGTCCTAGAGTCAGAGTTTATTTTGGTGGAGATGGAGTCAGATTCAGGGTAGTTAAGGAGTTTGAGTCGGTGTCGGATGTTTGGCTTACTGACTTCACAGTCCTGGTTGTGGTTGTGGAGTCTTGGAGTTGGTGTCCATTTTGTTGGAGTTGGATTTAGGGAAATTGAGTTGGACGTTTGGCTTACTGACTTCACAGCCATGGTTGTGGAGCCACAATTGGCGTCCATTTTGGTGGAGATGGAGTCAGATTCAGGGTAATTGAGGAGTTTGAGTCGAGTCAGATTTTGGCTTACTGACTTCACAGTCCTGGTTGTGGAGTCTCAGAGTCGGTGTCCATTTTGGTGGAGTTGGAGTCGGATTCGGGAAATTGAGGAGTCGGAGTTTGGCTTATCGACTCCATAGCCCTGCTTACGATAGTTCAAAGTAGGATTGTGACCGTCTGAGATGCCTGCAGATGGCTGACTATGACTGCCAATACTGTATGTAATGTTCTTTCCGCTAGGTAAGAGCTTAATTGCATGCTTTTTCCAAGGGGCGAAAGTAAAATTCCTTCGGGTTTGATCTCCATACCCAAAATCAATATGGAGACCAGCACTTTCGACTTGAGAATACTGAAGAATTAATAGAAACTCTTTAGGAAAGAGTAAACTCAATGTAGTATAAAGTAGTTCCAGTATGGATTTTCCACTCTGGACTACCAGCTCTTGTGAGACATACAATATTCTCAAGAGGACAAGACAGGTAAAATATAATTCATGGACATTTTAGAAAAAAAAGCAATATTCAAATATAACTAAATAACACCCAACACTCCAGATTGGAGTTGTGCCATTTTAGAAAGCAATATAAGCATTTGACCTTTAGAATTGTCTAACATTATTATATTTTTATTACCCTGTTTTAATATTTAGAACGACAGCTTCTTCCCAAAAGAAGGACTTATTAAAAATTTGCTAAGTTGCCCTAGGTGGAAAAGGGAAATAATATGCCTAAAAATGTGATATTACTTGAGACAATCATCTGAATGTGTAACCATCTGTCAGCAGGATTTCACCCCTTAAACTATTTATATGTGCATGTAGAGTCCAGCAATAACATTATATGGCCAGTCCATTACTGTTACCGAGAAATCTGCATCTGAATTGATATGAAAAAGAGGCTGTAGATCTGAAGCCTCTGTCACTCCAGTTCTATTCTCTTCCGAGCGCCTCCTCCTGGTTGGACTGATGGCCCCTACGATGTGTGACATCTGGCAAAGGAGCCATAAGTCAAGCAGGAGGAGACCCTGGGAGGAAAATAGAGCTGGAGTGACAGAGGCTTCAGATCTACAAATAGCTCTTCACCCTCATCTGACTATTAATTCAAACTCTGGTTTCTCAGTAATGGATAAACAGACCGACCATGTAAAGGTAATGCATTTATTTTCCAGTTATGTATCACAGGGTTACAGCATTACTGCCACCAACATTGACTGTATTCTGAACATTCGCATTCCTACTACAGAACAATGTCTTTACCAACCCAATAAAAGTATTAAGGCAACTTATATTGAGAATGTAGTACGATATGTAGTTTCTGTACAAGTTCGGGCCTAGAGCAATATCTATAGAACCAAAATGTGTCAGCTAGGTCTTTAGGTTTTAAGGAACTAATAAAAGCAATCCATTAATAGTAAGTGAGGCGATTTGCTCACTGAGCGTGTTGGGGGACACTCAAAGGGCAGCCGGTTTGAGAAAAAACAGCACATTTTTCCATAAAACAAAGTCAAGTAGTTTATTTACACATCATAAACAACATAAATTATACAGTGCACAGTTCATATACATCAACACAACATTAGTGACATAGCAGTCTGTTCCAGTCTTGGATAGGCCTGCCTGTCATTTACTTTCATACATCGACAGAATATTAGTTACATACCAGTCTGTTCCAATGGTGGATACGCCCACCTGGCATTTACTTTCATAGTTTGTCACAGTGTGTCCATGAAGGCATCACAACCCACACACAGACCTCGCAGTCCACGGTCCAGGAAACTGCCTCACTGGGATCACCAACTCCTGTTGGTTCCAGACCCTCAGGAGGACTGAAGCTTTCTGATCACAGAGATATTCCGGGCTTCCCCATGGTCTTCTCACCGCTTGTCTTCCAGGATGCCCGCCACTTCCAAGCATACCATCCCAGGTGTCTTCCAGGACAGTGGCTGCTCCAAACACCGATAGCGAACCCTCACAAGTTCCATGGCCTCTGTCAGCCCCCATGTGCTCACACAAACACACGTTATAAATGTATGAGTCACTCCGTCATCTCAGCAACTTGAAAACTTAACCCTTATAGCACTACAAGTCTCATAGTGACCTTTCTGGTTTTCTATCGCAGACTATAACTTGCTGAACTACAAGTCCCAGTATACATATTTGCAGTGCAGCAAGCCGCTGCATCACATAAGTCACATTTACGACACATTTTACACAGTTTGTCAGGGCCCTCATGTATGTTTTTTAGAAACCCAGAGATCAAATGTTTTCACAACCTTGGATTATTTTGAGATTGTATCCAAAGGTACAGTATGTGCAAAGATACAGTAATAACTCATGGAGTCGGAGTCAGGGAATTAAGGACTTGGATGTTTGGCTTACTGACTTAACAGTCATGGTTGTGGAGTTGGAGTGGGTGTCCATTCTGGTGGAGTCAGAGTCTATGTTCATTCTGGTGGAATTGGAGTCGGATTCAAGGAAATTGAGGAGTCAGACTTTTGGCTTACTGACTCCACAGCCCTGGTCACTTCGTTATGGATATGCATAGGGATATTATTATTATTATTTATTTATATAGCGCTATTAATTCCATAGCACTTTACATACATCAGTAATGCTGTCCCTATTGAGGCTCACAATCTAAATATCCTATCAGTATGTCTTTGCAATGTGGGAGGAAACCGGAGTGCCCGGAGGAAACCCCTCGCAAACACAGGGAGAACATACAAACTGCTTGCAGATGTTGTCCCTTTGTGTCCTTGGTGGGAGTTGAACCCAGGACCTCAGTGCTGCAAAGGCTGCAGTGCTAACCACTTGATGTGGAGTTTGGGTGGTGTTGGATGACCTTAGTTTTTAGGTTAAAATAGACTTTTAAGATTAAAAGAAAAGCAAAAACAGTAATATACCGTATATACTCGCGTATAAGCCGAGTTTTTCAGCCCAAAAATTGGGCTGAAAAGTACCCCCTCGGCTTATACGCGAGTCAGTGCGGGGGCTGCTGTATACAGCGGTATACAGCAGCCCCCGCATCCCCAGTAATGCAGGGCCCCCCCCTCATGCTCCGGTCACCTGTAAAGCAAGTTATACTTATCAGTGCCCGCTGCCGTCCGCGCCGCCGCTGCCGACATGCGATCCTCCATCTTCATTCATCTTCTTCCTGCTCTGTGCGCGTCGCAGGCAGTGACGTCATTACCGGCGACGCGCACAGGAAACAGGAAGAAGATGCATGAAGACGGAGGATCGGGATGTCGGCAGCGGCGGGCGCGGACGGCAGCGGGCACTGATAAGTATAACTTGCTTTACAGGAGACCGGAGCATGAGGGGGGGGCCCTGCATTACTGAGGCTGCCTGTATACTACCACTGGGACTGCTGTATATAGGGGCCCTGCATTACTGGGGCTGCAATACCACTGGGGCTGCTGTATATAGGGGCTGCAATACCACTGGGGCTGCAATACCACTGGGGCTGCTGTATATAGGGGCCCTGCATTACTGGGGCTGCAATACCACTGGGGCTGCTGTATATAGGGGCTGCAATACCACTGGGGCTGCTGTATATAGGGGCTGCAATACCACTGGGGCTGCAATACCACTGGGGCTGCTGTATATAGGGGCTGCAATACCACTGGGGCTGCAATACCACTGGGGCTGCTGTATATAGGGGCTGCAGTACCACTGGGGCTGCAATACCACTGGGGCTGCTGTATATAGGGCTGCTGTATACACCACTGGGGCTGCAATACCACTGGGGCTGCTGTATATAGGGGCTGCAATACCACTGGGGCTGCAATACCACTGGGGCTGCTGTATATAGGGGCTGCAATACCACTGGGGTTGCTGTATATAGGGGCCCTGCATTACTGGGGCTGCAATACCACTGGGGCTGCTGTATATAGGGGCTGCAATACCACTGGGGCTGCTGTATATAGGGGCTGCAATACCACTGGGGCTGCTGTATATAGGGGCTGCAATACCACTGGGGCTGCAATACCACTGGGGCTGCTGTATATTGGGGCTGCTGTATACACCTCTGGGGCTGCATATACCTCTGGGGCTGCATATACCTCTGGGGCTGCTGTATACTACCACTGGGGCTGCTGCTGTATACTACCACTGGGGAGGCTGCTGTATACTACCACTGGGGAGGCTGCTGTATACCTCACTGCTGGGGGTTGTATACCTGTGCTGGAGTCCACCCTCGGCTTATACGCGAGTCAATAGATTTTCCCAGGTTTTGGGGGCAAAAGTAGGGGGGTCGGCTTATACACGGGTCGGCTTATACACGAGTATATACGGTATTTAGAATACCGTAGATGCAATTTTAAACAAAGTTATTTAACTTTTTTAAATTAAAATATTAGAAAAGTAACTAAAATGCACATCTTAGTTTGTAGGTGCCGATTAATATGTCTCCAAGTTCTATTATTAACAATGGCTTACAACATGCATTTATACACTTGCATCTGAGCATTAAGTGGGACTGAAGCCAGGGCAAATTTTTGATAATTGAATATTGAGTATAAGAACCCAGCTGGCAGGATGTGTTGTTTAAGCAACCATGAAGACAAGTGAGAACTGGCAAGGGGAAAGAATATTTCAATATTTGATGCTAACGCTACTTCAGAGATGGTTACATGTACAAATGATTACTTTTGCTGCAAATAGGCCCAATGAGGTAGAACTTATCCCTAGAACAACTCAGACACAAAGTTACTCAATGTTGGAAATACCAGAAGGTTTCACAAAGTTGTGTAAGATGGTTGGAGCGCTGCCATCTTCCTTCATGTGGGTATAATCCTGGCACGTTTCATGAATTAGGATTTATTTGTTATCACATTGGCTTTGTTCATGGTATCACGGTACTTTTTGTTGTGCACCTTTTGCTTATTAGCTTTTCCATAACATTTCGTATTCACATTACACCTGGAGGAACTTTTGTGAAGTCCATAGTCATTAAAGGGAATCTGTCAGCAGATTTTTGCTACCTCATCTGACAGCAAATTAATGTAGTCAAAAAACCCTGAATCCAACTATGATATCGCATAGATTACTGGCTGCAGCTGTTCTCACATAAGCATTTAGTTTCAGGAACACAGCAGAGCTGAGATAGCTGCCCCCGCCCACACCAGGCTCTCTAGAGATTGTACATTGATAGTGAGGTGGTAATTATAGCAGGGACTGCTGTGTGGGTGAATTTCTAGTCCTATAATGGTAATCACATGGTAATAAAGCCATTAGTTTAAGTAAACAATTGCACAGACCCTACTAAGAGAATCAGTGTTATTTTTTGTTTATAACCACTGGAGCATGCTTCCCTCAGCTTACATAGCAAAAACCTGTTGACAGATTCCCTTTAATATAGAGTTGTTCCCCACTTTGTAGCTATAAGAGCTTCCACTCTCCTGGGAAGGTTTTCTTCAATATTTTGGAGGTGTGTGGGAATTTTTCCACATTCATCCACAAGAGCATTTATGAAGTCACACATTGATGTTGGGTGGGAAAGCCTTGGATTGCAATCTGTTTTAATTCATCCAAAAGGTGTTGGATGGGGTTGAGGTCATGGCTCTGTGCAGGTAGACATGTTCTTCTTCACCAAACCATGAACAGAAAAATACCTTCCCCACACTGTTTCCATAAAGTTGGGAGGTACAATTGTCCAAATCGTCTTTTTTGCTGAAGGATTAGGCTTTTACATCACTAGAACTAAGGGGTCCAGACCAACCTCCAATAAACAATCTCATAGCATAACCTGGCATTCACCAAACCCAGCCTCATCCATTAGATGCCAGATAGAGAGTTGTGATGCATCACATGTTAACACTGCTCCAGAGTCCAGTGGTGGTGGCTTTACACCACTCCATTGGATGCTTGGCATTGTGCTAGGTGGTGTAAGCCAGCTGCTCGGCCATAGAAAACCCATGCCATGAAGCTCCTGACATAATTTTGGTGCTGATGTTAATGCTAGAGGTGGAAAAGAGTCAATAGTGCAACTGTCATTTTGTAAAGGTTTTTATGTGTTCCAGGCGCTCCATAATGTTTCTGATCAGTGGCGGTCCAGGTCCTGAGCCCCTCATCGATTGGTCAGAACACTGCTCTGAAGTGCACAACACTAGCATGTAGAAAGCAATGTACAGGTCAATAGTAAGTCCATACACTGGTCTGTAAGAGTGAATGTACAGACATATAAACTTTCTACCTCCACATTGGAGCGTAAGCACCGGGTCTAGCAAACAGCTATGAGGAGCAGGTCTCAAAATGGTGACTTTTGTGAGTAGCCCCAAATAGAAGAGCAGACTTGGATGGGAGTAAGGTAGAACCCCTGGATCTTGATATACTGCCTCTGTGTGATTCTGTGGAGAAGATTTAGCTGTCATTATACTGGTAATGGGGGCTCTGGGTGTCACTATTGACAGGGTGGGAGCTGGATGTGGCTCGTGAGCATCTCTCAGAGCTGAATGTGGCTCTCAGGGTCAGAAAGGTTGAGGACCTCTGGTCTATAATAAATAGAAAATGAACGTGACATACTATGAAACACTGTCGTTACAAGGTCTTCACTTTGTGGCTGAGTTGCTGTGGTTCCTTCCACTTTTCACTCACAACGGACAATGGAATATTTAGGAGGGAAGAAATGTTATGAACGGATTTATTACGCCAGCAACATCCTATTACTTATATATATAATATTCATTCACTTATATAGCGCTATTGATTCCATAGATACATCAGTAATACTGTCCCCATTGGGACTCACAATCGAATCATTCCATCAGTATGTCTTTAAAATGTGGGTGGAAACTGGAGAATCCATAGGAAACCCACACAAACACGGGAAGAACATATTATTTCCTTGCAGATGTTGTCCTTGGTGGCATTTGATCCCAGGACCCCAGTGCTAACGACTGAGCCACCATGCTGCCCTATTACAGAACTATGCTGGTACCAGTGAGCTCTGCACCACCAGCCATGCTTTACCAAATGTTCGTAAAGGCACACGGTATGGCGAGGGGTTGGATTTTATACAGGGTGCCATTGGGACTGAATGAGAAACCTGAATTCAATGATTATGACACGTGACCTAATACTTTTGCCCATGTAGTGTATATGGCATTTAGGCAGTGAGCGGCATATTTTCCCAAGATAGAGGAAAGCCTAACTACAACACTGATTGGAACAAGACACTGGCATGTCACTCTCCACAAGGAGAAAACTAACCCTTAGGGCCCCGTCGCCCGTGTGAGAGATGTCGGCGGTGAATGATGGGGCGCGCATGCTCTTGCCGCCCCCGCCAGTGTCGCCGCCCCCCGTTTAGACAGGGCGACATCTCCAGCCCCGCGCCGGCGATCTGTCAGGCGGCATTGCTGCCGGGGTGTCTGGAAACCCCAGCAGCGATGCAGGACAATGGGAGCCTGTGGCTCCCATCGCCTGACAGGTCGCCGGCGCCTTGTTACATAGGGCGATGTGTACACATCGCCCCATGATGGTTGCCTGGTTTCAGAGCACCGCCGACATCGCCCCTTCACATGAGGCGATGTAGGGGCGATGACGCCGGCGATAGGCCACGCCCCCACATTGCCTCTGTTATGGGCGGCGATGTTGCCCCGTGTAACGGGGCCCTTACAGTAGATAACAAATCAGTAATTATTCTATCTAGAAAATGATTCGTACCAAGTTGGTTATATACTGATTTGTTCTTGATGATTACTTATCCTGTGTGATTATACATTACTCCACTAGACAACATCAACCTCATAGTAACAATAGAAAATAATAACACTATAAGCGTATACGTCTTGCTCACTGTACGTCTTGAGATGGTATTTGCGATCTCTGATCATATGAGGAGCGCGGGAAAGGATGGCATTACGTAACGTCTTCCCAGCCCTGAGGATACGCTCGGATGGGACCTTAAAGGTTTTTGTAAAAAAATAAAAAGAAATAAAGAAACATAAGCAAATATAAGCCACAGATTCAACTATAAATAAGTATTGTTAAGTTATCTCAACAACTGCAAAACATTACAATTGGCCTCCTATGATAAGGGGAAAAGTCTAGAAATCAGGGTTTTGTGAAGAAAGGCAACTAGGATACAATGACAGCGAGCTGGTTGTAGAAAGTGTTTATTTGCTGAGCATCCATCATATTCACCTTTATGGTGTTTGACCGTTCTTTTCTTGACTTCTGAAGCCTAGTTTTATCTTTAAATATCATTTTTCATGCTGCATTTGCATGTCATTTGCATAAAAAAAGTTTGTAACTTTGCTCATCTTTTAGGGTACCTTTACACGCGGCTACATTTCTAGGGTGGCTACAGGTAACGTACTGGTTGCGGTGAAATCATGGAGAGATTATTCCATTTGTACACAGCAACAAGATAGAACCTTGTCTCCATGATTTCACTGCAACCAGTAAGTTACCTGTAGCCACCCAAGAAATGTAGCCGCGTGTAAAGGTACCCTTATAGTTTCTACGCTTCTACACCACCCAGTATATAAACCACCAGGCCCAAGAAGAAATTACTGGCAGATGTTAGCTCAGGAGTCAGCCATATTAATAACAGCTCTAGGCGTGACTAGGTATTTTACAAATCTAAGTTTTTTTCCAAGTTCTTCAATTTTAAGTTCATAGCTATGTATATTCTACCTAAAGATGAAACTACTGTAACCCCCTGGTGCTTTCCAAACTGAAAGTACCACTGAATGTAGCGTGTCTGTTGCATTCAGGGAAGGGGTCTCCCAGGTTTCTACCCGCTCTGTAAGCTGTAAAAAACACTTTATAAAGTTTAGAGATAACGAGTCCAGAGGGACTTACTGACTATGCAATCCTCACTGTTCCCGGGGGTCCTATCCGCCTCTTTCCTCTCTGTGCCGCCTGCTGCCTGTGACGTCTGCACCGGGGCCCGCCCTGGTCCAGATTATGCTGTATGCATACAGCGGGGCGGGCTCCGGCGCTGACGTCACAGGCAGGATTGTGCAAAAAAATGCATGTAAATGGCTTCCAAACCCTGCTGTTTCCCAGTCTACTTGTAGATTGTGCTCATTTGGAGTACAAATGATGGCAGTGAAGTATCTGTGTCTCACTATCTCTAGAAATAAGACGCTGCAGGAGATTTTTCTGATAAGCAAAACAGTCAGATGAGGAGCCTGGTGCTGATCTGTTCACGGCCATCATCTGTACTCCAAATGGACAAGTAGACTTGGGATAAGCAGGAGGTTTTGAGACCATTTACATGCAATTTTTCTTTCACCCGAATTAAAGAGAACCTGTCACCCCACCAGGGCATTTTATACTGTGTCCAGCGGGTTATACATCATGTAAATGGGGTTCTAGTAAGCCCTGTATATGCCCAAACGTGCCCCACATACCTGAAATATGAAGTTATATTCTCTCTGGAGCTGGACTGAGAATGAGTCATGGAGGCAGCTATTATGTCATGGTAGGGCAAAGTTTTGCCGCGCCTCCATGCTGCAAATCCCACCCTGAATCTTTCAAATTTGCCGCCCCTCCTCTGGCTGGCGCGGTGAGTGACAGGAGCACTCGTGCCAGCACAGTGGAGCGAGTGTCTGCGGGCATAGAGGTGCTGAAGTCTCACGAGACTTCACTAATTGCGCGAGAGTTCGGCACTGACAGTGGCACTCACGCCTGCGCAGTGGAGTGGGTGTCTGTGAATAGTGCAGAAGTCTCGGGAGACTTCAGCACCTCTATGCCCGCAGCAAAACAAATGTTCAAATAAACACATAGAATCTCTCACAGACAGCACAGCTTCTGCTTAGAGAAACAAATAGTGGAGATTGCCTTACCTAGCTGAGCTTTCAGATATCAGATATGTGCTAGCTATCTCTCCCTCCCCCTTCCCATCAGATACAGCTTGAAGGACAGGGAAATGAAACTAGAAGTGAGACACAGAGCACAGAGGGGGAGGGAATAGCTGCCTGGGAAGGAGTGAATAATAAGTGAACATTTACATACTGCGGACTATTCAGCAGTGAAAGTAATGGACCAGACTAGTGAAGCAGCTGCTTGCTGGGTGTGACGATGCTTATAGCAAGAGAACTACAAAGGGTACAGAAATTATTTTTACATATCCTGAAAGGTCTTCCCATGCACTATTCAAGGGTACTATTAGTATCCTACTGATAAATGACCTGACAGAGTCCCTTTAAATTTTGATAAGAATGCCTTGATATCAGTATGCACCTAAGCCATTTCCCGACATCCCATTACCTCTGTAATGGTTTTAGCTGGACGAAGCGTGTTTTGATTGTCAATGAGAGGGGTCTGAAAAATAAGATGGAACCAAAAAATAAACAAAATACATACATGAAAACAAAGAAAAAAATATTAGTAATCATAAAGAGAAAATAACCAGGTTCATGAAAACACAAGAAAAAATCTGTGGGAAAACGAAAAGATGCAAAATACAGAAAGATAAAACAAAATAAAATTATAGAAGTGTATAAATTATACATCAGTGAAAATAAAAAGATCTAAAATGTTTAAGTTTATAAATTATACCTAGTACGGTAATTACTGGGAAATGAAAGGAGCATACTATGTCAATATATTTTATGGTTAACATATCTCAAGACCACCGAGTTATAAAGCGACAGGGGAACCTGCTAAATGTTAAGCAATGGAACAGAGCACTTAGTAACAACATGAGCGGCTTAATATCACACACTGAGGCAAGTGATATTTTAATAAGTATTACAGCTTCTTAAAATGGGTAGAAATCCATCTATTTCAAATGTAAAATGTTATAATGAAGGATGTAATCAGGGCTGTGGAGTCGGTAAGCCAAACATCCGACTTCGACTCTTCAATTTCCCTTAATCCAACTCTGACTCCACCAAAATGGACTCTGCTCCAACTCCATGACTCTGACTTCACAGCCCTGGATGTAATTGTTCAATCAGACAGATTAGTGCAATACCTCACCTAATAGGAGGTGCCATATGTATCTGATAAATGCAGAAAGGGGCTCCCCGTACTACGTCCCGGAAGGCATCCGATCACCACTGGGTGGATGCACCAACACCTCTCCATTACACCAGTGGTCAGTCATCTGCCATAATAGGGACTCTGTTTTGGAGATAGGAGTGGTCAATGAGAAAGGACTCACTCTTATTAGATGTTTATGGCTTATCAGCTTATCCTTTTGGGTTTGACATAATTGTTGCTGGTATAAAAAAAAACTATAAATGTCCTGGAGAGGTTGGCTGGTGTATTTGCTGGCTGTAACGCCAGTGCTGATTGACCCTGAAGCAGGGTCACCAACACATTAATCCCTCTGACCACCCCGCGGCGTCTATCACAGTCCCGGCTCCTGCTCGCGGGGACTGTGTACACCACACTGGTTCCCCGGGAGCGCACTTAGAGCGCGAGCACACACACTCTCCTTCTCTTAAAGGGGCAGTGCACGCATTCTGTATGTATCAGCCAATCACTTTAGGCACCCTCGCCCTAAGGGAAGTGCCTAAGCAACATGCCCTTTCTGATATAGATAAGCTTGCTAGCTGTCAGGTCCTGTTCCCTGAATTATGTGTCCGTTACCTGTGCCTACTAATCCGTAATGGCCCCTTTACACGCAGCTACAGGTAACAGGTTTTCCACAGGTAACTTACTGGCTGCAGTGAAATCATGGAGACATAGTTCCATTTGTACACAGCAACAAGATAGAACCATGTCTCCATGATTTCACTGCAACCAGTAAGTTACCTGTGGAAAACCTGTTACCTGTAGCTGCGTGTAAAGGGGCCATAACTGTCTTCTAGAATCTGCCCTGTGTACCTGTATCTGCCTGAACCTGCTGTACCTGTTGGTGCCAGCCTGACTACCAGCCCTGCATGCACCTTAGTCCATGTCTGTACTCCTGACCTCTGGGGTAAGATGCTACGATGCTGACAGTTTCCCTGGAGCAGTACCTGGTGGCTACCTGCAGCAGCAAGCCTATCCTCACCATCAGAGGCTCTAGTGAAGAACCAGGTAGTTGCTTAGCTATGCCCCATCAGGGTGAGTCTGGTCCGTGGTGCAGTGGGTCCATAGTCACTAACATGACACAGGCTATATTCATGACTCATAGCAATGAAAGGAAAGGACCGTCACATGCGCCACCACCTTTCCACTCACTGGCGGTCAGACAAGGACGGAAGATCACGACACCCCAGTTCTAAGAATAGATACAAGTCCCGTCAGATCTATCAGACATATATGGCATATCCTACAGAAATATCATAGATAGCTCTCATTTAATTTAATGAGTTGGAATGGTTGGATAGAAAAACATCTCATTGCCAGGTTGAGTCAGTAAAATAAGGAATAGTAGCAGATCGTATGGGCACTTCTGCTACTTCGATATTGGAGGAAAAAAAAAGGATAAAAAGCCCACAATGCTGGAGTAGGGAGTACTGATTTTCAGGATTGTGTAATAATAATAATCATCATGATAAACATACATACTGATAATAACAGTAATAGGATGTGCATAAAAAAGCAATATCTAATAAACATGAAATATCAATAGCTATGTATATATTACCCTTTTCACATATGAAAGCCATATATTTTTTTTTAACCTTGATCATATTGGCCTATACCTTCGGGAACATTCAGACTTCTGCTTTTGATCTACACTTGCTAATCATTTTATAAAGGAAATCTGCCAGCAGGTTTTTTATTATGTAATTAGAGAGCAGCTTGATGTAGTAGACCCAGATTCAAGACATGTGGCTTTGTTTCAAGAAAAAAAACAGTGTTTTATCAACATGAGATTATCACTAGGACTAGGTGCCTCGTGCTTCCTAATCCAACCAACTCCCCACCACTGCTCAGCAGCTTTTTGTCAGTGTACAATGTACACAGACAGCTGCCAATCAGTGTTGTGGGTGGAGTTATACACAGTGATGTGGGCGGGGTTATACACAGCTCAGCATTTTGAGCTCTGCTAGATCTGCAGCAAGAGAAAACTGTGATACTAACACAACTGCTGCACCCACTAAACGAAGTGATGCATCACTAGAATCAAGGCCTCAGCCCCTACATCATACTGCTGTCAGATTACATAACAAAACACTGCTGACAGATTCCCTTTACATAGACATAATCTGAACATTTTATAGTCTATAGGACTTTTCATGTTTAACGTTTTATTGAGGATTGATCTTACAGCTCAAAAAGAAAATGGATACATGTCCTACAAACGGACTAATTTTAATTAATCCTCAAAAGTAAAAGAAATACTGATTCTATCCATGTTTTATTCATGAAGCTTTGGAAACCTGGGTCAGTTTTTTTGCCATTCAGGAGCATACAGTGGAATGCACTGGATAAATGTTAACCCTGCTTAATCTGCATCTGAGACTGCCAAGAGGACACAGATTATTTCAGAGGCTTTCTACTTCAAAAACAGTGCATTAAACTAATCATTTTTATAAATGCATCTTTTAGTTATATTGCCGTTTTTGTCAAATTTGGTGCAAAAAAAAACATAATAACCTTAAAATGTAGATTTTCGGTAAAAACATAACTTTGAAAAAAAGGTCCATATCTCTTGGAACCATAGGGCAAAAAAAAAAAAATAGGGACTAAAATAAGTTCAAAAACTGCCCACTTTGGACCTGGTGACAGGTGCTGTTTAAAGTGACGCTGTCAGGTCCTTGGTGGACCCAGAAGCATAAGCAGTTTTGTGCCCATATCTATATTCTCTGCCTAAGGCTGGAAACACACTGTCCGAGTGACATGCGAGTTAGTCTCACAAGTCTCGGATAATTCACCTGGGATGAACTCTGCCTCTCTGGACGGGAGCTGTGGAGCTACATAGAAAAACATACCACAGTGTCCCGTCCAAAGAGGCAGGGGTCGTGCCGGGTGAATGGTCCGAGACTCGTGCGAGTAACTCGCATGTCACTCAGACAGTGTGTTTCCAGCCTAAGGGTGGAGGCACACTGTCGTGCATCAAACACGGAGCATGATTGATGCACGACAGTGATGCAAGTGAAATGTGTGTTTTGGGTGTGTGTGGTGCGAGTGTGGTGCGTGTGGGTGAGTGTGCATGGCTGTATGCATGTGAGTGTGCTGCGTGATTGTGTGGTGCGTGAGAGTGTGGTGCTGTCCGTGGTCCTGAAGCAAACGTCAGGTCCGCAGACAGCATATGTCGGTGAATTTAAACTCGGCGGCAGAATTTGCAGGTTTCCCTATACAGTAACAATAATGTTTCAGCGCTGTCACAGCAGCGCAGAAACATCATTGTTGAAAGCACAGCCGCTAACAAAATATTAAAGTTATAGAGGTTAATCAGCATGTTAACCCCCTCTGCAAGCTCTCCGCAACATGTCAGCGCATAGGCTGCAGAGGGGATTAATAACCTGGTGTCAGAAGGGTTAAAATTAAAACGATGTTATTGTGATGACAACATGTGTGCAGAGAGTGTCCTCACTCTCTGGACACATGTTGTCATCACACCCTGGCTGTGCAGGGGTTAAACGATGTGTTAAATAAAAGCCGGGAATTGTTGGGAACATTAATATAGAGTAAGGGTATGTGCTCATGGTCCGGAGGAGCTGTGTGTTGGACGCTGCTTCTCCAGACCTGAGTGATGCCGCGGGTGGCCGCAGGGAGACCGCAGCCGCCCTGTACTCACCATGTGCGGCGGTTGCGGGGCGGCTTCTCCCTGCAGACACCTAATGGCAGCCGCTTCTGACTCCGCAGCATGAAATAAACATGCTGTGGAGGAGTGGACTGTCGGCAACCCGCACCGCAGCTCCAAACATGCTGTGGGTGGGTTAAGCATAGTGAGGATCGGATTTCTTGAAATCCCATCCACTATGCTTGTACTGTACTACGCTGCATTTTGGATGCAGCGGCAAGACGTCCAAAACGCTGCAAACACTGGTCGTGTGCACGCACCCTAAATGAGTGCTGGAGCTGTCCAGCAGCTGAGAGCTCCTGAAATGAGGAGCTGTCCAGCACCTGAAAGCTCCTGAAATCGCTCCGACACGCATTTACTCTATATTAATGTCCCCGACAATTCCCTGCTTTCATTTAACACATCGTTTAACCACTGCACAGCCAGGGTGTGATGACAACACGTGTCCAGAGAGTGAGGACACTCCCTGGACACATGTTGTCATCACAACAACATCGGTTTAACCCTTCTGACACCGGGTTATTAACCCCCTCTGCGCTGACATGTTGCACACAGCCTGCAGAGGGGGTTAACATGCTAATTAACCCCTATAACTTTAATATTTTGTTAGTGGTTGTGCTTTCAAAAATGATGTCTCAGTGCTGCTGTGACAGCGCTGATCATTATTGTTACTGTACAGGGACACCGGCAAATTCAAACTCGGCGGCTTTTGACAGCCGCCGAGTTTGAAGCTATTTTGAAAGCACACTCATGCAACTATTGCACAGAGTGCTGTATGGGTGCGAGATTTTCTCGCACCCATAGACTTGCATTGCCCGCTCGCACGATAGAATCGCGTGCAGTCGCAGCATGCTGTGTTATAAGCTGTTTACCAATAATGGTTTTTGCTGTAATATGCAGCAAAGGAAAATCCTACTAGAACAGCTAAACATTATATCAGGTTAATCAAAATCACTGTACATTATGGCAGCTTTGCACTGACAATTATGTAACGTGATTGGCTAATTCTCAACACAATCACATCCCCAGTTATAGGAGGGCGCTCACACTTTTGCAACACATTATTTTAGTTCAAAATGATTTCAGTTTGTTCCTCCATGGATTTGTACAGATTATGCTTTAAACCAATGTCATTACTACTGATCTGCAGTTTTATATTTGCATTATAATTCGGTCAATTTACGGTAACTCTATCTACATATCTTCTATTTAGGGCATAATACAGAATAGTGGTGGATCTTTTTCATTTTATTTGCTAAAAAAAAAAAAAAAAAACTTCAAGTAAAATGTATACACTGTAATATGTCCAGCGCCAAGCCTAAAGGGTGGTGAGAAAATCTGTGTGCCATATACTGCACAGAAGGCTATGCACTAGGCATATCACAGTCTGTACACTTTACACACAGCCCAGGTCATGTGTCAAGAAGGTCAACTCTTCTCTATCAAGGGATCAGAGCACATCCCTAACAATTAGACAAATTAATCTACATTACATGATATTTCCTAATTTTTAGAGCTCCCTCATAGTGATGGGTGAACCTGCCGATGTTCGGGTTCGGCGGACTCGTCCGGGCTTTTTATTAAAGTTCGGGTTCGGGATTGAACATGATTTCAACTAGAGTCCGAACCCCGAACTCGGCCTTTAAAGTTATGGCACTATACTTACTGGATCCCGCCGTCCCATCGTCCCGCCACATCTACTTCCGGGGCCACTCATTATCTACTGGGCTATTCACTGCAGAGGAACCCAACAACCAATCACAGAGAATAGGCATCTGTGATTGGCTGTTGGAGTAATCTGGAATCGGCCCATAGCAGGGTATATGCTAGAATGTATGGGCTGGTTCCAGGTTACTGCAACAGCCAATTACAGTTGCTCATTCTCTGTGACAGCTTCTGTGATTGGTTGATGGGACACCCTGCAGTGAATATCTCAGAAGTTAATGAGCGGCCCCTGAAGTAGATGTGGCGGGATGATGAGACGGCAGGAACCAGTAAGCATAATGCTGTTTAATAACTATTTTCTTTTTTTACAACTTTCCCCCTGAACCCGAACTGTAACCTGAACTTCTCAGGGACGTCTGTGTCCGGGATCTGTGCTCATACACTAGGTGTTCGGTACGGACCCCGAACTTTACAGTTCGGGTTCACCCATCACTACTCTCTTATGTAAATTTCATTTTGTTCAGACAACCCCCTTACATTTTTCTGTTATGTACAGGAATGCTTTTTTTTGTAAGCTTTCTAACCATACTAGTAATACCAAATACACATGTTTTTTTTTTACCTTGTTACAGTTTTTCGATCCCGAGCACATGCCGCTATTCATGTTTTCTTTGTCGGATATCCCTGAAAGAAAGAAATCACTCGTTATTGAAAACTTAAAAACAAAGAGAATATAATTCTGCATGAGGCTTTAGGAATGTCTGAAGGTTGAAAGACAGTGGGGAATCTACTGTAAAGGTGGATGTTCTCCTATTGGGATTTGTCCTAATTTTGTCCCCAAAACACAGTCAGCAAATTGAGTTTCTGATCTGCTGTAAAGCCTAGTGTCTGGTCGGCCTCTACTGAACCGGGTTGTAATGGCGGTCAACTGTCATGGTAGTCTCTCCAGCTGGAAATCGGTCCTCAGCAGAATAAGAAGGGGATTAAAGTTGTGGATGGGGGTGCAGGATCAGCCGCTCTGAATAAGTATTGTCCAGACCTAAGGTGCAACAGAATAAAACACACTTTTATAGGAGCAATTTATGATGATGGTGATATGACAGCTTTCCACAGTTGTGGTATGGAGTTGCAGCTTATGATGGTGTGATGAACTCAGCTCTCCTTCCGGCAACGTGTGACAGCCCTCCTCACTCCCGCTGGTTCAGGCACTACACTACGCCCTTAACACTCTCCTCTCAGTTTGCAAATTAAAGAAGTGAGAACAAACAAATAGCACAAAAGTGATGTAAAGTCCAATTAAGTGAGGTTTATTTTATTAATCAGATGTGTATAACAAAGTTCAAATTGGGGAGCACACATGATAACCACTGTTGCTGTTGCTTCTCCTAGGCTCAGTAGTTCTCCAACAGGGGCTGCTTACTACCACACTTTACAATACCTTTGCACTAATGACATCTCCATGTATAAAAACAGATAAAGAGCTGATTTTCCACACCACCAGAGTTTTCAGATATTTGTAATAATTCTGCAGGGAGCCACACTAAGGCTGCCTTCACATTAGCGTATGTGAACGCAGCTTATGCTGCGTTCCCATACGCAGTCAAACGCATGCGCACTGCGTTCCTATGTTTAACATAGGAACGCATAGTGCCTGCGTTTGTCAGCGTTTGCTGCGTCCCGGGTGCGGACGCTGGACCCTGGAAGGAGCAGATATCGTCCGCATCCGCACCCAGGACGCAGCATGTTGCATTTTTTGGGTGCTCGGGGACCTTGGAAAATCAGCAAGCGTCCCCAAGCGCACAAAACATGCATTGTAGTCAATGGGTCTGCAGTGTTCTGCGCTTGACAGCGCAGGAGAACGCCGCGGACCCATTGAAAAATCTCCCGGTGGCCGCCGGTGATGTCACAGGAGATCACCGACGGCCACCGGGAGATCAGCTCATCCTCTGATGATCTCCTCTTCCCCGCCGGCGGTAATACCCTAGCGGTGTCGGCGGGGTTAAATAGCTGTCAAATCAGCTGTTTCTCCCCGCTGACATGTCCCGGAGCTTACCGGCGGCCGGGAGGAGGAGATCTCCAGCGCTGATCTCCGCCCCTGGACACCGCCGATTGGCTGCCGGGCTGCACAGTGATGTGTCCGCAGGCGGACATTCTCCGCTGCGGACACATCAAAATGACACCGCGTTTGACTGCGTTTGTGTCTGCATGCCATCAGCATGCAGACACAAACGCTAATGTGAAGGCAGCCTAAGTCATATGACAAAGCTCGTTAATGGGTTGTTTTTGACTTTTAGTATTGCTTCTTCCAATAGGTGGCATTAGAGTTCTTGTCTTTTTCCTCTCTAATGAAACAATTTGCGTATTATATTTCCCAGAGGAGCATTGTAGCATTTAAGACAGACCTGATGTGTCACTCTCCATAAGGAGAAAACCTTACCAATAAGACCCTTCTAATTTCAAAAAAATTCTTCCACCCAATGTATGTACTGCACAAGAACGTCAAGATCAGGTAAGGCCGGCTTCACACTTGCGCTCCCCGCCACTGCATATTGCAGCGAGGAATCGCAAGTTGAGCGCAGACACCGCGCATACCTATGTTTATCATGGGGACGCACGGTGATGCACTCGTCTGCACATTGCCGTGCGCATCCATTCACTTCCCTGTGATTTGTACGCATGCGGATGCTTGCGTACAAATCACACATTCTCGTCCGCTCCCTGAACACGACATGAGCCCATATTGGCAAGATGTTTCAACAGTCTAATGTGGCGGTGAACTCTATATAATCTTTTCTGAGAATTATATGTTGAATTGTTCCTTTTTTATTCTTTCAGTAAATATATGAATAATTTGACAATCAGGTATTACCATTTCACTTGTCAAATGGGTGTGGCAATCAATGACAGCATTATTTAAAAGTACTGGTTAAAAAAGAGCGCATGCACCAGCTCCCACACCACAGCCTCTTCCTTTCTTAGGGTATGTGCACACCATCCGAAGGCACAGTATCTTGGACGCATTTCCTCCACACCTGCAGGTGTGAAAGCAGGGAGACCACAGTCGCCCTGTACTCATGATTTGTGGTGGGTGCAGGGCGGCATCTCCCTGCATTAACCTGATGGGGATCGCTTCTGACTCCGCAGCATGTAATTAACATGCCACAGAGATGAGGAAGTCCGACAACCCGCACCGTGGGTGAAATAACACTGCGGTGGTGAGATGCATAATGAGCATGGGGTTGCTTGAATCCCATCCACTATTCTGGTACTGTACAATGCAGCATTTTAGACGCAGCAGCAATTCCTGATTGTGAGCACACACCTTTAGAAGAATGTCAGTTTAACTTAATACTAATATACAGTACAAGCAAGCAAACAGATTCAAAATACCTTATAGAGATTGAAAAAAAGTAGGGGTTAAAAAAAGTGTTCCAAAAATCTATAAGGGTAAGTGTATACAATCCAGGTGAGGAATGTTCTGGACGTAGCGTGTTTTATCTCGAGGAAATGATGGCACCCAGTGTGGGAGAACTTAGTGTCCATACCCATGATTAGGATTCTGGGTGCAGTGTATTTTCTGGGTGCAGCGTATCTGCAAGAATAAACTGACATGCCGTAAATGCCATGGTTCGGGAAGCCGCACCGCATATCCGTTTACGCAGCATTTAAAAGAAGCATAGTGGGCATGGGATTTCTATAAATCCGTCCACTGTGCTTCTACTGTACAACGCAACGTTTTGGATGCAGCAAAAACACACTGAGTCGAAAACGCTGTTAACACTGAGCATGTGCACTCTACCCCTTTTCTCATAACAATTTTCATCAACATATCCACGGCACACAAAATCAAGCCATCACAAAACTTCACCAACAGAAAAATATAAAGGGATGAGTCTCAAAACATTTGGACACAACTGAATTTTTTAACCACTAAAAGATCAAAAAACATATCATTTTGGTTTTGGGATTATTATACGGACCTGAAAAATCACATTGCCAGGTTATTTTTAACACGCAGTAAAATCCCTAAATGCAGCGGTTGAAATAAGTATTGAACACATCACCAATTTGCTAAGTAAATATATTTTAACCCCTTCCTGACCCTTGACGTGATACATGTCAAGGGTAGGGTCCCGGTGTTTCATGTGAGCTCCGGTGCGGCGCTCACATCAAACACCCAACATCTCAGCTGAGATGTCAGGCTCACAGCACCGATCGGATCCGGGATCCGATCGGTGCTGGTAACCCCTTGGATAAAGCTGTCATTCACTGACAGTGGGACTCAAAACCGCCACGACCCCAGAAGCTATCAGGGAGCGCTTCCTGTGAGTGGTTGACAAGCGCTGCCAACCACTCACAGTGCGCATTTGTGACAGGTCCCGATGTGCTTCAGCTCATTGGGACCTGTCACAAGCGATCAGATGCTGCAGCAGTGTGGCGCACTATGGGGCACTGTAAAATAAAGAATCAAGTGAAAAATAAAGTTTTTAAAAACATGAAAAAACCCCACAAAAGTTCAAATCACCCCCCTTTTCCCTCATTCAAAATCAAAGTATTAAAATAATAAAAAATGTACACATATTTGGTATCGCCGCATTCAGAATCGCCTGATTTATTATGATATAGAATCAATTAATGAGAGCCGAAAACTGCGTAACGGAAAACAAGTTCCAAACACTAAAATTATGGTTTTTTGGTCGCCACAACATTGCTATAAATTGCAATAACAGAATATTAAAACAGCGCATCCACCCAAAAAATGGTATCATTAGAAACGTCAGCTCAAGCCTCAAACAATAAGCCGTCACACAGCCCAAGATCCTGAAAAATGAGGACACTACGGGTCGCAAAGCATGGCGCAAAAAGTGTGATTCTTTTTTTTTTCTCCAAACTTCTGAATTTTTTTTCACCACTTTGATACCCGTAAAGGTATACATGTTTGCTATATACGAACTCGTACTGACCTGTGGCATTACACCATCATGTTAGTTTTACCATATAGTGAACACGGCGACTTAAAGACCCTCAAAACTAACATTTAATTGCACTTTTTTGCAATTGCACTGGACTTGAATTTCTTTCCCATTTTCCTGTACACTGTATGGTAAAATAAATTATTGCATCTGAAAATACAACTCGTCCCACAGAAAACAAGCCGTAATATGTCTATATTGACAGAAAAATAAAAAAGTTATGGCTCTTGGAAGCAGGGGAGCAAAAAACAAAAATGAAAAACCAAAAATCGCTGGGTGGTGAAGGGGTTAAAGGTGCTATTGACATGAATTTCTCATCAGATGTCAGTAACAACTCATCCAATCCACCCAGGCAAAAGAATCAAACCAGATATGTCCATAAATTAAGTTATGTGTAACAGTGAGTAATGAAACAGGAAAAACATTGAACACTGCAGAAAAAAAGGTGCAAAAAGCCATGAAAAGTCATGACACCAGCTGAAATCTATAGTAATAAGAAATAAATCCTGAAACTTAGTGAAAAATAATATCAGCTGGTTCAACTGATGGCCTATATAAAGGTGTCTCATTACCAAGATACCACACAAGAAACATCTCTTGATGGATAAAACCAGTGAGCTGTCTCAAGAACTTTGCAACCTTATTGTTGTAAAGCATACTAATGGCATTGGTTACAGAAGAATTTCTAAATTGTTCAAGGTTCCAGCGAGTTCTGCTGGGGCCATAATCCGGAATTAGAAAGAAAATCATTTCACCATACACTGGCCGTGACCAGGTGTTCCCCAGAAGATTTCAGACAGGGGAGTGAAAAGAATTATCAGAAGAGTTGTTCAAGGGCCAAGGAGCACGAAAGGAGAGCCACAGAAAGACCGGAAAACAGCAGGTAAAATTGTTTCAAAGAAAAAAAAGTGATTTACCGTATATACTCGCGTATAAGCCGAGTTTTTCAGCCCAAAATTTGGGCTGAAAAGTCCCCCCTCGGCTTATACGCGAGTATATACGGTAATCCGTATATATACAGCAGCGGCCCCGGAGGTATACAGCCCCCCCCCCCCCTTGCGCGGCAGCCTGTAAAGGAAAATCATACTTATCGCTGTCCCGCGCTGTCCCGCCGCTGCCATCACGATCCCGGGCTTCAATCCGCGTCTTCTGTGGTCGCGGGCAATGACGTCATTGCGCGCGACCACAGGAACCCGGAAGCCGGAAGACGCGGATTGAAGCCCGGGATCGTGTGTCGGCAAGCGGCGGGACAGCGCGGGACAGCGATAAGTATGATTTTCCTTTACAGGCTGCCGCGCCTGTATACCTCCGGGGCTGCTGCTGTATACAGCCCTGGGGCTGCTGGTGTATACAGCCCTGGGGCTGCTGGTGTATACAGCCCTGGGGCTGCTGGTGTATACAGCCCTGGGGCTGCTGATGTATACACCCCTGGGGCTGCTGCTGCTGTATACTACCACTGGGGCTGCTGATGTATACACCCCTGGGGCTGCTGCTGCTGTATACTACCACTGGGGCTGCTGTATACTACCACTGGGGCTGCTGTATACTACCACTGGGGCTGTATATACCTCTGGGGCTGCTGTATACTACCACTGGGGCTGCTGTATAGTACCACTGGGGCTGCTGTATAGTACCACTGGGGCTGCTGTATACTACCACTGGGGCTGCTGTATACTACCACTGGGGCTGCTGTATACTACCACTGGGGCTGTATATACCTCTGGGGCTGCTGTATACTACCACTGGGGCTGCTGTATACTACCACTGGGGCTGCTGTATACTACCACTGGGGCTGCTGTATACTACCACTGGGGCTGCTGTATACTACCACTGGGGCTGCTGTATACTACCACTGGGGCTGCTGTATACTACCACTGGGGCTGCTGTATACTACCACTGGGGCTGCTGTATACTACCACTGGGGCTGCTGTATATACCACTGGGGCTGCTGTATACACCTCTGGGCTGCTGTATACTAACCACTGGGGCTGCTGCTGTATATACCACTGGGGCTGCTGCTGTATACTACCACTGGGGCTGCTGTATATACCTCTGGGGCTGCTGTATACCACACTGCTGGGGGCTGTATACCTGTGCTGGGGTCCACCCTCGGCTTATACACGAGTCAATAGGTTTTCCCAGGTTTTGGGGGCAAAAGTAGGGGGGTCGGCTTATACACGGGTCGGCTTATACACGAGTATATACGGTACTCACTCTCCATGGCCTGTATCCATGCTCCTGTATGTACACTCACCACTGTATGCAAGACTCCATTACTGAACAAAGCGCATGTACAAGTGTGTTTAAATTTTGCTTAACCACTTTTGGAAAAGCCTGTGAAATACTGGGAGAATATAGCCTGATCAGATGAGACCAAAATTGAACTCTTTGGATGTCATAATACACACCATGTTTGTAGGCCTTTAACACCATACCGACAGTGAAGTTTGATGGTGGGAACATCATGGTGTGGGGCTGTTTTTCAGCATACAGCACTGTCAAGTATCATATGACTGAAGGAAGGATAAATGGACAAATATACTGAGGCATTCTGGATGATGAAGATGGAACGAGGGTACACAATTCAGCAAGACAATGATCCCAAGCACACAGCCAAGGAAACTCTCAGTTGGTGTCAGAGAAAGAAAATAAGTCTGCTAGAATGGCAAAGCCGATCACCGGAGCTGAATCCAATAGAAAATTTGTACAACGAACTACGGTTCATAGAAGGATCCATGCGACCTTCAAGATCTGAAAAGTGTTTATGTGGAAGAATGAACCAAAATCAACCTGAGCAATGCAGGTGACTCTTGTTTCCATACAGGAGGCATTTTGAAGCTTCATTACCAACAAATGTTTGGAAGTATTTAATCAATTTCAGTAAGTGCATTCAACACTCTTTCTCTGTGTCATTTCTCATTATAACACATCACTAACTTTATAGACAACTATGGTTTGATTTCTTTGCCTATATGGATTGGATGGGTTGTTACCGACATCTGGTGAGAAAGTTATGTCAATAGCACCTTTAGAAATAAATTTACTTACAAAAGTGGTGACGTGTTCAATACTTATTTCACCTTCACTATAAAAGTTAAAGGAAAAACTATGACAGAATTGGGCTTTTTTTCACCATTCAATCCTCTAGGAATTTTTTTCCCCTGTTTTTCAGTACATAATATGATAAAATTAATAGTGCTGCTGAGTTTTGCATTGTTTATTACTGTAACAACATAACAGAATGAAGGAATTACAATGGCAAAGAACAGATATAGCACATGGTGAAACATCACATCGACTTACTGTCAGAACCGGTCTCAAGAACGCCGTACGGAGGAGCCAGGAAGCCAGCCATGTACTGACGATATTTCTAAAAAATACAAATAAAAAAGAGAAGATATTAAAAACATTAATAATTTAAAATTACAATTAATTGTATAGGGCTACTTCCTAATATACAGCGAGTAACAAATTGCCACTTGTTCCCTGTTAACCTTGCTATGGGCATTGTACAGTATCTATTTCCTAACTTCTCATTTCCCTCCCATCCTTCTCTAACAGCCTCCTTTCACATCGACATTTCTGTCCGGATCTGGCAGATCCGGACAGAAAACCGTATCTGCCGCCTAACGGCTGCACTTGCAATGCACTTGCGGGAAGCCCCATGCATTCTCTATAGGGCTTGCGGCAATTGCGGTATTGCCACGATCTGGCACTTGCAGCAAACCCTATAGAGAATGCATGGGGCTTGCCGCAAGTGCATTGCAAGTGCGGCCATTAGGCGGCAGATGGGGTTATCTGCCCGGATCTGCCGAATCCGGACAGAAACGTTGATGTGAAAGGGATTCTAAAGGTTATACCTTATGTGACATTATTTGTAGCAACATTGTAGTCATTTCATTCCAAAATTGGGCAGCAGAGGTAACATCAGGCCTATCGCGAGGAATATGGATTCCAGTAACGGGAGGTGTGAGACAAACGCAGTGATATTTATGGACCATCTAATCCTTTCAAATGGGATAATGTGACAGCTCGCTCCATGACTAGTACGAGCATTAGCTGCACCGAGGCAGGAGCGCTCCGCAGCCTCCAAGACACACTGTCACTTTCAATAATTAACATTGGCCAATGAATTTAGTAAGCAATCAATAAACAGAGCCTGGATTACCATGAATCCCACTGAGAAGGTGAATACATCTGAATTTTCAGATTCAACTGCATGATTAACCCTAAATTTCCCTACATATAGCAAGATATACAATTAATAAGGTTAACTGCTTTAGAAAACTAATTTGTGAATATGAGGCATAAGGGGCAACAATATAGGAACCACATCTATTATCAGAACAGAGTCTACCTACAAAAGACGTATTTCCCTTTGGAGGACTCAACATGATTTCGTATTACAAGAACGGGCCTTTGATTTAAGTGGGTGCCATATGTACTGAGTTATAATCCCTTAGGGTACCTTTACACGCGGCTACATTTCTAGGGTGGCTACAGGTAACTTACTGGTTGCAGTGAAATCATGGAGACAAGGTTCTATCTTGTTGCTGTGTACAAATGGAATAATCTCTCCATGATTTCACTGCAACCAGTACGTTACCTGTAGCCACCCTAGAAATGTAGCCGCGTGTAAAGGTACCCTAAGGGTACCTTTATATGTCGCAACATTGCATGCAATTTCACTGGCAATTTGCTGGTTGCAGTGAAATCATGGACACATTGTTCCATTTGTACACGGCAACAAAATAGAACAATGTGTCCATGATTTCCCTGCAACCAGTAAGTTGCAAGTGAAATTGCATGCAATGTTGCGACGTGTAAAGGTATCCCTAGAAGCAATGTCATCCATTGGAGAAAAACAAAATGTTCTCTTTTTTGTAAACTATGTACAGAATCTGACCCAAAAAGTTTTTTAAAAATATACATCATAAAGAGCTAAAAAAAAACCCACAAATTTGGTATCTCTGTAATTGTAAGAACCTGCACAGAACAGTAAACAGATTATTTATGTCGATCTGTAAATGGTGTAAATCAAAGAAATGCGATATTTTTTTTTTACGCTAAACCAACAAAAAAGTTAACACAAATAAAACCTTTATTCTTGACAAAATGGACCTTGGAAAAACTATCGTTCATCTTTAAAAAAACAAGACCTCATAGCTTTATGGGAAAAAAATGGTATGACTGTTACAACTATTTGAAGAAGTCGCCATAACAAGTGGATCAGAGAAATGTAATAATAAAGTTACGGTGTTTTAATTTTTATTTCATAAATTATTTGTACACCATTAAGCAACTGTGTAATATAACTTATTGGGGTAATCTGCTTCTTTTTCTCCCTGGACTGATCCTTTACTCTCAATTGAGTGGTAGAAGCTGTAAGATCTACATATAGTGATGACAGATTTCCTGTTGCTGAGATAGGAGATGACAGTTGATGCTTTTACAATTCTATGGAAAGAGAACACGGGAGATGGAACTAGAAGCAGGTGTGAGGCTGGTCACCACTCATGGGCTAGTTGTGAGGCAAGGTAGTCAAATGGGCCAGGATCAAATGCAAAGAGAAATTGTCATAAACAAACGGGTAATGATAATAATACTTATTCCCTGATATAGTGACATTAATGCCACAGCGCTTTACAGACATCATCATCACTGTCTCCATTGGGGCTCCAAATCTAAACATCCTATTAGTATGTCTGTGGAGTGTAGGAGTAAACCAGAGAACTCAGAGGAAACCCACACAAAAACTAGGGGGACAGGGTGGGGCGGTAAGACAAAGACGTAATCTGTGCACGATGTTGTGGCGCCCCACTGGTCGGGACACCACGTAGGGGTACTGAATCCATAAAAGAGAAGGTGGTACACCTGTGACTAGGGGATTGGGATGTCACATAAGGGACCCTCAAGTTACCCATCCACACACCTTAGTGCAGGCGGGACGTGGGTGAACTCGTTGCCAGGAAGACCCAGTCCCGGTGGGAAGAGCTAGGTGGGTTAGTGGAAGAGCGGGAAGAGTGTTAGAGAGAGTCTGAGGAGAGCTCCTGTGGGGAGCAAGGAGTACAGGATGGCAGAGGAGCCATCAGGGAGGAAAGGAACCCTAGGGGCACCAGGAGTTGCGGTGAGCCCGAATCTAGACCCAGTACGTCTACCGACCGGAGGGGTTCAGTCCCAGAACGGAGGACCAGCACGGGTGTTCGTCTCCGAGCTGCCAAACCGGAGGCACGAGCTTCTGTAGGAAGTCGTGGTCGAAAGCCTGGCATTATCCCCAAGGCCCCGTATAGGTTCCGGAGGATCGGGAGAGGAACCCTTCAGAGATGATCCGTGGGAGCTGACTGAGGGCTCTGTGCGTGGGAGCGCTACTGGGAATCATGAGAGATAGCGCGGTGAGGGACAAGAGAAAGAAAACGGCAGGCATACCACCGAATGTCCCAAATAGGACGTTCTGGTCCCCTGGTGACAACCCAGGCCAGCAGAACCCATGAGAACTGTAACATCTGTAAGCTGCCTGAAGTCTTGCAAGTAAAACCCATACCGAGCTAAAGACTGTGTGACGTATTTTATTTGCCTATGCCTGAGGAGCCGCACATTTGTTCCTGTGTTAAGTTTGTGACAGGGCTGCTGAATGAACTGCTTCCCAGTGTAAATCCTTATTACCTCATCATGGCTGCGGGGAGTGTTACCAACTAGATGCATCAACATCACCCCGGAGGTCTGCAAGCAGCGCCAGTATTATGACCGAGAATCGTAGGTGGCGTCACAAACACTTTTTATTGTTATTTTTTCCCTTTTTCAGCGACCACCAAGGCCACGGGATAGGCAACAGGCCCCAGTGACATTTCCCTGTGAGCTACAGCCTGGGACCGGGTACCCCATGGCCCTGGGGTGGGTCAATGTGATTACAGTAAGGTAATTGATAAAGGGCAAAGAGGCTAGGCAAACAGATAATCAGAAGAAAGGGCGATGTCCGGTAACACCAGATCAGATACTGAGCACAGGAAAACAAAGACACCACCTAGTTGAAAGCCACAACTGGCAGTAACTGGAGGCAGGGAGAGAAGTAACCACTCCGAACAGGAAACACATGGAGGAAACTCAGCACACCCCAGCCTCTGATTGGTTTATCACCCTACTGTCAGCTCTGCACGCCCCTACCTGAGATTGGACGGCTGAGCTGTCACTCACTGTGCCCAGACACATCGCTAGGAGGAATCGTGACACCAGGCACAGACATTCTGCTGCAAGTTCTCTGGAAATGAGTTACATTTCTCTATAAACGTTATGATCACCAACTTCCATCTGTTATCTCAATAATGGGAAAATATGTATTTACTGAAGACAGAATTTACCCATGAATTGAGAATTTTGAGAATGAATGTTCCATCCAGGAGGAGAACGAAGCAGATCTCTGATAAAGTATATTACAAGGTTTCTTATTTTCACAATAGAGAATGGATAACTGGTGAGGAAAGCTTGAACTTGATGGACTACAGGGAAATTAGTGATGGATTTAATTCTTTTTTTCAACCTATGTAACTACCGTATGTGATGTATACTATTAATTTATGGGGAAAAAAATAAAATGACGCTTACTCTAAGTATATGTGTAGGTTATTTGTTAGTGTGGATCATCTATATGCTTTTGTGCATGTTTCTGCTATGTACACGTGCACACAATGTGTTTACAATTTATTAACGTACATATTTTATATATATATGTGTGTATAAAGCTGTCACTATGAATATAATGATACAAATTATGGTATTACTGTATATGAACGAACCAGGTATTCCATACAGAGGAGAAATATTCTACTTGTTCTTTATTCTAGATTTTAGGCTGCACAGTTCATGGCAAGGTAGATATGGTGGTAAAAATAGCGTGTGTTATATAAGGCGCCTCTCAGGATTCAAAAGGAAATCTGCAGAAAGAAATCAGCGTTTTACAATCTTATATGAGCTCCGTTAGCAATCCCTGCTCTGATATTAATACAGAACATGAGACGCTGATAAGCGGCGCTCGGCCCACGTATCCTGCCCTTTTGTGCAGACTATAATAGCCGAGGTCCCACTTGATTGATGGCCTTTTTATATTCATGATAACCTGATGTCTATTACATTCCATTACTGTATTAACCTCTTTTGTATCCAATGTTGGGTTATTTCATAAATCCATCAGCTTTTCTTCAGAAACATCTCTTGACTTTTACCATAATTGTGCTACCGCCAGCTCTGGAGAACATCTCATATTCCTGCCTTGTAACATGAAAACTTATTACATTGATCCTTGTATTAGATTTTGCATTTCAGTTTATTTTTTAGGGTTTACATAGCATCTTCTATTATAATGTTCTACAACACTGTTAGGCTATGTTCACACAGGGCATATTTCCCGCCTTTTTTATGCCTTGTTACCATAGCTGTGGAGTCAGAGTCGTGGAGTCGGTGCCCATTTTGGTAGAGTTGCAGTAGGTAGAAAATGGATCAACTACAACTCCTAAAATATATATATATATAAATTGAGTACAGTAGTTCAATGCAAAATGAGCTGAATATTATTATTATTATTAATTATTATTATGGCTTATCTAAATATCTTGATGATTGTATCATAATAATGATTAAAGCCTGATGTTATCATTGCCCTTCAATAAATTTATCACTTAAAGAGCACCTGCCACCCCCCTGGTGCTTTCCAAACTGAAAGCACCAGTAAATGCATCTTGTCTGCTGCATTCAGGAAAAGGGTCCCCCATGTCTCTAGCCCCCTTTGTAAGTTGTTCAAAACACTTTATAAAGTGTACAGATAAGGAGTCCGGAGGGACTTACTCAGTATGGAGTCATCGCTGTTCCCTGGTGTCCTCCCGGCCTCCAGCCCCCTCTGTGCCACCTCCAGCCCCTTCTGTGCCGCCTCCTTTATGTGTCTCCCCTACTCGCTCACTCGTGCTCCTCGGCGTTTGAAATCATACGGATGCATAAGCGAGCAATGGGCTGGAGCAGGTCCCGGCAGCTGAAACGCCTACTGCCAGTGACGTCAGTGCCGGAGCCCGCCCTGCTCCAGGTTATGCATGTTCAGCATTTCTAAAGTGTTATGTACAACTTACAGGGGGGGCTAGAGACATGGGGGGAACCCCTTCCCTGAATGCAGCAGACACGCTGCATTCAGGGGTGCTTTTAGTTTGGAAAGCGCCAGGGGGTGACAGGTCCTCCTTTAAACATGAGCCATGTATGAAGGAGTTAAAGTCCGGGAAATTCAGGAGTCGGAGTCGGTAGTTTGACGTACCGACTCCACAGCCCTGGTTTTACTATGGTTTTATGCTAATCTATACCTACAGTTTGGATTCCTAGCAAAACCTATGTGATTTTGAGAAAACCTGTCTACACACATTGTTTTTTTTTCCTGTACAGGTTTTTGTGCATTTTCAAAAGAAGGAGCATGTCAATTCTTTGTTCTTTTGCTGCAGTTGGAAAGATTTAGATGCAAAGATTGGAAAGATTGAAAGCAAGGAGAAGTTGCAAAACGGCGGTAAAATGCAACCTTGTGTTTTTACAGTAGTCATGAGACAATGTACATCCTGATTTGAAGAAAATTGCGGAAAAACGCAACAAAAACACACATAAATTCAGCAATCACTCTGCCAGTGATTTTATTGGCCCTTGTTTTACCCAGGGTTTTACGCCTGTGTGAACATAGCCTTATTATGGTTTATAAGCTATTGTTATTATCATAGTTTATCTTGTTAATTGTGACAACCACTCACCTCGTCATGAGAAAAAGGTTTGGTACCGTATTAGCCAGTTAAAAAAGATTGATTGCTCTCAGTGCCAGTAACGCAATAATAATCTTGTAGTTGTGATACTTTCAATGGCTAACAAAAATAAAGTAAATGATGTTACAAAGCAGCAAACTTTTGAGACTGCTTACGTCGCTTTATCAGTCTACATTTTGAAAAACAAAAATATATACACAAGCAGCAGAGAATCAAGGCTGCCTTCACACTTGTGTCTCCCTCCACAGCGTCCTGCGGAGGGGGACCGCACGCTGAGTGCATACACCGCAAGTCCCTATGTTTAACATGGGGACGCGGGTGTATGCGCTCGGGTGCAGATTGGCGTGCGCACCCATTCACTGCCATGTATGATTTGTACACATGCGTATGCATGTGCACAAATCACACACTCTCGTCAGCACCTGAACGCGACATGTCAGGGGCGGACGAGAGGTGTGATTTGTGCGCATGCAGTGGCAGAGTATGGGTGCGCACGCCAATCTGCACCCGAGCGCATACACCCGTATCCCCATGTTGAACATAGGGACTTGCGGTGTATGCACTCAGCTTGCAGTCCCCCTCAGCATGACACTGCGGAGGGGGACGTAAGTGTGAAGCAGCCTAAGAATCTTCGCTTATCAAGGATTCTCTCTCCAACCTCAGTGTTTGTCAATTTAAATGTCAATTTATTATACCATCTCTTTGCTAGGTTATGTATTTATTTGTGTTTCTTCAAATATTTTGTGATATCAAGCCTGATGAAGAGACGTAAGCAGTTTCGAAAGCTTGCTGCTTTGTAACATCGTTTACTTTATTTTTGCTAGCCATTAAAAGGTATCACAACTACAAGATTATTATTTCATTTCTCCCACTGAGAGCAATCAATCAATCGAAGGCTGACAACACATTTTCTGTTGCTTATATAATTGAACTTTCATAACCTATTTGGGACAGGACTAGAGATGAGCAAACCTTTTAACGTTTGGTTCAGTTGTAGGGTTGTTTGGAAGTTCGGTTTCGGGTGTTGCCTGAATTTGCCCCTAACCCCATTTGAAGTCACTGATCGGCAGTTTGGCGTTCCACCCACATACAGCCAGCATAAGTAAACCACTTCCGGGGGTGGGAGGGTGAAGATTTTTCTTTTTTTTTCTTTTAGATCCACACTATGGCCAATAACTCTGTTTTAATCCCAGTATGAGCCAATCAAACACTGCAGGCGGCTTGCACTGGGCCGAGCACAGTGGTGCTCACTCAAAGGATTTTCATATGTAATTCACCTGAACTCACTCGAACATGTTCGCTCATCTCTAGACAGGACCAAATACATATGTATTATTCATATATGTATAGTCATCCAGCTGATGCCCTCTTCTTTATAAACCTGTATCGAACCATGAAAAAATACCTATGGTGAAAAAATTTAATTTGGGCTGTAAATATCTGAAAGTGGGAGACAAACAGAGAACAATGGGTCTTATCGTTTAGGAACAATTAATACCCTACAATGGCATGTGCTCACCTGGGCCAGTTGTGTACACCCACAACTGGTGTATGCGCTTGTACAGCTGCCACTGGATCAGCACTCCCACGTGCAAAGTGGCGTGTATACAGAAATCCAAGGAATAGTGCTTCATTGATCTGCGCTGCTGTTGAGAAGAGGACCACACGAGATATTGTAATGGTGTTGATACTCAACGCGTTTTGGGGCTGTCCCAGACCTTCATCAGGGTACCCCTAAGTACCCTTGATGAAGGAGCTGGGACAGCCCCGAAACATGTTGGGAATAAACACTATTACATCAAGATCTCGTGTGGTCCTCTTCTCAACAGCAGCGCAGATCGATGAAGCATTATTCCTTTTATTTCTGTATACACGCCACCATTGGGCAGTGTTTTAGCTATTACTATGGCTCTATTTGTCATAGAGGAGCCATAACAGCCATTATGGATTCATTTTTAGTACATCCTAATGAATTCTGATGGATCTCATTATTATATAAACTTGTAATATGGCCTATGAAGTTTGTAGAATTGTTGATGGCAAAACTAGAAGAGGAGACTGCCTAAAAATTACCACTTATATAAAAGAGAAAAATATCAATGTGAGATGAATAAAAGTAGGAATTCATTACATAGTTTATGCCAATGTTCTTTATATTTGTATTGAATGCTTAGTAGCACAAAAACTTAGTAAATGTTTGCAACTTTACGCAAGCCCCGCCTGTTTTTAAAAAGTGGGTGGGGCTTGGTGGAAAAGGAGTGGCCAAATACAGAAAGTTGCATAAATTATAGCAGAAATATACATCATCCCATAGCCCATACTTATTATTGCAAAATAAATACTGGTGTTCCATTCGGGAAAAACTGTGAAATCTGCAGCCAATAAGCAGCCACAGATTGGTTTGCAGTAGTCATATGGCGTTGTTACCTCTGTCATTAACACAATCAGTCTGAGTCAATGTTTTGTACAGATGGTCTCCCTGATCAGAAAACACTAGGGCTATGATTCATCAAGACCGTCCAGTTTCACATCAGTCTTGTGGAAGACGTGTGCTTGGTGTCAGATGCTTCTGATTCATTGGAGGTGTGCACCTCACCACAAATCTTAGTTGGAGTACCTGAGTCTAGACATTGGACTAAGATTTGTAGCATAGCAAATGCTGCCATTCATCATGAATTTGATAAGCGAAGGTGGCCATGCCCCCATCCGACCCTAACTCCACCTACTTTGTCAAAACTAGGCAAAATTGTCATGAGTATGACAAAAGTCGTAACATTTTGTCTTGTGTTGAGCCAAACTTTGTGACTTTTGAATGCTTTTTATGCCAGAACACTGGCATAAAAGTTTTGATGAAATGGGATCTAAGAGTCTTTCATTTTTGGACTGTTTTTTTTACAAAAAAAAACAACTTGGTTTGTTAGTGCCATTTTATTAATTCATCCATTTGTATGGTGAGATCACTTGGCCAATATTAAGACAATGTTTGTTTTACAGAGTTTGAAAGGGATCGGATACAGTCCTAGAAGGGTTTTAACATATTTTCAGGGAAATTGGGGAAGCGGCATAAAAGTAATTTGCAGCAAAGATAATTTTTGGTGAATTCAAAGTTCAAAAGAGTCAATCAAGTTTGTTTATTTTATGCTGTTTCCTGGGCCATTAAAAAGAAGTTGTTCGGTGACGAAAAACCATTTCAATGAATTTGGTGCATTTTATTACTTGATGAATTATCCTCTAAGAAATTAATAATGGCTGAAAACAAACAAAATGAAAAATATGTCATTTCTCTCTCATACGACAATTACTCTCTTCAGTGTTTTGGCTTCTCAAAGCTCTAATTTTAATATTTAATGCGGCATCGGTGGCTTACTCAGCTCTTGTCCTTGATTAGAGGGATGACATAAACTTAATGTATAAGAGCTATGAATGTGAATTAATTTCACATCCAAAATTCTAAGCTGACTCATTTAATTAGCAATCTGTCTTTTTATTCATTGAGTTAATGCAGTAGGATAAAGGTAGACCTAGAAACCAAAAATTTGACTGCCCATATCCACCACTAGGAGGAAATTAAACAAAATTTATCAGCATTCTTGATGTGATTTTTCAAGCAAATACTCAATTCCATATAGAATAAAAATTCGGAAGAATCTTTTCTTACAAACCTGCACTATCTAGTTCATCTGCTATACTTCTGAATAAATTGACAACATGCCGTTGTATCATCTACGTCTAAGGGTCATGTCTCTACAGCTGCTCATACCAAGAACACTGATTGGAGGAATTAACACTGTGCGGGGACACTCCCACAAAGAAAACACCTGTGAGGGAAATATATATCCATATGACAACAGCAGGCAGCAGTAAAGTAACATTGGTTCAAGTCTTCCATATCTACACAAAAGGTCTAACCTTTAGGTATTTTGATTATAGGAACACAAAACTAAGGGGGGGGGGGGGAAGTTCCACGAGAAGACAGAAGGTGTCATTTGTGACACCTCTGTGAGCTTCAGAAGACTGAAAAAAATTGTCATTGGTGGCATGGTCTGATATTCAATATTTAGTATAAGAAGGGAGGTGTTTGACAAAACAGGTAATTTAATATGCAATATACTCAGCCCTAAATTAGCCATGGTCCAGTCACAGACCTGAGATTACAATATTAAAATCTAGGCTATCCTGGAAACATGAGCCCAGGGCCAAACATATAAAAAGCTGAGTGGCGTAAAAGAAAGTGGTTCACATATGGGCGTTGGCCGATGCTCACGTGATACATACTTCATGTCTCCTTCCCCAACGAAAAAGACTCCTTTCGATTGGAAAGTTTAAGTATTTCTGTTAATTTCTCCCTTTTTATTTCATAACTGCTTTGCATATTTGTCTGTCATTTTTATATTTTATAACTTTTTATTGTAAGCACTGTAATTTTATATCAAAGCTTAAAACTTTAAAAAGTTGATCCTTGTATGTGCTGAAGAATCCATAGCCTTACAGACAGTGTGGGGCCCTGTTGAATGTCAGACCATAGTACATTTCGGGGACTCATCAACCTGCGTGTTTGATGAGTGGTGGCAGTGTGTTGCGTAACTGGGGTGTGTGGACTGTGTCGGGGTGTGATTTATGCTCACTTTATAGCCTAGAACAGAGACTGAGTGCTGGTTTGTGTGAGAGGAGATAAATGAATGCCTGCAGGCGCAAGCCTGGTCACGTGCTGAGAAGCGGTATGTGACACATCCAGTTATCATTTTATGCATAGACACGTCACCTCAGCTAGCAAAACCCAGTTGTCAATAAAGTCATATATTTCCAGGAGAAATAACAGAGAAAGGGAGTAACACAGAGTTGTAAGAAAATATGCTTCAGAATTGCAATAATATGTGAAATACAGTTATTTACCAAGATAGACATGTCGGGAGATGTGACGGGGCCTCTTTAAGTCTAATCCAATTTGCACCTGAACTGCTAAGTTAACTTGTCAGTGATTTCTGCAGGCGGTGATAAATAACAACTATAAGCTTCTGACCTGATTTGTCCTTTTGTGCTATAGATGGCTGTTATTTTTCAACAGTGAGCAGTAAACCCCTCTAATCTATGCATTCATTTCTTTAGACAGGCCTTCAAATGCATTGGAAGAGGACTTGTGACTTTAAAACGAGGTGATAAATGGAAGCCGTCATAATAATCCTTAAAATAAACACAACTACGGAACTGATGTCAACCTATCTGTTAAATCCATGGAGCTGCCAATATCCTGACAATCCAGGCACGCCCTAGAATACATAATGTATACAGGATATAGATTTGAAAGCTATTTAGAGAACCAATATAAAAGGACAGCATATCTGATGCAGGACTGAATTTCTCCAAAAGGGGGAAGTAAATTCACAAAATATCTAACTTTCTAATTAATAAAAGTGGTAACCTGAAATGAGAACACAGGGTCTGGTTTTTTTTTACCTTCCAGAAATAGAGCCACAATTTTCCACATGTTGTGTCAGGTATTTCTATGGAGTCTGGTAGCAAAAATATGGCTGTTCAAACCAAGCCCAGACTCTCGGTGAATCCTTGGCCCCCTTTCTCCATTACTTGATTTCATGCATCTCTGCCTTTCTAGGCCTCCTGCATAGCCAAATCTGTCAAACAAGGAGGAGGGAAGCAGAGATAAATTCATAACAAGTAGGAATGTTCATGTGGCGCCCCACTGGTCGGGACGCCACGGAGGGTTACTGCACCCAGACCAGAGTGTGTAGTATCTCTGTGATCAGGGGACTGGGATGTCAATTAGGGATGCTCACCACACGCATTCACACACTCTAGAGCAGGGCACTACAGGGCTAAATCCTCTGCTAGGAGACCCAGTCCCAGTGGGAGGAGTTTCAGGGCAGAGAAGTGGAAGAGCGGGAAGAAGTTAGTCAGTCCGACACCAGAAGACCAGCTCTGAAGCGGCATGGGTGTTCATCCCAGAGCCGCAGAAACCGGATGGCATGCACCTCTTCAGAGGTCGCGGCAACCCAGGCATAATTCACCTAAGACCTTGCATAGGGTCAAGGAGGTCCGGAGAGCGACAGACTCCAAGAGGAGGCCTAGATGCAAGAGACTCCAAGAGTAGGCCAGAGGTGACAGACTCCACACCAAAAGGCAGAGAAGGCACATCACAGACGGTCCCCTGTGAAACATCCTAATCCTCTGGTGACTATCCAGGCCAACAGCACCCGTGATCTGTGTGTGTCAAGACTGTTTTGCTGCCTAAATCACCAGTAAAACCCAGTTCAGAGACTAAGACTGTGTGGTGTGTTTATTAGCCTGCGTCAGAGGAGCCATACTGCTGCTCAAAGAGACTGCCAGCCTGCATCTCCGCCTGACGAGCTGCCTTTCTGTGGTGAGTTCTTTATTCTTCCTTGATTCTGTTATTACTACCCCAGGGACCCCGCTCCACCTACGGGAGCGTTACCAACTAGCTGCTACAACATCATCCCCGGAGGTCTGCAGCAGCACCGGTATCATTACCGGATACCGTGGGTGGCGTCACAAACTCTTTTATTGCGAAGCAGTAACATTGGTTCTGCTTGCCGGTTCTTAAGGTCATCACGTGGCTACTTATAAGCGATTTACATACTTGCGGTCGTGTGGCGATAATTTTCTCATCCTGCTTCTCTCAATGGAACATGGTAACATTTAGAGAAAGTAGTGTAGAATCCTAACAGTGTGTATGTAATACACAGTTACATACACAGTGTATTTGTTACCCACTGTTAAGATTGACATCATATAGTCACTGCTGAAGTTGCTGCCTGCCCGGAAAATTTTTTTTTATATTTGTTGGACCACAACTATTCAAAGGACAGGTGATAAATGTATGATCACTGGAGGTCCCATTGCTGGATCTTCCACCGATCAAGAGAATGGGGATCCCATGTTCCTAGTTTGAGTGGAGCAGTGATCAGAAATGCATGACCATGGCGCCATTCATTCGGTCTCTGTCAGTCCTGTGCACATGTGTGACCAATAGGGGGAACATAAACCAAGTTCCTCTGATAAATGGGGATGCCAACAGTTAGACTCTGTGTGAACAGAAAGTTATCACCGATCCGGTCAATACTTGATCAATAATGATTAATGCCCAACCTCTTTAAATTCATATTTCATCCAGATATCTGGAGTATTTCCACAAGTATTTTGCTTTCTAGAAGAAGCACATCCGATCCGGCTGCCCTTGGATAATTGGAGTTTTTTTCCATGTTTTAAAGTGTGATTCCAATAAAGAATAGTTTTATGGAAAGTCGGATGTGCCGGATTCAATCTTCTACTTGGATTTCTGGTTGGTGACCGGCCTTCGTCCATGCCCCCGGGATCAGCAGGACTGACCGGCGAGCTTCCTTGAACCTTTATTCATTTTGCTTCATACCCCTCTCTACCGGACATTCTGGATGGTCTCTTTTATACATTGTCTTTATCACCATCATCTCTATTACTCAATGTATTGCTTACCTATTCTTTTAATTACAAATCACTGTGAGGCTAGGACATCTCCAACAGGCCATATTGCAGAATGTGGAGCTAATTGAGGTGGTGCTCCCCCCAATTAGGGTACCCCCTTTATTCACTGAATGCTATGTCAGAGCAAAAATTGGAATTCTCTTGGTATTTCTTATGTTTAAATTGAAAAATAGTCTTGGCATTCAACAATTCACACCAATTCTTTCAGTAAAATACATAAAAGGCCTCTCAGGACCCCCGCGCAGCTAATACTCAATTCTCAATATGAATGACCGAGCTCACATGAAGTCCCCAGATGATTTGATTGTGTAAGTAAATAAGAGAATATTTCCATTTAGGAAAGAGCTGAATATTATATGAAAACCATGAAGATTTCCCCTATTCAATCACGGGCTCCGGCTTCTCAAGAACGAATCATTTAACAGCCTCCTCATAATAATTTCTGTCATTTGGCATGTATAATGAGTTTGCACACATTTACATAGCAAAGGTCAGAGCCCCTGATCATCAAAATCTGCTGTTTATGATCAAGCTCGTCTCTTAGATATAGGATTTCCATAATGAGTTATTTTGGAAAAACGAGAATAATTGAGTATTGATGCATGTTTAAGGTTGTTGGTCCATGCGTCAGTAGTTATAAACTATTGTGTAACGTTAGTTCTTTTCGTGATTAGATGAATGTGGCCTTCGGAAAATGAAGTCGAGGAGATGATGCAACGTGAACGTTTTATTTCAATCTAAACAAGGAGAATTGATTTAGGAAATGCATAATGCGTCCTGTTTAGAGGACAAAAGTATAACTCATTAGATTATGTAATAGCGCATATTAAGAAAGCTAGACCTGGTGGCTTTAATGTATACAAAAACTTATATAAGAAATTCCAAAAACATATTGATTAAAAAAAAACAAAATTTATTTTTGGAATTAACTCCAAAGGAACGTGGATAACAATTTGCGCTTTATGTGCTATACTCACTAAAATCTGAAATACACAAATGTCATATGTTAATGCATCTGCAATTTTTTGCTTCTTTAGTAAAATCCATCTGCAATGTAAACTATATGCCTAGTCTGACTAAGCATATGTGCAATGACACTGAACAGTGGCTATATCTAAATTGCTCTAAAAAGGAGTATTCACACTGGTTCAATGGTGGTTAGAGCCAGGGCTGTGGAGTTGGTAAAGGCCTGTCACATACCATGATATCGTTAACGATATCGTTGAAACGTCACAGGTTTTCAATCGTTCAAACGACATCGTACGATGTCGTTCAGTGTGACATGCACATCCGATCAACGATAATCGGGCAGATCATTCATTGCAGGTTTGTAACCGGACCTTAAACCAAACGATGAGCGTTCGTTCAACCTGCAGCATGGGTGTGTGTGACACCTCGGTCACAATGTCGTTAACGACCTCGCCTATTGAGAAGTGAAGGGCGTAGGCGATCTAACAACCGCAAGTATCATTTGTCATGGAATCATTGTCTCATTAACGATATCTGTACGTGTGACATTTCACTAGCAATCATTGAACGTCGTTCAAGCGATCTAGGTCAATTCATAATGTTGATCGATCGTTCGACCATTGAAGCGTGTAACGGGGCCTTAACTCAAACCTCCAACTCCAACTCAAGACTCTTTAATGTCCCTAAATCCGACATTAACTCCATCCAAATGGACACCGACTCGATTCCACAACCGTTGTGTGCAAACATAGGTTGCGGCAGCATAAACACGGTGCTACCGCCATGGTAGCGCGCGTTAACGCTGCCCATACTAACCTGTGGAGCCACGCCGCTAACGCGACTCCGACTCTGTCATCAGATGGAAATCTCGTGGTATTACCTAACGCGAGAAAAGACTTGCAGAAAGCATCTTTTCTTGCGTTAGTAGTACCGCGAGATTTCAAACAGATGCCGATGTGGGAGCGGGGCATCCAAAGGTAAGTATAGGCAGCGTTAACGTGATGCTACCATGCCGGTAGCACCGCGTTTATGCTGCCGCAACCTATGTTTTAAGCGCCACCCGCCGGCAGTGCTGAAAACGTTAATGTGACCCTAGCCTAAGGCAAACCTTCGACTCTCAATTTCCCTGAATCTGACTCCAATTCCCAACTACACCAAAATGGACCGACTCGGACTCAATGACTCCACAGCCCTGGTTAGAGCCACATAAATAAAGCACATCTAATAAAACACAAGCAATCTATCATGTTTTTATTTTTCATGCAGTTGGGGGTTTTTACAACTGCCACCAAGACCATTCCAAAACCATACATGGTGAGGATCCATTCACTTGAACTTCCATTGATCGAAAAAAAAAAAACATGCGCACTAGATAAATGCTTGCCAATTCATCTGGATAGGCTGACCATCTAATGTGTATGCATGAAGAGGTCCTTACACTAAACAGGTAGGAGATGACAGAGAGAAGAAAAATGGGTATCTTGAATTTGAACAAATCCATTCTTGATTAAGATAAGCTGCCACGAGAGGTGTCTAGCAACAATTTTATGTCAGGTCAAGTGGCCATGCGTATGGTGGATTAGGGGGAACAGGTGAACAACAAAAGGTCATGAGAAACAGCATGGGTCTCCAATGGCATAACTGGAGATGACCTTGCATGAACTTTCATCATTCCACTGAAATACAGGCTAAACAGTCCCCTTTTTCAAACCCAACATTTGGACCACCATTGATTAGGAACTACAGATGTAAGTCAAAACCAGATGTGGGCAAAGTGCGGCCTGCTGGCCACATGCTGTCCTTTCAGGGACAATGTGTGTATGTTCTGCGACATAATTTATGGTTGGTTTCTTGACAAAGGAGCAAAGAAGAGCTCTGAAATGTGTCGAAATAAAGCCACCATTGTTTGACAGATCATTGCACGCTCATACATACATTGTCCCTTTGGGATCGTTTCTGGCTACCACTGTGCACACGTGGATTGTGGATCCTGCGGCAGCTGTCTTATATGCTTCAAACTAGTTATGTGTCACATTAACCCAGGTGAGCAGTGATATCTGTCTCATCATTTCTGTGTTATGAGGATAAGACCCTATATTGCGCTTTTGTTTCCTTTTTATAGTTGTTTCTAATGCTGTCCTGTTTGTGGTGCAGCCCGGGAAAGTGTATAGCCAAAGAGTTCTATGCAATGGCATCTTGTACCACATGGCAACCCCCTGTCCAGCGTCTCACATTCACCGGTATCTGTATCCTCCGAATTAGATACGGGTGAATAAAACAATGGAACAAGGAGCCGTCAGCTCCCTCTTCCGTCACTGAGCCGATTACTTTATTATATCATGTCAGCTGTGCCTCAATACCCAGCGAAGACCACAGCTGCGAGGGAATGGAGTGAGGTAAGCTTTTACATCATTTTGTGTGTGGAAGGGGAGGAAGGGGATAGACATAATACTGTTTAAGGGGGTTGTTGTGGGGACCTTATTCATAATGAGGGCTGTGTGGGGACCTCATTCTCAATGAGGGATTTATGGAGACATAATACTGTGTATGTGGCTATGTGTGGACCACATTCTTATTGAAGGCCTTTATTGGAACATCATTCACCAAGAGGGCTTTCTGTGGACATAATGCTTTGTAAAGGGGCTGTGTGGGGACCTCATTCTCAATGGCGGCTATGTGGGGGCATAATATTGTGTGAGGGGGCTGTATGGGGACATCCTTATCAATGGGGGGATGTAAGGTCATAACATTGTGTAAAAGGGCTGTGTGCAGTCCTTCGTTTTATTGGGGGCTGTGTGGGGACATAATACTTCGCAAAGAGGGCTGAGTGGGGACCTCATTGCGGGGACATCATACTGTGTGAGAAGCCGTGTGGGTAAATCATATTGTGTTGGGGGGGCTGTTGATCAAGGTAGGATTTCTAAACTTCATAAAAAGCAGGATATTATAAAGTCTTGATTAGCTGCTACTGATAAGAGTTCACGTTACAATAAGCCCTAGTGTACCATGTATTACCACTAGAAGCGAGTAAAAAAAAAAAAGTGCAATTTCACAATTTTTTTGTTCGAAGTACCATGCACACTAAAAGGTAAAAGTCACCTGGCAATATGATTCTCCAGGTCAGTAGGAGTACTACGATACCAAACATGTTTAATTTTTTTATTTAAGCATTCTGGGTAGATATGTTTTGAAGACATTTTATTGCAATGTTTCAGCAGCCAAAAGAATGTAATTCTGATGTTTAGATTTTTTTTCTTGTTTTTTTTTTTCTTGCCATTTATGAATTGAATACCATACATTTCTTTTATATTTTGATAGATCAGACTTTTACCAACACGGCAATATCAAATACCGGTATGTAATTTTTTTTTTTAAATGGTTATATTTTTAATGGGGCAAAAGGGGGTGATTTGAAGTTGTATTCCTTTTTCATCTACTTACTGTACTTAACAGTCTCCTTGGGGACTTGAAGCTACAATCGTCTGATCGCTTGTGCTATACATAACAGTGCATTAGCACTATTTATAGTGAAAATCACAATCTCCTATGAATGCCAGGTAAACGCTGGCTTTCACAAGAGTATCATTATGACAAGCATGGAGTCATCAGCAGAATCCCACCTGTTATGACAACCTACCAGTACTTCATGTTCAAGACATGAGTGGGTCGATGGAGGGTGTACTGATGTGCTGCAACTGTGGCTTTTAATCCGTGATCTAGGTTGATGATATGGACTCTGTTATACGGAACCTGCGCTGCTTCACAAAGGAGACGTTGGCTCCCATTGTTGGCTCCCTGAAGAAGTAGTCGGCTCTGACTCCGAAAGGCGTCGGAAAATAAAGAAGCCATTTGTGACGTACATCTTCTGACCGTCTCCTTTGTGAAGCAGCGCAGGTCCGTATACCACAGTCCATATCATCACCCTAGATCACGGTTTAGCGTCAATGTGCGGACCCAGCAGCAGCCACTTCTTTGCATATATGCTGGTTGTGTGCTACACAACCCCCCAGGTGAGCAATTAACAATTAGGAGCTTCGAATTATATTGGGATAAGATCCTATTTGCGCTCTCTTTCCTTTATAGTGTATCGTGTGGCTGTTAAAGGCACATGATGGCTGAGTAAATCAGTCATCATCTGTTGGCAAAGATGATGACTTGGTGAACGAACCCACGTCAAAGTCAGTGACACGACCTTTGACATGCATGTATGTCAAAGTACATGAAGGCATTAAGAGATATGGTAAAATAATAGTAACAATAATGAGCAGAATTAAGTTTACCTAGTTGGACCGCCCCCCACAACAGTCACAGTATCTCATGTGCCCCCTTGACAAATGAATTGCCCACCCCGGTCCATGCATAATGAATACTGAACTTTGCTTCTATAGTGGATGCAAATTTACCCATATTTCTATTAAGCTAGCTTTCCGAAGTAACTACATTTAATGATGATTATTTAGGTGAAATACGAGGACCGTTCACAAAGTTTTTCACGTTGAACTGGTTCCCAATGTAATAGCAGCTGCAGAGCAGAATAAAACATTTTCTTCTTTATTTCACCTCTGTGTTGCTTTGATTGCTAATATCTATGCATTGGAGGAGCGAAATAAAAAATAAAGTTAAAACAATTATTACGCTCTGTAGCCACTATTACATCAAGTGTCTAGGTCAACATGATAAACTCAACCTCATAAGATATTGAAGTCTAACAAAAGGTATTCATCCATGCTAACAAGACGATCAGAATACATTTTCTAGCGATAGGATATCTTCGATTCAGAAGATCCATGTAAAGTTCTGTGCCCCGGGACGTGGTCCACCTGGTGATGCACTAGTCACCTTTCTAAATATGAAAAGCAGAGTTGGGATGTATACGTGCAAGATACAATAACTAAACTTCATGTGACTTGACAGACTAGAATTTATTCCAAGGCGATAAATTCTTCCATCAACCAGCAAATAGCAAATCCTGTTTATCCGCCGCACAATAAATGACATGTGACATCCCTTTGTTCTGTCAGACCCGCGCTCCGTTTCCAGATAATGCAAATCGAACAATGGTGCACCTTAATCTATCTGACGTACACTCAACAAGAAAGCTGATTAAACATTGCACAGAGGGCGGATTACCCTCTATATCACTGGCCATATTTTAATTAATATTCTATAATAATGAAATAATTCAATAGGCAGAATATGTAGAATTTGTCTTAAGGAAATGGTTGCAAATAAAGTTTTTCCTTTTACAGACGGAGTATAATTCTGGAAAATTTTGGTAACACATTATGGGAGGTGCAAGCAGGAGACTGCAAAAATTGTCCAGCCCATTTCATTCTGTGAGTTTTTGTTTTTTTAAAAGAAAACACATCTGTGCGCTTGGTGTTTTTAGTTGGAAGAGGTTATTGGGCTGCTGTACCAGTGGGGTGATGTGACCCAGAGCAGTTGGGTCTTTGCCTAGCAACATGCCTTCTGTGGGGCACCGGAGGTTGCTCCTGCTGCGGAGTGGTGTTGTGTCCGAGGTGGTCGATGCACAGTGCTTCACCTGGCATGCTAGTGACCACCTGAGGGATTCCTCATGTGGCAGTGGGATTACAAAGTGTGATCACAACGTTAATTAAAACCTTTATGTTCACGTTTTGTAAACCTGTGTCACGCTCATGTAAATTGGGAAAGCACAGCCTCTCTGTTGCTGCACCTCCACCAAGCTCATTCCTGTACAGACTAGTACTCCAACTGCACAATGCCTAAAGCACCTGCACAGTTTGGAATATCCCTGACCGCATGACTAGGACATGACTGCTCAGGCCTCGCTTCCTGATTGGCCATCGAGAGAATCACATACGGTACCTTCTAAGGATCCAAGGTAGAGATTGCTAAGCACAACAACAACATCAGGGAAAGCAAACGGAGAAAGACAATACAACCATTACTGTAAGGTAGCAGACACCTAAACTATCCCTCTACCTAGGGAACCTTAGACTAATCCCTGTCCCCAAGATTACCTCTGAAGGTTGGGGATGCCTAGGTCTTCTGACTTGCTAGGCTCATGGATCTGACTCAAGAAGATATCCCCTTCTGCCTCAAGGGAGTGAAAGGGCTGGAGAGCAAGGAAACACAAAGGGTACCAAGACAAGACAATAGTTATAGAAGGGTTTCAGGAACTTGTCAAGATAGAAGCTTCACTGATGCAAAAGCAACAACACCACAGTGTATCAACAGTAAGCTCCGCCACAGGTAAAAATAAAGGTTCTATAACCGACATAAAGTGAGGCCAGGGTGGGTGGATATAGTGGAAGGGGGAGACAATTACAAATTGCAGCTGAAAAAAAAGGCAAAAAGAATACTCAGCCAGGAGGGAAGAGGTCCTTAACTCCTTCAGCACAGAAGAGAACATACATCAGTAAAACAACACTAAGTGAATGCTACAGAAGGCCTGAGATCTATTAAATGATGACACATCCTGACCCAAAGTCCAGAGGAGACATTAGGAAACAGCACACTCCTGACGCTTGGTTTACCTGCAGTAGATCAATGTATAATATTTTCATGTGCAATTCAGTTCTTTCTAGTTATTTTATATTAGCAAACTAATAAAGGACCCACAATATTCCAGTGTGTATGAGGCCATCCTAAGGTCCAATTTTTATAAAAACGTAACATTTTTAGGTTTATTTTGAACTCGGTCTGGCTTGGGAACCCCCTCATTCCAAATTTAGAAACTAGAACCCTATGGTAAAGAGGATTTTAGGGGGAAATGGATAATGGTCAAAAAGGTTATTTTTTAATTTAACCAATGTTGTCAATTATTAAATATTGAGATCTAAAAGTAAGCCACAAAATAACACATTCACTAAAAACTCAATACAAAACCATCATAAAGGAAAAAACATTACAGAAATAAATCCTCTGAAGTGAACACACAAAATAAATTCACAGAATATAACTAAATACATACAATGCTTCAAATGAATATATTCATATTAATTCCTTCTGATATTCCATGATAATATTCATCCATAATTTCATGTGACCTAAAAGGTCAGACATTTTATGCTTGTATTAACACATATTACAATGTTACACAGCATATTAGGAAGCAATCCATTCATGGAAATAATGGTATAACCATAGCAGTATAGGCAATTATCATTATGGGGCGCAGGATAAAACTGGTGTACTGCCCAAGGTGAAAACACTAAATTAATAGGAACCGGTCATTCAATAATGCTGCCCAGTCTACAGGCAGCATGAATCAGACACTGGCTGCATCATTGCAAGAAGGTAACGTACATTATGCACTACAACATTGCAGTACATCAGAGTAAATATACAGTTAGGGCCAGAAATATTTGGACAGTGACACAAGTTTTGTTATTTTAGCTGTTTACAAAAACATGTTCAGAAATACAATTATATATATAATATGGGCTGAAAGTGCACACTCCCAGCTGCAATATGATAGTTTCCACATCCAAATCGGAGAAAGGGTTTAGGAATCATAGCTCTGTAATGCATAGCCTCCTCTTTTTCAAGGGACCAAAAGTAATTGGACAATGGACTCTAAGGGCTGCAATTAACTCTGAAGGCGTCTCCCTCGTTAACCTGTAATCAATGAAGTAGTTAAAAGGTCAGGGGTGGATTCCAGGTGTGTGGTTTTGCATTTGAAAGCTGTTGCTGTGACCAGACAACATGCGGTCAAAGGAACTCTCAATTGAGGTGAAGCAGAACATCCTGAGGCTGAAAAAAAAGAAAAAATCCATCAGAGAGATAGCAGACATGCTTGGAGTAGCAAAATCAACAGTTGGGTAAATTCTGAGAAAAAAGGAATTGACTGGTGAGCTTGGGAACTCTAAAAGGCCTGGGCGTCCATGGATGACAACAGTGGTGGATGATCGCCGCATACTTTATTTGGTAAAGAAGAACCCGTTCACAACATCAACTGAAGTCCAGAACACTCTCAGTGAAGTAGGTGTATCTGTCTCTAAGTCAACAGTAAAGAGAAGACTCCATGACAGTAAATACAAAGGGTTCACATCTAGATGCAAACCATTCATCAATTCCAAAAATAGACAGGCCAGAGTTAAATTTGCTGAAAAACACCTCAAGAAGCCAGCTCAGTTCTGGAAAAGTATTCTATGGACAGATGAGACAAAGATCAACCTGTACCAGAATGATGGGAAGAAAAAAGTTTGGAGAAGAAAGGGAACGGCACATGATCCAAGGCACACCACATCCTCTGTAAAACATGGTGGAGGCAACGTGATGGCATGGGCATGCATGGCTTTCAATGGCACTGGGTCACTTGTGTTTATTGATGACATAACAGCAAACAAGAGTAGCCGGATGAATTCTGAAGTGTACCGGGATATACTTTCAGCCCAGATTCAGCCAAATGCTGCAAAGTTGATTGGATGGCGCTTCATAGTACAGATGGACAATGACCCCAAGCATACAGCCAAAGCTACCCAGGAGTTCATGAGTGCAAAAAAGTGGAACATTCTGCAATGGCCAAGTCAATCACCAGATCTTAACCCAATTGAGCATGCATTTCACTTGCTGAAATCCAGACTTAGGACGGAAAGACCCACAAACAAGCAAGACCTGAAGGCTGCGGCTGTAAAGGCCTGGCAAAGCATTAAGAAGGAGGAAACCCAGCGTTTGGTGATGTCCATGGGTTCCAGACTTAAGGCAGTGATTGCCTCCAAAGGATTCGCAACAAAATATTGAAAATAAAAATATTTTGTTTGGGTTATGTTTATTTGTCCAATTACTTTTGACCTCCTAAAATGTGAAGTGTTTGTAAAGAAATGTGTACAATTCCTACATTTTCTATCAGATATTTTTGTTCAACCCTTCAAATTAAACGTTACAATCTGCACTTGAATTTTGTTGTAGAGGTTTAATTTAAAATCCAATGTGGTAGCATGCAGAGCCCAACTCGCGAAAATTGTGTCACTGTCCAAATATTTCTGGCCCTAACTGTACCTTGAAAAGCTGTCCAGCCGATGTGGTCCCTGGTCGGCTTCTCTACGTTCCGACCCCTTTGGAAATCAGTAGAGAGAGTTCTGTAAGTAGACTGGAGTGCGATTGAGAAAAACAGGCCATGGGCTCCAGTGAAGAAGTCAATGACTTTTACTTGTTCTGCGATTTAGCTATTTAATATAAAACACACACCCATCTCAATGGAGAAGCTAGCGCCAAGCCTGACCATAGACGTCCACTTTTAGTTGGCTGTCCTTTACCTTATAAGAATTCAGAATTGGTGTTTTAGGGTTTCATGGTGGAGACATTAAAGTCTTCATTTGAACCCCATAAAGACGACATGTCTCCCCGTTGTGCTATGCTAACTGAATGCAGTACTGAATGCAGCGTGTCTGCTGCATTCAGGGAAGGGGTCTCCCATGTCTCTAGCCCTCCTGTAAGTTGTTAAAAAGACTTTATAAAGTTTATGGATAAGGAGTCCGGAGGGACTTACTCAGTAATGTGTCATCGCTGTTGCTGGTGTCCTGCCCACCTCCAGCCCTCTCTGTGCCACCTCCAGCCCTCTCTGTGCTACCTCCAGCCCTCAGCGATGACACATACAGGAGGCTGAACAACAGTGGGCCCCGACATACATGAAGACTAATTTTCAAACAGTCTTGTTTACTGATGAGTGCTGAGCAACCCTGGATGGTCCAGATGGATGTAGTAGTGGATGGTTGGTGGATGGCCACCATGTCCTAACAAGGCTCTGACGTCAGCAAGGGTACAGCAAAAAATCAGACAGAATCGGATCTGTCACAAATCAGATGCCATTAAGGACAAATCCGTGCAGATCTGTTGCCCATAAAGTACATCATATATTATTATTATTATAATAATAATATATTATTTTATAATAGATGATAACTTAATCTAAAGATAGTATTTTTAATAAAATGATTATCTTGGGACTGCTATTAATATTTATACTCTTTAGACAATTTTGTTTTTTTTGTATTCCTAACTTGTTTTATTTGTTACTCAAATGTGACTTAACCCCATATACTGTATTATATTCTATCTTTATATGATTTGATCTGATTTTCTTGTTATCTTGAAAACTTTAATAAACATTATTTGAATCATAAAGTACATGGGGGCTAAATCGGATCCGTGGCTGTCTGTTTTACAACGGACAGCCACGGATTCCCAAAAATCGCAATGTGAAACCAGCTTACGTCCTTTGCCAAATTCAAGAAAAAGGGGTAGCACTAGTGTAATGAGGTGTACAATTCAGACTGTATCATAGAAATGGATATGGAAATGAACTGTGCACAGTCCGCACTTGTCCACCAGGGGGCATCAGTGGACTGTACAATCACAGAGGGTGGAAAGCCCCCACCATCTCTGTTGTTTACCCAGGAAGTGAGAGGGCGGGAGATGATTCCAGACACAGAGTTGAGCCAGAGAAGATCTCCCTGTGGATGTCTGCTGAAAGTGGACTACTTTGCTACACCTTGCCGGAAAAATCACCCCGCAGAAGCCCCTGTGACTGATCCTGGGCCACTAGACTTTGGTGCTGTGACTCTGGCCGCTCTGCAAAACCTTGCCCGCCGAGCACCCAGGGTGCATGTGCAGGGGCCGTGACCGACATGAGAGAGACTTCTGTGCTGCTGTGATCTCCCTTCTGCTGCTGCTCTGTGTGCCCTGAGACTGGGAGAGACATTAAAAGAAAAATTCTGTTACCTGCGGAAGGAGACCGAAGAAGAAAACTGAGGAGATCCCCAGGCCTGCTACGTGGGAGCGACATCTTCTTCTGTGATAGACTGGTACGTGATTTTAGGGAAAGTTAGGGAAAGATACCTTCATTGTTGTGTTTTTTTCTTGCTGCGTACCCGGCAGAAGTGAAGATCCAGAGACTCTAATATATACAAGTGCGCATATAGTTCGGTTGACTGTGATATAAATATGTTTTACAGTAAAGAAATGTTATTACCGGTTAAACCTGAGTATGGGGATTCTGTTGAGAAAGATCATACACACAAAACCGCGGCCTTACCCCCGGTGCTAAAACTCGAAAATTGGGGTTCAAATTGTGATAAAAACCAGAATCTCCCCCCCGGTAGTACCCTTATAACCAGATTTTTACTCCCCGCCTGAAAGGCCCAAAATACCCGGGGTGCCAGCATTTCCGAGCATTAAAAGGAAGAATTAAAGCAGTTAGTAGCAAAAAAATTTTTTCCAAGCAGATACAACAGTTTACAGTAAATTTTAAAACCAACAGGCGGACGGGGCCAACGAGACAGCAACCCACCGGCCTATGGGAAGGTGCTGGACATGCGGGGGACCCCCCCCATAGGGCAAAACCTTTTGTCCGAAACCCCCACCCTTGGTCCGATATCCCTAAACCAGCAACCATCCCCACAACACCCGCCCCCTTTTAAAACTAGACCCCCGCCAAACCCGGTTCGCCGGCAGGGGAGATCGGGGAAAAAGGGGTTGTGAAGAGACAGACCCGGGCCCCGTAAAAAAAGTCCCGGGCCACTGGGGTCCGGGGGGACGGGGGAAGGGGGTTTTAAATTTGCCGCAAAAGGGGTATGGCTTCACAGAGGAAAACACAATGGAGGACGTTTTTGAAACTCAATCCCATAAAGCGTAACAATCCTCGTAAGTGCCTCCCCCAGGGGTTTGGGTGATGGGGGGGTGGAAACATTTTGTTTGTTGTGAAGGGAGGGAGGGGTTACAGACCCCCCACGTCACCGGTCCTGGGGGTTTTTCCCGTTACGGGAACCCAGTTTTTCCCCAAAACCGGCCCGCCCCCGCCGGGACCCTATTTCCCCCCGGGTGGGGTAAAACAGGAACTAAAGTTTATTGGAGTTATTGTAAAGCCCGAACAAGGGGGACCCCAAAGGTGAACGGGGGGATGATTTTTTCCCCCCAACAGGGGTCCCTACTCCCCCCGGGAGATCAATCCCTGTGATATCAACCCGGGCCCTTTACTGCCTTGGAGCCGATGGTTTTTTACAGGGACTGTCAACCTTTAAGTGGGGGGGGGGTTTTTAATTGAGGTGAAAAATTCAACTGTATCATAGAAATGGATATGGAAAAACTTTTGGGACAGCCCCACCTTGGGCCACCAGGGGGCAACAGTGGACTGTACCCAAAACAGAGGGTGGAAAGCCCCCCCCCCACTCTGTTGTTTACCCAGGAATTTAGAGGGCGGGAGTTTATTCCCGACACAGATTTTAGCCAGAGAAGATCTCCCCTGGATGTCTGCGAAAGTGGGGCCCACTTTGCTACACCTTTTCCGGGAAAAATCACCCCCCCAAGAAGCCCCCTGGACTATTTTCCCGGGCCAAATAGACTTTTGGGGCGTGAATCTGGGCCCCTCTGCCCCAAAACCTTGCCCCCCCGGAGCACCCCGGGTGCATGTCAGGGGGGGTGCCCCACATGGAAAGACTTCTGTGTTTCTGTGATCTCCCTTCTTTTTTTTTTCTTTCTGCTCTGTGTGCCCGGGGAAATGGGAAGAAAATTTAAAAAAAAAAATACTGGTTACCTTGCGGAAGGGGAACGAAAGAAAAAAGGGGGAGATCCCCCAGGCCTGCTACGTGGGGGGCGAACATCTTCTTCTGTGAAAGACTGGTACGGATTTTTTTTTTTTTGGGAAAGTTTTGGGAAAAGATACCCTTTATTTTTGTGTTTTTTTCTTGTGCGTACCCGGCAGAAGTAAATCCAGAGACTTAATTTTTAAAAAAAAGTGCGCATATAGTTTTGGTTTACCCGTGATATAAAATATGTTTTTCAGTAAAAAAATGTTATTTAAACCCGGTTTTTAAAAAATTAGTATGGGAAATTCTTTTTTGAAAAGATTTATACACACACACCCCCCGGGGCCCTTTCCCCTCTGCCGTTCATGTGCTACCGTGTATAATTGAGCCTTTGTAGAGCCTGTGCCCTACGCTGTGGATTTTGCGGTTGTTTTTGCTACCGGTTTTCTGTGGAAAAAGGTAGTTGATTTGTGTAAAATCTGCCTAACCAGCATGTCCAGCATAGTCTATGGAATGGTAGAGAAATCAAGAACAGTACTGCACACCACTTTAATGCAGGACACCCACAAAACTGATTCCACATTGGTGAGTTTGTTGGATTTAGCCGATAATGGGCAATGTTATGGTTGCTAGCCGACATGAGAGAGACTTCTGTGCTGCTGTGATCTCCCTTCTGCTGCTGCTCTGTGTGCCCTGAGACTGGGAGAGACATTAAAAGAAAAATTCTGTTACCTGCGGAAGGAGACCGAAGAAGAAAACTGAGGAGATCCCCAGGCCTGCTACGTGGGAGCGACATCTTCTTCTGTGATAGACTGGTACGTGATTTTAGGGAAAGTTAGGGAAAGATACCTTCATTGTTGTGTTTTTTTCTTGCTGCGTACCCGGCAGAAGTGAAGATCCAGAGACTCTAATATATACAAGTGCGCATATAGTTCGGTTGACTGTGATATAAATATGTTTTACAGTAAAGAAATGTTATTACCGGTTAAACCTGAGTATGGGGATTCTGTTGAGAAAGATCATACACACACACCCGCGGCCTTACCACCGGTCGCTACATCTGGCGTAGTCGGCAGGATGTGTGATCAACAGAATCTCCTCCCGGTAGTAGCTTATAACCAGACTTATACTACGGCCTGCAGGTCCATATCCGGTGCCAGCAGTCCGAGCAGTGACACGGAAGAATTAAAGCAGATAGTAGCAGAGTTGCAGAGACAGATACTACAGCTACAGCTCATGTTAGACCAACAGGCGGACAGGCAAGCGAGACAGCAACCCAGCCGGCCTATGGGAAGGTGCTGGACATGCGGCGACCCCCGCCATAGGGCAAACCGTTGTCCGCATCCTCCACCCGTGGTCCGATATACTAGAACCAGCAAGCCATGCCCCACAACAGCAGCCACCTTTAAACTAGACGCCCCAGCCAAAGCGGTTCGCTCGGCAGGGGAGATCAGGGAAAAGGTTGTGAAGAGACAGAGCCAGACCGATAAGCAAGTGCTGGCCACTCGGGTCCAGGGGACGGTGAAGTGGTTTAATGTCCGCGATGGGTATGGCTTCATCAGCAGGAATGACACAATGGAGGACGTGTTTGTACATCAGACTGCCATAAAGCGTAACAATCCTCGTAAGTGCCTCCGCAGCGTTGGTGATGGGGAGGTGGTACAGTTTGATGTTGTGAAGGGAGAGAGGGGTACAGAGGCCGCCGACGTCACCGGTCCTGGGGGTGTTCCCGTTACAGGAAGCAGATTTGCCCCCAACCGGCGCCGCTACCGCCGGCGATCCTACTCTCCCCGGGTAGAAAACGTGACTGAGTTTATTGGAGATATTGTGAGCCCTGAACAAGGGAGCAAAGGTGAACGGGGGATGACGGTTTCCCCCAACAGAGGTCCCTACTCCGCCGGAGATCAATCCCTGTGATATCAACGGCCATCACTGCCTTGGAGCCGATGGTTGTTGACAGGGACTGTCAACCTTTAAGTGGGGGGGTATGTAATGAGGTGTACAATTCAGACTGTATCATAGAAATGGATATGGAAATGAACTGTGCACAGTCCGCACTTGTCCACCAGGGGGCATCAGTGGACTGTACAATCACAGAGGGTGGAAAGCCCCCACCATCTCTGTTGTTTACCCAGGAAGTGAGAGGGCGGGAGATGATTCCAGACACAGAGTTGAGCCAGAGAAGATCTCCCTGTGGATGTCTGCTGAAAGTGGACTACTTTGCTACACCTTGCCGGAAAAATCACCCCGCAGAAGCCCCTGTGACTGATCCTGGGCCACTAGACTTTGGTGCTGTGACTCTGGCCGCTCTGCAAAACCTTGCCCGCCGAGCACCCAGGGTGCATGTGCAGGGGCCGTGACCGACATGAGAGAGACTTCTGTGCTGCTGTGATCTCCCTTCTGCTGCTGCTCTGTGTGCCCTGAGACTGGGAGAGACATTAAAAGAAAAATTCTGTTACCTGCGGAAGGAGACCGAAGAAGAAAACTGAGGAGATCCCCAGGCCTGCTACGTGGGAGCGACATCTTCTTCTGTGATAGACTGGTACGTGATTTTAGGGAAAGTTAGGGAAAGATACCTTCATTGTTGTGTTTTTTTCTTGCTGCGTACCCGGCAGAAGTGAAGATCCAGAGACTCTAATATATACAAGTGCGCATATAGTTCGGTTGACTGTGATATAAATATGTTTTACAGTAAAGAAATGTTATTACCGGTTAAACCTGAGTATGGAGATTCTGTTGAGAAAGATCATACACACACACCCGCGGCCTTACCACCGGTCGCTTCATCAGCTACATTTTATAAGTTGCTGATATGTTCAACTCTTTAGTTGTTAATACATTGTGACATTGTAAATTAGGGAAAGGTTTGCAGTTTCCCCGTTAAACAGACCTGACAGTATAAGAGTCCGTAACATCTAATAGGAAAGTTTTTATTTCATGAAACAAATCTGGTTTATGAAAAAAAAAAAAAACCTTCATTGAAACAAGGAGTTACATCCATGATATATAGAGCCATATTGTCATGTATTCTCTGCAACAGTCTGACATCCCACCATTTGTCCTGTCAATGATGGGATTTAATAAAAGTTCAATGTAATTACGGGTAAGCAGTTCATCCTAATGTTGACTCCCTGTCGGTAATGAACACAGAGCGGGGGCTCCTGGATTTTGGAGAAAAAACATTTTTAGCAACTTCTGCTTTTCCTTACACTGCAAGGCTTGATGTTAACAGCGCAGTGTCAGAAAGAATTCCAATTACCATGTGCTACCTGTACTGTGACAGCCGAGCGAGACTTTCCGTCTCTGGCCTCTCAAGCGTTTTACAAGCACGTACAAAACAGCTTCTATTTTTGGTGCTTTTACAATTTCATCTCCTTACTTAAAGGAGGAAAGGGAAAAAAAACTATTTTTTACTTTCAAGAAGGTGAAATATATCATAAAGGCTGACTCTAATAAGATGGAGAATTCTTCTAATGAACAGGAAACACTTTGTTAAGGAAACTTTATGGGCACTAGTTAAAGAGAGAGAACATTCTACTATAATGTATCAACCGGAGCAAAAACTCGGGATGTCAAAGTATAATGGGAGAATATTAAAAAATGGAAAATTTAAATCTGCCGTCAAAGTGCTACCGTGTATAATTGAGCTTTGTAGAGCCTGTGCCCACGCTGTGGATTTTGCGGTGTTTTTGCTACCGGTTTTGCTGCGGAAAAGGTAGATTTGTGTAAAATCTGCAAACCAGCAAGTCCCAGCATAGTCTATGGGAATGTAGAGAAAATAAAGAACAGTACTGCACCACTTTAATGCAGGACACCCACAAAACTGGTATTGCACATGGTGAGTTTGTAGGATTTAGCGATAATGGCAATGTTATGGTGCTAGCTTTTATACAAGTGCGTAGTCCATCAGAGATAGAAGAAGAAACAAAAAGTTGCACTCAACATTTGCCGTAAAAACACGTAGTCTTTATTCGCGGTCCTTTAAAACATGCAGGGACGGAAGACTGGAGAGCTGTATTGAGAGGATGACAGCTGTTTTGGTATGGACCTGGAGAAGTGCAAGTGTCAGCACGAAACAGCTGTCGTCCACTCAGTACATCTCTCCAGTCTGCCGTCCCTGCATGTTTTAAAGGACCTCGAATAAAGTCTATATGTTTTTACAGCAAATGGTGAGTGCAGCTTTTTGTTTATTCTTCTATTTATGATAGTCTATGGGAATTCTGAAATAATGTGCCCATGCTGCATTTTTTTCCGCTGCAGAAAAATCTGCAGCATGTCAATTGTTGCAGCAAATTTTTCAGCGTTTTTCCAGCCCTCCCACCCATAGAATTTATTGAATTTATTAAGAAATCCACAGGCACAGTTCCACACTAAAAACGTACCAATTCTGCAATGTATTTTTGGTGCTTTTTTTGCGGAATTGGTGCAGAAAAAGTCAGATGTTTCTGAATGTACAATTAAATATTTTGTATATAACCAGGATTTCGGCACCAAAAATAAAATAAATATATGTATATGTACGGTATATGTATATGTATATATATTGTAACGCATCAGCTCGCTGGCGACGTCAGGAAGCACAAGGAGGCAGCTTTGCATAGGTGAGACCAGAAGGGTTTATTTGCTCATAAACCCTTCCACAGGGAAAACACACACAGCAAACACAGAATCCTAATCACTTTCCCCCTGTGCCTAAGTCCCACCTCCCTTACATAGCTGGACACCACGCCCCTGGGAGGGTATGTGAGTCCTGGACCCGCCCGTCACTCTCAGGACTCGTAAGCCGACCCCTTGGTTACTAACAACTCCCTCAGTGTTGCTCTCCACTAAGGGTGCCTTCACATTAGCGTTTGGCGCCGCAGCGTATGCTGCGTTGCCATACGCATTCAAACGCATGCGCACTGCGTTCCTATGTTTAACATAGGAACGCATGGTGCCTGCGTTTGCTGCGTTCGGGTGCGGATGCGGACGATATCTGCTCCTTCCGGTGTCCAGCATCCGCACCCGGGACGCAGCATGTTGCATTTTTTGTGCGCTCGGGGAGCTTGGAAAATCGGCAAGCGTCCCCAAGCGCACAAAACATGCATTGTCTTCAATGGGTCCGCAGTGTTCAGCGCTTGACAGCGCGGGAGAACGCTGCGGACCCATTGAAAAATCTCCCGGTGGCCGACGGTGATGTCACAGGAGCTCACCGACGGCCACCGGGAGATCAGCTGACGCTCTTCTGTTCTCCTTCTCCCCGCCGCCTGTAATTTCATAGCGATGTCGGCGGGGAGAACAGCTGATCTGAAAGCTGTTTGAATCTTCCCGCACCGACATCTCCTCTCGGTGTCGGCGCGGGAAGATTCAAACAGCTGTCAGATCAGCTGTTCTCCCCGCCGACATGTCCCGGAGCTTACCGGCGGCCGGGGGGCGGGGATCTCCGGCGCTGATCTCCACCCCCGGCCCGCCCCCGGACAGCGCCGATTGGCTGCCGGGCTCCATGGTGATGTGTCCGCAGGCGGACATTATCCGCTGCGGACACATCATTTGGACCCTGCTTTTGACAGCGTTTGTGTCTGCATGCCATCAGCATGCAGACACAAACGCTAATGTGAAGGCAGCCTAAGAGATGCTAATGCCGGCTTACATCACAGACCTCAGGTGGGCCTGTGACACATACACAGTATGCCAGTTCTTTAGTCACCTAACCTTACAAAAAAATTAGATGCAGATGTGATCCGGACAAAAACGCTGATGTGAAAGGGGTCTTTTTCGCAAACTGCAGCATGTCAGTTCTTTCAGCATTTTTGCAGCATTTTTCACCATAGAAAGCAATGAAGACATGCAAAAACACAAGCATGTGTTTTTGCTGCATTTTTGGTGAATAAAACTAAATTTATTGAACATGGAGTGTAGACAAATGACACATATAATCCACACCAAAAAAGCAGCAAAAATGTAATAAAAATCAGCAAGATCTAGTTTTTGTAAAAATAATTCCAAGAGAGTTGGTTTTGCCTGCAAAAAAAAGATCAAGAAATCAATGTGATTAGGTCATCAATATCTGATCGGGTGGGGGTGCAACTCCCAGAAACCCCATCGATCAGCTTTTGCAAGTTCCAAATGGAACTGCTCAGCATATCTCTGACATCCGTAAAGTGGCTGCGGACGAGTAATGCACATTCACCTCCAATTGTTTTGAAGAGGGGGCAAATGAGCAGGTGATGGAGCTGTGTATTTCTGCAACTGAGCAGCTTCGGCGGCAGCTGCGCAGTTTTGGTCGCCGCCGGCTGCAGGAACGGCTAATCCGTGGGGTTCCTGGAGTTGCAGCCCCAACTATCAGATGGTGATGACCTATCGTAAGGACGGGCAATCATTGTAAAAGTCCCTTTTGATTCTTGTATGTAGATACTTTCCTACTATAAGCTAGTCCAATGAATCTACCAAATAGCAGTGCGCCAAGTGATAGAAAACATGTGATAACTGGAAAGACTGTATCATTTTATAATTAACCTCTTGTCTGTTTCAATTTGTGTATACAAAACCTCATTTTTCCAACTTCCCTAACGAGTGTACGTAGTTAGTCAACCACTCTCAATTGTCTTTCTTCCAGTTGACCGGCAGGCAAATGAATGCGTGTACAGCTGTCACTGCCTCTCGTTATTCTCCTGGCAGCAACTGTCAAAGTAAAGGTAGGTCAGCGGCCTCCTTCCTGGAGATACGACATGTCACCTCCATTACGAGGGGGGCTTCATCTACATGCCTAGAAACTGACAGCTGTCAGTTCATAGCTTGTACGTCACACAACTCGTGGCAGGGGAAACGCTCAGCAAACATTAGACAGCCACTCGATGTAGATACTCTGCGGAGATTTCAGGGACGTCTCAGCGAGGAGCGGGGATTACATCGCTATTTTTAACACAGTCAAAATATTACAATACAAGTACAAATCCAATGTAAACTGCAACGTTTTGAAAAATATTGCATATTAAAGGGGATGGCATTTTCTTGGCATTTATTTGGAGCTAACAATTAATCATCAACCAATAATTGCATTACATGAAAATGTTGCACCATTTGGCTTTGTCAGGTTATTCATTTTTAATGTAGTTTGTTCATATAATCAGCTGAGAGAAGCTCAGAAAAGGACAGATTAAGGAATAAAAAAAATAACTCGCCATCAAACCACCATAGTGGACTCACTGATGGATTCTCAGTTAACTCATTCTACACCCAGCAATACACCATGCACCAAAAACTTATAAAGGATAAATGTGCAAAATGTTTAATGAAACCCAAGTGCAAAAAGTTTTTCAGTTCCAATTAGTTAGGTAGAAAAAAAACCTTTAATATTCAGCTGGTTTTAAAACAATAATAATAATATCAATATATAACTGTATAAGGATATTTTGACTATATATGAAATGCTAAGGGGTTTTCCAATAAATGCATTCAATTTCTTATCCATAGAATAGTTCATAAAAGCAGGATTTTTGGGGTCTGGCTTATAGATCCCCCTTCAGCGAGAAAAGGGGTATTAAAGATCCCACTTCATTCACTCCATTGGGACTGACGGCTCTGCTATGGTAGTCAGTCCCATAGAGGTGAATAGAGCAATGATCACAAACTCTCCCTACCACTTCATTCACATCTGGACTTTGGGACAACTTTTCTTGCTGTCAGTAGCACTCCTATCAAGTATAGCCCAAACTAATACATATGTACCCTCTATCCTGCCGATTGGTAATAAATGCATATAAGGAAAAACACCTATATGGCACTCTCATCAGATTTCACAATATAAATTGTATACATTACCATATAGATCTCGAAGCCCTGATCACGATAGAAAAAAGATGCTCACTGTAAGTTGTAAATTAAGGAAAAAAACAGGGAAAAGGTAAAAGGGGCACTAAAAACAGGGATAGGAGAGAGGAATTACCCTTAAAACACTAACTGGAGACAGAATTTAGCACTCTCTTTCGTCCCAAGATAGGTCCTTATCTGTGAGTGATCACATGCCTAGGCCCTGGCTGACCATGGGCTAGCCCTGGCTAGTGATTAGAGCAGCAAAACACTAGTCTTACAACTGCAATAAGAGAAGACTGGGAGAGAGACAAACAAAATGGAATAAAACAACAAACTGATTGCCACAGCTTACACAATGACAACTTCCCCTGGGAGGTCAGCATAGAAGAACTATAACTGGCACATGGGAGAATAAGGAGTGAGTTTAAATAATGGAAGGGAGTGGCAGCTAGAAGGAATCTCAGCAGGATCAAAAAGGAACTCTTAATCCCTTCAACCCCAAATGAAAATAAATCCGCTCCAGTTAGAAGAAAACAAAGAATAGTTCAGCACTACTTTACTGTTGGATACCCACAGCATTGGTTTTCCGCATGGTGTATGATAGGCTTTAGTGATACTGGCAATAATATGGTGCTAGCTTTCAATCAGGTGAATAATCTATCAGATATAGAAAAAAAAACAACTAAAAGCTGCACTCACCATTTGATGTAAAAACACAAGAATTTATTCAAGATCCTTTTAAAACATGCAGGGACAGAAGACTGGAGAGCTGTACTGAAAGGACAACAGCTGTTTCGTGCAGACAGCTGCACTTCTACTGGTCTATACGTGCACGTGTCTGCATGATACAGCTGTCGTCCTCTCAGTACAGCTCTCCTGTCTTCCGTCCCTACATGTTTTATAAGGACCTCGTATAAAGCCTTACTTTATACGAGTCTTAGTAAAGTCTGAGTTTTTACAGCAAATGGTGAGTGCAGCTTTTTGTTATTTCTTCTATTTCTGATGGATTTTCACAAAGGATTATATAACATCTCTCAATGGATTTTCAAAGTATGAACATCAGCCTCATCAGGTCTAAGGCCCTCGCACCATGGTTTTCCTCATCAGGTTCGATCAGTTGTGTGTCAAAACCAGATGACTCCAAAACTCAGAACAGGGTCAATCTTTCAATATAGTTTTTCTCTGCAAGTCCTCTCCTGGTTTTGACACACAAACCTGATCGAACCTGATCAGAAAAAAACTGCAGTGTGAAGAGCCTTAGAGAGCTGTTTATTAGCAAACACTGTTTATTTGTAAAATCTAATGACAGGTCCCCTTTAAAACTAAAAAGCAAACCCATGTCTATTATTTCACCAATATTGTCATCACTGACACACTGAGCTAATAATAAAAATGCCTTATAAATAATTCCACACGGAACAAAATGCTTATTGAAAATGTTTGTGGCATCAAGCTGTGCTGGGGAGAAGCTCGGAAAGAATAGCGAGCGGGTCAGGAAGACTGAATGCAGAATGAAAGGCAAAATTAATATCGAGACGGCAGCCACAACACCGAGGAAATCTATCACTGCTTTGTCTGGATGAACATTTACAGGTTAGTGACGTAACATGGAAAAGTGTTTCCAAGAAATTATGGATTTGGTGTCTTATTTCTCTGGAATCACTACTGTATCTGGATGGAAACATCATTCTGTATGTCAGTGCTTCTCAAATTGTCAGGTGCCCACTAGTTACTGCAAAGGGGCAGCTGGGGAGGCGATTTTCAGAGTCGTGATCACTAGTGATGAGCGAGTATGCTCGGCGCTACTCGTTACTCGCACAAGTATCCCGGTACTCAGGATGCTCGGTGAGCACCGATTACCGCCGAGATGCTCGGATCTTCACAAATAATTATCGCTCTGACACAAATACACAACTCCCTTCAGTGCACACAGTGAGCTGGCACCTCACAGAGAGCAGATTGATTGTTAGGGTCCTTCTGGGGGGCACAGCAAGGTGTTGTATGCTGCGACGATTTGAAAAAGCCCCCCTCCCGCCCTTTCCCAGCAATACTCGTTTTATAACCGGAAGTCTGTGGGCGGAGCCTGTCACTAATTGACTTACATTTGGCTCGAGAAGTTGGATGCTTGGATGTTCTCAAGTGTAATAGAAGTCAATGGGGAACTCAAGCATTTTTCCAGAAGATCATCTTGAAAAATGCTTTCGTTCCCCGTTGGTTTTAATTATACTCGGTTCTTGAGTTGTGCAGATCCAAGCTTCCAATTTCTTGGTTTGATTACTTAGCACCCAAGCAAAGTAGTGCTCGCTCAACCCTATTACATCATGGAGAGGTTGCAAATTTATAAAGCAGTTTGCACCTATTGTAGTTACGACCCTGCTCCTGTCAAAAACTATACAGCCACACATTGATCTTCATAACTGGTGGTCATCAGTGGTGTAACTTAAAGCTCATGGGCCCTGATGCAAGAGCTATAACGGGGCCCCCAAATATTGCAAATTTTAATAGCATTAGTCTATTTCTATTGCCCAAAGGGACTTTTGGGTCCCCTGAGACTCCAGGGCTCAGGTGTGATTGCAACCCCTGCACTTATTGTAGTTACGCCCCTAGTGGTTGTGTTTCTGACATGCCACCAACCTGTCCAAACAGACAAAAGGTAGAGATTAGTTTTGAGCCCTAGACCGTGCAGTAAAAGATCAGTACTATGCTTACGCTCAGAAGGCACAATGAGTATTTCCATTATGGACGGTCTATGGTTAGCGTTTTCCTTAAATTGCTTTAAGTTGGCATTGATGACTACATGGCTTGTTCAATGGTGGAGCCCCCCCCCCCCAAAAAAAAAAAATCTGCAGCAAGCAGTTTCTTCTGAGCACAATGTGAAATCTTGATATCTCCATAATTTACAATATACCTTGCCGTAGATGGGAGAAACCACCTGATAGAAGCTTTGAGGTCTAAACGTCTTCCCCAGATAGTGCCCAGTACCTAACGAAAAAGGCTAAGCCCCACATCCTTTTTTAGGCCACATCTTTTAAGATGTCTACCTAACCGAAATGGTAAGTAATAAATAAAAAAAACTACAGGATTTCTCCAAGATTCTCCTTCTCCTAGGCCTGCAAATAATCCTGACAAACGGTGCAGACACTTTCTTCCTTTTTTCATAAAACATCATAAAGCACAAAAAGCACCTATCATATCAACAGGCGTTTATATCATAGATTTTATACAACACCCAAAAGTGAAGCCACAGAAAAAGAAAAATGATAAAAATGATTTTCTCAAAGCTCCGAGCCCTCGTAGATAACAACCAGACAGCACTGCGCATCAATGATTTTTAAAGCATTTTTTACGACTTGACACAATTGGTGAAAGTCTAGGTTGAGAATTTAATAAGTTTACACATATAACCCATATCTAGATTTGTGGTTTTGAAACTGGAAGAGAAATGAAACAGAAAAACCTCAAACAAGGTAACGGAAGCAAAGTCTCCGAGAGACAGAATGTATCAATATCCGGAACCCTTATAATCTACCTGGAGAGCCCTACATGTAATCATTGTGGTGAAATTACCAGACAGAATGTAGGGCAGATAATAGATATCAGAAATCTAGATAAGAGATTGACTGGCTGCACTTTTAACAGATGTCAATATGGTGAACATATAAGATCTACCGCAGAAAGATATACCTCTTCATCTAACGTATTTCTGCTAGAGAGGAGTCTGTCAGTCCTCATAGCCCTGAAGGAGATGGAGCTACAAAAAGTGTTATTTTTATTTTAAAATCTGTACTGCTGTTGCTCCAAAATAACAACTTTGTTATAATATGTCCATGATAAAGCTCTGTGCCCCCTAGGTGTGGCTAAATTCTACAGTGCACAAGTCCACCCACTTAGATTACTGCCACTCCTTCTATGTTGATTGACAGCACTGAGGATAAACCTCCATCATGTGACAACTGTCTCTTTGCAGGAAAGAGCACGCAAATCACTCTCTCCTTGCTTATAACATTGCTTGCCCCTCCTGCTATCACTTCAGGGCAGTGCACTCTCTACTCACGTCTGACACTAATTGTCTCCTCTGGTATAACTTCAAGACAAAAGAGATCATATAAATCACTCTCTCCTCACTGCTGACATTGCTTGTCTCCTCTGCTATCACTTCAGTGCAGGAGAGAGTACACACATCCCTTTCTCCTCACTTCTGCCATTGCTTGTCTCTTCTGCAATCACGAGTGCAGCAGAGAGCACACAAATTACTCTTTTCTCACTTCTGATACTGTTCGTCTCTTCTATTTTCACTTAAATGCAAGAAAGAGCACACAGATCACTCTCTCCTCTCTGATGACATTGCTCATTCCTTCTACTATCACTTCAGTGCAGGAGAGCACATAAATCACTCTCTCCTCGCTGCTGACACTACATGTCTCCTCTGCTATCACTTCAGTGCAGGAGAGAGCACACAAATCACTCTCTCCTCACTGCTGACACTGCTTATCTCCTCCGCTATCACTTCAGTGCAAGAGAGCACACAAATCACTCTCTCCTCATTGATTATAGGCTCATCTTTTATGCTATCACTTCAGTGCAGGAGAGAGCGCACAAATCACGCTCTCCTCGCTGAAGACATTGCTTGAGCATAGCTGTGTAGTGATGTCAGCTGCAAGGAGAGAGTGATTTGTATATTTCTTTCTTGCACTGAAGTAATAGCAGAGTAGACAAGCAATGTCAGAAGCGAGAAGAGAGTGATTTTTTAAATGGTCTGTTCACATGAGCTAGCACAACTTTTTGGTGACTATTAAAACAATTGTTATCCCCCCAAATGCCTCCTACTTTAAGCCGCAAATCCCCAATTTAAACAGGGAAATTTACGCCAACAACATTTTAATGAATCACATAAACAATTTGCTCTAACATTGGTCAAACAGCACAGCTCGATGCCCCTTATTCTGGACATTCGAGCACTGATTATTGACCTGTGTAAACGTGTCTTAAGAATGGATATCCCACTGGCTGCTCCATGTTATCACATGTTCTGTCCCCGAGGCTATGTTCACATGGAGTTTTTTTGAGATTTTCAAAAAGGACAACCCACCAAAGGAATCATTCCTTTTTTGGGAAGTTTTTGAAGGGATTTTCATTTTCCTAAAGAGTTCTCTGAATTGGTTTTCATTAAAGTGTAAATGTAATTTCACTGAAGAAAGAAAAAACAATACTGCACTGGTTGTTAAAGATATTCACATAGCAGCTAAGATAATGCTTCTTTTGTGCCATGTGACTTATTTTCCAACTTTTTTGTAAGCAGTGCAATGTGATAGCAGAGAAGGGAAAAGATCAGAGCTTATGAGCTGTGTGGGAAGCAAGGAGGCAAGGAGCCAGATGACAGATTAGAGAAACTTGTGCTAAGGAAAAGAGAGCGGAATCTGCACTGATCCTGACATTCTGACATTGCTCATCACTGTGCTGTACCCTGAGGTAATCTGATACATTGTCACCTCATCAACTGCAGTCATGAGCTCACACACAGTGTAGACCACACCCCCTCCCTTATATGGCTATGTGCCCGCATTCAGTGTGAAGACGGATCTAACAGAGAATGAACATACGTCTGCTTCACACATAGTGTAGTGGGGACACCTTGTGGAAGTTTTATGAATGATCTTCTAGCAGATTTCACTTATACAGTATATTTGAAAGTTTATTAAAACCTCTTGCTCTACATTACTATTAAATAAAAATGTATATGTCGATTACGCTTTAAGCTTTTTGTTTTGCAACCTTATGATTGCTCAGTTCCTGGTTTGGAGCAGATAACATCAGGATCCTCTACAAAGAAGTCATATGCACTTTTTTTTTTACACCAGGTGTTTTTGAAAACTTCTTCAGGAAAAAGAGCTAAAAAAATATACAGTAAAGAATTTAATTGATAAAATATTTCAAGTATTGTTTTTTCTTTTTGTTTTAGGAGGATTTCCATGAGGATCCACTCCAAAAGAAAGTTCACAAAAAACTCAGTGAACAGAGCATAAGTTTTATTTTTATTGACTAAGCTTTTATGATCTATTTCGCCCAATGCCAAATGTTTATCCTGCAACCAAAGAATAAAAGCAGAACATAAAGGATTTATAGAGCACCGGGCTGCCTTTGACAGTACGGTAAACAGAAAAATGTTTTATAATTCTAACGTTATTGGTCCTTTAATTGCAACTCGGCAGCACAATGCCTCTCCGCCCGCATCTCTGAATGTCCATTAAATAATAAAATGGCAGTGAAGATCTGTGTTAAAGTGTCACGGTGGCAGATCTCCAAGCTGTGAGTTTTGATGGTTCTGCACATTACATCCCAGGGCAGTCTTTTCTTGAGTTCACTATTTACCCTTCCGTCATATTCCACATCCTAATGCTTGATGTAAATCTTTGCTAGGACTCCCCAGTGTACATTTTCTGCTTTCAAAAGGAACTAAGCGCTGTAATCATTAAATATATAATTGCACGAAGAAGCATGTTATTCCCTGCCCCCCAACGTGCCCTTCCGTCAGTGCCGAGATGGTAAAAAGACAGAGAGGTTGACGAGGAGAAGTCAATAGTATGGGATAGTATAATCCACTCACATTGGAAATATAGATTGCTAGACATTCTCAGTATTACCCGTCTCCGGCACACAAGCCGGCTGCAGTGATTCAGGGCAGATAAACAGAAAATGAATGCTCAGATAATGATAATGGCTGGAAATAGAAAAGTACCACTTCTCCCTCCTCCTACAGAGATTGACAGAAGCCACAGACGAATACTGGTAAGATTGTCATATGTATGAAATGTCAGGGAAGAGACAACAATGACTAAGAAACATAGGTTGAAGAGGAGTCGGGAGTAACAGGTGTACCCCGAAAGCCCACGGATCACATAGGAAGACACCTAGGGGTGGACATATCATTGGAGGAGCCACACTGGGGCCCAAGAAGGGGGGCCCATTACTACCTTCAAAGCAGGTGGAACTCTGCATTATGATGAGTTATTGGACTGAACAAGACCTATACACTGTTCTTGCACTGGGGCCCTTTTTAGTCTGTGTCCACCAGTGAAGACACCAGTATTATAAATGGCATATGGTAGGCGGTGGAGGGTTCAGTTATAGGTTTAGCATTGAGCTTTAGGCTAATCCTCGGCTCACAATGCTCATATAAATATTCAGGTACATATGCACACGCATGACACATACATACATACATACATGATCATCTATAAGTTGTTCATGTATGTAATACCCCAAAACACTGTCTGCAAATTGAAATTCTGGTTTGACTATTTGCCTAAGTCATATGACAAGATTCGTTAAAGGGTTTATATTGGCTTTTAGGATTGATGCTTCCAATAGGTAACACTAAAGTTAAAGTCTACTTCATCCCTGAACAGACAATTTGCATATACACATACACACACAAACATGCATGCACCACACTTAGATGACACATACATTATATAGACATGTATTTCATGGCTTAGTTTTTTTTCTGTGGTTGTTCTAGCACAGGTGAGATCAGCTACAGCAGAAATTGGACAAACTGGGATGAGTGACAGTCCAGGCTGAAATGCATCTGTTCACTAATTCTGCAACTTACACTAGGAGCCACTTACAAGTTGTATCAATCATACAGTATGCTTCTGAGCTCCCACTAGTGGTGGATGCAGACAGGCTGAATTTCATACTCAGAAGAAAAGGTCATCAAGTTGCAAGAAAATAATAAAGACAAAAGCAAATGGTATGAAAGAAAAATAAGAATGAGAAAGAAAAAAGGAAAGAGATAGGAAGAAAGAAAGAAAGAAAGAAGAGCAGAAAGAGAAAAAAATATATGAAGAAAGAAAGAAAGAAAGAAAGAAAGAAAGAAAGAAGAGAGTGAAAGAGAAAAAAGAAAAGAGAAGAAAAAAAGAGGAGAGAAAGAAAGAAGGGAAAGTCACAGAGAGAAAGAGGAGAAAAAGAAAAAAGAAAGAAAGAAAGAAAGAAAGAAAGAAAGAAAGAAAGAAAGAAAGAAAGAAAGAAAGAAAGAAAGAAAGAAAGAAAGAAAGAAAGAAAGAAAGAAAGAAAGAAAGAAACTCTATCTCCAACTTTTCCATTGCAGTGACTGTAGTTTCCTAACCAGTAGCCCCTGACATTCACAGCATTCATTTGCTGTATCTCACCGGCACCCCCCCTCGGGGCTCAGCCATGATGCCAGTAGAGCGGCACATGATGGCTGATCACATAATATCCGCTTGTATAAAGTGATTGCTGTAGAGTGTGCACTGGACCAATGGGAGACAGAAGTACTCAATTGTGCATCTTTTTTAATTTTCAGCATTTGTTGCAGTTTTCATTATTTTCTTACATATTCATAACCAATTGAACTCAGATTATATAGAAACAAATGGAGTTTTCATTCCTATATAAACATATTTAAATACAAAAAATTAACAAGGAACTAAACTAGATTATTGTCCTAAACTGATCTGTGCAAGCTTGTATTTTTATAATATATATGTACAGTAGAATATTGAAACAAACCCCTGTATGTAATGAAATGACGGGACATACAAACCTGATTGTGAAAATAAATGTGCCTAAAATGTGTCAGGGATGGAAATATTTTGCTGTGCGCAGTCATCAGATGATCGGATTGAGGCATTTGTCTTTGAGCTTAACATTGACCCGGGTACATAAAGGAGATGAAGTTGCAAAAATGCCAAGTGGCTTTTCATCTCCTTTCCTCTACAGAGCAGTATCATCTAGCTCCAGCCTGATCACCGTGATCCAGAGCCATCCTTCTGAGGACACAGACAGGAGAGAGGAAGGTCAAAACCACCGAGAAAGACAAAAACAACAGCTGAGTTGTGGCATCTACAGTGCAGTGACTGCAGATGTTCAAAGTTGTTAGGCTAGTCTCATATTAGGTTTAAGGTCCCATCGAAGAGAGGCCGCCTTGTCGCAGCTGGTGGGCTCTTATGAATTGGTCAATTTGTGCGACTTCATTTTATAAGTACACTCCAAACTTCATATATTCAATGTCAGCTTGCACCTGTTCACACTTGCTTTAATTTGTTAGAAAGTTCTGGTAAGTTTGTTTCTTTGTGTGTGCGCTTTTTTACAGTATACTCTTCTCAGTTGTCAGTATTTGCTTATATCAGAAATATATATAATAGGGCAGTCAACCCCCTCCCAACACTGGACGTACCGCTACATTCTATATTGGAGCGCATTCCTGCAAATGGAGGAACCGGTACATCCTGGCAATTGGGAGCTGTGCGCCATCAGGAGCTCGGGTGATGTGATGGCCAACCTCTGCCTATCACAGCCAAGGCTGATGTCCACACCACCTCTGACTGTTTAGCTCTCTAAATGCCTCGATCAATAGTGATCACAGCATTAAAAGCTTGAGAGAAGGAGGGGCTCTCTAGCCTGAACAGAATGGCACACCCACAACGCGATCACAAGGGCACTATGGCTACCACGACAGCAAGAGATCAAATAATGACCTCCTGATCTGTGAGTTATGGCGGCCTGTTAGACCATGCCAAGAGCATGGTCTAAAAGGCGTTCTGCCAGTGTCACAGTGACAGGTGTAATGTATTGCAATTTACCATCCCGTATGTACACTGCAGTGCATTACACCAGCAATCAAAGTAAAGTTAAAGTCCCATAAAGGGACTTAGTAAAAATGTAAAAAAAAATTGTAAATATGTTCAACCCCCCACAAAATAAAGAACAAAACATAAGAAATAAAAATAAACAAAAAAGTACACATACACACATTTGGTTTTGCTGTGTCCGGATCGACCCTATCTATAAATCTGTTAACCCCTTCAGTAAGCATGGTAAAAAATCATCATCAAACTGCCACATAAAAAAGTAAAATAAAATGCGACCAAAAAGTCAAATGTAAATAAACATGGTGTCACTGAAAAGCTCATCTCATCCCGTAAAAAATAAGCTCCCACTCAGCTCTGTCAGCGGTAAAATAAAAAAGCTATAGCTGTCAGAGGATAGCAATGCAAAATCTATACTTTTGCTATAAAATTGTTCTTATTGTGATAAAGGCAAAACATAAAAAAGGTATATAAATGTGGTATCGCTGTAATTGTACTGATCCGAGGAATAATGCAGTCTTATCACTTTTACCAAACAGTGAATGGCTTGAAAAAATGTAAAATAAATACATTTCTGAATTGTTCAGGTTTTCAAATTCGCCTCCAAAAAATAAAAATAAAAAGCGACCAAAAAATGTTATGTGCCTGAAAATGGTACCAATAAAGACGAAAACTCATTCCCAGGGCTGTGGAGTCGGTAAGCTAAACATCCGACTCCGACTCTTTAATTTCCTTGAAACCGACTCCACCAAAATGGACTCCGACTCCACAACCGAGGCTGTGAAATCAGTAAGCCAAACATCCGACTCCTGACTCCTCAATTTCCCTGAATCCAACTCCGACTGCACCAAAATAGACTCCGACTGCACCAAAATAGACTCCGACTCCACAACTGGGACAGTTTAATCGGTAAGCCAAACATCCGACTCCCGACTCCTGAATTTCCCTGAATCTGACTGACTCCAGCTCCACTAAAATGAACACTGACTCTGACTCCACAACCGGGGCTGTGAAATCGGTAAGCCAAACATCCAACTACAACTCCTCAATTTCCCTGAATCCAACTCAAACTCCACCTCCACGACTCAGACTCCACAACCAGGGCCATGTTATCGGTAAGCCAAACATCAAACTTCGACTTTGACACTTTAGTTTCCCCGAATCCGACTCCACCAAAATAGACCCTGACTCCAATCTTACAACTCTGACTTCACAGCCCTGCTCATCCCACCAAAAACGAGCCCTCATAGGACTGTCAGCAGAAAAATTAAAAAAATTACAGCTCTCAAAATATGGCGATGCAAAATCTTTTTAAATAATTGTTTTAGTGAGTGATAGGAGCCAAACACAAAAACCTGATATTAACATGGTATCACTGTAATTGCACTGACCCAAACAATAAAAGATAGACTGCAATTTCTTGGCAACACTTGTTAAACAACGTACAGAGCCGCTGGAGTAGATTTCAGATGTTTGGCATCGCTCCTCCAAACTAAATTCAGTCCACTTTTCAAAAGGTCAATGGAGTTGGCAGGACTGGTGTATAAACAGCTAAAGTTTTTTGAGCGGCTGCAATAGTTTTATGGCAGTTTTATGTCGGAATTCTGGCGAAACTGTTTGACGAATCGGAGACTTGTTCTGTTTGTTTGGTTTTTTTATGTATTGGAGCAGAAGGTGTACATGCAAAATTCCTTATTTTGAGATATATAGTATAGTACATTATATCAAACAATTAAAATTAGCATCTATATTAAATTGTTGGATACAGAAGAATATCCAGGTATCTGCTTGGTGATGATTTTTTTTTTCTTTTTATCTACTGTTAAATTGGTTCTTTGAAATGACGTCTGGTGTCAATCAGCGCATTACCCTTCATACACCTAGAGAAGGTTTATTCCAGCCAAATATTAGCATTTCTGCCCTCCATAACGAGGGAACCTCCTTGGTGATGTCCATACTATTTTTAATGGCATTTCCCAGTAGGACATACAAGGAGACTTCCAGTAATTAGGATCAATATATAGTCGTTAGATATCCAATCTATGATTTTAAATGGCAATTTAACAAAGATCGTACACTACAGGAATCTATACTACACTACCGTAATATATATTACTATTGATCTGAGAGCCTGTACCATAGTAAATATTTAGCCAATTAAGCATGCATCTACTATCAAAGCTCCAGGACTCATCAATAGAGAGGAGTAAGGTTCGATTCGCTTGTAGAGATGTTTGTATCCGTGGAAGTTTGGGTTTGGGTGATGCTCGAACTTGACCCTAATCTCATTTGGAGTCACTGATTGGCACTTCAGCGCTCCGTCCATAGACAGTCAGCCATAAGTAAACCATTTCTGGGGATGGGAGGGCGGGGATTTTTCTTTTTTTTCTTTTACATCCACACTATGGCAGCTAACTATGTTTTTACTCCCAGTGTAAGCTGATCAAACACTGCAGGTGGATTGCACTGAGCCAAGCATACCCCGGCACAGCGATGCTCGCCCTGGCGATTTTGTTGTGTAAGGGCCGCTTTACACTGCGGCGTGATCCGGTCCAGGGCTATCCGGGATGACCCAGACAACCGCGGACCGAATCAGCACACAGGACTGGGGGGCTAATATGCCCTCCGGTCCGGTGTGCAGCGCACATAGCTGCGCCCGCGGTCCTGACTTATCAGCAGCGGGAACTGCGTGCGGCTGCACACCGGACGGGAGGGCATATTAGCCCCCCAGCCCTGTGTGCTTATCCGGTCCGCAGCTGTCTGGTGCATCCCGGACAGCACCGACCAGATCACACCGCCGTGTGAAGCGGCCCTAAATCAGCCAAACTCCGAACCTAAACAGTTTCCCTCATCTCTAATCATCAGGCAGATGCTCACTAGGAGACATGTGAATGAATGAATGAATTAATGAATAAATTAATTGATTAATTAATTAATGACCACAGAATACATCGGTAAGTGTAATCCACCATGGTGGGAGCCGTTCTTTTCTTATCTTTGTAATGGACGGGGTCTCCAAGCAAAGGACATCTCAGTGATGTCCATATCACAGGTATTTTACCCTTACAAATCCTCTGTATATTTTATCTCTTTGGAAATATCTAGTTGACTCCACTAAAAAGTATGTCAGGCTCACAAAGGGTCATGGAAGCTAATAACACCTATGGAGTTGTTTGGTATGATGGTCTCACCGGAGAGGGTCTTCGGCTGCACCTGTTCCACCAGAACTGGGATGAGTAGACTAAAGTTAATGTATGTACTAAAAATATAATCTCTTGGGTACAGGCTCTAAACAAATAGTGAGTCCCATGATCAAGCAGACGCGGTGCTGCTTCATTCACAGTTTATGAGACAGACTCCGAGAGCCAAGTACAACGCTCTCTATCTCTATCAGTCCCACAGACTTTAAATGGGGAGGCAGGGTGTATGCTCCGTGTTACTCACAGCACGCCGTCACCATTGTCATATTATGAAAAACAGGGCCCCACATTCTGTTGATCATGGATTGATGATAATTACAGTATGCAATAAAAAGTCCAGTTTACCTCAAAATGTATGATGCTGCAATCCGAAGCAAGGGAACATTTCTGACATATCGTAGTATGAAAGAGTGAAGAGGGAGTCCAGCTTCACGGGTGCAGTCAACTTTATTCAGTAAAAAAATTAAATCACAATAAAATCATTGCTAAAATAGAGACATCCTTCAACGCATTTCATGTGTCATGATTAGGCGTGCGCTGACACGTGAAACGCCTTGAAGGATGCCTCTACTATTTTACTATTTTAGCAATGTCAAAGAAAAGGTTCTGGATTGTGGTAGGCTGTGAAAATTTGTGAAAGCTGGGCAACACGCCAGAAGCTCATTGAGTGTCATTCAACCACGACAAGGAACTTTTTAGATTTTTATATATGGAATAAAGCTTTTGGAAATTTTAACAGCTTGCCAAAATCCAGAAAATGTTCTTCGATACGCATTACCGTTAGTGATGAGCAAGTAGTAAGATCTTCAGTACTCGGATTTAAGTGAGTTCCCCATTGACTTGCATTGGATTGGTAATGAATTAGTACTGAAACAGTTCAAAGTAATCAGTTAGAGCTATTCGAGCTTCAATACTACTCACTGTAACGTCCCGGCCAGTGGGACCTGTCTCCAGGGTACAGGGAGATCGGGTCCCGTCTAGCTGCAAGTACCCCCATGTTTCCTGCACACATACTTACCCAGTGCATGAGCTTGTGTCGCTCCCCCAGCCTCCTGCTTCTTCATGAGGCATCTCCTCCACCTCCTCTCACTTCTGGGTTGCGGGGGAGCATGCTTAGGCTGCGCGCGCGTGCATCGGTCAGCTCATTTAAAGGGCCAGTGCACCATTTCTTGTAATCACCCCTCTGCCAATAGCTGAGAGGCCTGCATGTATAAAAGGCCCTCACTTCCCTTGGGGGGTGCCTGGGCAACCCTGTTCTTTGCTTAGTAGTCAGTTTCAGGTCCCTGACCAGCGCCAGCATAATTGCTAGCCTTGTCAGATTTCTAACGCGTCTAACGCTTTGTGTTTCTTGCTTTCAGTGCAGATCCTGACAGCATCCTCTGACCACTTGGGACGATTCTTGGATTCCTCTGGTTCTTCCACTGGTCTTCCTGCCCCGGTTCTTTGGGCTCCTTGTTCCCTTCCCTTCAGTATCTCTGGTCCCCTCGAGTCGGACCCTCTGGTCATTTGCTGGTCCTCTTGCGTCTCCTTGGCTGTGTCAGGACAATCCCTGTTAAGGGATCCGCTCCTTGGTGCTCCTTCGGAGGAGTTTGGTGTTTCGGCCCAGAAGACTTCACTTGTTTTTTTTCCCTTCTTGTAGGCTAATAACACCTTCTCAATCATCTCACGTCCTTGTCCGGATAGTTTCTGGTTTCAGCTTCCACTGTATCAATCATCTGTGGTCAAGTGGGTTCACTGATCTCACTCCTCCTACCCTGGCGTGACACCTGCTCATAGCTAATTACCGTGGGTCAGCGGTTTTTCTTGGTTTGACGGTTATTTGAATATGATCGGTCCTCAAATATATCTACACACGGTGAGAACAATTTACATAATTATTTTTCTTGTTCTGGACTATTTTAGCAATGGTTTGAATGTGATTTGTATTTTTCACTGAATACAGAAGACTGCACCTGCATCGCCCTCAGGGCCGTGGGTTACTAGGGATCGGTCCCTGCTGTCTGATCACTGGGGAATTGTCACGGTAGTGGCCGTGGACTTTACTCACTGCTTAGTTCTCATTTTTCACAGTCTCAATCCTGCAGTGAGCGGTACCGGTAGCCAAACACTAGCTGAGATGGATCCCCAATGCACCCCCTTTCACATTCCTTTCGGGTCTCTCCTCAGAACCGCTCACAACCTATGAGCCAGACGTCACAGACTATTTTGGGTATCCTTCCCTTGGATCCCTAGTCCTATGTGAGGCCTTTCCTTCGGTGTGACGGTCAGTTTGGTTCCGGACATAAAGACCCTTCACCACACCGGTTAATCTGTAGCTGAGGCGTATAGCAGCCAACCACTTTTACAGGGCCGGTTTCCTGTCTGTCGACCGGTCTCCCAGTGGCTACGTACTTCGGTCTTCCACTGTAGACCCCTTCCTCTGCACACCTGGTCAGCAGTCTTGGACCCGGTCAGACTCCAGATGACACTGGCTGCTGGGTCCCGGTTTTCTCTTTAGTTGGTTTCTGTTAGGAGTCCTGTTCCTACTCCTTCCCTCCTCTGCCTCAGCACTCAACTCTCTGAGGTAACTGTCACTCTTTCTCTAAGGTAACTGAATTGGTAAGGTAACTAGCTCCTCCCCCTTTTCATCTAAGCTCCACCCACCACTCAGCTCTCTCCCACCTCTCCCTTGCCTGGCGTAAAGTCCTAGGTATAGGGATTCGGGAGCGTGTTGGGTGTTTGGTTTGGGATACATGGTTCACCATCTCAGCCATTGTTTTATTCTGTGGCCACCAGTCCACAGGGGTGCCACACACCCATGAGGCTGAACTTGCTCTATACTCATTAATGATAATCATCGATTCCTGAAAACCCCCTTTGAAGGCACATCACACAGTTGTTATTTGGAATATTAGCAAATATGCTTTCAATGGGCTTCTGCTATTTTCTATCTGCAGATCTGTTTTCACTCACAACTGTGGCTTACAACATTAACTTGTAGGTAAATGTTATTATAGAAATATTAAATATAATAATAGTAGACATCAACGTGTAGATAAAGCCATAAGTGGATTAAGTCAGACACCAGTGTAGTAAGGAAGCAGAGTTATTTAAAGTGGAATCCCGCAATTTTATTTTGAAAAGACAAATAGGGAGGGGGACAAAGGCGCAATAGTGCCCTATCACTAGTGACACTTGTATGTGCTGGTGGTGCTGTGAAGCCGCTCACCTGGTCCAGTTGTGATTCCCACAACTGGTTTGAAGGCGTGTTGGAAACAATTGTTCCAGCTGCTGCAGGACCTCCACCGACCACTGGATAGTGGTTTAAATCCAAGACAAAGATGGGAGTACTGGTGTGCCACGGTCCGCGCTGCTGTGGTATGAAAAAAACTCACCAAAGAGTCAGCAGTTATTCCATCCTTTATTTCCTCCTTACTCCAACGCGTTTCAGCGCCACACCCGTCCCTGAGGAAGGCGCCGGGTGTGGCGCTGAAACGCGTTGGAGTAAGGAGGAAATAAAGGATGGAATAACTGCTGACTCTTTGGTGAGTTTTTTTCATACCACAGCAGCGCGGACCGTGGCACACCAGTACTCCCATCTTTGTCTTGCAATTTTATTTTGTCATTTACCCTCCTTAGCCATAATTATAATGTGCACAGTGTATATATCCAAAACCACACCAATGTTTTTTCCAGTTCCCAGCGCTGTTCCTGTCCTCATCTGCACCATGTGACTGCAGATCTGACAAGCCGGCTCTCATAGCATTTTCTGTGTCAACTGGAAGTCACTTTTTCAATGTGAGTCTAATAGACTTAAATCGAGGCTCTCATAGACTAGTCGGTTAGAGCTGTGGTGTAGAAGATGACTGGAATGGCAGACTGCTACTTTAACATTTCTCTAGGATCATTCATTTACTTTAGAAAATAATTTTCATATATAATTAATGTATGTTCTTTTCTGTCCCTTGTCCCTATGAATAGTAATTTTAAAAACAGAATTATATTGTTAGTATTGCCTTGCAGCACTGTACATTCAAAAACAATGAGGGAGGGTGGCTAACCTCAGAACCTAAGCCCATAGGCATACCATCTGCACATCATTTTACAGTTTTCATATAGAATGTATCTACATAGATAGTAAAACACATACTTTGCTATATTTATCTTGACCTGATCTTAAAGGGGAATAAAAAATGTTATATTATCCCTGCCCTCATACACTGTGAAGCTGAGCTGTCCACTACAATTCTAGAATCTTTAATTTTCTTGTAAATCAATAAAATAGTATCTGCTCCTCAGCCCTCACCCAACTGTATGGGACAATACATCACAGAGCAGATTCAGCTTCGGGTATTTCTGTACTGCAGCCGAGAACAGGGGGTGTGTGGTGAAGGCATGGTAATGCACACACTACATACTAGCCCCCAGTCTATGCCACCAACACTTTATGCCTGCTGTATGTATCACTGACCAGGAATCACATCGCAATCCTCGGTCCCCTCCTGAGCTGACAGTGACAGCTGTACAGACATACACACTGTCACTCAGTTCAGGTGTGTTGCTGCTGATTATTGCAGTGTTAAACCGCTCATTAAGTGCATGAATATTCCACCCCCTCCCCTGTAATACCACCCACCGTCCTGGGTCCACAAGGAGTGCCCACACTGTATGCTATGCCTGCTGTATTACCAACACTGCCAACGTGAGATTCGCATAATAAGACATCTGCCCTGAGCTGAGTGACAGTGGGTATGTCTGTGTAGCTGTCACTGTCAGCTCAGGAGGGGACCAAGGATTTCAATGTGATCCTCGTTCAGTGATACATACAACAGGCATAGAGTGTGGGTGGCATAGAGTCGGGGCTGGCATGTAGGAAGAGCATTGGAGACCCCTGTTCTCGGGTGCAGCACAGAGATGCCCAAAGCTGAACTTGCTCTGTGACTTATTAGTCCCATATGGGAGGTGTGAAAGTTGAGGAGCAGATATTATTTTATTGATTTAGAAGTGATCTAAACATCCTAGAACTGAAGTGGACAGCTCAACCACCTAGTGTATGAGGGCAGGGACTATACAATTTTTGTTATCTGCCCGAAATTCACCTTTAACTTATGATCTGCAATATACTCCAGTGCTGCATTCATAATTCTGCAGTGCTATAATTTCCCAGCATGCCTTGCTTGATCAATATAAGCAAACCTCTTCTAATTTGTTGTCTTCATGTACGTCACTGTACAGAAATCTGATGTGGGGAGAAATAACTGTGCTACAGCATAACAAGAGCTCAGCTATGCAGTTGGCAACATCTCTGAACTTAACTATTCATCTATTTTGGCAGAACTCTGAATGCAGCCATGGAGTGCAACAAACTTGTTAACTCTCTGAATACTGGAAATTTAAAGAAGGTCTTTAATACCATTTTGTACGTTGAACTAACTACCTCTTGATAAAAGGGCTAAGGAACTGAAAAACGTGTAGTTTTCCTTTTTTATTTCTCCTCTCCATTGTGAAGATATTGTCTTATAAAGCATATTTATATAAAATTTCCATTTCAACCAAGGGGCCAGTAACCTTCTCTGGGGGTGTTTACTTTTCCCCTGAATGGAGACGCCCAATCATAAGATAGCAACATCATACAAGGGAAAAAAAGCAAACACTCCCAGAGAAGGTTAGAACCGTTTTTTTTTTCACTGTGATCTCGTAAGACTGATGTGCCTAACCTTATTACATTGATCTCCACAATCCCGATGCTTACTGTCATTGAGTGTCTTGAGAGGAGGAGAGCTGTGCTGTAATATCACTACATATAATGCTCTGGTTCTATCCTAGGCATTGGGGAATAACGTCTAATACCTGGGATAGATCCAAAGTGTTCTATGTGAAAAAGGTTATCTTCATCAATGATCTCAGCTGCAGCTCTCCTCTCCCAGCACATTCATTCATTCATTCATAATACCATACATCAGACCTTCTCTGCTGGCATTTGCTTTTTCCCTCATGTAGGATACTGCCATCTTACTAGGCAACATCATACTGGGTAAAAGGTTAACGCCCCAGAGAAGAATCTCTGTTACTACCCCTATGGTTGAAGGGAATCAGCATATTGGGTGCCATAAATTTTAGACAACATGGCTGCAATGGAGAGAAGCAAAAAAAGGAAAGCTAAATGTTATTCTGCTATACAGCAACTTTATCATGAGTTAGCGATCTGAATATGTAAAAAGTGGTAAAATCGTGACTTTAAGGGGTAGGGTTTATGCTTGTAATAAATCGGGTGTTTTTGGCTCATTTAGGTGCAGAAGGAAGGGAGGGGTCCCAGATCTTCAATTACCACCGCAATGATAAAACTCAAATATTGGAACGCTGGAAGATATAATCAAAGCCGTAACTAAAGATCAGTGCACGAATCAACAGCAGACACCACAGGCGCACACTACCATCCATTACCGTTGCCTTTTTGCAAACAGGAAGAAATCATCGAGTTCTTCAAACCCTACATATTACAGTTTTCTTCATCCATTCAGCCTATTTGTAAAATGATACATAAAATGCAGTACTTCTTATAAACCACATTACTAAATCTGCGCAATTACAAAAAGCTGCATGAATCAGAGCAAAGTGCAACAGGGAAGCGTTTAACATCCCATCAATTAACATCGCACTCTGCAAGAGATTATAAATCCTGCCAGTCACTGTTTGCATTTCCTGCATAAACCATGGGCAAAAGTTGATCATTAGCTCAGCCGCAAATAAATATTCAGGTCTTTTATTGCTGGAATCAATCCTCAAACAGACCTGACAATGGAAGGAAAAAATAAATACATGGCCGTGACGCCAACAAAAGGAAACCTGCAAAGTCCTTAAAGGACTCCAAAAGGTTTTTTTTTTACTATTCCCAATTTAACCTGAGGATACTTTTATCCAAATTATAATTGTATTTATATTGTCCAAATAGCAAAGTCCAAAACCTTTAGATAGAAAAAGCTGTGGTTAGATCAGAACTGAAAAAGAATGTGTGATCAGGTTTTTAAAGGGAACCTGTCACCTGGATCCAGCCCTCTCTGCTATCACTAGCTCTCCCTGCACCTTCCTAGCTGTTCCCTAACCATCCCTCTCTGAGCTAAAGGGGCCCTATAACAATTTAGAAAAATTAATTAGAACTTATATATGGTCCCCATGTAGGAGACAGGAAAGGCGGGCTCCGGGCTCCATGAATCCCTCCTTGCGGTGTCCAAGCATGCCCCACTGGGCAGCATCCCTCCTGCTGCTTTCCACCTCCTTTTGGAATCTCCTGCACTCACTGCCAGTATAATGCCCGGGCCGGAACGTCATATCTGGTCCGGTCATTATGGAGCTGATCACGTGATCGGCCCGGTGCATTATAGGCCTGATCACGTGATCGGCCTGGTGAATTATGGGTCTGATCACATGATCGGTCCAGTGCATTATGGGCCTAATCATGTGATTGGCCCGGCTCCGCGCATGCGCATATTGCAGCCGGGTCGATCACATGATGAGGCCCATAATGCACCAGGCGGGATATGACGTTCCAGCCCGGGCATTACACTGGCAGAGAGGGAAGGAGATTCCAAAAGGAGGCGGGAAAGCAGCAAGAGGGATGACGCCAAGCGGGGCGTGCTTGGACACCGCAAGGAGGGAATTATGGAGTCCGGAGCCCACCTTTCCAGTCTCCTAGATGGAGACCATATGTAAGTTCTAATCCATTTTTCTAAATCGTTATAGGGCCCCTTCAGCTCAGAGAGGGATGGTTAGGGAACAGCTATGAAAGTGCAGGGACAGCTATTGATAGTAGAGGAGGCTGGATCGAGGTGACAGGTTTCCTTTAAGTTAAATGTGATATTTTCTTATCATTTTGCAGATTTATTTTTTCTATATCACTATTTATAAAAAATTTAGAGGCTTGTATTTGTTACACAGGCCATTAGGTCTAATGCTAAACTCATATTTCCTTCTTTTTTTTTTAACAGAATCTTTTTCAGCAGTCTCACTATCATCACAGAGATTACAGTGAAAGGTAACACCTATATACCTAAGTAGATAAACTAGGAGCCACCATTCCCTATTGTTGATGGTTATAGTGACAGCTCATATCCTCCTCCGTTCACAATTCTCAGATGGGAGCACCGGTGGCCAGTGTAAAAAATTTGGAATATTTTAAAATATTGATTGAAATTGAAAATAAAACTTATCAAAAACATTTTTTTTTTTTACTAAATCTGATTAAACAAGAGGTAATTCTCTGATTACACAAATTTTAAACTGTCATCCAGGAGACTCAATTGCTGACCCAATAACAAACCCCATTCCAGTTATAGTGAAATCAGAGATTTCCATACACAATATAAAAAGACACATATGTTTGTTTTTCTCACTATCTGACTTGAAATCTGAATAAACATTTCTTGTTTTAGGTCAATTAGAATTACCATCATTATTAATATGTGACAAATGCCAGAATAAAGATGGCTGATGTCTTGAGATGTTGTTTCAGTATTGCCACATAATTTTCTTTCCGCATCAGGCCATCTATTTTGTGAAGCTCACCAGTCCCTCCTACAGCAAAACAACCCCACAACACGATGCTGCCACCGCTGTGTTTCACAGTTGGGATGGTGTTCTTAGGCTTCCAAGCTTTTCCCTTTTTCCTCCAAACGTAACAATGGTCATTATGACCAAATAGTTCAATTTTAGTTTAGTCAGACCACAGAACGTCTTCAAAAATGTAGGTCTTTGGTCCTGTGTGCCAAATTTATCTGGCTTTTTTAAGCGTCTTTTGGAGTAATGGCTTCTTCTTGGCAGAGTGGCCTTTCAGCCCATGTAAATACAATACTCATTTCACTGTGCATAATGTCACAATCTAAACAGCTTCCGCCATCATCTTCACAAGGTCTTTTGGTTTTGAGTTGATATGCACATGTCGGACCAAAGCACTTTCATCTCTAGGACACAGAACCTCTCTCCTTCCTGAGTGGCATGATGTCTGGACATTCTCGTCTTCTTTGTACATATAATTGTACAGATGAACGAGGCACCTTCAGAGTATCTGTAAATTGCACCCAAAGATGTACCAGGCTTGTTGCAAGTCCACAATTCTCTTCCTGATATCTTGGCTGATTTCTTTAGACTTTCCCATGAAAGAAGCAGTGTGTTTCAGGTGTGCATTAAAATACTTCCAACGGTGTGTCTCTAATTAACTCAGATGTTACCAATAAACCTATAAGAAGATTCCAAACACATGACATCATCCTATGGGCTGTCCCAAATTGTTTAAAGGCAGAGTAATCTTAGTGTATGTAAACTTGTGACTTTGCAGAAAGTAATAAAAATGCCTTAAACAGTCTCTCTCTCATTATTCTGGCATTTGGCAAATATTATTAAGTATGGTAATCCTAATGACCTAAAACAGGAAAGGTTTAACCTGATTTCATGGAGATGATGGGAGTACAGGTGTGACACGGTCCGCGCTGCTCCAATGTAAAAACTCACCAAAAGAGTCACAAAGTCATCAGTAGATTTTATCTTTTTAATCCTCCTTCCTCCTACGCGTTTCGGCGCCCCACCTGGCACCTTCCTCAGGGATATATCATATGATATATATATCCCTGAGGAAGGTGCCAGGTGGGGCGCCGAAACGCGTAGGAGGAAGGAGGATTAAAAAGATAAAATCTACTGATGACTTTGTGACTCTTTTGGTGAGTTTTTACATTGGAGCAGCGCGGACCGTGTCACACCTGTACTCCCATCATCTCCTTGAATTTCACTACTGGTCAGTAGTTGGTGGAGGTCCTGCAGCAGCTGAGAGATTCTTCTCAAAACGCCTTCAAACCAGTTGTGGGGCCCACAACTGAATCAGGTGAGTGGCTCCTCAGCATCACTCTTTCTAGTGTCACTAGTGATAGGGCACTATTGCGCCTCTTGTCCCCCACCCTCTTATTTTTTGCAGTAACCTGATTTCATGTCAGATAGTGAAAAAAACATGCATATGTGTCTTATTATATAGTGTATGTAAATGTCTGATTTCAACTGTACAGTCAAGAAAATGCAAAGCCATTTGGGTTCTCAAGGGCTCTCACAATCGATTCTCCTGAATGACTCATGGAACCCAAGTCTAACACTCCTCAGGAATCCAATTTTCATTAACCAGAAGCTAAGGAATAGCATTGTTGCTCCAAACTAGAAAGCAGTTGCAATACTTTATATTCCCCCGATTTTGAGTACTTGGGGAAGGACTATTGGCACCTGATTCCTCATTGCACTTTCATATTTTTTGTGTCTAGGTTAGTACTTTTTGTTTGATTTTCATTTCCACACTAGTCTTATTTTGCGCCTTTTTTTAGATCTCTTTTATATGTTTTTTATGTTCATCATTTTCTGTTCATGTGTTTTCTATGTTCATATTGGTGGTGGTTTAAAACCACTTACAATTTTTCTGCCGCCATACTCCAGTCCCAACCTGGAGCGATTGTATATAAGTCTGTAATTTTTGTGAAACGTATGCTACATTTTAGGCCCCCTTCACACCACGGCTGGATCAGGTCCAGGGCTATCCGGTTTAGACCCAATTTTGAAACTGAACCAGAGGGCAAATATGCCCTCCGGTCCGGTTTGCAGCTGGATTCCTCCGATCGCAGCCACAACTGCTGTAATTTCAATATTCAGTCCTGAAATCTCTGCAGGGGACAGCTCATGGTGCTGAACTCCAGCTCCAGCACACGGCGTCCGGCTCCTGGATCCAATTTTTTCTCGGACCCGGCGCTAACCTGCGCCCATAGACTCCAATGTTAGGGGCTGCCAGATCCGGGATGATCCGATTTTGAGCGGTTTTGGCCCCAGACACAAAAAATGATGCTTGTTCCGATTTTGTGGGGCCAAAAACCGAAAGCTGCCGGATCCTCCCGGACAGCAAAAAAACCGGATGGTAAAACAATGCCATCTGGTGCAATCCGGTCCCATAGGAATACTACAGGGCTGAAACCGGATCCGGGGCTGTCCGGTTCACAACGGACAGCCCCGGATCCCGAAAAACATGGTGTGAAGGGTGCCTTAGAGGAATATGCGACTATTTTCACTTAAAACTTGCATGACAGGTCAAAGACAAAAATGAAGAGAATTTTTAATTTTGCCTAAAATGAAAGATCCATATGAACCATTTGAAAGAATTAAAGAGGTTTTCCACTACTAATATGATCTCATTTCTTTTGTCCTAACTATTCCTAACTAACAATTTCCCATGACACTTCTGCTACCTACTCTGCTTCTGTATGTGTAAGAGGCTCGTAAATACCTTTATTGTTTTTTTTGCATTGATCCTTCCGGTCTGGAGACCATAATCGGATAATCTGAGAAGGGCACATCACTGGTTGGGGCAGGACTGCCTCTCTGTGAGTGACAGTAGCCTGGGCCCTGCTCAGTTTGACCGATTCAGGTCTCCAGACCGGAAGGATCACAGCTAGAACAACAAAGGTATTTACGAGCCTGAGGGACATACGCGTACAGGAGCAGGGTAGATAGTAGAAGTATATTGGGAAAATGTTAGTTAGGAATAGTGGGACAAAAGAAAGGGGAGCACATTAGTAGTGGAAAACCTCTTTAAATTTCTCCTTCCCCCACAAATGGTTAATCAGGCCATTGATCTTGTTTCAATCTTTAAGCAATATACAATGCATTGACCTTTCTGCCATAGGAACAGACCACAAACAAACAATGAATGCGTTCTTGACTGATTCCACAGTCCTTCCTATTGTTAAATGGTTAGCAAAAACAGGATGGTATGAAGTTGCACACTTGGTTGCAGAATCAGACTAGACCTTTCTACATAGGAGTTGTATACCCATAAGGTAAGATTTTTTTTAAAATCAAGAATATTTACAAAGTTGCTTCATTTCTGTATTAGTTCAGTGTGTGTAATTACAAGCCCTTAAAGGGGGATTTCCAAACAATGAGGAGACGGGATGATATTGTTCCAAACCCAGCCTGAGAATCCAAGCCAAGTAACCAAAGAGATGTGTATAAATTGCTTTGTTAGTACGACAAATCAATTATTTTAATTGCATTCTGTCTAATAATGATTTTGGCTTGGTTTGAAAGTAAGTTTAATAAGTTTAGTTTGAAAAAAACATAAGGAATACTTATTTTTGCATGGAAAGATCCATAAATGCTGCTCTGAGTGCGATCCTATTACCAATCACACATTCATCCAGGCTCTTCAAATTATGACTAAGGCTGTCACCTGTTATCTTGGAGATGTACTAAGGACCATTTCCTTGCTGGCTGAGAGTTCTCTTAGCCTTTATCCCAGCTGCAGCTTGTGATCATCACTCTCTTCTGCTATATTTACCCGCCCCTGGCCTCACTCCTTGCCAGATATAGAATCTCTATTCTGACATCGGTGTAGGAGCTAGTCTCTGTAGTGCTGAGGTGTTCGCTCCTTTTACAGCTGTGACGTTTTCCTTACTGGGGAAGATTTGGACTCATTTGCTACCTGTTTACTTGCCGGTGTGTTCCCCTTCCACACCTGTCTCTTCACTCCTTTGTGGGGGGACATACAAGTGAGTTGTAGCTATGAGTATAGCAAGGTACGAGACCCAGGCATCCACCTTTAGGGGTACTCTTGGGTATAAAGATTAGCTAGGGACCCCTAGCGTTAGGGACAGTTAAGGTGCACTTTGTCCCTTATCTTCTACAGTCAAAGGCAAAAGAGAATTTTGTGGTGTACGCCCATTTGGCTGAAGGAATCCTTTTGCATCTTTATTTTCAGAGAACATAACTTTGGAATAGAGGTGTATAGAAAAAAAATAAAAACTGCTCCAGAATCAGTGGAGTGGCGCCAATTGATTCTCGGTTTAAAGTTGGAAAATGCTTCGAAATGTTCCACTTTAACTCAATACACTGAATACTGCTGAACTCATAGGCTCAAATATATCAATAGAAATACAGATTTAATGCATTGACTTGGAATTATAATGGAGTACTGTATTGTATCTCCATGTATTTGTGGGTGAATGTGAAGATGTGATCGCTAATGTTATTACACAGAGCCGTATTTGTATTTGTATTTTTGTTTTTTTTCCACTGTTGCCAACCTTATTCTTTATGTTTCTGTGAGTCGAAGTGTTATTATAATCTATAGGTCAAGATCGATGTCATGGAATAGCAAAACTAACAGAAATGAGAAGGTCACACAAAAGCCGTCCAGAGTCATTTTTCCATTCTTTCATCACCATCTTTAGAATAATCATCACACACATACTGTACGTGCTCACTGCTGACATGCTACAATACAATAATATTGATCATCAGCCCAGAATTGATCATCCACAGGATTTTTCTTTCCACTGTTGCAATCGTTTATGGCCTGAAAATTAATTTTTCTGTGTTTGAGGAATAGAGTTCTTCACATATAACATAAAGTAAATTGGCTGTGCGCACTGAGTGTATACAAACAGCTGCTCCAAAGTCCACCATACACGTTTGGCTGCTTCTGTCGGCCAACAGGCATCTGAAATATCTGAAGCTCCCGCCATGCACTCCTGTTTTCGGCATGTTGGCCAGCAGATTATCTCGGGGAGAACAATAGGATTGGCAGTGCAAAAAGGGACATGTCCAATCAACATCTTTCCTGCCAATCAGTCGTCTAGAATCCCTATCCACATTAGACTGTCAGCTGCACCCATTGGTATGAGTGGGTTCAGCCAACATTAGTGTCATTTGTATGGAGGCCTTTATGCCTGCAATCCTCTATAACTGTTCTTAAAAAGAACCAACCTCCAGGATTTAACCACCTTTAAGACTGGTTTCACACAGCCGTTTGTTTTTTAAATCTGGGGGAATGTGGGTAAAACCTGCATCTTCCCCTGCAATTGTAAAACATGATGTGTCATGCATGGAGCGGATGAGGGGAATGGAGCAGGAAGGGATAACGGGCAAGGGCGACTGGGAGGTTAGTCTGGCCCTAGATTTGGGGGCCCTGTTCCCAAAGGTACTTCTGAAGGTGAGGAGGTTCGGGCCACCATCCTATCCCTCAAATCCTCAACCGGCCCTCACCTAAGAGATCCTACCTTCACCCACACACCAGGAAAAGGACACATCTCCAAGTGAAGATGATAGCATGTGCTCCAGCAGCACATCTGCACAACACGAGTCCTAGATAAGAAATTAACTCAAACTGTGACATCTGGTTGAGGGAAGCAGAACTACTTAAGGCTGAGGGGGTGAGAGTGGAAAACTCAGACACACCCCTTCCACCTGAGCTATGACTCACCCCCGCTTGCAGAGCCGCACAACACATTCAGCAACTGCAGCTTCAATATCAACCCTGATTGAGCCAAAGAAAAGAAAACTCTGGTTTAAACAGCAGCAGAACTCTAGAACTGCAAAGGCTGTCAATACATGACATGATGCAACTGGATGTACCTGCACCGGTATAATCACTGATCCGTCTCATGATGCGTTAGCATTCTGTTGCATCTGGTTGATTACCCTTTTCAGCTGGATCAGGTTATAAATGACACACCCCCCCCGTGAATATGGATTTCCCCTGATCGGGGTTCCATAGAGCCACATTTTAATTGAACACATAGTTCCCTGGATTTCGATGTTCACAGTTTTGAAACAGACAGCAAATTTGCAACAAAATGTGATTTTTATCTCAGTGAAAAACCAACATCCAAATCCGGGGCACTATGGGTTCAATTAGAATGTGGCTCTATAGAACCCCGATCAGGGGGAACCATAAAGAACTGGATGTCCCCGCAAATGCCTGCGGCCTCATTCAAAGTCAATTGGGCCAAAAACGGATGCGGGTGCATCCAGTTCCAGCTAGATTCACATGGATAATGAAAAACGGTAGTGTGAAACCAGCCTAAATAAGTGCAGTAGGTGATTAACGTGTGCAGCATGACATCACTATTTACTTATTGTTATTTTTTATTCCTCCCCTGTGGGCTTGTCTTTCTGCTGTAAGCTGAACCCTCGCCGCCCTCCCTCTCATTCAGCCTCATCCGGGGGACGAATGGTTTGGCTTAGGGCAGAAGTGGTGACGGGTTTCTATTATACTTTTCCTCGGATTGTTCCACTCCTGGTTTTGGCTACAAACACTGAGGTAAAAACCTCACCAAATACTTAACATGTGCACGTTGTCTAAGGCGGCAACGGTGGCTCAGTGGTTAGCACTGTGTGGTGGCTGAGTGGTTAGCACTGCAGCCTTGCAGCACTGAGGTCCTGGCTTCATTTCCCACCAAGGACAACATCTGCAAGGAGTTTGTATGTTCTCCCTGTGTTTGCGTGGGTTTCCTCCAGGTACTCTGGTTTCCTCCCACATTGTAAAGACATACAGATAGGATTTTTAGATTGTGAGCTCCAAGAGAGACAGTATTACTGATGTATGTAAAGTGCTATGGAATTAATAGTGCCATATAAATATTATTAGGTCATATGAATAAAAGAGAAGGGATACTCCTCCTGAATAAGTGTCATGTAAGAGTACAGCGGTTAACACAGGGGAATATGGTTCCATCTTCTCCCATCAGTTGATTCATGGGAGGGTAACAAAAAGTCAAAAGTAAAAATGTGTTCACATGGAGTTTTTTTTATATGGATACCCTTTTGGAAATTGGCATCAAGATCCAGATAAATAACAGAATTTTAGAAGCGTTTTTAATGTAGATTTTGATGTGGATCTACTTCAGAATTTACATCAACCAACTCCTCGTGAAAATACTCCGTTACTGCCCCATCTCCGGTCGTTTATACAGGTGAGACAATCTCTTTAAAAAAAGATGTCCACCATTGGGGACATATTCTTTACTTAAGTATATGTACTTGGACCATTTTACCTTGCAGATTTTGCATAGTTTGACTTTTTTAGGCTCTTTGTTTCAACTTTGATGTGGTCTGTGGCCATAAATCAGCTGAGAGGAGCTCAGAAAAAGACAGATAATGATGGTACCTTTACACGCCGCTACAGAAGGTTGGAAACAACGGGGTGTCGGAGACAATTGTATCTTGCACCGTCAAAACACCGCGATGTAGCGGCGTGTAAATCAGGTTGTTGCCACCGGTCACTGTCGACACCTGTTTTTCAGCAGTGCTCAAAAACAGGTTGGTTTCAACCCGATGGTAGCGGCGTGTAAATGAGGAACAGGAAGGTTTTTGCGACACCTAGTGAACTCCCTGGGGCGTGACACAGCCTCCGCGCCCCATCAACGATCATTGGTGGAAGCTCCTGCGTTACGATTGGCTGTCCCTGCACAGGGCGGCATATTTAAGGAGATGACCAGTCACACTACACAATTGCAATAGCATCATGTATTAGGCAGCCTTCCTGCGCTGGCTGGCCAATCATGATGTTATTGCATTGTCCAATCACCGTACGAGCGTCTCGTAATCCACAACTCTGGCACGCCTATGTGTTGTCCCTGCTGCCCCTGGTCCGCTCATATTACCTTGTGGTAGCGGCGTGTAAAAGAGGGAAGGTGCTTTACAGAAGGTAACCTGGGGCACCCGACGGTGCTTCCAGGGATCGAAAAAACCTACTGTGGAGCACCTTGTAGCGGCGTGTAAATGCGGTATCAGCTACCGTTAGGAACCGTTGGAACGTGCTCGTGCGACACCCGGTGGTTTCTAACCTTCTGTAGCGGCGTGTAAAGGTACCATAAGAGTTACGAACTGTCATTAGTACAGCCTAGCGAGCTCTCATTCTGCAGCCAGCAATAGAGAGTGCAACACAGAGACTACAAATAGAGGCAAATGGTGCAAAATGTTTAATGAAATTTAATTTCAAAAATAATTTTTATCCCCAAACACATGCATAAGAGTAAAAGCAAATTACCGTAAATGTCAAAGGTGGGCAATGCCTTTAAAAAGGTAAAATGTGGTGTAACCTATTCTGACCAGACATAGTATAGGCTTATTCCACCGTGCACCAGATTTAGCAATGTATCTCGGTTTCTGTAAAGTGTCTGCAACATATAAATAATAAAAGGCTTCAAAATAAATGGCCATAGGCAGTTGTACATCTGTCTTGGCTACGAGTAACATACATTGTGTCCTCGAGAAGGTGAACACTGGGTTAACCCTTTCCAGAATACTCATCTACTGCTTGATGTTTATCCATAATGTGCATGGTTTATATATAACGTGCACAGTTTATACATAATGTGCAGGGTTTATGGGTGAGATTAATCCTTAATTCTACAGGACAATGTCCTCTTTTATTTATTACATTACTAGCAACATACAAGAGCTGGATGTAAACCCTCCCGGACATACTTTCCGTAAATACGGTCCTAGCCCAGTAAGCCGCTTCATTGTGATCACTTCCTCTCATTCATCCGTTTGTTGATTCACGCAATGTTATGTCACTGAATTCCTGGGACTGACTGAGCACCACATGGAGACCACTGCAATGTTATTCACAGATTCACTCATTACAATGTAGTATCACATTAGACATTTGTGGACACCTCAGGATTTTACCATGTTGTCCAGTACAGTATTGGTTTATCATCCTAATTTTGGTGCATGCTCCTCTTTGTAAAGGAGTTGATTACATGACTGCACTATCGTAGATGCTTCCTCTCTTATTAACTTTGCTATTCCCCAACCAAACAATGTGACCTGTCCCCTTTCCCAATGGATCCCGTTGAATAAACACAACACAATTTTTTGATAAATTGGCCAATTTGGCCCGTTAAGATACAAATGCAACAGTAACAAACCATCCATCATTGTCCGCAGCTGCAACCACAGACTCAGGGGCACTTCTGTCGCTGGAAAAACCTTTACCTGGCACCAACTCCCCAGGGATCCACCCTAGAGAACCCCACAATCCACCAGCTAATTACCAATTCAAAGAAGAAAAGGTGGGGGGGTTACCATCCACCTGATGTACAACCCCCCGCCCCCCACCACAATATGTCCACCAACTCCAAGAACCCACCTCACCACCGCTCTCAAAAATGACCCAAAAACACACTGTACATTTTACAAAACTTATTGCTTGCTACTCCACACTCAAGATTGACCCTAAGGCGGGAGGGCTGGACCTTCTGCAATGGTGCCTACTTGCCTTTAGTTAGCTCCCGCCCCCTCCCTAATCCTATATAGTCCTGCTCAACTCCACTACCCCCACACCCTTTTATCCAACCGCCTTAAACGTTTGACCCCATAAAATCTTTTCTTCTCCCTTTATCTTTTATTAACCCCTAGTTGCCCTACAAAGGTGAGTCACTACACCCATGGCTCTCCTGAGGGCTCCATTTAACCTTTTCTATCTGCCCTATAAACCACACTGCGTGCATGGTTGTCAAATTTATCATATCATGGATTATGCTTTTTGCATCAGAAATAAATTGTGAGCTGATATTTTTGCTGGCAATAACAGTTCCTGATTCTAAACAGTAGAGCGGCTTACCAACTTTGTTAAGAATGGAAATGCATTGAGCAGCTAGAAAATCTCTTTACTTGCTTGGATTTCTGAACTATATTAAAAAGTAGTAGCTTTTTCTCTATGCAGTAATATGGAAATCTCTTGAAAATCGCTCATTAAAGGGGTTGTGCAGAACTGTTATATTCATGACCTATTTGCAGGACCTCAGATCAGTGGGAGGTGACACCTGGCACCAGGACTGTGGAGTCGGTAAGTCAAACCTTCAACACAACTCCTCAATTTCCCTGACTCCGACTCCACAGCCCTGCCCGACACTCCCTATTTTCAGCAGTCTGCAGATTTCATACCAGGTATAAGCGACTAGTGTATGGAGCCGGAGCACCACTGCTCTATAGTGACCATTCAATGCTACTACAGCTCAACTCCTGGTTACTTCAATAGAAGCTGAGCTGGGTACGACCACTATACAGTGAAAGGAGCTGTAGTGAAAACAGCAGATCTATTGGTGTACCGGTTGTCGACCCCCACCAATGTCATATTGATGAGCTATCCTAATTATAAGTCATGAATATTTCAATTATGGGCAACCCCTCTAAAGGTACCGTCACACCTGGCGACGGGGCTGGAGATATCGCTGGCGACGGGCGGGAGCGCGCATGTTTTTGGCGCCCCGCCAGCGTCGCCGTCCCCCATTTACATGGGGGACATATCCAGCCCCGGCCGGCGAGTTGTCAGACGCATCGCCGCTGGGGTGTCTGAAAAGCCCCAGCGGCAAATGCAGGACAATGAGAGCCTATGGCTTCCATTGCCTGACAGGTTGCCGGCAGCCGGTTACATGGGGCGATGTGAGCACATCGCCCCAGATCGGTCGCCTGGTTTCAGAGCACTGCTCTGAAATCAGGCGACCTACCGTCGTCGACGACATGCGCCCCTTTACATGAGGCGATGTAGGGGTGATGTCGCCGCCGATAGCCACGCCCCTACATCACCTATGTAATCGGCGGAGATCTCGCCCCGTGTGACGGGCCCTTTAGGTTTATTATTAAAAAAAACATTCTACGAAAAGTTAACGTTTTCACGAGCTTAATGATGGATTCACACTCAGTTTCATTAGCAATTTGCACATGGTCTTCTGAAACCTCAATACAATACGGTGAGAACATAATTTTATGGTTGCTGTATATAAATAATGAGGTCTCATGAGGTTGATTTGCTCCTAGATGTCATAAAAATACTTGCACCTTTTCACAAAAAAGCAGCTCCCTGTATAGCGGTCTCAGCCTGGCGATGCATAACGTGAGCGTCCAACTGATTTCAATGTGAGCCATAAAAAACTCTTCCTTTCATAGAACCTCAGCGGAGCCAATGTGTTAGGCCGGTTTCACACCATGGTGTGATCAGGTCCGGGGCTGCTCGGTGTGAACCAGTCAGCCCCGGACCCGATTTTGACACAATGTAGCCCTATGGTGCCGGATTGGGCCGGATGGCAGTGAATTGCCATACAGTTTTGTCCCTGTCTGGCAGCATTAGGCTGCATTTGTTTTTTGCTCCGGACACAAAACCCGGAGCTTGCATCATTTTTGTGTCCAGGGGAAAAAAATTAAACCAAACCGGTTTCCTGCAAAACACCGGACAGAACGTGATACACCACAACCGTGGGGTGAAACCGACCTCATGAAGGAAGAACCTGTTGAACCTTTTCAATGTTGTGACTTGAACCACGTGACACTAAGTCTATCAAGGAAAAAGTAGCATGGTAGTAATAAAAATAGTACACATTAACCACAAAGGCGTATGAAATTTCTGAAAGTTCTACTAGTTTATTATCCTCCCTAGTGACGTTAATGTGAGGTTAAGGCTACATTCACACATCCATGTGATGTCACCATCAGAGAGAAAGGAATTGATTTTTTTGTCAGGATCATCCTAGTTGCATCTGCTTTTTTTCATCTCTTTTTATTTTCTCATTCTCTCACTGAAGCCTGTAGACCGTCTGAGCTTTTTTATCAGTTTAGGGTTCAATCAGACAGCCGTTTTTTGCATATATATTTTCTCCATGGTTTTCACAGATCTTTTGTTCAGCACAGTCTATGAGGTTGTTCATAAGCCCATTTTTTTGCAGACCATGTACTCGGCACAAAATCGTGGAGATATGTCCGATATTGATCTAAGTGTTGGATCAACATTAGCAATGCAAGTCTATGGGTCAACTAAATAAATCAGCCAACATTCAGATGCCATCCAAGTAGGTATAGTGAAGAACCATTTTTTAATTCTGAGAAAAACTCAAACGAAACTTGTCTGAAACTCAGATGACATTGAAGAAAGTCAGAACAAAAACACTGATGAGACTAGGACTGCTTTTCCACATGATAAAAACAGACTTCTAATTGAACCCTTAGGGCTTGTACACATGTCACCTTCTGCCGACTCAAGCTCAAAGATATTTCCTGGTTCGCACATTCCTTAACCAAAAATCAGAAAATAACACTAGTGCATGCCCTCATCATCTCCCGCCTCGACTATTGCAACCTCCTGCTCTCTGGTCTTCCCTCTACCACTCTCACACAACTCCAATCCATCCTAAACTCTGCTGCCTGACTAATCCACTTGTCTCCCCATTATTCTCCAGCCTCACCTCTCTGCCAAGCCCTTCAATGGCTCCCCATTTCCCAGAGACTTCAGTTCAGAACCCTAACCATGACATACAAAGCCATACACAATCTGTCCCCTCCATAGTCTCTGACATGGTCTCCTAGTACTTACCTGCACGTAACCTCCGATCCTCACAAGATCTCCTTCTCTCCTCCCATTTTATCTCTTCTTCCCACCATACATACAAGATATCACCTTTGCTTCCCCCATACTATGGAACTCTTGCCCCAACACATCAGACACTCGCCTACTGTGGAAACCTTCAAAAGGAACCTGAAGTCCCACCTCTTCCAACAAGCCTACAACCTGCAGTAACCCTTAGTCCACTATACCACCACAAGACCAGCTCTACCCCTCTAGGAATCCTCACCCACCCTTTATAGACTGTGAGCCTTTGTAGGCAGGGTTCTCTCTCCTCACCAACTGAATCAAACCTAACTCTTGTAGACTGTGAGCAGCTTGGGCAGGGTCCTCTCTCTCCTCACCTACTGTATCCTCACCCATCCCTTGCGGACTGTGAACCCTCGTGGGTAGGGTCCTCTCTCCTCACTTACTGTACCCACACTCATCCCTTGTAGACTGTGAGCGATCGCAGGCAGGGTCCTCTCCCTTCCCATATTGTATCCTCACCCAATCCCTTGTAGACTGTGAGCCCTCATGGGCAGGTCCTCTCTCTACACCTACTGTATTCTCACTCATCCCTTGTACACCGTGAACCCTCGTGGGCATGGTCCTCTCTCCTCACCTACTGTTTCCTCACCCATCCTTTGTACATTGTGAACCCTTGTGAGCAGGGTCCTCTCTCCTCCCCTACTGTATCCTCACTTATCCTTTGTAGATTGTGAGCCCTCACAGGCAGGGTCATGTCTCCTCACCCATCCCTTGTACATTGTGAACCCTCATGGGAAGGGTCCTCTCTCCTCACCTACTGCTATCCTCACTCATCCCTTGTAGACTGTGAGCCTTTTCGGGCAGGATCCTCTCACCTCTTGTACCAGTCTGTCCTTGTATTGTTCTTGATTATTGTACTTGTTATTATGTATACCCCTTTTCACATATAAAGCGCCATGGAATAACTGGCGCTATGATAATAACATCAGTGATTTTCTTGTATGCGTAGCAGCTCATTCAGATGTGCGATTTTTCCATGTAGGATAAAAAAAGAACTGCTTTTTTGGACCCGACTCTGCTCAGAGTATCATCAGTTTTTCTCTTACCTGTAGAAAAAAAAATGTTTTTCCAACTTCTCCATGCTGACAGTCCGTGAAAATCGGACCACACTGGGTCCAATTTTTTTTAGTGACCCATAGACGTGTATTGCCGATTTTGTTCCGACACTCAGGTAAATATAGGACATGTCTCCGCAATCCGTGAAAAATCATGGACATGTGAATGGCCCTATAGACTATCATAGGCATGAGTGCTATATATAAAATCCATGTATAGTACTTGTATGTGACAAATGATCATCTGAATGAGCCCTAAATCGGCCTGAGTTTCATCAGTGTGTTGGACACAGTTTCAGTGTCATTGATAAAATAGTAAAAGCCGACAATAGAGGCGATACTGTAATAAGGAGATTTAACCCCTCACATGCCGCTCTATGTGGCCAACATGTCCTAGGGAGGGTGGACACTCCCTGGAGACATATTGCCCACATATAATAGTAATATTAACCCTTTGCTCATGCCCGCGGCAGCAGGGATGAAGAAAGCATATGGCTACCGCAGGCATTCACAGGTGCCTTGCGTAGCCGGATGGGCTCCAATAGGCGCCCATTATAGCATCCCCGCTGCACTTTTCAAACCGCTCCAAAAAATGCTGCCTGAATGTTTATTCACGCAGGCAGCGAAACCGAAATGCGGGAACCGGATTGCATTAAGTGCAATCCAGTTTTTTAATGGGCGCCTATAGGCTGCGGCTCCTGATCCGGTTTCGAGCATTTTTAATCCTCAAAACCGGATCAGGATCTGCAAACCTGACCGCAAATGTGACCCTAACTGACAGGTGAACAGTCTTGTAGACTATCATAGGTACCAGTGCTAGCAATTAAAAACACGGATAACACTAGTAAGATAAAAACTGATGTGTGAATGAACCCTTAAAGGGAATCTGTCAGCATGTTTTTGCTATGCAAACTGAGGGAAGCATGATGTAGGGGTTAAACACTGAATTCAGAGACATGTCTGTGTGCTGTTTACTTACTATGAAGGTTTAATCACCAGGTAATTATTACTGCTTGTACTACAGCTCATTTGACTAGTAGTCCGACCTCATCCCTCCTGTGATAAGTAGCTCACTGTCTATGGACAATGTACACAGAGAGTTGTGGTGTGGGCAGGGTCAGCTCTCGGAGCTCTGCTACATGCTACATCTAAGAACTCTGATTGTGTCACAACCGCTGCACCTAGTATGCTAAGGGATGCATTATTGGAACTGGGGTCTCGTTTCTTACATTATGCTGCTGTCAGATGAGGTAGCAAAAACCTGCTGATGGATTCCCTTAAAAGACTGAAAAAAGAAAGCTCTTCATCTGTGGATTGGTATGACCAACCAGAGAAGAAACATGAATAACGCTCACCTTGGCAGGTTGTGCTGGCCATGCACATCAATGGAGGTGGTAAGATAATTTCTACTTGATTACTGCTGGTCCAACCGGAAGCTCCAGATGCCCTCTGTAAGGAGCTGATCATAGAATTGGAAAACATAAGAAATGTATGCGGTATCATCTGGGCGCTATAATGGAGGAGCCAAGATCTCCAGGAAGATGAATGTTATAATGGACTATGTATTTCAGGAATGGTCCGTCCCCCGTATCAGGTGTACCTAATAAAGAGTACAGACCGTCCCTGAAACGCGTAGTCCACGAAAGTATTCATCCTCCTGGACAGTCTTGTGTCCTTCATTCTATGATTCCCTTAGACTGCTCTCACACTGGCAAATTTGCAAATCCGTCTGGTTACATTAAATTCTTGTATAGTCATGGACAGGAACGGATCTGTGCAAACGGATGCCAACTTATGTCCACGGAACGTTTTGTAATGGATCGGTCATCAGTCACCTGAGATAGGGGTGGGAGGAGCTGTATCTTGCTTCTGAGCATGCTCAGTACACCAAAACTGATCTGTTTCACTGATCCGTTGTTTTCATGGATCCGTACGGATCCGCGCTCCATAAAGCTCCATGTTAATTTCATACGGGCACCAATGGATCCGTGTCTGTCCAGTGGTGCCTGCGATTTTCGAGGAAGCCCAGGAATGGAACAGTTTCCATTTCTGGTACATGAGACACACAGATGACCACTTTAGGACCAATCTGTGCCGATAGGCTAACATAGGAGGACCATGACAGATCCGTGGCCATCTGTTTTATAGCAGATGGACACAGATTTGAAAACTTGGCAGGGGAAAAGCAGCCTTAATCAAATCATTAAAAAATTGCAAGCTTATCTTACCTATTACAAGCTTTATAAAGGACTGTACTCAGATTGTACAGATATCCCTGTGCTGTACATGATTTTCACAGAACCATACACTTGTGTGGCTGATTTTGATCCATTAATCGCATCAAAAACTGACGTCTCCTTCATTTTTGACGGAACCACTTGGTTCATCAAAAAAAAAAACATGAAATGGGAACAGCTCCATAAGCTATCATGGGTACGTGATAACCCCAGATGTGAAACGCGGACAACACAATGAGGTGTAATGTTGAGACTCTATATAACAAGATACTTAGTAGAAAAAAATGCTTGGTCATTTTAGGCAAACGTTATCTCCCCTGATAACCAAAGATCAAAGTTTTATTTACATAAACATATTGATGCATTATATCTCATCATTATGGGTATATCTCAGCCCATGATGTGGATATTACTCCACTGTGTTCACAGCTCAATATGCACAATGGTAATGAAGATAAGCGTCGACCTAAAATCTCATTACCGGCTGCAGTCTCCCGTGATTTCTTCTATTTCTCTATGTCCAGAAGGATGGGATGTGTTGTGAAGTTTCGAGAGACTTTGCTCATCAGGTTTAATACTTTACTATTACAACAGTGTAAATCCAGTGAGTGAAGAATGTTCAGCAGTGCAAGGGTTTGCCAAGTTTGTTACTGGAATCGGTTTTAGTTATTTTGGATAAAATAATATATTTTTTGTTCTTTTATTCCTGGTGATGAATGAAAAAAAATCCCATATAAACAATATTTCCCACTAGATTAATTTATACAAAGACCCAATCGGCATGTCATCTCGTGGCCCCGGGGTTTGGGGCTCACTATACGCCCGCACTGCACTTTTTTTCACTCACTATACATCTGAGCGCTGAACAAGAGCGGAATACCCAAGAATAGACCACAGCTAGAAGGAAATTGTGGGTAAACTATTCTTAGACAAGATGAGAATGAAACTTCTGCGGCATAAGTTTAGAAATTGTCTTTGTCAAAATGTGCAACATACAGTGGTGTACAAGAGTGTTAAAGGGATACTTATTTGGAGTGGTGCACCGCTCCTCCGCCTCCCAGCGGTCAAGAAGGCCGGACGGGGCAAAAACCCCATTGAGGGAGGCCGACATGACAGGGAGTAGAGGGATAGTTAGTAGGACATTGGAGATCTAGTGGGCAGAATTAGGAGGAGGGGGCATTTTTCAAATATAGAGGAGGAGTGCTGGGGGGTTTGTGGGGAGGTTATAAAATGGATGCACCCATTTAAGGGTTCAGCCATTTTAGGTTAAAGAACCATGGTGGAAACTCCCACCCTCCCTTCTATATTATTTATAGGTTTGATAGTTGGATATGTCCATCATATAACTGTTGTGGTAAGTATTTAATAACTGTTTTCAATTTCTCCTGTCGCAGTAGCTTGGCGTAGGGGGGAGAAGGTCCTCAAAGTTGGTGGATGTGGCATCAGTGGTATTAGGTGGGGGAGGGGGGAAAGCCCATGAGGTTCTAGACCCCTCAAAGAGGAACAAAATGGTTATGAAGGTTGGTGAGAAAAAAGGCAGGCAATAGGTGCCTCTGAGCTAGTGCTAATCAGATAGAGGCAAGACACAACCTGGTGGAGGCAGCCGTAACAAGGGTGCTGAGCTTTGAGGACCACCCTCCCTCTAGAGTTTTGATTATTGGTTAATTGTTGCTTGTAATAAAGGTTGCTGTGGCCAATTTACTCCACTTAAGTGTTCTGGATATTATTCACGGCAAATATGGGATAAGGGGGGAGTGGATAATTGGTGGTGTGACCATCATGACTCACCTATACCCTTTGTCATGCTTGATTGAGAGTTTGGGTCAGTAACATTACTGCATCTGTGGCTCCAATTTCACACGCTTCATGCCACTATATGAGGTTACTTTCAGTGGAGCACACAGAGCTGACCGGCCGGGATCAGGAGGTCACATCACTCTCCACTGATCCTAACCACTTCTGTATTGCATAACAAGATCAATGTAATAGAATGTTGCTGGTATCCTAGCTGTAAATATCACAAAAAATATATAATTATGGCTAGAGGAATGGAGTAGAACTTTAAAAATTAAAATGGAATATTGCTTTTTTTTTTGCAAGCACTTTCCAACGTTCCCCGCCATGATCGAAGGTCCCGTAATGCAATCACGGCACCTCCGTCTGTTCACCTGCACAGCCCAGGGTCCTTTGATGATCCAGGAGCTGTCAATCTCCCAGTGAGGTCACCAGCAGAAAGTGATCACTTCCCCCGTGTTTCGATGCTGCATCAGTCTCATCGGAACATAGTAAAAGAGATCAGACTGTGCAGCACTGAGACCCCCCTAGTGGACTAAGTAAAATAACCAAAAAATAAATAAATTTTTTACTGATATGAAAAAAAATAACCTAAAAGTTTAAATCACCCCTCTTTTGCCCCATTGAAAATAAAACATTAAAAAAATAAAAAAAATATGCATACGTACTTGGTATCGCTGCATTCAGAAATGCCCAATGTATCAAAATCTAAAATCAGTTAATCATTTCTCTAAACTGCATAATGGAGAAAAAAGTCCAAACGCCAAAATTATGATTTTTTTTTGGTTGTGCAACATTGCAATAACGGGTGAGGATACAGTAGGAGAGGAGAGAGGACCCTGCCCATGTGGGCTCACAGTCTACAAGGGATGGGTGAGGATACAGTAGGATAGGGTACAGCTGGTCTGTGTGGTTTGGTGGACTGAGGCTCACTGCAGGTTGTAGGTATTAATTGCTATGCTTACTTACATAGCACCATTATATAGTGCAGCACTTTATGGAGGCTCTTTAAACTAAATTCCCTACCACTATGTCTATGTGTGTGGGAGAAATCCAAAGAACCTGGAAGAAAGCCCATAATTACAAGGAGACCATAAACTTCTTGCAGATATTGATTTGAACACAAGACCCCAGCACTGCAAAGCCAGCCTTAAAGGGATTGTCAAGTTTTGGGATACAAGTCTACAATCACTCTACTGACTGCAGACTTGTGAATCCTCGTATTGTGTGCACTGTTTGGTTTCTCCAGTGCCAGTCCTTGAGAGGGGAGACATGTGGCTGCAAGTATGCGATTTCTATGGCCATATTTTGACCAAACAAGCAGTTGTCCACTCTAACTTTATATGAATAAATGTAGGACATGATAATGGAGCACTTTCTAATATACTAGTATTACAGGTTCTCCTCCTTCATAGACTGCACAGCTCTCCTCTTCTCACAGTGGCTGCTGATGGAGAAACATGTGACCAGATCCGCCAACAGCCTCCTCCAATAGAAAAACAGCTTTCCCGTGTGCAGTGCTTTTCTATTGGAGGAGGCTGTTGGCGGGTCTGGTCACATGTTCCTCCATCAGCAGCCACTGTGAGAAGAGGAGAGCTGTGCAGTCTGTGAGGAAGGAGGAGAACCTGTAATACTTATATATTAGTAAGTGCCACAAAATCACGTTCCATATTTGATAAAATAAAGAGAAAGTGACATACACGTATTTATAACTTACCAAAACCAAATAAAAATGTAATAGATAGATTTATAAAGTGTCATAGTGTAATATCCATTGCACTTAGCAGGCCCCAATAATAAAGGCAAAACAAGTGGACAATCACGGTCTACCTGCTATAACATGGGGGAGGTGATTGACGGTATTATATATGCACTTTGGCCAAAATATCCACCCATACCTCCCATTATTATTCATCTTTTTTTTGCACTTTTTTTTATCTTTATTCAGGATGCAGACAGGCCCTTTGGGGCGTCTGTCCGGTGTGATGCATATGCATAGTGCTGGGGGCAGCCCGCCTGGTCTAATAGGATGGGTGTGATCAATAGGCTGCATTCAGACACTTTGCATCACACGTACCTGTGTGACTGACGCCCTATGGAAACCTCATCTGTGTGCATATATAATTCCATCAATCACCTCCCCCATCTCATAGCAGGTTGAGACTGATTGTTGCACTGGTATTATGCACCTGTGTTGTCTTAATCATTGGGACTTGATGTCATGCTAAATGCATTGGTGATCAGACCTTTTGGCTTTGTTTTTGGAAAGTTTTTTGAATTTTTGTCTTTCTAGAGTTTTTTTTTACAAATAGATTTATAGAAAATACTGAAAGGTAGGAAAAAGAGAGCATTCAATGTACAAGGATGAACTGTCCGCTAATAAATGTCTATTTTAGACTGTGTAAATTAGATTTTTCTCTGCACTCTTCTAATTTCCTGCTACAGAATAAGGGCCGTACAGTATCAAGTGCAAATAAAAGTCAAGGCAAGATACAGATACCAGAATCTAACCTTAAAGGGAACCGGAGAGCGGATACCGCCATGCAGCCTGATCCGCGGTGAGCATGTATCAGACTCTGGCTGAATGACTTCAGTCATGTCTGACTCTGAAATGCTGCCGACTTTCAAAGAAAAGCATATTTAAAAAGTCGGCTTTAAAAATAATAAAAAACATAGTTTGATTACTCATGGGAGCAATAACCCTCCCTTTTGATGCTGCAGCATTGCAAAGAAGAATGTAGACTAGTCGGAAAGGCCGATCGCCGGCAGCTTGTCCCTGCTCGCTGCGCTCTGGGAGAGACCCGTCAGTCATAGGCAGGGGGCGGGGAGAAGTCGCCCGGGGCGGGCCTTTCTAACTAGTCAAAAAGGAGCAGTTTTTGCTTCTCTGAGAAATCATTTTTTCATAAATCCACCATAGAGCTCCAGAGATATGGGCCTTCTTATTTAGTGTTAATTGGTTTTTTCCCAAAACGGCGTTTCTTGCAGGATTCTCTTTAAGAAGGGGGGATTTAGACTGCTCTGTATAATCACCCTCTAGTCTAAGCAACCCCCCTTGGCAAAGGCTACAAAAATGTTCACTAAATAAAAAGGCCCATACATCTGAAAATGTACGGCACATAAAAAAAAACTGAATACTCAGGGGAGCAGCAGGAATAAGATTAATGGCAACCAACCAGCAGGATTTAAGGCTACGGGCTTGGACACACTTTCCTAGTTACATCCGAGTTTCATTTTTCTCTGCAATCAAACATGGAATCATTCAAGTAAATGTATGATTGCCATTCAGCATCCCAGAGTCTGTAAGGCACTGACTTTACTTTATGGGCTCGGACACACTCATCAGAGTTTCACTGAGGAGCCTCTGAAATGGCTGGAGAAGTGACCCTGAACAGCCTCCCCCTCTCTGGACGGGGAGTCTGGAGCTGCACAAAAACACAATCAGCTGACAGTCCCGTCCAGACAGGGAGAAGCCGTTCAGGGTCACTGCTCCAGCCTCTTCAGTGTCTCCTCAGTGAAACTCTGATGAGGGTGTCCGAGCCCTATAAAGTAAAGTCAGTGCCTTACAGGCTCTGGGATGCTGAATGGCAATCATACATTTACTTGAATGATTCCATGTTTGATTGCAGAGAAAAGTGTCACAAAACTCCTGGAAAACAGGGCAGCAGATGATTGAGGTGTGCAGCACTGCATCACTATTTGGGATAGTTTTTTTTTCCTCCTCTGTTGGATTGCCTTTAGGCTGTAAGCCAATCCCTCCCCTTCCCTTTCCTTTCATCTCTACTTTCAGTCCCTGGCTCCTGCGCACTGTCATTATACTCCAGCCACAGGGTGCGTGACAAAACTGAAAGTAAAGATGAAAGGGAGGGGAGTGGGAGTATATGGCTTACAGCTGACAGGCATGTCTACAGGGGAGTAATAAAAAAAACGACCCCAAATAGTGACGCAGTGCTGCACACATCAATCATCAGCTGCCCTGTTTTCAAGGAGTTTTATGACACTTTTCACTGGAATCAAACCTTCAAGTAAAGGTATGATTGCATATAGCGTCCGAGTGCTAGTAAGGAACTGGGTTTACTAAATCCTGCTGGTTGGTTCCCTTTAAGCACAAACTTTGCACTTCTCACCAGGTAACAGATCCTCTTTAAATTACTGGGATCCACTATTAAAATATAAAGCAAAAAATCTGCAGCTATATTTCTATAATATTATAATAGCACTTTCCCTTTAAGCTATAATTATTTTATGTAATGCTGTCTTATTCCTGAGCTTATCTGTCCTGCCGCGGCACATCCATCTGCCATAGCCTGTTTTAGGTTTATTCATATTAGCAGGCACTGTTACTGGACTCCCTGGATGAAGAGATATGATGGATATCGCGTTACCGTAGACTCCACTCTGTATATAGTATACAAGAGACAAATAATATACTGCCATAGTGCACCAGCCTAGATTTGGACTCATTTTCTGCCCCTTTGCAAGTATGAAGTGCTGAGTATACTTATTACTTGTTGGAAACAGACTTTGTATCTACATAATGGTGTTAGGGGCTCACAGGTAAAATTAATAAGGGGTCCTGTTTGGTTGCTGATTAACACTATGAATCCCCTAACTAATGGAAAAGACTAGACTCTGGTTTCAATGTGGAACAGCAGTAAAGAATTACTGAAAAATGAGAGCACAGAGCTGCTCCCTCTGGTGTCTCCATGACCGGATCAGCAGGAATGACAGCTCTCCCTATCTGTTCAGCACCTGCTACACACAGAAGGCGTGCAGTGTGCTCCACGCTACTCCATCATCTGTCTAGGTCAGGTATAGTTTCCCACCCTTAATACCAGGGGTGGGGAACTCCAGGCCTCGTGTGCCGCCAATAGGTCATGTTTTCAGGATTTCCTTAGCATTGCACAGGTTATAATTGAATCATTTGCACTGGTGATGATTTCAATACCTGTACAATGCTAAGGAAATCCAGAAAACATGGCCATTGAGGCCTGGAGATCACCACCCCTGCTTTATACAATTGAGACTGAAATACAAGTTCTGTTTGCACCTTTTGCAGCAGATGGGAACACCACATAAGATATTTCCCGAAGAACGAGGGTCGATCTACAAGTCAAGATTTACTGAAAAGTTACTTCTCAGTCGTATATGTGTTGTGACATTTGTGATATGTTAACAGGGAATATTTCTGTGAAATAGTAACATAAAAGCTTTTTAATTAAGGGTTTTTCCTGGCTCAACATGAATTTCACTCAATGTGACTGCAGACTGACGAATCCAGACAGTGTGTAATGGTTACAATGTCAGGATTCAACTCTATTTCCAGCTTGAGAGATCATGTACTGATTTAGCTTCTCATCCACTTGTCTCAATGCTCAATGAGAAAAGTTCACTAGAATCTAGTCAGCATTAGATTGTATGTATGCAAATTCACATGACTGCATGCTCAAGCTGGAAATACGGGGGAATCCTGACAGTGTGTATATTGCAATCTGCAGATGCATAAAGTGATTGCAGACACTTTGCTGAAAAAAATGTTCTAAGATGTTCCAAGAACTGAAAGGGGTATTCCCATCTCCAAGATCCTATTACAATATGTAGTAGGAATAATAATAATAATAATATTAAAAGGATCCTGTCACCTCCAGAACGCCTCCTAAGCTAGCAAAACATGTCCCTGCAGCATCCCGTCACTAATCTCACACTCCTTTTGTCTCCTAAAAGCATCCTGTGAAAGTGCATAAAAACGTTTTAATACTTACTCATTAGGGATTATAATTAGCAGGGGCTATATTCTTTAGTCCCTTAGGGCATGTTGTTTTGCAGGCTCCAGGATCCACCCTCTCTCTGTCTGTGTGCTCTGCTTGTGCGGGCTTTGCTCTCCCCCTCTCTATCACTCACAGAATGCAAATCATTAGTCCTGCCTTCAGCTCCACATCACAGCAGCACAGACAGAGAGAGGGTGGATCATTCAGGCTGCAAAACAACACGCCCAAGGGGCTAAAGAATATGGCCCCTGCTAATTATAATCACTAATGAGTAAGTATAAAATCGTTTTTATGCACTTTCACAGGATGCTTTTAGGAGACAAAAGGAGTGTGAGATTAGTGATAGGATGCTGCAGGGACATGTTTTGGTAGCTTAGGAGGCGTTCTGGAGGTGACAGGATCCCTTTAACAAAACCCTCTAATTAAAAATGTAGTATAGTTCTCCTGATTAGTTGTCACTTACCTCATGTGCAGAACATTACAATAGATTAGGTATCCATGGTTACAACCATATACGGACTCATATAGTGACAGTTAGTTGCAAGTGGTCATAGCCATAGATAGATACCTAAGCTGCAATGCCCTGCCCATGTACAACCTCCCTAACATGGCACCCATAACAGTCTTTAGGGATATACGGCTTCACCCTATGGCTCCCATTTCATAGGTACAAGAACGATCTTCTCCGTCAGGTGCCCTATCAACTTGGCAGAAAAGCATAATGTGTTGTGTCCAGGGGCGTAACAACAATAGGTGCAGGGGTTACAATCGCACTCGGGCCCTGTGGCCTGGGGGGGCCCAAAAGTCCCTTTAGCCTATAGAAAAGGACTAATGCTATTAAAAATTTGCAATAATTGAGGGCCCCATTGGAGCTTTTGCATCAGGGCCCCTGAGCTTCAAGTTACTCCTCTGGTTGTGCCCAATCAGATGCCTCAATATTCATGGGGAGAATAAGAATATCACAATGGAGAGCCCAGAGCTTGGTACTAAAGAGCAATAGTCCCTTTTTTTGTTTTCTCTGTTGAGTTTTTTCATTACTTCCAAGGAAACATTGTAGAATTAAACAAATAATAAAAAAGATAAAATATCATAGGAAGTTGCTTTGGTCAGCTTCTACTCCACTAGTTTTTGTTAGTAAATCATACCATAATTTAAAAGTATAAAGGAAGGAGGATTGCACTAAAAACTGCATGTATGAATTGTGCCTATTAGAAAACGCATTAGCAAAATACGGTACCTCAATTCGTACAGGATACGAGCCAGGGAGGGGAGTAAGGATAAAACATTTTTGAAGTTTGCAGAAAAAGAAAACCGAAAAAAATTGTTCAAAATTATAAAAATACAAAGGAGCAGTTTTCAAAGGGAATCTGTCACTGGGTTTTTGCCATTTCATCTGAGAGCAGCACAACATAGAGACAGAGCCCCTGATTTCAGCTTTGTGTCACTTACTGAGCTGCTTGCTGTCATCTTGATAAAATTACTGTTTTCTATGCTGCAGATTTAGCAGTTCATGAATATGCTGGACTACCGGGCAGCAGGAGAAGGAGTCCTGTAATGATCAACTCCAGCTTATTAAACAGTGATTTTATCAAAACTATACTGAGCAGTCCAGTAAGTGACACATCGCTGGAATCAAGATCTCGGGTCCTATATTATGCTACTCTCAGATTAGGTTGCAAAAATCTGGTGACAGGTCCCCTTTAAGTAGTGGACAATGGACCTGATGATCACATGGCCGCCTTAAAGGGAGCCTGTCACCCCCCCAGGGTATTTTATACTGTGCCCACCAGCTTACACATTATGTAAATTGTGTTCTAGTAACCCCTGTATATGCCCAGACTGGCACCTCATACCTGAAATATAAACCTATATTGTGTCCAGCGCTGGCCTCCTATTGAGACCGGGAGGCTGCTATTTAGTCCTGATGGATGATGTCCTCGCCACCCCTCCGGGCTGCAAAACCTGCCCTGCACTTTTTAAAATCCCCGCCCCTCCTGTGGCCGGCGCTTGAGTGACAGATGCACCCCCATCTGCACAGTGAAGCAGGTGTCCGGGCTCCATTCAACAGGCCGATGTCTCACAAGACTTCATAAATCTCCCGAGACGTCGGCACTGACAGGTGCACCTGCGCAGTGGAGCGGGTGTCCGTGCATAGTACTGACGTCTCGTGACTTCACAAATCTCGTGAGACATTGGCCTGTGCAGGCGCGAGTGCAGCTGTCAGTCAAGCGCCGGCCAGAGGAGGGGCAGGAATTTTAAAAAGCGCAGGGCGGGTTTTGCAGCTTGGAGGGGCAGCAAGGACATCATCTATCAGGACTAAACAGTAGCCTCCCGGTCCAAATAGGAGGCCAGTGCTGGACACAATATAAGTTCATATTTCAGGTATGAAGGGCACTTCTGGGCACATAGAGGGGTTACTAGAACCCCATTTACATTATGTTTAAGCTGGTGGGCATAGTTTAAAATGCCCAAAGGGGGTGACAGGTTCACTTTAAGGTGAAATATAATTCTTTGACTCTGTTTGTAATTCTGATCATATTTGACATCAGTCCAGGCGGAGCGGACACTTCTCGCACACTTCTCTTGCCAGTGTTACAATTTCCTTTCATGATTAATTCTTTATACTACTGAAAAGCAACAGTAGATTAAGCGACTGACCTATAGACCAACACCTGCTATTGTGCACCTATTCTGATGGAAACTGCCAATGTCACCCTATAGGAATATAATTGGAAGCAGCGCCCGCCCCTGATCTATCCTGTACCCACTTCACCCACTTACTGCAGCACAAACAAGATTCTTGCAGCCTAGGCAAAGACGCCAGTCATCTCCAGCATAACTTATATATTATTTAAAGCTTCCCATCTCGTCTATCAACCTCTTTTCTACACATTAAGAAGCTCTACAAAATTTCTTCTGCATCACTGTCCGCTACATTAACCACCACTAAGAACACGTAAACCTCCGTCATTAGGAGTGTTATGCCCAGATTAAGAAGAAAGTAATAATAATAATAATAATAATAATAATTTTATTTATATAGTGTCAACATATTCCGCAGCACTTTACAATTCAGAGGGGACATAAAGTAACATAAAAGTGATACATCCCACTAAGCCTACATTACATCCAGCCCTGGTGCTCGAATATTGTCACCAATGGTAACATTGGATAAAGGATAACGCACGAGTCAAATAAATAGGACAATGCAAATAAGCAGATGAGAAACAGTCGTTGACTTAGGTCTGGGTTTAAATACGAGTTACTGTGATATATGATTGATTTTCAGTGGCTTTTACATAGGACTGCAAGAAAAGCTTTAAGTTATCTCAACTTGAGAGGATGCATCGGAGAATTGAACTATTTATAAATATACAAATATGTGAGAATTCTATAAAGAGCAAGGAATAAAGGATGACTTACAGTGGTGTTTCTTCAATAATCAGCCCCAGGGGTCCAGCTCTGCACTCTGCTGTTCCCCCAGCTGTGACCCAGGCACATGGTCAGGCTGGAGCAGATCTTCCCTCTGCCTTGCATGAAAATATTACTGATTTGACTCTCTGGTCTTTCAAGAGGCGATTAACAATGCAACCTCTGCCTATGTATCCAGCTGTGCGCTTCCTCAATGCCTCCGAAAAAGCAGGCAGCACATTGTTTCCAGGGCTTCTTCCTCTATAGAGAATCTGTGAGCAGACACTCCTGGTCAGGATGCTACAATGTATTCAGCTGATCCTCCCCTTCCTATCTGACTGTGAGCAGCACACAGAGGCACGGTCCCTCAGGACTCAATCTCCCTGTATGTCAGATCTATACCCTTCTGTAGATCTTATCAAACGCAAATATGACTTTAACCGTCCGTCTGTTTCTGTAGAACCTATATAGAGAACCACAAGCGGCTATATTTCTCTTTTCCTGTTCCATATCATACAATGCAGCGAAGGAGATCAAACACAAGTCAAGATGTATTTTTAGAGAGCTGCAGGTTGAAGTAGAGATGAACCGTATATATCTCCACCAGCAAGTGTTCAGATATACGCGCGAAAGATGGTTAATCTGTACCATCCACAAAATAATCTCCTGCCATCTGGCAGCGAAATGTGACCACATAAAAGAGCGCAGTCTACTGAAATCCACACCCTCTACCCCTAAACTGCTGTACACATGGGCGCTATCAGCTATACTGTTGCCTCATGGTGCCAAGACATAGACAACCGTATGGTGATTTGATTTTTAACTTTGGAATGGAGGAACCAAGTTTAGGTTATAGGTCATGAATCTTTCCACTTTTTTATTCCATACTATTAAGCATGGTCACCCATACCAAAATAATTTTGTCTCAGAATAATACCTCCATACAATTCCTGAAGGGTAGGGATAGTGGCAAAGTATGTTGGGTTGTACACTGGAGCTAGTCTAGAATAATACCTCCATACAATGCCAGAAGGGTGGGGATAGTGGCAAATCAGTGGCGTAACTTCAGGCCCAGGGGCCCCGATGCGAAAGCTCAAACAGGGCCCCCAATTATTGCAACTCTTTAATAGTATTAGTCTTTTTCTATAGGCCAAAGGGACTTTTGGGGCCCCTTAGGCTGCAGGGCCCGGGCGCGATCGCAACCCCTGCACCTATTGTAGTTACGCCCCTGGTGGCAATGTATGTTGGGTTATACACTGGAGCTAGTCTATAAGGGTGTGTCCTGTGCCTTGTTGCTGCTAGAAGGCTACAGGGGGATTACCGTGCTATGTCCCCCTTAAAAATTATACGATTATATTATTATGGGAGCCCAGCACAAACTTATACCCTTTTGCCAATGGTCTATTTTTCTAAAAGCAATTAGTCAATTCACGGTACTTGGTTAACCGTCAACCGGATGTTTATTAAAATGTTATTTCATATTCTAAAGATAACAATATTATTAATTTTTTTTTATATAGATAAAAATAAAATTGTTAAAATTGTAGAAGTTCCAAGGAACATACCATAGAGAAACATAGAAATCTATACAAAAAAGAGGACTCCACCGTACAGAAGAACTTCTACAATTTTAACAACTTTAATTTTATTTTTATCTATATAAAAAATGTTTAATATTATTTTTATCTTTAGAATATGAAATAACATTTTAATAAACATCCGGTTGACGGTTAACCAAGTACAGTGAATTGAATAATTACTTTGAGAAAAATAGACCATTGGCAAAAGGGTATACCGTATATACTCGCGTATAAGCCGAGTTTTTCAGCCCAAAAATTGGGCTGAAAAGTCTCCCCTCGGCTTATACGCGAGTATATACGGTATATAAAAAAAAAAAAAATCTCATGGGGTAGTACGCAGCAGCCCCAGGTCCCCCTCACTGTTTGGCGCCCCCACCGCTGCGCTCATACATTACCGGTCTAGCAGCTGTCATCCTCCGGTGGCAGATCGCGGCTCCCGGCTCCGGCTTCCATCTTCTTCTGTGTCTTCCTGCATGTCACATGACCGGCCGGCGTCGCGATGACGTCATCGCGATGCGCCCCGGTCACAATGCAGGAAGACACAGAAGAAGATGGAAGCCGGAGCCGGGAGCCGCGATCTGCCACCGGAGGATGACAGCTGCTAGACCGGTAATGTATGAGCGCAGCGGTGGGGGCGCCAAACAGTGAGGGGGACCTGGGGCTGCTGCGTACTACCCCTGGGGCTGCTGTGTACTACCCCTGGGGCTGCTGTGTACTACCCCTGGGGCTGCTGTGTACTACCCCTGGGGCTGCTGTAAATACCCCTGGGACTGCTGTGTACTACCCCTGGGGCTGCTGTATACACCCCTGGGGCTGCTGTTTACTACCCCTTGGGCTGCTGTGTACTACCCCTGGGGCTGCTGTGTATTACCCCTGGGGCTGCTGTGTACTACCCCTGGGGCTGCTGTGTATTACCCCTGGGGCTGCTGTGTATTACCCCTGGGGCTGCTGTGTATTACCCCTGGGGCTGCTGTGTACTACCCCTGGGGCTGCTGTGTACTACCCCTGGGGCTGCTGTGTACTACCCCTGGGGCTGCTGTGTACTACCCCTGGGGCTGCTGTGTACTACCCCTGGGGCTGCTGTGTACTACCCCTGGGGCTGCTGTGTACTACCCCTGGGGCTGCTGTGTACTACCCCTGGGGCTGCTGTGTACTACCCCTGGGGCTGCTGTGTACACCCCTGGGGCTGCTGTGTACACCCCTGGGGCTGCTGTGTATACCCCTGGGGCTGCTGTGTACACCCCTGGGCCTGATGTGTATACCCCTGGGGCTGATGTGTATACCCCTGGGGCTGCTGTGTACTACCTAAGGGCTGCTGTATACCACTGGGGCTGCTGTATATACTGCTGGGGCCTGCATACCACTGGGGAGGCTGCTGTATACTACCACTGGGGAGGCCTGTATACCACACTGCTGGGGGCTGTATACCTGTGCTGGGGTCCACCCTCGGCTTATACACGAGTCAATAGGTTTTCCCAGGTTTTGGGGGCAAAAGTAGGGGGGTCGGCTTATACACGGGTCGGCTTATACACGAGTATATACGGTAAGTTTGCACTGGCCTCCCATAATAATATGATAGTGGCAATATCCCCAGTGGTCAAGAGGAGTTTGGTGGTTAATGGTGGTCTATAGACGTGTAGATTGTACGTTGGGTTGATCTTGGTGGTCCAGTTTTTGGGAAAGACTTTAGTATGGGAGGGCCCAATTTTCAACCCTTTAATATATAAGAGTAACAGGACAGGCATAAATGAAGCTTCTTCTGGCCTTTTATGTTTATAATTACACCCAATACATTATAAGGCCCCTTTCAAATCAGCGTTTTTTGCTGATTGCAGCGGATCCGGCAGACTTACTGCATCTGCCGCCTAATGGCGGCACACTTGCGGCTAGCCCCATGCATTGTCTATGGGGCTTGTGGCAAGTGCAGCAAGTATGGTATTGCTGCGATCTGGCACTTGCAGCTGCGCAAAATAACCACAGCTGACCGCATTTGTTTCCGCGGACGCAACTGCCGGATCGCGGCAATACCGCACTTGCTGCAAGCCCCATAGCCAATGCATGGGGCTTGCCACAAGTGTGCCGCAAGTGCCGCCATTAGGCGGCAAATGCAATAAATCTGCGGCAATCAGCAAAAACCGCTGATATGAAAGGTGCCTTATAATGTATTGGGATAAAATATAAACATAAAAGGCCAGAGGAAGATTCATTCATGCCTGTCCTATTACTCTTATATATTAAAAGGGTTGAAAATTGTGCTCTCCTATAATAAGTCTTTCCCAAAAACTAGACCACCAAGGTCTTAGGGGCCTAAGTGTTGAAAATTTCAGTTTACAGCAGAATCATCAGACATTCAGAGATTGTAAAGGGGCCGTCACAGGCGTCAATATCGCGTGCAATATTGCTGCTGCACATGACGTTGCAGCGATATTGATGTGTGTGACAGGGCGCATCAACCAGCGATAAATCGCTAGTTGATGGTCACCAGGTTTTAGAACCTACTCTAAAACCTGGCGATGGTCGCCCGGTGGACACACAGCATCGCTGCATGTGACACCAGGAGACGAGTGAGAAGCCAGCTCCCAGAGCCTCTAAGCAAGCTCTGGGAGCTGGTATCCATGGTAAACAGCGGGTATCTAGGCAGTGCGCGCTGCCTAGATACCCGATGTATAACTTGGTTACCAGCCTTCTCCGCTCACCGGCTGGTATCCAAGGTACAGAGCGGGTAACTAGTTACCCGCTCTGTACCTTGGATACCAGTCGGTGAGCGGAGAAGACTGGTAACCAAGGTATACATCGGGTATCTAGGCAGCGAGTGCTACCTAGATACCCGCAGTTTACCTTGGAGAGCAGCCTGCTCTCGCTTCCCGCAGCCTGGCAGCAGGAGCAAGACATCGTGGAAACAAGATTTAAATCATTTCCACGATGTCGCTGGTCCACTGATCGCTGGTGAGTCTGGCTGTGTGACAGCTCACCAGCGATCAGCCTTCAATGTCGCCAGTGATGAGATCGCTGACGACATTGAGGTTTGTGACGGCCCCATAAGTGACACATAAAACTGAGAGGTCTTACAGAACAGTATTAACAAATTATAGCCATAAAGACAATGCCATCTGCAGTTTGCTCAACACACTCCCTGAACAACATAAGCCTGTAGCTGTTTTATCGCAGTATGCAATCTAAAGATAAAATTGATAACAATTTGCTCAGGGCAGTTTTCACCTACCTTTCCCTACTATGCGGGTGGGTTGTGCAAAAAGATTAAAAGCAGCATTCTAGGATACTGTTTAAGGTAAAATAAAAAAAATCTATTTTAAAGCACCACTTCATCATTTTTCTTTCACAATGGAGTTTAAAGTTAATGAAGTGGTTAATGAACTGAGCCCGTTCGAGAGTCAGAATGCTTATTACAAGTTACTTTCCAGGTCTTTCTGTAGTTCTCTACAAGTGGGCATTGGCTCTTAGATAACCTTTTTGATAATTCTTTTCACTATTCTGTCTGAAATCTTGCGTGGTGCACCTGGTCATGACCATTATATGGTGAAATGATGCTCTTTCCACTTCCAGATCATGGCCCCATCAGTGCTCACTGGAGAGAAAGTGTGCAGAGGCAGATGGGGACCCAAGGTGGAGAAACATAAAGCATGTGCATAAGAATGAAAAATGGAGAATAATAAATGAAATCAAAGGAAATCCTCCCACCAACCTAACTGAGGACAGAGGAAAATATTGTGAAGGTAAATGAGCAAACAAAGAACAGCAAAATAACAGGTCTCTGACTAGCAGGTAAAACCCCTTAGTTGCAGAACTAGTAATCTCCTTATCTGAACTCCAACTAGAAATATAACCAGCAAAGAGGCAACGTGAAAGGAGAGTATAAAAAGCTCCACCCAAGCTGTGATAGGACGGACCACATAAGAAAGTGAGAAACACCTGACTAGCAACAAAACAAGGGAAAAAAAGCAAAGCTAAGGAAACATCAGCAGTTGGAGAGAGATTGAACAGGCTGTGCTCGCAGGGAAAGAAACCAACCATGCAGCAATAGGTCACCGACCAAGTCCCAAAACCAAGGCAGTACACATTCTTTTTAAAATGCACCATAATAATCAGTGGGTTCCTGCTGTTTGATAAACCTTAGACTGTGTATGCATAACAGAAATAAAAATGTTGATGCAATTTTTAATGTATGAAGTTTTGCGCTAAGCCATGATCCTTTTCCCTCAAACAATGGCCCTTTTCAATGAGGCCACACACGCTTGTCTTCCAAGCCAGAAAACAAGTAAAACACAAACGTACAATGTAAAACATGAAAGACAGCTTTACAGTGCAAATTATACCAGATTTCTAACAATTGTGTTAAATGAATATGGCCTAGTCTTGATGATAGCTTGTTTTGTCCTTATTTTGGTGCTCATCAGATCTTATTTCATACTCTTTGTCTGATCCATATGTTGACTATTTGTTAACCTGTTAACTGTAGGTTATAAAAAAGCAGGAGTAAGTCATAGAATGGTAGAATCAAACTACCCGGGGTTGTTTGTAGTTTGTTACCATGGAGACCTGTTCGAGGTGTAGGAAGCATATATTATATTCTTTAGCTATACTGTATATACTTCTGTTCCTGACGTCTTCTTCTCGTATGCCCTTTGACCCATGTATCTGATACAGGAAATTTGGCTGTCTGTGAAACTAGCAAAACACCGCAAAGTACATGAAGGTCGGGGTCAGGATCACGGAAATGTGCATTAATGTTCCTGTGTCCAAACTGCAGAGTTCACTTTGGTTATTTCAAAGGTAATTCTATGACAGAGTGTGAAAAAAGCAACACAATAAATAAATTTTAAAAAGTTATAAACGAAATAAAAAAATATAACAGTAATATAGAAACTCGCAAAAAAACACTAAATTCTAAAAAGCATGGAGAGCAACCTCCCGAAAAAAGCATGCCTACAGCTCCTACAAAAGCTGGATGACCCACCCTTACTGGAGCCCTACAGCCTGCAGTATCCTCTCTCCCCACTACGATCCATGACCCATCCCTTGTAGACTGTGAGCCCTCGGGGCCGTCCTCTTCCTCACTACTGTATCCTCACCCATCCTTGTAGACTGTGAGCCCTACAGGCAGGTCCTCTCTCCTCACTACTGTATCCTCACCCATCCCTTGTAGACTGTTAGCCTCACAGGCAGGGTCCTCTCTCCTCACCTACTGTATCCTCACCCATCCTCTGTAGACTATGAGCCCTCAGGCAGGGTCCTCTCTCTCACCTACTGTATCCTCACCCATCCTCTGTAGACTGTAGCCCTCACAGGCAGGGTCCTCTGTCTCACCTACTGTATCCTCACCCATCCTCTGTAGACTATGAGCCCTGCAGGCAGGGTCCTCTGTTCTCACCTACTGTATCCTCACCCATCCTTGTAGACTGTGAGCCCTCAAGGCAGTATCCTCTCTCCTCCCTACTGTATCCTCACCCATCCCTTGTAGACTGTGAGCACTCCAGGCAGGGTCCTCTCTCCTCACCCCATCCTCTGTAGACTGTGAGCCCTCACAGGCAGGGTCCTCTCTCCTCACCTACTGTATTCCTCACTCATCCCTTGTAGATTGTGAGCCCTCACAGGCAGGGTCCTCTCTCCTCACTTATCCTCTGTAGACTGTGACACCTCACGAGCAGGGTCCTCTCTCCTCTGTACCTGTGTCTTGTATTGTTCATATATAGTACTTATCTATGTACGCCCGTTTTCACATTAAAAGCGCCATGGAATAAATGGCACTATAATAATAAAAAATAATAATAAAATAATTGTATATATAGCAAACCCTGTACACAGCCTCCAAAAACAGAAATAATACAACAGTTAAAAAGGTTATCAATGATTTTTATTTACTGCATGCCTAAAAACTAACAGATAATAGAGAACAGAGGAAACTACCTGATTGTTGTACCCAGCGCTGGCACAGCGTGGTCTGTGACCAATCCTGCCAGCAATTCACATGCTCCATGTCAACAAACGAGCTCTTTTTCCCGTTGCTCTGTCAATGGAGTGTTACTGCCGACATCATGCTGATTGACAGCTGGCACCCCCAGTTAGGCAGCAAGGCTGTCAATCAGCATGATGTCGGCAGTGACATCAATTAACTCCTCCCCCAGCAGCAGTATTTATAGGGGAACTCACCTAAAGTCAGTGAGTGTAGCTCCCCCTACTGTGTCGGGCTAGAAGGTGTTGCATGTAGTAGGTACCTGCTGTGGAAACCCAGCTGTGCAGTAGGGAAGGCTGTGGCTCCCTGTGTGAGCAGGGCGCCACAGAGTGACAGTTAGAAGACTAGTCAGTCAGACGGTGTAAGACGGGCGCAGGGGACCCTATATGCATCAGCACATCCATTATACAGTACATATCAGGACACATATATAAGATTATCTCTGCCTAGGAGATGTGGTATGATCAGATCATTCCCTGTACAGTCAGACACATCCATTACACAGTACATAGCAGAGACACATATATAAGATTATCTCAGCACAAGAGATGTGGTATGATCAGACCATGTCCGCTATACAGTCAGACACATTCATTACACAGTACATAGCAGGGACACATATATAAGATTATGTCTGCACAGGAGATGTGGTATGATCAGACCATGTCCCTTATGGTCAGACACATCATTACACAGTACATAGCAGGGACACATATATAAGATTATCTCAGCACAAGAGATGTGGTATAATCAGACCATGTCCCTATACTGCAGACACATCCATTACACAGTACATAGCAGGGACACATATATAAGATTATCTCAGCACAAGAGATGTGGTATAATCAGACCATGTCCCTATACGGCAGACACATCCATTACACAGTACATACAGGACACATATATAAGATTTTCAGCCACAGGAGATGTGGTATGATCAGACCATGTCCCTGTACAGTCAGACACATCCATTACACAGTACATAGCAGGGACACATATATAAGATTATCTCAGCACAGGAGATGTGGTATGATCAGACCATGTCCCTGTATGGTCAGACACATCCATTACACAGTACAACGCATGGACACATATATAAGATTATCTCAGCACAGGAACATTTTTTTAAACACAGAACATTGTGGAACTTAATATTATTCCAAGATCTATTGATTAAAATGAACTTTGTTAGTGTGGAAAACCCTCTTTACGACTCAAAAACCCTTTTTTACAAGATTGATTAACATTTTACTCAAATGCTAAGAATGTATTAGGATATACAAAAGTAATTGGTAGTAGTTGGGAATGTCAAGTTTAGTAAATTAAAGGAAGGTTTGGAGACACAGATGTGGAGCTGCACATAGCCGCATAATGCATTAATAAGCCGCTTTATATGGCTTCTTATTTCTGACTGTGCAGATATTAAACCCAAATAGTAATGAGCTAAACAAGTTGCAAGCTGTTCCCTTTCTTCACTAAAATAATAGAAGCATGGACTATAGAACTGCATAAAGGATAATTACATGACGGGCAATTGCTGTTCTACCATTGTTATATCATATTAAAAGTAAACCCTTCCACATATTGTAAATCATTGAAATGATCAATTTTGGTGTAATCATATTTATAGTTGTATTGCACACGTGTAATCACATACACAATACATGCATATAGTAAAGGCTGCCCAATATGTTTCTTCATTATCAGAGTTATATATATATAATTGTCTAAGACATTTTCGTGTCGGACCAAAAAAACGTGCCGTGGATATGTCACACTGTGACGTCACCACGGCGAAGCATTGGCCGCGTAGCGGCCAATGCGAGGCGTCAGCTGCGCGAGCAATGGCCGCGAGGCCATTGCGAGTCGCTAGCTTTAGTGCGAGCAATGGCCGCGAAGCGGCCATTGCGAGTCGCTGGCCGAAAATAGAACCAGAGGCTCGGCCACAAAGCTAGAGATTTCCCGCTCAGGTAGCGAGTCGCTAGCCTCAGCGGGAAATCGCTAGCTTTGTGGCCGAGCCTCTGGTTCTATTTTCGGCCAGCGAATCGCAATGCCCGCTTCCATAAGGATTACCGCAACCGCGTACCTGCCGCAACTCCCCCTATACTTTCAATGGGGATCTATTGCGACTCGCTGTGTAGCGCGAGCAATGGCCGCGAGGCCATTGCGAGTCGCTACACTTGCGGCGCGGTTGCGGTAATCCCCATAGAAAGTATAGGGGGACTTGCGGCAGGTGCGGCAAGTGAAAATCTATTTGAAAATCTAAAAAAAAAAAAAAAAAAAAAATATTCTAGACACCCGATGCATTTGCATCGGGCTCACAGCTAGTATATATATAATTATAGTGCTATTAATTATAAGAATTTCTAGATCAGGATTTGCCTTTTATGTAGCATACAATTATCATTTTAGTTATTGCAATGGAATAAGTCGTGTCCAAGCTTTCTGAACCGCTCTGTATATTATAAGACAATACCACTATTATTATGCTACTGAAGAAGGGGGATATAAACCCTTGAAACAGATTAGCTAATCCCTGGCAAAGTATTTTCAGGATCAAGAAGTTCACAATGTCATATGATAGCCTTATGCAAGGCTGATTATTGTCATTGTACTTGGCACAGGTGGAGTCTCGCTTAAAATGCTACATGCTAAGACGCAGGTGTAGCATCTTGTCTCGATACCCTTAAAGAGCTTCTGTTATCAGGCCGATCATGACTAGTATTGGCTCTTATTTTTTCCTGCTACTCCTCTGACTATTCCTATTTTTTTTTTTTTTCTTTTTGAAATCAGACAGATGATTCCAATGATTTAAGACTTTTTATTTAGTGAAAATTGTTATGGTGTCTTCCAAGGAGGCGGTGCTTGCAGGAATATTGTCTAAATACACGCCCCAGAGGATCATGTGAGCCACACTTCCTTAGTAAACTATATGCATACCTTTAAGTGCTAAATAGGTGTTCACCGTATCAACCTTGTAGTGCGGATAGTGGTTTAGATTAGGAGCTGTCACAAGACTATGATGAAGGTGTGCTGTGGAATTGTTAAAAATCAAGGAGAGTAAGTATGGAAAGACAGAAGAAAAGAAGAAAGAGGAAGGGCATGAATATAAAGTGTAGCTAGAGGAATAAAAACCTCAGAGTGTGCCGACCATATAGTCTCTTCATATACCTTAGCAGGGAGAGATTGACATTATAGAGTGACCGATGCTGGTGTGGATGGTCGTTATAAGACCCGGGTGTAATGTCCCTTGCTTATGGGTCAAATGCATCCTGTCCTGTATCTTCCTGTCTGTGTGGTCCTGCAAAAAACAGGATCCCACGGACAGGAACAAGACTGTAGTGTGAAGCCAGCCTGACGTGGAATTTTGGACTCTTCTTTATAAACTGCTCCAGGTTTCTCATATGTGAAGGCGTCTTCTCCCAACATCACTTTACATCTATCACATTGCATAAACACATAGGCTAGGGTCACATTTAGAAGGCAAAATGCGGTTACCGCATCCAGATCCGGATGCAGCAATCTCATGTCTCTTCAAACTAATTCTGACCTCCAAGTGTGTCACTAAATCCGCATGCGGAAACCGGATTGTTACTTAATGTGGCATCCGGTTGCCGGATGCAGTAGATGTTGTGGTAATACAACGGCTTCCCAGCATGGTTCTTGTTGTCCGGGAATTAAATCGTTGAAATTGGATTGTCCCGGACTGGACGAATCCGGAAAATCTGGGACAATCCAATTTTTGCAAGGGACTACAAAATCCAAGATCCATGATCCATTTGGTCCCACAGACTGAAAACGGATTCACCCAGATCCACCCGGACAGCACAAAACCGGACACCAATACAATTCCATCCGGGTGAATCCGGAGCCATAGAAAAAGATTGCGGCAATACTGCCATTCACGTGTGTTGCGATACCCAATCCGGTTACCGTACCCGGCTCCACTCACATTTGCGGTTTCCAATTGAAATGCGGATACAGATTAGAAACCTGTCCGAAAAACGTTGCTTCCATGATTTTTACTGCACATCGCAAAACCGGATTCGGGAAATGCAATTCATCTCTTAAACCGGATCAGAATCTTTAATTGCAACCGCAAATGTGACCCTAGCCTTTATTTACATCACTATTTCAAAGTACAGAAAAAAATTCAACAATAAGATAAAATCCCTGAAATGATCAGGGTGAAAACTAATTTATATTGTGATTCTTCGACCAAAATTACTTTCATCCTTGAGGGATTAGAAGACAATTTCAGTGCTCGGCTGTGGGTGGATTTGTACATGGAAACATGTCTTGATGAGACCCTTTTAGGTGATGATTGGATTATGGGTTCCTCTTAACATAAATCCCCGTTTTATTACACCCTATCTGCTGAGAATGGTGCAGTGTTCCTATGTCAGGATCCTACAGCATTGCCCCTGCAGATATTATTCATAGGTGGTCAGTTTTTGATATTATAATGAGACTACCATAATCTGACTAATTCTGCTATACATGTTATGTAGTTTTACAAGAAACACTTTACTAATAGTTCTAGAAAAAAACAACAACTATAAAGTGAACAATTTTAGTACTGAAACTAGTAGGTGCTGTTGTATTGGTTACTACCCGCCTTATAGTAATTGAATGTGACAGTCCTGATAAATTAAGCTTTGAAGTCACATGTAAATTAGCCTGAAAGTGCAATGGGGTCATGTCTATACACTCAAAGTACTCGACACACCAATTGCAGGCTTATTTTTACATATGACTTTAAAAGGCATTTCCCCACAAAGTTTATTTTATTCAATAGATCTTGGGATAATAATTATTTCCACAATTGGATGTGTTTAACAAAATGTTCCTGTGCGGAGATAATCCTATATATGTGTCTCTGCTATGCACTGTGTAATGGATGTGTCTGACCGTACAGGGACAAGGTCTGATCATACCACATCTCCTGTGCTGAAATAATCTTATATATGTGTCCCTGCTATGTACTGGTAATGGATTGTCTGACCGTGCAGGGACATGGGCTGATCAATACCACATCTCCTGTGCTTAGATAATCTCATATACATGTACTGCTATGTACTGTGTAATGGATGTGTCTGACCATATAGGGACCTGGTCTGATTATACCACATTCTCCTGTGCTGAGATAATCTTATATATGTGTCCTGTATGTACTGTGTAATGGATGAGCCGACCGTACAGGGACATGGTCTGATCATACCACATCTCCTGTACTGAGATAATCTTATTATGTGTCCCTGCTATGTACTGTGCAATGGATGTATCTGACCATACAAGGACATGGTCTGATCATACCACATCTCCTGTGCTGAGATAATCTTATTATGTGTCCCTGCTGTGTACTGTGTAATGGATGTGTCTGACCGTACAGGGACATGGTCTGATCATACCACATCTCCTGTGCGGAGATAATCTTATATAGGTGTCCCTGCTATGTACTGTGTAATAGATGTGTCTGACCGTACAGGGACATGGTCTGATCATACCACATCTCCTGTGCTGAGATAATCTTATATAGGTGTCCCTGCTATGTACTGTGTAATGGATGTGTCTGACTGTACAGCAACATGGTCTGATCATACCACATTATTGTTATTCCAAGATCTCTTGATTATAATGAAGTTTGCCTGTGGCACAAACCCCTTTAAAGCTTCATTTCTCAGCACGGACACATCAGATTACTATAAAATAGGTATTATTTTCTTTGCTGTACCAGGACCTATACAGCCATAACTCTAGTTTCAGTAGCAAAATCCCACTAAAAGATTTCATGTCAAATTTTGCACCGGATGTTTTAGCAGGTGCACACACACAAAGCCATACATCTCCGGGAGTTAACTACTTCCTTTTATTTTGTCTGCTTGGCTCTTATTCGTCTGCTTTTACAAGTAATGCTGACAGGCAGGGGACTGACAGTCCCATCTCTTTTTGAGTAATGATAATGTACAGTACAATGGGATTTAGTTTCAAAAGTAAAAACTAATGGACAACAGAGTCTCATTGGAATTAATGGAACAGAACTGCCCTTCAGCTGCAGTTAGAGGGAATCTGTCACCAGGTTTTTGCTATGTATTCTGAGAGCACCACAATATAGGAGCAGAAACCATGATTACAGAGATGTCATTTATTAGACTGTGCTTTACTGTTTTAATAAAACCAGTGTTTTATCAGCAGACGTTTATCACTACAGGACAACTCTGCTCATATGTCCTAGTCTAACCACGCCCCCTATACACATAAATCTGCCAATCAGTGATGTGGGTGGGGTTATACACAGCTCAGCATTCTGAGCGCTGCTAGATTTGCAGCAGAGAAAACTGTGATTCTATCATAAATGCTGCACCCACTTAACTAAGTGATACATCGTTGGAATCAGTGTCTCTGCCCCAACATCACAGCTGCTGTCAGACTACATTGTAAAACCTGCTGTCAGAGTCCAGTTAACAGATTTGATTGCAATCAGTTTCTACATTTGCTAGCTTGCCTCACTTGTAAGGAAAATGTTCACTTTGTTAAAGAGTTATTCCCCCACTTCACCCCCACAAAAAAACGATGCTCAATCAGATTAGAAAGGATAACAAAGGTGATCATTTAAAGGGGACCTGTTGCTATAATTTAAGCCAATAAACCACTGGCACTTTTTTTTTTTTTACATTTCAGGTATATTGAGTTCACAAAAACATTGACTATCCCCCCTTCCCCAAAGAAAATTATACTCAATCACCCTATAGATAAGGGATAACTTATTAATCACTGGGGAGGGGGATCACCTTAACCTCCATTCCATTTATTATACAATGCTCGGCTATTTCTGGCAGTCCTATAGACAATTAACAGATCATAGGCCGAGCATGTGCACTTCTGGCAAGGTCGAGTATGTGCACTTCTGGCAAGGTCGAGCATGTGCACTTCTGGCAAGGTCGAGCATGTGCACTTCTGGCAAGGTCGAGCATGTGCACTTCTGGCAAGGTCGAGCATGTGCACTTCTGGCAAGGTCGAGCATGTGCACTTCTGGTTAGGTCGAGCATGTGCACTTCTGGTTAGGTCGAGCATGTGCACTTCTGGTTAGGTCGAGCATGTGCACTTCTGGTTAGGTCGAGCATGTGCACTTCTGGTTAGGTCGAGCATGTGCACTTCTGGTTAGGTCGAGCATGTGCACTTCTGGCAAGGTCCAGCATGTGCACTTCTGGCAAGGTCCAGCATGTGCACTTCTGGCAAGGTCCAGCATGTGCACTTCTGGCAAGGTCCAGCATGTGCACTTCTGGCAAGGTCCAGCATGTGCACTTCTGGCAAGGTCGAGTATATGCACTTCTGGCAAGGTCGAGTATATGCACTTCTGGCAAGGTCCAGCATGTGCACTTCTGGAAAGGTCCAGCATGTGCACTTCTGGCAAGGTCCAGCATGTGCACTTCTGGCAAGGTCCAGCATGTGCACTTCTGGCAAGGTCCAGCATGTGCACTTCTGGCAAGGTCCAGCATGGGCACTTCTGGCAAGGTCGAGTATATGCACTTCTGGCAAGGTCGAGTATATGCACTTCTGGCAAGGTCCAGCATGTGCACTTCTGGCAAGGTCCAGCATGTGCACTTCTGGCAAGGTCCAGCATGTGCACTTCTGGCAAGGTCCAGCATGTGCACTTCTGGCAAGGTCGAGTATATGCACTTCTGGCAAGGTCGAGTATATGCACTTCTGGCAAGGTCCAGCATGTGCACTTCTGGAAAGGTCCAGCATGTGCACTTCTGGCAAGGTCCAGCATGTGCACTTCTGGCAAGGTCCAGCATGTGCACTTCTGGCAAGGTCCAGCATGTGCACTTCTGGCAAGGTCCAGCATGGGCACTTCTGGCAAGGTCGAGTATATGCACTTCTGGCAAGGTCGAGTATATGCACTTCTGGCAAGGTCCAGCATGTGCACTTCTGGCAAGGTCCAGCATGTGCACTTCTGGCAAGGTCCAGCATGTGCACTTCTGGCAAGGTCCAGCATGTGCACTTCTGGCAAGGTCCAGCATGTGCACTTCTGGCAAGGTCCAGCATGTGCACTTCTGGCAAGGTCCAGCATGTGCACTTCTGGCAAGGTCGAGTATGCGCACTCCTGGCAAGGTCGAGTATATGCACTTCTGGCAAGGTCCAGCATGTGCACTTCTGGCAAGGTCCAGCATGGGCACTTCTGGCAAGGTCGAGTATGTGCACTCCTGGCAAGGTCCAGCATGCGCACTTCTGGCAAGGTCCAGCATGTGCACTCCTGGCCCACTCAAGACAGGGCTCCAAAACCCCATTCTCAGGATTCCAGAGCTGCAAACTCAGGATCCCTGTGGGTCTCAGAAGATAACTTGATTTTTTTGGGAAGAAAATCCCTATAACATGACATTCAAGTCTGCCAGGTCCTCTTGTCCACTTATTTGCCAGGACTTTTGCAAGAAACTATTAAATGATTTGTTTCTAAGAAACAATTGCCAACTTTTAACTGGTAAAACGCAAGTCATATTCCTGCTACTCTTTTCAACAATCCCACTGAGTGAAGCACAACGACTACCGAAAATAGCACATAGAAGCCGAATTCAACAATGAATGGTCGTCATGAGCTTAACAATTCTTGTTTCGGGTAGATGTTTTATTCAGAGATCACGTCTCATTCTGCCACTAAACACAACAAGAATGGCTTTTCAATACATAAAAGAGATAATAATTATTAATAAAAAAAATCTTTCTTCTCCGTTCCTCACAGTGACGGGGCGATGCTCAATCTCTTACGTTTAACTTAAAAAAATAATAATAATAATATCTCTAGAAGAATGATGGTAGAAAAACCTGCTGTGGATTGTGCATTTTCTATATCCAGTCCCATTGTCATAATCAATGGTGGAAGAGAAAGCTTGAGGTCAAGACATTGAGCCTAATATCTGGAGCTGTATGACCTCTGAAGACAAGTCTAAGGCTTATGAAGACGAGAATAGTACAAGACACATCAGAGAAAAAGAGAACAGGGATTTACCTTTACCTGTGCACCTAGACACTTGTTGAAGACATGGCTGGTTAAAATGGATAACATAGGTGATCACTTAAAGGGAACCTGTCACCTCGGTTTCCCCCTCTCTCCGATCACTACCTGGTTGTCTCTCATCCCCCATTTTATCTCCTGTATTTCATTCTCTCTACCCTCCTCCTTGTTATGATTATTAATGTATTCCTTCCAGATTTCTCCTGGCCAGTCACCTGACAATAGTTTTATCCTGGCGTCCTGACAATGACATTTACCTCTGCCAGTCACTGACAATGACAGTTTCTCCTGGCCGGTCACCTGACAAGTGACAGTTTCTCCTGGCCAGTCACCTGACAAGTGACAGTTTCTCCTGGCCAGTCACCTGACAAGTGACAGTTTGCAGGTCATCATTGGCAGGAGGCTATTGAAGTATATAATGTCAGTTCCGCAGGGGCGTAACTACATTAGATGCAGAGGTTGCAATCACACCCAGACCCTGGAGCCTAGGAAGAACCAAAAGTCCCTTTGATCTAACGCTATTAAAGATTTGCAATAATTGAGGGCCCAGTTGGAGCTTTTGCATCGGGGTCCATGAGCTTCACGTTATGCCTCTGCGCTCCGGTATGATTGGTGTCAGTGAGGAAGTTACGCTTTGTTCATGTCGCGGTTTTATTAGGTGCGGGGTCGCCCAATCTATGCCGGGTGGGCAGCTTTTATTATAAACTTTGGTAAAGTTACAGATTTAATTTAAATTGTTTATTGGTGATTTTAATTATTTAAGAATGTATTTATTATGTAACCAATAATAAACACTCAGCCTTTATACATTCAATGTCTAAGCATTATTTCTATTCTTAGGAGTTCAGATGTATTGTAGTTGGGGGTATTGCACAGCATCTACGATAACATGCCTATCCCCATGTGGCATTTCTCAAAGACTTCTGCTAATGACAATGGGACCCAGCTTTTTAAGGGGTGATTTTCACATCTGTGCGCTTCTAGGTGTTTTCCAATTTAGAAAGACAAGTTTCAAATCCAAAAGTTACTTAGAGGAAGTCACAAATTGGGTGTGGAGGACTTGGCAAATCCATTTATTATTGTAGAAGCAAAAAAAAAGTACCGTATTGTCCATGGGCGTACCCAGAGTGGGGCGGGGGGTAGCTGCCCCACCCCTTCCCCCCCAGAAGGGAACATGCTACCCCCTTTGGCCAGTGGAATATCTATGGAACCTGGCGGTGCATTTTCCCCGGGCGCAGCAGAGGGGGGGGCACCACCTGGCCTCCTGCTGCAACGCCCGAGGTCTCTCCCTGCGGCCACATCTTCCGCCTCCCCCCATTCCCCGCAGTGTGAGCCGGCTTTTCTCTGCTCCCGCTATCAGCTGACAGCAGGGGCAGAGAATCTGAAGCCGCCGACTCTTGCAGTCCATTGTACACGAAGCGTCTACTAGACGCTCTGTATGTACAATGGAAGCCCTGATTCCTGGCATTTCCGGGTCAGGGCCACGTCATCAGGTCACCTGATTACACTGATGACGTCACCCGGCAGAAGCGACAGAAGGATGGAGCGCAGCATTCCACACTGAGCTGAGGAAGACAGGGGGCATTAAAGTAATTAGGGGAAGGGGACAGGGTTGGGGGGTGTATGAGGAGCAGAGTGGGGGGAGTATGAGGAGCAAACTGGGGGAACAAGGTGGAGGAGAGAGTATGAGGCACAACTGGGGGAAAGGAGAGATGAGCAAACACTGAGAGGACAGGGTGGGGAGGGGGAGTGGATGGTGGGAGTATGAGGAGCAAACGGGGGCACGGTGGGGGGGTGGATGGGGGGTGTATGAGGAGCAAACTGGTGGGACAGGGTGGGGGAAGTAGGAGCAAACTGGGGGAGAGGGTGGGGGGAGAATATGTGAACCAAACAGGGGAAGAGGATGGGGGGAGTATAAAACGGAGCAAACGAGGGGGAGAGGGTGGGGGAGTGGTGAATGTGGAGACAGCATGCAGAGAAAATGGGGGATTTAAGGACACAATACGGAGCAAGGGGAGATGGGTATAGACACAGTATGTGGAGGACAGTAAGGGAAGCAAGAGGGTAAATTTGAGGATCCAGTATAAGGAGTAAGGGAAAGATGGCTGCGGCACAGTATGTGGAGTGAGGGAGGATTATTGGGTGTGGAAACAGTATGCAGAGTGAGGGGCATTGCTGCGACACAGTATGTGGAGTGAGGAGGGATAGGTGTGGATACAGTATGAGGAGTTAAGGGGGGTTATATTGGTGTGGATACAGTATGAGGAGTGAGGGGGGGTGGCTGTGGCACAGAATGTTGAATGATGGGGATCGGTGTGGACACAGTATGAGGTGTGAAGGGAATGGCTGCGGCACAGAATAGTGTGTGAGTAGTGTGGGGTTGTATGGAGAGGGGGCAGCATGCAGATACAGTATGTTGAAGATGGGGAGTTTGATGAGATACAACAATATAAACAGTGGGCAGTATAGGGGGACATAGTGTTAGAGGACAGTGTGACCAGGGTGCCCAGTAAGGAGGGAGAGGGTAGTGTGGAGGGCATGTGCCATGAGAGGGACAATGTGTAAATCATATTATGTGCAGGGAACAGTGAGGAGGAGCAATGATTTATTCTGGGGCACAGTGTAGGGCAGATATTTTTACTTAGGAGAATTTTGACACTTCTGTAATTTTGTTTGTTGTTGTAGAAGAGTTTGCAGCTGTGGACAAAACCGTAACCAGGGCTGTGAAGTCAGTAAGCTAAACATCCGACTCCTCGATTTCCCTGAATCCAACTCTGACTCCACCCAAAGCAGACACCGACTCTGACTCCACAGCCCTGGCCCTAACTTGATTCTGGACATCAAAGGTGATGTAAAAATAAAAGTTACTTATTCACAGGCCCCCACCGATTCTGAGAAAATGGGCTGACATATCCACAGCCTCCATTCCTCTCATTACATAGGGAACTACAGAATATAACCAAGTTTAATGCCCAGGTTTTTTCGCAGTCTCATTAACCATAGATGCAGGGTATGCATGATCACTCACGACAGGACATTTTATAGCCACGTTTTGGGGGTCCCGTGATTAAGTAAAAACCTTTAATGTTGGAAAGAGTCATTTAAAGCTTTGGGAAAAGTTTTCCCATTTAGATATTTTACTGGCACATAAACACTAGAGTCTCATTTTTCTATTAGGGGTGAGAATGAAGTCTGCGGCATCCCAGAAGTACAAGCTTCAGCTGTGCGCTCACAGTATTAAAATAGAATCAGTTCACTTATGTCATTCGCTTATGGTTCAGCCCGCAGGGAAATCTATATTACCGGAGTCCGGAGGTGCGCAGTGCACACTGACACAGCAAACCAAGACAAACTTTTCAGGATGAACAATAAGTTTAAGGCTGGCTTCACACCACGGCACAGTCCGGTCCGGGGCTGTCAGACATGAACCTGACAGTACCGGACCGGACCAGCACAGCCCTCCGGTCCTGTGTGCAGCCGGACGCAGCTGCAGCTGCTAATTCTTCAGGACCGCGGCTCGCAGGGAGTCCGGTTCCCAGATCGTCCCAGACCGTGGCAATCCGGCCCCATAGGCTCCCATGTTAGGAAGCGCCGGATTGCCCCGGATCCGGGAGAATCCGGGCGAATCTGGGATCTGGCAATTTGGGGAGATTTTTCTCCCCGGACCCAAAAACGTTGCAAGCAACGTTTTTGTGTCTGGTGAGAATAATCTGAATTCTCCCGGATTCATCCGGAGAGATGGAAACCCCATGACATAGAGCTGCCATCCGGCCGCATAGGCTACTATGGGGCCAAAAACCGGTCCGGGGCTGTCTGGTTTACACCTGTGCCGTGATGTGAAGCCAGCCTTAGCCAATGTGTTTTTTTACTTATTGAATTTGCATTTGCATAACAAGTTGCCAAGCAAAATGAAATGGATAGTCGATTAGACAAACTGGTAGTCAATTTGTCTCTTAAGAGGTGATCTCTATTGGTACCTTTACACGCCGCGATGGCAGGCTGGATACATCGCGCTACAGGCTACAAATGTAGCTTGTAGCGTCAATGTAGCCCGTCGTAGCGGCGTCTGAAGACGCGACGCTACAGCCGGCGACAGATACATCTGTTTATGGGCTCTGCTCGAAAACAGATGGCTATATCGCCGATGGTAGCGAGCTGTATCGGCGTGTAAAGAAGCAACGGAAGGGAACTCTGGACACCCGGGGCTGTAGCTGCAATGTAGCTAAGGCGTGACCTCGGCTCCATGTTACCGCGCCCCATGTGCGATCATTGGTGGAAGCTGCTGCATGACGATTGGTAGTCGCTGCATAGGGAGGCATATTTAAGGAGCTGACGAGTCACACTACACAATCGCTCGAGCGTGCTGTATTACTCAGCCTCCTGCGATGCCTGCCCAATCAGGATGTTATTGCTTCGTCCTATCAGCGTACGGAAGTCTTGTAATCCACAATTGGAGCACGCCTATGTGCTGTCCCTGCTGCACCAGGTCCGCCCATAGTAGCTGGTTGTAGCGGTGTGTAAATGAGCAACAGCTGGCTACTTGAGACACCCGGCGATGTAGCTAGCTATAGATGTAGCGTGGCGTAGCGAACCTTGTGGCGGCGTGTAAAGAGGGTGCGTTGACCGTTTGTAGCCGTTTGAGCGTGCTCGTGCACGTGAAGTAGCGGGATGTATCCAGCCTGCCGTGGCGGCGTGTAAAGGTACCATATAGGAGTGTCACAACACATCAGGCACAAACAGCTCATTGATAACCTTGTGTTGGCTTCTCTCTCGTTGGCTGACATATTCTGCCTGTGTAGACTGTAAGGGTGTTTTCACATGTAAGGGTGGTGTGCGTTTCGCTAAATTTGCATTTCTAGGTGTTTTTACCGCTAAAAATGCATAAAAACGCTAGCGTTTTTGCCCCCATTGATTTTAATGGAAACGCATGTTAAAATGCATGCAAAAACGCATGTGCGTTTTCAAAAACGCAAAACGCATGCATTTTTGCAAACGCCGCGCTAGACGCATTTCCCGATGTTTTGTGCGGTGTTTGTAAAAACGCATGCATTTTTGAAAAAGCACATCCGTTTTAGCATGCATTTTAACATGCATTTCCATTAAAATTAATGGGGGCAAAAATGCTAGTGTTTTTCTGCATTCTTAGCGGTAAAAACGCCTAGAAACGCAAATTTAGCAAAACACACAGCAACCTTAGATGTGAAACAGGCCTATGTGTCCTCAGTAATGGTGGCTGTAAATCACAACATATGTCAGCACCACTCACACTAAGCTGTGAGCCCACTATATGTCAATATAGAGGCACAGCCAGGCAAGCTTATTTGGGGGAAAATCAGGACTATGGACAGTTACCAAGACACTTGTGGAGTTTATATTAATATTATTAGTTTATCTTTTTTAGATAAGCATTGACTCCATGGTGCTGTACATGAGAAGGGGTTAAGCTGGCTTCACACCACGGTTTTTAACATCCTGTTCTGTTCATTTTTAAAAGAACAGAACAGGATTGTTTTAAGCCTCCCATGTATTCCTATGGTACCGGATTGGTCATAAATGGCCATCTAGTTTTGTGAATTCAATCCCGGATTCATTTCTGTCCTGCCCCAAAATCGGAGACTGCTTCAATTTTGGGCTCAGGTGAAAAAATCGGAAACGAATCCAGGACGATCCGGCACACACAGCATGGGAGTCTATGGGGGCCGGATCCGGGAAAAAAATCAGATTGTTTCCCAGATCCGGTTTTAGTGTACTGAACATGCTCAGTCAACTAAAACTGCTCTGTTTCTGTAATTTCACTTTAGCAGTGTATCTACATACATTGCTAAAGTGAAATTAAATAAAGGAATGGTTAAAAATAAAAAATAAATTCTCACCTTTCCGTCGAGTGTCCCGCAATGCATGGCATCTACCTCCAATGGCTAAAGGACCTTAATCAGCTGACCGGGAAGGGGAGGGGCGACCCATTCAGCTCATGGGTCACATGACCGCATCAGTGCAGTTTAAAAATTTAAATAGTGATAGCTGGGAGCATAAATGAGCTGACAGGTTCCCTTTAAGAACAAAAAAAAAGGCAGGATGCTGAACATTTTTTTACAATCTTAATTAACACCAAATGGAAATCAGACAGACCCCATGATGATCAATAGGAGCCCTCCCATTAGCTTCCATTAGCGGACAGCTCTATTTTGGACACAAGTTCTATTTGTTTATCTTGTTTCAGGCTGACAAATGATCAGAGCCCAATATAGCCGATATCTACTTTTGGTTGGTTTCTACTTGGCAATACAATGTGTAGTACATGTGGTATGAGCAATCCTGCAGCTTTCCTACAACATATACTGTAGCCTGGCTTCTTTGAGCCGTGTTTCAGCTGTGTCTATGTAGCAGCAGGTAAACTATATTTTTGTTTTCCTCTGACACAACACAAAGTTGTTCTCTGATTTGGCCGTTCGGGACTTTTATCCAAAGCGCAAAAGCATTAATGACGTGAGTGAGTTAGACAGGCGCCGTAGTGACACCTCCACTATGTTACAATACAGACTTCAAAGCTGCGTCATTAAACATTTCAAACTGTTTCATAGTCAATGACAAGGGAATGAGTCAGACGCATCTACATAATAAAACATTGCTGCATATTTCATATTTAACACACATTTATATATATTGTTGTAATGCGATCATCAAAGCACATTGGAAAAATTTAGTTAGTCATTACCATCTACTAGGATGGATACATTTGCAAAGTGCCTATAAAAAACAAGCAACTTTGAAATGTACTTATAATTATGATTTTACTCCATTCTGCCCAAATATTTCATTTAAAAAAATGTTTTATTGTTTACTGCTGTTTGGCAAGGGAGCCAGTTACCGCTGCAGTCTAGCAGTTGTGGACGAACACAAAAAGTGCTTACAAACTCTTTTACAATGAGCTTGTAAGCGCTGGACTGAGGCTGTCTGGAATCACTGAGGCGCACAGTAAGCTCCAGATAAAGGCCGACTTCAGTGTTATTTCCAATCCTGTGCCTTATATAGCAATATTGGGAGTGATTAGAGGGAACCTCGCTGATCATAAGAGCTTACACTCTGCAGGAGAGAGAGGATCCCGCTAACCATAAGAGCTTACACTCTACAGGAAAGAGCAAGAACCCTGCTGACCATAACAGCTTACACTCTGCAGGAGAGAGGGAGAGAGGACCCTTCTGATAATAAGAGCTTACACTCTGCAGGAGAGAGAGAGAGGAGCCTGCTAGCCATAACAGCTTACACTCTGCAGGAGACAGGGAGAGATAACCCTACTGATAATAAGAGCTTGCACTCTACAGGAGGAGAGAACCCCGCTGGCCAAAAGAGCTTACACGCTACAGAAGAGGGAGAAGATCCTGCTGATCATAATAGCTTACACTCTACAGGAGAGAGAGAGTGCGAGGACCCCACTGACCATAAAAGCTTACACTCTACAGGAGAGTAAGAGATAAAGGACCCCACTGGCCAAAAGAGCTTACACTCAACAGAAGAAGGAGAAGGCCCTGCTGATCATAAGAGTTTACACTCCACAGGAGAGAGTGAGCGCGAGGACCTAGCTGACCATAAGAGCTTACACTCTACAGGAAAGAGGCTTTTACCCAGTGACTCTGGGGATGGAAAATGACTGCTGTGCAAACTGTGCTCTAATGGGAACCGCTGATCTGTGATGGCCACGGTACTGGCCACCACTGTACAAGTTATGAAAAAATCAGCTAGATGCCATATCTGTCGAATTATACGGAAAAGCCAGTGCAGCAATGCAAAATGATGTTAGCCCTCTGTCTGACGCTTTAAATGTGCAGAAAATGGTTCTGGGCAAGACATTTTTTTTTTTTTGCAAACCACGAATCAAGCCACAAAATGTTAAAATGTTTACATTTGTGTAAAACCACAAATTTTAGGAAATTCAATGCAAACTCGATCCTCCATGAATCAATCTGCTCATTTCTAGTCACTAATATTTGCTGGGGGACTGTTTCTCATAATAATATTAGGATAAGAAGATTTGGGATATAATCTGTCACAATGCTCCAAAGATAATGCTACACTTTGATTTTAATGTCTAATGCTTCCATTTTACAGTTTTAAGAGAACTTATTTTTAATAAGCTTAATATCAAAAATGCCAGGCAAGTGGAAAAAGGCAAAGTTTAGTTTTGCATATCTGCTGATATAGAATAATTAGTATATTTAGGCTAAAGAAAGCTATGATAAGTGGATATTTCAGTAGTGTGTTCACCTAGTAGGTACGTGTTATGGTGGGTTTACACACAAGGATATTGTTAACGATATCCTTAGAAAAGTCACGTGTCTGAAATCGTACAAACGATATGTATATATCGCTCGTGCATTGTCACACACAAGGATATCGTTAACAATGTTAAGTTTGGCACCTCTCCAAAGTCGGACAGAAAATGTCTGTCCGATGTCCAAAAAGCAGAGCAATGGCGGTACAATAATGTGCCAGCACTGTGACAGCAGCACTGGCACATTATTGTATGGCAAAGTCGTTAATAAACTTTTATTTTATAATGCACTTATTTATTTGACATGTAAAGCCGCTCCTGCAGCTCTGTGGTACCTGTCGGCACAGAGCTGCAGGAGCGGGTATATAAAGCCGGTGTGTAAGGGATTAATGTTATTGAGCTACATGGCCCCAGAGAGTGGCCACATTCCACTGGAGCCATGTAGGCCAAAACATTGGCAGCTCAGGGGTTAAATCATGTATTTAGCAGAAGCCGCACACTGTCGGCTATGCTTGATTCATTCATTAAAAACCGGCGGTTATTAAGCCGGTGTTTAATGGGTTAATAATACTGAGCTACATGGCCCCAGAGATTGGCCACACTCCCCTGGAGCCATGTAGCCCACAACATTGGCAGCTCAGGGGTTAACCTAGCCACTTTGCAGAAGCCGCACTATGTCGGCTCTGCTATAATCCTGCATTAAAAGCCGGCGGCTCCTGTCATTTGACAGCGCGCTGTGAAAATTTACTAAACAGCTTCCTGAATAGGGAGCTGGCCAGGGTACCAACGTTGAATGCGTTCAGCACCCGGCGCTCTCCGAAGTGCTGAGAGCTTTACCACTAATAGCTATGGCCTGCACACATTGAAACTGTGGTCCTGTTTTCTGCCGGAATAGGCAGTGTGCAGCTGATGCCACTGTCCAGTCATGAAATTTCAGAACTGCGTCTAGCAGGGAGCTAGCCGTGGTTCTGAAATTTCAGCCAGGAGCTGTCCCCAGTGCTGAAGTTCAGCGCCAGCCACCACTGAACCTCAGCACCCAATGTCTGGCAGCCGAATCAGATTTTCTGTCGGATCCGGTGCAATCCGGCGCCCAGAGACTCCCATGTTAGGGGGCGCAGGATTGCACAGGATCCGGGAAGATCCCATTTTGTCAGATTTTTGCCCCGGACACAAAAATCCTCCAAGCTGCGATTCTGTGTCCGGGACAAGAATCGGATGCAGCCTGATGCTGCCAGACAGGGACAAAAACAGATGGCAAATCACTGCCATCCAGCCCCATTCCGGCACCAAAGGCATACATTAGTACAAAATTGGGTCCAGGGCTGTCTGGTTCACACCGGACAGCCCAGGACCTGAAAAAATCATGGTGTGAAGCCGACCTTAAGCGGCCGTCACACGCAACGATTTCTTGCCCGATATCGTTTAAGCGATCTCCTTTTTGATCGCTTAAGCGATATCGGGCTTAAAATCGTTGCATGTAATCAAGCGATTTACGATGTGAAATCGCTTGATCGTGACATCGCTGATCTGAGCTCCGGAGCTCAGATCTAGCGATGAACGATGTCACGATCTGCTTCATCGTGGTGTATGACACCACGATGAACGATCTCCCAGCAGCAGAGCCTATGCTGGGAGATGGTAACTATGGTACACGTCGGGTAACTAAGCGACGCGCGGCGCCTAGTTACCCGATGTGTACCATAGTTACCAGGGAGATCGCGGCTCCACATCGCTGGTGAGTCTGTCTGTGTGACATCTCACCAGCGATGTGAGCGATATTGTAAGCGATTGCGCGTGCACGTGATCGCTTACAATATCGTTCAGGATGTCGCAGCGTGTGACGGCCGCTTTAGGCATATCTTAAACTGATAGAGCAGTTATAAGCCAGTGAAGGGAACAGCTAATATTAGCATTGATAGTTCTGCAGGACCTAGCAGGTTCGTACATTATACAGCCAGCGTACTGATTGCTTGCTCTGTAATACTTCATTTTTCCTGTGGTGGCGCTGCTGAGAAATTGAATAATTACAGACAGGTTTCTCTTCAGATTACAGGGGATTCATACCATGTGATCAGCATCCTGTCGGTAACACAATTATTTACTTCAGCCCCAGGGGAAAATTATGCAGTCAGATTGAAATGCCAACCAACAAGAGAACAGCCTTATCCCACCAATCCTGGAAGAACACAATATGCCCTGAGATGTAGACATGGGATATAAAAAGGTCTTGCTTTAGTCACCAATGGTTCATTTGCTATGTGGCCTCAGTCTAGGAGCTTCAGTTCTGACTAGAGGAGCACCAAAACTGGATTATATTCTGCAGTAGTTCAGCCTAAGATTCCAGGATTCAACTAAAGAAACATAGGTTGGGACAATTCGGTCACCAGGCTACAGACTTTGCTATGTGTGGCTAGCTTCCTAAATTTGCCGCTATTCCTTTCTTGGTGGCTGCTGCTGGATTGGGGTAGTTGGCCCTGAAAGCCCCAAAGGCATGAATATTCTATCCCTGGTGAGCCAGCGGAAGGTTGAGACTCTGTTGCCAGTTACATTGTGTGTTCTTGCTGAGTTTGTGCCTTTGACTATTGGGGATCCAATAAAGTCTTATCATTGTGTGGTTCCCTTACCCTGTGTTATCTGAGTGGTGTTCTGACCACAGATAAGGAGCTTGAGTGTTTTGTTGGGATGAGGCCTGGACCATGCGGTCTTTCTAAAGGCGGTTGGGCAAGCGGACGAGAGCACTCACTAACCCCCGTGTCTCCATAGATGGCTACAAGAAATGTTTGTAGACTGTCATCAATGCCAAAGGGTGTGCAATCAAGTATTAATTGGGGGGGCTTTATTGCTGAACATGCTGTTTATTCTGTTTCTTCTTTTAAATGACAACATATAAATTGACAACGTTTTATTGTTGTATTACTTTGGACGACTAATTAAAAAGTCCTAAGGATATAATTTTGGTACATTTCCATTTATTTCTGAAAATATTGTACACTCTATGAAAAAATGAAGGGGTGTTAATAACGGTGATCAGCTATGTATAATGAGAATTGGGGGCAGGCCACAAGATTTCTATGGTGTCGGTGAGCAGGGAGGGCCTGATGTTGACCGGCCCACCCTCTTGCAGAGTTTTTCCCACTTCCCCAGGCACCAGATACGTCAGCAGGATTTGTACAGAGTGGATGCGATCTTACTCCATATCTAGCTGGTGCCAGCTGTTTTTGCACAGTAGATGCTCTTTGGTAACTGCTGCGATTGGTGCTAGCTGTGATTACAGCCGATCAACTCCTTATATGACATGGTGAACAGCAAGCAATGCATCTAAGTGGTTAGCTGGGGACGGGATTTAGGTCACCCCATTTGACTTGCGCAACGCAATTGTCAGAACCCAATAGATTGCCCCAACTCAAACGTTCCGTATGGATTTCTAAATACGCCCCTGCATGGGAATGGCAATGGCTTGAGGGGGAGATCAACATAAGGTCTATCTGATCGAGATTGTAGGATGGTGGCATAAACCAGTATCGGCAGAGGAATCTATTTCATTTCATTTTTTTGTGTTGGGGCCTATTGCAGCTTGTAGACACGACCATGGCAGATGTTTAACAGTTGATTGCCTTTTGTAGTTTCTGTAATTTTGTACAAGTAACCTTCTATTTACTGTAATGATCTCAGTTATCTTCTCTCTCTGTTTTAGGATGGACCCCAGCTGCAACGTTCAACTTATGTTCTATTTTTCTGCTGAGATATCAGGTTTATAAAATACTTATTAGTGCGACAAGCAAAATCACAAACCTAGCAGAACATCATATTAGACAACTCAGGCGTACCTCTACCCCGTACATTTTACAGATGAGACCCTGAATGAGAAAAATCATTTTAGTTGGAAAACTGATAAAGAACATTATTTAGAATATTACAAGATGTCAAAAAGAACTTAAAGGACAAGATCATGCTGTTGCTTTGAATGTGCATTGTAAGAATGTTCTACTATTAAAACAATGGTCCATTATACAAAATGGTCACTACACCCTCATCCTGCATCTTAAAGAGATTGTCCAGGTCCATTTTTTTCTTTAAAAACTATGCCCAACATAATCTTAATATGAAGACAACAAATATAAACTTTATATTTTCTAAATATATGTATACACTACTGTTCAAAAGTTTGGGGTCACCCAGACAATTTTGTGTTTTTCCATGAAAACTCATACTTTTATTTATCAAATTAGTTGCAAAATGAATATAAAATATAGTCCAGACATTGACAAGGTTAGAAATAATTATTTTTATTTGAAATAATAATTTCCTCCTTCAAACTTTGCTTTCGTCAAAGAATGCTCCCTTTGCAGTAATTACAGCATTGCAGACCTTTGGCGGGTGCTATTTAATGAAGCTGCCAGTTGAGGAGCTGTGAGGCATCGATTTCTCTAGAGACTCTAATGTACTTGTCTTGTTGCTCAGTTGTGCAGCGGGGCCTCCCATGTCTCTTTCTACTCTGGTTAGAGCCTGTTTGTGCTCTCCTCTGAAGGGAGTAGTACACACCGTTGTAAGAAATCTTCAGTTTCTTGGCAATTTCTCGCATGGAATAGCTTTCATTTCTAAGAACAAGAATAGACTGTCGAGTTTCACATGAAAATTCTCTTTTTCTGGCCATTATGAGAGTTTCATAAAACAAACAAATGTAATGCTCCAGATTCTCAACCTCCATCTCAGAGAAAGATCAATTTTATAGCTTCTCTAATCAGCCAAACCGTTTTCAGCTGTGCTAACATACTTGTGCAAGGGTTTACTAGGGTTTTCTAAACATCCATTAGCCTTCTTACACAATGTACCATTAAAACACTGGAGTGGTGGTTGTTGGAAATGGGCCTCTATACACCTATGTGTAGATATTGCATTAAAAACCAGACGTTTGGAGTGCTCCGTCGGTTCCCGGGGTTTTTCGCCTGATTCCCGACACAATTTCACCAGAACGGCAACCTCCGTTGACCCTACTCCTACCCACCATCCCTGACACCTCCTGCCTGTCTCTCCGGGCTGAGAAACCCGCACCTGGGTCCGGAGCCCGCTCCTTCCAAGACGCCTCGCATTCCCCAAGATGGCCGCGGCTCCATGAAGACGGCGGCGGGAAAGCAGTGACTCAGCCTTCTACTTGCCAGACGGAGGTGACGAACGGTGAGGACATCTCCAGAGACCTACTTCAGCTCAAGATCGCTGGGGCACATAGTCACAGGAGGATTCCTGGAGGAACCGCACTGTGGAGGAGCGGGACACTTGGAACTTTAACAGCTAAGTACCTATCTCTTTTCTAAATTACGCTCCCTCTCCCTCCACGCTGTTGGACTAACTCTGGGGAAGTGCACACCTAGCCTCTGCACAATTACAGCTACTACTACTCCCCTCAGTGCACAGCGCTCCCGAGCACGTGTTATCGCCTCCCGCTCACCATCCAAGGCATTAACCCTTCATATTGATACCTCTTCCTTGCTGTTAAACATGAGATCCAGAAGTAGGAGGGCATCCCCAGCACCACCGGGCCTACCAGCCGCACAGGGAGACAGAGGCATTCAAAGATTCTTTAGTGAAAGCACGGGGACATCATCTCACCATCCCCCAGCTCACTCCCAAGAAGAATCTAACTCTGGGATACTAGATGTGACAGTAGGAGATGGAGCACAGGCACTCTCAACCACTCAACACTCAGGCTTATCATCATGCCCCACACAATCAGATACAATGCTGTGTGAACTGAGAGATCTACAACACAGAATGGCAGCGATTCCCACCAAAGAAGATATGGAGGGCTACATCTCCCGTTTGGAATCCCTATGTAGAGCTGAAATCCAGGGCCTCCAGACCTCGGTGTCTCAGATAACAGAAAGGGTAGATAACATAGAGGCTTCGGTATCCTCACAATCTAGCCGACTCTCAGAACAACAGAGATTATTGGATTTACATACCGAACAACTCGCATTCATTTTTAATCAACTAGAGGACTCCGAGAACCGTGACCGGCGTAATAACATTCGGGTACGGGGTCTCCCAGAGGCTACAGGACCGCTTGACCTCAGCCCTACTCTGCAAGGTATTTTCAATATCATTCTTGATAGACCAGCAGATTCTACCATCGCCTTTGACAGAGTTCATAGGGCTCTGCGCCCCCGCTCTGCTGACCCTAATAACCCAAGGGATGTTATCTGCCGCCTCCACATGTATAGCCTCAAAGACGAAATAATGAGAAGGGCAAGAACCAAAGGCCCCATAGACTTTGACGGAGCGGAAATCCATCTACTGGCAGACTTATCTAGAATCACCCTGACTAAACGAAGAGCCTTGAGACCGGTCCTTGACGCCCTCCGGGACAAAGGTCTAACATACTCATGGGGATACCCCTTTCAACTTCAAGTCAAGCAGCAGAGCGGAATGGTGGTCCTCAGGGATCCCAGAGATCTACCATCATTTACGGAGACCCTGGATCTACCCGACATCGTCATCCTGGACTGGCCATCTAATCCGCTGGTGAATACCCGAGGCGGAGACGAGAGAGGAAGGCGACCATTACCCCGAAGATCAAACCGTCGAGACTCCTTACGTCCTTACCCAGCTGAGTCTTGAACAGTACTCTGAGGTTTTACTACTAAATGCCTCCCCCCTCTTCCCTCTTCCCCCACCTTCTTCCTTTCCTTCCTACTTTCCCCCATCCCCCCATCTTTCCTCCCTCACCCCCCACTATCTCCTTTTTACCAACAGGATCTGAGAGGACCCTAATATTCAAATATGGAGACATGAGTTTGAATGATGTCTTACTTTGTTTTTCAGTTTTCCCATAGGTCCTACCGTTGGATAACCCTTCCCCCCTTCCTAATCGCTTACCCCTTCCCTCCTCCCACCCCCACCTCCCCCCAACCCTCCCCTCTTTACCTCTCCAAATCTCCTGAGCTATTTTATTTTCAGGTGACGGGTATATCCTGAAAATGTGCTTCAGCTTAAGTCAGTTTCCTACCCTGACTGACTTGCTCTGAGTACCTATTGTTATGTTTAACTCTGGGACGCAGTGGATTGTATAGATATGTGCTTTAATGTTTATATGTTACCATTCCTTTCATTGCTCCTTGAGAAAAAGTATATACTGCTGGCATTGCATAAGTAGGGCTCTGCTTACTGCCCAGTCTACTCTAATTTGTTGCACTCTTTTCAATGGTATTGATCTGAGGTTGCTTACTCTGTTAAATACTGCTTCTTATGTTTACGATAATATACTGTGTCGGGTTTGGGTTGACCCCGGGAAACCGTTTATCCCGTGATCGTTCGGTCAACTCTCCCAGTAGGACACCTGCATTGCAGGCCGACTCGTTAGTCCCGCTTAACGGACTATCAGAGTCTTACCTGTCCTTGACCTAGGATCAAGGACCTAGCCCTCCTATCAGAGGGCTTTTTCTTTTCTCTTTTTCTTGTTACTTTTCTCTCTCTTTCTTTCTCTTTTTCTTACCCCTGACCTTTCCAACACCTCTGCTTTTCCGTCCCTCACCAACAACCGCCCGTGGTCCCCCCGCGCCGGTGAGACCCGCGAGCCTTCAGGGGCCCACACGCTTTCTCTGCGACCGAGGGACATGCCGCCCTTTAAAATAGCTTCGCTGAACGTTAGGGGATTTAATATCCCACAAAAGAGGACGCAGCTCCTCCACAGGTTCCACAAGATGGGGGTACACCTCCTGTTACTACAAGAGACCCACTTCAAAACTGGGAGTTTCCCGGATGTGAGGAGTCGATACTATACCTCGTGGTACCACTCCCCAAATCCCGAGGCACGTTCTAAGGGTGTAAGCATAGCCATCCACAAATCCCTAGTGCACACGGTTCTGGGAGAAGAGACGGACACCAAGGGTAGATTCCAAACGCTGACTCTTAAAATTTTTGACCACATTTACACCATTGCTAACTTATACTTACCTAACAGAGGACAGGCTGAGACTTGTGCAAAATACCTGAAAAAGGTAGAGAAAATTGCCCAGGGCTCCATAATTGCCGGTGGAGACCTCAATTTAACTATGGATAAGAATCTAGACTCCTCTTCTGGCAAATCGGTAATCTCTGCCGCACAAATTCGTGCAATCCAGGGTACCATGCATGGTCTTAGACTGGTCGACTGCTGGAGACTACTACATCCGGGCGAAAAAGACTACACCTATTACTCACCCATTCACTCGACCTACAGCCGGATAGACTACCTGCTTGTGAGCCACAGACTACTATCTTTTGACCCGACTGCTTCGATTGGACCGATGGTGTGGTCTGACCACGCTCCAATCTTCTTAACGCTCAACCCACCTGACTTTCCCTCCCGCCCATGGCAGTGGACTTTGAACCCTGATCTCCTTACAGACGAAGAGACCTCCAAATCAATTACGTCCACGATCTCTGAGTTTTTAAATAACCACGTGGGGGACTCTACGCCTCTCCCCTTCCAATGGGAAGCACTTAAATGTGTACTAAGAGGGGTCCTGATTCGGGAGGGTTCTAGATTGAAAAAGCTCAGATCCAGCAATATCGAGAATCTACTCTCTCAAATTCACCACTTAGAACAGGCCCATAAGACCTCCCCCACACAAGACTTACTTCTCCAATTAAACAAAATCAAAGGGGACCTCCGGAGCTGCTTAGACCGGGCTTACCTGAGGTACAGAGAGCGGGCACACCATTATTTCTATGAGTTTGCAGACAAATGTGGCGGCCCATTAGCCAGATACCTAAGACCCAAAACGACAAGCTCTTTCATCCCATCAATACGATCTCAAAACAAAAAAGTATGTCATCCCAACAAGATTGCCGACACATTTCGTCAATATTACCACGACCTCTACAATATTCATGATATGAAAACACCTGCTTCTGTGGAAGAACCAGGTGTCTCGCTGGAAGACTATGTGACTGACAGTGCCTTGCCGGGGCTGCAGGAGGAGATAGCCGGGGAACTAGACACACCTTTTACCGAAATGGAGATTTCCCACATAATCGAATCTACCCCATCAAACCGCAGCCCAGGCCCAGACGGTTTTACGGTCAAATTCTACCGAAAATTCATGGCTCCTCTACTACCCTTCTTGACTAAGGTTTTTAACGCAATCTCACTCACCAATCCGTTCCCTAGACAAGCTTTAGAGGCCACAATCACTGTTATTCCGAAACCTGGCAAAAATCCGGAGGCATGTGCTAGCTACCGACCTATTTCACTTATTAACGTAGATGTGAAATTCTTTGCCAAGGCGTTAGCTAATAGGATTGGCCCGTTTCTGCCTCGACTGATAGATGACGATCAGGTGGGATTCGTCCCGGGTAGAGAGGCTAGAGACAACACCATCAAGTCCTTGCTTTTGATCTCCCATGTCAAGAACTCTAAACAACCCTCATGCATTCTATCAGTCGACGCGGAAAAAGCTTTCGATAGAGTGGATTGGAAGTTCCTTGAGAAGACCTTAGTGGGTGTAGGATTGGGACCTACATTTCGGAGTAAAGTAATGTCATTATACTCAGATCCCACTGCTAAAGTTAGATGCAATGGGGTACTATCAGAACCCTTCCGTATTCGTAATGGTACGAGACAGGGCTGTCCCCTCTCCCCCCTCCTGTACGCCCTGGTAATGGAGCACCTGGCCAATGCACTACGTCGAAACCCAAACATACATGGAATAGAAGTACGAGGTCGCACATACAAGCTTGCTCTGTACGCGGATGATCTCTTAGTATACGTCACAGATCCTGAGATATCGATCCCTAATATACTCAGGGAGTTTGAGGTGTACGGCAGGCTTAGTAATTTTCGAGTGAATCTCACAAAATCTGAGCTACTGAATGTCAACTTGTCGCAGACCAATGTTCAACGACTAAAGGATAATTTTCCTTTCAGATGGTGCGCCCCCTCTCTATCATATCTAGGTATACATCTCACGGGAGATACTTCTCTCTTGTTTGATTTGAACTACCGACCTTTACTGCTCAAGGTCATCTCCGATCTAGACTCCTTCGAATGCCGTTCTCTATCGTGGTTCGGGCGTATTAATGTCCTGAAAATGGATATTCTTCCCAAACTCCTATACCTATTTCAGGCGTTACCAATAGCACTCCCCCAATCCTTCTTTCTGCAACTACGACGGACATGTACAAAATTCATCTGGAAGCGTCGTAAACCGAGACTATCGTACAAAATCTTGACCAGACCCAAGAAGGAGGGGGCGCGGGACTCCCTGACTTTCGCCTCTACCACGCTGCGGCCCTCCTCACGAGATTATCGGACTGGTTCCACGGACATGATACTAAACAATGGGTCCGACTGGAGGGCGACATAATGGAGTGGTCCCTCACTTCACTACCATGGATAAAACATTCTGCCCGCCCTCAGACCCTCTCAATTTCCCATGTGACCCGGGACCTGCTAGGAACTTGGGATACGCTTAACCGACAGTTCTCTATCTCACCTTTAAAGGGACCCATGACGCCAATATTCGACAACCCAGACTTTCCACCAGGATTGCAGGTGCCCCAATTTTTTGTCTGGAATGCATCAGATAGACCTCGCCTCTCCCAGGCCTTCTTGGGTACTGGAGATATGCCCCCTCTAACTTCCTTCGCCTCACCAGACTCCAATAGGCCTGTACACTGGTTCGAGTACTTCCAGGTCAGGTCCTTCGTCTCTGCCCTTGGGGGTCCGTCCGTCCTTGGGGACACTTGTTCTCCCTACGAATCTTTGCTTCTGTCAGACTCTGCTCCCCCTCATATGATCTCCAAGGTTTATGCTCATCTCACGACCACCGAGACACGGAGGTCAATGTGGTATATCTTGGAATGGGAGCGGGAGCTGGGAGGTGAGACGGAGGATCTGGACTGGAGTAAATCCTTTTTCTGTACACATAAACTTTCTATGGCTTGCAAAGCTCAGGAGACGAACTTTAAACTGCTAACCAGATGGTACAGATGCCCCCGGGAGATTAAGAAAGTGTTTCCTGATAGGTCCGAATTATGCTGGAGATGTGGAGTTGAGGTGGGGTCGGCTCTTCACGTTTGGTGGTACTGCCCACCTATATTGGCTCTGTGGCAAAAGGTTTTTGATCTATATAACCTTATCATGGGGGACGACATGCCATGCCTCCCACAGATAGGGTTACTGTCTATGATCCCGGGCTCTTTCAAAAAACTCAAATCAGGCCTACTGCGGCATTGTCTCACGGCCGCCAGATCTATCATACCAAGGAAGTGGCGTACATCTCTCTGCCCTTCCATCTTGACTTGGGTTGAAGAGATGGATTACATATGCAGAATGGAGAAACTGTCTGCCCACTCTCACCCTCAGGTCGACAGATACTTCCAGATATGGCAAGGCTGGCTATTGTTCCGGGAGTCCCCTGAGTTCGCGGGGATCTCGGAGTAGACGGGACCCGGGAACCTTTCCTCATCACCCACCCTGCTGTTTTCCCCCCCTCTTATACCTTTTTCTAATCTACTCCTACTTTCCCCACTTTTGCTATATCTATCAAAATTGTTCATATAACTGTGTTGCCTTCAATCTTATTAATCCTATATGGCTATGTTACTGATATATCTGCCTTGTGTGTTTTACTATTTCTGACTTCGCCAAGTTACATAAGAGGCGAGCCTTATTCTGGGTATATCCTTCATACGAGTGCACTCCTTTTTATTTCTTATGACTCGAACTTGGAGATTGTTCCTATATGGTGTATACACCTATTCTTATTACGAAATAATGTATACTACTATGGAGACATGTAAAAAATTTTTTTTGTTATGAAGTTAATAAAGATTTTTGAAAAAAAAAAACAGACGTTTGCAGCTAGAATAGATATTTACAACATTAACAATGTTTAGAGTGTATTTCTGGTTCATTTAATGTTGGCTTCATTGAAAAAAAAATGTGCTTTTCTTTCAAAAATAAGGATATTTCTAAATGACCCCAAACTTTTGAACGGTAGTATATATATATATATATATTTGAAACCAGAAGTCTACATACACTATATAAAAAGACACATATGAATGCTTTTCTCTTCCTGGTATCTTGGCTGATTTCATTAGACTTTCCCATAACTCAGATGTTGCCAATAAACCTACCAGAAGCTTTCAAACACATGACATCATCATAAGGGCTGTCCCAAAATGTTTAAAGGCATAGTTATCTTAGTGTATGTAAACTTGTGATTTTGCAAAAAGTAATAAAAATGCCTTTAAACAGTCTCTCTCTCCCATTATACTGGCATTTGGCAAATATTAATAAATATGGTAATCCTAATTGACCTAAAATGGGAAAGGTTAATTCTGATTCCATGTCAGATAGTGAGAAAAACAATGTATATGTGTCTTTTTATATAGTTTATGTAAACGCCTGGTTTCAATGGAATAAATTCATATGTATAGATCCCCATTGCTCATTGTAGTGCTTCTCAGGTGCCCTGTCCTTCTCACTACTTCTTTGTCAGGAAGGGATGAGCATGCGATTGCTCCATCCAATCAGTGGCCTATATGTCATTAATGCTATCAGTGATTGGCTTCAGTGGTCACATGTCTGTACAATAGGAGCAGGATATGCGGATTTGGTCTCTACATATCCTGTTCAGGCTGGACGGACTGCTGCAGCCAATCTTCTCCATGGGGCTTTTTTCAATTATCTCAAGATCGTCAATTCATTACAATGGACCACAAGGACTTTGATTTATTTTTGCATTTACAACTGATTCTTTGTCCAGTTTTAAGTGTTTAGCATAATTTTTTGTTTGCAACAAATATCTTTCTATTCGTTTTTTTTTAATCAAAGTCCATTTTAAATGCGCTTGCCTGTATCTATGTGGATGGAGTTTACGGTTTCCAGATGTTTTTGACCGATTCATCATTTGTGACTTTTCAAAAAGGTATACATGAAGTTCTGACCAGATGTCAGTAACAACCCATTCAATCAAGTCAGGCAAAGAAATAAAACCAATAGATGTCCATAAATTAAGTTATGTGTAATAATGAGAAATTATACAATACAAAAGTATTGAAAACCTGCAGAAAGAGAGGTGCAACAAGCCATGAAAAGTCATAAGACCAGCTGAAATCTATGAGTAATTAGAAAGCAATCCTACCACTAAGTGAAAAATAATATCAGCTGGTTGAACTGATGGCCTATAAAAAGGTGTCTCATTAAAAAGGTGCCACACAGTAAACATCTCATGATGGGTAAAACCAGTGAGCTATCTTATTGTTGCAAAACATACTGATGGCACTGATTATATAATAAGTTTTAGGGCCCCTTTACACGCCACCACTGCAAGGTAGCAACTGCCTGGCATTGGGGATATATGTGCCTGTTGCCATGAAATTGCTACGAAATGGCGGCGTGTAAATAGGGAAATTCCTCCCGGTGTCTTGCAGTTGACTCAGATACCGGTTGCTGAGCTGTGCTCAAAAACCGAAGGCAACACAAAAGCACAATTGCCATGGTAGTGGCGTCTAAACGGGGCACAGGGATGGATGTTGCGTTGCCTGGTGATTTCACAGGGGCGTGCCAATGCGTCATGGGTACCACGCCCCATCAGCGATCATTGGTGGGGGCTACTGTGTTACGATTGGCGGTCCCTTCTCAAGGCGCCATATTTAAAGAGCTGTCCATTCACATTACACAATTGCAATGGCGTCATGTAATAGCCAGCCTTCCTGCGCAGGCTGGCCAATCATGACGTTATTGCGTTGTCCAATCAGCGTATTAGCGTCACAGAATACACAACTCTGTCACGCCTATGTACTTGCGGCGCAAAAGATGTACGCCCATATTCCTTTGTGGTAGCGGAGTGTGAAGCAGCGAAGGTATTCAACAGGATGTAAGCCGCAGGATCTGTCGGAACATCCGGGGAACAAAGATACCTTCAGTTGACAACGCAATGGCGGCATGTAAATGCGGCATCGGCAATCGGTATCCACCGTCAAAAACGTGCGCATGCACGTGCGGTGGATACCTGTGGCTAAGCACAGTGGCGGCGTGTAAAGGTACCTTTAAACTACTGAAGGTTCCAATGAGCACTGTTGACGATATAATCTGGAAGTGGAAAGAATATCATTTCATCATAAACTGGCAAAAACCAGGTGCTCCCCTCAAGATTAAAGACAGAAGAGTGAAAAGAATTATCATAAGAGCTGTCCAAGACCCACCTATGTAGAGCTACAGAAAGACCTGGAATCAGCAGGTACAACTCTTTTCAAAGAGAACAATACGTAATGCACTAACCCTACATGGCCTGTATGCACTCTCCTGTATGCACGGTCACAACACAAGACTCCATTGCTGAACAAAAAGCATAGTCAAGCACGTTCAAAGTTTGCTCAACAACATTTAGACAAGCCTGTGAAATACTGGGAGAATATAGTCTGATCACGAGACCAAAATTGAACTCTTTGGATGCCATATTAAACACCATGTTTGGAGGCCAAAAGCCACTGCATATCACATCAAAAACACCATACTAACAGTGAAGTTTGGACGTGGAAACTCAAGATGTGGGGCTGTTTTTCAGCATACGTAACTGGCAAACATCATATCATTGAATGAAGCATGTATGGGCAAATGTACCAAGGAATTCTTGATAAAAATCTGCTTCCATCTACCAGGATGATAATGAAATGAGTATGGACATTTCAACAAGACAATGATGCCAAACACACAGCCAAGGAAACTCTCAACTGGTTTCAGAGAAGCAAAATAAAGCTGCCTGAATACCCGAGCCGATCACCGGAGCTGAATCCAATAGAAAATGTATGGAAGGAAGTAAAGCTCAGAGTTCATAGAAAGAGCCACGGGACCTGCAGGATTTGAAGAGTGCTTGCGTGGAAGAATGGCCTAAAATCACACCTGAGCAATGCAGGAGACTAGATTCTCCTTAGGAGGCATCTTGAAGCTTCATTATCAACAAAGGCTTTTGTATGAAGTATTAAATACATTTCAGTAAGCGTGTGCTATACTTTTTTACCCGTGTCATTTCTCTTTATTACACATTACATGATTTAAGGGCATTTATGGTTTGATTTCTTTGCTTGTGTTGATTGGACGGGTTGTTATCGATATCTAGTAAGAAATTCATGTAAACAGCACCTTTAGAAATATATTTACTTAGCAAATGGGTGATGTGTTCGAGTCTTATTTCAGTTGCTGTATAAGAGCCGTATAAACAGCTTATGATGGTTATTTACAAGGGAGAAGTAGAGCTGCACATTTAATTCTATTCTGATGACATTGGATATGTAATACAGCTGCCTGGCATAAGCAAGAGACTGAACAAGGTCATGGAAACTCTGTAGGACACAAACATGATAAATGTACTGTGATAAAAAGTCTGCCTTAGGACTGGTTAACCAGAAGAGTTATTATTGCTAAGTTTTTAAATATATTTTTTAAAAATCTAATAAAACCCTAAAATATAAATTTTAAAAATCTAATAAAACCCTAAAAAACATTGAAAATAAGTTGAATAATTTTTTTTTTATATATATGAGGCTATCATATTGAACATTTGAACAGGTTATAAATATTTATTGGACAATTACTTTAATATTATAAAGGAATCAGTAATGTAAAATTGCAATGCCAAAGTTAAATTGTACCATTAGGAATATTATTCAGTTTTGCAAATTCATTATTAATTATGGTAACAGTGTAAATGTGGCCAAAAACTAAAGTACACATTGTTTTACAGTGTCTTACTGTGTGACTAAGGTATCTGTTAGCAACTGCAATTTATTACAATCTAATTAGGTTGGCTTAAGTGTGTAAGTCATAGATCAGTGTAGGTCCCCAACAGCTGGAGGTCAAAGCACTGGGACCTCCACAGATCCAGACAACAGGGCTCTGAAAAGCCCCATCTGAATAGAACCGAGTCGAGCATGGGCACGATTCATCCTTAAAGAGGTCCGCAAGTCTGCAGCCACTTTATGTGTCACTCTATGACTGCAGACTTGTGAATCCTCACATCTCACACAGAATGAGGATTCTCTGGTGTCAGAGCTGGGAAGGTTCTCACGTGGCTGCAAATATACGATATGCATACCCCCAGCCAGAATCTGTCTAGAGGGTCACAACCTCGCTTTATACACTTGAATCATTGAGCGAGGCCGCAAACATCTAGTGGGGGAACATGCATATGTTCACAGCACACAGAACATGCAATGTGAAGATTCACAACTATGCAGTTACATAGGGTTACATAAGGGCATTTTCTCTTGAGGAAGGGGATTTCATTCCCTGAAACGTCTTGAGAAATTAAATCACATCTTCATTATAGTTCATGATTCCTGATACTTGGCAGCACTGTGTAACACCTTCTTAAAAGGGCTGTGGAGTCTGATGCGGAGTTGTTGAGTCGGTGTCCATTTAGGGTGGAGTTGGAGTCGGATTTAGGGAAACTGAAGAGTCAGAGATGGATGTTTGGCTTACTGACTTCACAGCCATGGTTGTGGAGTCGGAGTTGTGGAGTCAGTGTCCATCTAGGATGGAGTTGGAGTCAGATTCAGGGAAATTGAGGAATCAAGAGTCAGATGTTTTTCGGCTTACTGACTTCACAACCATGGTTGTAAAGTCGGAGTGGTGGACTCAGAGTCGGTGTCCATCTTGGTGTAGTCGGAGTTGGATATTTGGCTTATTAACTTCCCAGTCATGGTTGTGCAATCGGCGTCGTGGAGTCGGTGTCCATTTAGGGTGGAGTTGGAGTCGGATTTAGGGAAATTGAGGAGTCGGATGTTTGGCTAAGGCTAGGATCAGACTTGCGTCATGCATTTGCAAACTGCATGCGCTATTTTTATGTGCAAATCTTCAAAAACGCATGTGTTAACGCACCCATAGACTCCAATGCAAAAAACACATAGCAAAAGTGCAATACGTTTGATGGTATGCAGTTTTACAAGTTCACCAAAGAATGCGGTCTGCAGCGTTTTTTGGTGCTTTTGGAAAAACGCTTGCATTTTTTTAAATTTGGGAGTCTATGGGCAATGCATCCATTAACGCATGGTACATGTATGTACCATGTGCTAATGGATGCATTAATACGTTAACGCATCAGTTAATTGAGGCAACAAGTATGCACACACGTCATGAAAATGGCAAGGGGAAAAAAAAGGATCCTTTAATGCATCCTGCAAACAGATGCAAGCTCCCAAGTGTGACCCTAGCCTTACCGACTTCACAGCCCTGCTCCTTGCTCCTGCTGTTCAACATCCATACCTGTGGGGAATGCAGCAGCCATCATTGTTTATATACTATTTAGAGCATTATGACTTTATCACAACGCTCTTGGGTGCGAACCCCCTCTTCCCCACTCTTCCCTACTCTTCCCTGTCCTAACTAACATCATTTGATGATAACACGTGATCTGTGCTTTTTTTTTTTCCTTCAAGTTTTTGTTTTTTAAGTATCACATTTCAGAATTTTGCAGTTTTTACTTCCATAACAAACCTCAAACAATGAAATAGCTTGGACAATTCCGATTTTGAAATGAAGAAAGAACATTATTCTAAAGTAGAGGTTAAATGGAACTGAAAATCACTTTAAAATGAATATGAAAACAGGATTATTAATGGGTTTAATAGATTAAAATACAAAAAGTAAAGCATGATGGGGTCTTGTCATTATTGACTCGGTGACCCAATTATAGCAGATATTTCTCTATATCGCCCCATGCTTCCATAACACAAAAGATACGGATTACACAATTTAATTCCTGATAATTCCATAAACAAAGAAGGAAAATAGAATAACGGTTTAGAACAATCTGTAAGATTTCAGTGGTTCTTTTTCCTCCAGCTTTTGAAGCTTTCATTAAATTAGGTTCAAGTTTACAAACATTTCACCAAGAATTGATTTCACTCATTTAAGACACATTTGCTTAATTGTAAAAGTAGAAGAACGAGAACCAGTATTTCCCCGGCAGCTGGAGCACCTTCTGCTTTGTAGTTGTGTGCGAGTTGTCGGCGCTGGATTTGCATGGAATAATTTGTGTTTGGTGCACATGTAAACCATCAGCTGGGATCATCAAAGTCCAAAGCAAATGAGGCCTGAAACCATGTTATTTAGATGGCGGTTTCTTTTATTTGCCCATTTGCAGACCATAATGTACAAGCAAGAAATATAATAGAAGAAAGGTCTGCGCAAGACATAATGTAAACGCCTTATCCATTCATCAGACATTAAATTAGAACATAGACGTGTATATTTTCTCCTCTTATACTCTCTGATAGGTTCAGAATAATGGACAATAAAGCATGGCGAGAAAGCGGCCATGTGGACAAACTGAGCAGTAAGTAGGATTATATAATATTTCTTTTTATCATTATTTTTATTACATATATCACATTTCTGTTATTAGTTTTTATTTAAAATATACCCTTTTGCTTCTGCAGCTTGCATGTATTATAATACATTACATGCTGCCCTATGCCGTACTGGAAGCTCAGTTGTGATTTGATCAGAACCAGGGCTGTGGAGTCGGTAAGCCAAACCACCGACTCCGACTCCTCAATATCCCTTACTCCGACTCCACGGCTCCAACTCCCTCATACACGGCTCATGTTTAAGTGATACATTTATCGTAGTACAATGTGAACATCAGGTTTTTAATCATTATTATGGCACAGTAATCAAGATATTTAGATAGAACATTCATAATAATATTCATTCTGCATTAAACTACTGTAACCAATTTATTACGGTATATATTTTAGGAGTCGGAGTCGGTCAATTTTATACCAACTCCAACTCCACCGAAATGGACACCGACTCTGACTCCACCGTCCTGATCAGAACAGAAGCCGGCTGTGATTGGACTTTGGGCTCGCATGACGTCACAATGTCATGTGAGTCCCAACTGTTTAGAAGGAAGGAAAAAGCACAAATAGGGTCTTATCTGAGAGATTAATGCGATAAAGAAATTGCAAAGGCTCACCTTGTGGGGTTGTGAACAGTCACAACTACTATAAAAGCATAAAACAGGCTGCCGCAGTCCCCAGCGATGAGTGTATATCCAGGAGAAAGACAAATGAGGGGTTAACCACCAGGCTGCCGAAACCACAAAACAGCAAGGGTTAGGTTACAACATAGGTTTATTTTTTAACGCGTTTCAAGGCTCCCTGGCCCCTTCCTCCGATGACATTAGTTTGTCCTGAGGAAGGGGCCAGAGATCTTTGAAACGTGTTGACAAATAAACCTATGTTGTAACCTAAGGGTCCAGTTACATTTGGAAACGTTCCAGCGATCCCAACAACGATACAACTGGTAAGGATTGCTGGAACGTTGCTACGTGGTCGCTGATGAGATGTCAAACAGTCAGATCTACTGAACGACGCAGCAACGATACGGCGACCGTAAAACGATTTCAGCGGTCGTTGGGACCTGTCACACAGCAGCTAGTCTGAGACTCAGAAGGTCATTCCCTGAGGAAGAGCTGGTGTTAGCTCCGAAGCGTTGGAAAATAAAACTGAATATCTGTTTCAAAGCACTCCAGTGTTTTTGATACTCATTGGAGCAGCGGTGCGGCCCGAAAGACACTTGGTCCCTGATAGAGTCTGACGACTCAGACCTACGTGGTTGAGGTCTGAGTCGCCAACGAGGTCCTTGTAAAGGCGTCAAACCCACCAATGCATGCTGCCCAGCGGGAATCCAACGATCAAAAAATGGTCCAGGCCATTTCGATACGATCGGTGTCAGCGGGGGCCCGGTTGTTGCTAGTGTTAAACAAGCGAGATCGCTGGCAAGGTCGCTGTTGCGTCACAAAACCTGTGACGTAACAGCGATCTCGCTAGGTGTGACGGGGCTTTACTCTTAACGTCTTGTGGTTTCGGCAGTGCGGTGGTTAACCCCTCATCTATCTTTCTCCTGGATATACACTCATCGCTGGGGACTGCGGCAGCCTGTTTTATGCTTTCATAGTAGTTGTGACTAGTCCCATGAACACAATTACCGACAGTGCTGCAACGGCGCCAGCACAGGAGATGAATATAAACTTTTTTTATTTTACCTGGGGTAACACGTGGCAATCCGAAGGGGTTGTCCTAGCAGTGGACAACTCCTTTAACTCTATTTCAATGGACATTTCCCATACAACCATTACTGACAGCACTATAAGTGCTGGGACTTTATTCTTATATTTTATTTTGGTGGCTCTACTACTAGAGTTTGATTTGACAATAGGTAGTAGACGGCTAGTTGAACAAAAAAAGAGACTGCTATTGACCATCACTTTCGACTAACATCATCATTTTGACAAAAAAAAAATGAAGAGATTGCCTGTTTAGCACACTATCAAATGAGATAAAGTTATCTGAAAGTACAGTGACTGTTTACGTTACATGTAATTTTTTGCAATTTTTTCAAGGCTGCTTGCAACTTTCTTCCCCAAAGGATACACTGAAAGTGCCATGGAGTCCTTGTGAGAAATCAGATTACATAAAATATTTGATTTATGATATGATTATGTTTAGAATGTAATGTATGTGTACAAAGAAATATATATATGTGTATACAGTAAGTTATTGTTGCTTGAAATGGATCATCTATCTTGAAAAATGATCGTCTTTTCAGTTTCACAAATTTGTCAACCTCAGACTTGTTCTCATACTAAGGTATATTACGAATGTAATCAAATATGCTAATTAAATATGATGGTACATAATGGTGCAAATGTCTGTCTTATGACTGTAACATTTTTATGAGTGGGCTACAATTTGATGGGTATTTACACGAGATGCAGACAATGGTTTTATCCAAGGTTCTGAACCAAAGAAGCAGCAGAGGTTTTCTTCTATGATTCATGAAGGCCACATGTACACTACTGTTCTTGATTATTTACCAAGAGATAAAGCTATTCCATAATGAATGCTATTTGGCAAAGTGTAAATTCCAGAATTGCAATTTCCATTCTAAGTTCCATAAGAAGCATCTGCAAATACGCACGGCTCTCTGACTGTAATTGGGTCAGGCACCTCAATGACTTAAACACTAAAACAAATTCTGCATAAGTAATTCTTTCGGGGACGTTAATCTGAGTTTTGCTTATCGCTTTGGACATATTCTAGCACAGAGCATAGTTCATTAGCCTAAATAAAGGGGTTAGAAGCACAGATCTTCAGTGGTTTACAAACACAAGAATTACAGATGGAGACAGGCGTTACGTTGCTTTATTGCTAAATGCTTCTGTCATTTCTCAGAATGTTAAAGAGTTTCTGTCTTGTATGCCTTAATTAAACACAAAAAACCTGTTTCTAGAACCACGGGCAATGAAACAGCTTCCATGGAATGTGGGAGATGTATATTAATCACGTTAAGGCTGGTTTCTCACTGGCATTTTTCGCCATCCGTGTGAATCCGGTTGAAAATGGATGCACCAGCCTCCATTTTCAGCCCCACTGAAAGTCAATGCACTTTTTTCATTGATCCAGGTGGGCACGTTTTTTTTTCCTGGTGCATTTATGGTCTCTGTGTCAAAAACCGTGAACGCCCAGATTCGGGGCAATGTAGGTCGAATTAAAATAGGGCTGTATGTAACCTGGATCTGGGAGAGACTGGATCCTCAGATCCGGGTTTTGGAACTGTGCATGCCCAGAACACTGTTCCATATGATACACTCCCTAGGGGGTGTCATTTGTCCCGCTGGTATCTGGACCCTCAGATCCGGGTTTTGGAACTGTGCATGCCCAGAACGCTGTTCCATATGACACATTCCTAGAGGGTGTCATTTGTCCCCGGATCCGGCAGAAACAGGTATGAAGCCGGAAGAAACTGTATGCTCCCGTGCCAATATTATCCCTGATCCGGGAGACTGATTAGTGATGATACCGATGCGGGGGCATCAGTTTTTACAACTCCGAGGGGTCCAGGAAAATCTGGGGGGACGCAGGTTAAACCTGCATCACCACAGAATGCAGAAAACGCTAGTGTGAAACTAGCCTAAGGGTAGAATTTGCACCAGAATCCATAATACATAGACTGTGAGATATTAACCTGTCCAATCTGATAGGGAGTGTTCACAACGTAAGGCCCTGTGCCCACGCTGCGTTGTTTTATGCTTTTATTGACAGAAATTTTGAGAATCTGGATCAAAATCTTCATCTCTGTCCTGAAGCCAGCATAGTCTATGACAGTTCTGAAATGCTGTGCCAATGTTGCTTTTTTTCCTTGCAGATTTGGTGCATTGGCACAGCACTTCAGAACTGTCATAGACTATGCTGGCTTCAGGACAGAGATGAAGATTTTGATGCAGATTCTCAAAATCTGTGTCAAAAAAAGCAACAAACAACGTACCGGGGGCACAGGACTTTAGGAGATATTTCTGGCTGCAACCTGTAAATCTGTGCTACACATCGATTGCTCTACATACAACCCAGAGTATTCCTTCAAATGCTTTCTTTCTTATTTAATGGAGTAAAATGAGTGTTAGCGCTCGGATTACAACCAGGACACTGCTCACAGTATATTTACCTCTAGGTTTTATTGAATAAGTGTAGAATTCCAATTCTCCACAACGCGTTTCTGCGCTTAGTGCGCCTTTCTCAAGAACCACTTGAGAAAGGCGCACTAAGCGCAGAAACGCGTTGTGGAGAATTGGAATTCTACACTTATTCAATAAAACCTAGAGGTAAATATACTGTGAGCAGTGTCCTGGTTGTAATCCGAGCGCTAACACTCATTTTACTCCATTGTACACGCCCCACGCCTTCCCCTCGGGGAACCGCGGATCTGAGCAGCTCGGCTCCCGGACCCTGCTCGCAACAACACACCACTCTTATCCTCGTGTCCTTTCACCTGCCGACTCGCACGACTGGGGAGCACAGCACAGCTCGAGCATCGGAATCGCCCGGCATAAAGACCTTTCCAGCCCTCTCATCGCACGCCAGCCAGCGCTTCACGCTCCTACCCGCATCAACTAGGACCGCACTTCATCATCTTATGCCAGACTCGTCCGACCCAGCGATCCCGCTAAAGTTGTCTCCCCGCTCGTCAGTCAGTTGTGCGACCGAGGCACAACTCCACCAGGTGAGCACTTGGACATATTAACCGATATTAAGCACTATCAAGCAGTTTGGCGCAACCTGTTTTTATTCTTTCTTATTTAAGATGGTTTGCATAATAGTAACTACCCAAAACAAGGTAAAGGTTCAGAATTTTTATAAAAAAATAAGTTTATTACATAAAATAAAAATTTAAACTTTTAATAAAAATTTAATATATGTTGCTCAGTCAGTTTCAAAGTAAACTTAAAGGGTATTCCCATCTCCAGGTTCCTATCCCAATATGTAGTAGGTGTAATAATAATAAATAATAATATTAGCAAATACCTCCAATTAGAAATGTAGTATAGTTCTCCTGATTAGCTGTCACTTACCTCATGTGCAGAACATTACAGCTTAGGTATCCATGGTTACGACCACTCATAGTGACAGTTAGTTGCTTGTGGTCGTAACCATGGATACTTAACCTACTGAAATACCCTGCACAGGAGGTAAGTGACATAGCTAATCAGGAGTTCTATACTATCTTTCTAATTGAAGATATTTGCTAATATTATGATTACACCTTCTACATATTGGGATAGGATCTTGAAGATGGCAAAACCCCTTTAAGGACCAGTTTCAGAACACAACCTGGTATCTTGAAAATGAACCTAGAGCTGATCTATCGATCTACCAGATGTTCAGTGAGAATATTGTGTTCAGAGCAACCTGGGATCCACAAAGCCACCCTTCTGTCCTCCACTCCGTGTTGTTTTTTCGTGATAACTATGATTAGGTTATACCTTTTCCATACATTATTTATGGTTGATTCTCATGGTACCCTACATGCCTGAGACTTTTGCCTTAAAAATAGAGTTAAATACCCTGTGTAAATCCCTGATCTCAATTAATTCTGCTGCTCCTTTATGTTTTGTGCTGTGTCACTTTATTGCAGAGGTATTTGTGGCGCCCCACGTAGTCAGGCATCACAGAGGGGTATTGCACCCGTAAAAGAGGTGTACAGTCATGGCCAAAAGTTTTGAGAATGATACAAATATTAATTTTAACAAAGTCTACTGCTTCAGGCTTTCTAATAGCAATTTGCATATACTCCAGAATGTCATAAAGGGTGATCAGCTTAACAGCAATTACTTGCAAAGTCAATATTTGCCTAGAAAATGAACTTTAACCTCCAAAACACAATTCAACATCATTGCAGTCCTGCCTTAAAAGGAGCAGCTAACATCGTTTTAGTGATTGTTCCATTAACACAGGTGTGAGTGTTGATGAGGACAGGGCTGTCGATCAATCAGTCATGATTAAGTAAGAATGACACCACTGGACACTTTAAAAGGAGGCTGGTGCTTGGTATCATTCTTTCTCTTCAGTTAACCATGGTTATCTCTAAAGAAACACGTGCAGCCATCATTGCACTGCACAAAAATGGCCTAACAGGGAAGAGTATCGCAGCTACAAAGATTACACCTCAGTCAACAATCTATCGCATCATCAAGAACTTCAAGGAGAGAGCTTTCATTATTGTGAAAAAGGCTCCAGGGCGCCCAAGAAAGACCAGCAAGCGCCAGGACCGTATCTTAAAACTGTTTTAGCTGCGGGATCGGACTACCAGCAGTGCCAAGCTTGCTCAGGAATGGCAGCAGGCTGGTGTGAGGGCTTCTGCACGCACAGTGAGGCGGAGACTCTTTGAGAAAGGCCTGGTTTCAAGGAGGGCAGCAAAGAAGCCACTTCTCTCCAGAAAAAACATCAGGGACCGACTGATATTCTGCAAAAGGTACAGGGAGTGGACTGCTGAGGACTGGGGTAAAGTCATTTTCTCTGATGAATCCCCTTTTCGATTGTTTGGGACATCTGGAAAACAGCTTATTCGGAGAAGAAGAGGTGAGCGCTACCACCAGTCTTGTCTCATGCCAACTGTAAAGCATCCTGAAACCATTCATGTGTGGGGTTGCTTCTCAGCCAAGGGAATTGGCTCACTCACAGTCTTGCCTAAAAACACAGCCATGAATAAAGAATGGCACCAGAATGTCCTCCAAGAGCAACTTCTCCCAACCGTCCAAGAGCAGTTTGGCGCCCAACAATGCCTTTTCCAGCATGATGGAGCACCTTGCCATGAAGCAAAGGTGATAACTAAATGTCTCAGGGAACAAAACATAGAGATTTTGGGTCCATGGCCTGGAAACTCCCCAGATCTTAATCCCATTGAGAACTTGTGGTCAATCATCAAGAGACGGGTGGACAAACAAAAACCAACAAATTCTGCCAAAATGCAAGCATTGATTATGCAAGAATGGACTGCTATCAGTCAGGATTTGGTCCAGAAGTTGATTGAGAGCAGCCAGGGAGAATTGCAGAGGTCATGAAGAAGAAGGGTCAACACTGCAAATATTGACTTGCTGCATTAACTCATTCTAACTGTCAATATAACCTTTTGGTGTCATAATATGATTGCAATTATATTTCTGTATGTGATATAAACATCAGACAAACACAAATAAAACCAGAGGGCAGCAGATCAAGTGAAAATATAATGTTGGTGTCATTCTCAAAACTTTTGGCCATGACTGTAATTTCCCCAGCTGCAAGTGGACCCTATGTTGGTGGGTGGGCCCCATTCCTGCACTCCCACATTAGCTGAGCGGTGGGAGGTTACCCGGGAGGGGATATAATCACCTCTAGGGGGACAAAGGAGGTCAGCAGCAGTAGTCAGAGGAAAGAATAGTCAGACAATGGACGTCTGAGAGAGCGGAGTAGTCAGAGGAGGAGGAGAGGAGAAAGAGTGTGGAACGAGGCGGAAGGATTACCCGGACAGCTCCACGCTGATCCGGAGGGAAGGAGAAAGAGGGTCTTGAGGAGATCCTGAAAGAGGGCGCCCGACGAGTGGAGTCTGGGCCTTAAGAGAGAAAGGGGGAACCCCAGCGTGGAGCGACCATACTCCAGGGGATTCTCCAGTCCACCACAGAAATGCCGGGCCCGAGGATCCGGCAAAAGTCTATCTTTGCAGTCGGCAACCGGCTGTTGTGCTTTGTTTAACAGCCACAGCACCCTGCCAGACGGAACGGTCTGCCTGCTTACTCACCACGAGGGAGGGGACCCTCAATACTACACGAAGCCATTGGGTATAGACTCATCCTAGGTGGGGAAGAAAGGACACGGGTTCGTCAACTAAGGTACAACACAGGATCCACTTGCAGCCACCCGTAGAGCTACCTGTTGCATTCCATCTTGCTGAACTGTGGACTTTGTATGTTGCTGGTAAAGGTTACAGTAAAGTACCTGGGAGAAAGTGGCTTTGCCTGTGTGTGGTTTTCTGCATCAACCTGCTTGTTTTCAGGACGCTGCCCAGGAGGACCAGCTCTACCTGTAGGGATCTTTGCCATCTCAGCCGCACTACCATCTACCTCCGGAGGACTGTGGCGGCACTGGTGACTCATCACCAGGTACTACAGATGGCGTCACATTACAAACTATCATCTCCTGTAAATATCCCCCTTTTTTGAAGTGTCACCCAGGCCATGGGCTCAGGCGCTGCCACCCGTGACATCCCTACGAAAGCACCCACTGAGCATGATACCCGATTACCCTAGGGCCTGGGGCTCGACATATTCACATTTGTTGCTTCAAGTGCTTAATATGTGAAGCATCTGCTTGTAGACCAACTGGGCGTTTCTTCAGAATTTTCACTGGGGGCTTGATCTTTCACCCCTTCCCAAATGCTGTCAATCCCAACTCAGCAGCTGATCTAGCAGTTTCTGACACGGCCAAACTATGTATGTCAGTGTCTGAGAGGGATGGTTAAAAGCGCAATCCCCCGAGAGAAGGCTATAAAGAAACGCCCAGTACTACAAGCAGAGATTTCACATACTGGGCTTCAAAGGCAACATATGTGAATATCTCTGCAACAGAGTAACAAAACGCAGAATGTAAAAGAGCAGCAGAATCAGGGTGGCTCAGTGTTGTTGTTTTTTTTACAAGATATTTATCACTTATTTAAATATGTAATCTATTTAGCAAGTTACAGGTCCTCTTTATTAAGTCATTACCCCTCTCTTTGCAATTTTATTTTTATTTTAAAGTGAGGAAAATAAAACCTTACAAACGGTTCAATACATCAAAGTCCAAGTGTCATTACCCTTCTCCTTTAACTTTTAGGATGACATAAATTTTAATCTCAGGACAGGGAATTTGCCCTTTTATCTCAGACACTTTTATGTCTGTAAGATGCTACCATAGTTATAGCTGGATCACAAAAAAGCAGTAAAACAAATATGTAAAAATACTCTGTGGTAATGGATAATAGTAAAAAGCAAGTGCTGATAAAAAAACAATGTCAATAACAGGGTATTTACTTAATACGTTTTTTTGCAAAAAATGTACAAAGCCGCTCTACCAACGTCAAGGTAACCCATTTTAGAGCAGTTCCTATCTAATCTATTTAAAACCTGATCATGTGTACAGTACCTACAGATGCAGGATGCAGACAGGCCAGAGTCCAATATGGACACGCTGCTGAAACAGCTTTTTATGCACATGGCTCACTAAGGAAAGGGTGGGGATACTCCCTTATCTTGCAAAACAAGAAATCTAGTTAGACATTTACAAATGAACAGGTCTGTAAGGCTGTGTTCACACCACCAGAAAACTAGATCACAAAAAAGCACTAAAACAAATTTTAGGAGTTGGAGTTAGTCCATTTTATACCAACTCCGACTCCACTAAAATGGGCACAGACTCCGACTTGACAGCCCACGGGCTGTGTTTAGTATTAACCTCATTCCTATTGAGGGAATGAGGTCGTGGAATAGACCATGGACAGGAGCAGCACCTGACCTTTTGTTATAACCTTAAAACCTCTTTTAAGCTCCAAAAACCCCTTTAAATAGGCGTCTATTTTATACTTGCATTACTGAATTTTGAAATCAAAGAAACAAGTTTGCTCCAGCAAAATAAAATAAAATTAATTTTACATCATTAGTTTTTCCCAAAGGGAAATGATTACTAGGCGCTGTATGTTCCTGTCACTTTTCTTGCCGCTTACTGTACAATGTGATGACTTCCCTGGCACCGCCAACTGTCTGCCTGGGCAGCAGAAATATTTTTAACATACTGTATCTCAGTGACAACTCTCATTTTCCATGGAAGTCAGTTAATTATACACAGAGGAAGCTCAATGTGGCTTAAATAGCAGAGAAAACATTTGCAGCCACACTTCACGGTTACTATTCACAGCTCTCAGTAAGGCCCGAGGCTATATCCAGCTCACAAACAATAGGGTTGCATGAACTGAAACCTTATTGTATTCACTTGATGAAGAAAATTACTTTTTCCTTTCTAAGTAACCAAATGAAAAAACAAAGCCGTTATTGATGTCTTATAAATAGACATCAAACAGTTCAGGGAATTTGCCATATACAGTAACATATCTGTAGTGCCAAGATCCCTATGCTTACCGGTGAAGGAGGCTTGATCCTTATGTTCACCAACAAAGGTGGTATGACCCTACGTGATCCGGGAAAGGTAGTGTAAATCCAAAATTTACCAGTGAAGGTATCCAAATTTTTATATTTACTAATAAACATAGCAAGATCCTTATGTTTCCTAACAACAGTGCCATCCTCGTCCTACATTTACCAAGTATGATCGTTATGTAACGCCAGACTCTGTAATGGGTAGTTGTTTCCAGTACATAAAAATATTGCCATATGTCCCTTGTTTTAAAGGATATGGACACCTTCGGTCCTTTGTTTTTACCTAAATGCATGTTTTTGGAATAAAAATAATTTTTGCCTTTGAGTTCCATTAAAGAGATGGTCAAAAATAACACATATTTAACCCTAAATGTCAATTATTTAATGTAATAATTTTATTGCTTTTCTAATATACTTTAAAGTGAACCTGTCAGCATTTTTTTTTGCATATAGGCTGCGGCCACCACCAGCAAGGCCTTACATACAGCATTAATAATAATAATAATATTTATTCACTTATATAACACTATTAATTCCACAGCACTATACATACATCAGTAATGCTATACCTATTGGGGCTCACAATTAAAATTCCCTATCATTATGACTTTGGCCGGCTTCACACCATGGTAAGATCGGGTCCGGGACTGTCCGGTGTAAACATGACAGCCCCGGACCGAATTTTGCAGTAATGCAGCCCCTATGGAGCCGGATGGCAGCTATTTGCCATCCGGTTTCTATCTGTCCGGGAGTATCTGGGACAATTTAGATTTTTCTCCCAGATATAAAAACATTGCTTGCAGCATTTTCGTGTCTGGGGGAAAAAAAAATCGGATCCTCCCGGATGCGGCACCACATAATATGGGGGGTCTATGGCGCCAGATTGCACTTGATCGGACATAAAATCGGATTTGCGAGCCGGACGCTGTGTGCTGGAGTTTAGATGCTAAACTTCAGCACCATGAGCTGTCCCCTGCAGAGATTTTCAGGACTGCGGCTACATCCCCGCTAGCCACAATTTTGAAACTTCAGCAGCTACGGCTGCAATATGAGGAATCCGGCTGCAAACCGGACTCTGGTTCTGTTTCAAAATCTGGGCCAGGGCTGTCCGGTTCACACCGGACAGCCCCGGACCTGATCAGGCTGTGATTGAAACCGGCCTTTGGAGTGAAGAAGGAACCTGGTGAACCTGGAGGTAACCCACAAAGACAGAAAGAACATACAAACTCCTTGCAGATGTCGTCCTTGGTGGGTTTGAACCCAGGATTCCTGCATTACAAGACTGCAGTGCTAACCACATGTCAAATTTGGAGAGCCCCTAATGTGCCTAAACATTGTAAACCCCCCACAAGTGAGCCAATTTGGAAACTAGACCCCTCAAGGGACCAATATAGGTGGCTGGTCAGCACTTTATACCCACAGGCACTTCACAGGAGTTTATGACGCTTGGCCATGAAAATGAAGAAAAACATTTTACCCACCAAAATGTTGCTTTAGCCACAAATGTTTTATTTTCACAAGGGTAACAGGGGAAAATGGACAGTACTATTTGATGTGCAATTTCTTCTGCGTACACCGATACCCCATGTGATTATGAACTGCTGTTTGGGCACACGTCAGGGCTCGAAAAAGAAGAAGCGCCATTTAACTTTTGGAGAGCAAAGTTGTCTGGAATAGATAGCAGATGCCATGTCGCTTTTGCTGAGCCCCTGATGTGCCTAAACAGTGATAAAACCCCACAAATCACCCCATTTTGGAATCTACACCCCCTGAGGAATTTATCTAGAGGCGAGATGAGCGAGCATCTTGAACCCACAGAATTTTAAAACATTGGACTGTGAAAATGAAACATTCATTTTTTTCCCTGATATTGCTCTTTAAAGGGAACCTGACCCCTAAAAATCAGCCCCCAGACCAGTTATACCTGTCCCTACACCTCCAGAAATGCATTCTAGGCATCCCTTTGTGTAAAAAAATGGTATTTGTAAAGTATGTAAAAGTGCTTTTATTACCTTGCTTTCTGCGGCTTCTCAGTGCTTGAGAAGTCACACAGGGCGTTCCCTGTGGCTTCTCAGCACAGCCTGCAGATCAATTATTCACGCCCAGATGGGCGTGCTAAAGCAGCGTGAGCTCCCTCGCCTCCCTCCATGGGCGGTATAGGATGTATGACACTATTTGCGTCATATCCATATCATAGGACTTCGCGCTGCACATTGCGCATGCGCGAGTTTGCTCTACGGTAGCTAGCCTGGGATTAGCTGCCGCAGAGCCAACACTTTTACATACTTTACAAATACCATTTTTTTACACAAGGGGATGCCTACAATGCATTCCTGGAGGTGCAGGAACAGGTATAAATGGTCTATGGGCTGATTTTTAGGGGCCAGGTCCCTTTAAGCCCCAAATTTTTCATTTTCACAAGGGTAATAAAAGAAAATGGACTACATAATTTGTTATGCAATTTATCTTGAGTACAGGGATACCGTATATGTGATAGGAAACCCTTGTTTGGGCGCACAGCAGGGCTCAGAAGGGAAGGAGCGCTATTTGACTTATTAGAGTGCAAAATTGTCTGGAATAGATTGCGGATGCTATGTCGCAGCCGAAACCCCCCACAAGTGACCCCATTTTGAGAATGACACTACTCAGCGAAAATACATGGCTGTGTTGAACATCTTGAACCTATTGGTGCTTCACAGAATTTTAAAATATTGGGCCGTGAAAATGAAATATTATGTTTTTTTTTTTTTTTTTACAAAGGTAACAGAAGAAAATGAACCACAAAATATTTGTTATGCAATTTCTCTTGAGTACGGTAATACCCCATTTGTGGTTGGAAACTACGTTTCAGGAACGGTGCAAATATCAAGAAAGGAAGGAGCTCCATATCGAAGTGCAGACTTGTCTGGTATGGTTTGAGGGTGCCAAGTTACATTAGCAGAGCCCATAAGTGACTGCATTTTACAAACTGCACATTTCAATGAACCGTAGGAATATTCAGATGCACTCTACTCAAACATATTATTTTGGTATTCACCCTGTCACCTATACACTGGATGATCACAGTTTTATACCATAGGCTTCCGAGATTATAAATAAATAAATAAAAAAAATTCCAATTTATGCAAAATTTTACCATTTACAATTGAAAGTGTTTTGAAATGAACAAACAAAACCTAAAATATTCTACTTATGACGGAGACAATGAGTACTACTGGGCCATGCGTCTTTGAATCACAGATTTGGTTTCTGTCGTGTGTTGACCCTCACAAAGGAACTGAGGGAGCATTAGCTGCTTCCTGACAACTCGTCATCTGTCGCACTAAACAGTATTTAGACAGGAAGAGCTCAAAAAGGTTGAGGAAGTCCGACCCATCCACCCCTTCCAACCGCTCCGGAGAAGCTTATCTATGTCGCTATCAATGAAATTCCTTCAAACACAAAGTGGTTTAACGACAAATACTGAGAAACCGAGATAACCAAGATAGTAGATATCGCCCCTTTAACACCTTAGGGACATGGCCTCCTTTGTATGTTAGGGTGTCTTGGATCCTTTTCATTTGTTTGCCTTTTATTGCCACATTCCCAGAGCCGTAACCACATGAATGTTTGTTTTTTCGCGTTTTTTGGTTGCATAAAATACTAAAGAACGTTTGTCTGGGAATAGAAAAAACTTCACAATTCTGACATTGTTTTTTTTTTATGTTTCTTTATTTTTTCACTGACAAAGTTAAAGGACTATTTCATTTTTTACTTATGGGAGTCAGAATTAACAGGCAGGTTGTTGCAAATTATTCTAAGGAGGCAAATAGCAAATTAAAAATTATATTACTATATTATATACTATTACTATAGTATTATGACCAGCTTATCCACTATATGAACACTTTGAGATTTCCTATACATACTGAACTATTTTATAATATTCTAGTTTTTTTTAGACTGTTTGGGGGATATTTTGCTTCTTCATCCAAATTAAGGCCCCGTTACATGGTACTAGATCGTGAACGATATCGCTCAAACGTCACGAGTTTGGAGTCGTTCAAACGACATCGTTACTACGTCGTTGCGTGTGACACCGAGATACGACTACGATAAATCGTTGGATCGTTGATCGCAGATTCGGGAACATGTTCTCAAATCAGACGATCCACGATCAGCCAACCCGGTATATCGTTCAGTGTGACACTGCAATAACTATGTCGTTCACGACTTCGCACAATGAAAGGAAAATTGGGTGTTCCACAATATTAAGAAGGCCACAGTTTTCAAGTAACATGGGAAAGAAAAAGGATGTCTCTGCTGCCGAAAAGCAACAAATAGTGCAATGCCTTGGACAAGGGATGAAAACATTTGATATTGCAAGAAAACATAAGCGTTATCATTGTACTGTGAAGAGATTTGTGGCTGATTCGGAGCACAGATGTGTTTGTGCAGATAAAGGCAGAATGAGGAAGGTTTCTGCCAGACAAGTTCATCGGATTAAGAGAGCAGCTGCTAAAAAGGCTTTAGAAACCAGCAAACAGATATTTGAAGCTGCTGGTGCCTCTGGAGTCCCTCGAACCTCAAGGTGTAGGATCCTTCAAAGGCTTGTTGTGGTGCATAAACCTACTATTCGGCCACCCCTAAACAGTGAAACAGCAGAAACGGTTGCAGTGGGTCTAGATATACATGAAGACTAATTTTCAAACAGTCTTGTTTACTGATGAGTGCCGAGCAACCCTGGATGATCCAGATGAATAGAGTAGTGGATGGTTGGTGCATGGCCACCATATCCCAACAAGGCTGCGACATCAGCAAGGAGGTGGAGGAGTCATGTTTTGGGCCGGAATAATTGGGAAACAGCTGGTAGGCCCCTTTAAGGTTCCTGAAGGTGTGAAAATGACCTCTGCAAAGTATATAGAGTTTCTGACTGAGAACTTTCTTCCATGGTACAAAAAGCAAAAACGTGCCTTCAGGAGCAAAATCATCTTCATGCATGACAGTGCACCATCTCATGCTGCAAAGAATACCTCTGTGCCATTGGCTGCTATGGGCATAAAAGGAGATAAACTCATGGTGTAGCCACCATCTTCCCTGAGCTCATCCCTGAAGAGAACCTTTGGAGTACAATCATGCAAAAGATGTATTTTGATGAGCTTGTGGACACCAAATATTACTAGTGTGTGCAGGCGCCAGACAGAGGCCAGCCAGGAGATTCTTGTCACGCGTTTCAGCGGTATTGCCCGCCTTCATCAGGTGATTACCTGATGAAGGCAGCAATACCGCGGAATCGTGTTGTGAATAAACACCCTGTGACAAGAATCTCCTGGCTGACTTCTCTCTGGCGCCTGCACACACTAGTTATCTTCTTAATCTCTATATCGTTGTCCCTTCAAAGGGAATAGTGGCAGAGCTGTGAAGGAGGAGACCGCCAAGAGCAGAAGACTGAAGCAGCTTAAGTGATTTCACCATCACATGATCCAGCCATCCCGGAAATGCTGGGCCCTGCTTGGTGAGCGGAACACACCGCCGGCTGGAGATCCTGGTTGTACGAGCGGTACAACCAGGAAGGGTTAGTGTTAACCTATCCCCCCATTAGACCACCAGGTCTTACCCATTGGAGTGCCCCTCCTGTTTTCTTCTCTCGTGGACACCAGAGGACTCATATGTTGTTCTTGCACAGGGGCTCTCTTCTATCTGGTTCCGCCAGTGCATATAGCTATGGATGCAGTTTTAGTAAGAAAGTAAAATACAGAAAGCGTCCATTTAAAAAATTACCAGTTAGTCACAGCCATTAAAGCCGATTAGTTTCTTGTAGGTGTCAATGGTCTGACAGGGGGAGTCCGCTCTCCAGAAAACTCTTTAGGTGCACCCAATTGTTTAACCCCTTCATGACCCTTGACATTACGGAGACGTCATGGAAGTTGGTGACTTCCCGACCCATGACTTCCCCCAATGTCATGGCTCCCTGCGCCTGACAGCCCCCGTCTGCCCTCCCTGCGCCTGACAGCCCCCATCTCCCCCCCCCCGCACCTGACAGCCCCCGTCTGCCCTCCCCGCAACTGACAGCCCCCGTCTGCCCTCCCTACAACTGACAGCCCATTTGCCCTCCCCGCACCTGACAGCCCATCTGCCCTCCCCGCACCTGACAACCCCCGTCTGCCCTCCCGACCCTAACAGCTCCTGCCAGCCCTCCCCGCACCTGACAGCCCCTGCCTGCCCTCCCCGCACCTGACAGTCCCCATCTGAAAGTTACACCAACCACTCGCTCGTACACACACACACACACACACACACACACACACACACACACGAATAAAGTTCTGTGTTTTTTGTTTCTTTTACACATGCACACATAAAATGTCCCGCTTGGCCTGCTCATCCCAATGTCAAAGGGCGTACTCAGCTAAGGAGGCATATGCTATTATTATCCTCCCACTCTTCCTCCTCCAGTGACACCAACTCGCCACCACCACGAAAATGGCGGAGGACAAGACATCGTCCGGAGCCCGGGGGAGAAGAGCCGGAGGCCGTGGAAGAAGAGCTGGAGCTTTGGGAAGAGGAACCAGAGGCCATGGAAGAGACCCACAGCCAACTGTGAGTAACCCCCAACCTAGTGCTTTCTGATCAAGTACTCCAGCCCTACAGTGCCATGTGGAAGGTGAAGGTGTGGTACAAAAAACTGTCCGTGCATATCATTCAAATGGCACTGTATAACGCATACGTGCTAACACGATGTGGAGGCCAGACTTCCAACACCTTTCTTCTGGATGCGGTGATAAATTTGGAGGCGAAGAAAAAGAAGTCCCCTGCACCCCTGGAACTGAAGTTTCCCGTATTGTACCAGGTGAGAGCAGATCACAAAAAACGTGCTGGGTCTGCTATAAAAGAGGGATAACCCCTGTAGACTGTGAGCCCTCGTGGACAGGATCCTCTCCCGTCGTGTATCAGCAAGCATTGACTGCTCATGTGTACCGTACCCGTCGTTGTTACCCCCACTTCTTATGTAAAGCGCCATGGAACCAATGGCGCTATATAAATAAATAAGAAGAAGAAGAAGAAAGGACACCCATTTCCGATGTCAAACCTATCCTGACAAACCTGGACTGTGCATGAAAGACTGCTTCAGAATTCATCACACGTACATGGAGTAAAATCCTGACCTTCCCTAAAGAACTCGCCAACACCAGCCTGACATACACAACACCACATAAAGCAACACCCTTCACACACCACACTATTTAGCACCTTCTGCAAATTTTTACATATCCTCCTCTCAATCTAGTGTCGGGGATATGGCTCACTCGGCAGCATTAGAAGTAGGAAAGGGAGGCGACTTTAAACCAAACATCCAGGCTACTTTATTAAAACTCCATAAAGCAAGCCATAAACAAAGAATATAAATGGCCTTTCTTGGCAGGAAGCAGGATATACACTTTTTTACAATGGCACTTCAGGGTTATACCAGGTTATAAGTAAAGCATGGAGACTTCACACAGGAGGACTTCTTACCTCCACGTACAGATACCTAATGAATTCATCTGGACTTCCTTATGTCCACCATACAATGCCTCGGGATGGGGATGTGAGCAGCCAGTCCCACCCATCTCTCTGACTGCTCATAAACCTGGCCCTTGTCAGCCCTATTAACCTTCTCAGTACTATACATACTGGAGCTACCTTCCAGGCTTACATTACAAAGAATAATCACCTCTGGGATATATATGGAAACCCGCCTCCATAACGAGTCCAGTGGTAATCTTACACTTGCTATTCTTCATCAAATAGTTGTATTTGCCAGATCCTTAGGCAGCTCCAGATTGACTGGTTCCTAATATTAAAGTAGTGGGTTTCTTCCCTAGCTACTGTTATTTACAACTGGACAGAGCAGAATAACCTCGCTCAGAGTCAGGTGAAATGTTGAATGCTCTGAATTATTTATTTGAATATCATATCTTTATAGGATTTCTTATCACTTTTACTCTAGGACGCATGAGTCATCATCCTGTGCCAATATGGTATATAAAAATATACATGAATAATTAATTCTTGGAAAAGTTCCATGTCTTGGAAAAGGTTAGAATGTAAGAAGATATGAAATGTTCCCAGCATTCATATCAGAGAAGAGAACAGTCTTAAACAAGATCGAGTAGCTTAAAGCACATTTTACTTTAACACTTACATGGAAAGGCTGCAGTGAGAATGAGCAGTAATATTGCAGGAGCGTTAAAAGGAAAAGGTCACAAGGTTTTTGGCACTTAACCTGAGAGCAGCATAATATAAAGACAGAGACCCTGATTCCAGAAATGTGTCACTTACTGGGCTGCTGTCCCACGCTTGTATTGCGCTGACATTGCTGAATGCTGCTGTGTGTGTTGTGTTTGCATTTCTTCATGAGCTGCATGAGGTACGGTTGTGAAGGTCTTGGTCCTGACTTAGCTCTTGTATTATACTCTAGAGCTGCACTCACTATTATGTTCAGCTGCTGGTTGAGGGGTTGATGTGAGGCTTGGGTGTGACTCACGTAGAATCCCCTCCCCCTGGCTTTAAATAGCCTTCCCCTCCTCTGTCAGAGATCGCTGATAGAGTAAGTTTACTCTTGGTCATTGTGCTGTGCAGATGCTTGTTTCTGGGCTGAAGTCTTTGCCTTGGGAGTAACTGTGATTGCGGATCCGTGGGTGGAGGTAGGGGTCCTCAGCCTAGGGCTATTCAGGAGATCAGGAAAATAGGGTGGAGATTCAGACCTCCTCACCTTTAGAGGTATCTCCGAGAGCAGGGCGAGCCAGGAGCTCCCAGAGTAAGGGTCAGATTAGCTCCCCCTGGATCCCTTCGCCCATTACATCATCCAGTTACCCGATTCCCTGTCCTCCTTAGCGAGACAGCTGCTTACTGTAGTTATGATTAAAAAAAAAAAAAAAAAAATCACTATTTTATCAGCAGGAGATTATCATTAGAGGACTAGTAAACCTGCTGCCAGGTAGTCCTCCATATTCATGAGCTCTGTATAACCCCATCCTCACCACTGATTGGCAACTTTCTGCCTATGCAAAGGGTACACAGGAAGCTTTGGTGTGGGCGGGGTTATATAGAACTTCGCATTCAGAGCACTCGTACATCTGAAGCACATAAAACAGTGATTTTTTCAAAACTACAGCTAAGAATAGAAGAAGTGACATATTGCTGGAATCAGGGTCTCTGCCTCTAGTTCATGCTGCTTTCAGATGAGGTAGGAAAAACCTGGTGACAGACAGCCTTTAAAAGATATGTGTGAAAACGCTTGAAGTCCTTATTAAGATTAAATTTGTTATATCAAGTCTGTTGGTAAAGAGGTCCAAAAGGGAGACGTTGCCTCTCACCTATCAATACTTCATAATGACCAACTGTAAGTCAGTCAGCAGAAATAACAGCAAAAATAATGAGCAAAAGGGTATTTGGGAGCTTAACAAAAATGGAGAAGGGAGTAAAACTGAATAGTGATAAAATATATTAAAAATACATAAAAATATGTCACAGATTAGGGAGCGTCCAGATGACATGAGTGACAATGTAGCACAGACCAACAGAGTCTGGCGCACTACACAAAACTACTGACAGGGGAAACACCGGGGAGGGCAAAAACAACAGAGGGCCCTACTTGTAGGGAATGGGGGAGAGGAAACCTCCTGCATTTACCTGTGCTATGCCCTGATTCCCTACCATCCCTATAGGTGTTCTTTCACCCTGTCGCTGAGCAAGATACCTAGTCCCTCGCTGGCCCTGATGATAACCTTCAATAGGGAGTTGGCCGCGGGAGCACTAGTCCCAACTGCTGCACTAATAACAACAAGAGGGAAATGAAAGAGACAGGGAAATAACAAAACAACTTCACGCCTACTGCAACACTCCTAGGCAGCAGATGGCTTGGCAATGGTCAGCTCTCCAGAGTAGCTCCTTCTCCTCAGGTAGTTAGGTTAGCAATGGAGTTCAATCACCAGCAAGGTAATGCTGTACTATGTGACCATATAAAGGAGATGGGGAGTGGTCACAAAGTAGCCACATCTGGTAAGAGAACAACAGAGTAACAGAAACTGACATTAACTTGTACACTGCCAATGGAAAGAAACACTTTAAATATTAAGTCTCAATGAAGAAATGAGACACGGGTCCCAAACCTGTCACAGACCTGTGACAGAAACTCTGGAGACAAACGAAAAGAAGTCAAGACAAGTTGACAACCAAAGTTAAATTCAGGATTGTGAACAAGTTTACGTGCCGTCAGTAAATGATCTTATCCTTAAAACATCACACAATTGTTTTCACATCTTATTTGTAATAAATGTCTCTTTATTAAACCAAATCAGACATATCATAGTAGAAAATATACCTATATAGACATGCTGTTACTGTAGAGGCCATCAGTTAAAAAGGAGGCGGCAGCGCTGGGTGGATAATAGAGCTGGAGTGACAGAGGCTTCAGACCTACAAATACCCTTTCACATCATTTCAGTAAGGATCGGCCATGTAAAGGGATTTTAAGATTTGCCTTTGAAAGAGTTAAATGCACAAATTGTTTGGGGGGGTGAAATCCTGCTGACAGATTCCCTTTAACCTTGATACATTTTCTTGTGTACGTGCATTGTCCATAACATATGTGAAGACTTACGGTATGTTATGTTGTGAGGAGAGACGTCTTCTCAATGATTCAATGGGCAAGAATTTTGTCTTGTCAGTAGTGTCAGGAAGGAGAATGCTATATCTGGAGTCTGGAAATGGTGAGCAGACTTACTAATAATGTCCCTGGAGAAAGATTAATACATAAATCTGTCATAATGGGGCCAACATAAGCAAAATATACTACCAAGCATCCACACCCTCGTGTAGAAGCTGGAAAAAACACTGCACTGCATTGTTTTGAACTAATTATACTTCTATTGTACCAAGGACTGGAAAGAAGGGTGTCACATGCAGTGTTTAAATGGGTTTATTTCTATTGGTGCCTTTGGGGTTAATGTCAGTAGTTGTAGCATTATTAGCTGTCCTTGGTCTGGCTGTGGCTCTCCAGGTGAGCTGCTGCTGGGTGTATCAGGTGATGCGGTTGTCCACCTCCTCAGCCATTAAATAATTCTTTTATCCATTAGGTGGTGTCATTGAAAGAGTTCAGTCTCTAGTCTGACCTTGAGCTGTTTGGACGCTGTGCAGTTTGCTGGAGCCTTCCAGAAGCGTATACCTTTGTTAAGAGTCATCTTGGTGGAGTTGCTGTTTCTATCCCTAGGTGGAGGTTAGGAGGTGTTAGTGTAGCGCCCCTATGGCAAGGCGCCACAAGGAGGTACTGCACCCCAAATAGAAGGTGTAGTGCCTCCGTAGTCGTGAATATGGTGAACCCTACAGAGTCTGCACCCTAACACCGTATATTCAGTAGGTCCCAGAGGGTGGAGCCTAGATGAGCGGGAGACGAGGAGTGACAGTTAGAAGACTAGTCAGTCAGATGGTGTGAGAGAGCGGAGAAGATGGACCATTGAGGGTCCAGGGCACGGAATCAGGAACCGACCAGCCGTGATTCCCACTGAAGTAACCACCTGTCCGGTATCTGAGTACCTCCTACCCTGTCGACCGACTCATTAGTAATTCTGGGAACAGGGTCAGCTAGGGAACCCCAGTCTACAATGTCAGACTAGCTTCCTGGTTTCCCTTAGACAATCACTGCCATCTTGCTAAAACTCCGCTCGTCCGCTATTGCCATCCCTGACCAGGGGTAAAATCGGCACTGCCAATAAGCAAATGTTGAGTAATCAGGAATGTGGTCTATTGGTGAATGCGTTTCAGAGTTTGCATACTCCATCAGAACAAACCACAGTTGTCTGGATGAAGCAGTATACAAAGTACGAATCGTGTTGACCAATATTCCTGTTTCCTCTCCATCTGCTTGTCGGCAGCGCAGATTTTACCCCTTCTTTCCAGTCCTTGATGTTTTTCTTCACTGTGGGTCTGCAGCACACTTTTTTCAGCTGTACAAGTGTCGTGTTCACACAATCCTTGCTAGGTAAACCTATCTGCCCACAGTCTACCTGTGTTCATCCAGATAAGATTTATTCTTGTGTGCTGTTTTAACCAAAACCTCACCAAAAATTATATAGGAACCATTAGGGCTCATCAGAGGAGACAAGTAGTAAATCTGCAGCAACAAGAGACCATTGCAAGAGCTATAATATTTTAATCATTCACAAAACGTGATATATTTAAAGTCCTCTTAAAGGGGTTTTCTCATCGTTTATTCTCAGGTGTAGACGGTTCCCCAACTTCTTGGCTTCCTGAGAAGGCTGGGAGGACCATGCGCACCTGACTGACAATTCAGATCAGTGGTCGGGGGGAGTTACTGACCAAAACGTGCATTTTCCTATACTCCAATGGAGGAGAATGGGAAAAATTAAACTCTTTAAATAGGAACAGAATGATTATGTAGTCTTACCATGTAACTGGGTGCCATATAACTTCAAGCTTGTACAGAGCCATGATACAACTATGTGCAATTTCTAAAACTGAGCCTTTAATATGTAGAAGAGTAACCGTCATTTTAATTTTTAAATCATAAATCAATAGTACACATGAAAATAAGCAACTTTGTAATTTTATCAGAGAAATCTTCTTTTCTCTTCTCCTGGACTGATCTTTCACTCTCAATTATGAGTAAAATGTATAAAATCAGTATTCTGGAGGAAAGATTATCATATTACTGATAGATGACAGTTATTGCCCATAAGATTTAACGAAGACAGAAGGAGCTAAAGGCAGAAACAGACATTCTGCTGCAAGTTCTTCCGCAATGACAGTTATAGTTTTACATAGAATTTTATGAGCACTGTTATCCCCTCCTGTCTTCACTGAGTACAGATGTTATAGATTTTATTTTATGATTATAATATACTACATACGTGCCCGATGCCATCCCAATGGAAGGGCGGCTGTCTCTCTCCCCCCTTGTGCTCTCCCCCTGTGCGGTCTTCTCCCCTCTGTGCTCTCTCATTTGAGTTGTCTCCTACCTGTGTGCTGTCTCTTTCCCCTGTGCTGTCTTCTCCTCTTGTGTGCTCTCTCGTTTGAGCCATCTTCCCCATGTGCACTCTCTTTCTTGCCCCCATATGTGCTCGCTCATCCCCCTGTACGCTCACCTCATGCACTCTCTTCCCCCTGTGCGCTGTCTCTCCACTGTGCACTGCCTTTTCCCCCTCAGTGCACTTTCTCTGCTCCGTGTGCACTCTCTTTGCCCTCGTGTGCTCTCTCTTTCTCTGGTAGGCTCTACCTCCTGAACGCTCTCTCTTCCCCCCTGTGCGCTGTCTCTCTCTCATCCCTGTGCTCAGCGTCTCTGCTCCCCCTGTGCTTTGTCTCTCCTCTGTGCACTGTGTCTCTCATCCCCCTGTCTGCTCTCTCATCTTACCTGTGCTGTCTCCCCCATGTGATGTCTCTACCCTTGTACTGTCTCTCTCATCCCTGTGCTTTGTTTCTCCTCCAAGCATCTTCATTTGTCTGCCCCTGTGCTGTCTCTCCCCACCATGCAGTTTCTCCCCTCTGTAATGTCTCACCCCTTGTGCTGTCACTCTCTCCCCCCTGTGCTTTGTCTCCCCTTGTGCTGTCTCCCCCCCACGCTCTCCCCCGTCCGCTCCCTCTTTTCCTTTGCGCTGTCTCTCCCCTTGTGCTGTCTTTCTTGCCCCCTTTGCTGTCTTCGCCCCCCTCAATTCTCCCCCTGTGAGGTCTCTCCCTTTGCGCTGTCTTTTTCTCCTCCCCCTGTGCTTTGTCTCTTCCTTGTGCGCTCTGTCCCCTTGTGCCCTCTCCCCTGTATGTTTTGTCTCCCCCCTGTGCTGTCTTTCCCCCCCCCTACCCCTGTGGCGCAGTTACTGCTTCCGCTACCATCTGTAACTAGGCATACGTACTGGGTACGTGCATGCTCAGTTACTGAGGTGGCGTTGTTTGCAGCAATAAGGTTCGGGAACAGCGATGGGCGGCATTGAGCGTCAGGTGTCCAGAGCTAGAAAGTGTGCCAGTGTTTGCGGGTGGCGCTGCAGCACCGCTGGTGGTAAGCTATGAGGGGCCATTACCGCCAGCAGGTGACATATTTGCACACCCAATCAATTGCTCGTGATGTCAAGATGCTGGAAGTGGATGATGAATGCCACTTCGCAATTATGCAAGTAGATATTTTATATATATATATATATATATATATTATATATATATGTAGCGACCGGTGGTAAGGCCGCGGGTGTGTGTGTATGATCTTTCTCAACAGAATCCCCATACTCAGGTTTAACCGATAATAACATTTCTTTACTGTAAAACATATTTATCTCACAGTCCACCGAACTATATGCACACTTGTATATATTAGAGTCTCTGGATCTTCACTTCTTCCGGGTACGCAGCAAGAAAAGAAAACACAACAATGAAGGTATCTTTCCCTAACTTTCCCTAAAATCACGTACCAGTCTTATCACAGAAGAAGATGTCGCTCCCACGTAGCAGGCCTGGGGATCTTCTCACTCTTCTTCTTTGGTCTCCTTCTGCAGGTAACAGTCTGTCTCTCCCAGTCTCAGGGCACACAGAGCAATAGCAGAAGGGAGATCACAGCAGCACAAATGGCTCCCTTATGTCGGTCACGGCCCCTGCACATGCACTCCGGGTGCTCGGCGGGCAAGGTTTTGCAGAGCGGCCAGAGTCACAGCACCAAAGTCCAGTGGCCCAGGATCAGTCACAGGGGCTTCTGCGGGGTGATTTCTCCGGCCAGGTGTTGCAAAGTAGTCCACTTTAAACAGGCATCCGCAGGCAGATCTCAGCTCTCGATTTATACTGCACTGATCCTCTGCTTTCACTTCCTGGTTAAACAACAGAGATGGCTGGGAGTTTCCCAGCTCTGTGATTGTACAGTCCACTGATGCCCCCTGGTGGGCAAGTGCGGACTGTGCACAGTTCATTGCAGTTTCAATTTCAATAATACAATCTGAATTGTACACCTCATTACATACCCCCCCACTTAAAGGTTGACAGTCCCTGTCAACAACCATCGGCTCCAAGGCAGTGATGGCCGTTGATATCATAGGGATTGCCCTCCGGCGGAGTAGGGACCTCTGTCGGGGGAAACCGTCATCCCCCCGTTCACCTTCACTCCCTTGTTCAGGGCTCACAATATCTCCAATAAACTCAGTCACATTTTCTACCCGGGGAGAGTAGGATCGCCGGAGGTAGCGGCGCCGGTTGGGGGCAAATCTGCTTCCTTTAACGGGAACACCCCCAGGACCGGTGACGTCGGCGGCCTCTGTACCCTTCTCTCCCTTCACAACATCAAACTGTACCACCTCCCCATCACCAACGCTGCGGAGGCACTTACGAGGATTGTTACACTTTATGGCAGTCTGATGTACAAACACGTCATCCTTTGTGTCATTCCTGTTGATGAAGCCATACCCATTGCGGACATTAAACCACTTCACCGTCCCCTGGACCCGAGTGGCCAGCACTTGCTTATCGGTCTGGCTCTGTCTCTTCACACCCTTTTCCCTGATCTCCCCTGCCGAGCGAACCGCTTTGGCTGGGGCGTCTAGTTTAAAGGTGGCTGCTGTTGTGGGGCATGGCTTGCTGGTTCTGGTATATCGGACCACGGGTGGAGGATGCGGACAACGGTTTGCCCTATGGCGGGGGTCGCCGCATGTCCAGCACCTTCCCATAGGCCGACTGGGTTGCTGTCTCGCTTGCCTGTCCGCCTGTTGGTCTAGCATGAGCTGCAGCTGTAGTATCTGTTTCTGCAACTCTGCTACTATCTGCTTCAATTCTTCCGTGTCACTGCTCGGACTGCTGGCACCGGATATGGACCTGCAGGCCGTAGTATAAGTCTGGTTATAAGCTACTACCGGGAGGAGATTCTGTTGATCACACATCCTGCCGACTACGCCAGATGTAGCGACTGGTGGTAAGGCCGCGGGTGTGTGTGTATGATCTTTCTCAACAGAATCCCCATACTCAGGTTTAACCGATAATAACATTTCTTTACTGTAAAACATATTTATCTCACAGTCCACCGAACTATATGCACACTTGTATATATTAGAGTCTCTGGATCTTCACTTCTTCCGGGTACGCAGCAAGAAAAGAAAACACAACAATGAAGGTATCTTTCCCTAACTTTCCCTAAAATCACGTACCAGTCTTATCACAGAAGAAGATGTCGCTCCCACGTAGCAGGCCTGGGGATCTTCTCACTCTTCTTCTTTGGTCTCCTTCTGCAGGTAACAGTCTGTCTCTCCCAGTCTCAGGGCACACAGAGCAATAGCAGAAGGGAGATCACAGCAGCACAAATGGCTCCCTTATGTCGGTCACGGCCCCTGCACATGCACTCCGGGTGCTCGGCGGGCAAGGTTTTGCAGAGCGGCCAGAGTCACAGCACCAAAGTCCAGTGGCCCAGGATCAGTCACAGGGGCTTCTGCGGGGTGATTTCTCCGGCCAGGTGTTGCAAAGTAGTCCACTTTAAACAGGCATCCGCAGGCAGATCTCAGCTCTCGATTTATACTGCACTGATCCTCTGCTTTCACTTCCTGGTTAAACAACAGAGATGGCTGGGAGTTTCCCAGCTCTGTGATTGTACAGTCCACTGATGCCCCCTGGTGGGCAAGTGCGGACTGTGCACAGTTCATTGCAGTTTCAATTTCAATAATACAATCTGAATTGTACACCTCATTACATATATATATTATTTCATTGGATTTTATGAGAGTGAAAGATCAAAGAAGCAGACTTCTCTAATAAAATATATTATAAAGTTTCTTATTTCGATTTTTATTATTGATTTATTAAATAAAAGTGTAATTGATGGTTGCTTTTTAATCCCAACAGATCTCAATAAGGCTTTCTCCCCCTCATCAGGGGCATACCAGGGGAGCTTTCTCATTCCATCAGTGATGGCTGTATCCACAGTGTTTACACTCCTGATAGCATTACGCTTAATTAGACATAAGTAGCTGAGTGTTGTTGTGTGGGAATCGTGTGTTTTGGAGCTGAATGACATTTCCTCCAGCTCTTTCGACTCACCTACAGTTCCTTCTTTCCTGCTGCTTTGCTCTGGTGTCACAGCACTTTCCCTCAAGCTAAGAGAGGAAACCTGGCTGTCAGAGATTGACTTTACAGCTCCCAGAAGCCGGTCCCTGCACGGATCAGCAGTATATAATGCACTCCTATCAGAAGAGGAGAAAACTTGCACAAACACTCACCAGTGGGGATTCACAAAACTCCTGGACCAAAGAATGAAAATGAGTTCTTCAGAAATCATAACATGTTCACAAAGCTTTAATATATAGAAATAATACAGAAATATAGGGCCATGATGGCTAACACAATATGATTTTGGATAGGCAAAGCGCAGGTTCCGTCTTATGGGAATCTAATTCTATGGGAAATTTTCCCTTCAATCAGCCACAGAAAACTTTAATCTTTAAACATTTGTAAATCAAATTTTGTGTTTGTTCATTATATGTAATTCTATAACACAGGATTAGGATTCATGGCCAGGAGATTTTCAAAAGTGACTTAAGGGTTGAGTGGATCTGAAGGATCACAGGATTTGCTGAGCAAGGAAACTGCAGGAAAGACTTAAAATAACATTAAAAACTATTATTCACCTGTTAAATCCTTCTACTGCTCCAATATCTATGCTCGGGGGGTGTTTGTTTTCTTGTAGTGATGAAGTCCTGTACATCCATGTGACCACTAATATTAATAACCAGCATTAGCATAAGGAAATCAGCATCGGATATTCATAATCTGCATTTTTCACCTGTTTTTTTCCCTCTACAGGCTCAAACTATAAATTTCAGTTGTCTCTGAGCTGGTGGATGGAAGCCAGCTGCTATGATGACTTTCATACAGTTATCTCTGAGCTGGTGGGTGGAAGCCAGCTGCTATGATGACTTCCATACAGTTATCTCTGAGCCGGTGGGTGGAAGCTAGCTAGTATGATAACTTCCATACAGTTATCTCAGAGGCGGTGGGTAGAAACTAGCTGCTATGATGACTTCCATGCAGTTATCACTGAGCCGGTGGGTGGAAGTTAGCTGCTATGATGACTTCCATACAGTTATCTCTAGCCGGTAGGTGGAAGCTAGATGTTATGACGACTTCCTATACACAGCATACAGAGACGTGAAGGATTCCTCCTCTCTGTCTCTGTATAGCATGATCAGAAGTAGCAGCAGTGTGGAGGACATTATACAGCTGAACTGAGTTAGGATGCTGTGAATCCAGTACAGACATGAGACAAAATATTTACTAGAAAACAGTAGCCCGATCTCTATGTCTCCCTTTCTCACTCTGAGCTACCCATCACCACCTCCTCTTTACTTCAATAGGCAGCTATAATGTGAACTCTTACAGAGCACTCACTAACTGAACCACTTATAGGGCCCCTATAAAAATCATACATGTCGTTTTGCTTTAGTTGCTATAAATGAAACTATTTCATATACAAATGAGGGGTCTTTGGTGCACCCTAGGTGTGGTCAAGGTCTCAGTGCACCATTACAGCTTAAATTCATAGAATCAAGATTGATAGAGCTTAAGCTAGTGCTGCCTGAACTCTGCAGCCGCGCTCCCTAGTGTAATTGCTGGCTCCTGTCTGCAGTACAACACCAAGTGGTGGCTGCAGACAGGAGCCAGGGATGTAAGCCGGCAATGAGACTGCATAAGGGCGGCTGCAGTGTTCGTCTGCTGATTGTCATATCTTGAGTGGCAATACAGAACTCAATTAGAAGTTCTGCAACTCCACACAATGTAATTGCCTCACACAGTATCATGGACAGCGCTCATCAGTGGCACCTGTCTGCGTCTGCAGCTTGGCACTGTACTGTGGGCTGGAACCCATGACGAGAGGCGGCAATGACATTTTGTGAGCGTGGCTGCAAAGTTCAGGTGATGCTCGCTTGAGTGCTGTCAATCAAGACAAAGTGCTCAGTATGCAAATTGAGAGGGCATAATAGTGCACTGAGCCCTTGGCCACACTAAAGGTGCAACAAAGCGCCCTTTTTTGTATACATAATCAATGATTTTCTTTAAGTTAAATGAAACCACTAAAATCTATACTGCAGGTATAATTTTTATAGGGGTTAAGTCCCTTCATACCTGTATAACTGGTTTAGATAGCTTTTTGGGGACGACAAACTCCCTTTCACTTACCGGTTTTAGCTCTTTTTTTTCAAGTAAATGTAAAGTTTAGGAAGTGGGTGAAGCAAAAGTAACAGAACATTGGAGAAAGCAGCATATTTCCCTGATAAGATTTATTACAGCTCCTCAAACTATTAATTTTTGTAAAGTTTGGAAATGATAGTGACCATGTCTTAAACTCTTGCCTCTTTGTTTTTGTTTATTATTCACCGTCTATATTAAAGTCATAATTTGCTTCAATACCTGGATCTAATGTATTTTTCTTTAATTAAGTGTACAATATTAGTTTTCGATGTACTACTAATTGTATTGGTTTGTGTTTTTTCTTTGCATTGTGCTAAAGTAAGGGTTAGGTTCTTAACCAGGCATACAGGCCCAGGCCCACAGTTGACCATTTGGTCTTCAAGATCATTAGCAATTTCCAAAGCTGAATTACATGCTGACCGAAGATTCGCTTTATTTGCATTTTTACATTGGCATATTTAAGATACCAGTTGAGCAATAAAATCTTACCAAGACGATTTTGGTATTTTATGTATTTCTATTATTTACTTACGTGATGTATGCTAAACAGTTTGCACATTTATTTGTATGGAGCCGAGTTGAGCAATTGGATTTGTGCTGCCGGGGTCCAGCATGCAGTATGGCTCTCCATGGCACAGCTGATCTTCTCTTCTGTGCTCGGCTTCCTTGGCATGGCATCCTGGGCACCTGTGGTGCTTACTGATGTGCATTGTACTGCAAAGTCATAAAACTGTAGGGCCTGGTGTGCATAAGAGGCCATTAACCATGTGTAGAAGTTAAGACATGCCACTGAGGACACAAATGGACACCAGACCAGGACAGAACCTAATAGCTCATCTCTAGGACTGAACCTTAGAACTAAAGAGGTTTTCCACTACTAATGTTACCATTTTTCTTTTTTTCTAACACTTTCCTATATACTTCCGCTACCTATCCTGCTCCTGTAAGCGGATCTCTCAGAAGCTCATAACTACCTTTAGGGTGGAAACACACTATCCTACTTACATGCGAGTCTCTCGGATGAGACTCAGGGAAACAGTGACCCTGAACCGCCTCTCCCTCTCTGGACGGGAGTGTCAGCTGCTTGTGTTTTTGTGCAGCATCACACTTCCTCCAGAGAGGGAGAGGCCGTTCAGGGTCACCGATCCGAGTCTCGTCTGAGAGACTCACATGTAAATAGGATAGTGTGTTTCCACCTTATTGTTGCTCTAGCTTTGATTCTTCCAGGCTGGGGGACCAGATTCAGACCAACTGAGCAGGGCACGTCACTGGTGGGGGCTGAGAAGAGAATGAAGTGTGATCTGGCATGAGTGGCCAGACTGCTGGTCACTCACAGAGAGGCACTCCGCCCCCACCAGTGATGTGTCCTGCTCAGTTGGTCTATTCCAGTTTTCACCCTGGATGGATCAAAGCTAGAACAACAACACATATACAGTACTTATGAGCCACAGAGAGGTTAGCTTACAGGAGCAGATTAATTTCAGAAGTGTTAGTTAGGAATAGTTAAGACAAAAGAAAGGGTTTCAAATTAGTAGTGGAAAACCTCTTTAAGGGCATTTTGCAATAAATAACTATACATTCTTGACAGTTTAATCTTGTTAAACATCATAACCACTTAAATACTGGCACCAGGCTATTAAAATTCAGCTTATAGTCCATGTTTAATGTTTTCTTTTTGCCAAAAAGTTTGGCCAATGAGTATCGGTAATCTTTTTTTGTGGGGAGGGAAGTAATTACCGTATTTAAAGTGGGAAATAAAGGTATTCACCTAAAGTAACTGGAGCCTCAATGACTGTAGTCTATCATATGCTACAATATACAAAAATTTCAGAACCATTGTGGTTAAAACCGCCAAACTAATGAAACTTATAACAATGTAACAGCTCCAGTGTGGGATGTGTAATCCCATCAACACTCTCCGAGCTCCTCATTAACAGAGAAGAGCTCCTCACTATCTACATTAAATAGATTGCGGTAATTATTCCTAGTTTTATTGGGAAAGTCAAGATAAAATTTAAGCAATCTAGAAGTCCCCCCAAGGCATTGAATCAGCTGGTAAACTCGCTGTTCCTAATCTCAATCTTTTTAAAATAATTAGATATATGCATGGGCTATATTAGCAAGTGTCTGTGCGCCGTCAAGAATAATTCACCATTGATAAATTGATAACTACATCGGGGCCGATGCATTTTAGAAATGAATACAGATGGCAAAGGTAATTCTTTGCAGGAACAAAATATTACATTTTAAGTAAAACTACATTCAAAAAGGACAAATCACTTCTCTCTTGACTGTGGAATGATTAGGTATCTTCAAAGTTTCAGGATTAATTTATCTTTTGTGCCTACATTGAGTAAAGGCCCCGTCAAACAGGGCGATATCGCCAGCAATATAGCCGGCAACTCAGGGGTGTGGCTAAGTTGCGGCAACCACGCAACCGAGTTGCGGCATGTTACAGGGCGATATTAAGGCGATAAGTTGCATGAGCAACATCGCCAGGTTTCTCAACAATGTTGGGAAACCTGGCGATGTTGCTCTGGCGATCTGGCCAGATAGCCCTGTGTGACGCGCAACCGCAATGTTGCTGGTGATCCCGCCTATTAGCAACATTGCGGTTTTATCACTCACTGACAACCCAGCGAAGCATAGCCGTAGCAAGTTGCCCGGCGATGTTGGGAGTGATGCGCGCTCCGCGAATCGCCGCAATCGCCGGCAATGTTGCCCCGTGTGACGGGGCCTAAAGAGTGATCCAATTTCAAAGAGAACAAAAATATAAAGTTTCAGTACAGAAAGATACAGCAGAAACCTCCATACCTCAGCTGAATTAGAAAGTTACTGGATAAAAGACTATTTGAAAACAATCTGTCACTGGCTTAAAAAAGTTGAATACCTTCGTACAAAAAATCTAAGCTCCCTTGATTCTATCTCCGTTACATTTTGCTCTGCGTCACTTCATTACAGACACATTCGCAGTTATTGCTTTTGGAGGGCAATACATGAAATCTCTGCTTGTAGTTCATCTGATGGCGTGCACTTGTTCCCCTTCCTTTCAGAGACTGTCAATCAAAGCTTAGCAGTCTCAGTAGCTGTGATTAAGGGTATTGGAGGGAGGAATGAAAATGCATAACAAAGAAAAAAATCTGAGGAAACGCCTAGCTACACTACATGCAGAGATTTCTCATATTGCGCTGCAAAAGACATAAATGTGAATATCTCTGCAATGGAGTAATATAGGGCAAAATCAAAAAATGCAACAGAATCAGGGAAGCTTGGGGATTTGTACACAATGAACTCTCTTTTTTTTTAGCAAGTGAAAGCCCTAATTAAATATGACTTAATACTTCCCAAATCCTCTATTTAAAAATTACTGTATTGTAATGATACAAATTAATTTAAGAAATGTTCTTAAATCCTTAAACATCCATTCATCAGGGTAACTAGTTTTTACAGCCGTAGCAACTGTTGAGTGGCCCACAGCAGGGCAACTTCAGAGGGTTGCAACAAAAGCAATTGCCTTGTGCACCTATTCCTTGAGAGCTTCCCTAGGACAGAAAGGAGCAACCTAATTTAATAAATGACATTGTTTGGGATTATTGGGTGTACTTGCTGGGTTTTAAAATGTGCACTGCGAGTACACACAATAATCCCCCACAATGCATCAGACTGGAAATGACACGTAGCGGCGTCATACCCGGAAGAAGCCGCCCACAGATTTTAAACTTGGGACTGCACGTCTAAATTCTCATTCCCACCAGGGTGTGATAACAACGGAGGAAGGAGAGACATGGAGGCTGAGAGACTGCCCACCGTCACCCACAGGTCTACACAATGGGGAAAATGTAAGTTATAAACAACATTTTTACAAGCATTATACTTCAAATTTAGGTCAGACAGGGATGCTTAGGGATGTAGTAGGAAGCTGCAGGGACAGGTAGTGATAGGTTAAGATTAGCACTACAGCCTTGCAGCGCTGGGGTCCTGGGTTAAAATCCCACCAAGGACAGCATCTGCAAGGAGTTTGTATGTTCTTCCAGTTAAGCGTGGGTTTCCTCCAGTTTCCTCCACATTTCACAGACATGCTGATAGGATGCTTAGATTGTGCCCCAATGAGGATAGTGTTGCAAATATATATATATAAAGTGCTATGGAATTAATAGGACTATATAAATGAATGAATATTAGATATTATTATTATAAATTATGAATGACCTGACAGGTCCCCTTTAAGGTTAAACACAGAGTCAGGGGAGGAAAAAAGTAATAAAGCACCTGCTGGGTAGGGTAGGCCAAGGAATCAGAACTCGGTGGTGGTTCCAGCAGAGTCTGGCCATGCCTCCATGCAGCAGAAGGACACTCGCCATTCACAGTTGATGCAACAGAGCTGGATGAGTTGCATGAGGCGGCTTAGAGAAAAGATCAAGGATGAGCTACACGGCAACCGCAGTGTGGCAATGCCCACAAGCCGTGCGAGTCAAGGGTGCGACAGCAAACAATTCTTTTGGACACATTGAACCAGAATTTTGAAGTACTGTATTTAGCTTGATAAATCTCCCCAACTATTTATAGCTGATAGGAAAACCATTAATCTGCCAGGACAGGTGACCATTTGGCACCAAAACCTTGTTTTCACACATACATAGCATATTTTAAAACTCAAGTTATACTTGAAAGGAAGTTCAAACACTGATAAAGATTTCTATATTTAACATTCTTCGTGACAAGAGCGCTCAGACTGCTGTGTACAGTAAGGAAGGAAACAGACTGCTCAGACGATGGGTCTCTGTAGAATAAAAAGTGGTTTCTACTTTGATTTTTGAAAAGGAGCTGCCTCGGATACAATATTCAGTCTTTTGGGAACAGAAGAAAGTGCCATTAGATGACATGATGTTCATGAAGGACAACTGAACTTATTACGACCCATCTGAGATCAAATTGTGTTGTTTTTCTTTTTAATTACAGTTTGGTTTCTGTCTCAGTGTCTTTCAATGCTCCTTTTTTTTGGATGACAGTAAAATATGTTAGTGTTATATAAAAAAATATGTATCAATGCGACAGGGAGATTCTGAGGGTCATTCACACATGGCAGATTTGTAATGAGAAATGATCAATTCCATTATTGCAAATGGCACATCACAAAGTATTCACAAAGTATCCTGGAAGGATATCTGGCTAGTCCTGTGTTTGAGACTCCTAACCGAGGCTCCACAGACTTATTTGCATATTCATTATTGCAAATGGGGTTGTCTCAGTGAGGAGCACATGGAGTCCTGTAAGCCCTATCTAGATAAATGTGTTTCCTGGATCCACACTGCTCACAATGAAACCGGTTGAAAACCTCGGTTATCGTGCAATGATAGCCTTCTGACGCATTTCGGAGTTATAGCCCAACTCCTTGCTCAGGGAGCCAACATAGTGACATTACTTTGGCTCCCTGAGGAAGGAGTTGGGATATAACTCTGAAACATGTTGGAAGGATTAAAATAAAGGTAATTATTGCACGATAACCAAGGTTTTCAACCAGTTTCATTGTAAGCAGTGCAGATCCTGGAAACAATATCTGGTGTCTTTTGCTTTATTTGGCCACCACTATTGCAAGTGGAGTGTGGATCCTGTGGCAGCCATCACATACCTTCATACCGGTTGTGGGTAACACAACCTCCGCAGATGAGCAGTGACATACCTTCATACCGGTTGTAGGCAACACAACCTCCCCAGGTGAGTAGTGACATACTTTCATACCGGATGTGGATAACACAACCTACCGAGGTGAGCTGTGACATACCTTCATGCCGGTTGTAGGCAACAACTTCCGCAGGTGAGCTGTGACATACCTTCATACCGGTTGTAGGTAACAACCTCCCCAGGTGAGCAGTGACAATTGTTCACACAGCATAATTGTTGTAAAGATAAAACCCTATTGTGCTGTCTCTCCTCTCTTTCAGTTCACTATCTAGATAAATGGGATAGTTGAAGAAATTACTGCAACAAATCGACCAAGTGAGAATACAGCCTAGTAAGAGTAAGGCTACCTTCACATTTGCGTTTGTGTCTGCATGCTGATGGCATGCAGACACAAACGCAGTGAAACGCAGGATCTAATGATGTGTCCGCCGCGGAGAATGTCCGCCTGCGGACACATCACTGTGGAGCCTGGGCAGCCAATCGGCGGTGTCCGGGGGCGGGCCAGACGCGGAGATCAGCGGCGGAGATCTCCTCCTCCCCGCCGCCGGTAAGCTCTGGGACATGTTGGCGGGGAGAAACAGCTGATTTGACAGCTGTTTGAACCTCCCGCGCCGACACCGAGAGGAGATGTCGGCGCAGGAAGATTCAAACAGCTGTCACATCAGCTGTTTCTCCCTGCCGACACCGCTAGGACATTACCGGCGGCGGGAGGAGGAGATCATCAGTGGCTCAGCTGATCTCTCGGTGGCCGTCGGTGATCTCCTGTGACATCACCGGCGGCCACCGGGAGAGATTTCAATGGGTCCGCAGCGTTCTCCTGCGCTGTCAAGCGCAGAACACTGCGGACCCATTGACGCCAATGCATTTTTTGTGTGCTTGGGGAAGCTTGCTGATTTTCCAAGGTCCCCGAGCGCACAAAAAATGCAACATGCTGCGTCCCGGGTGCGGACGGAGGACCCTGGAGGGAGCAGATATCTTCCGCATCCGCACCCGAACGTAGCAAACGCTGCCAAACGCAGGCACTATGCGTTCCTATGTTAAACATAGGAACGCAGTGCGCATGCGTTTGACTGCGTATGGGAACGCAGCATACGCTGCGTTCACATACGCAAATGTGAAGGCACCCTTAACAACTCTATGATGCCAAAAAATCAGTGTTGAGACTTGTAAGTTAAGGCCACCACACCATGCAAATTCCCAGAAGTGCAGGTTTGTATTCTTAATGGGAATGTAACACCAGAAAATACTTTTGGTTTAAATCAAATTGTTAAGTTACATTTATTTTTCTAGATATGATTTATATTGTTATTTTCCAATAGATATAAAAAATGAAATCTTGCAATGTTCTGTCATGAGTCTGCTGCGCCCTGTTGTCACCTCTGGGGGACCTGGGTCAGAAAGCCTCAGCGTTCAGGTCTTCTGTAGAGCTCACTTGACTACGGTTTTACTGACATGCTGGATCTTTTATGCTGAAGGGTTCAAGGACCTCTTCACTGCTGGATGAGCATTCTCTCAGCCTTCATTTCAGCTGTAACTTGTTATCATCCTTCACTTCCGCTATATCTTCCTGCCCCGGACCTCACTCCATGCTGGGTATAGAATTTGTATTCAGCCCATGGTGATTACGGTAAGCTTTTTCTTGTTTCCAGAAATCCCTGGAGACCTTTAATACCTGTCGTCCTGCCTGAGTTCCCTAAGTGTTTCCTTCCTCTCCAACTCTTTCCCTCCCTTGTGGTGGGAGGAAGACAGTTAGAGGAGTCACAGCCAGGAGCATAGAAAGACACGAGACTCAGGCATCCCCTCATTTAGGGGTAATCTTGGGGACACCAGCTAGCCTAGGGACCCCTACTTTAAGGGACAGTTCAGGTGCATACTGTCCCTGCTTTCTAACAGTCAAGTTTGTATAGTTTTTCTCTGTATGCTTGACCTGTTGTGGTTGTTGTACTTAGCAACCTTTCCCCTGGTTCCTTAGGAGGTACATGGAACTCTTGACGGCCGATTAGGAAGCTGTGCCTGAGCAGTCTTCTCATAGTCCTGAGGTTAGGGATATTCCTATCTGAGTTAGAGCCTTTAGGGACAGGAGAGGAAATAGATGGGTGAAAGTGCGGCAACAGAGAGATCATGTCCTTTCTTGGCCTACGTTAGCGTGACATTTTAACACTGTCTTCTATGTCTTATACTGAAGTCTCTCATTTCACAATTTTGACTTTTCAGAAGTTTCATTACCATCCAAGGTAAGATTGCAATGAAAAGCAACATATCCATATGTAATACATAAAACTAGAATGCACCATTTATAATAGGTGATGTGGTTATTTGGCATAGAAAAACTGTGGGTACTATATCGGATTAGTATATTTGTACCCTGGGAGGGGTTAGGAAAAAGAATTACAAGTGAAAAGCTCGCCTTATTAGTTTGTGCTATATAGGCACAAGTCTATCAAGTAACATGTTGCTCACAAGAAGAATGCTGCCAAGTACTGCAATCCCCCATGGTTGGTGTAGCCACTCTGGTTGCAGGTAGAAGGAGTAGTTCACAGAGGCTGACCAAAGAGGGTGACTAGTAGAAAAATTGGCACCATATACCTTGCACAAAACTACCAAGGGAGAGATAGTATTCGGATATTATCGTTGGTTTGGTAAGGTTGTGCCAAGCATACACTGTGTGCAGAATTATTAGGCAAATGAGTATTTTAATCACATGATACTTTTTATACATATTGTCCTACTCCAAGCTGTATAGGCTTGAGATGCAACTACCAATTAAGTAAATCAGATGATGTGCATCTCTGTAATGAGGAGGGGTGTAGTGTAATGACATCAACACCCTATATAAGATGTGCTTAATTATTAGGCAAATGCCTTTCCTTAGGCAAAATGAATCAGAAGAGAGATTTGACGGGCTCTGAAAAGTCCAAAATTGTGAGATGTCTTGCAGAGGGATGCAGCAGTCTTGAAATTGCCAAATTTTTGAAGCGTGATCACCGAACAATCAAGCGTTTCATGGCAAATAGCCAACAGGGTCGCAAGAAGCGTGATGGGCAAAAAAGGTGCAAAATAACTGCCCATGAATTGAGGAAAATCAAGCGTGAAGCTGCCAAGATGCCATTTGCCACCAGTTTTGCCATATTTTATGGTACCTTCACACACCGCAATCTCGGCTGGCGATATGAGGCGATCTAACGTGCGCGTTTTTCATGCTCGCCTCAAATCGCCGATGGCGGCATCACACGCCGCAATTTCGCCCTTAAAGTAAGGCGATGTGTCGCTCCGGAAATCGACTCACGTACAGCGGAACCAATCCTGCCTAATCCCATCCCCGGTTCACATGCCGCAATCTCAAAGGCAATGTGGGCGTACATGTTCAGCGCGGCAAAAGATAGGCGTGCCACTGTGGTTTACACCACGCCCCATATGCACTCATTGGACAACTCAACATTGTTACGATTGGTCAGCATGCTCTGGTAGGCTGGCTAATACATGACGCCATCGCCATTGTGTGGCGCTGGACGGACAACTCTTCAAATATGGCGCGGTGTAAATTGATAGCCAATGGAAACACAGTAGCCCACACCAATCAGTGCACACGGGGCGCGGACTACAGCATACTGTGGCACGCCTACGGGAAATCATAGGCGACGCTGATTCCATCACTATCGCCCGTTCGCACACCACAACACGGAAATATCGCCTTCATGATTGCGGCTGATTTCAGAGCAGTGCTCAGGAATCAGGCGACAGGTGAGAGGTGATTTATTGCCGCGAAATTCCCCAATCACACGCCGCAACTGTGAGGCAATTTCACGGCGATTGCTCCGGGGCGACATATTGCCTTTAGGATTGCCAGGCGAGATTGCGGTGTGTGAAGGTACCATTAAAGCTGTAAAGGTACTGGAGAATAAAAAAGCACAAGGTGTGTGATACTCCGGGACATGGCCAAGGTAAGGAAGGCTGAAAAACGACCACCTTTGAGGAAGAAACATAAGATAAAACGCCAAGACTGGGCCAAGAAATATCTTAAGACTGATTTTTCAGTAGTATAGCTGCAGGAACTTCGTTCTAGTGACTGACAAGCATGTAACGTAATCTGTTTTGGTGTCTCTACTGTTAGAGCCAGCCCTCGCAGACAGGATCCCCGCCCCTATTGTACCCGTATGATTGATTTGTTGATGTGTTGTCGTTTTTTCGACCACTTGTCTTTGTCTACCCTCAAACTTGTAAAGCGCCATGTATCCTAATAGCGCTATATAAATACCTAATAATAATAATAATTAAAATTGACATCAGTCAACGAACAGAACATTAGACAGGAGGTACCTAATGGTCATCAATTTGGAGTGATTCTTTTTCAAATATAGTAATTAACTGATGACCTTTTTTGCACATTATGTATCAACTGAGATCAAGTCATCTGGTAAGATGATAACTGTTTAGGAAAAAGTGACTAAAGCCAAAGTTCCAACCAAAGCAACTTCTTATTTTACCATCTATTAAGCCCAAGTCTAACTAAAGGACTAATTCCACATCTTACATAATAATTCTTATAAATTAAAAATCGTACTAAGCCACAACGTTTCCATATTTCTTTAAAGTCTAATGTAGTAATTCTGCACGTTCAGATTCTAGCAAATAATTCTTTAGAGTAAACCAGCGTACTCCAACTTAATGCATCTTTTTCTGTCTGTCAGCATTCTTTTGACAAGATATTTCTAGACAGTTGCTGCCAAGGCCACTCCAGAAATAACATAGCACGCCAGGCTGCGCTTCTTGCCCTACATCTTACAGCGCATCGCCACGAAAAGGAGTTAACACTCACATTTTGTCTGCTTCCATCAGAAGCTTTTGTTTTTTTTCCATAGGTGACCCCACAAGACATGTCATGTAAAAAGAGAGGATTTCACGAAGCTCCCAGTAGCTATACGTCAGAATGGATTGCAGTTCTGAAATATGTACGATGGTGAACTGTCCACTCATCCTATGAATGTTTTAGTAGTCTCTGACCTGAGATGCCAGGACATCTCCATTATGCCTTTCAGCTGCTTTCGAGCTTCGGTCTAGGTCTTGACAATGGAGCGTGGTTACAGAAACTTATTACGGACCCACAAGCTGTCCAATCATGTATAAATTATTTACTCTGCACAAGCCCCACTAGCTGCACATCCCGAAATCTGCTGTATGAGTGACGAGAAGCTTCTCGCTGACCATCTCTTTAGTGAAGATTTTCACCCTCTTCTGCTTACGGCACATTTTATTCCTCTATCTCCACATCTGCTAACATGCTCTTTTTTTCCAATAGACCCAGTTTACAACAATATAAGAACTTGCTTTGGAGTCTTGACCACAAAAGGGGATGTCACGAGTAGACTGCTCTGCTGTCTCTTGGAATTGCTCTGCAGTAGTTTAAATGGAGTTAAGTTGCTTTAGTACATTAAGGGTTAAAGTCAGTTGCTGTGGCTTTTCAGTATTAGCTGGGCTTGCTGTGTGTATCAGGTAATGTGGTTTGACCACTCCTCCAGCCTTTAAGTAGTTCCATGACCCATCACCTGATGTTGCTGATAGAGTTCATTCTCTGCATGACTGTGAGCTGTGTTTGCAGTTCCTGTTGAAATCATCCTGTAGATTGCCATTTTATGTGGGAGTGGCTGTGCTTATCCCAGTCCCAGGGTGGAAGCGAGTGGGAGTGTCAGAAGCAGGGCGAAGGTGTCAGCCCCGACATCCTCACTTTCAAAGGTTTTAGGTTATCATTGAATCATGTGTACTGGTGATGATTCCAACCCTTGTGCAATGTTAAGGAAATCCTGAAAATCTGCATCGTTGGCGGCCATTGTGGCCTGGAGTTCCCCACCCCTGCTCTATATAGTAAGCCGAATATAGCGCTCAACCTTCCCCAGCCATCCCTATATCACAGAGAATGAATCAAGTGGACGTGCTCATGTGCTATTTCCGATCCATTCAGATGGAGTTCTGCAGAGCTCCCTTCTTGGGCTCAGCAGTCAATACATTATTCCCTATTCTATCAATAATGGTACCTTTACACGCCGCGACGGCAGGCTGGATACATCGCGCTACTTCACGTGCACGAGCACGCTCAAACGGCTACAAACGGTCAACGCACCCTCTTTACACGCCGCCATAAGGTGCGCTACGCCACGCTACATCTGTAGCTAGCTACATCGCCGGGTGTGTCAAGTAGCCAGCTGTAGCTTAGCGTACCACGTTTACACAGCGCTACAATAAGCTACTATGGGCGGACCTGGTACAGCAGGGACAGCACATAGGCGTGCCACAATCGTGGATTACGAGCCGTCCGTACGCTGATAGGACAGCGCAATATCATCATGATTGGCCAGGCATCGCAGGAGGCTGAGAAATACAGCACGCTCGAGCGATTGTGTAGTGTGACTGGTCAGCTCCTTAAATATGCCGCCCTAGGCAGCGACTACCAATCGTCATGCAGGAGCTTCCTCCAATGATCGGTGATGGGGCGTGGTAACCCGGAGCCTGGGACACGCCTTAGCTACATTGCAGCTACAGCCCCGGGTGTCCGGAGTTCCCTTCCGTTGCTTCTTTACACGCCGATACAGCTCGCTACCATCGGCGATGTAGCCATCAGTTTTCGAGCAGAGCCCATAAACAGATGTATCTGTCGCCGGCTGTAGCGTCGCGTCTTCAGACGCCGCTACGACGGGCTACATTGACGCTACAAGCTACATTTGTAGCCTGTAGCGGGCTGTATCCAGCCTGCCGTCGCGGCGTGTAAAGGTACCATAAGAGATAACTTTAACATTTGGTAAAGAGCCTTTCAGTGAATTTAGCGGCACCCCGTGCTGAGATGCTGCACGACGGTAACATTTTTGTTTTGCTCCTTTACATTTGGACATCAGATCCTTATTAAATCACACATCTGCCAGTCTGCCGCTGATATGAAACGACAGACACTTTACCCAGATAGAATCCATTTCCATCATTACATATGTCTCCACAGCTGAAACAGAAAAGAAAAAAATCTCTTTGTGCTCTGCGATCTGGCATCTTCCCGCATTTCCATATGTCACAGTGTAAATATATATACACTTGTATCAACCATCTCAATATGGAAATTGTCAAATGTATTTGCAGAATTCTGTAAAGTGTGATCCTTTGGTGAATGTCAGTAAATCTTGTCAATGATGACATGCACATATGGCAGCAGATATAGCTAAACAGCCCAATTTTAACAATACAAAATGCCTACCTCCCACAGAGCCTTAAAGTCCTTCTGCTCGATTCGTAAGAGTTCACTGTTCTCCCTTGTGACAATGGTGGCATGTCGGGGTGTGTTATCCAGTATTGACTCTCCAAAGGCAGTGCCAACTCCCAGCGTACATATGATGACTGCATCCTGGAGCAAAAGTAGAGTAATTATCCATATATTCTGTGATGGTGTGCCAAGTGCCCAAAGAGACAGAGACACTTGGCATCAAGATGATGACAAAAGAAAAGTTAAAAGTAGACTTACCGATTTAGAAGTACATTGTGTGGTGCAGTATACCGTACCTGGCATCCAGCTGAACGCGACAGCTAGAGTCTGTCAGATGCTCTCAGCTTGTAATTATTAATGACCGCATCTAACTGGAAGACAGCAGATTGTAATGGTCATCCAATAATCCTTTTCAGCTGGATGCCAGTCATAATGGGAGTTTAAAGTGAACCTGTCCGCAGTTTTTTTGCATATAAGCTTCGGCCACCACCAGTAAGGCCTTATATACAGTATTCTGGAATATTGTATATGTCCCCAGGCCGATCTGTTCAATACAAAAAAAATAGCTTTTATTATACTCACCTGGGGGGCGGTCCGGTCCAATGAGTGTCACAAATCTCGGTCCGGCATCTCCTTTCTTTTTGTCAACGCCATCCTCCTCTGCTTCTAATGGGTACGCATCCTACGTCACCCCTACATAGTGTCCTCTGTTGCATTCCTTTGCATGTATCTTTCCTCCTGTCCTGCTGAGGGCGAAACAAAGTACTGTAGTGCGCAGGTGTGGGGAAAGGTCAAAGAACCGCCGTGCATATGTACTACAAGGGTGTTCTTCAACCTTTCCCCGTACCTGTGCACTACAGTACTTTGCTCTGCCCTCAGCAAGGCACAGAAAACACAGGAGCACAATAGAGGAGACTGTGTTTCACGTAGGAAGCGTTATCCACTTCGAAGCAGAGAAGAGGACGGCGGTGATCACAAGAAGAAAGGAGGTGCCAGACCGACACCCATCAGACCAGATCGCTCCCTAGGTAAAGATAATAAAAGCTGTGTTTTAGCATTATACAAGTTGTTCTGGGGACATGCAGTATGTACAGTATTCTAGAATGCTGTATATAAGTCCTTACTGGTGGTGGCCGCAGCTTATATGCAAAAAGCCTGCTGACAGATTCCCTTTAACCCATACAGTAGAGTCTGGTCTATGTTGGGTCTCTAAGACCACTAGATTCAAAAGTGCATTTTTAATTGTGCAGCAGGATGGTGCTCCATCTCATCCATCCATCTCTACAACAAAGTTCCTGCAGGCAAAAAAGGTCAAGGTGTTCAAGGACTGGCCAGCCCAGTCACCAAACATGAACAACATTGAGCATGGTTGGGGTAGGTTGAAAGAGGAAGCTTGGAAGGCAAACCCAAAGAATCTAGATGAACTCTGGGAGGCATGTAAGACTGCATTCTTTGCTATTCCTGATGACTTCATTAATAAATTGTATGAATCATTGCATGGATGCAGTCCTTCAAGCTCATGGAAGTCACACACTATATTAAATACGACTCTAATAGCACCACAACTTCATTCACCAATGTTATGCAACATATATTTGTATTTTAAGCTAATTATTTGTTTGAATATCACATTACTTTCTGTGGGCGACAAAACTTTTGTCTCGCCAAAATCTGACCATTCTGTGTTCATTAAATGATCAATATTTCAGCATTGATGCCAATTTATTTTCTTAACCTAAACAACATTTCGGAGGGTTTCAGCTTTCAAAAGAGTAATTTATAAAACCAATGGATGAATTTAGCATCAGGTTATAAGCTTTTATTTACATAACATGGATAAGCGACATAACTTTTGCCAGGGACTGTAATGTATTTTTTTATAAGCAGGTGATTTTTTATTTTAGCTTTTAGAATTTTAATTTGACAAGACCTACCTGTAAATTATGTGAGCACAGTTTTTTTTGTCGCAATGTTGTTTCCTGTTTAGCCCGGGTAAGACATGATGTATATTTACATCAAGGTGCGCCAAGGGGTTTTCACTAATAGATGAAAGTGTTACTGACTAAGGATACATACACACATTGTTTTTTTCCAACAGAAAAATATGCTGCAAATGCTCAGATTGTTTGCAGGGAAAATTATGCAGAAAATATGCACATTTTTGCTGCATTGTTACATGTGTTTGTTAAAAAATTTTTGGATTGGGTGGAAAATGCAGCCAAAACAGTGAAAGAATTAACAGATTTGAAAAAAAAACAACATTTTATAGATACCAAAACGTATAGTTACAGCTGCATCTCAATGAATTAGAATATCATCAAATACTTTATTTATTTCAAGGTCTGGGAACTTGCTCTCAACCTTATGGAGAGAGCGAAGTAGGTGAGGAGATTGTAAGCCACTTCCCTCCTCTCAGATATATGCATATATGCAAATTTGCACTTCACTAAGGAAGTTGAGAAACTCCCGTACCACATTTAAGCAGCTTCCTCAAAGTCATAATCGCTTTCCTACAAGCTTTTAATATAACTAATTTAATTCAATATAGATCGTCAAACGCATAAGGTAGTGAGAGAAGCCAGCTTCTACAGATTGCCATAACGGTATGAAACATGGCTTATACTGTCATAGCATGGGCCATGAAAAGAATGAAGAGAAGAGTTTACTGCAAAAAGGATGGATAGGGACTATGTTGGCACCAGAGATTGCAATGTTTTTAACGGAAAAAAGCTACAAGTGCTTCTCAGTGAATTAGAATATCATCAATTGATTACATAAATTGAAACACATATAGTGCCATATTTTTCAGATTGTAACACGCACTTTTGTTCCCCCAAATTTTGGGTGAAAGTGGGGGGAGCGTTTTATAATCTGAATCTACTATGTGCTGTGCTGTACTGTAGGGAGGGCAGCTCTGGAGCGGTATCCGGGGGCTGGAGGAGGCTGCAGGAGGCAGCGGGAGGTTACGTGCTCCCGCTCATTAGCCTCATGTAATATGCACTGCACCTGCTGTCCATCACCTCAGTGCTGAAACACGCGGAGAGATGGACGGGGGAAGCGGTGCATATTATATGTGCCTTTACTCACCCTCCCTCCCCCCATCCTGGATATGGCCCCCCTCATCACTCTATATGTCCCCCTGCTCACGTGCACACAGTAAAATAACAAACGCTGTTACTGACCTTCCGTTGCTCGCTCCGTGCTCCCAGCTCAGTGTCTTTTTGTCTCTGTAACCAGCATCCGATCATGTGATCACTGTGCGCCATGGTCACATGATCCGCTGCTCGGGTGGGATGCAAGAAGACACCTCTGAGCTGGGAGCACGAGCGAGCAATGGAAGGTGAGTGACAGCGTTTGTTATTTTACAGTGTGCGCACCAGCAGGGGGGCCTTATCCAGCACAGTGAAGGCTGAGTGTGCTAGCATAATGGGGGCTGTGTGTTCCAGCACAGTGGGGGCTGTGTTTGCCAGTACAGGGGAGCCATATATACACCAGGATGAGTGATATATATATATGGTTTGAAAGATGGACACCATTTAACATTAAAAATATTTTTTTTCTCTTTTCCTTCACCAATTTTGGGGTGCGTCTTATAATTCGTAATCTGGTGCGTCTTATAAAGCGAAAAATACGGTATATAGAGTCATTACAAACAGAGTGATCTTATGGGAGATTGTTGTCGCATGCAGTACACAACCGTTAGTTACATGAAATTCCTGAAGCTCTATTAATGTTTCTGTAAACCTTTTAGGCTATGTGCACACTGGGCGTTTGTGATCAGTTTTTGTGCTTGTCTTTTGCACAAAAAATGGACCAATCTTTGTCAGGCCAGCATAGACTATGAGATTTCTGAAATGCCAACGCCTGAGTTTTTGTCCTTATGGTTTTGCTGCAAAAACCTGATCAGGAAAAGAAGTAGCATGTCAATTAAAGGGACTCTGTCAGGTCATTTTTGAGTATGATACTAATATTACCCTTGAATAGTGCTGGGTAGCCCTTTAAAAACATGTAAAATCATATTTCTAGTTTCCGTGCTATAAGCATTTTCACACCCTGCAGGCAGCTGGTGCATTAGTCTTCTCCATTATATTCACAGCCGAATAGTCCGACTGTATAAGTGTTATTTAAATATCCACTCCTATCCAAGCTGGTGTTCTGTCCCTCCCATATGTGCTCTGTGCTGGGGAGGGGGTAGGTGTTTTGTCCTGCACTGTGCTGTCTGTAGGATTTCTATTATATGAACATTGGTTTTCGGTAGACATGTAATGTGTGTATCTGCTGAGAAAATGATCAAATGTTCTTATAATCACATAGAAATATTTCAGACTGCACACACTACACACGTGCCTCAGATACACACAATAAAGATCTCCAAGATCACACACCTCCTTCCCCCTCCTTTCTGCTCTGGAATGAGTCACACAGAATACAGATCAGAGGAGGGCAGGGCAGCGTAATGATGTACGAATATTCATTCTTTGGGGAGTGGGCATCAGAGACCTCACTGCGATTGACAGATGGAATTAATCTTTTATTTTGAAGTTTACAGAGGATAGGAAGGCAGCATAAATAGAAATACATGAACTAGAGAAAGCTGAGAAACAGGAATTAGAAAATGATAGCAGTTACATATGGATTTTTGACCTGACAGATTCCCTTTAATTTGTTGCACCCAGCATTTTTTTTGTGTGTGCACATAGCCTTAACAGTTTTCTGGATCAATGTCCGTCTTGTCTTTTCATCAATTTTTGAGGGATGTACAGTTCTAGGCAATGTCACTCTTGTGCAAATGTAAGCAACTTCTTGATGGCTGTCTTCACAGTGTTCCATGGTGTATCTAATGACTTAGAAAAATTGTAGCCATCTAAGGACTGATAACTTTAAACCTTGAGACCCCTTTGCTGTGTTGTAAGCTGTTTACGGACTAAAAATGTCAGGGAAATCCTACTTTACAGCTAAACTTTGTATAGGGTCAAAATGTAAATGATGGAAGCTGTTTACTGAATACTATGTACTATGAGTGTAAATGGGATTGACTAATTCTGAACACAACCACATCCCCAAATGTAAGAAGGTGTTCACACTTATGGAACCACATTATCAAAGGTTTGTTATTTTTATGTTCATCCTAAAAATTATTTTAATTTGTTTCTCAGTGGATTTGTACAGATTATGGGTGACATTAAAAGTGGAAAAGGTTCTGAAAGGATTCTGTGTAGACTTTTATATCCACTGTACATAATATATGAAGTTCTATTCCAAGGGTATCTTTTTAATTATCACTTTCTCTGTAAGATCGCCCTTACTGTAAAGCCAATTTACAGTTCTATATTGCAATTCACCTAGTTGCTCTCTATATATACTAGAGCATCTCAATGAATCAGAATATCATCAAAAATCAATGTCATATTGCCGTATTTCAGGGAGCCCTGAAACGTGTTGACTAATAAATCAATATTATATTTACCCTTTGATATCTGGTGGAATACGGCAGCGTGGTTTTTAACCCTTCATCCGCCTTACTTTACTTTTCTGACATAATGACCTTTGTGTTTTGTTTGGCAGTAAGCCATAACCATCAACATTAACAGAAATAATCACATGAAATAGATCACTCTGTGTGTAATGAATCTATATCATATATGCGTTTTACTTTGTATATTGAATTATGTAGAAAAATTAACTTTTCTTGATGATCTAATTCAAGGAGATGCACTAGTAGGTTTGATGCAGGGGCGGACATATCACTGGTGCAAACTGTGCAGTTGCACAGGGGCCCAAGAAGTAAGAGGGGCACATTTTTTCCTCAAAAGCAGATGGAATTGGGCAATTTGATGAGTTATTGCAAAGTATTCACTGATCTCAGGGAGACCAGTCAAGAAAACACTGCGGGCAGCCGGCTAAAGCGCTTAAACACAGTGAATTCCTAGGCACATTGCCCCTGGGAAATATGAATATGCAAATACAGTCTGTGGAGCCTCAGTTAGGAGTCTCAAACACAGAACTAGCCAGATATCCCTCCAGGGAAGGACCTAGCCATGGGGTGGCTACTTGCGGAGAACACCATAACCACCATATGAAGTGGCCCTTTAAGTCAATATCCAACTCTTTTACAAGATTAGAGATATGACAAGGGAATACCAAGGCCAGGTATCCATCCACAGACAGCTGTTTCGGGGTGTTGCCCCTCATCAGTGTGGAGTAGGATTCTGGCTAGGTGGGAGCAATGCCTAGTAGACCAAGATTGCAAAGTTTCACTGATCTCAGGGAGACCGATCCAAGAAAACACTGCGGGCAGCTGGCTAAAGCGCTCAAACACAGTGAATTTCTAGGCGCATTGCCCCCTGGGAAATATGAATATGCAAATAGAGTCTGTGGAGCCTCTGTTAGGAGTCTCAAACACAGAACTAGCCATACATCCCTCCAGGGAAGGACCCAGCCAATGGCTGATGAGAGCCCACATTCTGTTTTTACACAGGGGCCCTTTGCTGTCTGTGTCCGCAATTGGTTCGATGTTATTACCGTAAAATAATAAATGTAGAAAATAGAGAAAGCTGCATGTGAGTAAAAGGTTTGTAAAGTATAAAGAAATCTGTAATTACCACAATGAGGTGCTGAACATAATTGGCAAAAGGAAAACAATGTTTACATGAAGTTCATTTTATTTCATTCAATCAATGCGATCAGTTCTGGTCCAGTGAGAAGAGACAAATAAAGCAGCAAAGATAACCGACCATGTATCGCCACCTAGTGGAGCACAGAGGCATTTCCATCAGCTAAGATTCACTTTTCTTTTTTTATCTTATACTTTTTGTAGTTTTTCTGTTTACGGAAATAAATGCAAAATGGTGCACACGGTTCATGAATTTTGCACAAAGTCAAAAATTGTTTTAATTTTCACACATTAGCACAAGATGTAACACGTTAGCATAATGGTGCATATTGTGTGCAAACCCTTTCTGCCATATATACAAAACCCTAACCCTAACCATCCCTCACTGAGCTAAAACGTGCACTATAGGGCTTGATTCACACTGTGCATTCTTGGTCTGTTTTTGCTGGTCAGTATTTGTAGCCAAAACCAGGAGTGGGTGATAAACACAGAAGTGGTGACGTGTTTCTATTATACTTTTCCTCTGATTGTTCCACTCCAGGTTTTGGCTACAAAAACTGACGAGCAAAAAACAGACCAAAAACACACAGTGTGAATGGAGCCTAAAGCTTGGGAAAAATGATTTAATAACTTACATCCGCAGGCTGGACTGGGTGGTCTCCGAGTCTCCATTCTGCCTCCTCGCAGGCTCTTGGCACGCCCCACTGGGCGTCATCATTCCGTCTCCTGTTCCTCCTCTCTTGAAATTCCCGCCTCCTCCATGCAGTCTGATGCACCGGCCGGCCATCAGTTCCAGTCTGGTGCATTGTGGGGGCTTATCAGGTGTACGACCCGGCCGCGGCGCATGCGCAGTGCGCATACTGAAGTTGCCCGCACAGCCTGATAAGCCTTCACAAGGCACCGGACTGGAACTTTCGTCTGGCTGGCGCATCAGACTGCATGGTGGAAGCGGGAATTTCAAAAGAGGAGGAATAGGAGACGGAATGATGACGCTCAGCGGGGCGTGCTAAGAGCCTGTGAGGGATAGAGAAAGAAGACCGCTAATTCCAGTCTACGTCCAATCATTTTTCAGAAGCTTTATATTGCAGTTTTAGATCAGACAGGGATGGTTAGGGATGAGCTAGCAAGGTGCAGGGACAGGTAGTGATAGAATAGGGAGCAAAATCAAGCCGACAGGTTCCCTTTAACTGCAAAATATTGTGGATTGTGACTGGCATGTGCCCCATGACCGGTATACTTCACATGGCTGATTGTATCTTTTGCTCTGTGGCAGCACACACGGGGTTAACGGCAGCTAGGTCTGAGTGCTGATTTCTCACTGCCTTCCAGCTGTGGTTGTGTGAGGCAGAATATGAGATGTCCAGGGCTGTAGAGCAGAGAGAGTGTGAAGTATCACAGCAGCAGGAGCTGTGTGGATTTCTGTGTGAACAGGCTGTGTGGAGTTTTAACACAGCCTGGGAGCGTTGGCTGTGTGCAGTTAATACAGCTTGGCAGCGTGGACTTGGCCTTCCCAGGGGCCCCGGCTAAAGAGAGAGCCTGACAGCCACACTGGACTGTGGGAATACCTATTATACTGGTGGTGTCCTAGAGCTACAAAAGGTCTTTACAAACCTGGACTTGTAAATAAATCGTGTGTTGTGTGAACAAGTGCCTGAGTCACTGCCTTCCGTCTTGCCGATCCTAACCTTACATGTGGTGGAGAATGCGGGCACAGCAACCTGGCTGCTAACAGCAACGACCCAGTGAAAGTCAAACAGGCATACTCTGTTCACACATGTCAGTGGTTAAACCTGCTTCGCTACAGTACAAACCTGCAGCCACCATGGAGGACCCGATTAAGCACCTGGTGCAGGCACAGCAGCAACAGCAGGTCGCGAAACAGGAGATGAATAATCTTTTGATCCAGCAAATGCAGCAGCAGCGGGAGCAGCAACAGGAGCAGCATCGTCAGCAACAACAGGCGAGCGATCTTCAGCAGCGGCAGATAGATCTCTTGACTGAGGCAATCCGTGCAAGGCCAGCGGCTCCATTCCCGGGTCAAGGAGATGATGGCAGCGTCCGGAAGGCGGTAAGGCATGCAATGCAAAAGATGACCCCAGAGGATGATGTGGAAGCTTTCCTTGTGGTTTTCGAGAGGGTCACAGAGAGGGAGAAACTGCCGCCAGAGCAGTGGGTGGAGGTGTTGGTGCCTTATTTAACGCGAGAGCCCCAAAAAGCGTACCTGGACCTCTGCTCAGAGGACACCATGATCTACGGGACTCTGAAAGGTGAGATCCTGGCTCGAATCGGGGTTAATACATATGTACGGGTATACTAGTAGTCCTCTGAGGAGAGTAAAACCGTTTGGTATCAGGCCTATGACTTGTTGCACCTGGTAAAGAAGTGGCTGCAGCCTGAGAGTCTAAGCCCCATGCAAATGATAGAGAGGGTGTTAGTTGACTGGTTTGTGCGCACTCTGCCTGTCTCCATCCAATGTTGGGTGGGACAAGGGGACCCAGGTACTCTTGATCAGTTGGTGAGTGTGATGGAGCATCATCTGGCTACAAAGGACTTGATTCGGGACTCTGGGAGATTGAGTGCAGCCAGTCGGTCTGCATCCACCAAACCAGAAGTTAGTGATCCCCAACCCGGTCCTGCGCTGGACTTTACCCCACCACAGTCAGAGAATGTACGCTGCCCTCAAGTGAGCCGGAAACCCGGGTCTCCCAAGCAGGGCACCGCAGAAATTTTTTTCCCCGCGATGAGATGTTGGTGATGTCAAGAGCCGGGACACGCAATGGCGCAGTGTCCCCTTAACACAGAGCCCATGGACTGTGGGTATATCCGCCAGATGTCTATGCACGCCCAAACCGCCAGTGCAGCGAACTATGTGACTGTGGTTAAGAGACTACATTTGTGCCAAGTGCTAATTAATGGACATAAGGCGACTGCCCTTTTGGACTCGGGTAGTAACGTGACCCTTGTACATGCAACTCTGGTCTCTGGAGCAAAACCCACAGGCCGTACAGTAAGGGGGCTCAGTATTCATGGGGACATCTGTGAGTATCCTACAGAGGTGGTCATTATCAATACCCCATGCGGTCAGGTCTGACACGAAGTGGGGGTGTTGAAAACTCTTCCCTATGATGTGATTGTGGGGAGGGATTTCCCTCTGTTCTTTACTTTGTGTGAAAGGCAACCTCGTCCTCGGGTAATGGACGGTCCGGGCCCCGAGTCTGAAGATCCCGACTCTGGGATACCTGCCATAGGGGTCACCAATATAGGGACAGAGTGTAATCTAGATAGGTTTCCCCTAGAGGTAAAGGCAGGAGAGCTCAAAACTGTTGAGCCACTTCTGGAGTTGGTGGCACCTTTGGATAATGTTGGGGCAGCCCAACTGCAGGCAGCGCTGAATGTAACTGGAGGGCCAAAGGCAGAGTGTCTGTACCTCACGTACAGGTACGCAAGAAGCCGTGCCGGAAGCTCGGAGGCAAGCCATCATAGGTAGAGTGTGCAAGGTCAACCTGTCCTCAGTGCCCAGGCGGGAGGGAGCGAGAGTTAAGGGATCGCTCCACCAGCTGGGTGGACGAGGGATATTTCCTGTATCCCAAGGTGATACAGACAAATGCCAATGGAGACCTTACCGAAGACGTCCTAAGACCCGTAGACATACTAAAGGTACAGACGGTGACTCTACTGTGAACCTAGGGCTACGGGACTCAGACGACAAGCCCAATCTTGTAGCTGATGACATAGCATCAGAACTCCCTATAGTCGAGAGGATAGGCGGACTGCGCTACCACGCTGGCCGTTGGGGGAGGGAAGGCCTCCCACAGATATCCCTCTGAGAATTAAGGTGAATGGGTCCGATTGGTCTTGGTACACAGGGAAACGGTTGGTGACGGTACGGGACCACATGTCATGCTCCTAGTCGACTTGGACAGACCCCTCAATTGGTGTGCCCGGGTGGTAAGGAGGCCCTGTGTTCAACCCTACAGGCTTGAACAGACGGGGGAGGTATGTGGTGATGGGACCGGCATGTGCCCCATGACCGGTATACTTCACATGGGTGATTATATCTTTTGCTCTGTGGCAGCACACACGGGGTTAACGGCAGGTAGGTCTGAGTGCTGATTTCTCGCTGCCTTCCATCTGTGGGTGTGGGAGGCAGCATATGAGCTGCCTAGGGCTGTAGAGCAGAGAGAGAGAGTGAAGTATTAGAGCAGCAGGAGTTGTGTGGAGAGCTGTGTGGAGTTTTAACATAGCCTGGGAGCGGCTGTGTGCAGTTAACACAGCTTGGCAGCGTGGTCTTGGAATTCCCAGGGGCCCTGGCTAAAGAGAGAGCCTGAGAGCCTGACAGCCATATTGGACTGTGGGAATACCTATTATACCGGCGGTGTCCTAGAGCTACAAAAGGTCTGTACTAACCCTGACTTGTAAATAAATCGTGTGTTGTGTAAACAAGTGCGTCACTGCTGTCTGTCTTGCCTATCCTAACCGCTACAATACATATTGTGAGGTACAGCGGCATCAGGGAGCCAAAGACACGGGATCCAGGCACAGGTTTATTTGCCAAAAAAATGTAGGAAAAAACAATAGTCGGGTACAATCTTCCGGATTCCCCTTACTTCAGGGGCCGCTACTTAGCTTCACCCAAAAGGACGTACCCCGTCAAAACCAGCCACAAGGTCTCAGGGAAGCTTCTCTCTCAGAAGCTCAGGAAGTTGTCTTCACTCCCCACTAGAGACCACACCCCGTGGTCTAGCTTCCTTTTATCACACCCAAGCCAGTAAAGCAGAACCAGCACAAAATCCCGGGATGGAGTGCGACCTGTCAATATGGAGGATGCACCCAGGGAGGCACCTACCGGTCGCAGGGGCCCGAACCGGTCGGTGCCTCACACACCCTCCCCCTATGTTCAAGCGTATAGGGCTGAACACAAGGCCATAACCCCGGACCCTGCGTGCAGACAGCGTCACGGCGCGGAGAACCGGCGGAGCCAAGCAGCGCCACCCGGGGATACCAGCGGTGCCAGACCCCACGAGCATCCAACCCGTTCGGACCCCCGGCACCCACAAACCCCGGACGGGCATCAACAACAGCGGCCTGGGGCCCCACGAGCAACATGGGGTCTGCCCGCAGCACTGCTGCACCGCTCCGGACGGCGAGCCGGCGCACTGGTCTCTGCACCCGGGAATCAGTCACATCAAGTCCTCTGGGTATCCCGGCGGCGGGATTCTCTGGCTCTGGGCCCTGTCTGCCCTTCATCCGGGGGGCCATATACTCGTTCCACAATACCCGGAACAAGGGCATATCCCTCCCCAGCACAACATCATAAGGGAGATCCTTTACCACCCCCACGACATGTTGAACCCTCCTGGCTGAGGTAGCAAACGTGACACGCTTCGTCGGATACCTGCGATGATCCCCATGGACACTCATCACTCTGACCTTTCGGTCGGTGGGTTTGGTCCTGGAGACCAAGGAGGCACACACGAGGGTCACGTTGCTCCCTGAGTCCAGTAGGGCCGTCACCTCATGACCGTTAAGCCGTACGCGGCACAGTACATTCTCAGTATCCCGGGGGCCGAGCCCCGTTTTCCGTCGAGGTGGGCGAACATGGACCGCCTCCGGGGAAAAGTCACAGTCCATTGGTTCCCCGTTGAGGGGACACTGCGCCATCATATGTCCCACCTCCCGGCATCTTCTACATCGGGGTGGTTCCCCGCTATACCAGGGGCCGAACCGCGGCTGTCCGGATCGCCGCTTTGCTGCAGGGGGAGGCCAGTTTTCGGCCTGAGCCAGGCGCTCGCCCGCCCGGGGACCGGGTTGGGGGTCCCTACTGTCTAGTGTGGTGGGCGCGGCCTTGCGGGTAGCCCACATTGTCCCAGTGTCCCGGATCAGTTCCTGAGTGGCCACATGGCGCTCCACCACGTTCACCAACTGGTCTAGGGAACCCGGGTCACTGTGTCCCACCCACTTTTGTATGGGGACGGGCAGCGTACGCACAAAGCGATCCACCACCACCTGCTCTACCATCTGGGCCGGGCTCAGTGCTTCAGGCTGCAGCCATTTCTTAACCAGGTGTAGCAAGTCATAGGCCTGAGAGCGCACAGGTTTGCCTTCCTTGTAGGCCCATTGGCTCACCCGTGGGGCCCTCACATATGTATTGACCCCGGTACGGGCCAATATCTCCCCCTTCAGGGCTCCATAGTCCAGGGCATCCTCAGTACACAGATCTATGTATGCCTTTTGGGGATCACCAGTCAAATAGGGCGCCAGCACCTCGGCCCACTGGGCGACCGGCAGTCTCTCCCGTTCAGCCACCCGCTCAAACACGGCCAGGAATGCCTCCACATCATCCCCCGGGGTCATCTTTTGCAGCGCTTGTATTACCGCTTTCCGGACGCTGCCGTCGTTACCTGGGCCTTGGGCGGTTCCCACGGTCTGGCACGAACAGCCTCGGTCAACAGGGCCATCTGTTCCTGGTGTCTTTATTCCTGCTGCTGAAGTGCTTGGAACTGCTGCTGCTGAGCCTGAACCAGGTGTTTGAGTACCTCCTCCATGCTGGTGGTGGGCTTGTACTGGAATTTAGCCGCTTGGATCCTGGACATGCGCTGCCGGGCACCCCGCAAGAGACTGGCAGCTATAATGACTGCTGCTCCTCTCACTTAGCAACCGCTCATTAGCCTCATGAAACAGTCACTTTCACCAGCGGTTCTAAAAGGAAGGGCGACAGTAGCGCTGGCTTCACCAGGAATGAATGCTACACCTCACCGGGCCGGCAATGCCCGCATTCTCCACCATATGTGAGGTACAGCGGCATCAGGGAGCCAAAGACACGGGATCCAGGCACCACTGGTCACGGCACACAGGTTTATTTGCCAAAAAAATGTAGGAAAAAACAATAGTCGGGTACAATCTTCCGGATTCCCCTTACTTCAGGGGCCGCTACTTAGCTTCACCCAAAAGGACGTACCCCGTCAAAACCAGCCACAAGGTCTCAGGCCTGGCTCAGGGAAGCTTCTCTCTCAGAAGCTCAGGAAGTTGTCTTCACTCCCCACTAGAGACCACACCCCGTGGTCTAGCTTCCTTTTATCACACCCAAGCCAGTAAAGCAGAACCAGCACAAAATCCCGGGATGGAGTGCGACCTGTCAATATGGAGGATGCACCCAGGGAGGCACCTACCGGTCGCAGGGCCCGAACCGGTCGGTGCCTCACAATATATAAAGGTAATATGGATCCATAGGAAAGCATGTAGTCTGGCATTTTACTATTAACTTTAACCCCTTAAAGACCTTTGATGTTGTACAATGCCATGAAAGTCGGTGCCTTCCCCACCCATGACGTTGTACAACGTCATGGTGGTTACCGCGGTAACCGCCATCAGGCCCCGGTGCTCTATGATTCCTATCACAGAACACTAGAGATTGAGGTCAGGAAGGTGGATTCCCCACCCCGCCCCCAGGATCGCAGTGATTGGCTGTTTTATCAGTCAATCACCGCGATTCTGTCTCCACCTACGGAAGGGGCGGTAACAGCAGGGCTCAGAAGGGAAGGAGCGCCATTTGACTTTTTGAATAGAAAATTAGCTCCGAAAGTCAAATTGCGCTCCCTCCCTTCTGAGCCCTGCCGTGCGCCCAAACAGTGGTTTATGACCACATATGAGGTATCGGTGTACTCAGGAGAAATTGCCCAACAATTTTTAGGATGCATTTTATCCTGTTGCCCATGTGAAAATGAAAAAATTGAGGCTTAAAAAACATTTTTGTTGGAGAAATTAAAATGTCAATTTTTTTCCTTCCACGTTGCTTTAGTTCCTGTGAAGCACGTGAAGGGTTAATAATCTTTTTGAATGTAGTTTTGAGTAGCTTGAGGGGTGCAGTTTTTGGAATGGTGTCACTTTTGGGTGTTTTCTGTCATGTACACCCCTCAAAGGGACTTCAAATGTGATGTGGTCACTAAAAAAAATGGTTTTGTAAATTTTGCTGGAAAAATGAGAAATTGCTGATGAATTTTCAACCCTTATAACTTCCTAACAAATTTTTTTTTTCCCCAAAATTGTGCTCATGTAAGGGGTTAAGGGATTTTCCACTACACTGACGTCCTGTCCTTGAAAGATGCCTATCTTTGAGATCAGAGAAAAGGCAAATAAGCGGTCTAATCAGGCGCTGGGTAATAGTAACAACATGAGGGATTCTTTTAAAACATGCTTCTTTAATCTTGCACAAGCTTCACAACACGTTTCGGCAGGTTAAACTGCCTTTATCAGGTGTTATCCTTGAGATTAGGGCACCTCCACAAACTGCAGCTGCAGGAGTGACCTGATGTATAAAGCGCACCCTCCGGCAGCAAATCACAGGCGGGTCAGGAAACCCATCAATATGTTATTCCACCCATTTAAATGGGTTGTTCACTTTACTTTAACAAATATTCTGGGATCATAATATTGTGGTACTTTTTAATATAACTGATACAGGTGGAGATGAGGGAATCGTAACAAATCAAATTTGTTTCGAATTATCACAAAAATCATGAATCTGGAATTCTGATCAGCGGGCTGCCAGTTTGTGGTTTTCTTTTGATAGCTCGGGTTTAAAATCACAAAAATAAATTAGACATACCTATCTGTCTCTGTCGTGATGTTACGTCGCCTCCGCTCATTTCTAGTCTTCCGGTACTTCATGCAATGCGTCGCCCCCAGCACCAGAACAACCAGTGCAAAGACCTGGGAAGCAGCTGAGGAGGCGGCATTAGAAGGGGGGAGTAATGTATTTTCTTATTTTTTAATAACCCCCTCTTTTTCATCATGCTGTAGCTATGGAAAGCACTTTCAATTTGGACTGATTTTATTTGGACCTTTGTTGGACAAACTGAGTGTCCTCCCGGGAAATTAACTAATTTCTAATTACAGGCTCTACTTCCTGTGTGAAGTGGCGATACACGTTACTATGGCCTTCCTCATAGAATGCACAACTCTCCTCTTCTCACAGTGGCTGCTGATGGAGGAACATGTGACCAGACCCACCAACAGCCTCTTCCAATAGAAAAACAGCTTTCCCGTGTGCAGTGCTTTTCTATTGGAAGAGGCTGTTGGTGGATCTCGTCACATGTTCCTCCATCAGCAGCCACTGTGAGAAGAGGAGAGCTGTGCAGTCTGTGAGGAAGGAGGAGAACCTGAAATACTTATATATAAGGCTGCTTTCACATCAACGGTAATCGCTGATCGCAGCAGTTGCAGTGAAAAAACGCAACTGACGCGATTACCACATAACGGCCGCACTTGCAGTTCACTTGCAGCAAGCCCCATGCAATGTCTATGGGGCTTGCGGTAAGTGTGCAGCAGGTGCGGCAAGTGCAGTTTCAGCACTTGCGGCAGATGCGGCCACGAGAAAAACGCGGCCGACCGCAGTTTTTTTGCGGCTGCATCTGCCGCAAGTGCCGAAACCGCAACTGTACCGCACTTGCCGCACACTTACCGCAAGCCCCATAGACACTGCATGGGGCTTGCCGCAGGTGAACCGCAAGTGTGGCCGTTATGCGGTAATCGCGTCAGTTGCATTTTTTCACCGCAACTGCCGCGATCAGCGATTACCACTGCTGTGAAAGGGGCCTTAGTAAGCCCCACAAAATCATGTACCCAACACATTTGTTAAAATAAAGTGGACAATTCACAGCACATTGCACTGCATCAACACCTTGTGGTCATTATCTCTTAAGACCGTACCTGATGGCTGTTTGTCTCAGTCACTTTGACATCCAAGGATCCAGTGAGCACCGCATACCAACTTGTACCAATGTCACCCTGGCGATACACTGAAACCAAAGAAGAGGTGCCATTTTACAGCATGTAACTTAGTCATTGCAGTTAAAGGGCTTATTCACTTATGGTGACAATGTATATATATTTACAGTGAGGAAATTAAGTATTTGATACTCTGCTGATTTTGCTAATTTTGCCACCTTCAAAGCATGGAGAGGCCTTGTAATTTTTATCATAGGTATACTTCAACTGTGGCAGACACAATAAAAAATCCAAACAATCACATTGTATGGGGTTTTTTTTTACATTATTTACTCGCATTTTATTTAATGAAGTAAGTATTTAATACAATAGCAAAACAGAACTTAATATCTGGGGCGAAAACCTTTGTTTGCAATTACAGAGGTCAGATGTTTCCTTCAGTTCTTGACCACGTTTAACAAACAGCAGCAGGGATTTTGGCCCACTCCTCTATGCAGATCTTCTCCAGATTTTTCAGGTTTCGGGGCTGTTGTTGAGTAACATTGAGTTTCAGCTCCTCCAAAGATTTTCTATTGGATACAGGTCAAGAGATTGCCTAGGCCACTCCAAGACCTTAAAATGCTTCTTAGTTGCCCGGTTGTGTGTTTCAGGTCATTGTCATGCTGGAAGACCCAGCCACAACCCATCTTCAATGCTCTTACTGAGTGAAGGAGGTTGTTGTCCAAAATCTCGCAATACATGACCTCATACATCCTCCTTTCAATATAGTCCACAGTTGTCCTGTCTCCTTTGCAGAAAAGCATACCTGAAGAATGGCGTTACCACCCACATGCTTCATGGTTGGGATGGTGTTCTAGGGATTGTACTCATCCTTCTTCTTCCTCCAAATATTAAAAGTGGAGTTGATAACAAAAAGTTCTATTTTGGTCTCATCTGACAACATGACTTCTCCCATGCTTCCTCTAGATCATCCAGATGATTATTGGCGGACTTCAAATGGGTCTGGACATGTGCTGGAGTGAGCAGGGGCATCTTGCGTACCCAGCAGGATTTTAATCTATGATGGCATAGTGTCTTAATAACAGTAATATTTGAGGTTGTGGTCCCAGCTCTCTTCAGGTCATTGACCAGGTCCTCCAGTGTAGTTCTGGGCTGATTCATGACCGTTCTCACAATCATCCTTACCCTACGAGCAGAGATCTTGCACGGAGTTGCAGACTAAGGAAGATTGACAGTAATGTTGCGTTTCTTCCATTTCCTAATTTTTGCTCCAATAGTTGTTACCTTTTCATCAAGCTGCCGCCTATTGTCTTGTAGCCTATCCCAGTCTTGTGTTGGTCTACAATTTTGTGTCCTTAGACTGCTCTTTGATCTCGGCCATAGTGGAGAGTGATTGAGTGTGTGGACAGATGTCTTTTATACAGGTAACAAGATCAAACAGGTGCAATTAATACAGGTAATAAGTGCAGAGTAGGAGGCTTCTTAAAGAAAAACTAACAGGTCTGTGAGAGCCAGAATATTTGCTGGTCAATAGGTGATCATATACTTTTTTCATACAATAGAATGCAATTTAATTATTTAAACATCATATACCGTAATTGTAATTTTCTGGATTTTTTTTCTTACTCTTTCGGTTTAAGTGCACCTACGATAAAAATTACAGACTCCATTCTTAGTAAGTTGGAAAACTTGCAAAACCAGCAGTGTATCAAATACTTATTTTCCTCACTGTATATGTATATAAGTATATAACAGCTAAAGATATTTTGTGCAATTTGTTTTTATTAAACGTTTTTGCACCGTTGGACTTCTATAGTCCCTATGTTGCCCTATTACTAGCTCAGGTAATATATGACCAAAGACCACATCAAAGTTGAATGTACTGGGAAAACAAAGGGCCTGTAAAAGCAAAATGATACTAAGTTTGCAATATAAAACAACTGCAAAAATTAGTTTTAACCCCAAATACATGGACTGAAGAAAAGGTGAACAACTCCTCTAATCCATGTGTAATACACAATAGTAAGATATCAATCAATTAATTGTTATATTTAGAATTTTGATTTGATATTATAAAAGCTTTGATTAAAGTCATTTAAGCAACAAAAGAAATCTCAATTCTACCTTTTAACCAATTTGACAGAAAAATGAAATTGCAGGCATTACGACACACAGTAGGGTGCTATACACCCATGAGTGTCCTATTAAAGGGGGTTGTCCACTACTTGGACAACCCCTTCTCATTCCCCATGCTCGCCCCAATAGAAATAAAAAATCCTATACTCACCTCCGCTGCCAGCGTGGTTCTAGCGATGTCAGTAGTTGCGTTCCTGGGTCTACATGACATTGTTATGACATGCGAGCCTTGCCACCAATTGGTGCTGGCTTCCTTCTCCCCCCCCCCCCCATTGGATGCATCAGTAATTAACAGGAAGTGAGTGCTGCAGCTGCCACTCACTTCCGGTTGAGTACGTCTGTGTTTGAAGGCAGGGAGAAGAAAGCCGGCGCCAATTGGAACAGTTCCAACAGTGACAATAGTGATTATGACTAAGAACCAAGATGTTTTCGAAACATGTAATGGTTGACTCCCGTTTGGCATTTCTGTCTAAGTAAAATGGACTTTTAATTTTTTTCCAAGAAAATTTTAAGGACGTTGTTGCTGGATTTTTTTTCCTTGCCATTAGCTCTGAGCAGAGTTTTCCATATACCCATGCACCGCCCTAGAAACCAACTCCAATACTGATTCTATACGGCGAGCTGAAACTTTTCTAACTTTTTTTCCCTAATGTAAGTATCTCTGATCGAATATGTGACTTCAAAGTAAACCATGCTGATTTGGAATTAACCATGGACACATAGCTTGACCTCATATTCTATCGTCCATACTTACATGTCACCCCCTTCTCCAGGCTCTCATAGTAGCCACAGAAACAGATCTGCTGAAGTAAATTTGGATGGAATCTCTCGAAAGCTTTAACTTCTTTCAAACGAGCAAATATGATGTCTACATCTTCTCCCGAACGTTCCAGTGGCCTAAAAAGCAACAAAAAAATAATAATCTCAAAACCGTAAAAATAACTTACCAGGAGACAATTAAGAAATATTACAAAACTGCAAAGATTTACACTGAGACTCACAGGTTGACTGTTGTGAAGCTAAAACCGGGGCATCGAGGCGAAGCGGCATTTAGTAAGACACGATATGACAGCTGTCACACCGCGGAACAAATAGCGGAGAACGACGGACCTGAGGTAACCTCATATAGGTCTAACCCTTCATTTACATGCGCTAGTCTGAACCTCAAGTCTATTTAAACAATTCTTAAAAAGGGTTCTCCAAGTATGTTTAATCAATGTCGTTCATCAGGATAGGCAATCACGATGAGAACAGTGATGGTCTGACTCTCTGCGACGCCAACAATCTGCAATGCTTCCTGTAATAATTTTTATTTATATAGCGCCAACATATACCACAGCACTTTGCAATTAAGACGGGGTCATATACAGACAATAAAAACAATACAAGGAAACACATATTTCACCAGTTACAGAAGGAGTGAGGGCCCTGTTCACAAGCTTGCAATCTATAAGGAATAAGGAGGGACATAATAGGTGGAACGTGCTTGTTCTGTATGGTCTGGCTATCATTATTATTATTATTAGTATTTATATAGCGCTATTAGGATACATGGCGCTGTACAAGTTAGAGGGTAGACAAAGACAAGTGGTTGAAAAACGACGACAATCGACAAAACAATCGTACGGGTACAATAGGGCCAGGGATCCTGTCCGCAAGGGCTCACAGTCTAGAGGGGTGGGAGGGAGACAGTATTATCATTATGACAAATAAAAGGTATTAATCTAAAGCTGTCTGGTCATCAGCAAGGATCTGTCAATTGCAGTTATTGTGTGCATAGAGGATGTGGAGACAGATAAATTGGAAGGAGCAGATAATGATTAACATTTAGAAGGAGTGAACAGTGGAGAATTAGATTGGCGAGTTGAGGTGATAGGTCTGTCTAAAGTTATGTGGTTTTAAAACATGGGGGCCAGCTATTAGACGGATCGTTTGAGGTAGTGCATTCCAAAACACTGGCGCAGCACAAGAGAAGTCTTGGAGACAGAGGTGTAATGTTCGGATTATTGAGTATGTCATTCTGAGATCAGTTACAGAACAGAGAGTGGGGGCAGAGTGATAAACAGAAATGAGGGTTGAGATATAGGGGGGGTGCAGAACTGTGAAAACTTTTGTGGGTGAGAAAGATAAGTTTGTATTGCATCCTGTAGCGAATGGGTAACTAGTGTAATGACTGGCACAAAGTAGAGGCATCAGGGAAGCAGACAGACAAAAATATAACCCTGGCTGCCGCATTCAGGATGGACTGGAAAGGATAAAGTTTGGCTAGGCTGCTTTCACATCACGATTTTCGGTCACCGATTGTATCCGTTTCAAAACGGATACAATTGGATCCGAAATCGGACCCCATGTATCCCTATGGGAATCGGATGGGATCGGATGTGCCACTATTGGCATCCGATTTTGGCACCATCCGATCCCATCCGATGTAATCACGGGCACAAAATCGTAGCCTGCTACGATTTTATGTCCGTGACTCACATCGGACAGCCTCGGATCACTGCTGATCCGAGGCTGATCCTAGTGCCCACAGCATAGGAGCCTATGGACATCGGATCCGAGCTCACCTCGGATCCGATGTCGGCTCCGTATCCCCTGTCTTTCCCTGCTTCTTCTCCTCCATCTTCTGCCCTCTCCTATTCTATATGCTGTGCCCCCGCTATTCTTTGCTGTGCCCCCGCTATTCTATCCTCCTCTATCCCTATCCTGTCCCCTGTCCTCTTCCTGTCCTCTCCATGTGTGTAAAAAATAAAAAAACCTCCTCCGGGAGTATACATCACCTGTCACCGGCTCCAACGCTGCACACGATCAGGACTGAAGGACCTGTGATGATGTAAGAGCCCGTCACATGACCCGTCAGCTGACCGGGCTCTTACATCATCACAGGTCCTTCAGTCCTGATCGTGCTGCAGCGTTGGAGCCGGTGACAGGTGATGTATACTCTCGGAGGAGTTTTTTATTTTTTTACACACAGGGAGAGGACGGACAGGATAGGGATAGAGGAAGATAGAGAAAGGGGGCACAGCAAAGAATAGCGGGGCACAGAACAGCATAGAGAGGGCAGAAGATGGAGGAGAAGAAGCGGGAGAGACAGGGACCGCAGGATCCACACGGATCCTGTAGATCGGATGGCTATTTGCCATCCGATTGCAAGGATCCGTATGGATCCGTGCCTGTCCGTGGGATCCCCCTTCAAAGTCAGATCCCACGGACAGGCACAAAAACGTTATGTGAAACCAGCCTTAGAGGGAGACTGATCAGAAGACAGTTGCAGTAGTCCAGACAAGAAAGAATAAGAACTACAGTAAATTTTTGCAAAAGGTTAGAAAAAGGTCAGATTCTGGAGATATGTTTACAATGCAGGTAACATGAGCTATAACACCGCATCCCCTTTATAGTACAATTGGATGCAGAGGCGTTTCTAAACCTATGCCAGTACCTGCAAATTTATTTGACCAGACGACTGTATGGGAAGGGTAATTTGTGGCAACCACAAATCAAAAAGTTATTCAAAGCTGCTGTAACTTCCCCTCTACTGCTCCGTATGGCAGGTCTTATAAAATGTGTTGCTAAACATGCCATGACAGCGAGTACAGGACAATGCCATGCAAAAATACAAGTATCATAAAGGAGTTGTCTGGTTGAACAAGTTATCATCTATCCGCAGGATTAGTAGGTGTCTCTCCTCTGGGATCCATACCGTTCAGCAACAGGAACCTTTATACTCGTTACAAGATGATGCGGCAGGTCAGATACCCAACTACCAATCCATTTATTCTCCATGGTGGAACCGGAATAAGCTGAGTTCAGCGCTCAGTAGCCACATAGGAAATTAATGGGGTACAGGTAACACAAGGGCAGTGCTGCACCATTCTTAAAAATTCCCCATTCTGCTGATCGGTGTGGGTCCTTCTGATCAACAAGTTATCACCTATAGTCAGTGTAGTTGTCAAGGGGCACAAAGCACAAGGGCCGGGTAGTCAGGCTCGAGTCCAAGCCCAGGCCAGAGCGCGGTCCAGGGCCCACAGCATCTTGCACCCAGCCGGCTCCTCAAGTGTAAAGTTCAGTTTCTGAGTACCCTCCATGAGGGTCAAGTACACAACGAGTTAATAAAGTCAACCAAGACTTCTTTACTCAAACAGTCTCGTGAAACACGGGCACAATTTAGAAATGTTATAAGTTTGAGAATATTTACAGTTCATTGCTTTGATGCAGGCTGCTCCCCATGTTTCTGTACCTCTAGGCTTTCACCCACCATGTCCAGCACTACAGTTCCTGGCTGCACACCACGCAAGTCCCTGCCATCTCCAACCTCGTAAATTCCATAGGGAGCCACTTGAAGTAATGCTTGAGGGTGATTATTGGGGAAATATACTTCCGCTGCTAGCACCGTATCCACCCGTTCTTTCGGGTCCATACCGTTGTTCACGTGCATCTTCCGCAGGGGTCAATGGCAAGGGCTGAATTAGTTAACAGTCTGATCCAGTAGATTATTTTTCACCTACTCAGTAAGGCTGGCTGAGTGTCTCCAAAACTCAGAACAGGTGTCAATCTTTTAATTATAGTTTTTCTCTGCAAGTTCCTCTACTGGTTCCTCTCCTGGTTTTGGCACACAAACCTGATCTAACCTGATCAGGGAAACAACTGCAGTGTGAAACCAGCTTAATGGTGAGTATACACGCTAGGATATCGTAAACGATATCCTTGGAACAATCACGTGACCGTGATCGTTCTGACATCGTTAGTGCGCGGTCACACACAAGGATATCGTTTACGATATCCTATGTGGCAGCGCACCAGTTAAGTAGGAGAGGAAGGAGTGAACGATCTTTTAAACGCGGCAGGAATAGGAGCTTTTTGAACGATATCGTTCATACAGGTGTCACACTGAACGATGCTGCTTCCTGAAGTTAATTGGACGACGAACAATAGATTTGAGGTCAGGATCTCAAATCTAGAATGAACGATCCAACGATCTTTTCATCCTACATCGTTCGTTTACACGCAACGACGCCCGAAACGATATCTTTTCAACAATCACAAATCTGACATTTCAAGGATATCGTAGTTGTGTAAACCCACCATTACTCTCCTGTCATCTCAACATGTCCACCCTCTTATAGACTAAGCCCCTTGCACCAAGAGCACCAACAGCCACCTTTATTAACTCCTGTCTAACAGGGGAGCAGTCCTTACCATGACTCCCAGAGGGTCGCAAACACATGGTTAGTCAGATATAAAATGCTTTACACTCATGAATACAGAGCACTTTTTACAGTAAGGGGAAAGGAAAGGGGGACAAACACACTCCCACTACCCTTAGATAGTCTTTATTATAACCAAGTAACTGCCTCCGGATTGCTTCTGGTTGACAACGGAAACAATCACCAAGTTTGGCACCAGACACTTTCTACTGGTTTAGGGCTCATTCACTCATCCAATTTTTCAACGTACAAGAAAAACAGATTCATTATTCTAATCAGAGTGTGGTCCGAGTGTGATCTATTTTTTTTTTCATTAGCAGAGAAATAAAAAAAAATATTGAAAAAATCCTTCACCTTCCCTATTCTGACAGTCACTGAACTGATTTCATCCAAGTGCAGTTCGATTTTTTCACAGATCCATAGACTTGCATTTAATCTGAAACTTGGATAGAAAAGAACACGCCTTCACAATTTTCCACGGATCGTACGATCTGCAAAGAATCATAGATATGTGAATTTCCCCATAGATGATGTCACGTTCGAGTGCTATCCTTAAAACGTGGACAGCACTTGTACGTGAAAATCAGACGTGTGAATGAGCCCTCAGGTAAAGACGTATTCGACAGTATACATGCAGCATATACCTATAATGATGTGCTCCTACTCTTGCTTTTATTTTTACAAGTTAAAGCTGCTTTGAACGAGGGAGTAGGGCCCTTTCACATCAGCGTTTTTTGAAATTCGCGGCAGATGCGGGAAAAAACGCACTCTGCCGGCGTTTAAACGCATAACCGCGACACTTGCGGCACACTTGCGGCAATCCCCATGCAATGTCTATGGGCTTGCGGTAAGGTGCGGCAGGTGCGGCAAGTGCGGTTTCGGCACTTGCGGCAGGTTGCGGCCGCGAAAAAAAATGCTGTCAGCCGCGTTTTTTTTTCGCGGCCGCACCTGCCGCAAGTGCCAAAACCGCACTTGCCGCACCTGCCGCAAGTCCGCCTATACATTGTATGGCGTTTACCGCAATTGCGCCGCAACCATGCCGCAAGTGCAGCCGTTATGCGGTAATCGCGGCAGATGCGGTTATTTCACCGCATCTGCCGCGATATGAAATAAACGCTGATGTAAAAGGACCCTTACAGGTGTTTTGAAATATACCCCTCTATGGTTAAATATGAATCTGGGGAATTGTATAAATTGGGGGAACAGAAGGTGTGGAGGCGCAGGGGTATAGCTTGGGTGTCTCAGATTCTATCGGAGGAAGACTGAAGGCATTCGAGGACCTGAGGAATGAATTTCATTTGAGAGAGTCTGACAAATTTTGTATTACAGGGTCCGACATGCCTTCAGACAACAGGCTAAACTGACTGATCTGCGGTTGCAGGTGGATGTGGTATTAGACAACAATGTATGGCAGGTGGGCACGAAAGGGGTCATATCCACACTTATAGAGACTTTATGCATACTGTTCTGCTGCGATACCCCATAAAGGCACGGATAAGTGGGAGGAGGATATAGGGGAGATAGAAAATGAAGCCTGGGAATCAATTCTGGAATACGGCCCAAGTTGTCACTGAGCGAACCGGGCAGACTGTCGCAGCTATACCTGGTCCACAGATCGTACAGAACACCTGCCTTTTTGTTCAAAATTGGAGTACGGGAATCATCAGAGTGCCCGAGATGTCATAGTGAGAATGCCGTGGGCTCATGCATATGATGTGGAATTGCCCAGTTTAGAAGCATTTTGGTTGACAGTGTTGACCCTGATAGAGGGCAGGTATGAATGCGTGATACCAGAGAACCCCTTGTATGTGTGTTAGGCTATGTAGAACTTATTAAGGTTTCTGAATGTGCGTAAAGTGGCTGTGGCAAGACTGCTGTTCATTGCCCGTAAGTTGATAGCAAGGCATTGGATCAGGGCCGAGCCACCCTCGAGGACGGAATATATTAAGAGTGTAGAATATATTATTAAACTGGAGGGGAAGATATACAGGAGGCGGAGTGCGGAGAAACTATTTGATCAATTGTGGGAACCCTGGCTTATACGGTGATGGGTAGAGTTAAGGAGGGTTGTGTAGGGAAGTCTAAGACTTAGGAGAGTAGACTATTTCTTATATCCATAAGTTGCTGTTATCCGAACTGTTATATTGTCGGTAGATTTTGTCCATTTAAATAATCACTATAGATAACTAATAGCTGTCTACGGAAAGGGTGGGGGAGGGAAGGGATATTGAAGGGAGGGGGGAGGGGAGGATTGTTTGGGGTGCATTAACATGTAAATTTTGATGCATATTTGTGGATTCTTTGTAATGTCTGGATTTACTTTATAATAAAAATATATCTGATTCAAAAAAAAAAAAACCTGCTTTTGACACTTAGCTTTAGCTGTGGTGGTATAGTTGCTGGTGACCTATTGAAGTGCTGTGTGGTGTGCTGTGAAAATGCTCTTGCCGTCTGATTTTCCTCCCTGCTCGTTTTGTCTTATGCCTCTGTGTGTATCCCTGTGAGTAAACATCTTTGGCTTCCTGTTTGTTTTTATTTGTGTGGGGTATTACCACTCATGTCCCCTTACTTCCCCGGGTTGAGGAGAGGGGGTATTAGACAAGGGCTGGGCAGGAGCAGGGCAAGGGTGGCAGCTCAGACATCCTCATCCTCAAAGGTAAAGGAGAGCTAAACCCCCCCCTAGCCTGAGGGTCAGTCTAGGAGACCCGGTCGTCCTTTTACTCCTTAAAACCTCATGACATTTTGTAAATTGACTTTTTCAGTGATACTGTGTGCATCACTATGTCCCCAGGTTTTTGCTGAGAGCAACATGATGTAGGGGAAGAGACCCTGACACCAGCAAAGTATCACTTACTGGGCTGCTTGCTGCAGATAAAATAAAATCCCTGTTTTATCTGCCACAGATTTACCAGTTTTTTGAGTGCTGAATTTTGCACAACCCCACCCACATCACTGATTGGCAGCTTTTAGTGTACAATGTGCATAGGCAGAAAGTTGTCAATCAGTAGTGGGGGTAGGTTATTCAGAGCTCATGAAAATGGAGGATTACCTTGCAGCAGGTTTACTAGTCCTCTGCTGATAAAACTGTGATTTTATCAAACCTATACCAAGCAGCTCAGTAAGTGACATTGCTGGATCACAGTCTCTGTCCCTACATTTTGCTACTCTCAGATTAGGTGGCAATAACCTGGTGACAGATTATCTTTAAAGTCCTCCTACACATATTAGGCTGGTTTCACATTGCGATTTTTTTCCTGTCCGTGGGGATCCTACTTTTTGCAGGACCCCACGGACAGGAAAAGCATCACATTGGAGGTGACCTCCGGATGCCATTTCTGTGTCCGGGTCTATGATTTTCACGGATCCAGACACAGAAAGCCCGAGCCTGCAAAGCGCAGGCAAGCCAGACACTTTAATTCCTGCAATGTATATATACATAAATACATTGCGGGAGTGAACTTAAACAAGTGTTAAAAATAAAAAATATATAGGCTCACCTCTCCAGCGAGTCCCCCGATGCGCTCCATTTAGTTCCTAAGGGTTGAAGGACCTGGGGAGGTGGGGCTACCCGATCAGCTGATCGGTCACATGATCGGTTACTGCAGCCATGTGACCGATCAGCTGATCGTTAGCCCCGCCCAGCTAGGTTCTCAAACCGTGTAAGATAGATGCCGTCATTGGGGGGACACGCCGGAGAGGTGAGCATATATATTTTTTATTTACACTTGCTTTTACTTGAGTTCACTCCCGCACTGTATGTATAAATTGACTAGCTCAGGGTATGGGGACTCGGGTATCAGGGCACTCTGCTGCGGTAGGGATGTCACTGGTGGCCCAGACCCGTGGCCCTGGTGGTCAACAAAAAAAAAAAAAAAGGGGTAGTTGATGTGGGAATAAAAGTTTTAAAAGTTTATCGTGACGCCACCTGCAGATTCTGGTGATTGAACACCAGCGCCGCTTCAGACGTCCGAAAGGCAATGGTATAGCAGCCAAGATGGTACAGCTCCCTGCAGGTAGAGCTGGCCCTCCAGGGCAGGGATGCACCTGTAGTGATGGAAGTGCTGATAATGGAAGTGAGCGGAGCACAGTATCACCGAGAAACAGATACACGGAGACTCAGTCACTCTACCCGGGTACTTTACTGGAATAATGCAGATGTTGATACATTTCACAGTGGTAAAACAGTCTTTCTACGGTCAGGTAGTCACAGTGGGCTGCAGAGTCTCTGGAAGTCTCCCGTGGTATGCCTTTCTGGATCTAACCCGTGTCCACTGCTCGTGCCTATCCTGGGGTAGCCTGCTTAATACCAGGCCTGTTGAAGTGCTCTCACGATCCTGGCTTCTAGTCTCTCCCTCTCCTGCTCTGGGATTCGACCCTGGTCGGTTAACCTGGTGTGACTGATCCCACCAGACAGGATGCTCCAGTGTTCTCGGCTCAGGGGCTGGACTCCCTGACCGTCTCTTCGGAACCGGTACTCCGGTAAAGTGGACCAGGGTCCCCTCCTTGAGTATGGGCGCTTGGGGGGGTCCACTCCTTCTGTCTGGGCTGCCTGTTCCCTCTCTCCAGGCTCCCTCCCTGGAAGTCTCCTTTTCTCACTCGGAGGCTCCCTGTTTTCCGTCTTTCCTCAGTGCTGACTAATACTCACTGTGTGCCCTCCCTCTTCCCCTAACTCCACCCCTAGGGTATGGGTCCTTACCATCTGCATAGGTGGGTGAGTGGGAATGCTGGGTTGGGATCCTCCCACAGACATCTGCCTTCCAACTGTGACAGGGGTTACCACACATCACAAAGCATTCACTGATCTCAGGGAGACCAGTCCAAGAAAACACTGCGGGCAGCCGGCTAAAGCGCTCAACACAGTGAATTCCTAGGTGCATTGCCACCTGGGAATTATGAATATGCAAATAGAGTTTGTGGAGCCTCGGTTAGGAGTCTGAAACACAGGACTAGCCAGATATCCCGCCAGGGAAGGACCCAGCCAAGGGGTGGCTCCTTGCGGAGAACACCATAACCACCATGTTAAGTGGCCCTTTTAGTCAAAACCCATTTCTTTTACAAGCTTAGAGATTACCACACACTCATTTATGGGTGCAGTACCCCAATTGTGACGCCTGACCAGGTGGGGCGCCACATATACATTGTGGAAGTGAAATTAGATGGTAAAGAGCAGTTTAGTGTACTGAGCATGCTCAGTACACTAAAAACGGGTCCGAGAAAACGATCAGCATATGCACAAATTCGACCACGTGACCGACATTCCCGGCTCCGAAACCGGTGAGTCCTCTCAGCACAGAATGCATATGATTCAGAGGTCTGCAGTCACATAGGGTTACTGTAGATTTATCATTTTAGAACAGACAACCATTTTAAGGGAGGTTATTACCATCATTTACACCAATGCTCTGTATTAAACATCTTTCTGTGTCCTTCTCCATCCCTCTACCCTATGTTCTTTTGTGTATGAGAATTGGACCTTTTGAGGGTGACATTGAGCAGGGGCATTTATTCCCAGGGTGCCAGCCTCCAAAGCCATCAGGACATCGGTTCAGGGATATCCAGGTTCCCCTTGTTTGATTACCTGGTCTATGGGTGAGTATTCACATTTCTATTCTCTCTTCTGTAAATTTACCACTATAGGCTCTTTATCACGTGGATTGTTTGTGGTGTGATCTTAAACATTTATCAATATAAACATATACCGTATTTTAAGGGGAATTGCATGTTACACACTCCTAATTGTCTTCTTCCTATATCATTTCTACTTTGTTCATGACTCCTTTACATTTATTTAAAACTTGATAACTGATTGTACCCCTCCGGAGTGACCAGCAGGGTATTTTATGCCATGATGACCATTTGATGCCCATCTCATTCTTTTAGTAGATGGTCTACGAACATATTTCAGCTTTGCAATAGTACGTTCCTGGTATAGCACTGATCGGCTATTTTACATAGGATGGTGAACAAATCTCTGTAATTAAAAGTAGAGACTAAATGGATAAAAAATAACTGGGAATAGACTCCACTTACTAAATTATATGGAAGGGAATATTTGCTAGTTCCTAATTGAAATACGTTGTTCTATTTGCTTTCACTGCTCCCTAATAAATATGGTGACAAGGAATACTGTGCTGTTGTCAACACTAGATGTCCCCAGAACCCATGATAAATTACCGTATGTCTGAGCTGTGCATATCATTAAATCGTCAAGTCTGAATTTTGCTTTGATTGTGTTACTATCAGGCCATATCGCCCACGAGGAGCTTCAGATGAGTTTTTCAAGCTGCGTATTTTCACTAAGTTAAAAGCAAGGTTTCTTAAAAGGAACCTGACAGCTCATTCTACCCCCTTCTGCTACCACTACCTGTCCCTGCACCTTCCTAGCTCCCTAACCATCCCTGTGTCTCACCTAAAACTGCACTATAAAGTTTAAGAAAAATGACTTCTATAAATACATGTAGTCTGCATCTGTAGACTGCGATGGGAGGACCCAAGGGCTCCATTCTCCCCTCCTAGCTTGCTTTTAGCACACCCCGCTGGGCGTCATCATTCGTTCTTCTGTTCCACCTCTATTTGAAATTCCCGCCTCATTTTCTACTATGATTCGGTGGTCAGAACGTCATATCCGTCCCGATGCATTCTGGGGGCTGATCAAGTGGTATGGCAGTTTGCATATTGAAGCCGAGCCGGTGACGTCATAAGCCTCCACAATGAACTGGGCTGGATATGACGCTGATCGTTTCAGCAAAAGCTATGTCAACCATCTCTCCCATACACAGGAGAGCTCAATCGCCCGATCCACTGTGTTCTCTGTTACAGAGCCATCACCTGCTCAGCTCCAGGAGACGGGTCAATATTTTCCCCAACAACCAATTATCTGGTGCTATCATACACATTAGACTGTCAGCCAAAAGCCATTGATATTGTCTAATGTGTATAGGGGGCCTTACTCCAACCTTAATCAACGTTCCATTTTTAAGAATTTAGTACCCAAACTTGTAATATTATATTTTTATAGAAAGGCTTTTAGACCCCTCTTGAACTTGTTCCATGTTATGACAAAGAGTCCTATAGTCTCACTGTTCTTACAGTAAAGAATCACAATCTGTGATAATGGTAAAACTTTCTTACCTCTAAATATAAAGGGTGTCCCCTTGTTATCATTATAAATCTTATATCATTAGATAGCACTCTGTCCATTTATATTTTAGGGTATTAAAATTAAAGGCAATCTGGCATACAGGTAGGACACATCTGAAAGTAGCCACACTATAAAAATCACCTTTTACACCTTTGATCTTCCAGGCTATGGGACGTGCGCTGCCCAGAAGATACTCTCTCCATTGGTATCACAGATCTTGTCCTCTCCTGGATTTCCTCATACCTTTCCGATTACATATTTAGCATCTCTCTGTCAGGGTCCCTCAAGGCTCTGTCCTGGAACCTTTACTCCTCTCCATCTATACCGTTGGCCTGGGACAACACATAAAGTCCCATGGCTTCTAATACCATCTATCGGCTGTTGACACTCAGATCTACGTCTCTGGCCCAGACGTCTCCTCTCTGCTGTCCAGAATCCCGGATTGTTTATCAGCCATATCCTCTTCCCCTCTCTCTTCCTAAGACTCAACGTAGAGAAAACTAAACTCATGACCTTTTCACAATCTCATGTATCTTCCTTACCCAATCTATCCATCACAATAAATGATATCATGATTTGCCCTGTACCTGAAGCCCACTACCTCAGAGTAATCCTTGACTCTGCCTTGTCCTTCAAACTGCACATCTAAGCTCTCACCACCTCCTGCCACCTCTAACTCAAAAATATTTCCAGAATCCATCCTTTCCTCAACCTACTAACATACTAGTTCATGCCCTCATTATCTCCCACCTTGACTACTGCAACATCCTCCTCTGTGGCCTCCCTGCTAACACTCTTGCACTTTTTCAGTCAGTCCTTAACTCTGCTTCCTTACTAATACACCTTTTTCCTCGCTACTCCTCTGCTTTTCCCCTCGGCAAATTTCTTCACTGGCTCCCAATTCCCCAAAGTAGCCAATTCAAACTAATAACATAATAATATTCCCTGAAAAAGGAGCAGAGGCTGCTCCGAAACACGTCAGAATAAAAACATCATTGCAACAGACTTCTTGGGTCCTGGTTTTCCTTCCAGCATCGCGGATCACCGACACTTCGGCCTGTTTTCCAGTTGTTCGCCACAGTGCACATGGAAGTGTGGATCCAGCAGCAGCTGTACGAGTGCATACATTAGTTGTGGGTTTACACAAGCATACCAGGTGAGCAATTTTCATAGGGCATCTGCCCCTCTCTGCCAAGAGATAAGACCCTACGCGCATTTTTGTCTCATATTTCTAGAAACTAATAACATTGACTTACAAAACCGTCTACAATTTGTCTCCCCCATACATCTCTGAATTAATCGCCTGATATCATCCAACTCGTAACTCCCAAGACCTCCATCTCTTCTCCACACTCGTACGATCCTCATCCAACTCGGCTGCAGATCTTCTCCCCATCCTCTGGAATTCTACACCCCTTACTAGCCCCTACATTTGGAACTTTCAAGCAGAACATGACAATCCATTTAGTCAGGGCAGCTTACAGCCTGCAATGACCCTACCACTCCATTACGACCACTGGAGCTGTCGCTCCACCATCATCAGAGCTGGTACTCCACCACAACCGGAGCTGGTGCTCCGCCGCCATAGGAGCCAGTGCTCCACCACCATCGGAGCTGACCCAACCTATTTTCTCCCTCCCCATTACCCCGTAAAATATAAGCGCGCAAGGGTAGGGCTCTCTCCCTTCTGTAATAGTTTGTCACTGTTTGTTTATAGTATCTTTCACTTGTTTTGTATGTAACCCCTTCTCATGTACAGCACTATGGAATGAATGGTGCCCTACAAATAAATTATTATTAATAATAATAATAATAATATTAATAAGTCTGCCACCGGTCTTCATGATACAAGATCTTCTCCTTCTCTTCCTTAGTGTCCCTGTGACATCAGGTATTCAGCCGGAAATCCTGCGCCTGCGCAGTCTGCCTGCCATTTTTCCTGCACTGTTCTGCCCTTCTGTGGGCACAGTCTTAAAAGGAACCTGACCCCTAAAAATCACCCCCAGCCTATTAATATCTGTCCCAGTACCATCAGTATTGTATTCTAGCCATCCCTTTGTGTACAAATTGCGTATTTATTAAGTTTATAAAAGTGCTTTTTATATCTGCAGATCTGCGACTTCTCAGTTCTTGAGAAGTCACACAGGGCGTTCCCTGTGGCTTCTTATCGCCGCCTGTACTTCAATTATTCACGCCCCGATGGGCATGCTAAGCCATAGTGATCCTTCCCACTAACATGGGCGGTATAGCCGGTATGTTGCTAATCGCGTCATATCCAGCGATCCTGACATCAGTACACCCATTTGGGTGCACTGTGGACCCCACGATGCGCATTGCACATGCGCGAGGTTGCTTTACGGCAGCTTATCTGCATCGCAAGGTCCACAAATGGGTATACTGACGTCAGGATCGCCGGATATGACGCGATTAGCTATAGCTATACCGCCCATGTAGGAGGATGGAAAGGATCACTATGGCTCAGCACGCCATAAGGGCATGAATAATTGAAGTACAGGCAGCGGACCATCAGGTTGCAGCCGAAATACTGATAACTCGTATGGATGATGTGCGCTGTGATATCCCCCTCCCCTAGATTAACTCCCTATGCTTTTTGTTCCATGCTAGAACTGATATAAGACTTTTAGGCATGGGTGTTAGATGAGAGAGTGTTATACTGCTTTATTTTCAATAAATTGGTAGCAGCAGGGGTGACATCCAGTTCATGCTTCTCCCTCAAAACTGTGTATATTTTGATATGGCTGATAATTGTAACCGTGGTTACGGGACCTATCTTGGTATTAATTGTTTTTAAATTTTTCTGTACCAGTTTGTGGGTTTTTTGTTAATAAAGCTCTTTTTCATATTATAGTGGTGTGCATAATTGATGTATGACCTTTTTCTTCAAACCTTACTAATACAAACTACATACATTGTTGCACCCCTGCCATTATTGTTTAATTGCTGTGCAGCACCATAATTCTATGTGAAAACTGATGCCACATATGTCTGAGCTTTTCACAGTTAACCCTTACTGCACCATGTAAATGTTAGGTCTTTATGATCCACTGTATGTGTGGCGCCCCTGCGGTCTGGTCACAACAGAGTGGTAAGTCCAGACACCCACAAAAGCACCCAACACACACTGTCCCAGGGACGGCAGGTAAACCCAATAGTGGGAGGATCCAGGTACTAAGTGGGACGGCGGGGAGAAAAGTGGAGGGTGGGAAGTTAGTAAGGAAACAGACAGGAAATAGAAAAGGAAAGACCACAGGAAGTAGTCAGGCAGTTAGGAGAGAAGGTTGGTGGAGCAAGTGAGAGAGGAAGGACCCGGAGGACTTGAGCAGAGATGAGGCTCATCCAGGGTCCCGTAACAGGAGACTACAGTGAGGCAGAGGAAGCCCTAGGAGCACAGGCAGTGAGCGATCCACCTGTGCGCCTGAATCTGAAGTCAAGCGGAGTGGCAGGTTGAGAACCAGGGGACCATCCCTGAAGGTGGCAAGGAGATTCTATACTCCAACTACGGAACCGGAGGCCACGAGATCTAGAGGAGCTGTGTCCAACTCCCGACACAATCCGCCGAGAAGCTAGCCATACTAGGGTCAGGGGACACGGCCGGTCGCTCGACAGGACCAGTGGCTGTTGGATTGGGGCACGGTCTACAGAGGCACGAGCAGTCAGGCGAGCAGGCAGTGCTGTGGAAGAACAACCCGAGAAGGGAAGAACACGAAAGGGGTGCACTGGACAAGCCATCCTGTGACTATCCGGGCTGCAATTGAAACAGAACTGGACCCTGTGAAACTAGCAGAAAAAGCTAAGTAAACCAGGTTTGGAACTCACAACTGTGTTTGCTGCCTGAGGAGCAGTAGACTGATAAGCCGCCCAGGTCGCAAGAGCCGACCTGTGAGACGCCTCCGATCTCTCCCTGCAGCCAGATCAGCCCCGCTGGCCCTCCATCACCAAAGCCTCTATGCTGGATGCCTTGGGCACTCCACCCATGGGGAGTGACACAATCACGGCTGCATTCCCATTATCCTCAGAAGTCCCGGACCGCAGCTAATAGCCGCATACCACTGGGTGGCGTCCTGACAACCACCCCTAAAATCCCTATAACTTCCCCTATTCCATTAACCTCCTTCTCCCTTTTATTGACCGCTCCGGGCCACGGACTGAGTCACACCACCATAACCCCAATTCCCCCCACCAGAGGGACCCTGCTCTGAGTACCCCATGGCCCCCAATGGGGCGCATCATGTGTTTTATGTGAGAGGCCGCATGGCACAAGTAAAATAAAAAATGTATAGAGTAGGACCACCCTGATTGAGATTGCCTTGATGTTGGTGGCTCAAAAGATTGATCAATTTTTTGCCAAATATCTAAAATTTTTATTGCAAGCTATCTTCTGGTGGTGCTGGCTTTTCTGCGGACTCTATATATGTGTTTCACTTTATGTATTGAATTACTGAAATAAATCTTTTTCATGAAATGCTAATATATTGAGATGCACTTGTATATCAAATACTGAAATTGCAACAGAAATAACTAATGTAACTTTATATACCGTACATGTGCTCAAAAGTGCTATGTGCAATGTAACAGTATATAGCTCCCAAAATAGGGCTGTCAATGCCACCAAATGAAGTTTATATACCGTGGTTTGCCCACTACAGTTGTAATTTAAATCGTGGGGAATAAATATGCAAAAATTCTAAGTACAACTGAGATGTGTGATGCAAAAAATAATGCAAAAGGTGAAAGAGCCACAGCTATCCAAAATAAGCAAATTTAAGAGAGGTAAACTAATAATTCAAGTAACTGTGTAATGGTGTCCCGCCGCCTCAATGCACGTTTCAGTTATCTTCCTCAGGAGGCGATTGGACCTAGTGCTATCAGACAAAACACTGGATAACCTTGGCTGTGTTATACAGCAGTGTGAGTCCTGTGTTTCCAATGAGTTTTTGGAGCAAAAACTGAGCTGAAAGTCTCCAAATTTTCCTGAAATATTCAAAACTTGTCAGAATTTGGAGCTTTGAGGTTTTCGCAAGGATTTTAGAGACTCTCCTTAGTTTTCTGCTCCAAAAAACTTAGTAAACACACCGTAAGGATTTCATATTAATACAACGATTCATCATTTGTATATTTTTAGGTAATTTTTCTACTGAATTCAACAAAATGGGCTCACAATGTTTGATGACTTGGTACAAATTGAAAAGACGCGTCTCTTTTTGTCACTTTTGCTTTTTAGAGCCTTCAATCTTTGATTGCGCAGAAAAAAAAAATATGTTAGCCTATGTTCAGACTGTGCGTGTTTGATCCGTTTTTCTCTCTTTGTCAGCTGGAAATCTGGATCTGGTTTTCAAAAAAACAGATCAAAAATGCATAGTGTGAACATAGCCTAAAGGCCCCGCTACACGGCACGACATCGTTAACAATGTCGCTGACACGTCACGGGTTTAGTGTCGTTCCAACGACATCGTTAGGACGTGGTTGCGTGTAACACCGAGAAGTCGTTGGATCGGTGATCGCAGGTTTGAGAACATGTTCTCAAACTACACGTTCAACAATCAGCCAACCGGGTATATCGTTGTGTGTGACACCGCGATAACGATGCCGTTTACAACTTCGCCCATTCACATCCATGAGCAGGTATGGTTCGCTGGGTTGTGCGAAAGATACCTGCTCCCTAAATCATTAGTGCGTCGTCCACGATATCTACACGTGTGACAGCTCTCCAACGATGTCAAAACGATGTCGGAAATGACTGCGCGCCTACGGGATCGTTGCCGACATCGTTCCAACGTCGTGCCGTGTAACGGTACCTTTAGACAGATTTTGTGAGGGTGCCAAAATATAATTGTGCAAAATAAATTGTGACATTTTTAAAAGTTGCACATGATAAAACATCTTGCTAATTAGATCCACAGCAATGTGGAGCAAGAAACAAAAAATATATAAAAAATTATATAACACTCTGTTTGGAAAATCTGTCCACTACATGTGATTATGGTATTAACTGCAGTAAGATGGGAATGTGACGCACAGGGTTAACGGTGTTTACTTCCATCAGTATCTGGGAACTATATGCTAAGAAGACATTGAAAAATTAACTTTTTTTACGATATTCTAATTCATTGAGATGCACCTGTATGTGATATCATACACATAAGCTGTGTACATTACCTGTAGTCTCCACAGTCTGCAGTTCTCTCCAGTACAGTCAATCAGGAATATGCAGGACCTATAGCATAGGCTGTGGCAATTAAGCCCTTCTATTTGGTCTTGTTTTATTCCTTACGTCCATGTTGCTCCTCAGTGTGTCTATAACCTGCCGAGCCGCAGTGATAGATCTGCACAATGGCAGGCACAGATCACAGAAACTCTGGGTACCATGCTGAGATACTGGGTAGCTGAAACACTTATAAAAAATTCATCCCAGATCTTCCTCCAGATACAACACATCTACAAACTGCTACAGGTTCTACTGGAGAGGATTCATACTACATCACACTACAGCAGAAAAGGATCACATTTCAGCTCATCTTATGAAGGATTCCTCCCATTTGCAGCACAGGAAATCAGTTTCTAATAGGGGATGTCTAAAGGGCCATGCGTTTTTTGGATGCGTTTTTGGCTCAGCACCAAAAAATGCATCATGATGCATATTTTGGTGCTTTTTCAAAAACGCATGCGTTTCTGTAACATGGGGCCCTATGTGAACTGCATGCAAAAACGCATGACACTAAATGGTACCAAAAGCCCAAAATCGCAGGCTGCAAAAAGCAACCTTAAAAAACGCATGCAAGTGTGACCCTAGCCTTAGATGGCAATAGAGTTTGTCAGCTTACTTACTGAAGTGACAATTTGCATATGCAGTTTCTAGTACAAATTTGACCTTTGACACATTCAGAGAATGAATGAATGTGCCGCATGGATTTATGTCTTTTCAATTGAAGAATCTTCAAATCTAGGTCCAGACCACCAATCAAAGGACAATAAAACTATTGTGCTTCTTATCTCTGAATGCTGAATTGCCCCAGCTGCTTATTTCTCCCCTTGCAACACTGTCCACTATGTTCTGTTTCCCCGTCACCTGTCTTATGTACTGCATTATCCAATCATCCATTTGTATATATGTATGTACTAGCTGGGTGCCCGATGCACATGCATCGGGATTCTAGCAGAGCGAGTCTCTGACTCGCAATGGCCGCCTCGCGGCCAATTCTTCGCGCTGCTAAGGCGACTCGCCATGCCCGCTGCGCGGGCATAGCGAGTCGCCTTAGAACTGCTCGCAATGGCCGCTGCGCGGCCAATGCTTCGGGCATATCCACATGACCACGCTGACTCGCAGCGTGAGCGGACTCAAAAGGGGCAAAAAAACCCATTCGTGATTATATAATAGATCTTCAGACTTTGTGTCATTATGAGCCTGATGAAGAGACCTTAGAGTCTGGAAAGCTTGCTATATATTAGCACCTTTTCCGTTAGCCATTAAAAGGCATCAACCACCGAGGAATCTCAGATTTTAGTATTTTATTATCTACTGGCTAACACGGTACAAACATTTTTTACCTTAGTACAACTCTGTAAAGTAGACCCTATCTTGATTCTGAAGCTGTAAGACATGTCCAGGAATTGTTCTCCTCACAGGTTGGCACAAATAGGAGAGGGCTCTAAGGCTGAGGTCACACTTGTGGCACAATTTTGAAATCCTGATCCAGTTTTGAGCTATCAAAAAGCTCAAAACCGGAGCAGGAACCGCTCCCCATAGAAGCGCATTATAGTAACTGGATTGTTCTACATGCAATCTGGTTACCACTTGCGGATCTGCAGCCTGCGGTAAAAATCATGCAGGCTGCACTTTTCGCAGCGGTTAAGGAAACCGGAGGCAGATTGCAATGCGGCTGCCTCAAGGCATATGTGAATGCCTGCGGCAGCCGTATGCTTTGTTCATCCCTGCTTCCGCAGGGATGAACAAAGGGTTAAATGTTAATAATAGCTGTGGGCAACATGTCTCTAGGGGGTACCCACCCCCCCCCATGAGACATGCTGTCCACTCAGGTGGGCATGTGAGGGGTTAATATATGTGCTTATAGTAATGCCAACTATTTGTCGGCTTTTTCAATTTTATGAATGAATGCGGCGGCTCCTGACAGTAGAGGAGATACTGTACGTAATGTACGTACAGTATGAGCCCCTGTCCTTGGTCCTGAAAGATGTAACATTAGTTCTATGGTGGTGCGCTGCCCATAGAACTAATGTTACAACTTTCAGAACCAAGGACAGGGGCCCATAGTGTACGTATATTACACACAGTATCTCCTTTACAGTAAGAAGCCGCCACATTCATTCATAAAATACACAAAGCCGCCAATAGCCGGCAATACTATACAGACTACATTAACCCCTGTCATGCCCACCTGAGTGGACAGCATGTCTCTAGGGGAGGGTGGGTACCCCCTACATACATGTTGCCCACAGCTATTATTAACAGGTAACCCTTTGTTCACCCCTGCTGCAGCAGGGATGAACAAAGCATCCGGCTACCGCAGGCATTCACATATGCCTTGTGGCAGTCGCATGTGCTCCCATAGGAGCCCATTATAGCAATCCCCGCTGCGAAAACTGCAGCCTACATGATTTTTACTGCAGGCTGCAGATCCGCAAGCGGTAACCGGATTGCATGTAGTGCAATCCAGTTACTATAATGGGCTCCTAGGGGGAGCGGTTCATGATCCGGTTTTGAGCTTTCTGACAGCTCAAAACCGGATCAGGATTTCAAAATTGTGCCACAAGTGTGAGCCCAGCCTTAGAGAATTATTGGACAAGAGCAGGCTGTCAGACAATAACGATATTGCTTTAGTTGCCAGTTTCAGTTACAGACCCCAGACTGTCACCGCGACTAATACAGCCATCACTTTATTCACCACATTACAGCTTTTGCTGCGGACTACCTCTTGACTGATAGAGAAGGGGGAAAAAAAACAAAGCCTTCCGAACTGCACATTAAAATCAACTTCTGTAACTGAATTTATGAACAGGCCCAGATCCACTGAGGAAATAAAAAAGGGGCCTGAAAGCAGCAGTGACATTTGATCTCCTGTAAAAATTGCAGCCAAACCAGCATATCTGCATGCATATCCCTAGTGATTCGGATATGTGCAAAATGTGACGATAGCCCTTTCCTACTATTCTAACGGCGCCTACAAATAAACCTTCCTCATGGGCATAATCCGCAAAGCAAAGTTAAGGCTACCCAATAAGGACTGCAGCCCATGAAAGGTTACCTTTTTTCTAGCTAACACGTGCTGAATGGTTGCACACAAGCATTCCACTCTCTTCAGAAAGGAGCACTTCCATGAACTCAGAATCGAGAACAATTCTCAAAAAAGTCAAGGGCACAAAATGGTCGAACTGACTTTTCCATGGCCAATGGGATCCCAAAAGCATCCAAAAATATCCTGAAAATTCTGCACTACCCGGCTGCACTGCAACGAATCCGGAGGGCTGAAAAATCTAAAATTTCTAGGTGGGTATGTGGGAGTGCTGGGATGGGAGCCTCCTACAAACCCTGCATTCCTACTGTGACAGGGATAACCGCACACTCATTTATGGATGCAGTACCCCAATTGTGACGCGTGACCCGTGGGGCACCACACTACTTTCTGCTGAAATGCTTCATCGTAGCTCAGCCATGCTGAGTCCCCAAATTTTCTATATACCTCGAGAATAATATCGAGGTCCTGTCCACATTCTAATTTATTTTTTCTTCCTTCCTAACACCCGTAATTACAGGATTAAAATTGGGCAGCATTGAAAAAACTATCAATTTAATTGTGCTGCCTTATTTTGTCCTTCACAGCACTAGTTAAATGAAAGTCGAGGGGGATATTTACCTAGATGCCTTCCTTCAGCAGGGCCTCTGATATTACAGAAAACCTACGGTAGCTGAAGCAGAAAGATCTGTCTTAAGGTGCCGTCACACAGCACAACCTGGCCAGTGATGTCGGAAGCAATGCGCGGGTGCCCGCTCGGTTCCGACATCGCTGGCCAGCTGTCACACAGCACGGCTGCGGCCGGCGATGCCGCAGTGATGCGGGCGGTAACATCGCTCGCTGGGCTGGGCTCAGCCCAGCGAGCGATCCGCAGCAACGCTGCGGTATAGGCTGGATCGCCGCTGACATCACTCTGGCGATGTCACACGGCGCGATCCAGCCTAATCGCAGGTCGCAGGTTGTCAGGTTTACAGTTCTTCCCGTAAACCTGACAACCTGCGACTAGCGATAAAACGCGGTCGCGTCGCGCTGTCACACAGCGCGACGTTGCTAGTGACATCGCTGGTACGTCACTTTTCCGGCGATGTTGCTAGCAACGTCGCCTGGTGTGACAGCACCATTAGGCTTCGTGGTTGCCAGGCAACCAGCCAGCGCTCCTCTCACTGCTGTCTCGTGTAAACTGTGAGCAAACAGATCATCATTACCAGCTTTATCTATGGATAAAATCTCACCCATTCCCTCCTCTGTAGTTGGGATCTGTAGTTCGCTGTCCTTGGACTCATGTTGGACCCTGGGATTCACAGTCATGGACTCCCCGGCGTCCTCGCCTGGGAAACTGTCCTGTGAAGCCCAGGCCTTGGTTGCTGTGTTGTTGGGGTCGTCTGTGGACGGGCCTGGAGTGACCCTCTGTTGGTCTGTGTCCCATCCTAGCCCCGGCGGCGATATCCCAGCACTGCTGCTGCAGCATGCGGATGCCCGTGGTCACCCCAATCCATAGCGAAAGGGGCATGCTCCGCCGAAGCGTCATCCCCGACTTCTTCCGCCGCCCACCAGATGTCACCTGATGGGATCCCGCCGCCAGGACGTCCTGCAATATCTAGGAATCCTGTGAAGCTCCGGCCTGCGATGTATCAATTCCTTTATGGTCATCTTCCTTACGTCTTTGCCTGCCAGAACCACGGGCTTGTTGAACCATAGACACCTCCTGTGAGTATACCATCCGGGAATGCCACTGTCTAGGCACCTGTCTATGACCCGGCATCTCCCCCAGGTCCATCTCGGCCTCCTGCCCTCGAGGCATCTCTGGCAGTTCGGGTCTTGCAGAGTCTGTGGTAACGACAGGGCAGCAGGACCTCTAGTAGCTAAACAGGAGCTCCTCCATACTGCGTTTTTCTTCGTCTCCTCAGAGACACTGACTGACAATTCCTGTGTCCGGGGCAAAACTACTCCACTCTCCCGCACTTTTCAAACCAATCAGGTGTGAACTGATCAGACAAGCAGGACAGCCAATCACAGCCATCACCTGCTTCTGTTACCTCACCACAGGGTCTCTTAACCCTTTACCATCCATCATGAGGATACCTCATGAATATTAAGGTACCTATAATGACAAACATGCTAGGAAGAAACAGATACCTCAATGTTACCTGACAACTCAATTGGGGGGCTATAAGCCCATGCAGCGCCCATAGGGGGCTCAACATTATAGAAGTGGAAGAATCAGAGGAGAAGTATAATAAACCCATCACCACTTCTGTATTTATCACCACTCCTGGATTTGGCTACAATTACTGAGGTAAAAAACTCTCCAAATACTCAAAGTATGAACATGACTGTATCCTGACTTGGATCCCACATTAGGTCATGTGCACATATTGAGTAATTGATGAGATTTTTACCTCAAAATTTGGATGTTAAAACCAGGAGTGGTACAATTGGAGGAAAAGTATCATAGAAACACGTCAGCACTTCTGTATTTATCACCCACTGCTGGTTTGGGCTACAAAAACTGATGAGCAAAAACAAACCAAAAACAAACCAAAAACGCACAGTGTGAATGTAGCCTAAGACTAACAAAAGAAGCCACCTACAATGAGTAATGAAGAAAAAGAAATGGGTATTCTCCACTATTATGTGGAATCCAAAAGAAGACTCCACATGATAGATGTGTTAATGAAGTTTATTTTCAACACATTTCTAAAGGGATGTCACACGCGTCAATATCGCTGTCAATGTCGCTCGTACGTCACGGATTTTCTGTCGCTCAAGCGACATAAAAGTGACGCAGGAGCGACATTGAAGCGTGTGACCAAGCGATGCAACCAGCGATATGTCGCTGATCGCCGATCGCAGGTTTCACTGCCAGATGTAAAACCTGTCGCTCATCGCTCAGTAGACCTTGTGCATCGCTGCGTGTGACACTAAACTCAGCGACGTATTTTCTATTTTGACAACGTACAAGCGACTAAATAAAATCGCTCGCAAGATGGCGACATCACCGCATTGCTGGGTCATATTGACACATGTAACTAAATAATATGAATGACTGGCATTGACCTCTAAGTGTAGGTGCAAGCAGAAAAAATACATTAATAATAAGGGCGTTATCTGCTGCGACACTAAACACTACGAACTGTGTACTATGAACACTTTAATGAGTGGCACAAGTAGCTAAACTGCACAGCTAATGCAGACACAATGTGAATAGGGGTATAGCAATCACTGCTCTAGATTCAAAGTAAAATGGAAGACTTAGCTTCAACAGTAGCTACTGTGGAGTGCCCGGAAACCAGCGACAAGGTGCTTCCGTTTTTCCGGGTCCTAACGCTATGACTAATGGTGATATATGAGATACTGGGTTTATATGCCTCTATTCTGATTAAAAACAAGAAAAGTATGTGTTGGACTCATTAAAGTGTTCATAGTACACAGTTCGTAGTGTTTAGTGTCGCAGCAGATAACGCCCTTATTATTAATGTATTTTTTCTGCTTGCACCTACACTTAGAGGTCGATGCCAGTCATTCATATTATTTAGTTACTATTGTATTTTTTATGACTGAGCTCCCTCCCTATCCCCCTTCCCCCGCCCTGTGACCAGCTGAGGTCTCCATTTTGTCTGAGTCCAACACATACTTTTCTTGTTTTTAATCAGAATAGAGGCATATAAACCCAGTATCTCATATATCACCATTAGTCATAGCGTTAGGACCCGGAAAAACGGAAGCACCTTGTCGCTGGTTTCCGGGCACTCCACAGTAGCTACTGTTGAAGCTAAGTCTTCCATTTTACTTTGAATCTAGAGAAGTGATTGCTATACCCCTATTCACATTGTGTCTGCATTAGCTGTGCAGTTTAGCTACTTGTGCCACTCATTAAAGTGTTCATAGTACACAGTTCGTAGTGTTTAGTGTCGCAGCAGATAACGCCCTTATTATTAATGTATTTTTTCTGCTTGCACCTACACTTAGAGGTCGATGCCAGTCATTCATATTATTTAGTTACTATTGTATTTTTTATGACTGAGCTCCCTCCCTATCCCCCTTCCCCGCCCTGTGACCAGCTGAGGTCTCCATTTTGTCTGAGTCCAACACATACTTTTCTTGTTTTTAATCAGAATAGAGGCATATAAACCCAGTATCTCATATATCACCATTAGTCATAGCGTTAGGACCCGGAAAAACGGAAGCACCTTGTCGCTGGTTTCCGGGCACTCCACAGTAGCTACTGTTGAAGCTAAGTCTTCCATTTTACTTTGAATCTAGAGCAGTGATTGCTATACCCCTATTCACATTGTGTCTGCATTAGCTGTGCAGTTTAGCTACTTGTGCCACTCATTAAAGTGTTCATAGTACACAGTTCGTAGTGTTTAATATTGACACATGTGACATCTTACCTGCGATAATTCCACATCGCTCAGGCGATTATTAATTTGTGACGCATGAGCGATATCGCGGGCGACATTGACACGTGTGACAGGCCCTTAAGTCGACCAACTTTTTTTTGTTTTTCCCTGATAAAGAAGTCATTGACTTCAAAGTGTGATGAAAATAAATTGTCTGATTATTATCTGTCTCGGGCAGTCTTTGGATTCGCACCAATAGCAAAAAATACCCACTTTTTCCTCTCTCCATTTGACATTTTATCGATTCTCTAACCCGTGGGTCTGCAGCAGTTGGACTTCATGTGCTTTGTATGTTGCACCAGGTGGGAAATACCCTTTTCACCTATCCCATTGTCCATTGGATAAGACCCTATTGTGTTTTTTGCTTCCTAGTTCCTTCTCCAACTACAATATGTGGCTCTCTCCATCAGACCAACAAGATACATGCCTTATCCCCATTGTATTTAGATGGAGAGGGGGGACAAAAACTGATGTTTTTGTGATTGGGGAGGATCCCAGTGGTAGAACACAGTGATCAGCCTCATAAGTAATGATTCTGTGAAACACCTTTAAAAGATATTTGTCAATAATTTTTTGCTATGGAATCCGACAGCACCATAATGTAGGGACAGAAACCCTAATTCCAGTGATGTATCACTTACTGGTCTTTGGATGATCCAATTAAATTAGTGTTTTATCAGCAAGAGACTATCACTAGAGGCACTAGGTGTCATGTGCCACCTGGTCCAACCACGCCGCCACCACTAATTAAAGGGAATGCTAAGTAATCTGGAGACAGCGTGCTGTAGGAGTTAACACATAGATTTCAGCAATGCATCTCTTTGCCCACTGCCTGCTGTTGTTTACCTGCAATACTTGTTTCAGTTTCAGGAGGTTATCACTGACGGATAATGTCAGCCAGAGATCAACTAGTCTTGCACACCCCCTGCTGAGATTAGCAGCTCAAGCTCACTGATGATAAACATTGTGCATAGAAAGTGTGTCACTCATCGGGCAAGAGCCCAGAGGTGGAGAGCACCTGAGGGAGCAAACCTAAGTGGCTACTGAGTCTTCTCTAGAGCCACAGATGGAGAGGGTAGGGTTATGCTAGTAGGAGGCCACTAGGGGCAACTCCAGGGTGTCTCAATCCCGACAGCTGACTTCAGGTTTCAAGTTCCTACAGACAGGCACAGTTTCTGAACTGGTGCGGTTTGGACGGCTTAGGGTGCCTTCACACTACGGATTTTTCATTTCCGATGCTGTCTGATAAAAATCGGACAGCATCGGACCGATTTTGGGCCCATGCAGCCCTATGGGCATCGGACCGAATCGGATGTGCACTAAATGCCATCCGATCTGGTCTGATCCGAATCTATCCGATTTATTTATCGGTGCAAAAATAGGAGCTTGCTCCGATTTTTGCACCGAAAATAAAATCTGACAGATTCGGATCGGACCAGATCGGATGGCATTTAGTGCACATCCGATCCGACCCGATCAATTTGACATGGGGCCCTATGGAGAAGGGTCCGAGGAAACATCTGATGTCTCCTCGGACCCGGTTTTACTATACTGAGCATGCTCAGTACAGTAAAACCGCTCCTAACTGGGAGCACAAGGGTTAAAAAAAAAAAAAAAAAAGTTTATTCTCACCTCCCCCCGAGCCCCCGCCATCTTCTAGGAGGCTCCCGGTGGCTCCCGCAGGCTCCCGGTGTCAGCAGAGGGCTTCCTCTGCTGTATAGGACCTGCGGTGATGTCACAGTCATGTGACCGCGGATTACCATGGTGAACCCGCGGTCACATGACTGTGACATCACAGCAGGTCCTGAACAGCAGAGGAAGACCTCTGCAGCCACCGGGAGCCTGCGGGAGCCACCGGGAGCCTCCAAGAAGATGGCGGGAGACGGCGGGGGCTCGGGGGGAGGTGAGAATAAACTTTTTTTTTTTTTCTTTTTTTCACTCCGATTTTATGCCGGAATCGGTTGCCTATTTGGCACCCGATTCCAGGCATCAGAAGGGAGCCGATGCTGTCCGAATTATATCGGACAGCATCGGCTCCCTTCAAATCGTAATGTGAAAGTAGCCTTAGGCTGGCTTCACACTGCAGTTTTTTTACTGATTAGTGTCCATCAGTGTTTGGGTGCCAAAACCAGGAGAGGAACCAGGAAAGGAACTTGCAGAGAAAAACTATAATTGAAAGATTGACACCTGTTCTGAGTTTTGGAGACAATCCTGGTTTTGGGTCCCAAACAATGATGGACACTGATCAGTGAAAAACTGCAGTGTGAAGGCAGATGCAGGCTCTGGGTATGGCGGCAGGACTGATGTAGATGATGCAACAGCAAGACTGGGGTAGATGGTGCGTCAGCAGTACTAGTAAAAATGGTGCAGCTGGACCAGAAGGTACTTGTGGTTCAACAGAACTAGAAACAGACAATAATGAGGCAAGGTACAGACACTTGATATAGCAAGGGGACTTTATAACTAGCAGCATGTCTTTATAGCATAGACCATGTTGATCAGGCACCTCTCATCATGGGTAGGGCATGCTGGCCCTTTAAAAGGTGGGAGCGAGCAGTGCACATTACCTAAGCGCACTCCCAGAAGACATGTGCAGCATGCGCAGGCCATGGGAGCAGGAAGCAGTAAATGGTGTTCGGGCGCGGCACTGCAGGACCGCCAGAGTGGTAAGTATACCTTGGCTGTCGATCTCCTTGCAGTGGAGGTGGAAGCATTACAGCGAGCATTACAGAAAGGTATGGTGTGAACAGGGGCACTTTCTAAGCTCTGCTACTTGCTAAATCTAAAAACTCTGTGTCAGAACTGTTGCACCGAGTAAACTTAAGGCCCCGTTATACGGCACGACATCGTTAACGATATCGCTTAAACGTCACGGGTTTGGAGTTGTTCAAGCGACATCGTTACTACCCCGTAGCGCGTGACTCTGCGATGTTGTAACGATAAATCGTTGGATGAGGATCGCAAATTTGAGAACATGTTCTCAAATCACACGATCCACAATCAGCCAACCTGATGTATCGTTGTGTGTGACACCGCGATAACAATATCGTTTACAACTTCGCCCATTCACAGCAATGAACAGGTATCGTTTGCTGGGTTGTGCGAATGATACCTGCTCACTACATCATTGGTGCGTCGTCGACGATATCTAGACGTGTGACATCTCACCAAAGATGTCAAAATGATGTCTGCAACGACCGCGCGCCCACGAGATTGTTAGCGACATCGTTTCAACGTCGTGCCGTGCAACGGTACCATTAGTAACACCTCATTGGATTCAGGGCCTTTTTGCCTACATCATGCTGCTCTCAGATAAGGTAGCAAAAATTAGCTGAGTTTTCCTTTAAAAGCTTTCTGTTAATATGCAGTATAAACAGAAAGCTGCCAATTCCTAGCTCTGCTAGATCGGTAACAGAGAAAGCAGGGATTGTATCACAACTGCTGCACCCAGTAAACTAAGTAACACATTGCTGGAATCAGGATCTCAGCCCCTACCTCATGCTGCTCTATAATTACATAGCAAAAACCTGCTGACAGATTCCCTTTAAATTATTGACAACTGTAAAAAAAATATTCACTGTTCTGAAACTTTGTCTCATGATATATTTATGCTATAAATTAACAGTATTTGGTAGATTATCTTGCATTACAATAATACACAGTAAAGCAACGTTCACACGCTGCATATTTCCTGCGCTTTTTTCGGCTGTTTTTGCCCCTAAAAACGCATCTGCATCTGTGTTACCGGCAAAGTCAATGGACTTTCGCGTTTGCCTTTCAGACACTGCATATTTTGCGGATGCGCTTTTTGGGTAGAAAGCGCGTCCGTAAAAAGAATGAACATGTGAATTATTTGCACTTTTTAGCGAACGGTTCCTCCCTTAGGCCCCATTAAAGTGCTGGAATATGCATCGCTCTTCACACGATACGCTACTCCAGCGCTTACAAGCGGAGGCGCAGGAGGAAGTGATGTCACATGGGAGCAGGAAGAATCCTCTGTTTCCTGCTTCCATGAGATGTCGGGGCTGTAGTTTAGCTTTCGCACTGTATGTACATACGCAGCTAAAACGAAATAGAAGTGAACAATGGTATTAAAAAAGAAAAAATAATAAAATACTCACCTATCCGCAGACTGTCCCGGGATGCAAGGGGAAGACATCCGTTAAGCTGCAGGACCGGCTGGCAAACCGTTCAGCTGATTCAGTCAGCTGACCAGCTGGCACATCAGCTGATCGGTTTGCCAACCGATATTGGATCTGGTTTGGAAGTTGCTGGACCGTGGACTGCATCGGAGGGAATTAGTGGGTATAATAAAGTGGTGAACGAGGTGGGTGTGTGTGTGTGTTTTTGTGTTTTTTTGGAATAAAAGGGTTTTTTTCTGGTGTGTGTTTTTTTTAAAAACAACAAATCTTGTTTCACTATTGCCAGGGGCGTAACTACAATAGGTGCAGGGGTTGCGATCGCACCATGGGCTCTGCAGCCTAGGGGGGCCCCAGAAGTCCCTTGGCCTATAGAAAAAGACTAATACTATTAAAGATTTGCAATAATTGGCGGCCCCGTTGGAGCTTTCACATCGGGCCCCTGGGCCTGAAGTTACACCACTGGCTATTGCTAATGGCCAGCTGTCATATTGATGGCTGACATCATTAGTAATAGGGGCTTGGTGACAGCTTCAAAAAAAAGCAGTCACCAACCCCATTATTACCCAGTCGGCCACCACACAGAGCAGCAGGAAGAACAGGGTAACCCCCAGTTTTAGCGTCTCTCATTGAGGCGCTAATTCTGGGGCGGCTGCTGGCTGCGGTTGTCAGAATTCAGAGTTCTGAGAATTCCAGCCCTCAGCTATCTGGATTACCTTTGCTGGCAATACAAAATCTGGCGAAGCCCACGTCTTTTTTTTTTTTTTTAGTTTTTATTAAAAAACTATATTAAAAAATAAAAAAATAGGGCTTCCCTGGATTTTCCATTGGCAGCAAAGGTAACATCAAGCAGAAGCAGTTATCAGCTAGTAGCTGCTTCGGTTACCCTAGCTGTCAATAGAAAATGCTACGCAAGAGAGGAAATTACATCAGGAACCGTTTTTTTTTTTTGTTTTCTTTTTTTAAATATCTTTCTTTACTGTCTTAGTGGACAATACAGAAAAAAAACCGCATCCTCAAAAGAACGCATTAAAAAAAAAAAACATTTTGTGTGAACACAATGCATATTTTTACCTGCTCAAAAAAGCATCCTCAAAATTCAGGAAAAAAGCATCCTAAAATAAAACGCAGCAAATACACCGCGTGTGAACGTAACCTAAATTGCTGATTCCAATACTCATTTTTTCCCACTATTAAAGAAAAACTGTTTACTTTGAAGATTTCTCCATATATATGTTTCCCTGTTGCTAAATCATTGTTTCCTTAAAGAACACATTAGCAATGAATCAAGATACTTTACAGCAGTGACATCAATGCTCAGCAACTACTGTCTGCTTAGGGTGCTTTCACACCACGATTTTTGTATTTCGATGCTGTCCGAAAAAAATCGGACAGCATCGGACCGATTTTCGGATCCTATGGATCCCTATGGGGATCGGACCGAATCGGATGTGCACTAAATGCCATCCGATTTGGTCCGATCCGATTCTGCCCGATTTTGGCCGATTTTTTTCAGGAGAAAAAAATCGTGCTGCAACGATTTTTTCATCCGATTACAAAATCTGACAGAGTCGGATCGGACCAAATCGGATGGCATTTAGTGCACATCGATCTGACCCGATCCCTAACATGGGGCCCTATGGAGAAAGCGAGAAATATGTGATGTTTCCTCGGACCCCATTTTACTGTACTGAGCAAGCTCAGTACAGTAAAATGCTCCTGGGAGCACAAGGGTTAAAAAGAAAAAAAAAAAGTTTATTCTCACCTCTCCCCGAGCCCCGCCGTCAACCGCCATCTTCCTCTAGGCTCCCGTGGCTCCCGCAGGCTGCCGCAGGCTCCGGTGTCAGCAGAGGTGTACCTCTGCTGTTCAGGACCTGCGGTGATGTCACAGTCATGTGACGCGGGTTCACCATGGTGAATGGTGAACCCGCGGTCACGTGACTGTGACATCACCGCAGGTCCTGTGTACAGCAGAGGTACACCTCTGCTGACACGGCAGCCTGCGAGAGCCACCGGAACCTAGAGGAAGATGGCGGAAGACGGCGGGGGCTCGGGGAGAGGTGAGAATAACTTTTTTTTTTTTCTTTTTTTGCAGCCTCGGCGCCGATTTTATGCCGGAATCGGATGCCTATTTGGCACCCGATTCAGCATCAGAAGGGAGCCGATGCTGTCCGATTTATATCGGACAGCATCGGCTCCCTAAAAATCGTGGTGTGAACGCACCCTTACACATTGGAAAAAGTCATAGCATTACATATTACTGCATTTACAGCCAATGCCCCCATTGCATGACTAACTGAACAGCTGGCATTATAGCATCATGATCCCTATACTAAATATAGAATGTAAGGAAATGTTGCATTCATATGGAACACATCATAAACATACAGGTGCATCTCAATGAACTAGAATATCATCGAAACGTTACTTATCTCAGTAATTCAATACAAAAAGTGAAACACATATTATATAGTCATTATAAACAGAGTAATCTATTTCATGTGTTTATTTCTGTTAATGTTGATGATTATGGCTTACAGCCAACGAAAACCGAAAGGTCATTATCTCAGAAAATTAAAGTAGCGAGGATGAAGGGTCTGATGGTATCTTCACACGCAGCAGTAACGGCTGGCGATATGAGGCGATCTAAGGTGCGCATGCACGTTTTTCATGCTCGCCTCAGATCGCCGATGACGGCCTCACACGCCGCAACTGCGCCCTGAAACTAAGGGGATGTGTCGCTCTGGAAATCGCATCACGTACAGCGGAAACAATCCTGCCTAATCCCATCCCCGGTTCACACGCCGCACTCTCAAAGGCAATGTGGGGCAGTGTGTTGAGCGCAGTGGTTTACACCGCGCCCCTTATGCGCTCATTGGACAACGCAACAGCGTTCCGATTGGTCAGCCTGCTCTGGAAGGATGGCTAATACATGACGCTATTGCCATTGTGTGGTGCTGGACGGACAGCTCATCAAATATGGTGCAGTGTCAATTGACAGCCAATAGGAACACACTAGCCCACACCAATCAGTTCACACGGGGCAAGGACTCCAGCACGCTGTGGCACGCCTACGGGAAATCATAGGCGACGCTGATTCCATCACTATTGCCTATCACACGCCACAACACGAAAATATCGCCTTCATGATTCAGAGCAGTGCTCAGGAATCAGGTGATTTATCGGCGCAAAATTCCCCAATCACACGCCGCAACTGGGAGGCAATTTCACGCCGATTGCTCCGTGGCGACATATCGCCTTTAGGATTCCCAGGCGATATTGCGGCGTGTGAAGGTACAATGAGAGATAAAATATTCCCTAAATAGATATCAGAGGCTTCACCTTGCAGACCCCAGCGTGGTGCATATAGAGTAGGGCGGATGAAGGGTTAAAAACCGCGCTGACGTATTCCACGAGACATTAAAGAGTGAAATAATATTGATTCATTAGTCAATGTGTTTTAGGTCTCCCTGGCCCCTTCCTCAAGACAAATCAATGTCACATTGCCATGTTCAGGGCTTTCTGAGAGCAAAGTAACACATTGACTAATAAATCAATATTATATTCACCCTTTGATGTGTTGTGGAATATGGCAGCGAGGTTTTTAACCCTTCATTCTCCCTACTTTAATTTTCTGAGATAATGACCTTTGGGTTTTCATCGGCTGCATGCCATAATCATCAACATTTACAGAAATAATCACTTGAAATAGATGACACTGTGTGTAATGACTTTATATAATGTATGTTTTTCACTTTATGTATTGAATCACTGAAATAAAATAACTTTTTGATGATATTCTAATTCATTGAGATGTACCTGTATGTACACAACGTATCAGCACGGTGATCTGAAAATATTGTCCAGTTTTTTACGAGGCCAAATCATTTCTGTTTAGTAGAACAGGTCACACTTCCTTCCTAATTCACCATTTGTTACCACATTTCACTAATGTACATTGAGTCTATTGATTTTTGCCATCATTTACAATGCTGAGACCTTGATTCCCAGGAAATAACAATGGACAAGGGCAAATCCACAGGAAGAGCAGCAGACAGATCAGCACCTGACGCTGTCCAGTATCACATGCATTGTTACACCACAGGGCCTGGGTGATGTTACACATTACTATGCAGCACAACAAGCAGCTCTACATTAGCATGCATGGGACACACAATGCAACAGTGCAATGGCATCATCCATACCCCATCACCATAGTAATCGCATCATCCATACCCCATCACTATAACATCTGCATGCAGAACAGCAGCCACAACTCAGCACCAGGCAGCTCCTCACTGTCATCATACATGCTGGAGAGGAGCTTCTTCATACATCCATTATACTGAACAGAATGTCTTACTGTACATGTAATAAAGTAGTATCATCATGCCAGAATGCACAAACTTGTGTTATAAGGCACTAAGCAGAGTACTCACATCACACATACAATACAGTACTCATCACATTCATGATACATATCATTCATACAGTATAACTATGGTAGTCACATCTGCTATGTAGCATCAGCATGTCACTGTAATCATATGTAGAACAGCAGTCACATCATACATGCAGCCATCAGTCACATCATACATGCAGCACATCAGTCTTATAAACATACAGCACTTCAGTTCCATCATACAGAGCACATCAGTCATATCATACATCAGCACATTAGACACATCATACATGCAGCACATCAGCCACATCATACAGCACATTAGACACATCATACAGGAGCACAGCAGTCACATCATACACACAGCACATCTTACATGCACACATCAGTCACATCATGCATGCAACACATCAGTCACATCATGCATGCAACACATCAGTCACATCATGCATGCAACACATCAGTCACCATACATACATCACATCATACATGCAACACATCAGTCACATCATGCATGCAACACATCAGTCACATCATGCATGCAAACATCAGTCACATCTACATACATCCATCATCATGCAACACATCAGTCACATCATGCATGCAACACATCAGTCACATCATGCATGCAACACATCAGTCACATCATGCATCAACACATCAGTCACATATGCATGCAACACATCAGTCACATCATGCATGCAACACATCAGTCACATCATGCATGCAACACATCAGTCACATCATGGATATCAGTCACATCATACATAAAGCACATTATACATGCAGCACATCAGACACACATCACATCAGTCACATCATACATACAGCACATCAGTGACATCATACATGCAGCACATCATACATCAGCCCCACATATGTGAAGTCGGTACCTTTTATCTAGACAGGCAATCCACTCTGCAGAGGAGGAGGAATGAGCAGTGTGTGCAGCAACCATGTTGGGAGCTCTGCCAGCTGAGTCTGTGAATCTGTCTACACTGCACTAAGTCCTGCACTGAGGACACTGCACAAACCACAGGGGGTTTCTGTTCTTATTTTCCCAACCAAGGATTGCTGTGGGTGTAATGCGCCTCCAGCCCGGTGCCTGCACCTCACATCCACCATGTGCTGAGTGCACACAGCTCTGCACACCCTGCTACTGACTGCTGCTGCTGGAACTCTGCTGCACCAGAGAGAAGGCGGGGGATGGGCTGAGGTGCTGCAAGCTCAGGCTACAGGACCTCACACAGTACAATCTACCACTATCAGGAGAGAAATGGATTTGCTTTTTTCCTTCCCTGTCTGGCATTTGTCTGCTATTTACTATGTAAAGCCAATGACAGAACATAGTGTATACATGCAACCATAAACATGACCATACACTGTGTATATACAGAACCCAAACATACAAGGGCTACACATGTACACTATGAAAAACACAGATTGTCAAACTGCTACACATATTGGGCAATACACATCTGTAAAGATAATTTGCTTTAAAAAGTTCACCCACCCCTGTTAAAATACCAGGTTTTTGTCATGTGAAAAAAATCATACCAAGAAGACTCATTTCAGAAGTTTTTCCATCTTTAATGTCACCTATATATCCGTTGCGAAAATACTGAAATAATTTTGAGAATAAAAAAGAAATAACAAAATAAAAAAAATTGTTTGCATAATGTAAACACCCTTTTATTCTTGGGGATAACTGTTCAGAATTAGTAATAATGAAATAATTGTTAATAATTCCCAATGGAATGTCTGGTGCAAAGCCAGCACTGTGCATAAAAAAAAACCACCATCCCCACAGTGAAGCATGGAGGAAGCATTATGCCTTAGGGCTATTTACATCTGCTGGAACTGGGGCTTTAGTCAAGAAGGAGGAATCATGAAAGGTTCCAAATATCAGTGTTACGCTGGACGCAGGAGGTCCAGACCGGAAACAGTGCGTTACAGTGGACGGACCAAAGATGTTCAGCGCACTACATAAAAAAACAGATGGGGAGACACTGGGAGGGGAGGGAATACAGCAGAGGGCCCTGCTCATAGGGAATGGGGAAGAGGTGATCTCCTGCACTCACCTGTGGCTGTGCCCTGATCTCCTACCGTCCCTTAACACATTCTTTCAACCCATCACCAAGCAGGATACCTAGTCCTGTAGTTAGCCCTCAATAGGAATGGCCGGTGGGAGCACTAGTCCTAACCACACCAATAATAACAACAAGAGGGAAGGGGAGACAGACAGTAGGTTGACAAAAAAACTTCACGCCTGCTGCCTCTCTCCTAGGCAGCAGACGGCTTAGCAATGGTCATGTTTTCCAGAGAGCTTCCTTTACCCTCAGGAGGTTTGGCTAGGAGTGGAGTTCAATCACCAGCAAAGCATGCTGGAACCATGTGACCATATAAAGGGGATATGAGTAAACAAAGAGTAGTCACACCTGGACATGAACTAGCTGGCTTGCTAGCAAACAGAAACTGACATTAACTCTCAACTGCCAATGGAAAGAAACACATTTAATAAAAAAGTCCCAATACAAGCATGAGACTGAGGTCCCAAACCAGTCATACGTCTCCCAGGTAAGAGAGACCATCGTGACAATCAGTCGTCAGGCCACATCTAAATATCTCATGATGAATTTCATCTTTCAGCATGACAACAATTCCAGGAATACCTGAAACGTGGACAGGGGCGATAGCCATGGCCGAGGTACTCGTCTCCTATGCCCCGCGATGTTACATGAAAATGTGGGTCTTGACTAGTTGCGTATGTCTTTGTGGTGCTCATTACCTGGGCGATACACCTTCAAAAGCTGCCAGTTGCCATTGGAAATGGCAGGCCAGGACCAGATGTTCACAGTGAATTAAGAGACCAAAGTCCAAAAATATTTTTACTGAACTTGATAACAACTACAGTCATGGCTGAAAGTGTCAGCACCCTTAAAATTGTTCCAGAAAATTAATTATTTATTTGTTCTACACATTAATTTTCTTTGTGTATTGAAACAACACAAAAAAACTGAGAAAAATACCAAATTGGGCAAAATTTCAAACAAAACTCAAAAAAGGGCCAGATAAAATTGTTGGCATGTTTCTAAAACGGGTAGATAACTTTGTTTCAAGCAAGTGATGCTTGTTCAAACTCACCTGTGGCAAGTAACAAGGGTGGGCAATATGAAGCCAGATAAAAAGGGGAAAAGTTGACTAAAGCATTGCATTGTGTGTCTGTGTGTGCTACAGTAAACATGGGGAACAGTAAGAGAAGAGAACTGCCTGAAAATCAAAATTGTTGAAAAATATCAACGATCTGAGGGTTATAAGTCCATCTCCAGAGAGCTTAATGTTCCCTTGTCTATGGTGCGCAACATAATCAAGAAGTTTACAACCCATTGCACTGTAGTTGATCTCCCTGGACATGGATGGCAAAAAAAAAATTGATGAAATGTTGCCATGCAGGATAGTCTAGATGGTGGATAAGCCCCAATGAAGTTCCAAAGCAATTCAAGCAGTCCTGCAGGCTCAGGGTGCGTCAGTGTCAGCGCAAACTATCCATCCCATTTGAATGAAGGGAAACTTTATGGCTGGAGACCCAGGAGTATCCCACTGCTGACACAGAGACATAAAAAAGCTAGACTGCAGATTGACAACATGTACATGAGTAAGTCAAAATCCTTCTGGGAAAGAGTCTTGTGAAGAGAGGAGACCAAGATAGAGCATTTTGGTAAAGCCATTCATTCTATAGTTTACCGAAAACTGAATGAGGCCAGGGTGACACATAAAATCCGTTTTTTGCCTTAAATCCATTTTTGGGAACATTTTTCTCATTTTTTTTTCAAAGTCCAAAAACACATGCATTAATGCATGTGTGTGTTTTTTTTTTTTTTAAAAACGCATGCGTTTTTGTGCAGCATCCCGAAAACGCTGCTAGCAGCGTTTTTTGGAGGAATTTGGGAGACGCATGGGAGATGCATGCGTTAATTCATGGCACATATAAGCACCATGCGTAAAAGCATGTGTTTTTGGTGAAAAAATGACTAAGTCCCAAAAGTTCCAAAAAACATCCTGGACCTTAGGGGACACTATTGGCACCCTTAAAAGAACGGATCCGTTTTTCTAAGGGCTTAAAAAAGCGGATGGGCATGTGTGACCCTGGCCTGAGGCCTACAAAAGAACACAGGACCTACAGTCACACATGGTGGAGGCTCAAAGATGTTGTAGGGTTGTTTTGCTGACTTTGGCGCTGGCTGACTTGACGTCAAGAAGCACCCAGAAATTGAAACAAATAATTGAAGAGTTCTGAAGTGGCAGCAATGAGTCCGGATCAAAATCCCATTGATCACCTGTGGAGAGATCTTAAAATGGCTGATGCAGAAGATGCCTCAAATATGAGAGACCGGGAGCAGATTTCAAAAGAAGAGTCCAAAATCCCAGGTGAGAGGTGTAAGAAGCTTGTTGATGGTTATAGGAAGTGATTGATTGCAGTTATTTATTCCAAAGAGTGTGCAACCAAATATTAATTTTAGGGTCACAAGAATTTACAATGATTATGGTTTTGAAATAGTTGTAAGCTATTTCATAATTTATAGTTTCATCTTATTTACAAACACTCATCAGTAAAGGCTCATCAGCATGTGTACTGGGCTTTTGGTTAAGCACCATGGACAGCAGTACGCTCATGGGCAGTTGGAAGTTGCCTGTACTTAATGGATCAATGGATCTGAAAATCAGTAATTGATGACATACAGGGTTCAAGACCTTAAATCCCTGTTAATTTCCAACATTAAGCATTTGCAGGTTTCTATAGAAAACCCATAGTGCTTACTTGTTTTATGATTCAGTACAATGACAGTTCTTTGAGAAATTCAAAGAGAATTGTGTTCAAAGAGGGTTAAACACTTTAAAGAGAACCTGTCCGCTATAACCGACAACTGTTTAAGTGAGTATTCACATCCTCCATAATATAATGATTCTAAAGGCCCTGTCACACGTGTCAACCAAGGCTGCGATGTCGGAAACGATGCGCAGGTGCACGCTCGCTTCTGACATCGCAGCCTTGGTGTCACACGGTAGAATGTTGCGGGTGACGCCGCAGCAATGCGGGCAGAGCCATCGCTCACTGGGCTGGGATCAACCCAGCGAGCGATCCGCAGCAATGCTGCAGTACAGGCTGGATCGCCACCAACATCGCTATTGCGGTGTCAGACGGCGCGATCCAGCCTAATCGCTGGTTGCAGATTGACAGGTTCACATTGATCCTCGTAAACCTGTCAACCTGCGACCAGCGATAAATCGCAGCTGCGTCGCTCTGTCACATAGCACGACGCACTTGCGATATCGCTAGCGACGTCACTGATGCGTCACTTTTCGGCGATGTCGCTAGCGATATTGACACGTGTGACAGGGCCTTAAAACATCTTGTTTTATTGTTCTAAAACTTTCCATTGTGCTGTCCCTCAATTATTCTGTATTTTTATTTCCCCCTAGCCTAGGGGACTCGAACACATGATCGTTTTATTGCAGGTACGATGCATCGAAATACTTTTATACTGCAGTGCATTGTACATTTAGTGATCTCCTTCCTGATAGTACAAAGATGGCGGGATATTGGACTCTGGGTACCATGATAACAACCCATCATGGCCTAGCAGATGCATCACAAGTGGTCTGATGGAGTGATGGAAGAGGTCTCCCTGCCTCTAACCACTCACATGCTACAGTTGCAATTTACTACACCATTTAAAAGGACTACCTCTTATCGGACAACCCCTTTCTAAATAAATACCGTATGTTTCCCTCAAGTAAAATAATAGCACCTACAGTGGGTATGGAAAGTATTAAGACCCCTTTAAATTTTTCACTCTTTGCTTCATTGCAGCCATTTGGGAAATCCCAAAAAAGTTTTTTTTTTTTCTTATTAATGTACACTCTGCACCCCATCTAGACAGGAAAAAAACAGAAATGTAGATATTTGTGGAAATTTATTAAAAGATAAAAACTGTCACTGGACTCGATCACTGACCAGCTGTCTGATCATACCCAAAACATTTCTACAGCAGAACAGTGGGTTTCTGACCTTGAGGACATGGTACAATCTAATGCTGCCCAAATTAAAGATAAAGATCTTGCAATAGAGCAGCTTCAAGACAAATTCGATGAGTTAGAAAACTGGAGTCATCGAAATAATCTCAAGCTTGTAGGGGTCCCTGAATCGGTAAAAGACTTACAATACTTCACCTACACGTGGCTCCCGTGAGCTCTCAACCTTTCTGACTGTCCAGGCTCAATGGTGGTGGAGAAGGTCCATCGTCTAGGACCTCCAACCCAGGGCTCAAACGCACGCCCACGTCTTGTAATCTTTAAATTACTCAATTACCAGGACAAACTGCTACTGTATAGAACATTTAAAGCTATGCCGGAAGTAAAATACAAGGGGCACTCCCTCCTTATTTTTCAAGACTTTTCTGCATTGGTGACACCCATACGCCAGGCCTTTTCACCAGCCTGCAAGCTTCTCTATGATAGAGGCATGCGGGTCTCCCTTTTATACCGGTACGCCTCAGGGTTGAGATTGGGGGAAAAATGATGTTCTTTGACAACCATGATAAAGCAATGGAGGAATTAAACTGTTCCTCACTGGCCTCATCCCCCACCACCTGATTCTGTGTTCCTGATATTGGTCAGGAGAATATATCTTTTTTTTCTTTCCTCTCTATTCCTTGTACTTGTGCTAGCTAGCTGAAGTTTCTGGTTTATATACAGCTATTGTCTTAGTTTAAATTTAGTACATATTGCTGGACTGTAATCTTTATTGTTTATTCTTGGGAGATGTTCTCCATCGAGATTCTATTTTGTGATGTTCCACTTTGTGGTTTGCTTATTTTTGTTGGGCATGTTGGGGGGAGGGTTCCTCTTCCCTGGGCACAGTCTTAGCTTGGTTATATTGGGCTTGGGGGTCTGCTTTAAGGGACAGACTCCGTCCCAACCATCTTAATATTGATATTATCCATCTGTGGCCTCAGTGTGGTATAGGCTAATATGGCTCCTTCTGATAATTTAGCTCCTCATCTCCATATTGACACTCTTAAAGTTCTATCTTGGAACATGACTGGTCTTAACGTCCCGTTGAAACGTAGAAAGGTATTAGACCATGTTACTCGTATCCGTTCACATATTGTATTTTTACAGGGAACCCATTGGATCCGTGGAAGACATGCTTCGTTTCGCAACAAACACTATCCGAAATGTGTTGAGGCCTCCTTCTCAAAGAAGAAGTGGGGGGTAGCTGTCCTGTTCCATAAAGATCTTGAGTATGTCATTCAAGATGTGGTAAGAGACAAAGCAGAACTTTACTTGCTCTTCACAGTTCTTGTCTAACAGAGAGAGTATTGTTTGATCAATGTTTATGCACCTAACACAGCTGGCCCTTCCTTTTTCAGCAAACTTTTGGAGGTCATCCATAGATGGCACCCTACTAACATTTTGTTAAGGTCCTGTCACACACACATGTTTTCCACCATCTTGTTGTAGTCAAGCTTCCTACCACACCCATACACGTAGGTTTTAAATTGCACTCAGAGGCTTATACCCTCGTATGCATTTGTACCACAGGCAGAGGCATAAGGTAAGGGCGACAGGGACCTGGTATACATGAGAACACCTTGAAGCAGGTTACCGGGCTTACATGCAATGGTCAATGCATCAACTAAGATTCTCATATTTAATATTATGCCCTAAAGCAGTTTCTGTAGTGTTCATTTTCCTCTTCAAAATTTGCATTAGTTTCCTATATACCAGACATATATCCTTTAGTCATTTGTCATATATTCTGTTTAGTATGCAGCGGATCATTATTATTATATACTGTCACACACAACGACGCTCCAGCGATTCCGACAGCGATAACGACCTGCCGGGATCGTTGGAGCGTCGTTATCTGGTCGCTGGGGAGCTGTCAAACAGGCAGATCTCCCCAACGATCAGGGACCTGGGAGCCATCTCCCACATCGCTGGAAGCGATGTTACCAGCGTCCTGCCTGCTTAGCTCAGCCTGTAAGCAGGGAGGAAGCTGGTAACTATGGTAAACAGCAAGTATCTAGGCAGCATGCGCTGCCTAGATACCCGGTGATTATTATAGTTACCAGGGTCCTCCCTGCTTATAGGCAGCGCTAAGCAAGGAGGACGCTGGTAATTATGATTACCAGCGGGTATCTAGGCAGTGCACGCTGCCTAGATACCCTGTGTTTATCATAGTTACCAGTGTCCTCCCTGCTTATAGGCAGTGCTAAGCAGGGAGGATGCTGGTAACTATGATAAACACCGAGTATCCAGGCAGCGCGCGCTGCCTGGATACCTAGTGTTTATCATAGTTACCAGCGTCTTCCCTGCTTAGCGCTGGTAACCATGATAAACACCGGGTATCTAGGCAGCGCGCGCTGCCTAGATACCCGGTGTTTACCATGGTTACCAGCCCTGTGAGGTCACTGATCGCTAGTCTCTCACTGTTATACGCAGCAATGCATGCTGACCAGTGGGAGAACAACGACCTTAAAATGGTCCTGAGCCCTTTGCAGTGATCTGCGACCTCACAGCAGGGGCCTGATCGCTGCTAAATGTCACACATAGCGACATCGCTGGGGAGATCATTGTAACGTCACAGTTACAACGATCTCGCTAACGATCTCGTTATGTGTGACTGGGGCTCTAGGAGGTGACCTAAATGTTATCCACGAGGCCTTTCTAGATAGGTCTACTCCACCTCCTGTATCCCACTCATAGATGGGGACGGTCTCTACTTTACTAGACGGGCTTAATCTAGTCAATGCCTGGAGATGTTGTCACCCTACTGATAAAGAATATACGTTCTATTTCAGGGTCCATGATGTTCATACTCACATCGATTACTGGCTGATTTCAGCATCTATTTTCTCAGCTTTGAAAACAGTTGAAATCCTCCCAATGGTAATATCAGATCATGCCCCTATCCTTTTGGCCCTTACGCTCCACGCGTAAAACAGTCTCAAGTCGATGGCGCTTCCCTTCCTATCTCTATACGTTGGATGACTTTAAAAGTAACTTGACGTTGTGGGGGAAACTTTTGTGGAGGACAAGTTGGAGCACTTGGAAGAACATAATTTATTCTATGCCACCGCTAAAACGGTACTTAGAGGATACATTATTTCTTATGTTTCACAGAAAAAAAAGAAGTTATTATCCTCTCTGAGACCACTCCTTGACCAGCTCTCTCAAACATACAGGAATTTTCAGCAGCATAATACCCCTTCAAACAGAAAAGCTTATCTGACTACCAAGCAGACCATAGACACTCTACTGCACGAACAGGTACATAATCAACTAGCCCATCAACGTCATAGATACTTCAGGTGGGGCAATAAGCCTGGACGCCTTTTGGCATCATTAGCAAAACCGTTTACAACAACAACTAAAATTCTTAATATCAAACTCCCTGATGGCTACTTCAGCCGGGACCCGACACAAATCTGTGCGATGTTCAGAGATTTTTACGCAAATATTTATGGCCCATCCACCGACTCTATGGATGAGGGATACGACTTTCTATGTAAAGTTGATCCACCAAAACTTTCTAACTCTCAGAGAGAAATATTACACAAACCAATCTCTTCGGAGGAGGTCGGATCGGTCATTCATTCTTCCAAATTGTTTAAAGCACCCGGCCCTGACTGATACTCTGTGGAATTTTACAAATTTCTGAGAACTTTACTTATACCCCATCTTACCTCCCTTTTTAACCATATTGTAGAATCGGGTACCATGCCGGACCGATTCAATGAAGCATGCCTTTCGCTTCTATTAAAACCAGGTAAAGACCCGCTCCTCCCTGCCTCGTACTGCCCAATTTCTCTGAATGTAGATTTCAAATTACTTACTAAAATCATGGCCAACAGATTGCAATCCGTACTGCCCAGCATTCTCACTAGGTCCCAAACCAGCTTTGTTCATGGTCGTTCCATTACTTATAATATTAGAACGGCACTAGCGGCCATTACACATAATCATCAAACTAAGTCCAAAAAGAATATTTTGGTCAGTTTAGATGCTGACAAGGCTTTTGACCGTGTATCTTGGTCTCATCTTATTCGTACACTAAAGTATAGGCTGTTAGGACACACCTTTTATAATAATATGATATGATTTTTATAATATATTCTAATCCTCATCAGAATCCTGAATTTCCTCCATTTTCCTCCAGGGTACGTGATCAACCTCTTTTTGTATATTCAGAGGTATGAGGCAGGAATGTCCCCTATCCCCTCTCTTTTTTAATATTGCCCTGGACCCATTGTTTAGATATTTGGAAGTGATTCCCTCTTTTGAGGATATCAAGATCGGCCACCATACACTCAAAATTTTGGCATTTGCGGATGATATCCTACTTATGGTGGCCGATCCAAAAAATTCTATTCCTCACATAATGAGGGTTTTTCATGAGTTTGGGGCAATCTCAGGATTCTGCATTAACTACAACAAATCCTGTGCATTGGCGATTTTTAAAGAAGCCCGGCAAGGTTGGATGTCCTCTTTTCCCTTCCAGTGGGAGGATAGTTCGCTGCGTTACCTGGCTAATCTCCTACCCTCTAATCCTCACAATATTTACCAGCTCAATATTCGGCCCATAATTTCAGCGGTAATATGGAAAATTCAATCTTGGAAGCCTCTTAGGTTATCATTTAAGGTACCTTTACACGCCGCTACGGAAGGTTAGAAACAACTGGGTGTCTCACGTGCACGAGCACGCACCAACGGTTGCAAACGGTACCCGATACCGCCTTTACACGCCGCTACAAGGTGCTCTACAGAAGGTTTAATCTATCCCTGGAGGCACTGCCGGGGGCCACAAGTTACCTTCTGTAGAGCACCATCCCTCATTTACACACCACTACAGAAGGTAATATGGGAGGACCTGGTGCAGCAGGGACAACACATAGGCGTGCCAGAGTTGTGGATTACGAGACGCTCGTACGATGATTGGACAAAGCAATAACATCATGATTGGCCAGCCAGCACAGAAAGGCTGGCTAATACATGACGCTATAGCAAATGTGTAGTGTGACTGGTCAGCTCCTTAAATATGCCGCCCTATGCAGCGACAACCAATCGCAACGCAGGAGCTTCCATCAATGATCGCTGAAGGGGGGCGGTTTCCGGAGGCTGTGTCACGCCCCGGGGAGTTAACTAGGTGGCGAAAAAACCTTACCCTACCTTATTTAGACGCCGCTACCATCGGGTTGAAATCAACCTGTTTTAGAGCACTGCTCTGAAACAGGTGCCGAAAGTGACGGCTGGCAACAAGCTAGTTTACACGCCGCTACCTCGGGTTGATTTGACGATGCAAGATACATTTGTCTCAGTAACCCGGTTGTTTTCAACCTTCTGTAGCAGCGTGTAAAGGTACCTTTATGGGTAGAGCCCACCTAATTAAGATGGTCTCCTTCTCCAAATTACTTTTCCCACTACAGACATTACCTATCCTCATATCTGAGGCTGATAATAAAGAGTTGACTAAAATCTTTAGGCAATTTATATGGGGATCTGGGGGGAGATCTAAGATCAGTATCTTAAAATTGCAGTACACAAAATCTGTGGGGGGTTTCAACTTCCCAAATTTACGACTCTATAGTATTGCTGCGGTTTATAGACATTCCTTAGACTGGATCTGGGCCTCTATCCACTATACCAACACTGTCATAGATGAAGCCATCTGTAAAAACATCTGTCTTCTGGCTTTACTCCATCTACAACAAAATAGAGTTCCTATTGAGATTAGAAACAGCTCTCTTCTATGGTCAGTAGTCCTGGCGTGGTGACATGCTAGAAAACTCAGTGGACTAAATCCCTACGTCTCTATATTTCTTCCTTTCCAGGGTAATCCCTTTTTTCTACAGGGTAGACCACCCCCAATTTATAGAGTACTATGGGAAAATGGGTGCAGAATGGTGTGCGAAGTCTTGACAGTCACTCAACATCCTCAGGCACCGGAAGATATGATATCCAGATATATAATTCTGGAAGGGAACCCTTTTACTATTGCTCAGATCAGGCACTACGTGGATTCAGTATTACGAGACAAACCAGACAGTACTAGAGCGAACCCCTTGCATTTGATCTCCCTTACGGCCCATAAAGGTGTATATTCATTGAACCTGATATATAAATCCATTAGACCCACTATATCATGGACGGACTCATCACCAGGCCCGGGAAAATGGACACTACAACTACCCAATTGCAAATTGCAAGACATTCTGATGGCCACACAGCGCATTAACACGGTGTTGCCATATGATAGTTACTTAACTATGGCTCTCATGATTTTTCATGGAGCATATATTTCTTCTGGAGATTAAATCTAAAATGTCCCCATCGGGTAACCCGCCCTGTCCCAAATGCCGGCACTCTCCAGCCGACATATTTCATTGTCTTTGGGAATGCCCTAATGTACGGGAGGTCTGGAACATACTCTCTACATATCTCATCAATACTTTTGATATACATTTCCCTCTAACCCCGGAGTGGGCATTGTTTAATATACTGCCACAAGATTGTTTGATTACACTCTCTACTCAACAACGACGCATATTGTTAATATGGGCAGCGGCTACTCGCAAGAGTATTCTTCATTTATGGGCACAGGACACGGCCCGTTCTATAAGCCTAATTACCATGAAGGTTGAATATCTTTTCAAAATGGATTGGATAGAATCCATACTTCAAAAAGAAAAATATACAGAACGCTTCTTCTTTACATGGTCTTCCTATATAAATAGGCAACCACTATCTGTCTGTCAGGCAATCCATGGGTGTTTCCAGTTCACGGATTGGTACATGAGTGAGCTACGCGCGGGTAACTCGCCAGTCAAGCTTGATTGAATAATGACACATAGCCTGACTCGTGCCCGGGGAGGGGGATTTTTATACTGTAAAACTCCCATCTTACTTTGAAGTTGGTGATATTTGTCACTAATTCTGTATACCTTTCCTCCACTGGTATTTTTGTATCTCTTTATCTTCAATAAAGACGGTTATAAACAAAAAAATAAATAAGTAAAAACTGAAATATCATATGGTCATAAGTATTCAGACCCTTTGCTAAGACACTCATATTTAAGTCACGTGGTGCCCGTTTCCTTGTGATCCTCCTTGAGATGGCTCTACTTGTTAAAAGGAGTCCAGCTGTGTTTAATTAAACTGATAGGACTTGATTTGGAAAGGCACACACCTGTCTATATAAAACCTCACAGCTCACAGTGCATGTCAGACCAAATGAGAATCATGAGGTCAAAGGAACTACCCAAGGAGCTCAGAGACAGAATTGTGGCAAGGCACAGATCTGGCAAAGGTTGCAAAATAATTTCTGCAGTATTCAAGGTTCCTAAGAACACAGTAGCCCCCATAATCCTTAAATGGCAGAAGTTTGGGACCACCAGAAGTCTTCCTAGACCTGACCATCCAGCAAAACTAAGCAATCATGGGTGAAGAGCCTTCGTGAGAGCGGTAAGGAAGAATCACTGTGGTTGTGGAGAGTGGGGGCTTCTTCATGATGATACTCTGACAGGGGCATGTTTGAAAAATGAGTTTGAATGAAGCTTTGCCCCAAAGCCGAGAGCCAGCGTCCTAGACAGAAGGGGGAGCAATGAGGAAGAACTTCTGTTAGATGATGTGATGTCAGCAGAAAATCTTAAGCCCCCGTCACACATAATGAGATCATTAGCGAGATCGTTGTACCGCCACAGGTTTTATGACGTTACAACGATCTCTCCAGCGATGTCTTCTGTGTGACATGTAGCAGCGATCAGGCCCCTGCTGTGAGGTCGCTGATCGCTGCAAAGCGCTCAGGACCATTTTTTGGTAGTTGGTCTCCCACTGGTCAGCACACATCGCTGCGTGTGACAGCGAGAGACGAACTATCACCGATCTCACAGGCTGGTAACCATGGTAAACAGCAGGTACCTAGGCAGCACGCGCAGCCTAGATACCCGGTATTTATCATAGTTACCAGCTTCTTCCCTGCTTAGGACAGCCTGTAAGCAGGGAGGATGCTGGTAAATATGATAAATAGCAGGTATCTAGGCAGCGTGCGCTACTTAGATACACGCTGTTTATCATAGTTACCAGCTTTCTCCCTGCTTACAGGCTTAGCTAAGTAGGGAGGACGCTGGTAAGATCGTTTCCATCGATGTAGGAGGTGGCTCCCATGCCCCTGATCGCTGGGGAGATCTGCCAGTTCGACAGCTCCCTAGCGACCAGTTAGCGACGCTACAGCGATCTCGGCAGGTCGTTATCGCTGTTGGGATTGCTGGAGCATCGTTGTGTGTGACAGGGCCTTTAGAACTACCAAGCTTCAGGCCTCTAGTGAGTAGTATGGAATTTTCAAAAGAACTGATTTGCACCTGGGTTGAGAAACAATGTGTTCATTATCTCCTAGGTTACTTCCATTGAGTAAATTTTTAGTATCATCGGAGTACGCCTTTAACTGTACTCTAAGTGCTAGTAATGCTTCCCCCCACACACCCCCAGTTAATACTTTGTAATAATGCTATTATGGTACCTTTACACGCCGCCACAGAGGTCAGCAACAGGCAGGCACCGCACATGCACGCGTGCGTTTTCAACTGTTGCTAACGGTACCTGATGCCGCATATACACGCCGCCACAAGGTGCTCCACAGAAGGTATTTTCATTCCCCGAAAGTGCCGACGGGTGCCGCGGGTTACCTTCTGTGGAATACCTTCCCTGATTTACACGCCGCCACCACAAGGGAATCTGGGCGTACATATTGTGCGCCGTAACTACATAGGTGTGACAGAGTTGTGTTTTACGCGACGCTCATACGGTGATTGGACAATGCAATAACATCATGATTGGCCAGCCAGTGCAGGGAAGCTGGCTAATACATGACGCTATAGCAAATGTGTAGTGTGACTGGTCAGCTCGTTAAATATGCCGCCCTGTGCAGGGACAGCCAATGGTTACACAGTAGCCCCCACCAATGATAGCTGATAGGGCGTGGTATACATGACGCTGTGGCACGCCCCAGGGAACTCAAATATCGTGCCTGTGCCCCGATTACACGCCGCCACCATAGGGATTATGCCTGCTTGTTTTTGAGCACAGCTGAAACACAGGTATCCAAAGACACAGGAAGGAACTTCCTGAATTACACGCCGCCACTTCGCGGTCTTTTCAAGGCAAAAGGCACAATTGTGTCCGATGCCTGGCGGTTTCTACCTTTCGGTGGCGGCGTTTAAAGGTACCATTACTGAGTACTTAGATTTCTGAAAGTGTCAAAAGTCAAAGTGGCCTCATCAATTTATACTCTATAGGAGAGAGAGGACTCTGTTGACCATCAGAGCTTACACTCTACATAAGAAAGAGAGAGAAAACACTGCTGACTATAATGGTACATTTACACGCGGCCACAGAAAGGTAGGAACAGGCAGGCATCGGACACAAATTGTGCCTGTTGCCTTGAAAAGACCACGATGTGGCTGCGTGTAATTCAGGACTTTCCTTCCTTCAGGGAAGACACAGGAAGGAAAGTCCTGAATTACACGCAGCCACATCGAGGTCTTTTCAAGGCAACAGGCACAATTTGTGTCCGATGCCTGCCTGTTCCTACCTTCCTGTGGCCGCGTATAAATGTACCATAAGAGATTACACTTTACAAGAGAGAGATAGGACCTAGCTGACCATAAGAGATTACACAATACAGGAGGGACAGAGACAGGACCATAAGAGATTTCACTCTATAGGAGAGACAGAGAAGACTCTGCTGACAATAAGAGATTACACACTACAGGAGAGACAGAGAAAAGACCCCATTGACCATAACAGCTTACAGTCTTCAGGTGAAAGAGAAGACACTGCTGACCATAACAGCTTACACTCTATAGGAAAGAGAGAGAAGACACTGCTAACCATAAAAACGTACGCTCCTCTACAGGAGAAAAATGGCACTGCTGACCATAAGAGCTTACACTCTATAGAAGAGAGAAAGAAAACACTGCTGTGATGTAAATCCTCAGAGACTCCTTTGATGTATACAGTATGCCACAGCATCTCCAGTCATGTAGCCTATTTTTCGCTTTAAAAGACGCACCAGATTATAAGACGCACCTCAAATTTGTTGAAGGAAAAGAGAAAAAAAATAAATTTTTTATGTTAAATGGGGTCCGTCTTATAATGCCAGTGTCTGTCTTATAATCAGTATATATGTCCCCCATCCTGGTACATGGCCCCCCTCATCCTGGTATACATATTCAACACATCACTCACGAGCACCAGAGATACTCGCCGAGTAACGAGTATCACGAATACTGTACTATTCGTGCGAGTAGCGAATAGTAATGATTACACTCGCTCATCACTACCTGTGATGTATATAACCCCTATCTACTGTGGTGTATATGCCCCTGTCCCTCCTATGATGTATATGCCTCCAGTATCTCCTGTAATGTATATGGCCCAGTGACTTCAGTCATGTATATGAACCAGCATCTTCTGTGATGTATATGCCCTAGTGTCTTCTGTGATGTATATGTCCCAGCATCTCCTGTCATATATATGCACCATCATCTCCTGTATGTATGTGCCCCAGTATCTTCAGTGATGTACTAGTGCATCTCAGTGAATTAGAATATCATTGAAAAGTTAATTTATTTCAGTAATTCAATACATTTAGTAAAACATATACAGTTGTGCTCCAAAGTTTACACACCCCGGCAGATTTTTTTTGCTTTCTTGGCCTTTCTTCAAAGAATATGAATGATAACACAAAAACTTTTTTTTCCACTAATGGTTAGTGGTTGGGTGATGCAATTTATTGTCAAACTACTATGCTTTTTCTTTTTAAATCATAATGACCAAAAACATCCAAATGACCCTGATCAAAAGTTCACTTATCCTGGTGATTTTGGCCTGATAACATGTACACAAGTGGACACAAATGGGTTTGAGTGGCTAATAAAGGTAACATCCTCACCTGTGACCTGTTTGCTTGTAATCAGTGTCTGTGCATTAAAGCTGAATGAGTTTCTGGGATCCAGGTAGACTTTTGCATCTTTCATCCAGTCACTGATGTCTCAGGATTGTGATAGTTAAACTGTATAAAACAGGAAAAGGATACAAAAAGATTTCCAATGAATTGATAATGCAAGTAAGCAGTGTAAAAACAAAACCACAATCAGGTAGACCAACAAAAATTTCTGCGACAACTGCCAGGAAAATTGATCAGGATGCAAAGAAAAACCCACAAATAACATCAGCTGAAATACAGGACTCACTGAAAACTAGTGGTGTGGCTGTTTCAAGATGCACATTAAGGAGGCACTTGAAGACAAATGGGCTGCATGGTCGAGTCGCCAGAAGAAAGTGACCTACCCAGGGGTCTATGGGAACTCTGTACCCAGGCGTTGACATGGGGTGCTGTCTCGGTGGCTGGTGCCCGGGCCCTTAGCTCTGAGGGTCAGCTGAATAATGGTTAAAATATTAAATGTCTTGTGACGCCACCTTTGGATTCTGGTGGAGGCACCAGCGCTGCTTCAGGCCTCCGAGATGATGGATGAGCAGCTTGGGTGGTACAGCTCCCCACAGGCGGAGCGGGGTCCCCGGGGCAGGGATGAGGAGACAGGGATTTGCACAGGGAGGTGGTTAGGCAGCCAGGCCGCTGCGACAGTCTCTATGCCGGACGGGTTCAGGGATGGACAAACTGAAAAACACACTGTGGATCGTTTCTGTACCTTTACTGATGGTATTGCAGGCACTTTCTAGGGTACGTTACAGATGGTCGGAAGGCACTCCTGGATTTCCACAGTGAGTGATGGATAACGTCTCCTTGTCTCTTTTCCCTTTTTGAAGTCTCTGACCCATGTAAAACTATGCCTGACCTCCTCTGTGTCTTTCTCTCACCTGTTCTGTAGTGTCGAGAACCTCTGTGTGGGTTACCGCTATAACTTCTCCTGCGGTCCCTGGCTCCCCTATTGGTTGCGTGACAGGTGTCCGGTAGACTGGAGTCTCATTGGTGAACCAGTATTTCTGCAGGGCTTGATGCTCTCTTGCAGCCTCAGACTGCGGTGTCCGGGATGTTTCCTGGGGTGTACCGGTATGGCTCCTCTGCCTCCAGTCTGCTCCTCTACTCCTTAAGCCTTGCCTTCAACCTCACTCGCAGACCCTCACACTGGCTAGGCTAGTCAACCGACACACCAGGGTGTCTTCACAGTTCTCCTAGCGACTGCACACTCTGGCTAACTCCGCCCCCAGCACCAGTATTTATAGGGGATCTTGCTTAAAGGCAGCAAGTGGAGCTCCCCCTACTGTTCTGGGGTGGAAGGTGTTGTGTGTATGTGGGTTACCTGTTGTGGAAATCCATCCATGCCTTAGGTGGTCCTGTGGCTACCTGTAAATGGCAGGATGCCAGAAAAGCACAAATGCCACAAAGTATCTTGCCTACAATACACCAAACAACACAGAGACAAGCCTCCAAAGTTCTGGAACAAGTTAATTTGGAGTGATGATACCAAAATCAAACTTTTTGACCTCAACCATAAACGTTACATTTGGAGAGGTGTCAACAAGGCCTATGATGAAAGGAACACCATTCCTACTGCAAACGGAGGTGGATCACTGATGATGTGGGGATGTGTGAACTACATAAATGGGGGAAAATGGGGAAAAATGTAAGTGATGAGAAGCTTTTTTTTCAACCATTATGCATCACATTTAGGTCAAACAGGGATAGCCATCCGAGTGCAGGGATCCGTGTGGATCCGTGGCTGTCCGTGGGGATCCTGCTGAGACTCGGATCCCCACGGACAGCCACAAATCATGATGTGAAACCGGCCTAAGACTTTCTCCAGTTTGAAAGAAAAATAATGGATGCTCTTTGTTTCGTGTCCGACAGGTTCAGAATCTGGCCTATTTTTACGGGGTGTCCAGGAATTCTTGGTTGTTGGCAATGTTAACTTGTTGAATTTTCCCGAAAGAGGTTAATTTAAAATCCAAAATATTTGATTTGGATACATGTTATCTCCCAAAAATTACCATGTGCCTGTAATGGGTTTGTGAATTATCTTCTTTGGATTTGTGTTGTAAATGTAGAGGCTTTTTATAGGTTGTTCTTCTTAATGTGCCATTCTATATAATGAGTGTAAAACACATCTTGATTGGAGAAGTATGTTGAATTGTATTTCCACAATAGTTGGACAAGCACAGGCCTATTAAGCTTCATTTCCATTGGAGCCATTATGGTGTGTATGTGTACGCATGAACCAATACAATGTAATTACTTAATTAGGGAGTTGGCTGTTGTGACATATGTTTGAATCTAAAGTTTACAGTGATTCATTAAGTCTCTTTATTTTATGCTCTCAGGCAGTGCGGTGATGGGAAAAGTAGCTGCTCCAGTATCAGTTTCCTTGGAGATCGCTGTTAATGGAACTTCACATTACACATACAGAAATGAGTCCATAGGGCAGCATTTTTCCTTAAATAGACCATTATTACATCAATTTGTGCTGTGGATAATCAAAAAGTGGATGAGTCAGGCAAAGATGACATCTCGGCAACCAAAAAGACCAACCTCAATACTTGCATCTGGAGCCGCTTTTATTTCTAATGAATTGAACACGACTTATTGATCTGAAGTTTGAAATTTCATTGTAAATTCATTTTCCCAGATAATTAAATTAACCTGCATGTTGCATTATTTTCCTTATTATTTCCCTATTTTATGACTTTCTGCTAGTCTCAAATCTATAATCGAGGGCACAACATCTCATTTTCTTTTGGAATCTGGATGTTTCACAAATTTATGGGATCTTAGTAAAAAGTTAGCGGCCAACTGATGTATTAGATTGTTTTTATGTTAATCAGATTTTTTTTATTCATTTTATCCATATACATCAAAACAATAAGTTACCAAGTGATATTAATGACTGTATATCTTATCATTACCCTTCCCAACTCACCCATCCAACCTCACCTTACTAAGTATAAAAGGAAACAGGTCAGAGGTTCCTTACAATTGTAATGGATGGTTCATATATTATAATAAAATTGGTATTATGGTACAATAATTCTTACATTTTGTGTTTTTCCTTTAAATATGAGATATTTTCTTGTAAGACTCTTAAAAGATATAATGAAAAAAAATTAATTCCTTGCATAAACCAAATGAACTTCTCATAAATACATCCATGAAGGCCACCACTTTTCAAAATAGGCAATTCTATCTCTTTTCTGGTATATTACCATTTCAATCTGAATAAGGGAATCTACTTGTTCAATATATTCTTCACGTGACGGGGAGTTTTCCGCAATCCACTATTTTGCCACCAGTTTCTGAGCTACAAATAATAACTATGTCAGTTGTATTAGGAACCAATTACACCAAAAAGGTGCCAATGATCATTATTTTCATATGTAGATTGCAAGACAGTCATTTACTGAAACAGAAACAGCTATGTATGAGCATACCTCTCAACTTTTGAGCCAAAATTGGGACACCGCAAATTTTAACCACAACCACAGCCTATTCCGTTTATTTCTTCCCTGACTGGAGGAGATGACCGATTTGCCGAGGTTCTTAGGTTTTGCTAATTATTATTGTAAGTTCATGAAGAATTTGTCAATTACAGTCAAACCTCTTACTGATATGACCAAGTAGGGTACTGACTTTTCTTCTTGGTCTACTGAGGCTGTTGATGCAGTTCTCAAGACATCTTTTTTTAAAGGTACTGTCCTCATTCAACCTGATGTTGAGTTATCTTTTATGGTTGAGGTAGATGCCTGTTCTTTAGGGATGGGTGCTCTTCTTTCTTAGAAGAAGGACAGTTATTTTATTGCTTGGGCTTTTTTTTCTCAGAAATTCTCAAAAGCAGAGTCAATTACGATATAGGTGATCTGGAACTCTTGGCTTTTAAGAAAGCTTTCAAGTGACACAAAAATGTACTGTATGTTAGATGACCAATTAGGCTATATCTCAGGACGCCAGACATCAGACAGCACACGCAGAGCCCTCAACTTAATCAATCTGATGTAAAGGGACAAAACCACCTCAATTCTTCTCACATTAGTTGCCAAAAAGGCTTTTGACAGAATCAACTGAAAATTTCTGTCATCCTCCATGTATAAATTTGTATTTAATGAGCAATTTATGAAGCCATAATGGCCCTCTATCCTTCCTCTCCGCAAAAATCTTTACCAATAAACCACCTCTCAAATATCTAACAACAGTAGGCAAGCATGCCCTCTCCCCTCTATTAGTTGCCCTCATAATGGAACCCCTTACCGAACATCTAAGAACTAACAATACAATTAAAGAAATCGCCACTAAAAATCGTCATTTTAAAATCGGTCTTTTCGCGGATGATATTATTCTCTCCTTACCTAAACCCCTAAACTCTATTAAGAACTCCATTCAACTCATTAACAATTTTTCAAAAGCTTCAAACTACAAAATAAATGCAAATGATTCCAAATTCAACAATGTAAAACAAACCATTAAATACATATCAACCTTTGAATGGGAACTTAAAGCCATCCCTTATTTAGGTGTTCACCTAGCCTAAAACACCAAATCAAACATGAAAACTAACATGGAAAGTATTAAAACTGTCCAGTCAGGTACCCAAAGCTTCTCTAAAAACAAACTACCTTCGAATCGGAAGAATTTCTTTCTTCAAAATGATTACACTACCTAAAATCCTATACTCCTGTGAAGCCGTCCCACTAACTATTCCCTACAAATACTACATCCCTAACCATCCTGTTTGACCTAAATGTGATTGTATAATGGTTGAAAAAAGCTTCTCATCACTTACATTTTCCCCCATCGTCTCGACGTGTGGGTGATCGCTCAGGCTCCATGTCCCCCCTTGCTCCGTTGTTATCACGCCTTGGTGGGCATAATAATTCATTCAGAAGTGCGGTCCCGCATTTGAAATTTATAGGCTTCCTTCCTGGTGTGGTGCGCGATCACGCGTCGTTTTTGATCCTGAACAATGTATTGGGTATACTGGCCAGCTCTGGAGCATGCACAGTGCAAATTCAGAAGTCAGCCAGTACACCCAATAATCCCCGACAATGCACAGGACTGGAAATGATGCACGGCTGCGTGTCATACAAGAAAGGAGCCACCCAATTTCCATGTCCCTGTCTATGGCCATCGTCGACAAAGTTTAGACCCATACTGGATAAAGACTATCTATGCTGATCCATTTTATTGATGTCATACTTATGATATAACATTGGTCAGAAGTGTTGATCTGCAAGAAGCTGCGTAATAATGACATAATTTACATACACCAATTATGACAAACCTCCCAACTTTTGAAGAACATAGTAATTCCCTGCTAGGAGAAACTCGGCTCCACTCTAAGCATATTAGCCAAGTATAGTCCGATTTACCATGCAGGCATACACTCACCTGGTAAGGAGCATGTTGGAAGAGGCAATATGTCAATGTAAAACTGATAATTATAATCCATTGTGCTGGTGCATTGCAAGGGATTTTATGAGCGATCAGGGCAATAAAAGGAAATGTTCCATATGGGGACTAAGTAGAAAAGTAAACAAAATTATTTTAAAATGTTAAAATATATACGGTATATAAAAAAAATAAACAGCAAAAAAAAAAGAAAAAAAAAGATTCCTATAAATACAGTTGTGGCGAAAAGTATTGACACCCCAGCAATTCTGTCAGATAATACTCAGTCTCTTTCTGAAAATGATTGCAATCACAAATTCTTTGGTATTATTATCTTCATTTAATTTGTCTTCAATGAAAAAAACAAAAGAGAATTGTCCTACAGCCAAATTGGATATAATTCCACACCAAACATAAAAAAGGGGGTGGACAAAAGTATTGGCACTGTTAGAAAAATCATGTGATGCTTCTCAAATTTGTGTAATTAACAGCACCTGTAACTTACCTGTGGCACCTAACAGGTGTTGGCAATAACTAAATCACACTTGCAGCCAGTTGACATGGATTAAAGTTGACTCATCCTCTGTCCTGTGTCCTTGTGTGTACCACATTGAGCATGGAGAAAAGAAAGAAGACTAAAGAACTGTCTGAGGACTTGAGAAACCAAATTGTGAGGAAGCATGAGCAATCTCAAGGCTACAAGTCCATCTCCAAAGACCTGAATGTTCCTGTGTCTACCGTGCGCAGTGTCATCAAGAAGTTTAAAGCCCATGGCACTGTGGCTAATCTCCCTAGATGTGGATGGAAAAGAAAAATTGACGAGAGATTTCAATGCAAGATTGTGCGGATGGTGGATAAAGAACCTCGACTAACATCCAAACAAGTTCAAGCAGCCCTGCAGTCCGAGGGTACAACAGTGTCAACCCGTACTATCCGTCGGCGTCTGACTGAAAAGGGAGAGGTAGGTATGGTAGGAGACCCAAGAAGACCCCACTTCTTACCCCGAGACATAAAAACGCCAGGCTGGAGTTTGCCAAAACTTACCTGAGAAAGCCTAAAATGTTTTGGAAGAATGTTCTCTGGTCAGATGAGACAAAAGTAGAGCTTTTTGGACAAAGGCATCAACATAGAGTTTACAGGAGAAAAAAAGAGGCATTCAAAGAAAAAAACACGGTCCCTACAGTCAAACATGGCGGAGGTTCCCTGATGTTTTGGGGTTGCTTTGCTGCCTCTGGCACTGGACTGCTTGACCGTGTGCATGGCATTATGAAGTCTGAAGACTACCAACAAATTTTGCAGCATAATGTAGGGCCCAGGGTGAGAAAACTGGGTCTCCCTCAGAGGTCATGGGTCTTCCGGCAGAACAATGACCCAAAACACACTAAAAAAGCACTAGAAAATGGTTTGAGAGAAAGCACTGGAGACTTCTATGGTGGCCAGCAATGAGTCCAGACCTAAATCCCATAGAACACCTGTGGAGAGATCACCCTTCAAATATCAGGGACCTGGAGCAGTTTGCCAAAGAAGAATGGTCTAAAATTCCAGCAGAGCATTGTAAGAAACTCCATTGATGGTTACCGGAAGCGGTTGATCGCAGTTATTTTGGCTAAAGGTTGTGCAACCAAGTATTAGGCTGAGGGTGCGAATACTTTTGTCTGGCCCATTTTTGGAGTTTTGTGTGAAATGATCAATGTTTTGCTTTTTGCTTCATTCTCTTTTGTGTTTTTTCATTGAAGACAAATTAAATAAAGATAATAATACCAAAGAATTTGTGATTGCAATCATTTTCAGGAAGAAACTGAGTATTATCTAACAGAATTGCAGGGGTGTTGATGTTCTGGCACCCTCGCTCTGTACTCCTGAAGAACGAGTTGACAGACAGGTAAACTCTTTCCCATCAATGCATTGACATGGACGCTGGGGGTCCTTTTAAACTTTTAATAATGGGTTAAGTGTAAAACTATAAAAAACAGAGAGAAATTCTCAGTACAACATAAGTATACATGAAGTCCAAAACATTACATTGTTACATATAGGTGGGCAGCAGCATATTAAACTCACCGACTGTGCTATGTTGAGGGAAACATGCAGATAAGCTGAAATCTAGCACACCAGGATGTCAGCTTGTATGAGGCTGTAATGGCTTCTGGAGGAGAAGGGGCAGAGCCTAGAGCACGGCCTCATGGGATTACATAGGCATGTGGGAACATTGTCAACAGATGGCGCTATGGGATAAATCATTGCTGAACAAGCAAACAAAATGCACGTATTTCAAAGAAAGGCACGACAGTTAATACTTTTGGCCGCAACAGTAAGTAGTAGGATCCTTTCTAGTCATTTTACTTGGCTTGTGTATGGTACTTTAAGCAATATGATCTCCATCATGCTAGAATAGCTTAGTGCATCACCAAATTGCACCTGGATTGTTGGGAGAGAGTGCTCTTAGAGGATATTTAGAATTCATTCTTTATTCATGACAATGTTCCAAGACATTATGAGTGAATCCTCTCTTGGATGAAAGCCCCCCCACATGAATGGTCTCAGGATGCCTTAGTGTTGGAAGGACTCATGGTAGCATTGACTTTGTCTTCTCCAGGCAATTATTCTTCCAGATGTCTATGTGGATGCCAGAATAGGGAGACATGAATTCTCTATGGGGGCTACACGGGGGACATTATTATTGCATATGGGGGGAAGCAGATTGCGGCAGATTATTACTATATCTAGACCAGAATGGAAAACATTAATACTACATGGGGGTCAGTATGGGAGACATTACAACAGCTTGTCCACATTGTGGGGACATACTTACTCTATGGGGGCCACATAGGGGGATATTATTATTATATGGGGGCCACATAGATGGACATTATTACTGTATGTGGTCAGAATTCGGGCATATTATTACTGTATTGACACGAGACTGGGGGGGGACATTATTACAATATGGGGGTCAGAATAGGGACATGTTATTATTATATGAGAGCCAGAATGGGGGGGAAGGGGGTCATTATTAATTTATGTATTTCAAAAAGAGTAATAGGTATTTGTGTGAGCGCTGGGGAATCAACCGGCACCAAGGCTATTATGAATAGTTACCTCTCGGCTTTATTTGTACAATAAAAAGGCAGGGTCCTTTAGGCCACAACGCGTTTCTACGCTCTCCAAGCGTCTTCCTCAAGTGTATTTTGACAACCCCTTTAAGTGATTAATACATCTCTGCTACATCTGTTCTGCAATATTACTATCAGGTCCTGTCACCATATGTCTGAATCTGTTTGCTGTGTCTTTTGCCTGAACACACTGTAGGAGGGACAGTTTGTAACTAGGTAACAAGAGTGGAAAACAAGGGTTTTACAGTGCAAATCAGATAAATATATTGCAAATTTGCACATTGCTGTTTTTACAGAGGCAGAGAAACCACCCTCACACTGGGTTACTCATGGATCCAACCTTTAAGATTTCATCCCTGGAATCTCACATTTTAATCTGTTTACTTAATACATTTTTGATCTATAAAAAGAATAAAAGAGCAGTGACATTTACAGTGAATATCAGACGATTGCAGGCAGTAAACCTAATGAAGCAATTACAGAGACTGCAATAATTCTTGTGGAGTTTGGATGTTGTGGTGCATTGTAATGAAGCTGCTCAAAATAAGTTGACATCACAATGTTCATTGAAGAGGTTATCCACTACTAATATGACTCCCTTTATTTTTTTCTAACTATTCCTAACTAACACTTCCCCAATGTCTGCTACCTGCCCTGCTCCTGTAAGTTTATCTGTCTGAGGCTCATGAATACCTTTATCGTTGTTCTTGCTTTTATGCTTCCGGTCTGAAGACCAGAATTGGACCAACTGAGCAGGGAACGTCATTGGTGGGGGCTGAGAGGAGAGTGAAGTGTGATCTGGGCATGTCCAGACTGCTGTCACTCACAGAGAGGTCGCTCCACCACCGCCCCCTTACGAAGACCATTACGTGCCGAAATGCATGTGAGGCGGAGGGCAGTCCTGGCGGTATCTCTGCTCACTATATGTGCCAGGTATTGATTTATGGTTTGTGATGCTGTTATTTGATTAGTACACTGACTAATATTGTCCTAGCTAACTACATTACCGTGACATATTACATACCCACTATGATGCTGCTATTTGACTAGATGCTTTATGCATGGCGATTAGAGTATATATAGTCCGTGTATTACACACTACCAAATAATATTTTTGTGTTAGCCACACTAGTGTGACATATGATCTCACACTGCCACTGATATAATGTGTTATGAGCACACATATATCCATAGTTTTTGCATAAGCACTTTATATTGACCACTTGGTATATAAATATTTATATATGTGTATTTTTGGACTATGCTGTTATCTCCCATGATAAAAATATACTTTTTTGTAATGTTTTCTTAATATTTTTTGTTATTAATAAAATCTTTTTATTGTATCATACATGGGCATTTGATTGTATTTCTTTTCCAGTTTGTATATAATAATAATAATTTATTCATTTATATAGTGCTATTAATTCCATAGCACTTTACATACATGAGTAATGCTGTCTCTCTTGGAGCTCACAATCTAAACATCCTATCAGTATGTCTTTACAATGTGGGAGGAAACTGGAGTGCCTGGAGGAAACCCACGCAAACACAGGGAGAACATACAAACTCCTTGGAGATGTTGTCCTTAGTGTCCTTGGTGGGAATTGAACCCAGGACTTCAAGACCCCAGTGCTGCAAAGGCTGCAGTGCTAACCACTTGAGCCACCATGCTTGCCCATATATATCAATTATATACATACAATTCTTGCTAAACATGTGACTCACCCCGACAGGGACCTTGGGGTGCTCGGAACCGGGCTCTCTCGTTGTCGTCTGGGCAGTGGGATGTCACAGTGGTGTGACCCGGTCCGTGATCCCCTCGTTGGGTGATCAGTACAAAGGGAAATTTAAAAAAAGGGATGATAGAAAAATCTAAAAATAAAATAAATGTTTTCGTCGTGACGCCACACGTGGAAGGCGGCTGGTATAGCTGCTTCTGCAGTCGGAACCTCTGGGGTTGATGGGAGTAGCAGCTATGATGATTCAGCTCTCCACGGTAAAAGCGGGTCCCCAGGGCAACCGTGTAGTCTGTGGAGGTAATAGGGTCATTGGGGGTGCAGGACTTAATGTACGGAATAACTGACAGACACAGGGGTGACAGTCTCCTTTACCTTTACTGAAGTAAGTAGCAGGTTCATCCAGGGCACAGTTCACAAGTGGCATTAGGGGTCCAGAGCCTGGAAGCAAGTGGAGGTTTTCCACACCTGGCAAGTTCTGAGGCCTCCCTGGTGTGCTACTCCCTGTCGGCTCTGGCTGCTTGAAGCTGTACTGCGACCCTCTCCTCTCTTGTTCTGTCTTGGCCGTATGACAGGCGGCTTGAGCTCTATTTTCGTTACCCTCTTCTCACTGTGTCTCCTTGAGGTCTTTGGTGTGGCTGTGTCTCCTGGCCTTTCGGTGGGCGAGCAACTTGGAATCACCCGCCCTCCGATGTTGGTTGCTGGGCATAAAGTCCCTTGTGACCTTGGACTCCAATATCTGTCCTGCAATCGGTGCTGGGGCAAGCTGGCACTGCTCCACTCTCCACACCTACTCCTCCACTTCCTCGGACCCTCGCCTACTGGTCACTGACACTGGCTATATGTAATATTAAAGATGGCTGGCACACCTCTATGTTGGGTGCTAGCTGGAAAAATACATAACGTTACTAGATAAATATCCGCTGCACACCAACATCAAAAATTCTAGCGAGAAAAAAGCTAATGGCTGACATGTATTAATGCACAGTGTGAACTGGAGCAAAAAGGCACAGTAGAAAACTACTCAAAGCTTATGTAAGTAACAACATAAGAACTTAGCTGATGTGATGGCCATGACATCCGAGCCCGGTAACAGCTTCAATGTCTCTCATTCTACCGGGTCCTACTCTAGTCGCCTTATGTCTGCAGTGTGAACTTGCCTGTATGGGTATATGCCACTAAATGCAATTAAAACCTGCTTTTAAGGGGTGTGTCTGGAACCAAAGCTACAAATAAAATGCAGAGTCTCCTTGCGGCTAGAGGGCGGGGGGAGGGTGCACAGTCCAAAAAATAACTATATGTAATATTAAACATGGCTGGCACACCTCTATGACAGATCCCAACGACCGTCGGGGGTCACCGCATCGGTGAGTAGATCTGCCTGTGTGGCATCTCGCCAGCGACCACTTTAGCGACATTCCAGCGATCCCTGCCAGGTCGTATTGTTGTCAGGATCTCTGGAATGTCGCTAGGTGTAACGGGGCCTTTAGACAGTGCAAACATTGACAAATGTTAATGCTGTCTAGAATAAGTAATTCATGCTGTTTGATAAATCTAGAATATTATCAGACTGTCTAGTTTACACCACTTACTATCTTAGTGGTCTCCCTTTGTGCCACAATGTTTGCATATTTTTTGTGCACCATGTCACATAATAGATCACGTCACTTTCCATTCAGACCTCTTAGTGAGGGCTTTTTCACAAGCCAGTATTTGGTCATCAGTTTTTGTTTGTCAAAACCAGTAGTGGAACTTAGACTTGAGTCACACTTAGGGCAGGGACACACCGAGAGAAATGCATGCAAGATACTCACATGAGCCTCGCATGATTCTCTGGACTGGAGCACATCAGCTGCATGTGTTTCTATGTCTATATGAGGAGTGGGCAGCCATTCCAGGTGAGTCATGCGAGTATACTGCTTGCATCTCATATAGTGTGTCTCCAGCCTTAGCGAGAGACATGTGTGAGTCTTGCATGCATCACCCAGCACGGCTTCTTCTGCTCTCCGGACACAAGTGTGCAGTGTATTTCTATGGAGATGCACACTCCTGTCCTGAGAGGTGGCAGCTGCTCCGGGTGACACATGCGAGAATCATGTGAGTCCCATACAAGGTCATGTGCACAAGTCTCGCATGTCTCTCCCTCAGTGTGACTCCAGCTTTACAGAGAAAAACTATAATCAAAAGATTGACCCCTGTTCTGTGTTTTGGAGACACTTCTGATTTTGCATTCAAATACTGATGAAATACTTATCAAAAGCACTGATGTGTGAATGAAACCTACAAAATGGAACGAGAAGCATCTAAAACAAATTAGAAATACGGTGCAAGTCATCCGAGGAAGTCTTTTGTGTGCACTTAGCTTTATTGATCTCTGTTGCAATTAAAGCTTAAAGGGCTTTTTAAAAAATCTAAGTGTATATCTAGGTGTATATCTAGGCTGCAGAATGCTGACTATTTGTAATTTACACCCTGTCAGCATATTACAGGGTTACATAGATATCACTATTCTACATGTTGAGGAGACTGACAAGAGGCATGTTTGCTTTGGAGCTTGAGTGAAAACGTCACTATTTTTCATTTCCACCCACTCTCCTACAAGCACGCCCTAGTCTCCAGCATGCCCATGCCCCAGTCTCAGTATGCTCGTCCCCTATTCTCAGCATGAAAACGTCACTACTTGTCGTTTCCACCCACTCTCCAACAAGAACGCCCCAGTCTCTAGCATGGCCACCCCACCAGTCTAAGCATGCCCAGCCCCCCAGTCTCAGCATTCCCATCCCCTCCAGTCTCCAGTATGCCCGCCCCCTCCACACTCTATTCCCGTATGTACACTGCGATAGAACTGCCGCATTGCACTGCAAGTGGTCCTCTCCTTCTGAGCCACTGTGCCAAATCCGCAGCTCTGAGGAGATGACTGCTCTCAATGCTGTGGTGTGTGTGCTCACCTCCTCCCCCTGTGCCCGCGCTGATGTGATATGACGTGCTGAACCTCACAGCCTCCCCCCTCTGTGCAGTGAGCAGTTCATTCATTCTGCTGCATAGGGGGCAGGGTGGCTGCAGGGCCGGCATTAGGGGGGGCAGACTAGGCACTTGCCCAGGGCCCCCACCCTCTGAAGGGCCCTCAGCAGGGTCCTACACTAATAATGTTGCTGAAGGTTTATCGACTCTTCCCCGCTTTCCTTCCCTGAGAGCAGTGTGCGCTGAATATCACCCCCATCTGCGGCCTCCTGCCGCTCACTCTGCATGCAGACCGGAACACTGTTGTTCCGATCAGCTGTTACCGCGGTATCACTGCTCTGCACTATTCCGGTCTTCAGTATTGCAGGAGGGTGCTGCTGCAGCTCAGCCTTACACTAATTGGTTAAAGTACATCCAATCAGTGTTAGTTTTCACTGCACTCTGTCCTTTGGATTAGTAGCACAGCTCAGCCATTGGCTCCTCTGTTATTATCGTTGTTCAGAATGAGGGCCCCCAGTGTCTGCAGGGGTCAGTGGGGGTGACACAGTATTGGAGTGGGCCCTCAGAAAGGAGAGAGTGAGGGCCCCCTGTACACAAATGCAAGGTTTGAATAAGGAAGCAGCATTTCCTCGGCTGCTCCACAGAGCCAGATACAGGAAGAGCTGCTGGAGCACTGCACTGTAGCTTTATATTAGTACTCTATACACTGCTATCCCTGGAGGGTGGTGGGGGAGGGGTGCCAGCACTGCTACATCACCCTGAGCACAGGGACTGGGGAAGAACGTGAAGGAGGAGCATGCTGCCTGCTGAATGCAGAGCTAGGGTGTGCAGAGCTGCCTGATAATGAGAAGAAAGCTATTACACATTGCAAACACCTCTCTGCTGTGCACAAACCATGTACACCTAATTTTCCAACAGATAGGAAATAACAATATGCATAATATGAGCATAGCAAAGCTCTATGTGTGTACTATCTAGCTATGAATCTATCATCATCTATCTATAATCATCTATCACTCTATCTCTAATCTATGTATCCATCATCTGTCAGCTCTCCTGTGTGGTGTAGTATATAGAGGATCTGGCAGCTCTCCTGTATGGTGTAGTATATAGAGGATCTGTCGGCTCTACTGTGCGGTGTAGTATATAGAGGAGCTGTCGGCTCTCCTGTATGGGGTAGTATATAGAGGTTCTGTCGGCTCTCCTGTGTGGTGTAGTATATAGAGGATCTGTCAGCTCTCCTGTGTGATGTAGTATATGGAGGATCTGTCGGCTCTCCTGTGCGTTTTACTATATAGAGGATCTGTCATCTCTCCTGTGTGGTGTAGTATATAGAGGATCTGTCATCTCTCCTGTGTGGTGTAGTATATAGAGGAGCTGTCGGCTCTCCTGTATGGGGTAGTATATAGAGGATCTGTCATCTCTCCTGTGCGGTGTAGTATATAGAGGATCTGTCAGCTCTCCTGTATGGTGTAGTATATAGAGGAGCTGTTGGCTCTCCTGTGTGGTGTAGTATATAGAGGATCTGTCGGCTCTCCTGTGCGGTGTACTATATAGAGGATCTGTCATCTCTCCTGTGCGGTGTAGTATATAGAGGATCTGTCAGCTCTCCTGTATGGTGTAGTATATAGAGGAGCTGTTGGCTCTCCTGTGTGGTGTAGTATATAGAGGATCTGTCGGCTCTCCTGTGCGGTGTACTATATAGAGGATCTGTCATCTCTCCTGTGTGGTGTAGTATATAGAGGATCTGTCAGCTGTTCTGTGTGGGGCAGTATATGTCTTCTGATGACTATTCTCCTGATGCCAGTGAAATCACATTGACTGAGCAGCTCCTTCTTTTCCACTCTGCTCTGTCAGTGGAGCATAACTGCTGATGTCATCCAGATTGACAGACAGCTCCCTGATACCTAACTGTGGGGACCTGGCTGTCAATCAGCAAGACTTTTCGGCAGTGACACTCTTTAGATGCCACAGATTCATGAAGAGTTGTATATCTCTTCATAAGCCAGGGAGATCTGACCTCAGCATGCCACCTCATCAAAATTGGCGTGAAAAAACGCTAGGTTTCAGTAAATACAACTCAAATGTTTGTGTGTGATGGTGCAATTTGTTAGCAGATGGGGCCCCACTTTTAACTTCTGCCCAGGGCCCAATTTTGTCTAAAACCGGCCCTGGGTGGCTGTGAGGTTTAGCGCTTCATATCACATCAACGCGGGTACAGGAGGAGGAGGTGAGCACATACACCGTAGCAATGAGACCTAGGGATTTGGCACAGTGTCTCAGAAGATGATCGCTCGCAGTGTAATCTGGCAGTAATACCACAGTGTACATAGAGTAATGGAGTGTGGAGGGGGCGAGTACGCTGGAGCCTGGAGGGGGTGGGTATGTTTGGGACAGGGCGATGGCGGGCACGCTGGAGACCGAAGGGGGTCGGTATGCTTGGGAAAGGGGGCAGGCACACTGGAGACTGCAGGGGGCGGGCATGCTTTGGACAGAGGGGCAGGCACGCTGGAGACTGCAGGGGCAGGCATGGTTTGGACAGAGGGGAAGGCACGCTGGAGACTGGAAAGGGGTAAGCATGCTTGTACTGGGAGGACTTGTTGCAATTTAGGGCGTGCCTGTAGGAGAGTGAGTGGAAAAGACAAGCAATGATGTTTTCACCCACGCTCCAAAACAAACACGCCCCTTGTCGGTATCTGCCACATGCAGAATAATGATATGTAGGTAACCCTGCAAAATGCTGACAGGGTGTAAATTACAAACTGTCAGCATTCTGCAGCCTAGATATACACTTAGATTTTATAAAAAGCCTGGACAAACCCTTTAAAACTCCATCTTTATTAGCCCTGATTCTGTGCATATTACTTACACATCTAACAGAGTTCTCTGCTCAATTGCATTCATTTTCCACCAGTCAGTTCCTCCATGTAATCATAAAAATTCCAAGAATATAGAGAGTCTTGCAGGTCCTGGTAATTAGTTTCACACGTTCTTTCAGCGTGTAGTTTATACAATAGCTTCAATCTTCCCATTATAGTGGCTTCCTGGGATGTATTGAAGGATACTAATCATTGCATAGCAAAGTTCAGGACGTGGAACTTGTTCTGGTGTTTTCACGTTTTGCTCATCACCACGTGAGCTATTGAATTACAGCCCAGAGCCCAGCAAGCAAGGTTTTCTTAATTAAGTAATTTTCTTTTCTAATACAAGGCTAAATTAACAAATGTAAACTAATGGTGAAAGGCTGTGAAATAACTGTAATAGAGTAATCGCAAAGAACAGACTTGTGTTCATAGCATATCCAATTAATAATCTCTTTCTTTTATCTTATATCCAAATACTGTGTGTTTAGTTATGAAAGACACAGCAAGGCTTAAAGGGCCTCTGTCACCAGGTTTTTGCCATCCCATCTGAGAGCAGCATAATGTAGAAATAGAGACCCTGATTCCAGCGATGTATCACTTACTGAGCTGCTTGCTGTCATTTTGATAAAATTAGTGTTTTCTCTGTTGCAGATTTAGCAGTCTGTGAACATGCCAGACTACCTGGCAGCAGGACAAGGAGACTGCTAATGATAATCTCCAGCTGATTAAACAGTGATTTTATCAAAACTACACTGAGCAGCCCAGTAAGTGACACATCACTGAAATCAGGATCCCAGGTCCTATATTATGCTATTCTTAGATTAGGTTGCAAAAACCTGGTGACAGGTTCCCTTTAAACAAGCAGTTTCTGCCACAGCTAAACACCATACCACTCAAAACAATTCAAGAGCGACTGCCCTTTTCACTTGTGCATATTTTTATCATTATCACATTGATATTTTTGTTATATATTATGTTGCAGAGTTGATCCCAATTAATGATTTTATCCGGTTGGGCATGTATGGCCAGGGGTGGGATGCTCCCGGCTGTCCATGGTTCGCTGGAGCCGGTTGTTAAAACAGCAGCCGGCTCACTTAAGCGGGAAGATCAAGAGCCACGATCTGTCAGCTGCAGCCCACAGACACTCTGCTCTCATCACTCCCTGTGTCCCCACACACTGTGAGGAGCAGAGCAGCATGGGCTGCTCCACGCTTGGAAAACCTGCCCTGCTCCACGCCAATACTGCCCAGCATAATAAAAAAAAACACCCCTCCTGTGTATGTAAGGGAATGACATAGCGATGACATTCTCAAGTCTCGTGCCTGCACAGTAGAATCTCGTGAAATGTCAGGTTCTGTGCAGCTCTCCAATAGAGCACAGTGAGGTGCGCCACTGCACAGGTGCGAGACTTGTCAATGACGTCCCTATGTCATTCACTTACATACACAGGAAGGGCGGGTTTTCCATGCAGCGGAGCGGGTCTGATCACAATGTGCCGACCCCCATATGACCCGTAAACAGTATTTTGAATACAGCGTGGGATTAAAACTCATTTTCTGAGGTATGAGGGGGACGTCTGGGTATATAAAGGGGTTACAGGAACCCCAATTACATCATGTGGTGACAGATTCTCTTTAACATATTTTAGATGACAGAATAGTCAAGCAGCTTTCTATGATTGTGTAATATATCTGAATGAAGTTTTTAAAACGGGGTGAGCGAGCTGCAGACACAACTCCAGATGTATGGGATGGTCATTCAGAAACAAATATTTAGAAGAAGTCATTTGTAATCACACAGGTCTTTTCAGATGTGTCCAATCAGACTTGGAATTTAACACAGATTTGTTACAAAAATTTGCTGCAAATATTAATACAGTCTGTGGCGCCCCTGAGGGTCCAGTCGCCACAAAGGTACTGCATCTCAGCCAGAGTGTGGTGCCCCACTCTCAGGTAAGCAACTCAAACACCCACACACGACACCACACCACCCAGGTCCTGGGGTTCGGGCGGACCCTGTTCAGGGAGGGCCCCATCCCAGACTGGAAGGGGAGACAGGTAGAGAGTGTGGGAGGAGGAAGTAGGAAAAGAAAGCACCAGGAAGTGGGGAGCAGGAAAAAGGATGCACAGGATGTGATGGACATAGGAGAACGAGAGAGTGGAGGAGAGGACACGGTCATGAGAAGACGTGTGACCGAGGTCCTAGGGACTGGAACTCATCCCAGGACAGAGAGAGGAACAGACCGATAGAGGAGCCAGTGAGAGGCTCTGGAGGGATGGAAGGGGTCTCAGGGGTGTGGGAAGTAAGCGATCCAGCCGTGGTGCCTGTATCTACGACGACCGCGATCGGAGTCGGGTGGAGGGACCTGGCTGCAGAGGGGGGACCGGCCTCATACTAGTGAAGTAACTGAAGGAAACTGTAAACTGGGGACCGAGGTATCTTTATGTACCTCGGTCCAACTCCACACTCATTTGCTGAAAAGGTAGCCACAGAGGGTCAAGGAAACTAGGAAGACGTCGCCTTTAGGGCCGCTGGATTGGGACACACAGTGTGAGGCGCGGGGCAGAAGGGTGAGAGCCAGTGCAGAGAGTCGACCTGAGGGAGGAACCTAAGAAGAGGGTTCGGATAGAGTGTCACCAAATTACCAGAGAGTTGGCTGGAGCCCAAACCCGGAGAACACAGCACTCCGTGGACTGCTGAGAATACTTGGAGGTGTACTGAAACTGTGAATAAAATCAGAGAGACTGCACCCAGCTGTGTTCTTCAAGTTATTTCCCGTGCCGCTACCACGGCACATCACTTGTGTCTCTGCCTGGGGTTTACAACTCTACCCGTGGAGAGCAACACCATCTCAGCTGCAATACCAATGGCCCCAGAGGATCTGCTCTGCAGCATCCTCCATCCATCCCAAATGCCAAAACCCACGGGGGGGGGTCACAAATTAATTCCCCATATAAACTTTCCCCCTACTTAATGAGACCGCCAGGCCACGGAACCTGGGTCACGACCCTGTAACCTCCCCAGAGAATTGCCCGACTCGGTTCCGTGTGCCCCATGGTCCTGGTGGGTGTGTCATGTCTGCATCCCGTGAATGTGAACTTATTTTGTGCAACGCATTTCTCAAGCTACCTAAAATTTCATTGGCATTGGCTAGCAAACAGATGAATATGTAACATGCTATTTTTTCACATTAACAAGAAAATCTTGAATCTTGTGATAAGATACATTCAATGTAAATCCTATATAAATCTGTCCATATGATTTATTTTGTAAAATTGATTTTTTTTTTGTATCCATACATTGAATTATACTTACCAAGCAGAAAAATTATCTGACTATAGACGATGTAAGGTCCAAATTGCATCAAATTATGAAACATCGATGTTGAGATCTAATATGCAATTATGTTCCAGATGGATTGAAGTCACCGACTGGGACTATCCCCGGGAAGTATGCCCACTGAAATCCTTGCATATCTAATCAATGTATTTTAAGGAACAGTCACCAATAAAGTGCATTTTAATCTAAAATAGGAACATTATCACTGTACACAGCCATCCAGTGTCATTTTTAGTGATTTCTGAATTGTCTTGCTATCATATGCTGTGACAAACTGATAATGGAAGTTATTACAGTACCTGTAGGGGTAGTCATGGAGCATGCTGAGCAAAGATATGCACCACAGGGGGAAAAAATAAGTGATTTTATAAACTATCAATCCCACTTTAGGAAAAATCACCTCTAATAAATGCTTCCCAGAGCTTCAAATAAGATTTGCACATTTAGGAGGAATTCTCACACATTGTTCCTAGAACATGATTCATAAATACTTCTTGAGGGCAAAGCAGCGCGAGGACTGAGGTGTCTGGGGCCCACCAGGGAAATTAACTCCAGGGGCCCACCCACCCAGGTCCACCCACCCAGGTCCACCCACCCAGGTCCACCCACCCAGGTCCACCCTTTCTTCAGCTATATGCAAATACCTGTTAGCCGTTATACCCATTATAGCATCAGCTCCTGCACGTCACTGTGCACTCACCTTAAAGGCGATGTACAATTACTGTAATTTGCATTAAAGGGATTTTTTGGTGAAAACAAATCAGCGATCCGCAGGTTCGGAAGGTCATTACTTATTTATTGGTGGAATCCGAACAGTGGAAACTGCACCGTCAGAAGAATGTGGAGCTTTTCTCTCCATTATAAAATGCAGCGGCCGGTAATGAAGTGACCGCAGCTCCATTCATCATTGGGGCTTCCAGAAAAAGCCACATATTACCACCACATAGTGCCCAAATAATGCCACATACAAGGCACAAATACCATCACACCATGTCCAAAGCACATAATACCACCACATAGTGATGAAATACTACCATGTGCAAGGTATAAATACTGCCACACCATGAGAAGACCACATATTACCATCACATAGTGACCAAATAATACAAATACCGCCACGTCATGACATAATGACACCACATAGTGACAAATAATACTAAAATAATGAACATGTAAAAAAGCTCTGTATATAGTGTCTGTGTACAGGTAATACAGTCATTCCCAGTGACATTATACACAGGAGTTCTGTATATAGTGTCAGTGTGCGTGTATAGGTAATACACATACTCACCAGTGATGTTTCTAGGTGAAGTCATTCATCTTCAGTTTTCTTCTTCATCTGTTGCAGACCGATATCACGTCTTCTAGCCAGGACTCATCTCTGCAGAAAATAATGCACTTATCTATACCTGATCATTTCCAGAGCACATTCCACACTTTTCCCAAGATTTCTACACTACATCAAATGTGAATTTGCTGAAGCACAGTCGATTATATCCTGACTTGCCTCCACTCTCTTCCTTTGTCAGTCACTCTCTCCTCCTGTGCGGTCTCGGGACAACCTTCTCTGGACACTGCAGTGACCTGCTGTTCCTGGCTCCCTCTCCTTGACTCTCCTAGGAGACCAGGTAGCTGAATCTTCCACGGTTGTGATGGGGTTTTCTGTGGGCCTATATTCTCCCACTGATGCGGATCCCCAATATCCGGCTTTCTCCTGGAACGAACTCTCAACTTGAGCTTCTTGTTCCTTGCTTCTATTCCTGATCTGAGCTCCCTGCCTTCAGTCCCACTTAGGCTTGTGGGACGCTGAAGGGCCACTCCTGGGTCACTGGCTTGGGCCTGTACACAGCACCGAACACCAGGACTTCCCTGCAGCTCTTCTAGCATCTGCACACACCAGGGGCGGACCCAGACTGTAGTGGGCCCCGGTGCAAGAAATTTTTCGGGGCCCCCCACCCGCCCCTCATAGTGGCGACAAAGTAATGCAAACATACAGCCCAGCATAGCCGCCAGGTAATATATACAGCCCAGCACAGCCGCCAGGTAATTAATATATACAGCCCAGCACAGCCGCCAGGTAATATATACATCCCAGCACAGCCGCCAGGTAATATATACAGCCCAGCACAGCCGCCAGGTAATATATACAGTCCAGCACAGCCGCCAGGTAATATATACAGCCCAGCACAGCCACCAGGTAATATATAGAGCCCAACACAGCCTCCAGGGAATATATACAGCCCAGCACAGCCGCCAGGAAATACAGTTAGGGCCAGAAAAATTTGGACAGTGACACAATTTTGGCGAGTTGGGCTCTGCATGCCACCACATTGGATTTGAAATGAAACCTCTACAACAGAATTCAAGTGCAGATTGTAACGTTTAATTTGAAGGGTTGAACAAAAATATCTGATAGAAAATGTAGGAATTGTACACATTTCTTTACAAACACTCCACATTTTAGGAGGTCAAAAGTAATTGGACAAATAAACATAACCCAAACAAAATATATTTATTTTCAATATTTTGTTGCGAATCCTTTGGAGGCAATCACTGCCTTAAGTATGGAACCCATGGACATCACCAAACGCTGGGTTTCCTCCTTCTTAATGCTTTGCCAGGCCTTTACAGCCGCAGCCTTCAGGTCTTGCTTGTTTGTGGGTCTTTCCGTCTTAAGTCTGGATTTCAGCAAGTGAAATGCATGCTCAATTGGGTTAAGATCTGGTGATTGACTTGGCCATTGCAGAATGTTCCACTTTTTTGCACTCATGAACTCCTGGGTAGCTTTGGCTGTATGCTTGGGGTCATTGTCCATCTGTACTATGAAGCGCCGTCCAATCAACTTTGCAGCATTTGGCTGAATCTGGGCTGAAAGTATATCCCGGTACACTTCAGAATTCATCCGGCTACTCTTGTCTGCTGTTATCTCTTCAATAAACACAAGTGACCCAGTGCCATTGAAAGCCATGCATGCCCATGCCATCACGTTGCCTCCACCATGTTTTACAGAGGATGTGGTGTGCCCTGGATCATGTGCCGTTCCCTTTCTTCTCCAAACTTTTTTCTTCCCATCATTCTGGTACAGGTTGATCTTTGTCTCATCTGTCCATAGAATACTTTTCCAGAACTGAGCTGGCTTCTTGAGGTGTTTTTCAGCAAATTTAACTCTGGCCTGTCTATTTTGGAATTGATGAATGGTTTGCATCTAGATGTGAACCCTTTGTATTTACTGTCATGGAGTCTTCTCTTTACTGTTGACTTAGAGACAGATACACCTACTTCACTGAGAGTGTTCTGGACTTCAGTTGATGTTGTGAACGGCTTCTTCTTCACCAAATAAAGTATGCGGTGATCATCCACCACTGTTGTCATCCGTGGACGCCCAGGCCTTTTAGAGTTCCCAAGCTCACCAGTCAATTCCTTTTTTCTCAGAATGTACCCAACTGTTGATTTTGCTACTCCAAGCATGTCTGCTATCTCTCTGACGGATTTTTTCTTTTTTTTCAGCCTCAGGATGTTCTGCTTCACCTCAATTGAGAGTTCCTTTGACCGCATGTTGTCTGGTCACAGTAACAGCTTCCAAATGCAAAACCACACACCTGGAATCCACCCCTGACCTTTTAACTACTTCATTGATTACAGGTTAACGAGGGAGACGCCTTCAGAGTTAATTGCAGCCCTTAGAGTCCATTGTCCAATTACTTTTGGTCCCTTGAAAAAGAGGAGGCTATGCATTACAGAGCTATGATTCCTAAACCCTTTCTCCGATTTGGATGTGGAAACTCTCATATTGCAGCTGGGAGTGTGCACTTTCAGCCCATATTATATATATAATTGTATTTCTGAACATGCTTTTGTAAACAGCTAAAATAACAAAACTTGTGTCACTGTCCAAATATTTCTGGCCCTAACTGTATATACAGCCCAGCACAGCCGCCAGGTAATATATACAGCCAGCACAGCCTCCAGGTAATATATACAGTCCAGCACAGCCTCCAGGTAATATATGCAGCCCAGCACAGCCGCCAGGTAATATATACAGCCCAGCACAGCCGCCAGTTAATATATACAGCCCAGCACAGCCGCCGGGTAATATATACAGCCCAGCACAGCACAGTCGCCGGTAATATATACAGCCCAACACAGCCGCCAGGTAATATATACAGCCCAGCACAGCCTACAGGTAACATATACAGTCCAGCACAGCCGCCAGGTAACATATACACTACAGCCCAGCACAGCCTCCAGGTAATATATACAGACTAGCACAGCCTCCAGGTAATATATGCAGACCAGCATAGCCTCCAAGTAATATATACAGCACAAAAACAGCCTCCAGTTAATATATACAGCCCAGCATAGCCTGGTATAACATATATAGCCCAAGACAGCCTCAAGGAGGATATATACTAGATGTGTGCCTGATGCTATCGTATCGGAGGGCGAGGATCGGTGTGGCGGGGGGCGATTAAGTGGACACACACACCCCTACACACACAGACACACACCTACACACCCCCTTACCGTTCTTGCCCATTGTTGTTGGAAGCTTGAACCGGGAATAAGGTGGTCAGCGCAGGATGGAGGCTCTGTGGTCAGCGAAGGATGGAGGGGGTTAATGGTGGAGGAGCATAGGGTCAGATGGGGGCTCCATGGTGGGTGTTGGAGCTCCCCCTGTGCCTGGCTGGGCTTCGGGGAGCGGTCCGGTGGCGGTGGCTGGTACTGGGCATGGCGGCTGCTGGTGGCAAGATGTGCAGCTGGGAGCGGTCCGGTGGCTGGTGCTGGCCATGGCGGCTGCTGGCGGCGGGATGTGCAGCTGGGAGCGGTCCGGTGCTGGTGGCTGGTGGTGGGCATGCCAGCTACTGGCGGTGGGATGTGCGGCGGTGCCCATATCCAATATGGTGGCAGGCGCACTTCCGTCCCCGCGGTACATTAGGGGATACGGGGACGGAAGTGCGGACAACATACGGCCATTATGTACGTAGATAGCCACCCCTCTCTTCTTCTTTCTTTAGTAATGCTCTCCCCTGTATGCGGCTCATTTCTTCATAGTGCTTTGCTTCTCACCCTATATCCCTGGGGGAGAAGCTCGGCTGCATCACGGAAGGGACCCCCCCTTCCATGATGTAGCCGAGCTTCTCCCCCAGGACCCACCTTCTGAAGGGGGGGTCCTGGGGGCACGGGACCAGGACCCCCCTTTTTTGATGCATCCAAGCTTATCCTCCAAGCTGGGGGAGAAGTTTGGCTGCATCAAGGAAGGGCAGGCCCTAGGGGAGGTCCTGGGGGAGAAGCTCGGCTGCATTAAGGAAGGAGGGGGCTCCTACGAGTCCTAGGGGCCCCCCCTTCCTTGATGCAGCCGAGCTTCTCCCCCAGGACCCCCTTCTGAAGGGGGGGCCTGGGCCTCAGGATACCCCCTTCCTTGATGCATCTAAGCTTATCCCCAAGCTTGGGGAGCCCAGCTGCATCAAGGAAGGGGGTCCTGGGGTCCCCATGGCCCCCCCCTTTGGAAGGGGGGTCCAGAGGGAGAGGTTCAGCTGCATCAAGTCAGGAGGGGGCCCTAGGGGCTCCTGGGGGAGAAGCTCGGCTGCATTAAGGAAGAGGAGGGGGCCTCTAGGAGTCCTAGGGGCCCCCCTTCCTTGATGCAGCTGAGTTTCACTCCCAGTGCCCCCTTCTGAAGGGGGGTCCTTGGGGCCCCAGGATCCAAATCCCCCCCCCCCCCCTCAAATCATGTTTGTGTGCTGAGGTCACTGATTGTTTCCCTCCCACCAAAGCCCTGCTCTGGGGCTCTTACCTGGAGCCCTCAGTCACCTCCAGAGCTTGCTCACTGTCTCATTCAGGGAGAGGGTGTCTGTGATTCCCTCCTGCCTCCAAGGAAGAGGCCAAAAGTGAAGCAGCGCCTGTACCCCCTCTGCCACACTAAATGCTGCTGCAATCCAACAGCACCCCCTCGCCCCCACTCCTTACTGATGGCTATAATGCTGGGGGCGGGCGACGCTGTAACATATCAGCACCCCCCCTCCTCACTGATAGCTAGAATGCGGCGGGCGGCGCTGTAACACCTAACCCCCCCCCCCAAGGGGACTGACAATCCTGCTGATGGACGCGGCGCGGCTGAAACCCGACAGCATCCCGACACCCACCATCCCCCCCAGGGACTGACAACGCTGCGGGCGGTCGCGACACAGCTGAAAGTTTCAGCAACCGGGGACTGACAATGCTGCGGGCGGACGCGGCGCGGCTGAAACCCGACAGCATCCCGACGCCCCCCCCCCCCCCCAGGGGCTGACAATGCTGCCGGCGGTCGCGAAACAGCTGAAACCTGTCAGCAACCGGGGACTGACAATGCTGCGGGCGGTCGCAGCGCGGCTGAAACCCGACAGCACCCCTAACCCCCCCCGCCCCCGGGGACTCACTTCAATGATGCTGGAGAAGCACTCCTGCGGCCACGACCACCTCATGTCTGAAAGGGGAAAGGACCTGCCGCTGGAGCCTTCAGGGGCCCCCTAGCTTGTCCGGGCCCTGGTGCAGCTGCACCAGCTGCACCACGGTAGTTCCGCCCCTGGCACACACTCTGACTAGCTCCTCCCCAGCAGCAGTATATATAGGGGATCTTGCCTAAGGGCAGCAAGTTGAGCTCCCCCTACTGTGCCGGGGTGGAAGGTGTTGTTAGTAGTCAGTACCTGCTGTGGAAACCCAGCTGTGCAGTAGAGAGATCTGTGGTTACCTGCGTGGGCAGGGCGCCACAGTAGCACAGAGGCTGGCAAGACATACTAGTCATTAATCATGCCTAGTATGTCTTGCCAGCCTCTGTGGTATTTTCATGCCCACCCAGCATGTCCTGCCAGCCACTGGTGGTACGATCATGCTAGTACTACCACTAGTGGCTGGCAGGACATGCTGGGTGAGCATGAAAGTACCACAGAGGCTGGCAGGACATACTAGGCATGAATCAAGGCAAGTATGTCCTGCCAGCCTCTGTGGTACTATCATACTCACACCGGCGTGTCCTGCCAGCCAACCAGTGGTGGTAGTACTAGCATGATAGTACCACTAGTGGCTGGCAGGACATGCTGGGTGGGCATTATAGTACCACGGAGGCTGGAAGGACATGCTGGGCATGAGCATGAAAGTAGCACAGAGGCTGGCAAGACAAACTAGGCATTAATCATGCCTAGTATGTCCTGCCAGCCTACATGGTATTAAGATGACAGCGGGATCCAAAGGGTTAACTGCACCAATTGGATCCAATCAGTGCTGTAAGCCTGACATCTCAGCTGATGAGATCATCTGAGATTTCGGATGTTTGATATGAGCTCCACTCCGGAGCTCACATCAAATCCCAGTAACCGGCCCATGACGTTGTACAACGTCATAGGTCGGGAAGTGGTTAACGGCAATGGCAGGCTTGGCACAAGTGTACAGATACATAAGGATGGCGGCAGAGCTGTGGTTCTTAGGCAGACACAGTCCTGCATCCTTATAGCACAGGAGGCAGCAATGATTGCCAACCTATTATCTCTGCAAAATATAAAAGGGGGGGGGACAAGAGGCGCAATAGTGCCCTATCACTAGTGACACTAGTATGTAGATGGTGGTGCTGTGTGGCCGCTCACCTGGTCCAGTTGTGGTCCCCACAACTGGTTTGACTGCGTTTAGGAATCAATGTTCCAAGCTGCTGCAGGACCTCCACCTTACCACTGGATCGTGGTATATTCCAAGAAAGATGATGGGAGTGATGGTGTGTCACGGTCCGCGCTGCTTCTGGATAAAAAACTCACCAAAGAGCCCAGCAAACTTTCATCCTCTTTATTCCTTAATCCAACGCGTTTCAGCGCCACAACCCGGCGCCTTCCTCAGGGATCCCTGAGGAAGGCGCCGGGTTGTGGCGCTGAAACGCGTTGGATTAAGGAATAAAGAGGATGAAAGTTTGCTGGGCTCTTTGGTGAGTTTTTTATCCAGAAGCAGCGCGGACCGTGACACACCATCACTCCCATCATCAACCTATTATCTCTGGCACACGCCTACAAAACTCTGGGCAGCTCCAATGTGGCTGCTGCCTGGCACTAAAGCAGTGAAGAGGTCCATCTCTGAGCCGCAAATACTGGTATGATCGACAGCTTCATAGGAGCACGATCCGCCCGACATACGTACAGTCCCCACCAGAAGCACCAAACCGGGTTGAGCCCCCTTAGAGAGAGAAGGGTATCTCATATCACCCAAAAGGCCTAGCAGTAAGTGGGATTTGTGCAGGGCAGCGCGAGGAAGAAGGAGTGCGCAGAGGTAGGACAGTGGAAGAGAAAAGAAGGAACATCACTGGGAGCCTCAGAGAGACATTGCTTCCTCCTATGACACCTGGTTCACTACCCCATCCGTAACACCTGTGAACTGTGTACAAGCTGAAGGTAACTGGAGTAAAGACCCGTGCAGAGGAAGTGTCTGTGCTTCTTCCTAGTTGACTGTGACATTCCAGTCTCACAGCAGAGACTGTGCTGCCTTACTCTATTATCACACTACACTGCCCGGGGGACCCTGCTCTACCTGTAGGGAGCTACGACACCTTGCTGCCATTCATCCCCCGGAGGTCTGCAGCAGCGCCGGTGCCATCACCGGATCTACAGGTGGCGTCACGACATTTACCTATAATCTTTTATCCCTGTAAATACCCCTTTTGTTGTCACCCAAGGGCACAGGCTCGGGCACCAACCACCTGTGACATCCCTGCACCCGACCGCCCGAGATCTGAATACCCCAGACCCTTGTGGGCCCGACATCACCATGCAGCAACATCCACACACCACACGCAACGACCTGCAGTCTGAGCATCAACAAGACTCCACTGCCCTAAGCTGGTAAAATGGCAACAGACCACGTCTTCTTCTCCTAAAATTCTCAGTCAATCACAAGCACTGCACATGGGGCTGTCCGGAGCTAACAGTAGGGGGCTTCCAATTGGGATGAGATGTGGGAGCGGAAAGGGGAACAAGCGCTACCAACCAACCGCCGCTCAGGAGAAACATGCCTGGATGCCTGTATGTATCGTGGGACTACACTGGACCTGGTGTGTAATTATAGCCAATCTGTCCTGAAGCAGAGGGACCACGCCTCCTGCACCAGGGGCATACAAAGAGATCATGTGGTTGCCATAGCAGAAGTTCTAATTGGGCCCCCCCCAAAAAAAAGTCTGGCTGGGTCACATAAGAACATATCTAACAACTTTGCAGACCTTACAAAGTAATTTTCCTCCTATTGAAGCCCCTAGATTCCTCCTTCATTGCTCCCATAAAGTATGATGCCAACAAAAGTGCCCCCCTAACACTGTATGATCCTCCACAGTACCTTCCATGCGCCCAGTATGATGATCCTATTGTACCCCCTTCAACTATCCCGGCAGAGTATGATCCCCACTGTGACCCCCACACAGCCCTTCATGTAGTGTAATGGACCTACATACTGTATAATGGCCCCTTCACCACTTCACACTGTATAATGGCCCTCAAATAGCCCTCCATACAGTATAAAGGCTCCCTCATAGAACTCCAAGTGCACAATGCACCCCTCCATCGGGCTCCTAGATCATGTAATGCACCCCATACATAGGGCTCCCATATCAGATATTGCACCCCTCCATAGGGCTTCCATATCATACAATGCACCCCTCCATAGTGCTCCCATATCATGCAATGCACCCCTCCATAGGGCTCCATATCATATAATGCACCCCTCCATAGGGTTTCCATATCATACAATGCACCCCTCCATAGGGCTCCATATCATATAATGCACCCCTCCATAGGGTTTCCATATGATACAATGCACCCCTCCATAGGGCTCCATATCATATAATGAACCCCTCCATAGGGCTCCATATCATGTCATGCACCCCTCCATAGGGCTCCATATCATGTAATCCAGTGTGCTAATGTGGCATCCCAGTGGTCTGGTTACCATAGTGACATTGTCTCCATCACCGGGGGCAATGACTCAGGGCCGACGTCATATAGAGGCTGCTGATGAAATGTATATTGAGGCTGCTGCTGGGGTTCATATAGAGGCTGCTGCTGTATTTCTATGGAGGCTACTACTGGTGTGTATATAGAGGCTGTTGCTGGGGTGTATATAGAGGCTGTTACTGGGGTTTATATAGAGGCTGCTGCTTGGGTATATATAGAGGCTGCTGATGGGGTATGTATAGAGGCTGCTGCTGGGGTGCAGGGCCGGCTCCAGAATTTTGTGAGCCCCGGGCGAAAGAGTCTTAATGAGCCCCTTTTACACTCCGCCTCCGCCCCTCCAAATTATATATGACACACAGCTCTGCTACATGCCCATAGACATGGATGCCTCCGCTACACGCACATGTAGACACACAGCTCTGCTACATGAACATACAGATACACACAGCATTGGTACATGCCTAATTCATGCACATACCGACACACGCAGCTCTGCTACATGCACACGACACATACAGATACATATATGGCTCTGCTACATGCACACTACATACCCAGCTCTGCAACATGTACAATGCATACACATACAAACACACACAGCTCTGCTACCTGCACATACAAACACATACAGCTCTGCTACATGCACATACATATACACAAATACAAATACACAAACATACAAACACACACATACAGATACAGATACACACAGAGACACACACACACATACAGACACACATACATAATCAGACACACACACACACATACACACAGATGCACACACATACACATACAGACACATACACACATATATTACCACATTCAAATGATCTTGATCCGTGCAGAGCAGGAGAGGAAGCACTGGGAGCTGCACGGAGGCTGCAGATGTTAAGCAGTTTCTTCTAGGGCGTTGATTTCAGTCACGTGAGCAGTCACATGACTGGAACTGGCAGATCCTTCAGCCTCCATTTAGCTCTCGGTTAGCTTGTTCTGCTGTGCACTCATCACATAGATCAGTGCAGAGTAGTAGAGGAGAGAGGGAGTGCAGCTGTGTGTAAGCATAACTCCTCTGCTTCCACTCACACACAGCTGTGGGCCCTCTCATTGCTTCAGGGCCCCGGCATCTGCCCGGGTATATCGGGTGCTGTTGCCGGGCCTGGTCACAACTACAAGTTTATTATTTTGTTTCTCCCACTGAGAGCAATCAACATTTTTTCAACTGGCTAACACGGTACTAAACCTTTTTATATTCTGAGCGATAATGCAGTGAACACATGATTGTCGTGTAAGGGCCATGTAGTGGCCAAAGGTGGAAAGCTGCACCCCAAGCTGTGTCTCACCATGAAGAGGTTTTTAATAATGTTGGCATTTATTGTGGGTGGGGCTTAACTAATAAAAGAGCTTGTAGTGTGCGAGTGAGAGTCGCAAAATAGTCATAGACCGTTGAAACCTTATCCCACTTCCAATTAATTGTACCCTTCAGGTCATATCCGGGAATCAGGACTAGAAATGGTATGGGAACCTTAACTAGAAGCACCTCTCCTGATGCTGGCCCCTGCCCCTTTGCCTCCGGTAGGGCCCCGGATTACACCTGTTCTCTGGTATTTGCGCAGGAAGTCTGATCCTTGCACTACCTTTGTGTCCCCGGGAGTTCTATCTAAATCCCACCAAAATGTGATTCAGATATGTCCTTGAAGAAGCCATTGAATTGAACAAACTTTGAATCTTTGGGCTCCATTAACCTTTTTTCGGGGTGTCGATAATTTCAGCCAGCATAATCCAGTTTTTCATGATTCAGTTGGAAGCCTTGTGTAAAGATTTGAATGCACGGCTGAATGTGGTGTGAATGGATCCTACATCCTTCACCACCCCTGGGGACCCCCGTTATGGAGTATGGCTCTTGGGCTGCTGCAGTTATCACAGGGGCAGCTTTGGTTTTCTGATGTAATGAATATCTGGGAAGAGCCCTAGAGAAGCAATGACATTGGGCAACCGAAAGGTGGTGGCCTCATGTCAGGTTTAGTGTTGAAGACTTTCTGACTTTTATCTATTGAGTATGAGTAGAATAAGAAACTGCTGACTAAGGCTGTAGAGGACTTCATGTGTCCAGTAACCGTAGTGGATGCCCATTTTCAAACTATTCAGTGGTTTTTTATTGCCTTAGTGGCTCTAAGACAGTAGAACCTGCAGTCCCACTCATGTCCCGAACTATCACCACAAATTACTAATGGGGGTGCAGGTAAAGCTGCCACTTGCAGGAAGTTTATGGACTGGCTTTGCAGCCCCATAACATGTAAGTCTATAGTAGACCCCAACCCCATCCACTTTTTATATCCTTTTTTATGTGGAGATCCTGCACACTGCACATACCTGGTCCCATCTCTATACGTCTCACATTAATGGATGGTCATAATAGGGGAAACTAGTGATGTGAGGAATCCATTGAGATGTTCTCATCCATCAGAAATCCCATTAAAGAGAACTTGTCGCTTTCCATAAATCTGTATTTTGGTTTGACATTGTGTAAATATGGCTGTTCCGGATGCAGTGGTTCTTTTTGAGTTCCTGCCCCTCTGTCCTTCTTCCTCATATGTAAATCATCTTTCCATCCAAATGTGCTATCAGGAGTGGGATATATTGCAAAAATCCTCCCCACCCCCCAACCTGTTTGACAAATGTGTGTACATCCCCTCTGATGGACAGATGTTTGTGCATCTCCTCTAATGGACAGATGTGTGTACATCCCCTCTGATGGACAGATGAGTGTACATCTCCTCTAATGGAGGCGGCTCTGTAGGTCATTATTACACATATAGGGGTTGACCAGCGCCGCTCACTTCTGCACCAGGCAGTGACTTTGCTCTGGGAGATATCGGCCAGGACATGTATATGATTAACATAAATCGTGTATCTGTCCTATCCTGATAAATATTCAAGAGAAGATTATATCGAAGGCACCACTAATTGAACTGGGATCTGCCACACTGGTCAAAAACAATCACATTATATAGAAGAAGAAGCTGACCAATATAATTAGCTATGAAGCTGCGCATACTCACATCGTGCATGCGCAATGTAAACTGCAAACGTCACTTTCAGTTCCGCTTTGAAGGTTTCCGCATACTCCCCACAGATGGCGGCACCTGAGCAAACCCAGCCACATATTGATTGCAGATGACTATTATGATTACATTATCCATATACTATAAAAACCAGCTGCACAGGACATAGAGTGCTCCCCTGACGAAGTCATCATTGATAACGAAACGCATAGGGTGACTCTCTCTCTGCCCACACAGCTGATTTAACCGTAGGTTATGGAGTGATTTATTACACTTGCTCTGATGCACTTCCTTTGTCCTTGGTGATTTTGTATTAGGACAATTTATTGTAATCTGTTTATATGAGTATAGCTTACTAAGGAATAACTTTTTGTTATTATTCATATGCTCAAGTGGGTAGAGATTTAGTACATACTTGTGGCCTTGTACGGCCTTTTTAATTGTTTTTAATCAATTGCACTTTATTGTTCTGTGTATGGTATTGGGAATAAAGATTTGTGATATAGTGATATGTGGTGATCGCCCATTTATATTGGTCAGCTTCTTCTTCTATATACCGTAATATCCTGATAAATAGGCGCAGATTTTGGCACAAATCCTCCCAAGTCTCTCCTCTTCTTACTATATCTGGTCTTAGTGAATGCGCCATTGTGATCATTCCTGACCCCCCTGTTTTGTCCTGTGGCTACTTGTTGCCCCTGTGACACCTCTTTAGCAATTTTCCTCCTTTTCCTGAGCCTCCTGTGTTCTGCGTCTCTCTGACCTGCTCTTCAGTCTTCTTTCAGGTAGTGTATTATATAGCACCTATATGATGTGAAAGCCCCCATCACCGAGACAGACCCCCATAGTGATGTGATTTAGGACACGTGACATTATCATGGCCAGACCTATACAATGTGTGTGCCCCCATCATCGAGACCGAACCCCATAGTGATGTGACTTGAGACAGGTGACGTTATCATGGCTGGAGTCCTGTGACCCGCTCTGTGTACAGCGCCCCCTATAGACCTGGCCCTGCAGCCACAATGATATATAGATGAGACACTTTATTAGATGCTGGCTCATGTCTGGTTCTAGTTCTGGAGGTTTTAGCGATTGTCACTGTGTAGGGTGAAGTGCAGAAAAATAAAACACAAAACACAATATATAATCTCTAATTTTTATTTTTTTTATTTTTTTTGGAATAGCAATAAGCAACATTGTAATGAAAATATTACCGGTCCTTCATTAAATTAAGGGTCACGGTGACTCTCAGGTCCGATGAAGACCACAGAACTTGCTGCAGACTTCGCGACATGATGAGCCACCGGACCCAGAGATCCAGAGGAAGGCGAAGAAAACCCCCGGAGAGTTCTACCTCAGGGGGGAAAAAAATTCCTTCCTGACCCCATTTCTGGCGATCGAATATCTCCCTGGATCACGTGTGACCTGCTGCTTATTGCTGTATATCTGTGTGTAATTATAAGCTAAGGAGAGCCGACCTGGAAAGAAAAAGACATGCATCCTGCCTCTAGGAGCTCACAATCCAGGAAAATGGATGCTGTTACTAATATACAATAAGCATTCAATCCATATTTAATAAAGCATACACACATACATTAATTCTTATGGTTGAACGCAACATATGAACATGGCCTTAAACTTAAGCATTCACCCTATCTTTAATAAAGCATGCACACACATACATTAATTGTTATCTATTCAGCTAATTGAATAAAGTAATAGGTACTCCTTCTCATGTACTGCACCATGGAATCAATTGTGTTGTACAAATAATAATAATAATAATTATAGTTAATAGGATGACGACAGCTGTCCCAGACCTGCGTCCTCACCAACACACAGTAAATTCCAATCACCTCGTTTATACAAGGCGCTAAACTGAGGGGGACAGCAGCTGGAGACCCTATTTTCAAAGATGATGTCCCTCCACCCATCTCTCAAAAAAGCTGTTGGGTTCTTCAGCAGAGATGTAGTCGAGCTGGGCTATCAGACGGTCATCTTTGATTGATCATCCTATGGTTCAACGCAACATGTGAACATGGCCTTAAACTTAAGCATTCACCCCAGTCTTTAATAAAGCATACGCACACATACATTAATTGTTATCTATTCAGCTAATTGAATGAGTAATGGTATCCCTTCTCATGTATAGCACCATGGAATCAATGTGTTGTACAAATAAATAATAATAATATAATTATAGTTAATAGGAGACGACAGCTGTCCAGACCTGCGTCCCACCAACACACATAAATTCCAATCACCTCGTTTATATGAAGGGCGCTAAACTGAGGGGGGACAGCAGCTGGGACTCCTATTTTCAAAGATGATGTCCTCCACCCATCTCTCAAAAAAGCTGTTGGGTCTTCAGCAGAGATGGTAGTCGAGCTGGGCTATCAGACGGTCATTTTTGATGTGATCATCCTATGGTTGAACGCAACATGTGAACATGGCCTTAAACTTAAGCATTCACCCCGTCTTTAATAAAGCATACGCACACATACATTAATTGTTATCTATTCAGTAATTGAATGGAGTAATGGTATCCCTTCTCATGTACAGCACCATGGAATCAATTGTGTTGTACAAATAAATAATAATAATATAATTATAGTTAATAGGAGACGACAGCTGTCCAGACCTGCGTCTCACCAAGCACACATAAATTCATCACCTCGTTTATACGAGGCGCTAAACTGAGGAAGGACAGCAGCTGGGACCTATTTTCAAAGATGATGTCCTCCATCCATCTCTCAAAAAAGCTGTTGGGTCTTCAGCAGAGATGAGTAGTCGAGCTGGGCTATCAGAGGTCATCTTTGATGTGATCATCCTATGGTTCAACGCAACATGTGAACATGGCCTTAAACTTAAGCATTCACCCCATCTTTAATAAAGCATACACACACATACATTAATTGTTATCTATTCATCTAATTGAATAAAGTAATGGTATCCCTTCTCATGTACAGCACCATGGAATCAATTGTGTTGTACAAATAAATAATAATAATAATAATTATAGTTAATAGGATGACGACAGCTGTCCAGACCTGCGTCTCACCAACACACAGTAAATTCCATCACCTCGTTATATAGAGGCGCTAAACTGAGGGGGACAGCAGCTGGGACCCTATTTTCAAAGATGATGTCCTCCACCATCTCTCAAAAAAGCTGTTGGGTCTTCAGCAGAGATGAGTAGTCGAGCTGGGCTATCAGACGGTCATCTTTGATGTGATCATCCTATGGTTCAACGCAACATGTGAACATGGCCTTAAACTTAAGCATTCACCCCATCTTTAATAAAGCATACCACACATACATTAATTGTTATCTATTCAGCTAATTGAATGAGTAATGGTATCCCTTCTCATGTACAGCACCATGGAATCAATGTGCTGTATAAATAAATAATAATAATCATAATTATAGTTATAGGAAGACGACAGCTGTCCAGACCTGCGTCCCACCAATGCACAATAAATTCCGATCACCTCGTTTATATGAAGGCGCTAAACTGAGGGGGACAGCAGCTGGGACCCTATTTTCAAAGATGATGTCCTCCACCCATCTCTCAAAAAAGCTGTTGGGTCTTCAGCAGAGATGGGTAGTCGAGCTGGGCTATCAGACGGTCATTTTTGATGTGATCATCCTATGGTTCAACGCAACATGTGAACATGGCCTTAAACTTAAGCATTCACCCCATCTTTAATAAAGCATACACACACATACATTAATTGTTATCTATTCAGGTAATTGAATGGAGTAATGGTATCCCTTCTCATGTACAGCACCATGGAATCAATTGTGTTGTACAAATAAATAATAATAATAAATAATAATTATAGTTAATAGGATGACGACAGCTGTCCAGACCTGCGTCTCACCAACACACAGTAAATTCCAATCACCTCGTTTATACGAGGGCGCTAAACTGAGGGGGGACAGCAGCTGGGACCCTATTTTCAAAGATGATGTCCTCCACCCATCTCTCAAAAAAGCTGTTGGGTCTTCAGCAGAGATGAGTAGTCGAGCTGGGCTATCAGACGGTCATCTTTGATGTGATCATCCTATGGTTCAACGCAACATGTGAACATGGCCTTAAACTTAAGCATTCACCCCGTCTTTAATAAAGCATACGCACACATACATTAATTGTTATCTATTCAGCTAATTGAATGGAGTAATGGTATCCCTTTCTCATGTACAGCACCATGGAATCAATGGTGCTGTATAAATAAATAATAATAATCATAATTATAGTTATAGGAAGACGACAGCTGTCCAGACCTGCGTCCCACCAATGCACAATAAATTCCGATCACCTCGTTTATATGAAGGCGCTAAACTGAGGGGGGACAGCAGCTGGGACCCTATTTTCAAAGATGATGTCCTCCACCCATCTCTCAAAAAAGCTGTTGGGTCTTCAGCAGAGATGGGTAGTTGAGCTGGGCTATCAGACGGTCATTTTTATGTGATCATCCTATGGTTCAACGCAACATGTGAACATGGCCTTAAACTTAAGCATTCACCCCATCTTTAATAAAGCATACACACACATACATTAATTGTTATCTATTCAGGTAATTGAATGGAGTAATGGTATCCCTTCTCATGTACAGCACCATGGAATCAATTGTGTTGTACAAATAAATAATAATAATAATAATAATTATAGTTAATAGGATGACGACAGCTGTCCAGACCTGCGTCTCACCAACACACAGTAAATTCCAATCACCTCGTTTATACGAGGGCGCTAAACTGAGGAAGGACAGCAGCTGGGACCCTATTTTCAAAGATGATGTCCTCCATCCATCTCTCAAAAAAGCTGTTGGGTCTTCAGCAGAGATGAGTAGTCGAGCTGGGCTATCAGATGGTCATCTTTGATGTGATCATCCTATGGTTCAACGCAACATGTGAACATGGCCTTAAACTTAAGCATTCACCCCATCTTTAATAAAGCATACCACACATACATTAATTGTTATCTATTCAGCTAATTGAATAAAGTAATGGTATCCCTTCTCATGTACAGCACCATGGAATCAATTGTGTTGCACAAATAAATAATAATAATAATTATAGTTAATAGGATGACGACAGCTGTCCAGACCTGCGTCTCACCAACACACAGTAAATTCCAATCACCTCGTTTATACGAGGGCGCTAAACTGAGGGGGGACAGCAGCCGGGACCCTATTTTCAAAGATGATGTCCTCCACCCATCTCTCAAAAAAGCTGTTGGGTCTTCAGCAGAGATGAGTAGTCGAGCTGGGCTATCAGACGGTCATCTTTGATGTGATCATCCTATGGTTCAACGCAACATGTGAACATGGCCTTAAACTTAAGCATTCACCCCGTCTTTAATAAAGCATACGCACACATACATTAATTGTTATCTATTCAGCTAATTGAATGGAGTAATGGTATCCCTTTCTCATGTACAGCACCATGGAATCAATGGTGCTGTATAAATAAATAATAATAATCATAATTATAGTTATAGGAAGACGACAGCTGTCCAGACCTGCGTCCCACCAATGCACAATAAATTCCGATCACCTCGTTTATATGAAGGCGCTAAACTGAGGGGGGACAGCAGCTGGGACCCTATTTTCAAAGATGATGTCCTCCACCCATCTCTCAAAAAAGCTGTTGGGTCTTCAGCAGAGATGGGTAGTTGAGCTGGGCTATCAGACGTTCATTTTTTATGTGATCATCCTATGGTTCAACGCAACATGTGAACATGGCCTTAAACTTAAGCATTCACCCCATCTTTAATAAAGCATACACACACATACATTAATTGTTATCTATTCAGCTATTTGAATGAAGTAATGGTATCCCTTTCTTATGTACAGCACCATGGAATCAATGGTGCTGTATAAATAATAATAATAATAATAATTATAGTTAATAGGATGACGACAGCTGTCCAGACCTGAGTCCCACCAACACACAGTAAATTCCGATCACCTCGTTTATACGAGGGCGCTAAACTGAGGGGGGACAGCAGCTGGGACCCTATCTTAAAAGATGATGTCCTCCACCCATCTCTCAAAAAAGCTGTTGGGTCTTCAGCAGAGATGGGTAGTCGAGCTGGGCTATCAGACGGTCATCTTTGATGTGATCATCCTATGCTTCAACGCAACATGTGAACATGGCATTAAACTTAAGCATTCACCCCATCTTTAATAAAGCATACCACACATACATTAATTGTTATCTATTCAGCTAATTGAATGAAGTAATGGTATCCCTTTCTTATGTACAGCACCATGGAATCAATGGTGCTGTATAAATAATAATAATAATAATAATATAGTTAATAGGATGACGACAGCTGTCCAGACCTGAGTCCCACCAACACACAGTAAATTCCGATCACTTCATTTATACGAGGGCGCTAAACTGAGGGGGGACAGCAGCTGGGACCCTATCTTCAAAGATGATGTCCTCCACCCATCTCTCGAAAAAGCTGTTGGGTCTTCAGCAGAGATGGGTAGTCGAGCTGGGCTATCAGACGGTCATTTTTGATGTGATCATCCTATGGTTCAACGCAACATGTGAACATGGCCTTAAACTTAAGCATTCACCCCATCTTTAATAAAGCATACACACACATACATTAATTGTTATCTATTCAGCTAATTGAATGGAGTAATGGTATCCCTTTCTCATGTACAGCACCATGGAATCAATGGTGCTGTATAAATAAATAATAATAATAATTATAGTTATAGCATGACATTAGCTGTCCAGACCTGCGTCTGACCAACACACAGTAAATTCCAATCACCTCGTTTATACGAGGGCGCTAAACTGAGGGGCGACAGCAGCTGGGACCCTATTTTCAAAGATGATGTCTTCCACCCATCTCTCAAAAAAGCTGTTGGGTCTTCAGCAGAGATGGGTAGTCGAGCTGGGCTATCAGACGGTCATCTTTGATGTGATCATCCTATGGTTCAATGCAACATGTGAACATGGCCTTAAACTTAAGCATTCACCCCATCTTTAATGAAGCATACACACACATACATTAATTGTTATCTATTCAGCTAATTGAATGGAGTAATGGTATCCCTTTCTCATGTACAGCACCATGGAATCAATGGTGCTGTATAAATAAAATAATAATAATAATAATAATAATAATTATAGTTATAGGATGACGACAGCTGTCCAGACCTGCGTCCCACCAACACACAGTAAATTCCGATCACCTCGTTTATATGAAGGCAAAAACTGAGGGGGGACAGCAGCTGGGACCCTATTTTCAAAGATGATGTCCTCCACCCATCTTTCAAAAAAGCTGTTGGGTCTTCAGCAGAGATGGGTAGTCGAGCTGGGCTATCAGACGGTCATCTTTGATGTCATCATCCTATGGATCAACGCAACATGTGAACATAGCTTTAGACTAAGCATTCACCCAATCCTTAATGACATTTAGTCTTTTCTATCCAGGTAATTGAATGGAGTAATGGTATCCCTTTCTCATGTACAGCACCATGGAATGAATGGTGGAACCTATTTTCAGAGATGATATCCTCCACCCAACTCTCAAAAAGCTGTTGGGTCTTCAGGACAGATGGGTAGTCGAGCTGGGCTTTCAGACGATCAACTCTGTAGATGCTGTGCCATCCGTCCTATGGTACATCATGTGTCCTGGAGGGGAGAGATACTCACCTAGACTTGTCAGCTTCGTACTGTCATGGACCTAAAATGAAAGTGATTCAGATTCAGAACTTTGTCTTTTCTATTCTAATAGTGATGTCACAGAATGTCAGTGATGTCATGGAATGTCGGTGATGTCACGGAATGTCGGTGATGTCATGAATTGTCGGTGATGTCATGTGCGTTGTAATGTCATCAGAATGGTCACTCCTGCTTTATGGATCTAGGAGAGTTGATTTAATAAATAGGCAAAACCCTCATTTAATAATCATGAGACACATTTAAAGGCCCCTTCTATTTTATCTATATTATTTAGTGACCTATGTCCTAAAGGAAAACTCAGGACTCCATACTGCCCATTCCTGACAACTCACAGGTCAACCGGTGATCCAACAACAGGGAAAAATGAGCTGACAACAGAGAGTAATAGCATTCACAACTAGATTTGTTACAAAATGCTATAATTTGTCCATGAAACAGGCAAAACTACCCAAAAATGGAGCATATGGAGTTGTCCCACCTACAGTTTGTGTGTATGTATATGTTTATGTGGAACCCCACTGGTCAGTGCGCCACAGAACGGGTACTGCACCCAGATCAGTGTGTGTGGTATCACAGTTACCAGAGGATGTGATGTTAATTGAGGCTTTTATCCCTGCATTAACACACCTAGAATAGGGGACTAAAGGGTTAACCTTTTTGCTTGGGAACCCAGCCCCGGTGGAGGAGTTTAGTGTAGTCGAAAGAGCGGGAGAAGGGAGTTAGCCGAACAGCCATGGAGTGAGACTGAGAAGGAAGGAAAGCCTGGGGAGACAGGAACGTTGTGCTCGCCTCAGAGGAAACGTAGAGGACGGACACCGGGTCCGAGGCTGTGAGGGTTGCACATTCCCGGCAGTCAATACCGGAAGGTGGGGAATTCCAGGTCCCCAGCTACACAGTGTCAGGAGGCACAGCAGCACATAGAATCCAGAAACACTGACTTCCCGAAGTGGGTAGAGAAGTGAAGGACTCAAGCTGCCTGTCATACGGCACATGCAGGACAGAGCGGGCAAGCGCTTAGCTTAAGCAACTGCGGGAGCCACAAATTACAAGCGCAGGAAGAGAAAGTGAGGACAGAGGTTGGAGCCTGAAGGAACATCATAGAGGGCTCAGAGAGAGACTTGCATCCTTTGGTGACTACCCGCCAGCTGCCTGAAACTGTGACTGTGTACCTTGCGAATGTTTGAAAGTCACCAGTAAAGTACCCGTTGAGCTCACCTTTCCTGAGATGATTTCTTCCAGTATCACAGCAAGACTTCACCTGCAGAGCCACAGACTGCTTTTCTCACACACTGGCTGGAGAAGCTGCAGCTTTGAAGTAAGTGACTGTGTGAACTGTAATTCCTGCAAGCCCCATTATAGACTATCCCTTCTGCCCTGGGGACCTCCAGCCCTACCCAGAGCGGGCTTTCCATCTCAGCTGCCCCTAAGTCACCGTCCCCAGCTGCAAACAGGCAGCGGTGTCTCCATTGGCACAACACTCGGGTGGTGTCACGACAAATCCCTGTAAATACCCTTTTCAGACTGATTCCAGGCCACGGGACCGGGTCAGACTACCGTGGTGATACCCCAGAGAGACAGCACGGCCCCGTTCCCGAGTACACCATAGCCTGGGGGCGCATCAGTTATATAACAAATAGATATGGGGTATACATACATATGTATATTCAAATTATTAGAGCAGACTCTACAAACCGTTATACTCTACAAACTTATTACATAGTCACCCTCCTAATATAGGGGGCTGTAATACCACACGTGTCCTGTAGGGGAAACTGCTTCCCTCAGTAATAACAGCTGATTGCGGGTGGTTTTAGCTGCTATAACACCCCTAATAGTAGAGCGCTCCCTACCTGGACTCATCTCCTTCCGGCTGTCAGTTCCAAGTGGCACAATTTGCCTCTGGAGCAGATCTCTGCACATTCTATATCAGTTGTGATGTCATTCAGAGTCTATGATGTCATCATAACTGCCTGATACTGTACTAGCTCCAAGATGGTGAATGTTGCTATAAAATAGTTTCATAAGTGGATCACAGTATTTGATTAATGTGTCAAAGTCTGTTATAAGGGGTTTCCAGTGAAATCAAGTTATCTCCTATCCAAATGTTACTACCTTCATTTTTTAAGGCAGTCTGAGCCCTTTGGATGGGGTGCAAAAAATATATTTTATGGCATTCCCTTTTAATGTGTTCCTTCCCTTTTGAATGACCAAACACAGGTTTTCACCCAATCATGATAGGCATTGTAGTGCCCACGGGTGGTATCACAGACCCTAAATGACATATAAATACCCCAAATCCTATTTCAGTCCTCGCTGTAGTTCTGGCATTGTATCCAAGAACCCGACAACTCAGGACAAACAGAGCAATTAATAATGAATTGGTGGGAAAGCCCAAAAAGTCACATAAAATAATCCTACATTTGGTAACTATACGAGTAATGTGATGATGGATCCTCCCAAATTTAATTATTAACTATAGAGGAAAATCATCTGAATCTTAGAAACGCTCATTAATATTTTTTGAGGGAATCACTGATCTGGAAAATGTAACGCTGCTGTATTGGGAAAATAATGGGCCAATAGGAAGATTCAGCACCTGGCAGTGGCCGACTGGTCCTGAGCATGACGGGCGGCTCTGACAGCAGATACAGGTTTATTACGGTAATCTTATTTTTATCAATAGAAGTTATCAGCCACGAGCCAAAGTACAAGCCTAATGCATGGTATCTGCCAGTCCTCTACAATATGGCCGACCCTATATTGCCAGTTGTCCTGCAGTCGCCAGTCTGACAGTCCCCGGAGTTTTGTACAGAAAGGATCTTGTCCCAGTGACCCATCCACACCTGGGAATAGGAGCTGACAATCTGTAGACAATCTGTAGCTTTCCAGCACTTGCCCCTTCTCCTCTCCCTAAAAGGGTTGCAGTACCGCATGTGTCCTGTAGGGACAGAGACATCCCCCTGCAATAGCAGCTGATTGCGGAGGTTTTGGCTTCCATAACCCCGTAATAGTAGAGCGTTCCTTACCTGGACTCGTCCCCTCCAGCTGTGAGGTCCAAGTGGCACAAGATGTCTCTGGAGCAGAGCTCTGCACATTCTATATCAGCTGTGATGTCATTCAGAGTCTATGATGTCATCATAACTGCCTGATACTGTACTAGCTCCAAGATGGTAAAGTGCCTATAAAATAGTTTCATAAGTGGATCACAGTATTTGATTAATGTGTCAAAATCCATTATAAGGGTCTTCCAGTGAAATCAAGTTATCTCTATCCAAACCTGACCACCAGGACTGATTGGCAAAACAGAGGACTTTTTTTAATCACTGCTCATGCTCGACCGCCGGTCCATTCATTCCTATGTGGGCGCTGAGCACTATGCTCATTTTTTTCCAGCAGCCCCATAGAGATTGAATGGTGGTCAGTCATGTGACTATTGGCTTCATCTTGAAATAGGATTAAACTGCCCCATCCATGATAAAACCTCCCCGATCTGCCTCCCAGTGTGGGGTGCCCCTGATCAGGACGTTATTGCCCATCCTGTCCCAATTAATATGGCATTATTATCAGAAGATCATATGTAAACATTACCAAGTTATCCCCACGTTTGGCCTTCATGGCAAATCAATGCATGGTGGTGGCGGGATCAGAGAGGATTGGAGAGGAGGCGAACATGTGTGTGTAAATCTATTCAACTTTGTGGAAGGAACAGTGTTACTACCGCTCTACGGACCCTCGTTCTTCCAATAGGGGGGACCTGGGGTGATCTCCACTTTTTGGTTCTGTCCTTGACACAATGAAAAAGGCAGACTACGCCTGCTCAGCCAATCACTGACTGAGGAGGTCCCTGCTGTGGCCTCTGATTGGCTGAGATGACACTTCCCGCCTTTTTTTAGAGTGATCAGATGGGATCGGGTGTAGAGATCTGATAAGGATCAGAACAGGATCTTGGGGGAAGAATGGTTGTCAAGTGAATGTTACTATCTTCATTTTTAAGGCAGTCTGAGCCCTTTGGATGGGGGCAAAAATGTATTTTGTGGACATTCCTTTTATTATGTTCCTTCCCTTTTGAACGACCTCACACAGATTCTCACCCAATCATTACAGGCATTGTAGTGCCCACGGGAGGTAACACAGACCCTAAATGACATATAAATACCCCAAATCCTATTTCAGTCCTCACTATATCCAAGAACCAGACAGCTCAGGATGAACAGTCTAATTAATAATGAAGTGGTGGGAAAGCCAAAAAAGTCACATAAAATAATCCTACAGTAATGTAATGATGGATTCCCCCAATTGTAATTATTAACTATAGAGTAAAATCATCTGAATCTTAGAAACGCTCATTAATATTTTGGGGAGAACATTGGACTGGAAAATGTAAAGCTGCTGAATTAGGAAAATAATGGGGCCGATAGGAAGATTCAGCACCCGGCAGAGGCTGACCGGTCCCGGCATGACGGGCGGCTCTGATAGCAGATACAATTTTATTAAGCTTTATTAAGCTTTATTTTATTAATAGCAGAAGTTATCAGTCAAGAGCCAAAGTACAAGCCCAATGCATGGTATCTGCCAGTCCTCCACAATATGGCCGACCCTGTATTGCTGGTTGTCCTGCCATTCCCAATACTAACTGACAGTCCCCGGAGTTTTCTACAGAAAGGATCTTGTCCCAGTGGCCCATCCACACCTGGGAATAGGAGCTGACAATCTGTAGACAATCTGTGGGGGCATGGCCATCAAGTCTCAGAGCCCACCGGGGATTCTCCTGATCCGCTGGTGGGCTAGTCTGCCCCTGGAGCAAAGCCCTCTTCAGGTCACACAACAATATCTAGCAAGGGTTAATAGTGTTTTTCCAGCTCTGGATGTAGTCTGTTAAAAAAAACAAAAAAACTATCCTTTACTTAACCTTCCTGGGTCCTGCGCTGAGTCTCTACGCTGCTCCCGGTGTTATTGCCTGCATCACTGACATCAAATTGATGGCAAGCGCTGCAGCCAGTCATTGAGCTCAGCGGCTCTGCCCAAGTTGACTACACAAGCCGATCAAAGCCACTAAGGTTGGCTGCCTTGCTGTCACATGAAATCAGGGCTGCAGGCAATATATGTTTTATATTTATTTAACACCCTATGAAGGCAGGTTGGTTGCCATATACTAATGGGTATGGCAACCAAGTACAATCACCGTCCAGATTGAGGAAATGCAGTCTGACTGCAACAGCCAATCACAGAGGCTCTCACAGAGTATAAACGTCTGTGATTGACTATTTGCCAGTCAATTCAGTGAATATGCAAGTATCTTAATGGGCGGCCTCGGAAGTAGTAGTGGGGGTCTGGCAAGCCTAATCTAGCTATCCTAGCATCTATCTATCTATCTCTCTATCTATCTATCTATCTATCTGATTTTCTATCTATCTATTCTAACGTTTAACAGCATGGGATTAACCATGTTAAAAAAGCATGTCATGTACATGTCATGTACATGTCATAAAGATACTAGGTGCAGGGAAACCGCACACTAGCATATCATACGCATGTCATACGGGCGTCAAAACGTATGACCTCCGCATGACACCCGCATGACACGCTGATACTTTTCTTGCTGATGTCCACAGCGAGAAAATAAAAGCAGATGTGAGCACACTCTTAACGTGTAAAATGTTTTCATACACCTTTGAATCCATAATTCCCTCAATGACCACAGCTCATCCAGGACATGAAACAGCAAAGCAACCTCAAACCATGATGCTCCCTCCTCCATGCTATAAACTTAGAATGAGGCTTTAGTGTTGAGTGTATTGTTCTCTTCCTCCAAATATACCATTAAGGGCAGAAACCCACTATGCGAGCTGCAAGCAAGATACTCACATGAGTCTCGCATGACTCTTCCGGAACAACCCCTGCCTCTCTGAATGGGAATGTGAAGCTGCATGTGAGTGAGTCATGCAAGTATCTCGCATGCAGCTCGCATAGTGTGTTTCTGCCTTAACGCTGTGAGGAGCTGGCCATGGACTAAAGACTATTGAACCAATGGCTGTAGAGTGGACGTTTTACAGCACAAAGCGCTGGTTACAGCAATAGTATTTTTGTGTTTTATTGGAGATTTGCTCACTTGACAGTTTAAGGTACAAAATTTGAAAGGAGGAAAGGGATGCACCAGATTGTCACTTCCAGACATTTTGTTTATAGACCATATAGCAATCAGGTTTACATCTGGTTGAGGAGTTGAGAGTCTTGTGTTCCTCACTGTAGGGGTGGGGGTGGGGGTGGGAGGGAACCTCCTGAATACACACTTTTGCAAATTGGCTAGAGACTTCAGTAAACTTATTAAACTTTGAATTACATGTACCTCATAGTTATGGGGAGGGTGTGCATATCTTTGCCCATCCAGGGGTTGATCCCAGAAGAGATAGAAGAATGAGACACATGTTTACATTACTTAGTTGGTGCTGTGAAGGAGAGAGGATCATGCTGAGGCCAGGTCCTAAAGCTTATGGACAGACTATAGAGATTGAAGCTGGATACACGCGCTACAGTCATGATGTCTACCTTCTAAATTTGAGGAACTATCCTAAGGACTATTGTTACCAGCTGGAGCTGGATACATATGGAGGAAAATAAGGACTATTGTTGCCAGCTGGTTTGGGATCTTGTGGAATGGGGGCATTGAATTGTAGCCAATTTGCCTTTAGTTGCTGTAACACCATGTACGGATACAAATTAAAATTGTTGCATTGTTAATATGCCTAGGAGATTATTACAACCCACAACTTCAGATCCTCACAAACGCTTACATCACTTACTTTTTCTCCTTGCACTGTGGATGTGTATTAATGTCCTCAGTAAAGACATGAACCATACATTATTTGTGCATCAGTTCAGTTGTCTATAATTGTAACTAAGATTATATTTTAATAGTGGATCAGCTCTACCCTCACCTACTGTATCCTCACCCATCCCTTGTAGACTGTGAGACCTCGTGGGCGGGTCCTCTCTCATCACCTACTGTAACCTCACCCATACCTTATGACTGTGAGCCCTCATGGCAGGATCCTCTCTCCTCACCTACTGTATCCTCACCCATCCTCTGTAGACTGTGAGCCCTCGCAGGCAGGGTCCTCTCTCCTCACCTACTGTATCCTCCCCATCCCTTGTAGGCTGTGAGCCTTCATGTGTAGGGTCCTCTCCCTTCCCCTACTGTATCCTCCCCATCCCTTGTAGACTGTGAGGCAAATCTGTAAAGGTTTTCCTGCACTTTTCAGTATTACGCCCTCAGTGATGTCTCAATGTTCTATGATTCTAATGTTATTCTTTACGCTCCTATGTAAGCCTTAGGCACTATGTATATAGGAATATCTGTTGCATGGCGACTTAACAAAAATAATATTCTGATTGCACTTTGTCTTTTGTGTCACTGTAGTTCTATGGTTTGGAAATCCATTTTTATCCCTGTGTAAACTGTCCATATGTTGCTTTCATAAAACAACTCTGATGCTGACAGTAGGCAGATGGCCTGATTTGTGTATACTAGTGTAGAAAGTGTCTGCCAAACATACCCAAAAGAAAGCTGTCAACGTGTACCTCTGGCTGCTTCCTCCTACTGGATTTCATTCTGATTGGACTATTTAATGGGTTATTTCCAACTATAATTACCAGAAAGGGTAAAACATATTGAGATTCATATTGTACATATGTGTTTATTTAAAAACAAAAGCAGTAAAGAAGGTGGTAACAAGGTAGACCCCTCTACCGGGATCTGTTCCTGCTTTCCCTTTTATCAGGTCTTCTGCCGTAGCATCGTAGCCCGGCTCCTGCAATGCATGTGTAGAGCTTGTATGCAAAACAACCTCTAGGAATATCCTTTACTCTGCAGAAAATACAAAGTCATATATAAGAAACATAACTAAGTCATTGATAGGCAAAGAACAGAGCAGAAAAGAGTCCACGCAACTTGGGTAGAGATCAGGATCGCCAACTGTCCATAAATGTCAGGACAGTCCGTAAAAATAGTGCACTGTTTTTGCCCTGTCTGTAAAATAAAAATTTAAGTCATCCATGATCTTTTTGAAGCTGAAGATACGTATACAGATTATTTTGACTGTGGTGATTTTACAGTTTACAGTAAATTTGTCTGGTGTCTCATATCAGAATTAAGGGCTGTAGACTCACATATCACTTAAAATCGTCATAATATATTATAGTTTTCCAACATGTACATAAAAAATGTTGCCTGCCCCTGATTTTTTGTCCAGTTAACAACCCTGGTAGAGCTCAAAATACAGTGGAACCTTGGATTATGAGCATAATTCGTTGTGGGAATATGCTTGTAATCCAAATCACTTGTATTTCAAAGCAAATTTTCCCATAAGAAATAACTGAAATGTAGATGATTCATTCCACAACCCAAAAATATATACTGTATTCATATAAAATTATTACAGTTCTGCAATTAATTGCAGTTCTATGGTATATACAGTATATATATGTACAGGAAATTAATCAGTTATAGGACCTAAAGTTGGTTTAGTAGCAGTATCACACATGTACAGTATCAAGTATGAAGGGTGCATGTTCAGATTGCATTGAACACATAATGCATGGAGCCCGGAGGTGAAGACAAGACCACGATTAATGGCTTATGTGCATGTGCTAGTGACGCGGCATGTGGGTGCCATGGTGCACTCGGAGCTGGGTCCTTCGACGTGGTCGGGGATGTCACGGTGGCGTGACCCAGTCCGTGGCCCCGGAGCCGTCAAGTCAAAAGGGGGATTAGTCTTAGTGGCTTTAGGGGGACTTTTAGATTTGGGACGGGAGATACTAATTGTACTCGTGACGCCACCCGCAGGTTGTGGCTAGTGATGGCCGCCGCTGCTATACAGTTTCTCTGGGGTTGGTGGCAATGCAGCAGATTTAGTAGACCCTCCATGGGTAGGGTTGACCCCAGGACAGCTAATGTTACTGGGTGAGCTGGTACTGATGTTACAGCACAAGGCTGATGGCGTGACGATTAAGTTCACAAACACAGCAGAGTGCAGTCTCAAGGTCGTTACTCACAGTCTGTTGCTCCGGGTTACAACAATGTCACTGTGTAACAGCCCACTGAGCGCTGAGTTCTTGGAGTGCTGAGTCCCCTGGACCCTACATGGCCACCTTTTCATCGGGTGTGTGTGGTTTCGGCTGCGGCACTTGGAGATACCGCAGCCTCCGGGTTGCTAGCTGCTGAGCCTGGTTGTTCTCCACTAGTCTGGGGCCCAGTACCCCTACCTATTCAGGTTGCATCCTTACACGTATTGAGACATATCTATTCCCATACTGGGCCCAGGAGTGTAACTACAATACGTGCAGGGGTTGCAATCGTACCCGGGCCCTGAGCCCAAGGGGCCCTATAGAGAAAGACTAATGCTAGTAAAGATTTGCCATAATTGGGGGTCTCCTTGAAAATTTCACACTGGGGCCCATGAGCTTCAAGTTACGCCACTGCTGGGCCGTTTAGCTGAGCTCTGTGCCATTTACTGTCCTTGGTGTGATTTGCTCTGCAGCCTTACACATATTAGAACACAGTACAGAGTTTGGCTTAAAGCGTGGTTCAATTTCATAATTTCAAAGTTTTGCAATGGTCTGATCTGATGTGTGAGTAATGTATGAGTAACAGCAGTCCCTCCCAAATGTATGTTACAGGGCCACCTGAGGACCCTCACAAAACTCTGGTTTTATTGCACCTGATGGCCCTCTGAAAACGTGAATTGAGGGCTGCAGAATGACATGGAGGTGGTGGAGTTGGAGGAAGAGGACAAAGCCCAAAATAGCAACAGGCATCTTGTATCTGACATTGTAAAATTCTGGGGAATATCTAAATAAAAATGATATATGGGGCAGGACCTACAAAATATATAAGTGAGAGCCCTCTTTAATGTAAAAGGGAAAAAAAATGCTACAAATGAACAAATGCTTTCCTTTTTTTTCTATTCTTTAGTTTGCCTTATATACAAGTGATTATGCAGTAATAACTGTTTCTCAACATTCTTGCCTATAAAATGCAATTTAGGTTAGGTTTGGTAGGTGTTCTTGTGAATCCGTAAAAGTGGTGTAATACTGCAACCGTATTCCCAGTAACCATATGTGAGTCAGAAATGCATGCAGGCATATTCTCCAGGCTCTTCTCTCTCTGTTTAATCACTTTCCCATCCATTTCAGCCTTTTCCTCAGGCCCCCAGACCTCTTCATTGAGTCAAGCAAACAAATTACTCTTGCTTCCGATTGACTTACATTGGACTCGCTATTTGGTATGAATACATGAATATTAAAACTATTTGTTCCGAATATTCCGAATCTGGATATTTCACTATTTCGTTCATGACTACAGGCTAGAAAATGCACTGCACTATTTAGATATTTAAGAATATTATCAATGTGGTCAAAAGAGTGCATCTTCAAGTCCCCCAGTCTGACTAGTAAATATTGTAAAAAATGCATATTATTGCATTTTTTAAAAAAAAAGTAATATAAAAATACACCAGTATTCCCAATAAAAAAGTACTTTGATTTGGAAAAATAAGCACTCAAATATACCAATATTTGGTATTACCAAATCCATAACAATCTACTATAAAACATCATTATTTTTCCCCCACTGTAAATGCCACACAAAATGCCAGGATTTACTTATATGTTCATTCTACTGCACAAAACATGTATTATATGATCATTTATCCCACATGAGTGTTGCAAAAAATATTTTTTTTTAAAAGTCAGAATTGCTGTTTTTTGTTTATCCCTCCTACCAAAGAATAAAAAAATGTCATCAATGTACCCAAAAGTCGCAGCAATGAAAACTAAACTTGTCCTGCAAAGAAAAGCCTTTATACAAAAATGTTTTAAAAGTTATTTTTTTACAAAAGTAGTAAAACATGAAAAACTAAAGAAATGTAGTATTGCCATTATTCCATCTACCACAAAAAACATTTAACATTCTAATTATACTGAGCAGTGATATGGAATTATAAAAACTGAGCAAAAAGCTAAATGTGCTCCAAAATGGAATCAATAAAAATTAAATTTCATCATCCAAAAACTAAGTCCTCATATAACTTAATGGATGGAACATTGTTAAACTTGTGGCTGTCAAAATATGGAAGCATAAAAACTATTTTTTTTTCAAACTCTATTTAAAACTATATACATTTGGTATCACCTTAATTGCATTGACCCAAAGTCAACAATTTCTATATGTAGCAAATGAAAATGTTAATTTAAAACATTTAAAAAAACAACAGCAGAATTGCTTCTTTTTTTAATTTCTTCCTTTGAAAATTAAGTTAGATAAGCAAAAATCATGCCATTACCAAATACGACTCATCCTGCAAAAAACAAAGTCTATGTTGCCACAAAAAATGATTTTAGTATTCCTGAAATACAGTGATGACAAAACAAACAAGCAAAGCATATTTGGTAATTAAGGCCAAATTAGATTAAAATCAATGGGATGTCCATTTAACTTATAGAGGTTGGGTACTCCAGCGTAGGTGCCCTGACCCTGACTAATAAGGCAATATTCCAAACAGAGAATTTTAATTACTCAGCTGTTTATAAATAAGTCAATACAACATAGTCCACCCTTGATGCAAAAGTACAGAATTGGTTTTCATTAATTCCTAGATTTAGATAATTCTGGATATCTACATGAAGATGCTGCTGGACAGGAATGTGCAACAGTTTAGGTGGACTCCAGCAGGTCAAAAGATCATGTGTCCACTATTATACCCCTAGAGTCAGTTCTATTGGTCGGCCCTAGGCACCCCAGTCCAACACCAATTATACCCCTCCAGCAGTCCATATGTGACACTAAGAAAGGACTATGGATTTCTGTAAATTGTTAACTGTGCACTACTGAAGTGTATAAAAAGAGATCTTTATTATTGTAACTATTGTGTTTACCTGCACCGACATAGGACATTGAAAAGGGAGTTTGTGTCCAATTCACTGCTTTTCAATTACAGATACAGATAATGAGGGTTAGAGATAATTTGTGGAGGATCAAGTTTTAGTCAAATTTCCTGAAATTCACAATTTTAAAACATTTTTAAATTTCATTTGCGGTTCACAAAAACAATTGCCTACCACCAGGGGCGTAACTACAACAGGTGCAGGGGTTGTGATCGCACCCAGGCCCCGGAGCCTAGGGGGCCCCAAATGTCCCTTTGGCCTATAGAAAAAGTCTATTGCTGTTAAAGATTTGTAATAATTGGGGGCCCCATTGGAGCTTTCGCATCGGAGCCCATGAGTTTCAAGTTACGCCACTGCCCGCCACTATTTCCCACATTGCTAAAGCATTAAAGAGCAGGCAATGTTAATTTGGCGTTGCCACTTGGGCCTCCACATAATGACCTGCAGATATGACATCTAGCTGATAATCACACCTTGTACAGTGGTGATCATTACCTGGGACATCACAGATCAGCACTGCAGTTCTCGTTTTGTATAGCAGTCATTTTCCAACGTCCAAGTCACTGGGCAAATCTCCTTCTTTTGCAGAATGTAAGCTCTTATGGTCAGCTGGGTCCTCTCTTTCAATTTCTCATGTAGAGTGTAAGCTCTTATGGTCCGCGGGGTCCTCTCTCTCTCCTGTAGAGTGTAAACTCTTATGGTCAGCGGAGTCAACTCTCTCTCTCCAGTAGAGTGTAAGCTCTTATGGTCAGCTTGGTCCCCTCTCTATCTCCTGTAGAGGGTAAGCTCTTATGTTCACCAGGATTACCTCTCTCTCTCCTTTTAAGTTGTAAGCTCTTATGGTGAAGAAGTCCCCTCTCTCATATGGGGTCCTCTGTCCTGTAGAGTGTATGTTCTTATGCTCAGTTGGGTCCTCTCTGCCCTGCAGAGTGTAAGTTCTTATCGTTAGCGGGATCCTCTCTCTCAGTACAAGAAATGGATAGATATCCAGCTCAAGCAAAACGGTGGTTTATTGATTTTTGTGAATGCATTACATGGCAGATGATGACATGAACAGCATTAAGCCAAGGCTACGCATTTCAGATGTTTTTTACATTAAATTTGATTAAAGTGAATTTCTAAAGATTTTCTAATCTCTAGTGAGCGTAGGGACCCATTATGTGTACAGATCCTATTGCAGTTTGCTAACTCAATACCAACTATTTTCTTAGAAAAGATATGATAGATACGTATGATACGTTAATTATTTTTTTTCCTCAAACAAGTCAATCCCGATTCAACATTAGTTATTCTTCCATCTTGGTTCTGAATAATTTTAAAGGAATATTGGAATGTGAACTATAGAGAAGTCCAATCACAGTCATATTCTATGAGTAACAAATACAAATCTGATACATTTTTCACTACTGAAGCCATTGGATAAGCAGTTGAACTTATAATACTTATAATTAATAATCACACCTCTTGTATGAGTATAAATTTGCCTTTTACTTTGCGCTCATGGAAAATATACTGTATATAGATATTTTAATGCATATAGAACTACTTTATAACCTGCCAAAACTATTTGAATTGCACAACTGGAACTAGGGTTCATCTTACGCTTCTGATGAGCTTAACCCACCATCATTTTCTTATCCTATGGTAATTAACGTTAATTATTACAATTTTCAAATAAGCAGAATTATCGTAAAATTACCTTCATAGATATACAGATGACAATTAAAAAGATTTAGTGTTCTAAAACTAAAGAGTACATTGTATTATTGCTGCACAATCGAAAAGTAAAGCAAAGTCTATCTCTGACCCTTACTTTAGAACAAGAATTGTGGAATATGGATACAGCTTCACGGTATCAGGTTAACCCAAGGTATCATGTTAACCCATCATTAGTTTCCTAGATAAAGTACAAAACAACGAATAAACGAAAAGTTCCAATCAAAAATAATAATGTATCATTAGGAAATTGTGACAACACTTTTGGATTTGGTCAACTTTAAAAGGAGCCAAAGATCTCGAAACTTTAATGGTTTTTTTTATTTTATTTTCCATTTTATTCCCCAAAAGATATATAGAAACAAGAAAAAGAACAAAGATACCTGTATTTTTTAAATGAAAGCCATTATCCGAGAAGCTGCTCCACAGCATTGCTGTATTTTTTTAAGACACCCCTTTGGCCTTGCTCCGACATAAGTGGAGGATAAAGAGATATCCACCAGGTGCTGAATTCGTCAACATGTCAATGTTCTAAAGGAGAGTTCTCACTGAGGGGCACCTGGTCATACTCGGGCTTCTCATATTTCTCTTGGGTTCCTTATTGATTTGAAAAGGAAATTGTGCTTTGGATAGATATATCCTCGGCTCCTCATATCTGTGCTGCGTATGAAAAAAAAAGAAGACGGCCTTCCAAAGCGTTATTTGAAAAGTAGATTCTTAAGAGATGTCATTAAAGTGTTGGGGGAAAATCATGAAAAAAAAATGAAAGATATGAGCTCTAAAGAAATAAGAAGAAAACGCAAGAAGGATAATAGTGAAAGTTCTAAGGCACCTTTTTTTGGGGGCCTGGTACTTATACAAGACATTACCATACTTCTTATCCACAGTGACTTTGGTTATGTGACACAAAAGAGGGGGAAGATGGTCTTTCTCAAGAAACATGATTAGATCTTCTTTTGTGTTGAGTACAAAGCATTGAAAAACTAAAGTAGAATGGTCACAATGTAATGGACCATGCCAAGGAAATGAAAAATTGGCCTTAACACTTCGTCTTATCACAATGGATTACATTCTCATAATAGTATATAAAAGGTTCATGCATATTATCTGATGGGATATCCTTATAATTCTTTGTAACCTATTCATCCAAGGCTGGAGATGAAATGTGCTATAGAATTAACAAAGAGATAAAGGTTCCTTGTCAATGGGGCTCAAACTGTCACCCATAAAAATATCTTTTCTTCTATTAGGAAACAAGGTATTAAAAAAGGACCAGATATAGAAAACAGAAGGAGAAAAACTTTTGAGATCCTTTGGTGGATCATATTTGACATTTTCTACTTTGCGTTGGGTCTTTTAAAGAAGTTTGTTTAACAGACTTTTCACCTTTTATTCCTTGTGTTATTATGTTTTCATCTTCTGGAACATTGACCAAAATCTGTGTAATATTTTATACAGTTTTAAAGAAATATTCTACTTACTCCGGCTGTAATGAGATGGTGAAAGATTTATATGGAGCAAGAGCTCCGCTTCGCTGCTGGCCGGTTGAGAGACAACCTAGATTTTACAATATTTGATACTAATCTTGTCATTTTCCTATTGAAACTTTCTCAAGAGAAAATGTCGCCAGAATGGAAAGAATAAAAGCAAATAGAACAATGGCCTTTCTGTTCCTTTCAATAAGAATGTATTTTATTTCTTGGGTCATTCAGTTTCATTCATTTAAAGAACTGAGAATGGTGCATTGCATTCTATGTGATTTTATGAAAAAGATTAATTGAAGACTGGATTCATATATATATATATCTTTAGTCCTCCAAATACTTTTATCCACATTTATCATGGCACATTATACCAGGTAATTTAATTTTGGGAACTGACCCGATGATTCCAGCTAATTTATGACATAATGACTGAGCATTGACTGGTGACTAGTGTGTACATCAGATCCATTCTTTTGGTTGCAAGTAGAAGTTAATCAACTATAGTGGTCGTTCATATTAAATTGTTCATAGATTTCAATATTTTCACATTACAACATATTATGGTGGGTTTGGTCTTGGGCCATCATAACCTATAAGTTTAATTGTGCTCTATGTAGTGTGTCTAATTGGTTAAAACTGGGGTCCCCAACCTGTGGCTTGGGAACCACATGTGCGTGTAGGCCTGTGATGTGTGGCTTGCGACTGTCTGCCAACTTGGTGCATAAGATCCAGGTCTAGCAAACAGCTATGAAGAACAGGTCTACAGATGGTGACTTTTGTGAGTAGCCCCAGATAGAAGAGCAGATATGAGTGGGAGTAAGGTAGGAACTCCTGGATCTTGGCAGACTGTGTGATTTCTGAGGAAGAGCTTTGGCTCTCAATATACTGGTAATGAAGGCTTCGACGGTCACTACTGTGAGGGAACGGGAGCTGGATGTGTCTCTTAACCCTCTTAGAGCTGTGTGTGGTTTATGACCCTCTTAGAGCTGGGTGCGGTTCATGACCCTCTTAGAGCTGGGTGCGGTTCATGACCCTCTTAGAGCTGGGTGTAGTTCATGACCCTCTTACAGCTGGGTGTGGTTCATGACTCTCTTAGAGCTGGGTGTGGTTCACGACCCTCTTACAGCTGGGTGTGGTTCACGACCCTCTTAGAGCTGGGTGTGGTTCACGACCCTCTTACAGCTGGGTGTGGTTCATGACCCTCTTAAAGCTGGGTGTGGCTGAAGACCGTCTCTCAGGGATGAATAGAGCTCTCAAGATCACAAAGCTTGGGGACCTCAGGGTTAAAAGACCCAGACACATGCCACGTGTATTTTACCTTAGAATGAGTTGAATACTTACAGTGAACATACAATTAGCATTTCTCATTGATGGCTCTATTATAAGGTAATTTTTATTTGCTCTGTGCCTTTAGCTTTAAAAAGCAGCTTAAGGTTTAAAATAACAAAATAAGCAGTATTTCCTGAAGCCCTTGAGGGCCCCGCACCGCCTCTCTGCTGCTGACCTGTTTTCAGGGGTGCAGCGGTGACATCACATCTACAACATGTGACTGCTGCAGCCAATGATTGGGCTCAGCAGTGATGTCAAGAGAGTCAGCATGTTATATTGTAAAGTATAAGCTGTCTTACAATACAAACCCTTAAACTTTTAATGACATATAAAGAGGTACTATGCACAAGGATACATTCCAAGAGCTCAGAGCACATTTGGATATTGTACACATCTGTTCTCTAACATTTATTTTGAAGAAAATGGCTTAAAACTAATAGGGGAATTCAGGAGCTAGAAAAGCTAAATGCAATAGAGTAAGCTCATCTGAATAGATATTTAAAAAACATGCACTCCTTGATAAACATAATCTTGGAATGTTACCTTACTTAAATGGGTATATTTTAGTAGATATTTATAGAATACCTACATGAAATTCCATATTTTTGTGATAGATGTCAGGGTCCCCTGTTGCCCTCTTTTGACCGGTGCTGCAGCTTTGGGAGGTGGTCACTGCTGTCTCCATTCTCATCAATGGGAGTACTGAAATCTACCCACATCCATCAGACATTTATGGAATACTAGACGGGGGCCTGATTTTGTTGCATCAGGAGATTCTAGAACGTGTGACATTATATATTGCATCAACTATATTATTAACGTTTTAGGTTGATAAATGACCCATAAAATAGGTATATGTGAAACTGTGCAGTTGAATTGTCTAAAATGCAAACAACAAAGTAGGTATATGTATGGAAAATATGATGAATGCTGGTATTGATTAAATTACTGTTATTTATGGTGTAGTAATGAGCATAAACAGATAATATGATGGTCTGGCATGACTTGTGTCATGTGATAGGGGTGTGGTTGAGGGGTAGTCGAAGGCCACCCTTCCATGATTCTATTGGACGGGAGGGAATGTCACCATGCCCACCAAAGATTAAAGTTCATGCCTACCAGTGAAGGTGCTCTTGAATACTGAATACAAGGTGTGCTTTGAGGTGGGCGTGACCTTGTTAGTTGGAGGGTGTAGCGGTGTAGCCTATGCAAGGGGGCTCTGGCCTCCCTCTGCTTTTGGGTCTTACTCCAATTTTTAAAGACTGTACTGGAATTTCTGGACGGTTGGCAACCCATGATGTGTTTTCCAATGGCGCTCTTTTCAGTTTGCGTTGAAAAGTGACCAGCCGGAAGCTCCAGTGTTTCATGGAGCGCGCTGGAGGTCACTCTTGACTACATCTCTATGGGAACCTTGTTCTTGCCTCGATCTCACTCTCATAGAGATGCATTGAGTGCCTGTGAATGATGTGCCTTCTGACTTCCGGCCATTCAGAACCTATGGGCACAAGATGGCACTACAGGACCGGAGCGGCGTTGGTAAAGTTTCAAAACGCAAAGGTGAATATAAGACACAGGGTGGGGGGATTACATTTAAAATGCTGTAGCGGAGCTTTAACTGACAGGTGGCACTTCTCCATGTACTTGTCTATGTATTTCCCTCCCTACCAGTGCCTAGGAGACAGGCCATTTTCACTGCATATAACACACATGACCCTGAACATGCTCCTGCACATGGAGAATGATTATATTTTTCATAGTATTTATATAAAGACTTTCTTGATTTCATTATTATTTTTCCTGGTTTCTGCTCCACAAATTGAACTTCACTTTAGCCACCTTTCTTGTATACAGCCGGTGGTGGTCCCGGACCCTGTTTGCTGATGCTGCGATCATAACTGTGTCTACTTTAATTCCTCAGTCAAGAATATGTGACGTGCCCAGTCTATGTTCTCCATGTCAATGTAACTTTAGACTTAAACTCTGTGGGAACTGAAATAGTGAATAGTCTTATTGTTTGCAGGTGCAGATGGTGCATTTCACACATCACTGTGTCTAGAGGAGCAGATTATATTTACTCAAGCAGCGTGGCCTTTATCCTGATGTTCCCAGCCTGGACCGACGATAGTAGTGTTCAGGGATAAGAGGAAAACACAATAAAGGTGCAAGAAAACTAGAGTCTACTTATATCTTATTTTGATTGCCAATAATGATCCGCATTCACATTATGGAAATGTTAGACGGCATTAGGTATAGTCCATCATATACATGTAATGTTATGTAATAGGTGTCCTGCTCTTGGGGTTTGTTCTGCTACAAGGTCCGGAAACTCATAACTCTATAATATGTATAATTTTCACTGTCTTTGGATATCCTGAGATGTTTTTAGTGATATTTTAATATATTCTCAGTTTTATTTTTATCTTTCGAATACTTTTAAAGGGAATCTGTCAATAAGAACTACTACCCCAAACCATATATATATGGGAATGCAGGATTTTGAAATGTTTAATTTATTGATACCTTTATATCCTCTATCTATTGCTGCATTGCTGCAAATAAGAGGTTGTATAGGTGTGACAGAGCAATCAAGCTAAAGAGGCTGGTGCTGGGCAGAGAACCAACCTCAGGAGGCAGAGACCTTTTAGGTACTCTGTCACACCCAGAGCACTTAACACATTATTTGCATATAAATGAATGTGCTAAGTTTTCAGGATGCAGCAACAGATAGAAGATATAAAGGTGTTGATGGATATAAACTTCAAAGACCTGCAGTCCCATGAATGAGGTTTTGGGGGAGGGGTTGATCTTACTGACAGATTCTTTTTAAGGCATAATACCTACAAACAGACAAAAAAGTCCAATACTTATTACAGGTTAAACAAAATGGAATATCAAAGACAATTGCACATATTATAGAAGCTGGAAGTTTAGCCATTCACCAATGTCACATTAAACACATTAGAATATATAAGGAATGTTATGCTAACTCTATGTCAGTCACAAAAGGTGGACTTTAAATTTTGGTCTTCATTTATATGTAATGTTGAAGTATATTAACATTGGCTGGGGTCACATTTAAAACAAGAATTGCTTTCACCGCATCCAGATCCGGATGCGGTGAACGCAATGCCGGACACACACATTTTTTTACAAAAATGTGTGCTGAATACCGGACTGCAGTTGCCGGATGGCTCAGGATGTGTAATCCTGAGCCATCCGGCAACTGCATAGTTTGCTGATCCCGGCTATTGCCGGGATAAGCAAACTGTCCTATGTCTATTAAAGTGTTAAATTTAGTGCCTAAAGGAATGTTTCAGGTCTGTAGGGGGGCTTAGACCCCCCTATAGACCGGCCGCCCACTCTGCTGGGCTTCTACTGTAAAGTCCACATGGCACGGGCTCCTCTGAGCTCCGTGCATGTTCCCCTACCTCCCGCCCCCCGTATCTGTACAGAGGGGTGACTGAACCCCTCTGTTAGAATTATCCCTACATGTGGCATCAACAGATTACAGTAATAAAGGTCTATAGTTACGGCATTCTTCAAGATCGTTCACGATCCCTCTATGGGCGGGGCTTTGTTCTTCTGCCGCCGCCCATGGAATGATGATGCCTGCCTCCTCTGGCCTTCACCCTGTGTTTTCAGGGCGGGCGCGTCATGAAAGGGGCGGGGCTACGTTCGCGTCATTCAGCTTTGCATGGTCTCCTGTCCCCCATAGGAACATGGTAGCTTCCTATCCCTCCATCTTTCAATGGATCATTATCATCACTACTCACTGGAATGTAGGATGATCCTGCAGTCCCCAGCATCTTCGCCCCTGACACACCTCCTGCCCTCTGCTGCTGCATGAAGCTCTCTGGCTGAAATGTTATGTCCCATAAGGGAGTGGGGAAATCAAAGGAGCAGATATGATTTTATTAAATTATAAGAAATCTATAGATCCTAGAACTGCAGTGTATGGCTCTGCTTCATCATGTAGCAGCAAGAGAAAAGAAAGAGAAAGGGGCGCAGTAGTGCGGTTACCAGGGGGCTTTTTTTAGCGTGGCGTACTAATAGGTGGCCACTCACCTTATCGGGTTGTGCTGTCCCCGCACAACCCGGTAATACACTTGATAAGGCGCCCTTCACAGGCTCTAGCTCATCCGCACACCGCGTGCTCCGGGGGCTCCGAGCATCCGGTCACGTCACCGCAGGTCCTTAAATTAAAGCTCTTGTTGCCAGGCGACGCTAGGTCCTCACGTTAAGCTGCACTCTGCACCTAGCTGCTCCCCGCCGCTTTACCCTCAGAGAGGGATTTATATTAGAAGGTAAAAACTATAAGCGGTCTAATTGGAGGTGCTCAGGCACAAAAGCAGCAGGCACTGGGATGGTTTTTCAACAGACCTTTATTCAGGCTCCCCTCCTACTCCACAACATGTTTCGATAGATTCTCTATCTTCCTCACCTGAGGAAGATAGAGAATCTATCGAAACATGTTGTGGAGTAGGAGGGGAGCCTGAATAAAGGTCTGTTGAAAAACCATCCCAGTGCCTGCTGCTTTTGTGCCTGAGCGCCTCCAATTAGACCGCTTATAGTTTTTACCTTCTCATCATGTAGCAGGGCAGGAACTATATTAAAAAGTTTTCTCTCCCCGGATTTCCCCTTTAATGCAAAGGAAAGCAAAAAACTCCTATGAGGTGGATGCTAGTTGTACTAAATTAAAAGGAAAGTCCTCTGCTATAAAACTCTACATTAATAATTCCTCTTCAGACATCTAGTACATTTATATCTTTTAAGAAAATCATCCTGGTCGTTTTTGGAACTTGTTCAATGAATCAATCAGTACACCATGGCAGGAAAGAGAGTAGCGTAGTAGAAACATAAATCAGCTGTAACTCAACGTTTGAGCTTTTTCTTCATTGTTTCATTTCATATTCAAGACCTATGCAGCCTACAATATATAGGCATGACGATATGTCCGTTATATCTAACATTCCGTGAGCACTTTAATTCAATCTATTGTTGGGGTCAGGACCTGTGGAAGAGCTATCGAGCGCGAAACAGCCGCTGTCATCCTTGTGTCTTCTTCCGTTGTGTGTTTGCACCCAAATATGAAATTAAATAAAATGAAGCAAAAGCTTAAACAGTGAGTGACATCTGATTTCTTATGTTTCTACTTACTGCATTTGCTTGGAGAGAGCTTGAGGACTACTGGAGCTGCTTGCACTGTGCCCGCTGTCCGGAGAGTGCAAAAACAATGCATAAAAGCCTTTATCGAGCCGTGCTCAGATTTTTTTCTCCATTAAAAGAGAGTTACATCGTCTTACTGCTCTTACAGTAAAGAATCTCCATCTGTGATGATGTTAAAATTTTCTTTCCTCTGGAAATAGATGATGCCCTCTTGTTATAATTACAGGCCTACATGTAAAATATCAATAAACAGATTGCTTTAAATTGGGGTGGAGTTGATAGGCTATAGGGGCCAGAAATTTCTCTAAGTCACTGTCATTTCAACAAACTGCATAAATTAATAGAAAAAGCAAGTATAAAAAAACTTTGCATTAAGAGAAGTGGCTGGTGGAGGTCCTGCAGCAGCTAAAAAAACAAATGCTCATAGACCAGTTGTGGGGCACACAACTGGACCAGGTGAGTGTACACCTATTGATAAACTCACACAGACAGTGTCACTAGTGATAGGGCACTATTGCGCCTCTTGTCTCCCACCTTTTTATATTTTTACATGTCCCTGAGTATGGCACACCTTGTGCTTTTTGATACTCCTGTAATGTTGCAGCTCTGATATATTGAAAAACTGGTGGCAAATGGCATCTTGGCAGCTTCACGCTTGATTTTCCTCAATTCATGGGCAGTTATTTTGCGCCTTTTTTGCCCAATACGCTTCTTGCGACCCTGTTGGTTATTTGCCATGGAACGCTTGATTGTTCGGTGATCACGCTTAAAAAGTTTGGCAATTTCAAGACTGCTGCATCCCTCTGCAAGACATCCCACAATTGTGGACTTTTCAGAGCCCGTCACATCTCTCTTCTGACCCATTTTATCTAAGGAAAGGCATTTGCCTAATAATTAAGCACACCTTATATAGGGTGTTGATGTCATTACACCACTCCCCTCCTCATTACAGAGATGCACATCACCTGATTTATGTAATTGGTAGTTGGCTCTCAAGCCTATACAGCTTAGAGAAGGACAATGTGTATAAAAAGTATAATGTGATCAAAATACTCATTTGCCTAATAATTCTGCATACAGTGAAGAAATGAGAGATCGATACTGCAGAGGGGGAAAATGCAAAAGTCACATAATGGCCCGAATTAGTGCTATTACTAATTATTTCACAAAGTAAACCAAATAATAGGCGGCTAAATGGTCATTGGTGTTTCAATAAACTTATCTTCACTTGATAGCCATTGTACTAAATAGTAAAATTATAAATCAATTAATTTTTTGGGAAATATTGTCTTATCCCTCTAACAGTGCCCTAAGCTTGTGGCCACTTGGTGTTTCCCACCTCTGTAACATTGTTCAGAGACTTATCACCGGAAGGACATCTGTAACGCTTGATGAGGCGAACCCTTGAGAATGTGGATCCATTGGACCACAGGTACCGATCACGGACCTGGAGGAGTGTACCTGAGCGACCACCGAAACTTCACTAAGCCACATTTGGTGGCAATAGGCTTACGCTGGTAAGGGACTAACAGGGGCAGCCCCAGGGATCCCGGTACCTTAGCAGCAGGCGCCACAGGACAGAGTGTTAGGACTTTGGATCTTCTAATGGCATACTGTGCATCCTGCCCATTTTCAAGATGGTGTCTACTGCTTTGCTCTCGTTTATGTGATCCTCCTCTCTACCTTTATAAACCTCAGCCTACCATATAGCCATGCTTGAGTATTCAGTTTGAATTCCTGGCTCCCTATTGCTTTAATAGTCTGCTGCCCCTGCTGATCCACTCCAGCTTCTTCAGCAACTGCCATTGGACTCCTGCAATCACACCTGCCTTCAGCTTCTCTCTTGCTTTCAGCTGCCTGTTTAGTTCCCTGACTCTGCTTCTGTTTCACCAAGCCATGTGTGCTCTGCCAGCACTTTCTGAACTATTGTTTATTGTGCAGATGCAGCTCTCCGGACATTCGGGACTCTTTTAAAAGCTGCACTACACTTATAACTATCGTATTTGGACTTTTTTTTTGGATTCCCATTCCCAGGTCTCTGCCTGTTTATTATTCTTGGCCTGTGTTTTTCTCCATTGTTTTTTTCAATGTGAGAATTATTCCTCGATACTTTCTTATTTATGTATCGTACTACAACTATTTCAATAGACTTTCATTTGTTACCTGTTTGATGAACTTACTCATTTGTTGCACTTCACATTATATCTGCCACGTGTGATAAATATAGATTTGTTCACCTTTAAATTTGGTTTCAGTCTATCTGTGCTCCCATCTAGTAATAGATCCCTTAGTAATCCTACAGTACATTACACTGATACTGAATAGGTACAGGGATGGCAGATGCTTGGAGTGACTGGCAGGCAGGAAGGCACAGCAGATGACAGAGGCTGGCAGTGACTGGCAGACACAGGGAGACACAGCAGATGACTGAGTGTTGGCAGCGGATCATTCAGAATACTTTCAAAGCGTGTTGAAAACAAAACGGAGCTTTAATTAGCTATAAACAGGTACAGATATGATAGGCTTTGTGGATTCAGGAATATACATATCTTAAGTGTATCTGTGCAGCATCAGCAGGCTGCTTCTCCTCTCATGCACAGACACTGGGAACTGGGAACAGTCACATGGTCTTTCCTGTGTGTGAACCTCTGGGAGTGTTTTTTTAATGTAACTTTATAGACAATGCACAAACCTAGCAAGAGAACACTTACATATACAGGAATGGAGTTGTTGCACTAAACATATTCCAACACCTCCACTGAAGAACTACTTATCCTGTTAGTCTCATTGCGGTTCTGAAGTCCTCAAACTTGGCTCTTGGAAATGGTTTTGTCATACCATCAGCTAACATCTTGTCAGACTCGCAATAAACAAACTCTAGTATGCCACGTTCTACTAAGTCACGTCAATATGCTTAGTCCTTGCACTAATCTTCTCACTGCTGGCAAGTTTATTACATCCTTGGTTGTCCTCATATACAAAAGTGCCCCCACTGCTTGTCTGTACTTCTCATTGCTGGAGTTTTGATGAACCTTTGGCTTCTGAGAGCTCTTTTTCCTTGTGGTAGCTCCGTAAGCTCCCATGTCTCGAGTTGATGAAGGGACTCCATCTCTTCATTAGCAGCATTTATCTACTTCTGCTTCCTGTGGACTGCCATTTTTGCATTGCTTGCTATGACTGTGGCTCTGGTTCAAGAAGTGTTCTGACCATATAAGAAAGGCATCTAGCTTGAATACCTTTGTTTGGTCATACTGATCTCCTGACTGGAGGTTGACTTAATTCTTTTGTTTCTTTCTTGCTGGCTTCAGACCTTATGCAGACTTCAGTGCTTTCTTTTTCAGTGTCTGGGTTTGGTGATTGAGTTTCTTGTTCTTGTTTCTTGGCTTGAACGACTAGTGTAACTTCATGGAATTATAGTGAAGCAGCATTCTCACCAATAACTACATCTCTGCTGATTGTTACTGTGTTGGTCTCTGGGTGCAGGATTCTGTATCCCTCTTGAGTTTCGCTATAGCCCACCAGGACTCCTTGCTTTGCATGTGATTCCCACTTGGAACATTTTTCTTTGGGAACATACAAAAACGTTTTGCTTCCAAATATGCTAAGGTGCTTCAGGTTAGGCTTCTCGCAGTTCCATAGCTCATATGGAGTTTTATTTGTGGCTTTACCTAGCAGTCTGTTTTGAAGATAGCAAGCTGTCATGATGGCTTCTCCCCTACGTTGTAGGTAGATTCGCATCAAACAACATACTCCACTTTCACAGAGAGTGCGGTTCTTTCTCTTTGCAATACCATTCTGTTCTGGGTTGTATGGAATGGTACTCCGGAACATAATTCCATTCTTTTTCAAAATGGTTTGCACCTTACCACTTGTATATTCAGTCCCATTATCTGCACGCAGGGCTTTTGGCATTCTTCCAAATTTGTTGAACACTACGGCAACATATTCTTCAAGTTTCTGTGGAACTTCATCCTTACTGTGAAGCAGGTAGGCAACTGTATATCTGGAGTAGTCATCAATAAATGTGAGAAAATATCTCTTCTTGCTTGGAGTTTGAATACTCATTGGACCGCAAACATCTGTGTGTATCAAATCCAGTGGCTGTGCAGTTTCTAGTGGTGCTTACTTTAGGAAAGGATTTTCTGGACATTTTCCCTTTAAGACAGCTAGTGCACTTCATCAATTGACTACATTGTTGATTTGAACACCATTTGCAAGTTGACCAAGCTTTCTTACTGGTTCTGGGTCTCTGTGACCAAGATGTTTGTGCCATACATGGATACAGTTTTTATGCAGATCTTGTTGTGATACCAATGTGATAGGAATGGTGTGTGGATGTGAATAGAATAGGTATAGAACCGGTAATCATAATTAGAATATAGTGACCACAAGCCTCATCATTCATTCCATATAAATGATCAGTACTTGGTTGAAATACAAAAAGGGTGACTTCCTCTTTTTAATATTATGCCGTTATGATGAAACCATGAGCTGAGCTGAAATTAAACCACATCCTCAGCCAGGGAAACAGATGGGGGTATTGCACAAGAAAGAAGTGAATATCTTGTGGTTGATGGTCACGGATGAATCATGCCATCAGCACGTGATCAAGGATAGTATAAATGGAGCTGGTCACATTCAGTGAGGGGGGGGGAAGAAAAAATACTTTTCCAGAGACCAACATGGATGGCCGTCTCTGTGAAGCAAGCCATGGTCCCTTCTCGCTGATCGTGACTTCCCCGATGAAGAAGGTGACGCAGCTACAATACACGGTAAACATATTGATGCTTATTCGCTATAATTAAGTGTAGGTATAATTGGTATACTTTATGTTAAGCCTGTATTCAATTGATGACAATTCATGTGCTACTAATAAATTTAATCTTGCTATAAAGAATTTTATTATTCATGCCTGATTTGTAAGTTAGTGAGCGCTACATAAGTACGGGCTCTGCCCCGATCCAGGTAAATTTAGCAAGACACTTGCCTAGCACTGTACACTCTTTCTTTGCACTTTACCTGATAAAGTTCATTTTGGATTTTTCCTTCTGCAAGAGTGTGACCTTCTTTTGATATAATGCAGCTGTTGTCTTTAAAAGTAACTACATTCCCTTTTTGCGTAAGCTTCATTACTGACAGAAGATTGCGTTCAAGACTGGGAACATAGAGAACATCCTTTACAGGGATCTTTCTGCTTTGTGCTGAGCAAACTGGACAGTGGAGGTAGCCGTCTTCTACTCCTTCTGAAATCATATATTGACCATTAGCTAAGATAACTGACTCACCGTTGCCGAGTTCTCACGTCTCAGGCGATGCTTCACTTGTCACGGTTCCGCGCCTGAGGCTGTGGGGCCCGGTGGTCAAATGAAAGGGATAATGGATTGGGATAAAGTCTTGATTGTCTCGTGACGCCACCTGTGGGTATCCGGTGATGGCACCGGCGCTGCTTGGGCCTCTGGGGGATGTGCGGCAGGTAGATGGGATGCTCCCACAGGATGAGCAATGATCTCCAGGGCCAGGAGCTGCACTGAGTGGAATATGGCAGCTCAGTTGCTTTTAGGGATGATCCGGGAAGAATGTACAAACACACACAGTCTTTTCAGTACCTTTTACTGGTGTTATCAGGTACACTCGGCCGGGCGATGAAGTAGACGCTTCTAGAAGTTCCACAGCAAGCAATGGTGTAGGCTTCCTGGTATGCGTAGCTTCTAGGGGGTCTGGTGGATATGGAATCCTACTGAACCGGGGTTGCACTTTCTGGTGTGACTTGTTACTCCTGAGTTTGCTGCACTGAGAGCACTATAAAGGATTATTGTGCGAATTCTAAGCTCCAGGCTCTCATCTGGCTGTTCTTCAGGTGTCCAGGGAACTAGACTCCCTTGTTGAGGTGCTGGTTTCTCTGCAGCCTGCGCAATGGCTCCTGCAGCTCGGACCCAGTGACCGGATTGTTAGGGCGAGTCAAAATAACTCCTCTGTCCCTGTTCTCTATTTGCCTCCTGCTCCTTTGACCCCTGTTGCGAGGGTCTACCACTTCCTGGGTGTGCTGGTATGGGCCTAGTGTGGCACCAGTACCAGGTCAGCTCTCCTAGCTGTTTACAGTTCTAAAGTGACTGCACACTCCGCAGTTTCTCCCTCCAGGACCCGTATTTATAGGGGGAACTGGCTTAAGGTAACCAGTGGAGCTCCCCCTACAGGCCTGGGGTGAAAAGGGTGTTGTAAGTAAGTGGGGTCTGCTTGCTGTGTACTACTCCATTGTGTCCTAAGAGTTCCTGTGGTGCCCCAACCAGGGTGCCACATAACCTTTTCTGACTTGCTTTCATCAGGGTCAGTGAAGAAATCCTTGTTATTCATCATATGGATGCTAGTGACTCACCCAGGGGTCTATAGGAACTCGGAACCCGGGCGCGGGAGTTGTAGGGATATCACTGGTGGCCCGCCTGGACCTGTAGCCCTCTTGGTCGACTGACAAATGGGGAAAAATTATGAAAGGGAAAAGAATAAGTGTCTCGTGACGCCACCTGCAGTTTCTGATGATGTTCACTAATGCCGCTGTCAGTCCGCCGGGGACAATGGCATTGCAGCTTGGGTGGTGCTGCTCTTTGCAGGTGGAGCGGAGTCCCCAGGGCAGGGTGAAGTAGCACTTGATGTCATAGTGCTTGATGTGGGCAGTGCAGAAAGAAGACACGGAGGCCCTGTGACTCTATACTGGTACTTTACTGGAACCGGTTCAGATGGCACTTCAGGTTACAGTTCACACAGTCCTTGCGTGGGTAGCTGGCCGGGTAGTCACTGGGGAGAATAAAGTCTTATTGAGGCTCCTGTAGTATACCTTCTTTTGTCTTCCTTATGTCCCGCTGTTCTGACCTGCGCCTCCTCTCTATAATTGCGCTGCCCTGCACAGCCCGCTTGTCTGCCTGGCCCGTTGTGTGTTATGAGGTACCCTTATTCTCTCTAAGGGGCTCAACCCGGTTTAGTGCTTCTGGTGGGGCTGCACATTCTGGATTGGGGTCGGGGCTGATATTTCAGCCCTTGACCGGCCAGTGTTGACGACTCAGGGATAAACTCTTCTGTACCGTTACTCGGAGCCGGCACTCCATTGGTGGACTAGGATTACCCCAGACCTGTCTGGTGGTCTGGCACTGGGTTTCCTCTTTCTCTCATGGGCAGCCTCTTTTCCTCTCAGTCACTCCCCCTGGGAGACCCCTCTTGGACTCCCTCCTTGCTTCTTCCTTCAGTACGGACTAGATCCAACTGTCTGACTTCCCGCTCCTTACCCTAACTCTCCTCCCCCCGGGAACGGTTACCCTGGTAACAGGTTGCCAATTGGTCCCCTAGTCTAGGTGTAAGGATGCTGGGATGGGAGCCTCAGGTTGACTTTACACCTCCCTAGTGACAGGAATACCACACACTCTGTTGTGTGTGCAGTACCCCTACTGTGGCGCACTGACCAGTGGGGCGCCACACTACCAGCAGAGTCTATACACCATATATGCTTTGCAGATGAGTCTGTACTGGTATTAAATGCAGTTTCAACACATGCAGACTTTTCCTTTACAGCTGTTTTCACCTTTTGATCACTGTTCTGCTTTTTAAGCTGACTCATTCTTGCTTTCCAAATTCTGCAGTGTGCTTTAAGGTGGCCGGGCTTTTTACAGACAAAACATTCACGAGTTTCCCTTAGATTGCTCTTATTTTTAGGAAAGTCCTGTGTCTTTAATGCTGTTTATGCTGTGGATTCATGACTGCTGCTTACATTGTGCGTTTTTCACTTGAATTCATCTACAAGCTTGCCTTTCACATAATCTAGTGTAAACTCATCATCTGGCCGTGCATACAATGCAGTGAGTGACTATTGTGTCATAACGTTCTGGAAGACCACTTAATAGTAGTGCAGCAACCTGAAAGTCTTTAATTTCTTCTCCAATACCCCCTAAGACTCTCCACAACCTATAGGGTGTTTCTTATATAGTCCTGCATATTCTGGCCATCACTTAGCTTAAACTGGTACAGCTTTCTCATTAATTAAAGCTTATTGCTGAGATTTGATCTTTCTGTAATTCATCCCACATCTCTTTTGCAGTTGCACACTTGCATATGTGGCGCCCCGCAACGAGTGCGTCACAGGAGGGTATTGCATCCTTGACTGAAGATGCAATATTCTCTGCCTCAGTGATGACATGGTTAAATTCAGAGCTCCATACCTTACATGCACCACTAGTATAGAGGGCCAATAAGGTCCTGGTGGGCGGAATGTAGGAGTAGAGTGTGGGAGAAGTTAGAGCAGAAAGAGTCTGCAATGTAGGAGAAGGAGAAAGAAGTGGTCGGGGAGGAACATAGGAGAAGAGGGCTCTACACAGTCCCGTGCAGCCCTGCAGACCACCTACCGGTTGGCGCCATTACCTGGTGCCCCACAACCGGAACCTGGGCGACTATCTACGGGTCAAAATACACCCGCGCCCATCAACAACCGGATCACTGGTTCCGAAGCTGAGCAGTTGTTCATCGCTACCCAGCAAACCAGCAGTGAAGGAACGCTTCTTAGGAGCACCTCAATTCAGCCGCGACTAGAGCCATCTTGCCAGCGGAGTACCCACCAAAAGGAATCTGGCTCCCCTCACACCGGGCTGTATACACTGGCAGGGAAATTGAAGTAGCCCCCTTGTACCCGAACTTGGCACACTAAGGCGACGTCGGCAACCAAACAAGAACAGAGTAGGAACGGAGGAACACCGCGGAGCTCTGAACCCATACCAGTCACTGCTGGGACCCCCCAGTCCGTTGCCCGTTATCTGTATACCCTGTATCATCTGCCGGTTAGAGTAAAAGACCCGTTACAGAGACTACTGGTGTCCGTGTTTCTTCAGAACTGTTACCTCCGCATACTAAGAACCGCTGAGCTGCCGCACACCATCCAGTGCAGCTCCTGGCCCCGGGGACTCCCGTTCGTCCTGTGGGGAGCGTCCCATCTAGCTGCAGAACATCCCCCGGAGCCCCAAGCAGCAGCGGTGAAATCACCGGAATTCCCGCAGGTGGCGTCACGACAAGAATGAAAAAAACATTATCTGTTCAGCCATCCCATATTGATCTGGACCACCAGTCCCCACAGCCACAGGCGCAGTTCCGTGACAGGAGAGGCAAACGCCTGCGACGTGAAGACCCGGCCACGGTGAGTCGGAATTTGGCGTCACGAACAGGATACGAGCAGACCCGTTTCCCAATGGGTATTGTGTGCTTGAACTTTTATTTCATCAAAAATAACTTTGTTTGCTTAAAAACTGACTTTTCCCGCCTTTTTACTACTGGGTCAAGATGGCGACCAAGATGGCGGACCCCGCCATGTGAACCACCATGTGCAGGCCCAGGGGTGTGACTCCGCCCCTCTTCGTGGGAGGGCCAAGGCAGAGGCGCCAAAAACCCAAGTCCGCCCCGATTGCTGGAAACAACCAAGGGGGCGGGCCAAAGACTTTAGCCCACCCATGGACTACAAAAGCGACCAGAAAAGAGGTGTGGCAAGGTCTTCCTAACAGCTCTGTTCCGAGTGCGGTTACCCGTTTGAAGGAGTGCGGTTCTCCAGGAAAGACAAATGGCCAGTCTAAAGCTCCATGACCTGATGAGGGAGGTCGAAGAAGAGGCTCGAGCAGCAATCGGCCATCCGGGGCCAGGTCCCGTCCTCACCGTAGATGGAGATCCCGAATTTTGGGAGGCTGCGCTGCAGGACTTGAGGGTGCGCTTGATTGAAACCACGGAATGGACTATCCGCAGCAGGAGCGCGAGTCTGGCCAGCCGATTGCATCGGGCTGCCCAGCAAAGACTCAGGATTCGTTCCACTCCAGAACCGGAGTTCGATACCCGTCTCGTTCCATCACCAGAGCCCACGACCTGTCCAGTTCCATCACCGGAGCCCACGACCTGTCCAGTTTCATCACCGGAGCCTGCAACCTGCTTCGCTCCCGAACCAGAGCCTGAAACCTGTTTTGTCCCAGAACCGGGACCTACTACCTGTTTCATCCCAACGTCTGAGACTGTGACCTGTTCCCCTCCAGAACCGGAGGCCGGTGTCGACCACCTTGAAGCCTACCTGGTTACAGGAGCGGAAGCACCATTACCTACCAGTGCAGAGGCAACAGAGGAAGACGCGGGCAGCCCAGAAACCCCGCAGGATGATCCCTTGGAAGACCCCGCAGCTCCAGAATCCACCTACCAGGAGACATCCGGTCCAGAGTCCCCGCCAGTGCCCGAACCCGATGTGATCGTCAAAGAAGTGGAGAAGGAAGAAGACGACGAGGTCCACAGCGAGCCTGAGGACTTCAGCCACGCCGGTTCCGGAGAGGAGGATGATGAGGAAACTCCTGCCGAGCAAGCCGCTCGGGTCCAGTGGTCGGGTGCTTACGCGGCTTCTCCCCCTGATCACCTTGTCCGGGTGCTGGTGCAGACCTACCACTAGCTCCGAACCTGCCATACTCCTACCCGTCGCTGGGACTACGTCCACACTCCGTGTCGGTCCGACGAAGAAATACGTCGGCGCCGTAGAGCGGAATGGTGGGCTTGAGAACAAGCAAACCGTCTAGCCCGTGCCGAAGCCCACCGTCAACCCCCGTTGCCGGAAGAACTCCGTAAGACAGGTAGAGTTTAACCTGTCTACCGGGTGGGGTTTCGCCAGGGAGGAGGGTGTGTTTGAGGGGATTTTTGTTGGTCGCAGAGACGTGGAGTCGCACCTCCCAAAAGGACATCCAGACCGTGACCTTTACCGTGGAGAGACAATAACATACGAACGTCATGCTGGTTATGAGGGATGGTATGCTCTTAGGGTTAAGAAGTGCTGTTTACATCCTTAAAGTCAGTAACCCTGTTTAAACTTTTACAATGACTCTGTCATGGACACTTCCCGTTTCTTTGAAGGCCAGAAGAGCGGCCTGGCGGCACAGCCTGGTCTTATATTAAGAACAGTTACCTGCCCGCTGGGTTCGCAATGGTTAACCTGTTTATTTTTTAATAAAAATGTCTTTCTGCAACGTTCTAAGTAATGCACCTCCCCTTAAGGGAAGAAGAAAACAATCGTACCTGCTATTAATAAAATTGTTTATAACCTGTTATGAAAATGCAAAAATTCTCTGTAATGTTGGGGTTTCGTGACACTTGGGGACAAGCGTAATTTCCCAAGGGGGAGTGTGGCGCCCCGCAACGAGTGCGTCACAGGAGGGTATTGCATCCCTGACTGAAGATGCAATATTCTCTGCCTCAGTGATGACATGGTTAAATTCAGAGCTCCATACCTTACATGCACCACTAGTATAGAGGGCCAATAAGGTCCTGGTGGGCGGAATGTAGGAGTAGCGTGTGGGAGAAGTTAGAGCAGAAAGAGAGTCTGCAATGTAGGAGAAGGAGAAAGAAGTGGTCGGGGAGGAACGTAGGAGAAGAGGGCTCTACACAGTCCCGTGCAGCCCTGCTGACCACCTACCGGTTGGCGCCATTGCCCGGTGCCCCACACCCGGAACCTGGGCGACTATCTATGGGTCAAAATACACCCGCGCCCATCAACAACCGGATCACTGGTTCCGAAGCTGAGCAGTTGTTCATCGCTACCCAGCAAACCAGCAGTGAAGGAACGCTTCTTAGGAGCACCTCACTTCAGCCGCAACTAGAGCCGTCTTGCCAGCAGGGTACCCACCAAAAGGAATCTGGCTCCCCCACACCGGGCTGTATACATCGGCAGGGAAATTGAAGTAGCCCCCTTGTACCCGAACTTGGCACACTAAGGCGACGTCGGCAACCAAACTAGAACAGAATAACAACGGAGGAACACCGCGGAGCTCTGAACCCATACCAGTCACTGCTGGGACCCCCCAGTCCGTTGCCCGTTACCTGTATACCCTGTATCATCTGCCGGTTACAGTAAAAGACCCGTTACAGAGACTACTGGTGTCCGTCTTTCTTCAGAACTCTGCATACTAAGAACCGCCGAGCTGCCGCACACCATCCAGTGCAGCTCCTGGCCCCGGAGACTCCCGCTCGTCCTGTGGGGAGTGTCCCATCTTGCTGCCAAACATCCCCCGGAGACCCAAGCAGCGCCGGTGAAATCGCCGGAATTCCCGCAGGTGGCGTCACGACAAGAATAAAAAAACATTATCTGTTCAGCCATCCCATATTGATCTGGATCACCGGGCCCCACAGCTGCAGGCGCGGTTCCATGACAGGAGAGGCAAACACCTGCAACGTGAAGACCCGGCCACGATGAGTCACATATATGCACAATCTGGTCATCATCTACACTGAGGGAGATAGTGCTTTCCTGAGAGAATTACTGCACATGCATGGGTTTCGAAAGCTGGCAAAAGGAGACGGAGCCAGGACAAGCGAGGAGCCAGCGTGGTGAGTATGTCAGCATCCATGACACGAGGAGTGCATGGGTGCAACAGCATTTACTAGCTGTGAGCCACTTAAGCAGCTAAAAAGTGCTCTTAGTAATAGCTTGCATAAGATTTCAGTGTCTGTACCTGTTCCTATATCTTTAATATACAGAAGAACATACGCTTCATGGTCAAGTATTGGGGCTTCTACACATTACACCTACAGTAGGATTTCTAACTTCACATTCTTCATCCATAGCCATCAATATGCAGTTGGTCCCTTTGCAGTAAACACAGCTTCCACTTTGCTGGCTAGGTTTTCTACCAGACTTTGGAGGTGTCTATTAGAATTTTTGCAAATTCATCCAGAAGAGCATTTGTGAGGTCAGACACTCATGTTGGGAAGAAGTCGGGCTCACAAACTCTGTTCTAGTTCGTCCTAAAGATGTTGGATGAGGTTGAGATCCAGTCTCTGTGCGGCTGGTCAAGTTCTTCTACACCAAACTCTGAATCGGTCAGCAAATAACAAGAAGCGCCAGAGCAACCAGTCTATGCATGTATTTCTAATTTTTATGAAATAACAGATACACTTTGAATTTGTCTAATATTTACACAGGACATGCTCCAATTTTGGTATTTTTAGGCTAGGAAGAGCCCAATGTTTTGATTACCTTTTGGGCATTCTTGCCCTCTTCTAAGATGACGTCCTTTGCCTCATGTGCCCTTTGTCTTCCTGCCTTTATAAACCCCACCCCCAGCCTCTAGTCAGTACTAGAGTATTCTGCCTGTTTCCTATTCCTGGTGGCTTCTCTGGTTCCTTACTTACTCCTGCAAACCTGTGTGAATCTCCTGATTGCTGCTCTCTGAGGTTCTTCTGCCTACACCTGTTACCAGCGTTCCTTCTGCTCTGATTGGTCGTGCTTCTCCCTCTGTATCTCTTACCTTGCCTGTATTTGCTGACACGTAAGCTGGTTGCTGCCCTGTTGCTTCCTACATTTAAATAGATGCAGAGCACGAGACTGTCCTGGACTTTTGGACTCTAGTAATTTGCTCTGCATCTGTTTCTGGACTTTCTGAAGGTACCATCACACGGGGAGATATCGCGGCGATGTCGCTGAGATCTCCCTGTTCAGGCGATGTTGAAGCGACATCGCTTGTGAGTTGCTGCGTGTAACAGGACAATTGAACGGCGATAAATCTCTGGTTCTGAGTTCAGAGATTTCCCAACAGTGTCGGGAAATCAGGCGATGTTGCTTGAGCGATCAGTGTTCCTACTGCTGTGTGACGCAGTGATATCAATGAAGTAAGAGATGTCTGTGTTCAGGGAATCAATTCCGTAAGCATGCCAGGGCCTTTGGTTTGCCGCGCCTCGTCTGCAGCAATTGGTTTCTTCGAAGTGTGTTACGATTGGCTGTCCGTCGCCAAGGCGCCATATTTGATTATCCGTGTCTGCATTACTACCCTCATTCTTTAGGTCTTGCCAAGTGTCATCCAAGAATGTAAATAAATCAGCGTCACAGAACTCTTCTTTTGGTTTCTTACTCCTGGCGTGTGTTAACGATAATGACATCGTCATGGACGCCTAAACTGTTTAATCTGTGCGTATATCCGCCCCATTTTTTTGTGAACACAACTGTGTGAGCAGAAATGTGTCACATATATTAAGATCTTCAGGCATCTATTTCCCAGCACTATGTAATTGTTCAGGGTTTTTTTCACCATGCAAGGTGTGGGTGAAGACAGAAAATAGCACAACACACTGTATTGCCAAAATGCTATGAAAATCCAAGGCATAACGTTAGCCGACATCAGGCCAGGACAGGCTGATCAATGGGAACACAGTTGGGACGACCAATCCGAGTGGTAGTGGTGCGGTCAAACACAGTGTGGCACACCTTGCTCCAAGCGCAGTGAAAAATGGCATCCATATTGAGGGTGACGTTGTGCTGTATGACATGGCGATCTGAAAAGCCGACATCGCTTCAGGTGTGATTCAGGCGATTCCGTAATCGCCAGATCGCCCATCTCACAAGCGATGCCGCTGCGATGTGCGCGTTCATGAGATCACCCGCAACATCACCGGCGATATCTCCCCGTCTGACGGTACCTTGAGACTTCCTTCTTAGGCGTCCCTGAATGATTTAATGTGTTATATAGACTTGCTTATACATCTCCGTGTTTGGACTTGACATAGACTTTCTTGTTACTAGCATCTCCTAGTGTAAACTGCGCTTCATAGACTGCTCCACTGATTGCATTTTCATCTGAAGTTTTTCAACACACTTTTCATTTAGGCCACGTGCACACACTGAGTATTTGGTGAGTTTTTTACCTCAGGATTTGTAGACAAAACCAGGAATGGAACAATCAGAGGAAAAGTCTAATAGAAACACATCACCACTTCTGTATTTAATTATCCATTCCTGGTTTTGGCTGCAAATCCTGAGGTAAAAAACTCATCAAATACTCAACGTGTGACCGTGGCCAAAGGCTTCATTTCAGCACTGTGTTTATGGACTTTGGCCACGTGCACATGTTGAGTATTTGATGAGTCTTTTACCTCAGGATTTGTAGCCAAACCAGCAGTGGGTGATAACAAGAAGTGGTGACGTGTTTCTATTAGACTTTTCCTCTGATTGTCCATTCCTGGTTTTGTCTACAAATCCTGAGGTAAAAATCATCAAATCTCAATGTACGTGCCTATTGCCTTATTGATCACATGTTTATACTATCGTTGTAGCAAACGTCTGTGTTTCTATTATAGCTTTTCCTCTGATTGCTCCACTCCTGGTTTTGTCTACAAATCCTGAGGTAAAAAACTCATCAAATGCTTAACATGTGCACGTGGCCTTTGAGTTTTCCTCTGCACTTGTTGTGAATCACCATATGTTATAACATATACATTTTCACCTATAAACTGTATTCTGTTGTGTCTTTGCTCCACGCTAGAAACACTCCTGAGTTATCGATTATAATTATTACACCCAATAATCATGGACGTTTCCAGCCTGATAATATCAGCTCACAACTGTTTTAACTTTTCTGGTTACCAAAACAGAGGGGTGACCCCACATTGTTTTTTTTTCATTCATTTATTTATTATGTTAATACAAAGCTAGACAATAATTCCAATATGCAAGTCACTAATGGGTACAATTTTATGATGACTAGTTAATGATCAAC